>CM032892.1:27220619-28633953 GCA_019176425.1 Megalops atlanticus
AGACACTGAGTGCTCTCACCAAGAACCATAATGCATCATCATTACATAACCCTAATGGAGAATTTGAGAAGGATAATCTAGGACCCCTGCATTTCTTAGTGAAAATAAACTTCATTCCCCCACTAGCACCACTGATGAGAGAGGGAGAGAGAGAGAGAGAGAGAGAGAGAGAGAGAGAGAGGTGGTGTTTTGGAGAGGGGGGGGTTATCGTATGATAGCTGACAGCCCTCTCCACTAAAACAAATGTCATTACTTAAGACAGGGACTCAGGGTACTGACAATCTGGTTTAAACCAGAAACCTCACAGAACTAATCTGAATGGACAGAGATTGCATTTAGCTACAACATCAAAAGGAGGGGGCCCACACAGCTCAGAACACCCTGCTCTGTGCAATACACACGCCTCCCTCTCTCCCCGTATAGGCTTTCCACAGTCTTGAGGCCTGCCATTTGCAGCCCCGGGGAACTGCACCCACCTGCAGAGATCTGAGCACCAGAACTGGAGAGCAACCTGACTTCACCTCTATATACATGCCAGAAATTTGAAGAGCCCATATTAAAATTGTTAACACTTGAATGCTATACTTCCTTAATTAAAACCATATCTTGAGTAAAAGTCATATTGACTTTCTACAAAACTACTGATATTTATACCATGTAACCCCAATTTACCCATATGTCAGCTTAAATATGAAAACATAGATATCCTGGAAGATTTCCAAAAAGCTTAAAATTTGGCATAAAGTATTATTTTTAAACTTAATAAACCTGGTGTAGAGTGTAAAGTATACACATGCTATATATACCAATGTACAGGAAAAAAAAACAAGACTGGCAACCAAGGCGCTCACCTCTTAACTGGCCTGGCCTCACTTTACGTGATAAAGATATCACATTTCTGTTCTATGCAACTGACCTGGTCTTGCTGTCACCTGCAGAACAGAGATTTTAACATAGCCTGGCTCTGCTGGAGGAGTGTTGCCAGACTCAGGCCCCGGCAGTAAATATGTATAAGACTAACATCATGGTGTTCAAAGAAAAGACAGACTCACATCTCAGGAAAACAAACACAACTTCATATTGTGAACAAACACAACTTCATATTGCTAATAGTCAACAGCAGTCAAAACACATTGTACATTCCTATCACCACAAAGCCATGTTATGCCCATACCTGAATCCAGAAGGCACACTGTGTTAAAATAACCTTTAATATGCAGATGATTATAGTAACCCTGATTGTATCACAACAAAAACAAAACTAAGCGTACACTTGAGCCACAAACACAACACATGTGATTTGAGTGTTATCAGCATTAAAAAGACTATTTATGGTGGATTACCTACCCATAATGCCTGATAGAAAAATTAGACCTACCTTGACAAGACAGAGGCTCAGTGAGAACAGTCTGGACATTTTGTATGGCAGACAGCCTGACACAGACAGAACTTGCAGCCCAGAGAGGTCATGCAAACACAGGTGTGGAGCCCAGGCTGTGCCCACACTATCAGTATCATGGGATTGATAGAGAGCTATACTTCCATGCAAAATGGTACAAATCAACAGGGTAAGTTTTTTTAACCAAATGACCCTGTTCATACAAAATTTTCATACCAAAACTGGCCACTTTCTTTAGGGAGGAAAGGAACTTTATTTTGCTGGCAGTGAACTACACAGCTGCCTGTCACAACCTGGGGGACAGTGGCTGAAAATTTTTTTAAAAAATAGGAAAGGGGTAACAAATCTTCTCTCTCAAATTTTCTCTCAAAACTCTATACCACACGGAATTTTATTACTGTGTGTTATGTTCAGCTGCAATTATCTTTTTTTGGCAATATACAGTGCGTTGCATTTCAGACAAATAAAGCATGTTGAACTTGTGAGAGCGTTTTAGTAATTTAAATGGAACTTACATTTTATTTTTTACTCCAAATACTTTGGACCGCTACTCAATATCGGGCAGTGATTTTGCGCTACATTTCTTAGCGATTCCGTTAAAATGATTTTTTAGAAACCCCACCCTGCAGTGATTTAAGTCAGGTGACAGTATTAGAACAATTATGTAATGTAACCGTACACCACGTACAGAGGTCTCATTCCCTCAGAACAGCAGGATTGTTTATACGATACATCACCACGTTGCGGAAGAACACAGAGTACTCTGGGAACCACACACTTAACATACAGTCACGTTTTTTGGCTCGACGCTGAGCAAGCTCACCAATGACAGCTAAAGAAAAGTAAAATATGGGCGGAACCTGCATGCCAAACGAGGTGACGTCGACTGTGACGCAAACCCAACCACGCCCTTGAATTCCCGAATTAGGTTTACGTTCGGAGGGATGACTGGATCGAGTTTTATGTCTGCGAATATTGGTGTTGCATAGTCGTCTAAACTGGCACTTTTTTGTGAAATGAGTAGTTGGTAGAGTAGTGTTGATACTGAGAAAATCGATATCCGGTAAGTGGGCTGAAACAGTATTCACGACGTCTGGATTTTGTAGGCTGGGGTGTAGACAATGTATGGGTTGTTGTCGCGTGTTCTGCACCGTGTATGGTGGGGCTGGCTACGTGACAGGGTTAGCTAGCTAGCACTGCACGAGTGAACCCGAAGAACTGGAGCTTAACTAATGGGAGGGCTGGGCGCATATAGATCGCGGGGTGACTGTCTGGCTAATAACCGGCTAAAGGTGAGGGTATTCTCTAAATAAATGTAGATGGTTGATGTTCAATGCGGATTGCTACTTGCGCTAGTTAGCTAGGAAGCTAGCTGCGCAGCAGTTGCCAGTTCTCTTATTATTATCGAGCTAGCTCGGTCATTGAATGCGCGATGGTGCTAGCTGGGGGATAGACAGACATAAATAAACCGTGTTGCTTTGTATTGTGCTATGATTTGAATTGCCTGCCGTAGATAACCGCGTTCGTTCGTGTTAATGTGTTGTTTAAAAGCTAGCTAGCTATCCGCTTGCTGTTTATTAACCAATTGCAACTAATTGTTGGTCCTAAATTAAGGGGGTGTGGGGGGTATCCCAGATGTGCGAACGGTCGTCGTTGACGTCATGTGATTGGTCACATGTGTAACATAACATTCTGAAGGGGAAAGAATGTACGTAATCGGCTAAATGATTTCCTTACATCCGTGTGTACATTTACATAGTTACTGATTAAAGTGAAGGTGCACGTCGCAGTTTGTTGAAGAATAGACACACAAGTAGCGTTACTCAAAGGTTTAGGATGAACCAGGCTTTTGGCAAATCGCATCTATTCAGCCATGCGCAAATTTTGGTAATATTGATCAGCAAGTGCGTAAGGATTACGTGAAGTTTAGGAATGTAAATTATTAAAAATGCGTAGACACGCAAATTAACCTCAGTCTAAAACCTTTGTGAGTAAATGAAGTGGATGGAGATTCTAACAGTGGTCTATGAAAATGATATTACCGAAAGTCACATTGTTTATGTGGTGCTAAACAGTGGTTTGTAAACTGTTGACTTACATTTTATTGTAGGTACCATAACTCATAATGACTGTATGATCTGAAAGAACTGCTCTACTCTATATAGGCACATATGTTCTATTATGACCAGATATTTGGCTGCAGCATTCCTTCCATCCTCCATCTAGCAGCTCAGGGTTGGTAGCAGGAGTTTGCAGTGCTGTATTCTTTCCTATGGCAGCTATGGATGTTCTCCTAGACCAGGCCTCTTCAACAAAGTCCATAATGAGCCAGGAAATCACTTGCAGCTGAAGCAATGGCAGAGACAGAATTTTTGATATGACATGCACAAACATTTGGTCCATACATAAAGAATATGCTCTAAGTGTTCTGATTTGCTGATTCTTCATGACCAGGACTTACCAAGGACTGTATCTTAAAACAGAAAAAAATGTAGACAGAATATCAATGTAGATGGCACCAAATCCACAGATATCCTATTTATTCTGACCCTGTGTTCAGTTCTTGGTGCTAAATGTTGAAAATTCTGCCTCTAGCTTTGTTGTGTTCTGATATCCTGATTCGTTATGAAAATTCTGAGATGTATGTGGTCTAAAAGAACATACATGGCTTGCAAACAGATAGAGAACACCAGAACCTCCAAGGCAGATGATGGAAGGAACACAGAAACTGAATGTCTAGTCATAATAAATTGAATATCTGTACAAGAACACTGTTATTTGATGGAACCTCCTATACAAGGAAGCACTGGGGAAAGAAGGAAAGCAGGAACAGTATATAGAACATGTCTGCTATATCAGAATTCACCTGAGAATGTAACAATCATATTCTGAGCTCCAAGTGTTTGACCTTTCCACATTCTCTGAGCCAAGCTTAGGACTGAGCAAATGTGACATTGAAAGTTGAAGGTAGTTGTTTTTCCCCCACTTGGGCATCAGAAGAGAATTGGGCCTCGCTAATAACCTTTTAATGAAACCCGAGTCCCACAGAACAATAAGTGCCCTTTCTGCTGCAGTGATTTCTTCACGTGTGTGTTCCTCTGGCCTCAGACACACCCCTGGATGCGGGACACACAGCTTGGCCGGGAGACGAGGCGTGTGGGACGAGCAGCGATGAGCGGCAGGGTTCATCACAGGAAGCCGTCCGTGGACGTGGCATCCCGAATGAGGAGCGCGCCATTGGAGAGGACCAAGCCAGAGTCCGAGAGAGACTCGGGATTCTCAGGTCCGTCCTCCCTACATCTGTTCCTTTCTGAGCCTCTAATATCTGCCCTTAAATCATGCCAGCATTCTAGTTTTAGCCAGTGCAGCACTGTACATCAGAGTGGGGGGGGCATTGTTACTACCATGCCCCGGCCCCTGAACCTGGTTCATTTTTGTTGGGATTTGATTGGCTGGTGTGTCTTCCCAGTGGCACTGAAGCACACTGGGAGAGCTCAAAATGGCAGATGCTGTGTTTTAAGACAGGGCTCCCATTTTAAAACAGTGACTTCTGGAACAACCGAGGTTTTCAAAAGCCAAGTGTGGACATGCTTTTTCTGTGGTGCCCAGTTCTCCAAATGTGGTCCGATGCAGATGTATGGTATTAATGTAACAAACTTTGATTTATAGTCAAGTTATTTTTGCTGTTTCCCAGTATCCTAGCTGCCTTTTAAATACTTTGGCACAAAGGTTCTATGCAGATACATTTGGTCAGACAAAACAGTCTTATTCACATTGCACGTGCTCTTATTTTGGGCCTTTCTTCAAAAATTATTTTTCCCAGTTGTCAAATTTGACATAGTATTGACTAGGGGTGTAACGGTTCTGAAACCGAGATCGAAACCACAATACACACGTCCACGGTCTTGTGTCGCGGTTCGACACAGCCCCCAACCCCAACCCGCTGCCACCACGATAAAAGTTAGGCTAGTTTAATTAGCTGAAGATGGATAATAAGGTACAGGACGTTCGGTTCGGTGCATGTTGTGATCCGATTGAATATGGTCTAGCTTTACCCACGCACGTTACATGCATAACTTTTTTATGCTCTGATGGTCAGTTGACTGAAACGTTAGCGAGTAAAGTGATACTTGACAAGATACAGTGTGCCCTCTCTTCTACAGTTCTGTGTGCGGAACTAAAATTAAAAACTCAAGTTTCCTCTCCGATTCCATAATGGAGCCATAACTTAGCAACTGAATTAGCACATGTTCAGTGATGCAGCCTCATATTTATTTATTATTTTTTAAGCACTTTAAGTTTTGTTAGAAGGTTGCAGCAATATTAACTGACATTTTTTAAATAATACTTAGCCGTAAGTATTATGTATTTTTTTAAGAAAGAAAGGTATGTGCCTTTATGTGCATTCCTTATGTGTTCAGGAAATTATGGCCAGTTTGCAACTGTTTAAAAGTTTATATGTTTACAAGTTAAATTCATAATAAATGAAAAGACATTTCATGTTTTGCATGTCTTTTTTTTTTTCACTGTACCAAAAACGTACCGAACCGTGACTTCAAAACCAAGGTACGTACGGAACCGTGACTTTTGCGTACCATTACACCCCTAGTATTGACTTAAAATTGAATTTGTAAGGTGTGTGCCTAAGTCTGGATCCCGCTGAATCCTTCTTGAAGTATTTTAGGAAGTTAAACTGTTTGCTTCACAGCCATATTATTTAGATCAAATTGAGTGCTTTTGCAGGATTGTTCCATGCAATGGCTTCTTGAGACATTTTTGGAGTATTTGTGGAATGATTTTAATGCAGCAGGCAGTGCAATGTCTGGCTGGTGTAAATTATTATTTAATTTGGTGAATCATACTAAATTTTGGCCCAGTGCTAACGAGGGCTGGAAAATGTCTTCTTCCATTGTGTCCCAGCAAGTAGTGATGTACTGTTTGTGTCATTATGTATCAAACTTCAGTGGCATGAAACATACAAACACTTTTCTAGCGTGTTTGCTCTTTTCTATTTTTAAGTCTTTGGATGTCACTCCCAAATGGGCCAGCCAAAGTGCCACTGAAGCTAATAAAAAGAAAAGTTCCAGGGCACTCACACGAATTTCAAAGCGTTTGTTTTCTTTGGGCTAGAACCTTTTCGCCGAAACTGTTCTGTTTCGTGTGTTGACCACAGTAGTTACCTCCTGTCTCCTGCAGATGGCAGCTCGGAGCACCTGAGTGTGCTGGGTCACACAGACTCAGATGACACATCGCGGGGCACAGGGCCCAGCGCACGGGCATCTGGGGTGTCCGTGGTGGGGGGGCCTTACTCTGGCCTGTCCCCCATGATCATCATGAACAACGTTCTCCTCAAGCAGGTATACGCCGTAGCGTCCTGGACAAGGCCCCCTGTACAAACCGCCTCCCTCTGGGGTTAGACTGACTGAAGCCAGGGTGTGAAAGGCTAAGTCTGTAATACATTTTGCATTTACTATGTAATAAACTTGGATTATGTAATAACCTCTGGTTAATGTAAGGAGTTTTTTGAAGGGATAGTGTAATAATGGTTATCAGGTGAGTAAAATACTGTAATATATATGCATGCTTGTGTCTGTGCATGCGGCGTTTAAAATGAATGAGATAACATAAAGACGATGATTTTGATGAGTTGTTACATTATTCATTGAAGTTATTACATCATTCATGAAAAAACTTACTCACCTGATGACGAAATAACTCTGACAGCATTAAGTGTTCAAACAGGTAGTTATAAGTAAGTATATGGCATCTATAACATTATTTGGTACTATTACATCATCGGAGTTATTACATAGAAGGCCTTCATCACGCTGTAATATATAAATGAGATATTTCTTTACAAAATATTTTTGGGTTCTGCTGAGTAGGTTGCCTTTTAATTTTACAAATACTGCCGCTCTGTGTTTCACCTTCTTTATTTTTGATAGATAAGTTTAATCTGTTAAGACATTTATTTGGCTATAATAATGATGGTTGATGGTGATTTGGACTACTATTGCTATGTGTTTATAGATTTGATGTTATACTTTTTAGATAATATTTGTATGTATTTTTTTTTTTACAGCCGGGTGATATCCCGCCCTCGCCGAAGCCCTGGGGATTCCGCCCTGCGATCGAGGTGATTCCACAGCCTCAGGTGGTCTTTCTCCAACCCGTGGTGTCAAACGACTCCTCCTCCTTGCCGAAGACCACGCCCGCGAAGCGCCGGCGATCCAAGAAGTACCTGCCCATCCTCAAATCCTACCCGAAAATCGCCCCCCAACCCGGGGAGAGCGGGTCGGAGAGGGCCGGCTCCAGCTCCTCTGAGCGGAGCAGTTTGACCTCCGGCCACTGGAGGCGCTGTCACAGCACCGCCGGCTCTACTCCTCCTGCGCTCAACAGGACTCCCAGTTCACAGGCGTCGTCCCCCGGGCCATTCTCCCCGCTCCCGGATGGCAATGCCGGAAACGCCCCAGGAGGCGACAAATGGGCGGGCTTCACGAAAGGCCCGGACTCCGCCCCGCCCACCTCCTCCGCCCAGCCCCCCTCCCCGCCCCCAGCCCTCGCCCCCTGCACGCCGCACATGCCGCAGCCCCCCGTCCTCCACGGCGACGACCCCTTGGACTGCCACAACAAGAGGAAGCGCTTCTGCAACACCTACAACATCCTGAGCCAGTCCGGCCTGCTGGACATCACGCTGCGCACCAAGGAGCTGATCCGGCAGAACCGGCGCAGCCAGGCGCAGCTGGAGCGGCTGCGCGCGCAGGCCGGCCTCTTCCTGCAGGCCGTGCAGGGCGACGACCCCGAGGCCTGGGCCCGGCTGCAGAGCGCCATGCAGGAGGCAGGGCCTGAGGACGACGGCGAGCGCGCTCAGACCGGCTCAGCCTGAGGCGCCCGGGGACAGTGGGCAGAGCTGGGCTGCCCCAGACAGACGCACTGACTGACTGACAGGACAGGCACAAGCCCTCCCACGGTCCACATCACAATGGGCTCGTTTATTCTTTTCCCGCCCCCTGCTCTTCCCGCCCCCAGAGGGGCGGGGCTAGGATCACGTTTCCAAGGAGCTGACCGATGGGCGCATCTGAGACAGGCACTCTTGTGTTGCAGCAAGATGCAAATTAGGCAAGAAGATTTCATGGCTTGCGCTGTCTGCTTACTGGGGAGGGGGAGACTGGTCCCCACCAGCCATTTCATTTTAGTTAAACAAAGGTTGGCTCTTCACAAAAGACTTAAAGGAGAATACCAATTAAAAATTTGAGCTTGATGTGTTCTGTGATGGGCGTCAGTACACGTGAGTTGAGCACTCTCAGAGCCTTGAACACAATCCTTCCCTGCTTTCTATTACAATAAACAGAGAAATACAAAACCCTGTAGAAAACAAGCTGGTTTTACTGAGCATTGCCTTTTGGTCAGTTACAAAGAATTACATAAAAATCTGTTGTGAGTGTATGAATAAGCAGTTTATGCATGGTGAAGATGCATTCAGGAATCAAAATTTCCACTAGATAAAAAGGTGTGATCATCATTGGTATGTACACTCACAAGATTACAATTTTAAACACTAGTTCTCCTTTAAGTTACCAGGTGAAGCAATAGTCATCCTTTTGGTTACGATTAAGATGAATTGAAGTATGAAGCATTACTGGCTGTTCTTTTGTCTAGATGCTGACATTAGTAGCGAAAGTATTGGTAAGATGTAATCTATCTCAGTACAGAATGAAGATAAGATTTTAGGAGGTACAAACAGTAGTATATTGCAATACATTACCGCAGTCCAAAAACAAAGGGGTGGTATTACTTCTGGGTATCTAAGTATACAAAAGTCCCCTGAAATATTGACTGAAGAATGGCCTATCAGGAGAGAGTTCCTCAAGAGCTTCCATTGTAAATCCCACAGAATAGTCCGCAGTATCATCCAATGGCTGAAGAGCAGCTCAAAGGGAGACATTTCAAAGCAGGGCATAGCGTTGCTTGGTCCAGGCACACCGCTCAGCTGCTGGAGGCGCGGCCGTGAAAGGCGTGCAGCCAAAACATCGCTCAATGAGGGCCGTGAGCATATCTTTCATTTTACTTTTTAATCTTTTTTTTTTTTTTTTTGTCAAGGCCTTTTCCCAAGCCCGACTTATTTATTTTTTGTATGACTTCCTGTTGAACTGCAATCACATGGAGAGTCTTTCGGATGTCTCAACCTGTTTTTGTTAACCCTGAGTGGTGCTTCGTTCTGTTGTCACAGCAAAAAAAAAGGAAAAAAAGAAAACAAAAGAAATCAATTTCTTATGAGAGGGACACTTTGCTGTTTTCTTTGCTGTTGTTGTCATGAACCTGTCTAAAGTATTTTTCAGTCCGTCAGCCGAGCACTGAGATGCTTCTTCCAATGAAGCCTTTCAGCAAAAGATATTAATGAGCGAAACTTAACTAACCAATTACACATAACCATAACAACCAGCTGTCCATCTATATCTATGCCTGTGCCTTGTATTTATTGCCGTAATTGTTTACCGTCTGAATTAGTTAAATAGTCATGCCTATCAATTAATTTGCCTAGCCGGATGTGTATCCACAGTACTTTGGGGAGGTGAGGACATTAAGAAAGTCAGAGCACTCTCTTAATACTGCTTGGGTGTTGCAGAAGCATAGTCACTTTTCTCTCGTTCTCGACGACTGGCCATTCTTTTTCAGGCCCAGATAGAGTTTGTCCAGCTGCAGTGGACAGAATTAAGTCACTGAAATTAATGACAAAGCTTGTGCGTGAAACAAATGTAGACCATGCAGACTGCCTTTCAGTTCAAGCTGTATGTTGTCTTACAGGAGAAACCTCATTTTCTTGAACAGTGAAAAAAGTCCTTCTGAAATATGTTGTTTGAAGGGGGGAGGGCACTAACTGTAGCATAACGCATTAAATGGTGCTAAGGAGTGGTCATAAAATAAGCTCCATGCAGCCTAAAAATGATGACTGTTTGTTGAAAATGAAGTTACGTCAGTGTGTGTCTCTGTTCACGTGTTTGGACATGCAGTCTGTATCGCATCGAAACGTCAAAGAAAGGGCAGAGTTTCAGTAAACTGTGGCTGTTTTCAGTTTGATGGTTTGTTGGAGCAGAAAGAAGGCTTAACTGGTACATTGTTATTTCATAACTGTATGTACTTGTGTAAGGCTTTACAGTCATTAACATCAGTACCAAGGAGGTGACAGAAGACCCTGTGCTAAATCTGTAGATTTGGGTCATTCAGAGCACCCATTGCCATAGGCCTGATGGTGTTTTAAAAGCACAAATCAGCTACCTCTGTAACAGGACTTTTTTCTGAATTCTGTTCTCCCTCCGCATTAGTTGAAATCCAAAGGTACATACATGCAAAAGCTTCACTTTTATTTTTTTCATCCCCTTCTTTGGTCTGGTCACATTTGCCTGCTTTCCATGTAAATAATCATGTGAGTAATCTGCTTCCTAACCACAGGAGTCCATGTGATGTCGTTCTTGGTTTTTTTCATTCGCTGAGCATGATGTCATGCTTTTGCATGTGTGGTCACCTGCCTTCGGTCATGAGAAAATGATAACATGCTTCGCTGATGTTATCTCACCCATTTCAGGCTGCTTTCATTTTTGTATTTTAAAATGGCTCTTACCTTTCTGCAACGTCTTGTCCAACTTCGCCCAGCTCAAGATAATTGTTCACAAAATTGCAAAGCCGAAAGGAAAACTGACACCTCTGTCTGTGCCTCAAGCAAAAGTTTCCAAAAAGTGATGATCTAGGACCAGTCTTGCAGTCCAGCTTATAATGGTTAAGGTCAGAATTGTGGTTGGGGGATCTGGTCTGACATCAGCAATCATGGGCGACTTCTTGTCTGAGAGCTTTGTGTACCTGCATAGCAGAAGTCGCCCACAGTGTGGAGTGGCATTGCTGACACTGAACAAGGTACAAGATTTGTTTGTGTCTTGCTGGTGTTACTTATGACTCTTAGGGATGTGAACATGTGTGTGAGTGTTGACAGGCAGCTGAGTGTGTCCCACTCTTTAGTAAAGGACTGAATGGAATGTGATCATATGAGGGACAGTTAATATGATTATGGTCATAACAGCATTATGCCGCAGTGAGGACCACTGCAGTAATCCACAGAAATATCAGTGTAGATAAGGTGCATATTTTGCAGAGTCCAGTGTATATCATTTACACAAATATATTCTGTCTCACTTCAGAAGACAGAGAAACTGCATTCAGCATAAGCTCAGTGGTCCATTTAAAAAAACCCTGTTCTGTGAAGACAAACTGTTACACAAATACTGTGTAGTAATGGGATTTGTGATGAATAAGGTTGAATTCAATACATTCTGTAGGTTGGGGAAACCCTGTTAGGCTTGTAAAAGCTTTGTCCGTGTAGCAAATACACTTGGTTGTGTTTATGCGGACTATTTTTGCTTGGTGAAACGGTTTTGTCGCAAACCAGAATGGAAAGGTGAAGAAGCAGCTTTAGCATGTGCTGGAAAACCCTGCAGCAGTAAAAAGGAGGTATTTAGCAGCTATGCAACATTCAAACCTAAAGGCGGAACAAAGACTCACCATTTTGTGATTTTTTTGTTTGTTTGGTTTAATTAAGTGCACTTTTTGTACTTTTAAAAATACTGTTTGCTTGCATTTCCATTTGCATTTGCTCAATAAACTGAATCATTTTTTCTAAGGCTGTCTGTAATTACTTTGCATTTATATGCTGCATGTACTTAAGGTAGTCAAAGGCAACAGTAATTAATGGGTTAAGTTATGCAACACACAATACAATCAAGATAAACATGGTACAATCTGAAAAGATAAATCTTATAGCCCTCATTCAGTCTGAACAGCGGATTAATAATTCATGAAATAACCAGAATGCTTGGCTTGAAGGGTTGTGTTTTTTTCACATTAAAAGAATGCGGTCGCACCACAGGCTAAAGTAAAGATCACTGTGCAGAACAGGCCAGAACAGTCCAACACAGTTCCTGCATTACCACATGGAAACTTACCACCTCACAGATGTTTAAAGAGGATGACAATTCTGCCACACACTGATTAAGTGTTGTTTCTCAGTCCTGGTGGAGAAGATTTGCTGTATGTGATGGTTTTAGATCCAGTCTCTTCACATTGACAGTCTCTGCAAGTTGCCTGAGAGAGAACTGCACTGCCTGGTACAAGCATTCAAATCTAAAACTTAAGGAAATAATTTTTTCCATATATGCTGAGCACTACGCCTAACTGAGCTACAGTATTCTGGAAAGGAAGTCCAGGGAGTACGGAGACGGGCAGTGCCAGCCTTGGAATGCCTCCAACTATGCTGGAGCGAGTTACAGTGATGAATAAGGCTGTCACACAGACTAGAAAAGGGTGAGGTGGGTACCTTCCCCTTGCTGTATTTATTATGCTTTAAAACTCATTCTGGGAGGCTCGCCTGGCTTGAAAATAAAACACCCTGTGGTGAACGTAACGCTGTCATTAGGCATCACAAATCAAACCGCAGTGTAATTACACTAGTATATCATTGACTACAGTCTTGGTTCATTTCCTCCTCATTTTCTAGACTGTTGATTTCTTCTCACTTCTCCAATTTGCCACCCTGATCTGGTAGCACTGTGAATGAGGTTGCCATAGTGGTGAATGTTAGTTTGTATGTGGAGAGTTAGGTTGTCATATTACTTACTGGTTTAACCTAGTCCCTGAGGGGAGCAGAGCCTCTAAGGGATCCTAAAACTGTTGTAGCTTTTAAAAGACTGATGTCAGCTAGCAAGCTGTCATTCACATTGCATGGCTCCACAAAACCTCTGCCAGAGTACATTTTGCTTATTAAAAAGTACATTTTACTTATTAAAAAGTACATTTTACTCATAAAACTGGTCCTGCATGAGGCTATTCTCTCAGCAAGCACAGATCTGGCAAAAAACAGCCCTAAGAGCAACTAAGAGGCACTAAACCCAAACCGAGAGGCCCTTCATTAGATTTGCCAGCCAGAATGCATCAACACCAAGATTATCAGACAGAAAAGAAACTCAGCATATTCTGCTGAGCTTAAAGAAAGTAAATATGTACAATTTAAATCTGTAAAAAAGTAAGGGGATTTTTTGTTATTCTGCAACCATTACAATATTAAAGTGAGTGGCAGAGGAGAGGTGGAAGAAGGCCATTTCTAACATCCTTGACAAAACAGCTATGAAATAAATAACCCTCAGCAGTTCAACACAAAAACAAAGACAAATATAAAAATCGAAAATGTTTTAATAAGGTAACAATATTCATGTGCGAAATGACATTTTACACATTTTAGAATTAAGGCAACTGGTCAGTTTATTCCTGTTGTCTTGATGACAGATAAATGCAGTTAAATGCTCCCTGTATCAATCTCATTATGTTTATCATTTTGTCATTTTTCAAAGTATCACCAGTAGTAAACAGCAAAGGTTCATTAATAGAACACATTTTTGTGGAGCAAGGACGTTAAGACTATTTGTTGATTTTTAAAGGCTTTTGGAAATTTCAAGTAAACACTTAAAAGGTATAAATAGAAGGCAGTCATAAGTTAGGCATTATCTCCATAACATACATGTTGTTTACAGTAAATATATACTGTACAAAATTACATTTTGTTTTGCAACACATTATTGTACTAGCTAATAAATATATTGAACATGAAAAGACATTTCAGGAAAACTGCTTCCTTTAGCAATTCCACTCGAATGAATCCCGTGTTAGAAGCGTTCCTACATTTGAATGGATTTCAAAACAGAAAGCAGTTTCCGTCTTTCCAAATGAGACACAGAGTTACTGAAAACACAGAACGTGCTGAAATTCAGAAAATAGTTTCTATCAGCACCAAGTAGTGGGTTTAATATACAAGCTGTCTTAATGAAGTGAGTGTAAGGCACTTTCAGTGAGAGCAGCTATAGCTGTCTCAGTGCTGTCTACAACCCTGAGCTGTTACGGTAACAAAACCCTTAACCACATCCAGTAATTACGATGAATATGTACAACTCAGACCACAGCGAGGTGACAGACTGTCTTAGCTGCGTCATCCTCAATTAAAGTGTTATATGCAATATAGAGAGAAACAAAAGCGGTCAGCCCATTGTTCTTTCTTTTACATTATACAATTCAGAGCGCACAATTAAAGGTTAATTAGATCTATTTTAAACATAGTGTTGTGTTTATGAGTGGAAAAAATGCCATCTGTGCAGTGGTGAGCACAAACGCAAATGTAACAAAGGCAAGTTGAACAGACCTTGATTTAGACCTTGCAGTCTTACACGTCAATCGAACACTAACAATGCCATGAAAGGTCGACAAAACTGAAGGTTAGAGCACTGCCTGCTGGGAAAACATTTTAAGACAAATAGCCCATGCAAGGTTAAATATAAACTCTCCTGCAAAAAAAAAACACCCAATAATTGCATGTGCGTTTGACAGCTGTGATGTCATGCATGTTACCAGAGTACATTACAGGAGTTACCTGCATATTATGCATTAAAACAGTGTATGCAATTATGAGATATGCAATTACAGGGAGTGGACTGCAGCTCACTGTCTCAGACTGTGCAGACAGGGTTCACTGTGTCCAGCAGTTCCCATAAGAGCCACTTCCTTGTCCCATTCAGGTTTGCCTGGGGTAAACACTAGTCATTAATCTCAGTTTTAGTTTGAGTGATATTATAACTGAATTGTGGAAATTTTACTGCAAAGCATGATACATATTATCTTTCAATATCACTTTTATAGGTATCACTACAGCACGATCAGCTTCATTAATTTCGGACGGAAATTAATATTTTTATCTTTATAGTTATTGCTGTCATTCTCAGGGTGCCTGGGATGTTACACTTTAAAAAATCATAAAATCTTAAAATTCACACTATGACATCTTTTTGTCAGTGTTCTCAAATTATCCCTGGATGAAGGATGAAGGGCCAGGGTGCGCGGCGTGGCTGGGCCAGGACAGGGGGTGGGGTGTGCGTATGAGATGGGGCCAGGAGGCGGGGGCGTCTCACGAAGCCTTCAGTGGATGTTCAGGTTTCGGAGGTGGTCGAACGTGGCGCCCAGGGCCCAGCTGGTCTCCACATTGTTCACCTTCTTGGTGAGCTGTGGGAAGAGGGAGAGAGGGAGAGATGAACTCCGGTCCCTCACAGGCATACGGCCTTTTCTCCATCCTGCCTTCTTTGGCTGTACTTTCTGCCTTCTCTCTAACTTTCATTGCACATAGCGTCCCCATTCCTCCACACAGGCGTCATATTTAGCCCTAACGGACCAATCCAGGACCAGCTCACTCAACCACAACGCTTACCGCAAACATTATGAGGGGAAAAAGAGGTTGCTGATCCAGAGTCAGTGCTCAGGACCTGCTCTCTGTGCATCTGCGGTGCCTCACCTGCAGGACTGTGCTCTCCTTGAAGCCGAAGCCCTCCTTCAGCAGGCAGGTGATGTAAGTCATGTCCATGCACAGGAAGGGGCTGACAGTGCGGAGCTTGGACATTTTATTACATACTGCAACAGAGCACAAGCTTAAAGTTAAAAACACTGGAGAGTACTGGAGCACAGAGCAGTGAGGACATTTCCTTTGCTATGGCCTTGCTGCTTCGCCTTATCTTGCCTGTAAAATGTCTTTCTTTCTTTCTTGTAATATTGTTTGCAGTTTTATGGAGTGTTTTGCTTGATTAGGTGCTACCATGGAGGAAGAACAGCCTTCCCCCCGCTTTGAGTTCTTCCATGTGAAGTGCTGAACTCTTCTGTGCTAAGTTCTGAGTTCTTCTGTGTTAAGAGTTATTTTGTGAATCTGTGGCCTTTGTTCCAATCTTAGTTACCAACATGGTACCTGGATCCAAACTTAATAGGACCTATGTGTGTCTGTATCCTTGGTGTGTGCTAATGGCATTAGACTAGACTAGAGCTCAAGGCTGCATGAAAGGGGTGCTAGTCTTTCACCTGTAATTGCAGTAGTTTGGATTTACCTCAAAATTAGATGGTGCCTGACTCATGGCACGTTGTAGACACTTCAAACTGGAAAATGACGCACGGCTAAGGTGTGTACGCTGTAGGGCACCTCCTGGCCCAATGGGAAAGCAGCCCATGAGCCCAGCTGGGCTACTGGCTAATCTTGATCCTCCAGGTAACCCTGCCCTGCTATTCCATGTAAGATGTCATCATACACTATTCTAGAAACTGTCATTCTAGAGACTGTCAAACATCTACTTACCTTAGGTCATAAGTTAAGTCATTGTGCTCAACTGGCCAAACCACTGCCTGAGCACAGAAGTCTAGATTGCAACTATGCTCTGGACATTTTTGTAATTACACACAGGCCTAACGCTGCTTCGGCTCTAACCTTCTTTGGCTCTCTTCCTGAAGTCCCTGACTTCCACCATCCCGCCTTGAGTGCCATCTGAAACACAAACACAGAGCAGCAGGGTTATGTTTCTTGTCTGCTCAAACCCTCCCTGGGGGAAGGCAGATTTCACAGGCAACTCCCGGTCAAATTTTATAGTAAGTGTGAACTTCAAAAGGCCTCCATAAAGCATACACAACACCTTCATGAGCAGTTACACTGCAACAATCTCTTAAATCCACAGGATCTGATGATAATGTCATAGACTTAGTTTCCATTACCTACCCATTAACACAGAAACCCACAGTGAAATGAGCAGAAGTGAAATAATGAACGCATCATTCACACCTCTCTTTATTTCCTCACAGCGTTATAGCCCAGTGCACGCAAACTCAATACACTCAAAACTTAAAGTGTATTCCCATAACTGTCAAGTACAACTACAGTACAAGTTTGATAGCCATGCACTCTACGACTAAACATTTAGTCCATAGTACCAGCCACACAAAAGCCATGACAGAACTCTATATTATCAAATGATTAAATCTTCTTGATCCTTTTATTGTAGAACATTCACCAATACAAAGGCAATGGTATAACATTTTAAATGCTATACATAACATGTCATATATTCTGTAATAATCTCAAATTGAATAAAAATACCAAATTAAACAGCCTCCAGGCTGAAGCAGAAAAGTATACAAATACCCAGAGATGTCAAAATAAGGAGGGCAGAAAGGATGTTTTGACATGGCCGACCTCATTTAAAATAAAGCAAAATGTCATCCCGCTTCTTTCCGAAGCTTAACATTTTGTCATAACTTCCGAACACTATATGCCAGCCCTGCTGCGTGTGTGTTTCTATCTGTGGATGTCCTCAGAGGCAGGGAGTGGGGGCTAGAGGCCAGCTCACTGACCACACGGAGGAGTAGGTGGGGCTTTTGGGAGTCTCACCAATCAGGCCGGCGTCCACGGCTCGGTCGAAGTAGTAGGAGAAGGCGTAGAAGACGCTGCTCCCCTTCAGTTCCTGTGGCTGGTGCACGATGCCCTGCACCACCTTCAGCATCTCCTCGTAGCACGGCTTGAACCCCGTGTAGCCTGGACGCCAGAAGGAGACGGTGGGGGTCCACAGGACAGAACACATGTGGCAGAAGGAGACGGTGTTTAAAATCCTGGGTGCCAGTTTAATACAGCGTCGGCCATAGAACAGACTACAGCACACCTACTGCACCGGCTGGACTTAACTACTCCCTTCCGATGAGTCCATTACACTACATTATTATTATTAGCAAAATGCACCATGTGGCAGGACCTTCCGTCCATTAGGTATGGATGCAAACCCAAATGTTACATTAAGTTACATCTCCATGGTAATGCTACTGATGTTATGGGACACTGACACGATCCATCTGCTGATAAAATAACACAGCAACGATGTGCATTGTGCACAGATTTCTCAACAAACAGGCATTTATCCTTCACGATAAATAGTCATTTAAAACCAAGACACTCCATCTGATAATTAGTCTGACCTTTTTGATGCTGCCTGTGCTGATGAATCATGGGTATGGTGCATCTGAAATAAAGCCCAGTGGCTAGCATGCTGTCTGGGGTGTGACTGAAGTGCACACTACTCCAAGCACTCCCATGTCCAGCATCTGCTTCTATGTTTGGCAGGAGATGTGTGGATTTGCTATACTGCCATAGCTCAGTATTTATGTTCAAGTTGCTCCAAAGACATGCATGTATCTAGCTGGACTTGCCTGTAAGTTCCTCTGGTTAAATGCATATGCCAAACAAAATAAAATATGTGTGCAGGGTACATATGACCTTCAAAGCAAAGCATTTTACAAAGACTGAAACAACTGAACACAAACCAGAGGAAGGGAGGACTCCCAACATATCAAGCAGCCAGACAGCTTTGGATTTGGAAAGTAAGCGGTCCTCACCGTCCACAACACCACTGATTTTGTACGTGACTCCACCGAAGGACCAGTCCTCTCGGAACTTCCTGGGCAGGCAGGAGCTCGAGAAAACTTGCCATTCCAGTCCTGGAGAAGGAAACAGCAGCATTTCAATGGTGTCTTCCAATTATCAATTGTAGTATTCATCCTGACCATGGCATCCCAGGGATAATTGTAGCATTGCAGTATTCATAGAGCAACTAGAGCTCTATAAATGCTCTGTGATATGCTCAAGTGATATGAACACCCAAAGGAAGCTTGAAATTTTGATGTTTCCTTGAGAAATGCAATGGATATATACAGACCCAGGGAAACTGTACAGTTGGAGAGCATCAAGCACCGGGTCAATGGCCGTTAGCTAACTGCTTCTGTTGGGGCTCTGGGCCTACTGTGTGTCAGAGATTACGAGACAAACTCATGCACCATACGCATTCACTGCAGTACCTTCAGCTCCCAGGGCTCCCAATGCTGCCAGGCGGGCTGCTTTTAGTCCGTTTCCCAGGTAACTGTGGGTGGGCGGGGATTGGGACAGTTGTTACATATGGGCATTTGTCAATGAGGTGTTCTAAGTGTAGGCTTAATATATAACCAGCTAGTGACCCTTGTAGAGTATACTACACAGCAGCGATGAAGAAGGATTCATGAACATCATTATGGATGGAGCATTCCATGCACTGTCAATTGCTGACTTGTTTGAGCTAAAAAGACTTTGCTCCCCACAGCAGATCATTATGGGTCATAAGACATAGTCACTGATAATTGTGAAATGTATGAATATTTGCACTCCTGTCACTATTGTCTAGTGCATTTCTCCAGTTCTCCAGGTCTCACGTCATGCACTTCCATCTCACTAAACCACAGTACAGGATGAACAATAATGTGAAAACATTCCTTGGCTGGCATCGGAACCCTGCTGTGGATTGCGTGCGTATGGTTGTGAAGCAGGGCATGCGTCAGTCAGTCAGACGATGGCACTACCTGTGGGTGTACAGCTCGTAAGTGGTGTTGAACATGTCAAACTTAGCAACATGGTCAGCAGGAGCAGCCTCAATCGTTTTCTGTAAAAGAGAGCACAGGTATGTATTCCACCATGATGACCTGATCACTCTTTCTCGATATGTTTAGTGATTGTGAAACAATATAACCGCAAAACAGGGGTCAGTGATCTATGATGTTAAAGTATTTTGGCCTGGTACCACAGGCTGTACATGTACTCTTGCCTGCCTGATGCTTAGTTTGAAATCACTAAACTGGGAGACACACTTTGCCCAAATAATAAGGAAAAATTCATTAACTGACCAACAATTTTTTACAAGTGATTTATATACACAGACACCCACACACATACACAAATATATATGAACAGATATATAAATAGAGTAAACTCTACTCTAATGGTATCAAAGATATTTACCTTGGATCTGGGGAGGAACGTAATCTGGGTTGAACCTCCACCTAAATCCAAGATGCCCACTGTGTTTTTGCTATCGGAGTACAAGTGACCTGAAATGAAATGACACTGATGGTTGGAGATGAAGCACAACTTCACAGAGAGCTCTGATGCCAAGCTTTGGGGTTAGAAACCTCTACAAACTGCAACATTACATGCAAGATGCTCAGTGTTTGTTAAAGACCTGCAACCAGGGGGTTGCCGGTTTGATTCTCAGGTGCGACAGTACAGTACAGACATATGACTAATGCAGTCATCTTCCCAGCTTTTGTGGGCATCTATAACTAATTTCAATTATGTTTCATTGCTGTAGCCAGCCAATATCACAGGTTATCAAGCTGAGATGGAAACTCAAAGCTACCACTTGAGGCAGAAAATAATAGTCTTTGGTATAGTCCGAAACGTCTACACGATTCAGCACCAAATCAAAGAATCGTTTACAACACTCCCAAAGCAGGACCGGAGACTTTACCTGTCAAGAAGTTCACAGTTACCCAGGCCAAGATTCCTAAGAGAGAAATAAAATGAAACCACACCTAGTGAAACGTCCAGCCTGAGGAAACATTTACATCGACAAAAATGCCTTAAGATTTTAACTTTACTAACTTTACAAACTGCAACTTAACCATTTCACTGCATGAATGAGAGGTAGGACACACTGCCATGACATGTACAAGGTGTGATGTTATTCTTCCTTGCGGAGAGTCGAAACACCCAAGCGATCAGATTACATTACATTAGAGCCTCTCACTCAAAGCATCGTAAATTTAGAGTGAAGGGTGGGATGTTAAAACATGCAAGCACAGGTCTAGAGGTAAGAAGAGGTGTGGAACGGCACACAGCGAAAACGCTGACAAATTGAGTTCATTACATGATGAGGTAACGTGACACTTCCTTCAGGTGGTGGAATCAAAGGAGCATAATTACACGTTTCCAGACACACTTTGGGTTGTGGGTATGACAGCAAAGCAGCATCCAAAACAACTCAAATCATGTTCTGACAGCTGAAGGCGTTTCTTTTTTTTCCACATTCAAATCAGTGTTTCATTGTATCTCACCAGGAAGTAACTGGCAGCTGCATTAATTTGGTCTTTTAGGGCTGTGAAATGATTCATCAGCACTCTGTGACTTGTGGACAGTAGATACCTCTGGTAGGGTGTACGTGCAAGGAGTCAGTGTGCTAAGATGGACAGCTGATCCGCAGTTGAACAGGCTGGTAAAGACTCTACCTTCATTGGTTCCGTCCATTATGCTGACGCTGTTGTTCGGCACGAAGAACGGAGATTCGTCAAATACCTCGCGGACCTGGAGGGGGGCATGTGTGAATGATGGTTTGAACGGGTTTATCAAACTCAACCGCATGTCTGCGTCATTGTGGTCGTCCATCCACGTGTCCCTCATGACCTCAGAGGGAACGGGTTCAGGCAGTCTGTCTGCCTTCACGTCTGACCGGCTAGACAGCCAACGCGCTCTCAGCGACCGCTGTGACTCACTCAGAAACAGTACAGACACAGCTCAAAAACATGAATGAGCATGTGATGAACAGCGGTCCATGTAATAAACTACAGGCGATAAACACTGCTGTGTTGATGGGATAAACATTTTCCTGCAAAACTGGTAGCATTGTGCTGTAGTGGTTGAGGTAAGGAGCAGAGCTGCAAGCAGTAGGTTGCAGTTTCTAATCCAGGATGGGGCATAGCTGCTGTACCTTTGAGCAGGGTATCTAACCCAGATTTAACCAGTATATCCAGCTGTGTAAATGGATAATAGGTCAATGGTACTGTGTGGGCCCATGAAGATGAGAGCGGCAGGACTCACAGCCCACAGACCGTGATACAGCATTCATACTGAGACCGTGTCAAACCGTTTACACATAGACTGTTACTGCTAAACTGTTACGACTGTTAACACACTGTGTCTATGAGTATAAAGCCAGAGAGAGGCTGTATGTTGGAGCTGAGGGGGAGTTTCTCTCTGTGTCAGCTGCCGGGGCGGGGTGGCGTACCTGTTCCAGCAGCGCCTGCGCCTTCTGTTCGGGGAGCAGTCGGAGGCCGGCTGTGGCCCTCAGCACCACGGGGGTGCGCTTCCACTCGAGGCGCGGCACCGTCCTCTTCGCCACCTTCAGGAGCTGCCGCACCGTGTCCCCTCCCTGGCCCCGCCCCAGACCACAGAGAACACTGTCAGCAAAACGCCACGACTGGAAAGCGAGCGCTCTGACGCCCCATCACGACCTCCCGCTGTGCGGTCGGCCGACGGGGTGACCCTGAAGACCAAACCCTGCGACTGTTTCACAGATACAAGGCGCATGAGTGGAGCCACTACGAGTTATTTAGTGTGGACATTAGACTAAATAAATGCCATAAACTACATATTTTACAGGTGGCAGTGTGCTGTAGTGGTAAGGAGTAGGGCTCAAAACTCAAAGGTAGCCAGTCCATCAGGTGAGTCTCTGCTGTTGTACCCTTGGGCAACATACTTAAGCAAACTGCCTCAGTAAATGTATTTATGGATACCATATAACAATTACAAGCTGCTGTTAGCTATACAAGTCACTCCCATGTTTCCTGGGCAATGGAAACATCTCAATAAGGCAGAATGATGAGCTGCACATATGAACCCTGGGATTCCATACACATGCATAAATAGGGCAACTATGTAAACACTAACCCTACCAGGGGAAAATGCTTGAAAATCCTACTCTTAACAGTTAGCTGTAGCCAAAATAAGGAATTAACGAGCATACCATTTCAGGTGTATCTGCAAACGCAGACAAACCGGGCTTCACCGACTGGAACATTTCATTGTCCAAAATGGGCAGCTCACCTGTAAAACACATGGGACAAACACAGAGATCCCTCAGTCAGAACTAGGGCTGCTCGATTATGGCAAAAATCATAATCACCATTATTTTGGTCAATATTGAGATCATGATTATTTAACACAATTACTCATTGACTTTGGAAACATCATGCATTTATTGAAATGTAAAAAAAAACCTTGTCTTTTCAACAGTGGATTTTAACTTTAAACCTTTTGCACGTAACTTTATGCTATGTAGCGCGCGTGTTACGTTACATGGTTTATGTTTTCATTAGCGTTATTAAGCTTCTCATAGTTTTCAATTAGCATTTGCTATATTTTTAACATTAAATCACTGTTTCCTCAAAGCTAAAATTTTGAAAGCTAAAAAAGCCGGTTTTAGCATACGCGCTAAAAAGCAAATCACACCGGTGTGACTGTAGCCTACGACTACGGACCGTAGCGAGCGGGTTTAATGTAATTAAACTGAAAAACAAATTAAAAAATAAATGTAAAAAAAAAAGAGATAAATAAAACAACACAAAAGCCTGACACTCAGTTCCTTCCCCATAGCCCAGCTTCAAGAACAGGGACTTAGGAGGTGAGCAATAAAGTAGTTTACATGCTGACTGCATCTCTGCTAAACTGTCTCACCAATACAATAAAGGGATCTTCACCAATTATCCACAGACATGACACCAATGCGTAATAGGTATTTACATCAACCTCTGTCTGGAAGCACACATGCTGGCCAAAAGGAAGTTACTCCCCCAAGAGTGACACCATATCTGACAGCCAGCAGAATTTAATGAAAGTGAGATGGAGGCCCATCCATCAAGTTGTCTTTTTGATGACGATGATTGAAATCTGTATTAAATCCTTTTTCATAGTCCATAGTTCTGCTGAGAAATCGAAACTGATTTTCTTCGGCAAAAAGTCCTGAATCATTAGACTGCTCTAGTTGAAATGTGTCTGATTCTATTGTCCCAGAAGCAGATATGGGCTGGATTATTATTTTGAAAAACTGCCTTGCAGTATAGTCTTTCACTGAACACAGGCTGGGACGATGCTTAGGCACCGTCACCAAAACACAAAAACACTGAACACAAAAGAATACGAACACGAACCTCATCACATTACCAAAAAATACACTTCACCAACCACCCACTACAACAACAGGTCCTCTGGCCTACGCAGGGGTCTCTACATCACCTCACAGCACAGGCTTTTCCAGGTTACCCCAGCCCCACTACATTCTGGGACGACTCACCCTGCTGCTTCTGGATGAAGGTGTAGACGTGGATGCGAGTGCCGGTGCTGCCGGCATCGAACATGACCGCGTAGAAGATGCGGCTGGCGTTGGCGGGCCGGGATGCTATAGGCAGCACATTGTCCATGCCGGGGAATTCGAGTCTGTAGTGGTCGGCCTTCACATGAGTCGCACCACATAAAGCCCACAGGGACATTACCGAGAGCAGCAGAATCTGTCGGGTCATCCTTGCTCAGAGAAAATATAACTGGGGAAAATTTTCTTTTGCTTTGCAAATCTTTTTGACCCCCTCGTAGGGAAAAGGGGTTGACTCTTCTTTTCCTTGTCCCTGTTCGTCCTCTCTCAGGGGAGCTGTGAGCCGGAGTCAGTCTGCTCCAATCTGCAGAGGTCAGAGAGAGAGAGAGACAGAGAGCGAGAGGTAGAGCAGGCGGCACACTGTACTCAGTGTTCCTCTTCTCCAGGAACCACATATAATGACTGGGACCTGACAGGTGGCCAAGCCCACAGCAGTAATCCACCAATCAAGAGGAGCAACATTTCAGTTATGATCCCTCTAAACCTCCCCCTGCAGAATGACACAGACCCTAATGCATTCACAGTACTTGCTCAGATGAATAAACATGCATTGATATTTTAAACTGATATTTTAAAAGACAGTGCACTGGATTTACACATTTACACCCCCTACACTTAGGGATTAAAAGGATAATAAAATATGTGAAATTGAAATTTACAATGTGACATACAACTAAAACTTCCCTTAAATTCTGCAATTATACAAGACCCTTGGCTCTGACCAGCAATTTCCCGATGACTTGAGATTCTCTCTAAAGTAAAGTACATTAAAGTACAAATTATGAACAAACGAGTTACTAAAGGTTATGTTGTTTTACACACTGCAGCTGCAAATTAATCTCACAAAACAAAAGATAATGCCAATGTATTCACCTTAACTAATGAAAATGCGTGATCTGTTTTTTTATCTACCACTAGCTAATTGCAAGTGTGAGGTATACAATGGAAATCCACTGCAACTGTCCAAACAGACTGAGAGATTACAATTGCGTGTTAAAGTATGGCATGTGTACAATGTTTTCTTTCAAACACTGCAATTACAGCTTGCACCTGCATTACGCTGAGAAATTAAAATACGCAGAGCTACTTTATAATTAAGTCTAGAGACACAAACACAACGTCATGAATCTGCACCATTTAACCATTTAATTGTTTCACGTGTAACTGCCTTTGCTGAAAATATTAGCAAAGTCTCAACACAACAAACTACTGACTGGATTTGGGAAAACAGATACATTTATGCTAAAATGAAGAGGAAAAATGCCTTACTTCAGTAGGCAAATAATTTTAAAGTATACCAGGCGCAGCAGAGAAAAATCTATGCAAAGCACTAAAATACAAACTCCACAGACCCAGAATCAGTGTTTGTATATGTTCTATTAACTATACGTCGTGTATACCAGTACGATGTATAGTGTGTCTCACTTTGGAAGTGGCGATGGCAGAGGTGTTACATATTGGCGATGCTCCGTGTGCTGGCAAAGGAGAGCCTGAGGTCGGCAACCCCTGCCTTGCCAACGAGTCTCCTGATTCTGTATCAGCTTACTGACAGGGCCTGTAACGGCTTAAAGAGACCCAACACCTCCACGCTGCATGCTCTTCTCCCTGGCCTCAATTATAACCAACTGTTCCAAACTTTAAGCATTGTAAGAGAAACATGTTTTTGTGGCTTCCGTCTTCCTCCAAAACAACTTTTTGTTAAAAAGACATATATATATTTTTATTTTTGGAATGATTTTCATTCCAGCGACTACCTACACTGAAATTTTATTTATGATCCTTAAAAATGTTTGAATTATGAACAAGGGTCAATCCTCTTGACCATGCCAACAGTAGACAGAGAGATTAAGGCCAAAATGAGCCAAGCAGCAGGTTACATCGCTAATTTCAGCCAGCCACATTTCCCCACAATCTTCCCAATCGACTGCAGTAACTGCTGTTCAACCTCTGTGCCTTCCTCACAATGTATGTACTCTGTGCATGCAGCTGATGGTGGAATTTCCCCAATGGCTTTCGGTTGCAGAAGGAGCCTGAGGGTCTTTTCAGAGGAGCACAGCACTTATTTGTGTTGGGGAGGGTTATTACTCGTGTTACAGTAGGCAGCCCTGTCTAAGACTGCCAAAAGTGCAGTGATGGCTAGGGTGCTACAAGTATGGGAGACACATGCTTGATGGGTATTCTGAACCTGTTCTGCCAGTTTGTTAGTTCTGCATGATTAACAAACATTTTGATTGAAATAAGGGTAACCGGTTGATTATTTTTTACTTGATTGCATCCATTACAGACTGCTACTTTTGAGGACTCTATGAACTAATCCTGTGAATGGGAAAAAACCTCTTTGATGCAAGTAAAATGCTTGAATGTAGCCCAATCTCTTTGCTGTAATTAAAACGGAACGTGAAGAAAATGTACTGTAAATCTACATTACACAAATAAAACTCGTACGTTTGTTAATCGTGGAAAGCAAAAACGGGATTAGGATAATTGTCATTCATTTTGGGGATCAAAAAGAAAAACACTTCAGCATAAGACAACCTTTCTTTACACGAACAGTTAAAGAGGCATGTTTTGTCCCGTTTTGCCATAAAGTTATGAAAATTGGATTTGCCCATTGCACTGTGATGAGGACGGGATGTAAGGATAGGCCTACATGTAATTTCTCTTGGAGAGGTTTATGCATTCCTGAATGATCCTGTGTTTACGACAACTCAAGAGATGCTGTCGTGAGATTACATTCTTTCAGAAATACACATTAGAAAGCGGTCTCCGGATCACGGTAGTTAAACCCATTTCTGCACTTGTGGCAGAATGACTTATATTTAGTCGACCTGAGCTGGAACAAATACCAGAAACCAATGGCTTTCCACGGCCACCACTGCAAACATGTTGCTCGCTAAAACGCTGTGCTGCAGCCTGTGGAGTTACATTTAAGGCGTGATGGCTAATCAGAGTGAAAACCAAGAGAGAGTGATGTAGTTATCTTTGATCGGGTACGGTGGATTTCATGAGAACCTTTGCACATGAACGCGATTACACCGCTACCCGGTTTGCCGGCACATAGCTAAATAACTGGCTTGCGAAAGTTAGCTTGCTTCCCGTCTGCTTTCTATCAATACAATGTTGGACAGTTAACGTTAACTAACTTTTTTTTTTCTACGCACCCTTGCTAGTTATGGTGTATTCAGAAAGAAACCGCTTACCTTCCCGCGCGCTTCATGATGTCAGTTAGTTAGCTAGTCTTCTAAGCTAACATAACAGACTGTGTTTTGCTTGTCCAGAGTAGCTCCAGCATTTCCGCAATGATCTGTCTTGGCTCACTGCACCTACTGCAAAAGTAAGTAGTTAGCATAAACAACAAATATAACAGTGTACAACCCTAAACACAAGAAGCTATGACTTGCTACATGTATATCTTGATAGCTAGTTTGTTAACACAAGTCCACGTTGCTTGATAAGACAATCTGTCTAATCTATTTAAAACAGCCGGCGTAGCCACGCACAATACCCACTACAAGCAGCCTTACAGACAAGTCGGTTATTTGCCAGCTAGCGTATTCCGGTATATTTGAATTTAGATTCACGTATACAAATTGTTAACTGTATAGTTTGACAGCTCGTTAGTTAAGCGATGTTCGTGTCTTGAATCTTAAGAAAAGTTACATGTTAGCTAACTAGCTAACTGCCTAATACACCACCCCAAAGGCTATATAAGTTAGTAAGACATTTTATCTGGCTGGCTAGCTAATAAATACATAAGCTAGGTTCTTCTAACGGAAGCTAGCTACCAACTTGGTTAACGCAAGATATCTTGCTACCAGTAGCTACAAATTACTTACAGTAACTGCCTTGTTCGCTGTAAATTCCAGCTGCTAACTGTAGCTAATTTGCTTTAATATTACAATGACAGCTACAACAGTTAACTTAGTATGAATCGCATGATAGCTAACTAAGCGCATCCGTAAAAGTCACGGTAGCACTCTTGCCAAGTTTAACCATATGCCTAACGGCAAAGCTAGCCAACCGCTTAATTTGCTAAATTGCTAACGTGTCATAACATTCTCCAAGTGGGTACAATGTGGTGAACGTCATTAGCTCTGATAAACGTCATCTTTATGTGGTGAGTGGCGTCTCCGTGGCGTCACACGACTAGAGTAGAACGTCACCGCACCCCATACGGCTCTGCCAATGTGGCAGAGCTTTCTACAAGTGTAAAAATCGTAATGTGGTGTAGACCAGGTCAACACAGTGATGTTAATATTCAGTTTTTCATCTCAAGTTTAATTACAGAAAATAATTAGAAAGGGGATATGTCTCTATGTTCACCCACCTCTTAACTGAGCAGGACATTTATTGGGTACTTCTGTATGAAGTGGCAGCTTAAATGTATGATGATTCAGTTGTACAAAGACAAAGGAGATTATCTATGGGAAGGATGCCAGAAGGGGAGGACATGCCACATCACTATCTCAAATTGATATTATTAACATACTTAATGAACTATGTGCATCTAATCCCATCCACTATATGAACAATGGTTTTACTTCAGGGTACGTTGGTGGAACATTCCTATCGGGTGTGTTGCGTTGCACTCGTATGTTAGGCCGTGAGCACATTTGTGGTCTCGGCCTCACGTTTAGCACTGATGCTTACTTGGATGGATAGTGGTGTCCTGTTAGATGTTGTGTTAGATATATTTTGTGGGAGTTTGTCTGGATGAGAACATCTGCTGAATGGCAAAAATGTAACGGTAATGTTAACTATATTCATCTTGCACATTGCTCTGCATAAGAGCTTCTGCTGAGTAACAAAATGTGAAATGTAAATGTGATGGAATGAGCTTCACAGAGCAGTCAGGCCTGTAGCGGGACTGGGAGAGTCTCTGGCCATCTTCCATCACAGACTGAAATCTCATCTATTCAGACTGCATCTTGGCTCCCTACCCAAGCATAACTCACATCACAGTATTTGAGTAGTTTTACAGAAGGGTGTTTGTCTTTGTACACTTACACAATGACACTGGACAGTGAAAAGTTTTCTGCATAAACTTTACTGTCTCTCTGCTCATTCAATACATCAGTGCATCTCAAAGAATCACTGTATCAATGTGCAGCCTAATAACTGATCAATGCTACAGTGGTCTGTCACATAAAATAGTCCCAATGTACTATAACAGAAAAGTAGTTCCTATAAGCATTACAGGGTGTGTTATAGCTTCATTGCAGGACATGCTGTAATTTTACTGTAGGCTATGTTTTATTGCATTTAGGCATCAAACATACTTCTCTATGTGCACACTAGTCATCACAGCACTTCAAAGGTTTGATGCTTTTGTTTCATTGTTTTTCATGCGGCTTTATTAGATGTGCTCTGTATTTGCTCTTTTTAAGCCGCTCACAATAAGACAGTCTGCTAAATGATAAAATGTAAATGCAAAGTAAATGAAGGTATACTAGGTTTTCAGTGTTTCTTTCCCAGTATTAGCTGGCAAAGATGACTGTCTGCTTAAAGGATACTAGGCTATTCAGAGTTCCATTAGCCTTCCACTTCCTTAATGTGCTGAACAAATTTGGTTCAACCACTAACAATAGCAGTATGGCTCTTTACAATATTGAAGGCTGACTTCTTTAGACTGTACCTCATTTCCTTAGCCTAGTGTGATCTTGTTCCCCTTTTATGTGATTTATATATTGTAGATTTTCGTTTGCAGTTTTTGTGCTTTTTTTAAATTCTCAGAATAATGGAGATATTGCTTTTAACCTGACATGTTGAAACATGTACATATCCTTGCTTTTTGGATGACATTTCATGCTGTTTTGTTAAAAGCACTTTTTATTTGCACATTGAAAGTCACCCTGGATAACAGTAGTCTAAATCATCAAATGTAAATGTAAATTAAATAAGTCATGTTTCTTCTGGGGATCAGAGGAACTTAGCATTTAATATAATCACACAGGAATGGATGAGGTTAAAGTGATGAAATAATTCAAAGGTCATGCAGACACTTCTAAAGTAACAATATAACACAAAGGTTAAAGACATAATAAAGTTACCACGAACTGTGTCTCTTACCAGCGATGCATTGCAGACCTTGCATATACCTGGAAAATGATATCTCAACAAATTCAGTGATATGCTGTTTAACCTGACCATCAGCTGTTCTCATGTAAAGACACACTGTCATTGAGAGTGTGGAACACTTTATCACCTGTGGCTGTAGTGAATGTTGTCAGGGAGGAAGAATAATGGCACAGAAAACTAAACTGCTAATGACAAGCACTAGGTGTAATTTGTACGATATATATATAATGATGAAATTATGAGTTACTCCAGTGAAGAGAGTTTTCTAAATATAGTATTGAATGAAAAAATAGAGTCTGGTTAATTCAAAAGATTGAGCCAAACAGGTGTGAGCCAATGAGGTGCTGACCTGCCTGAAGCATCCTAATTCCTTGCACACATATGTGAAAGGGTAGAAAAGCTATTTGAGAGAAGAGGGTCTTTGAGAGATGCATTTGTTTGTACAGTGCATTCAAGAATCTGAAAAAATGTGAATGTCTCTTGAGAACTGTATCAACATCATACACTGTAATTACAAAACTGCAGTTTGATTAAAGAGCACATTGAGATCAAATTGTAATAAACAGTCCATGTTGCCAATTAACCATCCATTAAGTGCACTTATGGCAAATACAGCAAAGATTTTTGTTTTGTTGTTTTTTCTGTGGCTTACATTAGCACATTGAGAGTTTACATTTCACAATCTACATAATGACCCTTCTGTCAGGGAAATGGAACCTCTAAGGCAGCAAAACGTGCCCTTAAAGATGTGTTAAACCATTTGTATTTAATTTGAATTATAACACTTTTGGGTAATTGCAGGTTATCTCAGTCTTCACAGAGAACTCCACCCCCACCACCACCTTCAATAACAAAGGCTGAGTATTCAGTCTTGCTCTTGCTCCTTTCATGGGAAAACTGAGTGCTATATATATATATATATATATATACATACATATATGTACAGCATTCATATATCTATCAGTGCCTTTTATATGTAGCATACATAATTTTTCATTGTGTGAGTCCTGTGTTATTTTGTCTTATTAGCAGACATTAGCATTAGCAGACAGTTGTGACCTTGAAATACCTGTGTGGCCTACCACCCATACTTTGGGTTCAACTGTTTACCTTGAGAAGACTACAGTGCATGGTTTGACAGCATTTTCACATGTGCTGAGACTGCATTGCTTTGTTCTGTCGTGTTCTAGATTTCAGATCTCTTCAAACTAGAAATCTCGAACCTCAAAGAGTCCACAATGAGATAAAGGCACTCCCTGACATAGCTGTGCTATGTACATTCATATTGGTATGTCTTGGATTGCTGTTGGTTTTACACATTTCACAGCCAGGCCTGGCTATATTTCATTAGTTTTCCATTATCCATTTTCAGTATCAGTTTTTAGTGCAGAGACACGGTACTTAGCATATTATGGGCATTGTTGCTATGAAGTAAATCTTTATGAATGGGAAGTGCGTGTGTGTGTGTGTGTGTGTGTTGGGGGCAGGGGGTGGGGCATCTCTTGGTCCTCTAAAAACACAAAAAGGTGTGTGGTTATTAAAGGGAAGGGTTAGGGGTTCACTTGCCAATTTTGACTTTGGCATTGGACACCAACCATCACACAAAGCTGTCAGTGGCACAAGGGCATGTGCATGGGGCTTAAAACAGCCTGAAAACAAAGATCAGGGAGTTAATCACCCAGTCCACGAGCCCAGCATACAGCAGCCCCACACCATCCACAGCAGATTATCACCAGCAGCATACAACCACACAGCACAATTACTGAACCATGATTGTATATATAAAATTTTATACATTTTAGCTGATTAAAGATGTGTGTGAGTCCCAGACTTCTCCACCATTAACTCTGTGTGTGTTTGTGTCTGTCACTTTTTAGCCACACTACATTGTAATGCATTGGTTACTATGGGTGTAAATAAAGTGTGAACTACGCAAAAGGTAGTCGTTGATCAGATGTTATTCAGAGGTAGTAGTGATCAGATGTAATTCGGATATTTTCCTTAATTCTTACAGTAACTGTGAATAAACATTTTGGAAAATGCTCCATTGCAACAAAAAAAACCTAAATACGCAGAAAACGACAAACCTTTGTACACCGGTGATGACATTTTACAGCCTGGCGTTCCTTGGACTGTGTAAGAGCAATACATAAAATTCACCAATTAACTGACTCTATAACGTTACAATAACATAAAAAAAGAATTTTCAATTAATAAAAACTACCAGCCTAAAAAACATGCTGTCAACAGCCATCGATTTTCTCTACAGCTGAAGCACTAACAACAGATGTTTCTTCAAAAAAACAGATTTTATCGTCAGAAGAAGCGTTCTTTAGTGGTTAGTGCCGACGAGCCGTACTTGTCCTGGGTGGTTACTATGGTAGCAGTGCCTTAGACAACGTGTACACAATAAAACATGGACGCTTTCTTGCTCTGGAGCTGCGAGGACGTAGCTAAATGGATAGAATCCCTAGGGTATCCCCAGTACAAGGTGACTATATCTGACTTACTAACAGCTCATTTAGATTTAGAAAACTGTTTAATGTTCGTATAAACAATGTTGTGTACGGTCTAACAGTAAGCTGTAGCCATTTGCACTGTATACTCGTTTTATTATTCAGAAAAGGTTTTCTTATATGTAGCTAGCTGTTATGTTTTGTATAGCTGAAAAAAAAACTTACAACTGCAAACTGCAAAATTGAAAGTAAATCCGTTTTGAATTACATTTTGATCGATTGAGAAGGAGCCATTTGTCGTCAGTTATTTAATGAAACGAAAAGAAATTAGAAATAAGAGAAAAAAGGTTTTTCTCCACAGAAAACAAAAGTAAATACTGGAAATACAATGCGATAACATTATGCACTTGTCCTTTTCCCCCAGGCCTGTTTTACTGAGAACTTCATCACGGGTAAAAAGCTGATTTATGTTAACTGCTGCTATCTTCCCAGATTAGGAATCACAGATTTTGAAGATATGAAGGTAAGTAATAGAAAAGGAAAAACTATTCTGATTAAACTCAAAGAACTGAAATTACTGTAACTCTGTGGCTAAAGTAGCACGTGTTGAACAGATTTGCTTGGAACGTGACGCCACAGAATGTCTCAGAGCATTTACATAATAGCACGCGATTTGAGTGAAAGCCCCGAAATAAAGCTCAGCCTTGTAATGTTAATGTATCTGAATAGGAAACATGAAGAACAAACATCCGCACTGCTGTTCCTTGACCTGTGTGATGTTATCCGCAGTTCACACGAGCTACAGCTTCGGCTTCTAGTCACGTGATGAACTCTGCAAACCCTTTGATGCCAGCTATGTTCCATACTGAGATGATGTACTAATAATGCACAATAACTAAGACATCAAAAGTAGCGAGTGTTTCATCCCCTGAATCAGAATACAGCAGGCGTTTGTCATTAATTTGGACAGACAAGGTAGTAAGCAACTGGGCTTGTACCCCAAAGGTTGCTGATTGAATTCCCAAGTGGAGTGTGGGATCTTGGGAAAGGTACTTGACCAAAACTGCACAGTAAAAACCCAGCTGTATACATGTAAACATATAGACATTGCAAGCCAAGTAAATTACACAAGATATCAGCACCCTCTAAGCTAAGTAATGTGTAATTACATCAAGGCCAAGTAGGTAGCAAGCAGAGCTTCTCCTTGCAATTATCATTGGTGCGTTCTTACCGCTGCCCGGTGTAAATGGAAGGGGGTCAGTTTTTTGGAGGAGGTTCATTGATCATTTCATCAGTGAATCATTTCCCTATTTGTGCCCCCTGCAGGTGATCTCCTGTCATGTCCGGGAGCTGCTGGGGATCACTGATCCCCTGTGGAGCAGGAGCATAGCCCTCCCCCCGTGGGAGCCCAGGGGCTTGTATTTAGAGAAGAAGTGTCGGACAGGACGCTGGGCCGATTCCCTCACCTACGAGCAGTTTGTGAAGGATGGGCAAAAGTGACACTCACCTGCCTCACATCCAATGAAATCGATCAGAAATGGAGATTCTTCATTATGACACACCAATGCCCAGCAGCCTTTTTGGGCCATCTGTCATGATTGGGTTGGTCCACATGTACATGATTACAAGGAGGCCTTCAACAACAAATGGATTGTCATTTCAGCAAGTAGTAAAGTCCAAAATCACATCACCGTTCCAAAAACTGTTTTTATTTCTGGGGTAGCAAAGAAAAGAATGAATCTATCCATAGTTAATGAGCCATATTGTCTCACTGGTAACAGTATCTTTCTAGACTATCTGAAAGACTTAAAGAACTATTCCTTACTTGTAAACCCCTCATATGATCCCCTTTCATTGCATTGACTGTTTTCCTTTTCTGTAATGCCGCTGCAATATCTGAAGACTGCTTTGACATAGTGGAAAACTGTTCTGCAGTTTGTATAAGTCAATGTAATTCACTTCAAGCCCAGAAGAGGGAAGCATTGTACTACACGTTATTAGTGCCAGGCAGCACAGTCACTTCAAGACACATGTTCCATGTGTCTGTCACCTATACCTGAGCACAGGGAGCTGTGGCTCAGGTATGAAAACATGCACCTCTAGCAGCACCATTACGGGATCCAGGCTTATACTGGTATTCAGCTTGGTCATCACTCTTACACTTACCCTCTTTCAGAGTCAAGCAGCTTCTGTTCTTTCAGGGAACAATTGAATTCCACATAAAGACATTGGTCGCAGTCACACCTTAAATTATACTGGATTAGGGAATTATGGTAGCATTACTTTTTCTTAGAGTGGAACATTTTGGATTCTTCCAAAACCAAAATGTTGTGGTTGTGGTTAGAGCTGTTTGGGGAGGACGTTTTTGTGCACACCAGACCAAAAAAGCCTTTAAAAGCTTGTAAAATAATGTTTGGCATCTCGGGTGTTTCGTTTATGACTGCTATCTGTCTCTATTTGTCTCTCCAGCTTTCCCCCCTCCGTCTCTTTCCTGTAGTTTTTGCTGCTCACATGCACAGAGAATTGCAAACTATAGGCACACATGCACACACACATGCCCCGCATACAAAATGAAATGTCAACAGTCACACTCAGTGAGAGGTGAATAACAGTGAAGTTGGATGTGCAGACACGTGCACACTCGCGGAACGTGCACACAAATACACATGCACACAGGCACGTACACAGTATATATTTATGCACACACAAACACACATACACACATAACATCTATGTATGTGCACACACACACATACACAGGCATGTACACACAGAATATGTATGCATGCACACACATATGCATGCACGCACACACACGCCCACACACACATCTGCCACATGGCTTCACTGTGATAAAAGCTGATTGGATGCATGGTATAAATTTTCTCAGACTTTCACAATATTGCTCATGTCATGGCAGACACATGACACTTTACAAGGAGTTCCCCCCTCTAACCCCAGAAGATGCATTTCATGAAGAGACCAGAGAGGGCGCTCTAAAATAACAGGGGCTGAGGGAGGGGGGTGCTCCCTCCCCTGACTGCCCTGGCCTTGGGGCCCCCTATCGCCTGCTCCAGTTTCATATTTTGTTGAAAAGTTGAATTGTGACAATGCCATTCCCTATAAAATGTGTCAGGAACGCTCCATTAATATCGAGGGCCATAAAAATTCCTGTGCAAAATTTACAAGGTTTCAGCTTCAGTGGATGAGGAAAGATCGGTGCAGGCGACAGGGAGCGAAAGAGGGAGAAGAAAGAGAGAGAGACTTGGCTTCTGGGTCATCTGTATCTTATCAGTGAAGAATTGACCTGTGCAGATTTCAGTAACAAGAAAGCAGAGTTCCATCTTTTCCTGTTTAATGCATGTAATTTACATATGGGAGGCTACCAGTTGATTCTTGCAGAACTGTTTGTCAGAACCATAGCTGCACAGCATTGAAACATTCTTGCAAAACTGTTTGTCAGTAGTATAGCAGTACATCATTGAAACGGTTGACTGTACCAATTTTGATACTTAAATTCATGGTTCAGATTTAAACCTTCCCCTCTGCCAACCCCTCAACACCCTTAAAATGTGGAACCGTATCCAGATCTGCTACCAATTTATATTAATAGAACTCAGCTCTGAGACACAAAGAGACAAAACCTTTTTCAGAGTCTATTAATCAATATGTCAGCACAAACAAAGAACTGTGGAGAATAACCTTTTAAGATTCCAGCTAGCTCTTAACAGAGAGGGAGAGAGAGACAGAGAGAATGAAGGGGGGAGGTTCCTCCCTATTTATGCTCTCCTTATGTTGTTTTTTCCCTGAGTGAGGGAAGAGTGGGAGGGTTTGTCTGATATGCATGTCCTAAAATTCATTAGTAACACTGGATAAATAGTGATGTTAGTCATTGAGGGAGACAGAGAAGAGACAGAACAGAGTGGAAAGACAAGCGAGAAGGAGGAAGAGAGGGAAGAAGAGGCACGTAGAAAGAGAGGAGAAAGAGAGACTAGAGAGAGGGAGAGAGATGAAAGAGAGGCTAGAGAGGGAGAGACAGGAATGAGAGACTGGAGAGAGAGGGAGAGAAGGAGAGAGAGGAGACAGGGACAGTAGATTATATATATATATATATATATATTATGCCTTGGCTACACAATCTTATTTGTCATGCTAGTAAAGCTCTGTTTGAATTTGAAGTTGAGTTAGAGTGAAAAGAGATTCTGGAGAGAGAGTGAGGGAAGGAAAAAGGTAGAGATAAAAGAGATGGTGGAGAGAGGAGATAAGGAGAGAGGGGGAGGGATGAAAGAGAGGTTGGAGAAAGAGAGGGAAGGAGAGAGGGGGAGGGATGAAAGAGATGCTGGAGAGAGGCAAGGGAAGAGGAAGGGAGATGAAGGAGAGGCTAGGGGAGAAAGAGAGAACACCTTCCTGGTGTTTTCACATGCTTTCCTCTTTAATTGGAGCCGTGTGTGTGGGGGCCCCAGCACCGACAGGGCATCAGGCCCTCATTATGCTCACATTGGCAGGTTTCGGGATGAGGAGAGGGTAGAGGAGGGGGATCTCCCAAAAACTACCTACCTACAATACTCAGATCTTTGCCCTGGTCAGACCACACCTGCTGCCACCCCAAACCCAGCTTCACAACGTTAACCTTAACAGTGTACTGGCACCTTGGTATGCATGGAAACACACACACAAACGCACATATAACACGCAGGCACACACACACACACACACACACACACACACACACACACACACACACAAGCCTTCAGAGTGCTCCATCTTCAGAGCGACCCACCCCTGCTTGGCTTTGGGTGCAGAGTAACTGCCCCATACCTGCAGGCCCTGCAGAGTGGGAGCAGCATCTCCTTTGCCTCACCTTGCTCTGAAAACACAGAGACACAACAAAAGGCTGTTAGCATCCAAGCCTGGGCTGAATGGCTCTGTATGAGCACTGAGAGAGCAGACATCGCCTCAGAAGGCTCACAGCGGGCAGTTATTAGCAGCGCTTTTCAATTACTGGGATTCTTTGGCCTATTCTCTGAGGAGAATGCATTCTCCACGGCACAGCACGGCGTGATAACGTCCATGTCTGACTTATGTTAACATTCAGAATTATACAATCTGAGAGAAGAAAGGAGGGGGAGAGAGAGAAGATCAAGGGGGCTTCACAAAGACTTCATAGGCACTGAGTGTGTGAACCTGACAGAGGACATAAGCTCTGGGATAAGCCATGAAATCGATTAGCAAGAGATAAAGGAGAGATGAGTAGGGGTTCGGAGAGAATGTGTGTGTGTGTGTGTGTGTGTGTGTGTGTGTGTGTGTCTGAGTGAAAGGCGTGTTTCTGTATTGAATTGCTTGGTCTTCCTCCACTCATTGGTCTACTCTTGAGAGCACAGGGCAAAGCTGGTAACATTACCATACACTGCATTGACCCAATTGATACAATGCATCATCCCAATACACGCAGTACTCCTGTGTCACCATCACTTTCACTTAATCTCTGTGGTGCTGTGTGCTCATGTCACAAGAGTTTTTTTATCAAAGTGTTTATCAAATGTGATTTCTGCCTCATAAAGTACTTAACTCTTGCAATCTCTCAGTAGAATATAATTCTTATAATTCATCTCAATATTTCATCTCTTACTGTCATACCTCCCAGGGTTGCTCTGGGTGGTCTCTGACCCCGGGTCAGTGTGTTTCTGTGAGGAGAGGTTTAGCCTTAATCTCACGCACACTCCTCCCCACACCTCTGGCCTGAATCCACATGACCCCCTGTCTCTGACCCCCACCCCACCCCAATTTACCCACCTGTCCACATCTGGTCCTGGTCAGACTGTAGCCTTGCGCTTATGAAGACAACATGGAACTCCATAAACCACGTGCCAAGGGCAGACATGCTATCCTCCAGTCCCTGGGGTGAATTGGCATTACTCCAAAACATCTGGACTTGATTGGACATCACCCCCCTCAGAGCTCCAAGCCACACCCCCAGTCTGGACCCATCACCATGGTGACTGGTTTAAAACAAGTGGGAGGAGTAGATACCAACAACCTCCACTGAAAAAATGACACATACAGCATACATTTCAGTATAAAATGATATTTTGTTATGATCAGATTTTGGCAGTTTCATACAATAAATTTAATTCATATATTGTACGTTATATACTGTAACACATACATATGCATACACATGCCTTGTATTAAAAGATGAACAGTGATCACATTACAGTATTTAGTTTCTTGTCAGATGTGCATATCCTTGGGGAGTTGTGTGCAATGCATTTGGACAGGTGGGTATTTTCTGAAGACATTCAGGTTAAACGTCTTGGTCAAGCACCACCTCGGATTCAAACCTGCAGTTCCTTCCCCAGTGTGCCACTCCCAATCAGCTCTGGAAATGGCAGGTGTCCCCCAGCCGCTCAGGCAGACAAAGAAGGATTTCCAGACGCAAAGCAGGATGTCACCTCCCTTACCTCAGAGTTCTGTTACATTCTTAATGCATTATATACACTCCAGGGGAAACACACAGACAGAGCACAGCACAGCAACATGGCCATTTCATCATGGCTAGATGTTTACCAAATAAAATAAAGCAAAATATCCTCCTAAATGCCAGCACAGTGTGGATTTGAACTTGCAACCTTCTGGGTAGCCCTGATCTCCACCAACCCCCTCAGTGTCCTTGCTTAACATGAGCAGTTTGATTAGTTGTGGCTTCTGCCCTCAGAGCTCTTTCAGGGATCATTGCAAGTTATTTTTCTGGTTTCTTTTTTTTTTTTTTACCAGGGGAAGTCATGACCTCTGGCACCCGCTGGTTAAAGAATTGAGGCACTTACTGCTTATCTGGATAAAGGAGACCCCATGTGGCGTGCCGGGGTGCAGTCTCATAGAGTTGCATGGGGTCAGTCCAAGGGCACAGGGGCTGACTGGGGGGGTGGAAATAAGGAACAGCTTGTGTTGATCTCCTAGCACATTAAACACTCACGTGGCACAATCAGCACCTCTTAAAAAGCTGAATTTTGCCACCATAGGACACAGCTTTGGGACAGCCCTAAAAAGGGAAGGGCGAGGGTTTATTTTTCATTATTTAGGGAAAAAACCCTGAATCTTCTCCAGGGGCCAGAAAAGCTTCTTTTGGTGGAGGTCTTCCCTCAGCAATTCCCAGGGAAATTCCCCAGTAAAACACTGCCAAACCCAAAGCCTAACAGAGAACCACACAGGCTGAAATCACAGAACACAGTCTCACCTGGGTGGAACTGGTGAGCAAGCTCCTCCAGGGCCTTTCAGCGGCCAAAATATGAAAGCGTGGCTACGTATATAACACAACTTCAGTAGGACAAGAAAATCCAAAACGAGTGAAATGAATTTTAAGAGCATTTAGTGAAAAGTTTCAGTATTACATGGCAGGGAAGCAGGTCTGCTAAGCCGTAGGACAGTGCTGAGAAGCCACCCACCCCTTTGGAACTTATGGAGCAGAGGGTCTGTTCTTGACTATAGGGCAAGGACAGCAGAATTGTGTATCCAACCAGGGAAAGGGTCAAAGCTAGGTAGAAGACCCTTGAACACCAGGACAGAGACCTGCAGATAGGAGGATAATAGCAAAAGGCGGAGAGAGGGGAGGACTTCAGTTAATAAACTTCCATAACTGGTGGTGAGGTGAGCTGTTGGTTTGAGAGTGCAAGCAGAAGAGAAAAAAAACTGATATCCCAGCTTTGCCACTGCACCACCCAGTGAGGCAGCTCCATATCCTGAAAAGTTTTAGTATTCAGTGAAAAACCAGCAGGTTATTTGGATAAAATATAAGTCACCTGAGATAATGGTGAATGGTAAGTGTGCAAACTGTGTAATAAACAGCACAAACCCATCAGCTGTGAATAGCTACTTTGTAGAGGTTCTTGCTTCAGAAAAAAGGTCATGTCAATCATTTTATTTCTTGCTCTATTGTCTCTGTATCCTTATCTCTTTTACCAGGTTACATCATGGAGATACATTTGTAACCTGACAGGCAAACAAGGTCAATCACTTTATTATCAAGGCAATGACAGCAGCTCTAATTGAGCAGGGGCTCTCTGTATTACCTCTGTAGTACCACCAGGTGGCGCCTCATGGCCATTTGTGTGGTTGATGAGCTGGCAAAAACACAGTGCTAGACTACAGTATTACATGTACTACAGAGGTCAGTCTGCATAAGAAAGGTGAGCAGATAATCAACCTAATAATGTAAAACACTTTTTTCAGGAAAACACATATAATGATAGGTGTTACAGTAATTTTTGTGGGAAATCTTTTATAATCTGGTTGTTTTTGCACTTCTACAGATTCTGTGGGTATGCAATGTGCAACTCAGTGTAGCACTGAACCCGCAGCCTGTATTGAGACAAAGCATTCCAGCATTCAAGGTGTTTTCCCCAAACGCCAGCCAATCACACCAGCTCCACTGACACATCCAACACAAACCCATGGCATATAGCTGGCAAAGCGCCTAAACTTGGAGGTGCTGTGAAAGCCAGTTCGAGAAAGCTGACTGAGTTGGACTCTCGCAGTGAAGAGGTGGAGACTTTGACCAAGGGGCAGAGCTAGCCAAAAGACGGCTCTCGCCGCAGTACGAATGGGGATCCAGACACAGCGGCCGCATGCTGCTTGTGCCAGGCACATAAAACGCAAATTACACACGTCATGTCAAGCGTCTGGCTTTAATAAGCAGCCCCCCCTCATTGTTCTGCAGTCCACCATCCCCAGGAGACCACAGCAACGGGGGGGAAATACCCACCAGCTGTGAGAAGGATAAGGCCTCCAGCATAACGCACTGTGTTTAAAAAGAACTTTTACAGCATATGAAATGCTGGTCGGAGGTCTTAGTTACACAGGCTGGGCCCTGTAACAGAGATGCAACCAAAGCTCTTTTATTCCCCCTGAAGCAGGTGTGTTGGATCAATGTGAATCAAATCAAAGGACTTGGCACACACGTTAGCCGCATGCCATTTCACTGCCTCAAGCTGTAATGTGACAAGGGTCACATTGGTTTAGGTTCTCTTTCAAGGTCTCCTGGTGTTGCTTACTACAAAAAACCCAATATGCAAATGAGTAAAATTCATGAAAAAAAATTCAGGGACAATTACTAGTAGGACTTTCCCAGGTGTTTATATGTGAATGCTGAGGGCTGTGTGTGTTGTGTGTGTAATATTCTCAAAACTGAAAAAGCTGAGAGGCAAAGAGAGCAGAGAAGATGTGATTGCCATGGCTACTACAGGCACAATTGGTGAGCCTGTTTCTCACCTATCATTCAATGGGCTCTAGGGGAATACTGCTCTTCTACATGGCTGCAGCCTTAGACTAAGTGTATGTGAGATGCTTTAGATGTTGACCCAGCCCTCTGTATTCCCCAGCTATCTTATATGAGCATCAGACACTGCCCCAGGGACCAGGGGAAATCCCAAGGACATTTTGTTCATTTAATGTGATCAATCTGTTTTAGGGAAAGGTTTAAACATCTAGCATTTGCCTTAATCAGCCACCAGGAACGCTTGCAAGTCTGACCGAAAATTCATGGGGTTCATCACACCCCCGAATACCAGCAGCCGTTTTCAGTCATTGCTGATAAGTATCAATAGCACTTCACATGCTCTACCCTAAGGCTCTGAGGTATGAGTTCACACTATGCTAGAATTTCCCCGTTCTTCACGTAATCACCACTGTTATAACTTTTTTATCTAGAAAGCCATGAGACCCATGTTGGGATAAACAATGTTACTGAATCCATCTGCCAGGTACCGTGTATGGCATGTTCACCCGAGCCAAGTAACCTTAGACACCTATTGATGAAGTACCAGGAAAAATGTGCACCCATTCATGATTCTCCTGCTTATACCCCACACAAAAGCACAAAGCATCCCACAAACCTACAGTATCGTCCCATAAATCAGCACGCACCTTCTTTAGTTTGTTAATAATAAATTACACAACATGTTGTGCCATAAAGGAGCAGAATAGCATGCCACTCAGAATTTAAAAGTATCCAAATGCAAAAACATTAAAAAAAAAGAAAAGTGTCAAAAGCTGGGGGGAGGGTGGAGAAAACCTCCAGAGTAGGCTGGTATTTAATCTAGCCAGAATGCCTGGGGTGATGGCAAGAAGTTCCATTTTGATGATGAAGTAGCATGAGGGCAAAAATTTGGAAAAGAAGGAAAAAAATCAATGAAGAATCATTGAAAAAGCCCAGAATAATAAACATTACTGAGCTGAGGTAAGTGGGTCTGGCAAAGTAGCAATGACACTGAAAAGCAAACAGGAGAGGAACAAGGTCACTGCTCTGTTTTGCTTCCACAGTGACAGGGCAGGTCAGCAAATTTAGGAAATCTACAGCAAAGCCAGGAGTATTAAATTGCAGACGTCGACCGGATGCTGGAAATGCATTAGCTGAAGCCCTGTTTCATTTTAGTGACGGGGGGCAGGGATAAAAAAACAACAAAGGAAGAAAACGCTCCCTGACTTTAATCCTTGAGTTTTCATTTCTCTTCAGTAAGGAAACCAGAAAGCGTGTGACTCCCTGCCCTGCTTACATCCAGAGGGACTTGGGGTCACATCCTGGGGGTCCAGACAGGCAAGAAAGAGGGCGACGGGGAGAGGCCACCCTAAAACGTTCCCTTGTCATGTGATCCAGCTGCAGGCCGCAGCAAAGCTGAGTGACAGACACTCAGCAGGTCAGAGCAGGAGGGATCGGCCACTCCTCATAGAGAGAAGAGGAGTGGCCCTTCTGGAAGCAATCCTGCCATGGCATAAGCCACGCCGGTGCTTTCCTACCCTCTCCTGCTGCTTCTGGAAACTGGGCCTCACTCTCAGCGGGGGTTTCCATGGCCCTGTCAGAAATCTCTAGTCCCCAATGCGCCATTCTGATGGGGTACCAAACTCTCCTCCTTTTATCTTCCAGAACCCCCACAGCCCCCCCCCGCCTGCAGCTGCTCACTATGCAGCCAACAGCACAGACGCTAGGCCCCACACCCTGCCCGGGCATGGTCTGGCTCTACACCGGTATTGGCAATCAGCGCTTACTGCTTTTGCCCAAACCTATGAGTCATTCTTCTCTCACTTGTTGATGACATGAGCTCTCATCAAGGAGGGGAGCTGAAACTCTGGTTTCACAAAGCTCTCAGTTGTCGGCGTAGAGCTTTTGACGCTTGCGTAAAAGCACCACCAATGACATAGCTTACTTTCCCAGCTGTCCCTCCTCCTGCAATCGGTAGCTGCAGAAAAAGCAGAGAGGGAATGTCCTCTCCTATTCGGAGGCAGGGTGAACACAGCTACAGGGGGTGTGTCTGTTCATCATCAGCATTGAGATCTGGGGCATGCTTAGGGTGTGGGCTCAGCCATACCAATGTAAAAATAATGAGCAGGTCAGGTTTGGTCAAACACTTCATGCCTTGTCTAACCCTGTGTGTCTACTCTGTCTGGCTGAACAGGGCTCACTTTCAAATACTTAGTGACTTGTTCCAGAAAAAAATAATTCTGAACTCCAATGACATATGAGAAATTTGAACAATTTTGGGGTAAAGTATTAATATTCTCAGAAAACAGGTTCCTTTTAACAAGTAGGTCACATAAATTGAACAACCTGTAGAATCATGTCGCACTACATGTTGATTGGACACACATACACTACTGATTATTGCAACGGGCTTAGCCTATCTCACACACTCACTCACACACACACACACACACACACACACACACACACACACACACACACACACACACAGGTGGGCTCACATATATACATGCAAGCACACACACGCATATGCTTACACACACATATGCACATGCATGCCTCACATATGCACACATGCACACGCAATCACCACACGCATGCACAGACACACACACACAAACGTGGATTGCGGCAGCATTCACAAATTTAAGGCTCATTTCTGCTCAGTATGAAAAGAAAAATTATGAACAAGCAAATAAAATGTAGCCCTAACAAATTTTCATCTCAGGGAATCTTGCCATGCTCGATTGACTACAACAAACTGGAGCTAGTTAAAAAACTACCACTTCGCTCTCTGCACCTCCAGCAACTGGCCAAATACATTCAAGATATCCAGCATGGTGCCTCAGACAAGGCCAGCTTCACTGCTGAAGGGAGAAATGGCTTCAGGCCAGGTGACAATTACAGTCAATCAGACTATCAGCATTTGACAGAGTTAATGAGTATTTACTCAACAAGGCTAATTGGCAGGGGAGTGTCTGTGGAAGGAGGGGTATGATGTGAAGGGGCTGGGGGGAGCGGGGGTGTGACTTCCCAAAACATCCCTTTTCTGCCTCACGTTCACGCCAGATGTTCATTAGTCAGGTCCTGCCCCCCGGGGCGCTGATCTCAGATCAGCTCCCAGGAATAGACTTATGAATACTAATGGGCTGGCTCTAAGGACCAGGAAGTGGGCGTGTACTGTTCACCTTATGCAAAGAGCTCGAGGCCTCCTTTCATTAAATGACTAATTACCACTGATACCCATCAGCAATACATCAGAGATGAGGTCACTGATTATTCCATGGATTATTCCATGGGTGGGGGAGGGAGGAACAGGGGCAGAGGGCGACTAATTAGGGACACCCCTCACCTGAAAGGTGACTTGGCCCTGGGGAATGTGCGATCCTGTGGGTTCCCGCTCCCACCCCAAATATTCCACAAGGATCCATTGTCTTCTGACAGACAGCACAATGCCTAAAACATGAGCCTCAGTTCACCTTAAATATGAAGCCCGAATGTATGTTGCCCCTATACATTGTAAAAAAACCTAATGTTCTTTCATCTCTTGTGCCAGCAACAAAAACAAATGTGATATTCCACATACTTAAGCTGACACCACTGTGAGATTGCATTGCATGTATTCTGAAAATGCAGAAACTCAGAGTTAAGAAATGATTCCTGAGCAGAAGCATAGAAATGTAAACTGGTAGAAACAATGATGAGTTCCTCTCCATTTAAATATGGGTACATTCTGCCCTTGTCAACAGATCTGAGATCAGCTTTTCCACTCTTAATCAAAACCCAGTCATTCCCAGTAAAATTTTGACAATTGTTATGTCTATATATATATATATAGATCTGATAGATCAGTGTTTCCCAACCCTACTCCTGGCGGCACACTGTCCTGCATATCTTCTATCTATCCTTGCTCTACCTACCTGACTGAACTCATCAGTGGCACGTTTGATTAGCTGAGCACACCTGATTTAATCAAGCAGCAAGGATACTTAGAAGATATGCAGGACAGTGTGCCGCCAGGAGTAGGGTTGGGAAACACTGTGATAGATCGATAGAGGGGCTAGAGTGGAGAGGGGGTGCTGTGATGAGGAGGTGCAGTGAGGAGGTACATCGGCAGAAACAGATGAAGAGAGGTTTTCCAGGAGCAGCTATCCCCCTGGGCATATCACACCTCTGCTAAGAGAAACAGTGTCGTGTGTCAGACCAGGAGCGGAAGAGAGAGGGAAACCCCCCCCAACCCCTGCCCAGGGTTCCAGCATCCCCGCTCTGTGCCAGGATTAGGTGAGTTTATTTTTAAGTGTTTGCAGACTCTGAGCCCAGTGCCTACTGAGCCCTCCTGCATCCGAGATTTCCTGAGATCACAAACTCTGTGTTTATTTTTGCCTTGTGCTGCCGCAGTCCAGGAAATAATTCAGCTGCTGGCCTTAGCCTGTCCCCGCACCACCGCTGAGCTGACCTGCCATTCCCCCAGCAGTACACTTACTCCAGCACACGTATGTGTGCTGCTTTGTTCCTCTCGGTTTCCCGATAGTCTGAGGCAGAGGCTGTCGTCTGGGTCTGTGCACATCTCCCGAACCAGAGTTCACCGTTCGTTTATGACAGCGTGTGCATCTTGAAGTTGATGCCACAGGAAATTTTGGTGGAGTCCCCTCAACACACAAATACATTCACACACATACACACACACACACACACACACACACACACACACACACACACACACACACGCTCACACTGAGTCAGTGGCTGTATGCTCAGAGTCCCAGGGATTTAGAGAACTTCAAAGTCAAACAGGAAGCACATTGATCACCCATGATCTGCCCCCAGCCAAATATATATGGAATCTGAGGAATAGTGTGTGTGTGTGTGTCTGTGTGTGTGTGCGTGTGCGTGTGCGTGTGTGTGTGTGTCTGCCTGCTCTAACATCAAAATTCATCCAGTCCAGTACTGATCAGCAATTATTATTCACATAAATGCCCAATAACCTGCTATCTTTTAGAAGATTATTCCTGGCTTGTGGAACAAGTCATACTGCATTATCACATTGGATCAGGGTGGCCAACCTGACCTAGAATGGAGCCAATGCTTACCAGCATCGCTATGAAAGGACCAGAGCAAAAATGTTTTCAGAATGTTAAAGTGCAAATCATTTGCTTTGTGAGTTGCTCTGGCCATGAGCGTTTGCCAAATAACTTAATGTAATAGAAATGGAAAAGGCACGTGTAATATTACGACCTGTAAAAAATGTGTTTTATTATCTGTACATGAGCACAGTCATATGTGAAATCCATTTCATTTTATACTTGGCAGTGGGGATGGAGGAGTGGATGGCAGATAATGGAATGGCTATACTGTTTAACAAACATGGCAGTTAAGCTTGTTTCGAGGCTTTTTGGCTTGATGACAGACATAAATCAAACGCGCCTTGCTCGAGAGCGCCCCCGTCCTTTAAAGTCTGCAACAGCACTTTCACATGGGTTTCGCAGAACCCTGCAAGATTATTTTAACCATAGCATTAGTCCAGTGTGTGATGGAATACTTTCCCTCCACCTGCCCCTCAGGGGCCAGGAGTGAAACTCAGAGGACCCAGGAGCCACAGCTGGACCACCCCCTCTTTAAATCACTCAATATGGCACAAAGACCACTCTACCTGGCACAAAAAGTGAAAAGATACTTTGCAAAACTTAAAACAGCATCACAAAGAAATGTTCAGGGTAATACTTAGGCCTCAGCATCCATTGTCCATAGAAATGGGCTCCTGGATAAAACCATCACTAAGCCACTCCAGAGATGAATATTTCGAAAGGTGGCCTCAGGGGAGGACCGGTGGTTTTTTCAAGAGGCCGCGTGTAGGGTTTCTGATCCGTCGGCAGGCCGCCCATCGATTTTATTGTTGCTTCTTTGTTAAGTGAAAGCGGGCTATTTCGAGGCCGTCCTTCCTGTTAACGTAATCCCCCTGTGGCCGATGCGCTCACTCCTTCCAAGAAAGCTGAGCCCCGCGTGTAACCGTACACCCACTGGTCCCCAAGGCGGCGGCGAGGGGGTCACTGCTGAAGGGTGTGTTCACTTTGAATCACCCCACCCCCACCCCCACCCCCTACCCCACTACACACACACACACACACACACACAGAATTTTGCCATTGGCATCAGAAAAAACAGCAGCAGATTCCATCCCTGCTCTTTTGCTGATAATAATGCTAATGCTAACTAATTATGTTAGCATTTAGCAGATGCTTTTATTCAGAGAAACTTACAGTGTGCTTCCTCACTAAGGTTTACATTAGATAACTACATATTCTTACACATACACCCAAGTGATTACTTCTGCTGGTGGGGCTGACAAACAGACCGATTATTTATGTGATATGATCTATGTGTTTAGCAGACTCTTTTATAGGGCATGACCTGCACAGGTCATGTTCATTATATTATACACATTATGTTTTCAGCTGGATATTTCTTGAGGCAGCATGGCTCCTAAGAGATGGCAAATGACCCTCCTGGGAATCAAACTTGCCACGTGCTGATTGCAAGCCTGCCTCCCTAACCTCAGCTCAACGCCACCACCTCCTAAAGCTCCTGCAGTCTGTCACTGGAGCCCGGGAACCCTGGACAGGAAACTGGACCCAGGCAATTAAAATACTCACAGTCGCTGAGGACAGACAGGCACACTTAACACTGGACGCCCCCTCATGCTACTGTTTCAGTGTGCTCCTGTCACGCACCTCCCTCTTTCTCTCGCTCAGCCTCTCCCCTCTTTCCCTGTCTTATTCCCACCTCTTGCTCTCTGTCATCCCCCCTTTTCCTTTTCTTTCTTTCTCTGGCTTTCTTCCTGCCTCTCTCTCTTTCTTGCTCTCTCTCTCTTTTGCTCTCTCTCAGAGGACTGTATTTCTCTGCTTCAAAAGGCCATGTCCTTCACTCATCAGCTCTGCTGCAGAATTAGCCGTAACCTGATCTGGGCTTTCTCACAGCCTCTTGCTGTTGGGAGTCTGGGAACATCTTGTGCAGTTCTTATTTCCCCCTGCAGGGGGTGACGAAGGAACCAGTAACTCAGGCGATAATCAGGGGACCACACAAGGGCCGGCAGTGATATGCCCTCCTCACACACACACACACACACACACACACACAGTGCGGAGGCATTGCCCGAGGTAGGCCATCTAAGTGATCTAATTATGAAAGTAACACAATGCAAGCCCATAGTAAAAAAAAGTGTAATGGTTTGGCTGTAACAGTCTAATGTATTGATTTGGTGTAATGGTGTGGCTGTAATAGTTTAACGTATTGATATGGTGTAATGGTTTGGCTGCGATGGTTTAAACGTAAAGGTTTGGTTGTAATTGTTTGGTTGTAATGGCTTAACACACTCGCTAGCTTTACCTGCTAGTTGGTACCTTGCCTGGCCAACCTTTGGAACTTTGTCATGCAGTACTTCTAATACTGTTGACTCTATATGGTTTTTCGCTTGTGTTGTATTGTACCTCGCTTGTAAGTTGCTTTGGATAAAAGCGTCTGCCAAATGAATAAATGTAAATGTAAATGTATGTAATGTAGTTCAGACCATTTTCAAGGCCAGTCACCTCTTTGTAACTACAGCAAATATACACCCACAGTTAATTTAAATCATCCCTTTACAAGACACAATGCTGTAAGGGGAAAAAAGACACAGCCGTCTCAGTTTTGACCCTTAAACATTCACATTAGTAAACAATGTGTGTCACCTCTTTATTATCACGAATGCTGCTCTGAGAGTGTGCTGCAGCGGTAATTTGTAGAAAGCCATGTTGGAGTGCATACCTAATGTGACTCTCCATCAAAGTCACTGAATCAAAACTCAACTGGACAAGGGATTAATAACACAACAGAGTGAAAAAACCCACACTTGCCAGCATCTGTACTTGGACAACATCAGGAAATGCCTGTAATAAGGCTGTTTAAAAAAACCATTGAGATGGCTGTTGGATGGGCCTGCATATTACATGGGTGTAGAACTTCATCTCACATTTCAACAAATGGAGAAAGTAGCATCATTAGTAGTTTGCCAGATTTCTTCTTGTTTGCTGTGGAGTTTTTAGCTTGCTGTCATCAGCAGACGTTGGCAAAACTGAAGTGTTGGAAGGATATCAAGGAAACAAATCAGCCGGTGAATGAGACAAATGGCGTTTTTCCATCATTGTCATGGCAAAATGTTCAAAACACGCAATGAGTTCAACTGCTGTTTATGAAAATGCTATTTCATCACATTAATTGGCTGCACTTTTAAACAAACTTTTTTTCTGTTTTTGAACACTATAGCTCAAGCATACGATACCAAGCTGCTGTGAAATATTTTCAGCTTGCACTGACTTCTGGGGTATCAGCAGGAAGCCCTCTTTCAGTGCACTGTCAGAATGGACCTGAGGGAGGAACATCTAAAGGGCTGATGAAGCTTCCTTCATCAGCCACATTTCAGATTGGGACAGTCCTCAAGATGGCTCCCAAAACCAGGCAAAGCCATAAGGAAAGCCAGTAAGGGAACATCATTCAAAGGACTGGACTTGTCTAAAACAAGTGTCTCCCCATGCGCATTGTGACTCCTTAAAGATGGACGTCCAGGACTGATCGGCTGGTGTCTCTGTTTCCCAAAGTTTCCCTGTCTCCTCACTCTTGCTGGGCTGTGCCACTTCAAATCTCTGCACTCCACCATCAGTGGGGCACCAATGAGTTCTGCATAAGGATTATCATGCAGTCCTACGTGCTCCCTGGGGTTCAGTTCGAAACAGCCTGTCTGTTCATCTGTCCGGAGGTGTCCATTTAGCACTGCAGACTGCAGTAGTGTTCAGTCTGGGAATGCTCTGGCAGGCTGAACACCTGCTGGGTGATTCGTCACTACAGCAGGGTCACAGCTGTCACCCTCTCACCAGCCCCCCAGCTCGACCAGCACCACCTGTTTTCCTCTAGAAACACTCACACACACACACACACACACACACACACACACACACACACACACACAGACACAGACACACACAAATTACAGGCATGTCACCTGTTACTAGCCTCACTGATCATGCAGTTTCTATTGCATTGTAAGGGAAAGTTCACTAGGGAAGGGTGTTCCATGAGGTCTTACAGGCCATTTAGCAGGCTAGAAGTATACAAACACATGCACACATGGTCATACACATGTACACATACAGTACAGACACACTCTACAGACACACACACAAGCTGACAAACACATGCACACAGACACAGACACAATTACAGTCAGGGATACATACACACATACATATACCCTCAGTAAGCACTGTAGGGAGTGGCCTATGTCAGCAGACTGCTCGTGATGACATCAGACAAAATGCATAGGAACATTATGGAGACTTTAAATGTCTTCTATCACACACTGTATAGTGAACTGAGAGCAGCCTCAGATATCCCAGTGACGTGATCTGTCAGCTTCCTTCTTGCACTATGTCATGTCCCTTCTGTCCTGTGGGGGTGCTAAAACCCACCACATGACACTAATACACATGCTCTGCTGTCTTCCATCTCACACAGCTGGTGTTTCAGTGGAACAACTGGCATAAAGAAGCGAGGATTCAAATCCATCATCCACAGGATTGCATCTTTGTGCCTGTGTTACTGCTGCAACACCACTCAACACCACCTCCACAGCCATCCCCCCTCCAAAAAAAAGCCCATGAAATAGACTAGCCGATTGGGGAAAAGCAACATTATTCAAGGGAGTTGGGAAATACCACCTGCCTCTGCCCTAGGGGCCACCTACGTTCACACTCACACTCTATCAACATCCTCACTGGAACTGAACAGAGGAGAACACATTGGAAAAAGGAGAAAGGCCATAAATATATAAATTTACCGCTTCCTGATTTGTTGAGCGGGGAGAGTGAAGAGCATAATGGGTAAAAAAAACAGCAGTGGGCCATTCTCTTTGAAAATATTAACTGTCATCATTCCATCTGAATATTTCTTTTTAACATAACCCACTTAAGCTGCATACGTATTTCAACTTGTCTGTGAAAAATGTTTGTATTTGAATGTGCACTAACACACCCACACACACACACACACAGTGACAGACTAGTTGAATCTGCCAAACCACAGTAATGTGCAGTTGTAGACAAATGACACATTGTGGCATCCCATAATGGAAATGTGCCAGCCATGTCTTTAATACTTTGACACTTTTAACGTGGTTCATAAGAACTGCCGAACAGAGGAATGCTGACCTGACCAAACACACCTGGAGACTGGCTCCGGTTCCAGACTAGTCCTAGCCTGGGGAGCCACAGCACCAGTTACACAAAAACCCAGCAGTGTGCAGATACCTCCCTGCAGGTAAACAGATCCAGATCACAGAAAACAGCAGGGAACAGCATGAGCTGGGGTGACACAGCTACCCAAAGCAAAAGTCCAGCTGTGACCTTATCAGGGCAAGCCTGTGGCTGCTTATTGGTCCAGGACTACTGACTGGATTCCCATGTTAGCATTGTGACAGTGTGTCATTGTGTTAGCAGTAGTAACTGGGAATCGAGAAAAGTCTAGCAATGCACAGCCTTGAGTAAGGTTGTGAAGAGTAAGGAGATGCTGGAGGTTAAAAAAGAGAATGATTGGGGTCCTATTCAAACATTCTGTTCAAGACTAACACTGCTACAGCTCATTTGCATGTTGTTAGGGTTTATCCTGGCTGTTTGTAGGTGTTCTGGTTAAAACAAAGTCTGAAACACCTGAAGTTCATTCATAGGTCATAAAAAAGCTATCCAGTGGGGTTTCAGCATGACTCCAGAAAAGGTGCGACATGCAGAGAAATCAAAACGAGATGGGAGATAACATAAAGGGAGATCATCATGTGACAATAGCTATTCCATTTATGTGTAATCATTTAGCATCAGCCAAACAACTAGACCTAAATACAATGTAATAACAGGGTGGTGTGGAAAACAGCTCTGACTATGATGGGATGTGAATTGATTGTATTAGACCCAGTGTTGGCATGGCTGCCAGAGGTTACCCACATTGCACCACTGCTCTCCTGGATTGGGAGCTGCAGACTAAACAAGACCAACAGCTGCCCTGCGTCTCCCTGATGAAGAAGGTTGACTGCTCCCCAATCTTGCCCCCTATCCAACCCCCCGTAACCTCACTTTTTCCACCATGGAGGAAGGGGGGTGTCCTCAGCCTCAGAGTTGGCACCCTGCGTTGCACATCTCGTGTTTGTGAGGTGAAATAATTTAAGAGTACCGCGCCAACAGAAACAGCTGCTCTTTCTCGCTTTCGGTGTCAGCGCTTGAGGTCTGCCCGGAATGTTCTTTTTCAGTTACCAGTTTCTTCCACTTTCTTTTCTCCTTCAGCATAACTCCCCTCCTCTGGAACCAGAGAATCCTGTCTGGCATTGCCCAGATAGTAGGAACTGGCATTAAACAGACACAGACTTGCACGTTTACACACACAGAAGCACACACACACACAATCACACACACATACACAAACTCACTCACATGAACACATATACTAACAGGCATACACACACTCACACACAAACACAAGCACACACATGCACACACTTGCAAATACACAAACACACACACACACACACACACTCACATGAACGCATATACTAACAGACATACACACACTCACAAACAAACATTAACACACACATACACACACATGCAGACACACATACCCATACTCACATGTGCACAAACACAGACACACACACACATATACACACACACACACACACACACACTTCCTTCATGACTCAGAGTCGCTTGTAATACCCTTTTGGTTGGGGCAGGAGAGAGGTGAGAGGATCGTTTCATGCATAGTTCCAAACATTGGACTTCCTGTGCTGGGGCCACAGTAAGGGAAACAGGAGCCTGGGGCAGAGAGAGGGGCAGGACGAATGACAGATCACCCCCCACACCGCTGTCACCTGGGCAAACAGGCTCTGACCCAAACAGACAGCCTCATTGAAATGAGCCTTGCTGGGGACCAACACTCTGGGGTGGGATGTCCCACGTGCTTCCCCTCTTTCCCCTCTCTCAGAAACCTGCCCTAGCTGCGGGGGTCCCACTAACCGCAGCAGTGCTTTGCAGCAAAAATGATCAGGTTTCAAAAATGGAGGAGGGGCGTCAGCATGTATGAATGGAGTTCTGGTACACAATCCTGCTATGGCTGGTGTACTGATAACCCCCACACACAGAGTCCATTTTACTGGGTACAAAATTGCGGGGCAGCATTATAGAAAAGGCCCTCTTCCTTTTCCTCACCCCTGAGGTACCAGAACAATGGACAGAGATCCCCCCACCCCATCCACTACTCTCTGGCCTGGGCTGAAGAACAGGGAGAGAGGGGGACAGAAGGAGGGAGAAAAGAATATATGCAGGCAGGAGAAATGAAGGAAGACTGAGGTGATGTAGTGGGACAGTCTCACAGAGAGACTGTAGAGCTGGCATGATAAAGGTGATAGCCCAGGGAACTGGCCAGTGGAAGACACATTCAAGTGTTAAATATTAAATTGTTTTTTTCCATACCATGCTTTGGATGACTGTTTGAAATTGAAAATGAAAAGAGCTGAAGTGGAGTTGAAGCAAGGCTGTGTGTGATCTGAGGCCGTGAAAATGAAAACCTCAATTAAAATGAAAGGAGCCACAAATGAGAAACAAACGAGCAACAGCTGTACAGCACAGTACAGAATGGCTAATGCTAGTAAGTAAGAGCCACCGCAGTAAAATGCCACCTCCTGTGGTGGTGCTGTAAGACAGCCAATAAAACATGAATCAAAGAGCTCTGTATGAGACTCACATGAGAACTATTTCCTGTCCAACAGCAACGGTTCCAGGGTTCCATGAGGGACAGGCCACACTGGCCCCTGAGGGGCTGGCAAAGAACCCATGTCTCTGAGCATTGTCCACGTGACCACCCCCCACCAACCATTAGCACCACCATGAACATCCCGGCAGCCCGTAGCTGAACTGCAGTCGCACCACAGATTAATCAAATACAGCTGCAGCTGAAGCACACAGGCAGATTCCCCAGCATAAACTACCCCTGTCTCTCTCTGTCTCAGCAGTCTTTCAGTACCACATACCCACAATGTGCCAATCACAAAGAGAGACCAGGAGGAGGGAGGATGGGAATTTGAATTTGAGCTTGAATTTGGAAGTAAGAAAAGAAGAGAGCGAGAGAGACAGGTGCACTGGAAAGTGCTAATTAGCATGAGCAGCAAAGTGGTGGGGGGCCAAATGTCAGAAGACAGACTGATACATTCATGCAGTACCACACTTACTGAGGTGGCTGAAAAGTACATAACTGTCCTGAGCGCTGAGAACATCAAGAAAAACTTGGCCTACCTGAACAGGCCAAACAAGTTAGAGCTGGGGATCACAGTCAGAGCAGGCCTTCTACAGTGCTGGGACATGCATTAGGACAAAGGCAACAGAGATGTATGAGGTCTGAAAACTGAACATTACAATGGGAAATGTGCCTAAACATGTAAAGGCAGGATGCGAGTGTGTGGGTGGGGTGAGGGGGCGAATAATTACAGAAAATGTTCTGTCCCTGGCTAGGAAGACACCAGGAACGTATAACTGAAGACAAATCTCTGTCACCACACAAAGACCTGGCTCTCTGTCCTCTCTCTCTGTCTCACACACACACACACACACACACACACACACACACACACACACTTTCTTCCTCTCCATCTTCTCCTGCCTCCTCTCTCTTTTTCTCTTTCCTATCATTTTTCCAAATCTCTCTTTTCCCTCTTTCCCATTTCTCCAGCAAACCTGCATGGGCACCACCGACCCCGGCCACAGCAAGTCAAACAAGAGGACCAATGACAAATTCAGCAGCCAGGCCTCTGAGTCAATACTGACCCGTGTCATCTGTGCTGTGGTTGAGCAGATCAGAGAGGTTGACAGAGAGGTAGGGACTCGGATCCCAGCGGAATGAAAACACTGAAAGGCACTGGCAACCTTAGGGTTATGATTCCTGCTCCTTGCCACCACATCACACTGTTACCCCATATCAGTGGGCCAGCATGGTCAAGTTCTGACAGGCTTCCCTGTTCATGAGACATTGCTAAATTATTACAGTAATTACATCACCTGTTGAGTCACATACAACCTATACCCTCCTCCATCTTGCGCTCTGTCCCCTGTCCTGCAAGCCACCCCTGTCCCGTCGCCATGGTGGCAGCTCTGGTGTGACTGCCGGTGGAGCCTTTGACCCAGTCCTTCTTGCTGCCTGTTTCAGCAGGCACCGGCCCAGCACAGCTATGCTCTAGCTGGCAAATTCCTGCTTATTGAAGCGAATCTCCTTTGACAAGCCCTGACCAAGTCTAGCCTCTCACTCTCATCACAGTGCTCTCTCCCCTTAAAGAGCTGTGCTCCTAAAACAGTCTGTGCTCCTAAATGTGGTCCTAAATGTGATGTCAGTTCCACACTCTATGTGTTCACATGTGACTGCATTAATGACACTGAAAGATGTTGTTTCAATCCAACTCTTCATCAAAGCATAGGCGTGAGGAGGAGTACTGTAGTCCTCTCCTCTTGCAGACGTCCTTATATAGGGCTTCCCAAGCACCCCACCCCCTGTCTACCCCCATATACCATGCAGCTCACACCACATGGTAAGATGACAGCAGGCATTTTTCAGATGAATAAATGCTCGCCTCCCTCTGGTCCTGACCTCCTGAAAGCATTCTCTGGCGTAAACATTTCTGAGGAGCTGAGAGATGTTTATCAGCGGCCCGGATCGCTGGCACTGGTCTGTAACTGTCATCAGAGGGGAGCGCAATTGTTTACCTGCACTCACCTGCGTGACGGTCCTGCAGGTAACCGGGTGGCCTGGCACTACCACTCACCTGTGTGACTGTGCTGCAGAGGGGCAGGGGACATGGCACTGGCACTCACCTGTGTTACTATCCTGTGGGTAAGGAGGGGGCGTGGCACTAATACTTACCTGTGTTACTGTCCTGAAGGTAAGGAAGGCATGTGACACTAGCACTCACCTGTGTTATTGTCCTTCAGGTAAGCGGGGGTGTGGCAGGAACACTCACCTCTACCATTGTCCTGCAGGTAAGGTAATGCTCAGTGTGGGCTCTCTGACAGCTGTGCAGGGTTTTCACTCTCACGCTTCTCAGCAGGGTACTTCCTTGTATCAGTGCCCACCTGTATCATCTCACCAGGCCTCGGGCAGAATCAAGGTAAACCAGTCTGCCAGAGTATACAGGCATTACTCATTTATCGGTGGTAACATACCAGTGTTTGTACAAGTTGGCAGAGTTGAAGAGAAGCCACAGAACTAACATGAATCCTGGTTACAGTGCCACAAACCCTGGAGCTTTTAATTCAGATGATTATTTCAAAATATAAACTCCTGTCAAAGGAGCCGCTTTATCCAATGCTAGCTCTCTGATCACATTGATCAAGGACACCAAGAGTCAAAACTTCTTGAGAGCATTTCAGTGTCCATTTCACACAAGGTATTGATTTAATTATTTAGTCATTCAATGAAAAATATGTCTAAATCTTTCAGCATGTCAAAATTCACAGAAAAGATTTGTGAGCACCATCTCTAGACATTCTGCATCTGGTTAATTGTTCAGCTATTTAGGTGCTATGCTGCATTGTCCTGCATTTCCCTTTGTTTTAGTTACTTTATTGTCCAATAGCAATTCACAAGCAAATTCCATTACATGTATGTTTGCCTGTACCACACTGTTGCAACGAGAGACTCTCACAGGGAAACGGGGAGAGGAGCTATCCAGCGCAGGTGAGGTAAAGATGAACAGAAGTGACATCACAGACACAGCCACATCAGCAGAACTTGGGCATATCCAGTCAAATTACAAAGGGCTTGTTCAAGTGAGCAGTGCCCTTATTCCAACACGGTCAACTAGAGCAGGAATTACACAAAGACATGCAGGCCCACAAAACAGATAGATGGGAGATAGCACCTGGAATGGGAGCTACACTGGGAGCAGGCAATCTCTGCTGCAAGTGGGAAGAGCATGACCAATGAATTCCTCATATTCTGGGTTTGTATATTTTTATATGTTACATGGGACACACTGTGGTAGTCTCAGACCGCCAGCCAGCAGCGATGCAGTCTCCTTGGATCCAGTAAGTGAAGGCTGGACATGTCCAATTTCTCCAGCGTCTGGCTTCCAGCTATCCAATGAAGGTCTGAGAGACATAAATAGGAGGCCGGGCAGCAGGCAGCTCAGCCTTGCAGTTACAGAAACAGCGCAGAGTCTGTCAATAAACACCACTGAGGACCATGGCAAGGGCCTTGGTACAGGCATCATATAGTGCTTCCAGGATAGGGTCTGCACATTCACATTCTGTGAATCAAGTGTATTTATGGTGACTAAATGTGTATTAATGTTACAATAAGGTGTGACTATTACTACAAATTGTGAAGTTTGGTTGGTTGAAGTTTATGATTATGAAGTATGGTTGTTATTATAAAGCTGCATGGAGCGTGGACATTATTATGAGGCACTATGAAGTATATCATCATTGCATAACATTATGAAGTGTGGTTATTATTCCGAGGCATTATGAAATGTGGACATTATTACAAAGCACTACAAGGTGTGGTTGTCACAATGGAGCATTATGAAGTGTAGTTAGGAATGAAATGTGTGACACTGTGGCACTGGACCTGGGTTTGTAAATTGAACATTGATGAGTCACGTCCTCTGAAGCATTACATTCATGACACTTCCTTATCTACACATACCTACAACGAGCGTACAGTAAGTTCCACTTCACCGGTATTTCTTCCAACACAAATCTCAAGCATCTACAGAATGTTAGCAATTCCACACATTATAATAAGTACTCCACAGGTAAGATGGCAGTTCCCACAGTCTCAAGCAGTCAGACTCCTAACGTTTCAAGTGGTGGTTGTGTTTTCTACTTTGTTGAGGTACAGATGTGCTCAGTCTTCACTGTGCAGTGAAATGGTACAACACAGCTGTTTTTCTACGTGGCATTGTTGATGGAGAATGGCGTTTGGTCGTAAAATCCACACCCCTGCCTTTGATCACAGAGGGACAAATGCTTTCCGCATATAAGAATCACATGCGTCCAGGACGATTTGATTCTGATAATCGCTGATTCTTAAAACCCAGCCACTGGGGATGCACAAGCCAGTGCATTCTTAGTGCTGGTCCCAAGCCCGGATAAATAGGGAGGGTTGTGTCAGGAAGGGCATCCGGTGTAAAACCTATGCCAAATCAGATATGTGGATCATAAATCAGATTTCCATACCGGATCGATCGAGGCCCGGGTTAACAACGGCCACCACTGGTATTGTTGACCAGCAGGGTGCCGGTGGAAACTATGCTACTGTTGGGTGAAGGAGAAGGAGAGGGGGAAGGCATGTCCAGAGGCAGTGTGAGAGGAGGAAGGGTAGGAGTGGGGAGGTGAGAATCAGAACTTTAAATGTTGGCACTGTGACTGATAAAGGGAGAGAGCTGGCTGATATGATGGAGAGAAAGAAGGTAGATATACTATGTGTGCAAGAGACCAGGTGTAAGGGAAGTAAGGCCAGGAGCATCGGAGGTGGGTTCAAACTGTTCTACCATGGTGTGGATGGGAGGAGAAATGGGGTAGGGGTTATCCTGAAGGAAGAGTATGTCAAGAGTGTTTTGGAGGTGAAGAGAGTGTCGGACAGAGTGATGAGTATGAAGCTAGAAATCGAAGGTGTGATGATGAATGTTGTCAGCGCACGTGCCCCGCAAGTTGGGTGTGAGATGGAAGAGAAAGAAGAATTCTGGAGCGAGCTGGATGAAGTGGTGGAGAGTGTAGCCAAGGAGGATAGAGTGGTGATTGGAGCAGACTTCAATGGGCATGTTGGTGAGGAGGTGATGGGTAGGTATGGTGTGAAGGAGAGGAATGTGGAAGGTCAGATGGTGGTGGATTTTCAAATTCCAACTGTTTTGTTTTTTATTAATTGTGAACCACTAAGTACTAAGTACAATCTTACATGCTGTCTTTGAGCCCAAATGGATTACCTCGTTGCTTGACTGTTACACATGGTTCAAAATGGCGCCGGTGCAGGAATGAATCAGTCCCAGCGTCTTTGGCCACCACTTGCCGTTTATTCTTACGTAAGTATTTATCATGGCCAGATTGTACTGTACTTCAAAACCAAGCTTGTCAGTAATTGGAGCAATTAGTTGAGCATGGTTTAAAGATGTGGGTGGATGTGGGACGTGAGGGGGAGAGGGGGTGTGCTGTCATCCCCTGCTTACCATAGGTGGCTGTCCATCCCTTTCACCTCCTGCTGTTAAACAGACCCATTAAGTAAACAGACCGCCCTGCACAAACCTCTACACAAGCACGCGCGCACACACACGGCGCCATCACCACAGGAGAGGATGGATCATTTGAAATCAATTAGCTAAAGACAACAGAGCCGGAATCCATTTAGAGGCGCAAAACGATCTTGGCAACAGGGAGCGTTTCTGCTATGTATGGGGTTACTACCAACACAGAACAGACGCTGCCTTAACTCTGACAACCGCCTCACAAACATACACACAAACACACACACACATACAGAGAGAGAGAGAGAGAGAGAGAGAGAGACAGGGAGAGACGCACACACAGCACACAAACACATACACACTCAAACACACACAAGCAATCACACACGCGCGCACACACACACACACACACACACACACACACACACACAAACAGTGTACTGTGCTAATGAGTAATTACATGAATAATTAAATCCTGACAGTGTAACGCTTAGAAAACACAAACTCTGGTGAACTCGTTTATATATCAGATCCAACTGCTCGCTACTGGCTCAGTCTCTCCACCTTCACCTGAAACATCACAACTGGTTAACTGGGGGTTGTTTTACCTGTGAATGAACTGATGGTTATTGTTTGTCTGGTTGTTTTAGAGATACATTAAGGATAAAAATAGTTTATAATAATAAAACATGAAACCTTGGATTTTACAAGTCAAAACACTACTGCTGTGTTTTAGCACCAATCCACCACACATTCTGACGACTTTAGGCAATGCATTATATAAGTGCACACCTGAAATAACTATAACCTTGTAATGCGATACACTGTTTTCTTCACGGCTGCCCCTCCGCTAACCTCTAAAATAATGAAACAAATAAATATCCGGATCTTTCGAAATAACTAGTTTGTTGATCCCCTCATCTTTACCCATGTGGTCCAGCTGTTTGTTACAAAATTTATTTGCATGTCAGTATGTTTGACTGCCTATGAGTGGTCAGTCATGTCAGAAGTTCACCTCACAGTTCACCTCAGTCTGGATGTACCTCCAGAGAGGCCTCGCTTACCAGCTGCATGTTGGGCCTGATAATACCCTCTTGTGGCAGCCATGATCCAAACTGAGATAATGTATGCACAAAACCAAACTAATTAAATTAAACTCTCAGGACATTGAGTGTCGCATCTTTCCTGCTCTTCTCACTTGTACCTGCGCATGACTGCACGCAGTTTGGCACAGACACAGCTGTTGCCCCCCTTTCTCACCCCAAAAAAACCCACAAGAGGAATATATTCCACACTTTGCTGGAACATGGCGGCACATAAACATGCATTTTTTTTTTAAAGTTAGAGGTTTAGTGTGCAACAGTTTGGTCTCTTCCTTATTACTGGGCAAAACATATTTGACGCGTTGAACCTCTCCCACGCTGGTCAGCTGGGCATGTTTATACCATCTGGAACATTCCAGGGTGCGTCATACAATGTGGTACTGTCTCTCATCTTTGGACACTTTTAGCTGTTGCCGTTTTTGGACGGCTGTACGACGGTAATGGGGTTGGCGATTCGGTCAGTGACATAGTTTTGTTTTCCCAGTCTCTCCGTTCTCTGATTCATATCACACCCGGTCACGGTTATGTTATTTTAATATTTTCATTCCATGGTGTCAGTGTCATGGGCGCTTCACAGCAATCACGTACACACGGGCTCCGAGGCGACCCCGAGGTCCGATGCTGCGGTGGAACAGCTATTAAAATCATGTCAGCGTTTCAAACAAACCAAAAACAGCGTTCTCGTAGCAACAGTCACCGTACGGCTTCGGAGTTTCGGGAGAAATTGAAAGCAAAGCACCTGGCAGGTTAGAAGCTGCCTTGAACTGTCGCGGCACAAATAGGCGAGCCCCCCACATAGTGTGTTTCTGCACAACGAAATAAAGACGAGTTTGACCTCATGGCACCTGCTTGAATTCAGCCTTATAACTTATCCGAACACGTGTTGTAATTAAGGATGTGTGTAGGGCAAATATAATGTAAAAGTCGCTCTATATAAGAGCGTCAGCTGAGGATAGCCTATATCGTGGTATTGCAGTTAGGAAAACTGTGGCTCATTTTAAAAAAGGTAAAATACCTCATATATAATTTATAAAATATATAAATGATCAAAATAAATTATTTACATAATAGTTGGCATACATTTCAAAATACATGTAAATGACATAGGCCTGCATGTAAAAACTGCAAAATACATACATACACACTGCTGTACAAAGCATTTTCTTTTAATACCCTTTACTGTTTACATGATACGATGCAGAAAAGAATGGAAATGTTGTTTGTGCGTGTTTATGACTCACGCACTTTTCCAAAGGTGCTCTCACGGTAACACATCATTTAAATCCAGATTTCAAGAGGCCTTTGCATTGTTGATGGACGGACAACGACACCTGAGCTTCTTGCCAATTCTGTTGTCGGTTCATCGCTTGTCTTTTTTCTCATCCTTAACGATGCTATCTTGAAGTGTTGCTTATCTCTCTCCCGGTCCTGTGGTTTTGTCAATTACGGTTGACGATCCACTGTTCTTAACTACGCTTCGAGTGTCAAACTTTGAGCCATGCGACTTGTATTTCATTCTGTTTTTCCCCTGATTTTACAAGGCAATAATCTGATTTATTGTGCTTTTGAAAGGAAAGTGTGATTCGTTAGAGCTGTGCACAGATTTGCGACAGTATGCAAATACACACTTCTTCACTCACATGCCAGGTAAGATTTATGAAGTCAGTGCTTTGAGAGGTGCAGGTGAACTACAAGGTGAACTACAGCTGTCTACACTGAGCCGCTCTTTTGCCACATTAACTCTCCAGAACGCGAATACCCCCAACACGTAAAACACAGCCATAGATACAGAGGCTGTGCGCCAATTGGAATGGAATGGAATGGAAAATTGAATGTCCCCCCCCTACAACCTCGAGTTTACCTGAGGCAGGTAAATACACATCAGCGGCAAGTTGACGGACAGTGTCAGTACATGTGTACGTGAATCGCGCTCGCTCCTCCCTGAGTTTTCCGTGGCGAATGAGAGAGCGCTCCAGTGGACCACCTTCCCAACGCATCTTATGGACTAAAGAACAGCGGAAAGGAGAGAAACCCACCCGCATGCGAGCGCAGCTGGACATCGAATCGCGTTGGAATGCCGAATAGAAACCCGATCGGATGAAGGGCTGCTGAAGCACGGGGGGTGTCATCTCAGGAAGCAAAATAAAAAAAAATGTCCTGTCCATGTGCAAATGACATAAAGACGGAAAATGCTCGCGCAGAGAAGCAGGGCAGCGTCACGCTGCTGGAGCCGAACTCCTCTGAGTGTTCCGTGGCGCGTGTGACATCAACCTCACCTTCAGATGCGGTCAGAGGAGAACTTCGCCACCGCATCTCCCCGCTGGCCTTTTCCTCCGAGCAGGTGTCTTGTGTGTGTGAGGCTCTTCAGCAGGGCGGCAACGTGGAGGGCTTGGCCAGATTTCTGTGCTCCCTGCCACAAAGCGACTCGCTGCGGGACAACGAAAGCTTCCTAAAAGCCCAGGCAATTGTAGCTTTCCACCAGGCTCGATACTATGAGCTGTACTATATTCTAGAGAATCATAGCTTCAGCCCGTCCAATCACTCTTCCCTGCAGGATATATGGTACAAGGCACGGTACACGGAGGCAGAGAGGGCTCGAGGGAGACCCCTTGGTGCCGTGGATAAATATCGCCTCCGCAGGAAATACCCTCTTCCCCGAACTATTTGGGACGGGGAAGAAACTGTGTACTGCTTTAAAGAGAAGTCGCGGAACGCACTGAAGGCGTCGTACAGGCGCAACAAGTACCCTTCTCCCGCGGAGAAGAGAAATCTCGCCAGAATCACGGGACTGTCGCTAACTCAGGTCAGCAACTGGTTTAAAAACAAGAGACAGAGGGATAAAAACACACCAGAAGCCAAGTCAAAGAGGTGAGGAGAAAAAAATTACTACCATCGCTCATCTATATTGCAGCTATACCTCTCTTCCTTTCTCCAATCCCTGTTGATGAAATGGCAGGTGTGTCTCCACAAGCACCTGTAGAATATCTTCCTTTGCTGAACTGACGCCGTCAAACACATGCAAAAGCCAATTCATTAAGTGTTTTACATAAGCCTACCAGTAACTATTATGAAATATGAAACTGTTAACGCTCAGTTCATTCATAGTGGCCGACATCACCGTCCCTTTCGGATCCACCCGTCAAACCAAAGTTCGTCTCAAACTGTATGTGTTTTTGTGAGTAGACGTCTTTGAACAAAAGTGAAGTTCAACATATGAACATAACACAACCGACCACTCAGCCCATTTGAGCTCGTCATTTTCCGTACAGTTTAGAGTTCATTTGCGTGGGCCTATATGGACTTTTTTTTATTATTACAACTATATGAACCTCTAAATATGTATAGAGTTTAAATGGATAACTATAATGAAAGTAAAAAAACCCTCATTTTTTCTTTGGATATTAACACGTAACTCACATTCATTGTTTTAGTTTGTGTTTCGCTTGAACTGGCTTGAATCTCAAGTTCTGCCTCCATTACCATTCAAACTGTCATGTTTACAGTTGTCTTATCTCTTAACACTTGGGGGCGGGGGGCGTGGTATGGTACTTTTAAAGATGCCAGAGACAAGCAAGAATGGGTAAATTGGATGAGTTAAACAACAACAGCAGCAGTTAATCATAGAAGAACTTGAGGGACAAAAGATCAAGACGCCTCGATTTGACGTGAATCGTGTAAATAGCTGAAGAATGGCAGCTGATCCGCGAGACCAGCTGGGTCAATTGTGTTCTTTTTACGGCGCGTTGGCCTCGGTGGTCCTCTGCTCGGTGACGGTATAACGCAGCTGTTGCAGTCACTATAGAAATTTAGCGCGTGCTGCCAAAGCTGTCCTGTTTCCCTTCTAGAATGTTAAGTGTGTTTTGGAAAGTCTGCTTTGAGCAGTTTAGACAATGAGTATTTTAATCATTGAAGTTGCAAACTGGTGCTATAATGTTAGTTTTTTTTTTTTTTTTTGCACAGAACCATTTATCATCCGTTTGAATTAAATGAAATACCAGAAGGAAGTTACTAATGCAATATGAAGTCATAACTTTGCAGAACTTTCATCTACGTATATTGTATTTTAGTCCTAGCAGAAGGCTCTAAGCCAAATCACATTTTTTCATTTTTTTTACTGACAATGTTACAGCCAACTAAATAAATGGACTCCACCAGCACTGCTTCTCACAAGAAACACAGCCAATTTACTAAGCCAACATGAGTCTTGAACCATTGACAATTGTCACAATATTGTTTCCAGAGGATGGCATGCACATGTAAGACAATGGGTCCAAATCAGATTGGCTCTGTCTGAAATACACAGCAGGGTGGGGAAGAGTTTTGCTCATGCTGGGTTCATGACTGTGTCTGCTTCAGATGGTGCCTGTTTAAAAACAGGGACAGGCTTGTTTTAACAAGGCCACAATTGAAGATATGGATGGAAACTTACTTTGTGTAAACAGACCTTGACCCTCTTGTGCTCTCTCACTCTCCTTCTCTCCCCCTCTTTCCCTCTTGTTTTTCCTCCCACTCTCCCTCTGCCTCCCTCTATCCCTTCATCTACCTCTCTCCCTTTTCCCCTCCCCTAACTCTTTCTCTCCCTCCTCTCTCTCTCTCTCTTCATCCTCTCTCCTTCCTGGTTCTCTCTTGCTCTTTGTCTCCCTCCCTGTCCTTCTCTCTCTCCCTCCTCTTTCTCTTCCTTCCCCCTTCTCTTTTTCCTTCCCCTATCTCTCCGTCTCTCTTCCTCTCCCCTACCCCCCCTTCTCCCTCCATCTCTCTGTCTCCCCAGTGAATCAGATGGAAGTGCCACCTCAGAGGATGAATGCAGTAAAGGCTTGCGGCCCCTCTCCATTTGCTCAAACAGGGTAGGGGCTCAAGGAACCATCCCCCAGGGAGGCCGCCCAGACAGCGGTCCGCTCCTCCAGCAGCCTGGGGCCATCAGGAGTCCCTGCAGCCCAGAGGGAGGGGCTGTCCTAAATGGCAGCGTCAGTGCCCAACCTCACAGCGACGTCCTCCACAGTGGGCACCCTCTGGGAGCCCAGCACCTTCCATTCAGCCCTCTGCGCTTGTCTTCTTGGGGAACAGAGGGTGGTTCCAATGACAGTGCAACACAGCACCTCGGCCCAGCCTCGAACCTTCCTGCAGCCACACCCCACCCCACATTCCCCCTCCAAGAGGTGAAGCTGGAGGGGGCTCAGGATCATGTGTCCTGGGAAAGGGGACACCCAAAAATCAACTTCACAGCCTCCTCTGGGCCCCTGCCACTGGGTGGCTACTGCCCAGCCTATGCCTCCTCCACACCCATGCAGCTGTCTCCCACTTCTACAGCGCCCTCTCATGGTATGGTGGCGACACTGCCCTGACCTTTTTGCATGTGTGGAAAAAACAGACGAGAGGATTTTTTTTATTGTGTAAGTTAGCTTGTTACATGACTGGTTCATGGAGGGAAAAAGACTGCTGAATGGATCATTAATGAAACATCCAGAACATTTCACAGGATTCATTAAGAAGGAATCAATCAGAATAAGAATGAAACAAACTTTCCCACTGCTGCAGTGGTTCAATGCAGCTGTAACTGCAGCAAAACAACAATAAAAGGGCTGTCAGAAGGCTCCTCTTCTGTGACTCAGACCTTAAGGAATCTGACTGTCGCTCAGCAGCTCCCCCTACTGCCAGGAGGTTGAGAAGGTCATAAGGTCTGCTGCAATTGCTCAACTGCTCATGGTTCTCCACTCCCCTTTCCCCTGAGGACTGAGTGGAGCTGTGGGTGTCCAGGGGAGGGCGGAGCTGAATGGGATTGGCAGATGGAGAGCAAATACAAGTTACTTGGGACTTGGCACCAACCACCCCATCAATCTATCCAATCACCCAGACCTCTTGGTGAGGGATCTTTCTATGAATATTTTATAGACACATCTATAATAGCAGAGCTGGTGGTGCACTCTTTTACCCTCTTCAAAGCTTGAATTTACCCAGCATTTTTGAGTATCTGATTTAACAGCCATGTAAAAAAATGCCCCATTTGCTGAACTTTTGATTTAACAGGAAAAGGGTTGAGCCAAACAGCACAATGAGAAACAGATATTACATTTCTTCTGCCAAACATTTTCTCTCCTTTTTAACTGAAAGAGAACATTTTAAAACCTGAGGTTTTGGGTTTCCTTTTCAAAGCAAGGCACTGAAATGATGTTAATTTCCTCTGAGCAGTGCTGTGTGTTCTGTAAAGTGAGCAACTTGACCCTGACCTGAGCAGCAATTGGGTGTGTCCGTCACTGTTCTGTAGAAATGGAGCTAAAATACAGAGCAGGGACAGCAGGGTGTGCCACACGCACACTCTCAGACAGACACACTCTCACAGAGACACACACTCTCACAGACACACTCTCACAGACAGACACACTCTCACAGACAGACAGACAGACACACTATCACAGACAGAGACAGACAGACAGACACACTCTCACAGCCAGACAGACTCACTCACTCACTCACAAATGTGTGTGCTTTCCCCTAGGACCAGCTTGACACCACCCCCACCCCCCACCCCTACTGCCATTAACCCCAGCAAGGCCCCCCTCGCCAGCCCCTGAGATGGGCCTTGATGGCATTGTGCAGCAGGGGGCACCACAGTGGGGTTCTTCATACCTGCACATTAAAATATACCCCAGAGAACAGGGATGCCAGGAGATCAGTACTCTCACCCCAGCATACAGAGGCCAGAGCTGCAAGCCCACCCTCCAAGCCCATCCTGGAGGGTGACAAACCAGAGAGCAAGTGCGGGTAATACTGGTTGTGTGTGAGACCATGGAGGAGGGGTGGGATCTAGACAAACTCATGCCATTGGACAAATATAATGACTATTGTGATCTTATAAACATCAATACCTTAACATGGGCAAAGTGTGAGCCCACTCTATCCTTAATGTACAGTAAGTGGAAGATGATTTATTGATGTCCCACTATGTGAAACAGTCACAATGTTAACTGTCGGATTATTGACTGGAATGAGACCAGTAGGTCCTTTCCCACTCTGTGACAAAAAATGGCCACTTCCTGCGCCATTTTTATGCTTTGATCTGAAACGCACTTTAATTCAGCTGTAGGATGCCGCAAGTCCTATTCGACACTGCATCAACAAGTCCCACGTCCTGTGAGGCTGGTGTGGTGAGCTTTCGTGAGTGCTGACCACTGGTGGTCGCACTGTGAAGGCTTCCTGCCAGCCCACACGTACCAGTGGAAAAGTGCACTAGAACATCGGTGAAATCCAATGTGGCACTGTGGAAAGACCGCTCTATGTGCAGCAGCCATGTGTTCTTCAGGTTACGAACATGGTCTGTTTGTCTTTTAGCATCTCAAAGGGGTTGTCGCTCACTTCTTCTGAGCCCAGTCTCTGTTCATGTCCCTTCATGAGCTCTTTTCTGTTTATACTGTTACTGCTGCAGGGCACTGGCAAGGAGTGAAACCTGACTCTCTGAATGTGGAGAGAGAGGAATCCGTCACCTCGGCCCCAGCCCTGAGCTGTGGCAGCTGCCTTCTTACAGTGGGACATAATAAGGAACCTGACTCGCTGATTTGTACGCTATGTGGATGGGCTGAAATTCTGGAGAAAGAGAATTCAAAACGCAATGCGGTTGGATTGATTCCAGTCGAGGTCTGCCGAAAATCGCATATAACAGCACGCAGGCTCACTTTGGGTTTTCAGGTAGCTGAAAATTGCAGTCTGCTGGTATTGCGAGAGGACCAGCGCATCTGATGCACAATGTCCAGTGAAAGAGTGGCCATTTTGCCAAACACCTGTGCAAATCCTCTTTGTGCTGAGTACACTCTAGGATAATGCGGTCAGATGCAGCTTGTACTTTTCTCGAAAAATGCAATATAGCCAAAATTTCTAAAATTGCAAAAGTGATAGTTTTGACCCCCTTGTTATGCTCAGCAACTTTCTACCAAAGATGAACTACATACCTGAAAGTAATAGGATTTTTCAACTTGAATCGAATGCATTTGAAGATGATTGTTTTTTTCTAAACTCTGTACTCCCATTAAATTTTTATATTTGTACAAAGCAGTGAAAGGTGTCCTTCACTTTTGTCCCTCATTTGTTTCCTCTCGGTTTCCTATGCACATCTTTGCTGTTTACAGCTGGAATATTAGCACTGCCTGTTTACTGCAGTGAATTGATTATCCTGCCATAAAGTAAGTTTGGTCTTGCAGAATCAGATGGGTGGAAAAGTCTTCTGCTTCTCTGTATGTAAAGAGATTATAGTCTTACATTTTTAATCCCCATGAGTAACATTTACTTAAGAAGATATTTAGATTTAGATTAGATTCAACTTTATTGTCATTGTGCCGAGTACAGGTACAATGCCAATGAAATGCAGTCGAAATAACATATGAAATGCATATGTAATTTGATTTTATTTTAACATAAAGTTATGGCATTTAGCTTTGGTCTTAGAGTGAATCAACCCCCTTAGTTAGGGTGAGGAATAGGGGTATGCATGGAAGCACTGGGGGTTTGTCCCCAAACACGCCGTTTCCCCCACAGTGACTCATGCATGACTCACAAGGAGCCTCACTGCTCCTTGAGTGATGCTCAGGTAGATAGAAGCGCAGGTACCTGGTCCATTGTCACCTGCACGCCAGCGACCCTGCGACCTTGGGCATGAGATTAGCTGATTGCAAGGTGTCAGGTTGCACCTCCTGCAATATTGAGGAGCTTGAAAATGTGTCCATCAAAGCAAAGGCCCCTTTGGTTGGTAACGGGACTCCAGAGGTCTCAGGTCCTCGGGGACTGGCGGCAGGGTAATCTGTAAAGGTGTTTTTAAACTTCTTGTTATACTTTAGGGAGTTTTTACCTTTTTCTCACAGGGTGTAATGGAGAAAACCATCACAAAGACTTTTTAAAAACATGTCGTAAGTTATGAAAGCATTGGTTCAGGAAATATATGAATCCTCCATTTATAAATTGTAATACTTGCATCTGTGCAAGGCAAGGAAAGAAGCCTGTATTTGTGCCATTTGCCAATCTGTCCAATCCCCTCTGCATAAACCCAATTGGAAACATAAATACAGAAATACAATTGGAAACAGTCTAGAGTATCACTTTGTCTACACTTTGAAATGGCCATGGTAAAACTCATACGGGCAGGTTGTAAAAAAATAGGAACCCTCACCAGAGCCAGGCTTACTGAAACGGCCGACCTTTGACCTTTTGTAAATTTCAAAGCCTTGGCATTTAATGCTCTGCGGCAGACTGGGAGACGCGTGTAACGTGATCCAAAGAGTGCAGCACTCTGCTGCCCTGCGTCCCACTAATGAGGGGTCAGAGGTCATGGGGTCCCGTGCCATTCAAAGGCCCACCGCTATTTCGGTGCACATTCCTGTTCTCCCCCGGAGAAAAAAATGGCACATGCGTGCAGAGGGCCAGCCTCATTTAAATAAATCATTACCCTCACCCCGAAAATACGCTTGTCAGAAAATTGATGGGGAAGAACTGGCCAGTGGTAACTGAAGTGTTGGTAATGGAGGGCAATGGCAGCAGTCAAACTCTAAAGAGAGGGAAACAGGGTGTGTCTTAGAGGGACACCATAAGCATTCTGGGAAAACAGCACATTAACTTTATTTTGATCTGAATTGCTTACATTTTGGAAAAGAAAATGAGATGACAGTGAACTATAATGTCTTAATCCACATTGAGTTATGACAGCTTTCAACCCACGAATACTCACAAACATGCACCCATATGTCCTTACATACATACTGTACACACACCCATACAAACCCATTGTAAAGGAGCTGCTAGCCCGTTACGGAATACATCGATAACTGGATTGATAAAAAATAATGTACACGACTGTTCATAACTTACCGTTTTATGGTACAAAAAACAGTTCGCGGAATTACGGCGTAAGTTTTAGTTTGCAACCAAGCACACCGCGCACGTTTCAAAAAAAATTTTAAGTTACTGTCAGGCGACACTGTTGTTGTTAGGGTGGCCAACTAACAGGGCAGTGAAGCTACACGCTGTTAAAAAAACAGCTAAACAGTTTTAACTTTGTTTCAAACGTTTATGGCACTGTGTGAGTGTGCTAACTATCAAACTGCTTACCGCACATCTGTTTGTGTTTCAGTCCACAGCCATAGTTTCCGGGTCATCGGGAAGCAAAGGATGGTTCATTGCGCTGAGACCGTATTTATAATTTAATGTACATTGGGTGGTATAGTCCAGTTAACTCCAGTTTGCTTATGTGTTTATTTTCTGAACATGGGTAAATCTGAAAATCTGGAAAATGTGTTATAATTGAAATGCTATATGTAATGTAAATTATTTCGGTGATTTATTACAATAAATAAACAGTCTGGGATTGAAAAGCATTAAAATTGTTTTGGATCATCCCAGCCAGCTAAGAGGGTATATAAGGGAGTCTTTGCCCTCATTGATTGATTGATTGATTGATTGATTGATTGAGAGCGAGAGCGAGAGCGAGAGCGAGAGCGAGAGCGAGAGCGAGCGAGCGAGAGAGAGAGAGCGAGCGAGAGAGCGAGCGAGCGAGAGCGATAGAGAGAGAGGGCGAGAGACGACTGGTAAGAGTCTAAGCGTGTACAGTTAGTGGGTATTCTTGGAAACCCGTGTAAATAGTTTTGTTTACCTGTTTATTTTTTTTTTTTTTTTTTGTCTTGAGGTGCAGCATCTTTGTTGCTTGAGTTCTGTTTTTGTTTATTTTGATACTTTTGCCACCTGCACTGTATATAGCCATCACCTTCACCTGCACGCCGGGGAACCAATAAAAACACCCCTTGCCACTTCATTTGTTGTTTGGCTCCTCTTTGGAATCTTTTTTTTGCCTGGCCGCTGCGGTCGTCCCACCACACCCTTACACACATATTGTGCACACATGTTTAAGGCACATACACACACCATGTACCCATGCACAGCAAACACAAACACACACATCATGTACACACTCACTGTAAAAAAAACTTGATTTTTGGCAACAGTGAGCCAACAGTGCAGAGCTCTGCAGAAAAATTACAAGTTTCTTCAGGGTATGGAAAAAATGTATGAGTGCATATTAATGTCAAAAATAGATGAAGACATTTTTAAGCACTGACTGCGGAGACCAGAGGCACATGTGTCCACAAAAGCAAAGTTGTCCAAACAATACTGTCCATGACTGTCCCTAACCTGTCTGTACAGTAGTCTCTGGTACACAGAGACTAGAGCAGAAACCATTAACAGTCAAGTATGCTTTACGCTGTCATAACAAATAGAACCAAGCACACCTATGAAGTACAGTTTGGAGCAATGCTGATTTCTGATTTCTGTTAAAAATATTTGTCTTTAAATATTTATAAGCCCACCTAGAGTAAGAGTTACGGTGTGGGGTAAGCATAAGGATTAGAGTTAGAGACGTCATATACATGGAAACTGTCATTGAGGACAAGAGTGCCTAGTTGGATAGATGCATCTGCCTGCAGAGAAACCTGTCACTGTTCGCAGGGGGGCGGAGCGTCAGACGACAGCCCCATGACGACAGCCTCGTCTAAAACGCGATGAGGAAAGAGGACGTCCGCAGCTGAATCAGAGGATCTGCTCAATGTAGAGGGACGCATCGAGCGCTGATTGTCTGCCAGCTTTTTCGAGCTCCAGTCTGTCAGAGGTCACCGTGACAACCCACCGATGCTGCAGTGGAACTGACGTCAGTGAAACCAGAGTACCGTCAATCACCACAAGGAACGGGAATCGGATTTTATGTCTCCATAAAGACATCCCAAATTAGACCGTCTCGGCAACCTGATATAAATCGTTCTAGATGAGAAACTGATGTTGACGACCATGATGATAATGACTGTTGGTATTACGAGAGCTGCCCTGTAATGAATAAAGATCACAAGATAAATTAATAAAATCACAAGAATCAATTTCGTTTTTTACATGCATACAGGATTGTCCAGTTATATGCATATCCTTTACGCACACGAGTTTCCAGATGACAAACAGGCCGAGGAATTTTGAAAGGTGACCATTGCAAAACGTTTCGTGACAGCGCTGAGGGAAGGCCAAGACCATAGCCAGATCTACAGTTTGAACTCGCCCTCTCTCGACGCGTGCACCCTCGATTAGCTGAAAATAACACCAAACTAACAGAGCGGCCCAGTTTGTTGTTATGGCGATGTCACGTGTAGCGATAACCCGCGCCTCATGCAGTGTGCATCAACTAATGAGTATGGGCCCTTGCGAGGGACCTACTGGTTGCTGACCGCTGCAATGGGAGAAGGAGCGAAGATAACAGCTGGGAAGCCGCTGCAACGCTTGGCATCACAAGGGGCGCGTGGCTTCCCTGGAGAGAATCCTGCCTCGTAATAGCCGCGAGACAGATTAAGATTCTCAGATAACAGTTGATAAGTAATTTACCTTTTCTCTTTTATTTTTATTTACGAAAAGCATCTCTCTCATTTTGAGCTTAGAAAAAGTAAGCAATATAGATAAAGGTTTTGGTTATTGCAGTTAAGTTTGCATCTGTACATACATTCAGTTTCACAAATAATGTAACTATCAAATTGCAGTAGATTCAATCTGATAATAATACACCCAATGATCACTTTGCTTGTAGTTCTCACACAGGCATAACAGGAAGCAATAGGGTATGTACATAGAAAAATAGAGTATTAACGGACGTCATTATTATATAAAGGAAACAGTTTGATAATAGACATATTGATCATTTCCCAAAAAATTTAGCACCCTACAGACGTCAATTACAGAACGTCCTTTCAGAGACAAACCACAGCACGTTGCCTCAGAGGTTAAACCTGTTGACAGGACGGAACGCTGAACACCATATCGGTCATTCAATCTCCCCGCCTTGCGGTTTGAAGCAAGTTTATTCTTTTTTATATATACATTAAAGGGACCTGGAATCTTAATTGTATACAAGGCACGAACATAGTAACACCAGAGGCACGAAAAACCGCAATATGAGAGTACTGAACATTGTTTACCTGCATATTTTATTCTAATACTTACGTTCTGTATATTCAGGATTTGATAACAGCTCTTCAAAATCCATGCTAATGTATCCCTGTGTGTAAATAAAAAAGCATGCCACCACAAAGCTAAAATTTACATCTACGACTCATTTCCGAATGTAAAGGTGTTAGAATGTTTCCAGTTCAAGGAATTCACGCTACTAAAGCAATACAAACTGGTTGTCTATTTAAAAACGTGATGACTGCGATAAAGCTGTAATTTTCTTTGTTTTCGTTTTCTCTACACTGCTGAAAACACACTTTACGCGACCCTCTCATACCTCGATTTTACCTCTTGAAAATGGCTGGCAATTAGTCGTTGTACTGGGTACTTCCAGTAAAGAGTACTTATTTAATTGCAATATAACGTTTTGTATTTTACCCTCAACGTCACATAGGCGAAACAAATTTGTGGTAACAGCATCGTCAAACTCAATCGAGAATAAACTCGAAGACTGAGTGAAGTGGACCTCACCAGTGAGATGTGGATCACATCAAACGTGTAAGGAAACCACTGTTAATTGTGTTGGACTCTTTGAAGTCGATTAATATTTGCGCTAATCATATTGGATTCGTTTGTTTTGTTTTGGTCTCTCTGACAATCTTTGCTTTTCGAGATCTGCACTTCAGGCGATCCCTGCAGGCAAAACCCAACGCAGGCAGACTGGCACGCGCACGCTCGCACACACAGTATGGAGGGAAAAACCTGAATCTGCATTAGGACAATAAACTGACCAAGACAAATTAACAAAGCTGTTTAGTTGGCCACATATATCCATATTCAGTCAAGTGCCATGTTTCATTCTTAGCAGCGGTTATGGTGAAGATTGCGAAGGGCGACATTCACTGTAGAAGGAGAGCTCTCAGTTTGCGCGACAAATTAAAGACAAATTAAAATTCTGTCGGAAATGAACGCTGTGGCTACATTAATGTGGTGTATTCAATTTTGTTGTTGTTTTGTGTAATAGTGTACGGCTTCTCATGCTAATATAGCAACGTTAAAGATGAAAAGTAGCTAGAGGCCGAGGTAGGAGCGATAAGCACAAGCTTCAGGTTTACCATATATGAAGGTTTAATATATCACATAAATGGTGTTATATAGAGCCTGTGAAAAGAGGCGCTGCAGATTATCCTCTGCAGAAAGAAATGCTGATTTCAACCAGGGCCTGGTTCGGTTTACTTGTAGCATTATTTTCGTCCATTACATAATTTGTGGTGTCTACTGTCATGAATAGTTGGGTCCACAATACATCGGAGGATTGAATCCAACCATGAGGCTTTGGTTTAACATTATATGGATATCAGATATGCCCACTATTTTCATCACTCACAGCACATGTTTCGTTTATTTAAAATCGAGATATAATTCAGTGTAACCTACGTCATAAAGAAACAGTGCTCTCATTTATGGAAGTGCAAATCGCTTAGTTACTGTACGGACCCCCGATTGATTGGAAATGGTCAATACTGTCCCTTTTTTGTTTTAATCCCTGCAAAATGACCATCACTATTTTATCGGTAATCAAAAATGAACCTTGATTCATATTATCTTTAAAATAATTAGCCTATTATTTTGACCGATTTTAATTACACTTGGCTATGTATGCTTTACACAAATGTGGATAACAATGATATGGAATCTGTAATGTATAAACTCATATCGACTGTCGCTAATCATTAATCACTGCAGTGTATGAAACTGTGCGTTATTCTCGAAGACAGATGAGGTCGTTTGAAAAAGCCTCGTACTTTCCTACAGAGTTTGTTTTCGCAGGTGTCTGGGACTACCACTTAAACTAATTAAATTTTAGTTTTATCTTAATGACCGGGGCAACAAATGAGGCGTGTATATATCGCCAAAGGCAAATTGAACAACGATTAAAAAAGAAGACGTAACTAAAATACAAAATAAATACAAGAATATACAGACTACTAGAAGAAATAGAAATGTCCAAAGCACTTTTTGAAAATGAACCTTCTATGCCAAACGAAAATACAAAAAGGCGAATCATTCCGCTGAGAAACAGCGCTGCGTCGTCCCGGTGTCACGTTGCTGATCGCGGCGAAGATAAAGAAATATGATCCATTCCTTAAAACACCGGCTGGACGGCCAAGAAAACCCAAGAAACACAGACCCCATTTACTAATGGTCCGGTTTTATATTTCACTGTGCAGAGAAAGGTAAAAAGAGAGAAAAACAATCACTGCAAAAGTCTTTCTCCACAACGGAGAAGGTGAAGACCCGTAGATTCATGGTACCCTGTACAACTGAATTCAGATTTAACTCAGAAGTACGAATATAATTCAGAAAATTTGAAATTCTGACCTGCCGTGCAGGTGCAGCACGAAACCAAGTGACTCGCGCAGACGTCAGCCCTGAGGGTTATAGGTTCGAACCCCAGCAACGTCACTCGCGTGTCCTGAAGCAACATCACTTGTTACTTCCACTGGAAAATCAGCTGTGTGCATGCTTTCGAATTCAGAGCGACGAGGTCATTGCGTCTGAAACCCGCACAAGCTGAATTAGGTTGTCTCCTTACATTTCATTCCAACTGGGTTACACTGCCCATGCACGGGTTTCTGAAACTGAAACAACCGGGCGACGTCCTACCGTCACTAACTACGGATTCACTTTTTCAGATCTTTGTATGTCCGAATCGGAAAAGCCCAGTTTCCACGGAAAGGAGTTTGATATAGTTCTCTTCTCTGAATCTTTAAAATACTATATCAAAGACTCGTAAAATGTGCAAATACGCTGTGCACCACATAGGCCTACATGTTGATCAAAGAATGGGGAATTTGCGCGATGCCAGGATCTACCCACTTCAGGCTGTCTTGTGGTTAATAATGTTTCACAATTCAATGAATTGCTTAAGACTGTCATCCATGTATTAATAATTCACGGGCAAAAGTGGTTTAATTAAATATAGGATAAACAGCACTGACTGAGCCTGGGTGAAGATCAAAATGAAAATGGCTTTAAAGGGCTGTAATAATTGATTAGTATGGAGGTGGCCAGTCCCTCGGGTAAAACAGGAGAGGAGAGCTCCGGTTTCAGCACTGACGTTCTCCAGGGAGGAAACGGGGTAGCAAACTTCGTTTTGCTTTGCTGCAATAGTATAGGGCGAATGGGGGAGCCAATCAGCAGCTCGCGCAGAGCTCTTTAAGCCAGAAAGAACTTGAACAGGAACAAATCGTACCCTCAAACAAGTTCTCGAACTCCGGTGTTCATCAGTGGTGATTATCGGCGACCCCGGACTGCATAAAAGTACGTCTATAAGGGCGAAAACACTGACAAACAGCACGCTTATCCATTCCGCTCTTTTTTTTAAAGGGAGGTCGGTTTGGCTGTGGGGAGTCATTCCTGTCCAGACAGTATGTCAATGTTGCCGTCTTTCGGGTTTACGCAAGAGCAAGTGGCGTGTGTTTGCGAGGTTTTGCAGCAGGGAGGGAACCTGGAGAGGCTGGGACGATTCCTCTGGTCTCTCCCCGCCTGCGACCACCTTCACAAGAACGAGAGCGTCCTCAAAGCCAAGGCCGTGGTGGCATTTCACCGGGGCAACTTCAGGGAGCTCTACAAGATACTGGAAAGCCACCAGTTCGCTCCGCACAACCATCCTAAACTCCAGCAGCTGTGGCTGAAGGCGCACTACGTGGAGGCGGAGAAGCTTCGCGGCAGACCGCTCGGCGCGGTCGGGAAGTACAGGGTGCGGAGGAAATTCCCTCTGCCGCGCACGATCTGGGACGGCGAGGAGACCAGCTACTGCTTTAAGGAGAAGTCTAGGGGTGTCCTACGGGAATGGTACACCCACAACCCCTATCCGTCTCCACGAGAGAAAAGAGAGCTGGCCGAGGCCACGGGCCTGAGCACCACGCAAGTCAGTAATTGGTTTAAAAACAGAAGGCAGAGAGACCGAGCCGCGGAGGCCAAAGAAAGGTATCCACATGATTTTCAAAAACACCACACTCTGTATGCATAATGCAGACCAAAAGAAATTAATTCTTCAGCTAATCAACTAATTACAACTACTACTACTACCACTACTACTACTACTACTACTACTGATACTACTACTACTACTACTAATAATAATAATAATAATAATAATAATAATAATAATAATTCAATCGGAACTTGAAATCATAAAGTAATTGTAATATTCAAAATTTTGTCCCTTCAAAGTAATTAAACATAGGAGACTAACACTAAAATTCATTAATTATGAAACTGCTGAATTTTTAAATGCAAATACAGTGTAATTTAAGTGTGTTAAATTTAAGTGTTTAAGTGTTAGTTCCATCCAAATACCACATTGATTTTGATACAGTAACATGCAGAAACATCAATGCAGTGGGTGCATGCAGGCGAACTTGAATTCCAGTGTTATTCAAAAATGATGAAAATACTTTTTTTTTTTTTATTCACGACTCTTCTCATCATCAGCGTTATCTGACATTAAAAAGTACTGACATATTTTCATCTTTCTGCGAATACAAGACAACTACAAGAGGTCGAATGAGATGACCTGAAGATAAAGCTCCCTTGTAAAAATAATAATAATTTTGATTAAAATATACAATTTCTCCATGGAGAAGGCCGAGAAGGCTGAGAAGGCCTATGGTCATGATTTGCATTAGCAAGCCTCTGACAGCGTGGCTGCCCTACGATTGGGGACATGAATTCAGTAAATTGATCTTTCGTCATGTTTTAAATACATCACCGAAATTAATTGAAGCTATAATTTAAAAATAATAATAACTGCAATCAGTAATATAGCATGCTTTATAATCAAGTATTTTGTCCAAGCTTCAAAATGTGCAATAATGCTTATGTACATCGATGAACAGTGTTGCAATGCGAGACAAATATGATTGGAATAGCATACAAGGCCTGCAACGGTTTTACAAAATAGATTTGAACATTTAATGATTAACTTTTGATGTGTGTGTTTTTTTTTCGCAGAGAAAACAGCGAAAATAATAACTCCGGCAACAACAAACAGAACCAATTGTCTCCCATGGATGGCGGGAAGTCTCTCATGTCCAGCACGGAGGACGAGTTCTCTCCGCCCCAGAGCCCCGACCAGAACTCTGTGCTTCTACTGCAAGGGAACGTGAATCTTTCCGCCGCCTCCTCTTACCCTCTGGCGAGTCTTAGTGCCGCACAATCGGTACACAACATCCAGGGACACCCGCACCAGCTCCAGGAATCCTTATTGGGACCGCTAACCTCGAGCCTCGTGGATCTTGGTTCTTAAAGAACTGCTACGATTTTATTTGTCTTCTTTTTTAAGAGACCCGACACGTTCAATGTATATCTAAAATATTTACAAAAAATTCTAGTATTTCGGATGCGAAATGACACACAATGTTACTTAAGGTACTTGGACTGACATTTGTCAAGTCGTTAAACTAGTAAAAATGTTCAACCAAAATTCAGTTTTGATTAATGGAAGACGTGGGTGGTGTCGCAGATGAAGTATATATGCAAGACAACGTCTTTTAATGAACCTTAAAACAACGAAAAACTTTGACTACTGGATTCTTTTTGACTAATTTATGAAAATGTTGTTCCTTGTTCACAATTCATAGGAGTCCTCCTGGAAACTGAAGGAGGCAATTACTTGAAAAAGTTCACGTTTTCTTAACGTGAATATTGTTTCGGTTTAGTTACCAATAAATAAGACTGAAGGCATGAGAGACTTTCAAGTGTTTTATTTGACAGACGCATAATTGTTAATTATTAAAAAATATTTTTTTTTCTAATTGACCTGCTTCGCATATAAATATCTCACTCAGAACAGTAATACTATTTTGCTACTATACTATAGGCTATTGCTCTGTAACATGTCGCAAACGTTTAGACCACGAAGCTGTGAGAATAATTATGAAATAGATACGAGAAAACATTCCTCTTAAAAACACAAAGACACGATCAAAGTTGGAAAACCTAAAAAAACAAGTACGCTTCAAAGGAAAGTAGCCATAACGCTAACTTATTTTTTCCGTCCAAAACTTGAGAATTAAAGAATGCCTGATGTAGGTATTTGAAATTTTAGGAGTTCCGAAATTAAACTAATTGAATGAATCGTTTTCGTTTTGAAAAATATAATAAAACCTTAATCAAACCAAACACACTAATAATAATAATAATAATAATAATATACGTAATTGTAACACCTAAAAAACAACTTCAGTAAACCCAAAAAGCCAGGAGAAGTTTGGAAGAAATGGCAGAAGAGTTTTGCTTGTGGACAATGCCGGCGACGTGGGAGTACGCCATGCTTCGAGAGTTCAGTGGACCATAATGTCTGTATGTCCGTGTTTACTTAAATGCCCTCTCGTGTTTGTTCTGTCGGTTCCGGACCATGGAAGAACTACACCATCTGCAGGAGGCGTCCTCTCATGCGTTCATTCATAAATCCGTGTTCACAGTGAACGCAAATATTACATTAGCATCCTCTCATTTGATGACAGTGTTTCAGGTTAACTGTATACTGTGCGCAACATTATTTACCGTGGTCTCAAAATTTAAGTTGCAAATTTGAGACATGTTAAGAATAAGATGAGCACTAGACTGTACTTCTAACACTGTACGTAACTAACACCACTGTGCATAACGATATTGCTGTTCTTTATGCAATCATACGTGTGTGCGTACGTGTTTATGTGTGTATATCTTCATAATTAGCTCACACTACACCTCGAGGCAATTGCTATGGTTGTTGGAGGAGCATGAATACAAATAAGAAACAACAAAATGACAAAACCTGATTTCTCACTATAAGGAAAACAGCGTATTTATGTACCTACAAAATTAGAAAACTTGTGCGACTAAAAGTGAATAATGACTACGACCGCTATTGCGACTTACTCCGTCCGTTGACAGACAACATACCGGTGTCGATGCGGAGTGGCCTTTTCCCCCGCGTGACAGTGTAATAGATTTGCACAGAGTGCATCCAGGATTTCCTGCTGCTAATCTGAACCAGTTGCTGCCTGCATTAAAGCCTGATTGTAGAGATTGTACCGCCAATACCCTGGTTTTACCAAGTCGCCTCAAGCGACTGTTAACCCGGAGATATCTTTCAACAATATTGGTCGTCGTCAGCCGAAGTGGCCAAATCTGTTGACAAAAATCTGCGGCGTTCATTTCTGATGCGAACTGATATTTCTGAAACACCGACTGAAAACTGTTTTAGAAAGTCAAAGACTAGACATCTTTAGGCTTTGGAAATATGGTGTGAGTGCTTTCATTTGTGACTCCTACTACTGTATACAGTAAAATTAAACCTCAGCTGCACTGTAAAAAACAGCGACAAACTTACCGGAGAGACATTATGAGACGATTTTTCCGTAGCATCGCACAAGACTTTATATGATGTATGTACCAATCGATTTCAGCCGACTTGCACTAATTAATATTATCTTATTGTCCGATACAACAGAAAAATCGACTCGTAATTTATCGTAATAGGCAGTTTATGGGATGTCATGAGCTGTGTCTCGTGCTGCATTCATTTAAGATGAATGATTTATTTGACAGTAAATAATTGTAACCAATACAAATAACAGACCCTGGGAGGAATACAATGTGTTTTAGTTGAATGTACAGGTGAGCTTTGAAAATATATGTCTCCAAGTTATGCTATCCACAGATATACAGTAGTTCAGGTGTCGTTTTTGTTAGTTTCGTGACAAAGAGCAGGTCGGTTTCATGAAATGGGCTACACTGCAGCGACAACGCAGCCTTTAACAGGTGGCCTGCTAGTTGGCCCTCATAAAATGATATATAGACTGTATTTTAGCAACTGCAAGTCGAAATGTTTGAGATTATCGAACATAGTTTCGCCACAGTATTTTCACCTATACATTTTCCTAAATATCATGCAATTTCTGCTTGCATTGTTAGAAGATGCTGTTTGCTTAATTTGCTTAAAAATTGCAGAGTGATTCTAATGCTTCCGGTAGGCCTATCGGACACAGGCTGCGTTCATCGTGTCAGTTATAAATGAGGATTTACAATGCACACCTATACGGCTAAAACAATTCAGCATATATGTAGTACCTGTATCAATAATTTAAATGACCAAACATTTTCATTTATGCTATTCTCTTTTGAAACGTCCTCATTCAACTTTTTTCGATACGTTTGCTGCCGGGCTAGGGCTAACTGTTCAATAGGTGCAATACTAGTATACATTTCACTTTTTTTGCTATAAAAATAACACATGTGAAAGATATGCAGTGTTACCTTATCCTACTGCGTTTTTCGAATATACGGAAGACCGTATACATTTATATAGTGTAAACAGGATGAATATATGCAAGTGGTCGATTGCATGCTAAAGCATATCATAGTCTTGAACGGGGGCTGGGGGACTGAATGACGTAATGGTAATGATAAGAGCGGTCACTCCTTGACCACGGTTGAGTGCTGTACTCAGATAAGTGCAAGTTCTCCCCGCACGTTTCACCCCCAGCTGTTGCACACGTTCTCTCATGTGCAATTACATTTCGCAAAATGCTATATGCGTATAACGCAGCCCAGAATTCATCGTAAAAGTGATACAATTTGACCCCCGGGAAAATAACAGAGTGTTAAATTTTCTTATAAAATATAAAACATTAAGACTGTAGAAGGTCACGGAATATTGCGAAACACCAGTTGCTCAATCACTGACTGGAAGTTATGGCCAAAGCGTGCTACAGCCAGTTTGGCTCTGGCACTTGGGCCAGGGCACTGTTGGCTTGCACACGCTACACTGTGGCGATATGGAGAGGTGCTTGCCCAGAACAGAGCAGGTATTAGTTTCAAACATTCTACTAAGGAAGAGAAACGGAAAAACACGTGAAAGGGGACGCAGCCGGTGGATTCTTTAGTGACGGCTGATGCCATCAGGTCTAGACTGAGCATGCTCAGAAGAGCAGCCAGAAAGCCCAGCTGCTGGGATTTCCAGTAGAGGGGAATTTTTTGTGTCACGGCAACCGAAGTATATCGAAGTGTCTGAAAACAGAGGAAGGTGTGCATCCATACTAAACGGTAATAAAACATGTTAGTGTTGTTGTGCGGTAAGAAAAGCAGGGGTTTGGGTGTAATATGAGCCTTCTGTCAGATGTACTGCAGACAATGCAGTGTGTGTGTGTGTGTGTGTTGGGGGGGTCAGGGTCAGGGTCAGGGGTGCTGAGAAGCAGAGGTGGAGGTGTTTCTCAGGTTCCACAGCTACCTGGACCCAGTCTCTCACCAGGTAAAGTGTCTTCTGATTCAGACATAGATTCAGTAGGACATGCAGGAGCTGATGTGTGCATTGGGGTGGGCATAGGTGAGGAAGGACAGGATCATTTAATGAATTAAGGATCTGAGCCGAGAGGCAGACTTTTCCTTAAGCCTGGAACACACAGTGAGTTTTTGATTGCGTTGCTACCTGTCATGCTAAACGCCTTTGGCTGCAGTGGAATCCCTTCAAGCTGGGGATGACACGCTACAAGGGTGTTGAAATCTGGGAGCCATCGTACATGTCATCACCTCAGGAGGCAGCCATGATTACTAACAGGCTGATTAGCAAGCTCTCTGTCAAGGCTGTGCAGAAAATATAAAACAGAGCCTTGCACCAGGACATACAAATTTGCCTTCCCTCTATGCCAAGCAACCTCACCATTTCATTCCATTTATCACGCATCTGTTGGTCATCTGTTGGTACAGATCTCTGGGTATGGATCCACCAAATATTTATGTTCTTGCTGAATGTCGAGAAGTTCCTCCTCCACTTTGGTCCATTGTGTGTTTCTCACCTGGTATTCATGTGCTTTTGTTCTTCCATGGCTTTCTTGCCTCTTCTATAGGGAGAAAGCTGCTATTGCTGAATGGTACTTTGTCATTGGTTGTCCTCAGTACTTCCTGTCAGCCTGGCTCCTGAAACTTGATACTTGAACATGATTCTGGTGATAATTGCCTGATTTACTTGCAGTGCTGGATCTGTAAACAATACAGGGTGCTCCCAAGGTATGCATGTTAAGGCTGGAATTGGTAATTATTTGTGAATTATTGAATAAATTACTTATTAAGTATATTAAATGATGGTTTTAAATCAAAATAGGTTCAATTAAAAGGGAAATTTGCTTGTTGGCAGATGCAGGTAATAGCAAAACTTAACATAATCATTTCAAACTGTAGTTGTTTATTGATGAAAAAAAGATTATTAAAAGGAAAACTGCTTCTGGAGATTTTAAAAGAGCAGCTCTTTAGGGAGAGGGACGGTAGGCTAAAGGGATCTGATTTTGTTGGGGGGGTTACTCTATTGGGCTTCCCGGACTCAGCCCTGTCTCCATGCACCCTCTTCTCTTTCCAGCCATAAAAGCAATGCCTCAGTGCGGTGAGCTGTTTTTCCCATTCTTCTTTTGAATTTAACACTTACCACCATTTTTCCCCTCTAAAGCCATCATGTCAGATATAGGTGTGAGTGCACTGCAGCATGATAACCCAGCATACCTTTAAGACCTTGCTTGTCAATCATATCAGTTCTCAGACCGCTGATGCATTCCTGTTCTGTAATGTGCTTAGCAACAAACGACAACTTTGAGAAAGGTCAAATTTGGTTGTTATAGGACAGGCGGGACTGGAGCGGTATTCTAAATGTTGGAAACATGGGCATCCACTTTGAAAAATTAAACACCTACATGTAGAAGAAAAAAAGTAAATGGAAGGTCAAACCTGCTTCGTTTTTTAAAAAAATCAGTTTCAGGGAGGAATCATAGCAGAACCTAAATCAGTGGTCCTCTAAGATGTAGCCATGTGCATTTTCCTACTTGTGAGGTGCAGGTGTCTGTAGTGTCCACAAAGCATGTTCTAAAATTGGCTGCAAAGCTAAAACTGCACATTGAGGTGTAACTGCAAACAAGCATCACTTTTGGCACACATTAATGTGATAGTCATTAACTTTTTCTGAATGCATTGGCCACAAAAATTGTTTATAATTGTTTTAAAAGTTTACACAGGTGGTCTGCCAATAAGAATTAAGCTATTAATGATTATCCGCAGCTTACTGCGCCATGCTCTGACAAAGCCAAATTTATGCCTGCGGATGAACTATGTTGACGATCACTGGCCTCAATACATGTTTTGTATTCAGTAACCTTGTGTGACCAAGGCAGTTGCTGGAACAAACAGCAGCATACAGGGGGAAGCCCTCGGACGCATTTGGGAGGGCCTACTGGTGAGTGTGATTTCCTCAAATAGCCGCTCTGACCGACGGCCAGGACTGACACCCGAGCTCTGTGCAGTGACTCCCCGCTGATGGTGTTTAATGCTGACGAATGCTTGCATGCTCTGTCATCAGGCCCATCGTGGGCCTGTCTGGAAAGAGACAGATTACCCTGTCCACTCTTAAGTCGAGGTGTCAAGATCTCAAAGCTCTGGAAGTCAGAACTGTCTGGAAAACCTGCTTTAATTGGGGGAAGCTTTTTATAAATGCGCCGCGGTGTCCGCGTTTCGAAAATGCAACGACCCGGGTCCAGTCCGTTCCCCTGAGAGGCGGCAGGAGGGCAGGCATGGGGCACCATGTTGCACTGGTTTGCAGTGTTTTTTTTTAAATGATCCGGTTGCTGACAGGCTGGGGAAAGGTTGGTCACCACTCTGCAAGCTTCCATCCGATGCCTGTGAATCTGGTGTGTGTGTCTGGCAGTCTGTGTGTGTGCGTGTGTGTGTGTGTGTGTGTGTGTGTAGGGAGGTGGGGGTGGGGGACAGGGTGGTGCTTGGGTGAGGGTCGACAGAAACCTGAATTAGTGGTCACAAAGTAACAAACTAGAAGGCAGCCGCAGATAGACCCATTAGTGAGAATGGAACAGTGCTCCATATCTGTAACCATGCTGACTGCACAACATGGCCTCCACCCCCTACAAAATACACATACACACACACACACACACACACACACACACACACTCTCTCTCTCTCTCTCTCTCTCTCTCTCTCTCTCACATGAGGTCACCGTTTGTTCTTCCGGCTTCAGGCCTCATGAAATGTAACATAATCTGTTTCTGTGGCCCTGCTTCAGGTACTCTGTCTGCCCGGGTATTGGTCCACACCACAGTGAGGCTTGGAGCGGGGTGGGGGGTTGGATCAGGTGACCGCGCTGAACTTGAACTCCAAGCTGCTTCTGGACAAAAACTGGACACTCCCTCTGAGAGGCTGCTTCCACTGTGTCACAGGTTTCTCTATCTAAACAAATCACAGATTATGCGAAACTGCAGAGAGAGCCCAGTCTGAGGTAAGGGCTCCTTCAAGCAACAGAGGGGGTCGGGCTTTGGTGATAAAAATGTGAGTGTGACATGAGAGGCAGGAGTGGCCTCGGGACACTGAGACACTCAGACGGGATGTTATTGTCCCACTGCTGTTTGATTGGCTGACATCATCCGCACAGGGAAACTCGATCCCCAGATCAGTGTAGAGGCCCTGCTCTTCCCTGGATCTCCTGCCTGCAGCTGTTAATAGCTATTAATACTGCAAAAATACAGCATCTGCTGCGGTTCAGTTGGCTCAGTTTTACTATCCTCAACAACAGGGGTCAAAAGCTCTTAAAAGCTTTACTGTTGGCTGCCACTAGGGGGCTGTGTAACAGTTCCTCTGTTAAGAGCACTAATAAAATTGAATAAAATTTCATTAAATGAAGATCTCCATTGGTATAGTTGGATTATACTAACACTGATGAAACAATACACTACACAAACACACCAACCACAGCTACAACACACACACAGACACATCTGTTCTCAGTAACCATCAGCATGATATCATCTCTATGAGGATGAGGTAGTTGCAGGTATCCAGCCAGTGCAGTCATTTAGCCCCATCAGTCAGTGGTTGAAAGGGCGGTCATGCCATTATAAACAGTGAAAGACTGACAGGGTGAAAAGACTGTGACACCACAGGAGACGATGTGCGGAAGGGACACGGGCACAGGGCCAGGCCTCACAGGGACAGGTGACATGTCCGCTCGGAATTCGGATGGGTCAGATGGAAACTGATATCGGAAGCACACTGGCGAAAGGACAGTTTCATTCCAGCACGGTGAAAAACGACAGCCTCCAGGTAAGAGCGATGTCTTTGCTGTTTTTCTGCCTGACTTCCAGCATGCTGGTGCTGACTTGGTCCAGGTAATGCTTCCTAGCGTGGCTCCACGTGTCTGTTACCTGTGCCTCACTCTTGGCACTGCTGAATGCTGTGAGCCCATATCACCACCACATCAGGGCAGACACCCCTACACACACACACACACAGGTACCCATATACCCAGGGAAATACAGGTACATACACACACAGACACAGGTACCCACATAGACAGCAAAATACATACACACAAATGAACACATATACACATGCTCTCAAACACATATACACACACATACACATGTATGCACACACACACACACACACACACACACACACACACACACACACACACACACACACACACACACACATAAACACAAACACACACACAAACGCCTTGCACACATGGAGTGACGGTGGTCCATAGAAGGTGGGGACGGAGTGAAGGTGGGGAGGGCCGTGCTGAGATCAGACGAGGTGCAGCATCTGTGACCCTGCCTTGAATTCCCATGAGCCCCCGGGGGAGCCGGGGTCAGACTGAGCTGAGAGTGCGCGTCTGCCCGGTGGAGGCAGAGTGACAGGTTCCGTAACCCAATCCTCCCGCCTCTCTGCACACTGGGAGAAAAACCCTGAATGCATTGAACGAGCCTCAAACATTTCAGGAAATGAAAGTGGTAACATGATACCGGTGTGCCAAAAGCCGCACCTCCCACTGCTTCCTACACAGAGACAACAGACTCAGTACAGATCAGAGCAGGTTTTCACACTGCCCTAATGATGGGAAAAAAGGATTCTTTTACTCAGGGACTGCAGATGAAAACGAGCCTTTTGGGCTAACTCTGACACATTTTAAGAAATGCTGATTAATGTGCACTGTCCATGTCAAACAAACCCTATAAAGTAAAATGAAGTGAGAGATAGAGTGGGGGAGTGAGGAAAGGAGGGAAGGTAAGGGGGGAGAGGGGGAGAAAGAGATGACAAAAGGTGGAGGAGAGAGGTAGGGGAAACAGAACAACAGAGAGGGGAAAGGGAAAAGGAGAGGGTGGAGAGAGGGGAAGGTAGCCATTTAGCCAAACAATGAGTTTAAAAACAATATGCTTCATCCATCAGACTGACCTGGTAAGCAGAGATACATGTGCCTGATGCAGCAGTGGTCATAGCTGCTGGAAACAAATGACATTTTAACACAGTTGCATGTTTAATTTTTCTTATGCAGAAACACAAACTTAAGCAAATGTGAAATTTTCCAGGTGCAATTCAATGCCAATCTCCATCTTGTCTGAAAACCAGCTTTGCAAACTCACCCACGCTCTCTCAGATTACGAAGCCAGGAAACACTGTATCATCAAGTCTAGACTTCGGTCGCTTTCCTCAAGGACGGTGCCAGTGGATGTTGGGCACGCTTTTCACTGTTCTACCCAGAGCTGGCCCTATCATGCCGCAGGTAGGACATGACTGAGGGAACGTCAGGGAACTTCCTGAGGGTCTGCTCTCTGTGCTCTAATCTAGGTGGGGATCAAAGGGTTTGGCTACATCATCACGCCCCACGGTTGTGCCAGAGACAGCGGCAGGGAGGTCATGGAACGGTCCCACCCTTGCACTGGGGGCGCTCTGATGACAGCTGCCAGTATGCAGGGCTTTTCCAGGGCTGCTGGACTCTAGGCAGCACCTGCTGCGGGATACCAGCTGTGCCACATATTGGGAAAGAAGAGACACTGGCAAAAGCCACACCCCAACCCACCAACAGCTTACACAATGGGCCCTCTGCATGGGACTGTAGTGTTTACTTCAAGAGACTGTAGTGTTCACTTCATGGGACTGTAGTGTTTACTTCAAGAGACTGTAGTGTTCATTTCATGTGACTGTGGAGCCCATTACAATGGACTGTTGTGCTGACTTGTTGCATCATAGTGTTCACAGTATAGGACTGTACTGTTTACTTTATAAGTCTGTACATGTCAGTACAATAGGCCTGAATGTTTTCTTCACGGAACTGTACTGTTCAATTCAAGAGACTGTAGTGTTTACTTCACGGGGTGCTAGGGATGAATCCTTAAGTTTGTCCAGGGTGAATGTGAGGGGTGGTGTGATGTTGAGGCTGATGTGAGGCATGTTTATCAGGTGAAGGTGGAGAGTTGTCTCTGGGGGGGTTCGGTAGGACCACACAGTCTGAGAAAAGCCCAAGGTGACAGCTGCAGAAACTTGAGCAGTGGGCTTTTTATAGGACCTCTACTGAAGCATGTACAGTCAGTGCATACATAGGTACACACACACACACACACACATGGATATGCACACACACCTACATACACAGTCACACACATGCAGGGGTTAAATTGGGATTTGTTATGTGGGGGCTCTGTGGTTTCAGGGTTGCCATGGGTGCACATGTGTGTGCGCATAGACTACAAAATCTGATTGATATCATTTGACAAACTGTAAATAAAATATAACAAGTTGAGACAACCCTCTGCTCTGAACACTAAAATGCTAATCAAAGTCATTCTACATACTGTTGGCAGTGTGCAAAACTACAGCTGATGAATAAAATGAATGAATAAAATCTTTCTGTAAGTGCACTCTCCTGTGTATCTGTATCAAATATAGGAATAGTGTTGTTATCACTAAAGGAGAGACTAATAATACAAAGTAATATGAATAGAACAGTCTTTTTAATAGTTACATTAAACTGGAATTAATTTACATCTTACAATATTACAATATACACAGGCTGCCAGCACCTTTTCAAATTTCCAAACCTTTCCATGACTTTTCAAAGCCCATAAAATTTCAATCACCATTTCCTCGCAAACCATAATCAATAGATAGAAAAGTGAAAAAATTGAGAAGCAACTACATGTGTATTCACTGAAGACACATTATTCCAACTAGCTAGACAGAAGAATTTTAACTTCCACATCAATACACACAGTGGAAATGGTAGGCTAATATTACAGTTAATTCCATCACAGAAAACACAATCAAATTCCATGACTTTCTAAAAATTTTGTGCACAACATCTTACTGTAAAAGTATCAGTAAGACCAGTTAGTTCATCAGATCCCAGATGAGCTGATATGGGGAAGCCTGTGTGGTAATGCATCTTTGTCTACACGCTAAATGGTCTGCAGACCTTCTGGTAGCTACCCACTTCCTGACATATTTTGTGGGGTCCCAAGAGGTAAGAGGAGGTCCAACCATTTTAATGAACATTAGAGCAGAGATATTTTCAATTTTCAGTTGTGAGCACAATGGTGTCACAACTGCATTAATTTCCGAGAAACCTCTCTCACTCTGCACTGCTCACAGCAATGGTTTCCACTGCGTGTTTAAGTTTCAGAAGAGACTTGTACATTGATACACTGGCATTCTCCTTAAAATCCCTATAACTTTGCTTAACACCAGAGAATCCTATTTTCAAAGGATTGCATAGCTCTCTTACTTCATTTTCCCCATACATTAATGGTAGCGGGCTTGGCCATGTGTTTTTATCCAACACACTGACTTTGTGAAAGAGTGGTTCCTCCTCACTTGTGACCATTCTTGTTTGCATGCTTTTGCATAGTGCTTCATAGAACATTCAGGGATCTATTACCTTCTGCCTGCTGTCACTCTGTAGTGTTGTGCCATTAAAAGCATGTTGCTGCACAGCCTCACATGCAGTTTTGTTGAATGGACCACTGTCTGGGTTCCTGCTCATGGGATTGAAAACACTTTTTGAAGAAGTCACTAAGCTTCCTCCTCTTTGCTTCACTCATTTCTACACATAACCTTAACCTCTGAAACTTCGAAATTGAAAGGAAATAAATTTATGCAACATACACACATTATCTAAGCGAAAATAGGAGTGTAAAAAAGCTTGATAAACTAAAATTAAATGAATCCTTGTTCCTATGAGAGGCAAGACAAAGACCGCAAGCTAGTTCCTTTTCATTAATTAATGTTATAGCTAGGAAATGGTCAAATTAGCCTACGTTACCTAGCCATGGTGTAATTTGAGTTGCTCTGATATTCTGCTCAAACCATAATTGTCCTGACAGTGCTGAGAGATTTCAATACGTGCTAGCTTGCTTGACAGTTTAACTCGAACTAGAACTTGCCAGCTAGCTTAATGTAAGAGTTAGCTAGCTACCAAAGATTGGAGGCAACCTGTCGCAAACTATCTTACGTTAACGTTAAACTATCATTTAGTAAAATCAAAACATTGTTTAAGCAGAATATCAGAGCAATTTACATTTTATTATTAAACGTGTCAGTTTCTGACCTAGTTTCCTCCCTACCTTGCCATCCACCTATCACTCTGCCATCTGTGCTGTCTGACTAATTGACAAGCGACTGAGGTCGCTGATCTGCTAGGTAGCTTTTAAGGAAACCCATTGACAGAAAAAAGGGAAACCCCATGAAAATTCTGATGTTCGCAAGTTCTTACATCACCTCGTTTATGTTCTCTGCAGCTACAACGAAAACGTGTTTTAGTCATTGTTTGAATTATTAAGAACAAGAAAAGTATAAATATGTACATTGTTGAAGATGTGCGAGGCTGAGCGTCCCCTGATGACATAGAAGAGCGTAGGCCTACATGCTGGGGATAAGCCCCGTACAGCCCCAGCCCAATTTAACCCCTGCACACATGTATACACATGTATAAACACACACAAACACATACACATGCTTACATGCATAAACGTACACTGGAATACAAACACATACGCACAGATGTGCTCATACAGTTTCCAGAGAGCTCCTGATTTTCACTCAGGCAGACATGCCTTTAAAGCCCTCAAAACCTGAGTGGGAAGAGGCAGGTCAGCAGTGGCCAGAGAGCTGAGGCAACACTGACAGGGACACCCACCTCTCAGTTACTGCTGGGGTCACAGGTCACACAGCACCTAGTCCATGCCAAGATGAGAGTGATAAACACCAATGAGCAAAGGGGGCAAGGGCGTACCAAGGAGCCTCGCTCCACAGTGTACTGAGTGGAGTGCTGTAGCTCAGGTAGGCAAGTGAAATATGACACTAAGCTGTATGTCCACAAGAAGCTACAAAGCTATCAAAGCGTTGGGTCGGGTCGGTGAGGGTTGATTACATATGTACAGTATATACAACGGTCAGTTACGGTTGGGGAGGGGTTTAATGTAATTACATATGTATCCATTGCAACCCTAACCTACACAAAAAAATATGTAAATGTTTATCACATTTTGTGTCATGTTTTAAGGTAAATAACACTCCAGAAATTGTCAATGCTACTTCTTTTACTATCTTTCATAGAAAACAAAACAGCACAAATCTTACATTCTTACTAATTCTTCCTTACTGAAAACAAATGAAAAGATGTCCTAAAATAAATACAATGATGATGTCCTGAAATAAAAACATAACATTGCCTACATATGAAGTGAATGTATTTTACTCAGGTACTAAGGTATTTTACCTTATACATATATTACATAACAAGCCAGATAAGATAAGCAAATGTTTATCATCTTTCAACAGGACAGAATATAATTAAAGAAAATGAAACAAACAGCTTTTGTTTGTTTTTCTTGTTTATTTGTGGCTTTTTGATTAGCCAGCCAAAAAGGCCTGACCTGACTTGCCTATAGTAGAACCTTTCTAAGGAGATCACTTTTCTCTGCAACTTTGTCAATGATCACATCAGCATCCAGAGAGAGCAGGATGTCCCTTTCTGCTGCCATCAGCATGAAAGCCTCCAAATGATCTTGTGAGAGTTTGCTTCTGAGCCTGTTTTTAATGAATCTGAGCATTGAAAATGTACGTTCACAGGCGACCTGAGTGATAGCAGAAATTTGTATGCTAGACCAAGGAGGTGGTAGGCATCTGTCAGCACATTGTACCACCTGAGAATTTGGTAGCAATACTGGGGGCCATAAATTGCAGGAGGAACAGTTTTTACAGTGGATTTCAACCTCCTCTTCATTCTCATCCTCCACTGTTCTGGTCTCATAGTCTTGTAATGGTGACATTTTCAGTCTTTCCCACTGTAGAGCAAAACTGCTTGATTCACGTTGCAAATTCTCCGCAGCTGCATTTGTGTTAAACTTCAACAGACACTTGCTGAGGTCTTGAAAGGCTGACTGTGGAAGTGGGGAGGACGTCTGTGGAAGTGGGGAAGTTTCTAGGGTCCAAAAGACCCAGGTCAGAATAGAGTGTGCCATGACTCAGAAATCTTCTGTGCATTGTCTCAATGGCTGTGTCCATGATAGGATTATGCACAGTGATCTCGAAAGTCTTCTCTGGACTTGTCACAGTCTCAACATGAGCCATCTCTCCAGGCCTGATTAGCTTCTTTTTTCTCCTCTTTGGTGGCAATGTGGCTTCCACTTCCAATTCCGTTTCTTTATCCTGCTCCTGCAATTTCTCATTTGCCCCCTGGACAAATCTGTCCACTGCTGCCTTGATGGAATCTCTTGACATGCTTCTCAGACATTCATGTGTAGTCCTAACCATTCTGTGGGCAGACAGAATGTCCATCCCTTCTGTTTGCAGATACTTGGACAGTGGTGATGTCTGTTCAAATATCCCGAGGAAAATCTGTGCTGTTAATACCGTCTCATACTTCAACAAAGCCTCAATGAATCCACGCGCACTAATCTGAGTGGTTGCTTTCACGGTCACCTGGCCTTGTATAGCTGTCAATGTAAGAATGACATCCACATAGAGACTATTATCTGGATGCGCAAAAGATCCAAACACTTTCCTCAAAGCAGCATCCTTGGCCCACCACTGTGTCTCTCCAATTGGAGAGAGGCATCTGTATTGCTGGTCGTGGCTCTCACTCTCCCGCACAATCATCCTTTTGTATGACTCGCGCAGAAAAACAACAATATAATTCAGTAGTGCAAATAGTGATCCGCTTTCAATGACTGATTGTGTTGTGTCAGCAAGGACAAGCTTAAGCACATGGGCATAGCACCATACATGCACGTGATTTAGGGACTCTTTTGACATGAGAGTGGAAAAGCATTTGTAGTGGCCTTGCATATTGGATGCACCATCTGCGGCATGCCCAATGCATTTGCTTAAATCCAATTTCAGGTTGTCACCAACCTCTGAAAGCATATTGACAAAATACTGACCTGTTGATTCTCTGCACTTCACAATAGTGACAAGCTTCTCATGAACTGTGTCTGTGACATGTACTATATGGCCAAAAGTATGTGGACACCTGACCATCACACCTATATGAGCTTATTGGACATCCCAATTCCAAAACCATGGACATTAATATGGAGTTGCCCCCCTTTGCAGCTATAACAGCCTCCACTCTTCTGGGAAAGCCTTCCACAAGATTTTGGAGTGTTTCTGTGGGAATTTGTGCCCATTCAGCCAAAAGAGCATTTGTGAGGTCAGGCACTGATGTTGGACAAGAAGGTCTGGCTCGTAATTGGCGTTCTAATTCATCCCAAAGTGTTCAATGGGGTTGAGGTCAGGGTTCTGTGCAGGCCACTGGAGTTCCTCCACACCAAATTCATCAAACCATGTCTTTATGGACGTTGCTTTGTGCACAGGGGTGCAGTCATGCTGGAACAGGAAAGGGCCTTCCTCAAACTGTTGCCACAAAGTTGGAAGCATACAATTGTCTAAAATGTCTTTGCATGCTGTAGCATTACCCTTCACTGGAACTAAGGGGCCTAGTCCAAACCTTGAAAAACAGCCCCAGACCATTATCCCTCCCCCACCAAACTTTACAGTAGGCACTGTGCATTCCGGTAGGTAGCGCTCTCCTGGCATCCGCCAAACCCAGATTCGTCCATCAGACTGCCAGATAGTGAAGCGTGATTCATCACTCCAGAGAAAGCGTTTCCACTGCTCCAGAGTCCAGTGGCGGCGTGCTTTGCACCACTCCAGCCGTCACATGGCATTGCGCATAGTGATGTTGGGCTTGTGTGCAGCTGCTTGGCCATGGAAACCCATTTCATGAAGCTCCCGACGCACAGTTCTTGTGCTGATGTTGCAGCCAGAGACAGTTTGGAACTCTGTAGCGACTGATTCAACAGAGGGTAGGCGGTTTTTACGTGCTACAAGCTTCAGCACTCGGCGGCCCCACTCTGTAAGTTTGCGTGGTCTACCGCTTCGTGACTGAGCTGTTGTTGCTCCTAGACACTTCCACTTGACAATAATAGCACTTACAGTTGACAGGGGCAGATCTAGCAGGGCAGAAATTTTGCAAACTGATTTGTGGCAAAGATGGCATCCTATGACAGTGCCACGTTTAAAGTCACTGAGCTCTCCAGTGCGACCCATTCTACTTCCAAGGTGTGTCTATGGAGATTGCATGGCTATGTGCTTGATTTTATGCACCTGTTAACAATCGGTGTGGCTGAAATACCTGAACTCAATAATTAGGAGGGGTGTCCACATACTTTTGGCCATATAGGGATCTCAGAACAACAGAACACTGGTCCTGGGAGGTGATGTCCTGGGTGGTGTCAATTTGTACAGAGAACATCCCAGCCTTTGTAATGTCTTCCACAATGCTCTCCTGAATAAGCAGCTGAATTGTGGCAATGATGGAGTTGATGGTTCTTGCAGACAGCAACGTCACCTGGGAACCTCTGCCCTTTGCCCCAGACTGATGCATTTTCTTTAATTTGTCAATGGATTCAGCTACATGCTCTTTTAGGCACAGATCATACTTACTTAATAGGAGTATGATCTCCAAGAAATTGCCATGATCAACATTGATGTCTTCAAGCATGTATGCAGCATCATTCCTTGATCTATAACTAAGGCCTCTTTCGCCAATCACTTTCACAACATCCACCACACGCTCTAGAACCTGACGTTTCTTCTTGATTTGCTCCCTCTGTGAAGACAATTGACTACTACTCAGTAAGCTTTTAATATCAGATTCAGAAGCATTCAAAAAGTAGGCCTCAGCACATGTTCTGTGAGTCACACTCCTCTCATGTTCTTCTAAGCGCTGGTGAACATGTCTCCAGTCCGCCATGCCACTTATGAAGGGAGAGCTGTCAGTTGACTTGCCAAATGCAATACAGACAGAGCAATGCAATGTGTGACGTTCTTGGCAGTAGGTTAGCCATCTTCTATTTGTGCCATCTTTACACCAGAAGACTTTCTGTACTACTGGGTTATTTGCATTTTGTTTAGGGTGGTATGCAAAAAACAACCTAAGGCTTTCACAACTGGGACGAACGTAATAATCGATTGGTGCCTCAGTCTCTTCCTCTCCTGCTTCCATCTCATGTTCTTTCTCCTCATCTGTCTCATATCCTCTCTTTTCTCCACTCTCCTCTTGTCTCTCAACTGTACCCTCTTGTCTGCTCTTTTCTCCTCTCTCCACTTCTTGCCCCTGTCCTCTCTCATGCCCCCTCTCCTTTCCTTGCTCTTTTCCTTTCTCATGCCTCCTATCCTCTCCTCCCTCCCCTTCTCTTTCCTCAAATCTCACGTGCTCTCTCCCCTCTCTGCTCTCCTCCACTGTGGACACAATGGGCCCAGCCTGAACATGAACATAAAAAGTAGTCCCAAAATTATTAGGGCAGGCATGATAGATGTATTAAACAAGCATGATATGGGCAGACTACAGTGGTACTCAATATACAACATATAAATGTAGAACCACATAGCCTATGTATTATTATTATTATTATTATTATTATTATTATTATTATTATTATTATTATTATTATTATTATTGTTGTTGTTGTTGTTGTTGATTTCATATTCACATGAATGAAAGTGAAAAAGGAATATGAGTTTAATGGGCCATTTTGACAATCCTGCAGAGATTTTAAGATCATTGCATTATTTTTATTTATTCTTTTATTTATTCATTTTTAAATACATAGGCTTACAGTCTCTTAAAAGACATAGCCCACTAGATTTAGCCTAGTCCTTGCTGGTAATGATATCGTCTTTTATTGTTGACAGGTGATTCTGAACGTATTCAAAGGCTTTTGCAATGGAAAGTAGCATATGTCTATTCCAAGACATATTTCAGTAGGCACAGATTTATATTGTAACACGCCATCAGCATGGCTTAAATAGCAACAAGTAGCCTATCAGTGGGGTCATTTTGTAACCACAAGTTACAGCGGTTTTAACTGAACATGTAGCCTAGCCTATAATTTAACGTCCATCTTGCCGTTTCAGTCTGCTCCTCAAAAATAGCGTTGCTGCCCACTTGGGGATGCTGATGCCCAAACAGTATGTCGTTTTTTTTTTTTTACATTTGGAAGCCTGTGCCTCTAATGCCTGCTTCTTTTTTCTCTAATTTTTTCGGCCCCTCCTTTACTTTTTGACATTTTCTTGTCCATGGCTTTCGTTGGCCATCTCACTGCTGCACGCTACTTTTGCATGAGAATGTTAACTACAATGTTAACGCGCATTAACTAACTTGGTTTTGATTGGCCAGCGAGCCCAATCCTGGAACACGCTTGCAGCACGCTCTCATGCGCACCCCAGATGACAGGCACACAGAGAGGGCCGGTAAAGAGACAGACAGGGCCGGTAAAACTTCATGGATTTTTTCATGGTCCACCGGCCCACCGATGCGGCGGCCCACCGGGATTTGTCCCAGTATGCCCGAAGGCCTGTACACCACTGTTTTGGAGTACCTCCCATTGGTAAAATTTTAAATCCTGATTGGGTCACAACCGTAGTGACCCAGAGGCTCTGTAGGTCACCCTAGATTAAACACCTGCTGTAACACTATGTAGAAAATAATCACCTCAGTAACTCAGTAAAATCTAGGTTATCCCAAGTCCACCCTGTGCTCAGCAGTGAAACAAGCCAAAAGCTAAAATGACTGATGTGCCCTTTGACTGCATGTGTTCATTCTCAAGAGTAACTTGGTCAACACAAATGAACATGTGCGGAAGATTCAGCTCTGCAGATGCAGTGGTACAACCCCAGCCTATTAGATTTATAGCTCCACTGCACAGGCACGTCTGGACAGCACTCTCTGTAATACTGTAATACTAGAACAGGGGATCGCTGGTTTCCCACAATCATGTGATCCTATTCTCAGGTGACAGCAGAGACTTCTAGACTCGTCTTTGTGTGTGTGTGTGTGTGTGTGTGTGTGTGTGTGTGTGTTACTTTGGCTTGCCAGTTTAGCAAAGTATTTGCCTGCTTCATTTTGACTTGAGATTAATGCCCAATATAAAAAAATGTGCTACTTAACCACAAAGAAATGTTGTTCAGGAGATACATTACTGGTTAAACCAGCAAATAAAATTAATAAAATAATAAAATAAAGAGACTCCTGTTTAGCTGCACCCTGCTTTGTCTTTGGGGAGAGGCTGGGGTGTCATCACAGTTTGACAGTCAATGGGACATTTACCCTAATTGTAATTTGGACAAACCAGGTTGTAATTATTTATCACCACACCCCCCACTGCTTTCTCTGTAAATCCCCCAGAAGGAAGAAGCTCTAGAAATAACTGCACACCTGTGTCATAGACACCTGACACTGCCAGAGCCCCGGGCTATTATCTGTCTATAAAAACAGTGCCAGCTTTATTCCCATAACAACAGCTCATTCATTTTTATGGCAAACTTTCCAGCCACTAGCCTGTCTGCCAAATGAACTCCCTCCCCTCTGTGGCTGTACATTTAGGTAAGCGAGTATGTGATTGTAAGTTAGGTGCACATTTGTGGATGGGATAACTGGTATGGTGCCCATGACCTATCCTTGACCACCTCATTCAGCCAGTCTTATACACTTCTCATGGAAACTATGCGTGCAACAGAAGTATGTATACATGGACCTCCACTTGCAGGGAGAAGTATGGTTGGTCACTCACTTGTTCATAAGATGATCACCTACTGTACATTGAGTGTGAACCACCCACCACTTCTGAGGGCTCAACACTGTGAAAGCATTATCTCAGGTTGGAATATGCTGGTACTTAGTTCATCTATCAGTTGCTCCAGTGCAAACCCAGCTTAGCAAATAAGAAAAAGATTGTGTAATATCAAATTAATCTTCAATATCTTTCACAGTTACATGATTTTGAAATTTTGATTCCATTTATGTTGATTGTTTCATTAATGTTCTCTTTGGCGAGAGAACTGACCTCCACTGAAGTCGACAATACAAGCGCGAGCCTATGCTGCCACAGCGCAAGGCAGCTGCATGACCTATTCACGTGAGCCTTCCCCTTGTGGCCATATTGCGCTACCAACTGAGAAACGAGCTCCTGCAGAGCTTTCAGCTCACATTGAATTTTTGTCTTTTCACTGTCTCCCTCTAGAGGCCGAGATCGTAAACTGCATATTATCCTTTGTAGTCCTTCAGCAAATAAATTCAGACATTGTCAGCCCTTTTAAAAGTTTGAAATGTATTGCAATCTGTAAACTGCGAGGCTTAGCAGTATCACTAGTATATTATTATTTTAATTGCTTTTTAATTACTATTCTTTGATCCATTCCTGTAATATTATCCATATTAAAACTTATGTAAATGTAACAGAAACACCGAACTGTTGATGTCATGACACAAAGCATTGATAGGATGATGGATGTGGACTGATCTGAAATTGAATTTGATTCATTTCATGTTGTACTCTCAATAGTTCTGTAAAGAGCAATCCCCATAAAGACTAAGAAGACCTTTTATACAGTTGCTGGCTATCGTGGTGTAGAGAACACATTATTGTCAGAATAGATGCCTCTCTCACACTGTTTCTTCATCATCATACATTTGTGTTTTTGGCAGACACTCCTATCCAGAGTAACTTTCAAGAACATCATGGCAAGACACATTACATGCACATCACAGGGGCAACAACAGAGGTGTGTAACAACCAGTGAGAGAGTAAAGCAGCACCAAGCTTTAAAAACCTGCTGAACACAGTTAACAGTAGTTACAGGAATATGGTTACAGGAGGGGTTTACTTTACAACCTCTGAAAGTGCAAAACATGCAACAAACTGGTGACTGCTGATCAATGCTTGCTGGCCTCCCCGCATATGTCATCTGACCGCTGCAGCTCATCCAGAATGCAGCAGCCCGATTGACGTTCAACCTCCCCAAGCAGGCCCGTGTGACACCTCTCCTTGAGTCCCTCCACTGGCTAACGGTTGCAGCAAGGATCAAGTTCAAGACCTTGCTACTAACCTTTAAGAGACGTAATGGATCAGCCCCCCAATACATACAGGACATGATAAAATCCTACAAACCTGTAAGAGTACTGCGCTCTGCTACCTCGGGTCGCCTCCATGTCCCAAAATACAAGGAAAACATCTCTTGAACCAGCCTCTTCCCAGTACTGGCTCCACACTGGTGGAATGAGCTTCCTGTTGAGATTTGGACAACAGACTCCCTGGAAGCCTTCAAGGAACTTAAAACTCATCTGTTCAAGCTGTATCTGTAGCCTACCTTCCCCCTATGCTTGTCTATCCTATTAATTGTTATTTTCAAAAAAAAAAAACTCCACACTAGCCTAGCACTTAACTTTGTATCTTACTGTCCTCTTGTAATACCTTACGATGTCTACTCTTAGCATAGTGATGCACTTGTAAGTCGCTCTCGGTAAGAGCATCTGCTAAATGATGTAATATAATGTAATGTAACATGAGACGGGCAAGGTGATTTTTTGAAAAGGGGAGGAATTATATAATTTCATTATTAAAAAATTTTAATTCATTTGTTCATTCAGTCATTATCACACACATTCCCACGTGTGGTAGCAAACTACAAATGAGGATAGTACAAATGGCACCTAGATACAGACTGACATGTCAAATATAAGCATGCTATAGTGCCAAAGTGGTTAGTTTCTATGCGGAAAGAGAGCTGCCTAAAGAGGCAATGGGAGAATTTGTGTGACAGCTGAGAGTTCACCATACCACACCGTAAGGGATATGAATCTGGAATCTCAATATTTAGTATGGTGCCCATTTCCATGTAGACACAACTTATGCAGCCTGTTTTAACTATTATCCATTTATTAAGCTGAATAGCTGAATTATCCATTTATTAAGCTGAATTAAGCAAACCCCACAATCACGGATACGCTACACACCGCCCATTGTTAGAGGGCTAATAATTTAGTGTTGACTTGTTAGGCCAATACAGGGAGAAGGCGTGGAGCTGTTATGTCATTGCTGACTCCCAGACCACAGCATTGTCTCCACCAGATGGCGTACGGTGACGGTTGTGTACATCTAAACAGACTTTATGGAACTCCGCTTAGATGTGAATATATTTCTGTGCTTCTGTGCACTCAATGGCTTTTAAATTCTGAGTATTACTGTTCGCATGCGGAAACGGGGAGCCTACAAGCCCATGCAAAGCAAGCCCACAATGGTTTCAATTGACAGAATTTCGCCTTTTTAGGAGTTGCAAACAATTTAAAAAAAAAAAAGAAAATTTCAACTTATACGTGAAGCAACGAAAACATAAGGGACAATCGCAAAACATAACATTTTACTTTATGCTAGTGACATACTTGTTTGACATGCTTGACATACTTGATCGGTGAAAGGTACCGCGCTGTCGGATGGCAATGAGCCCGTAAGGAAGCCAGCACAATGAAGTCCCGACCCTCTCAGTCTCACCCAATGTCAGGGTCACTCTTAAGGTTCAGAGCACCTTGGAAGCAGATGTCACTTGTAATACGCCATCGCTATGGCCCAGGCGTGGCTGAGGAAGAGTGTTTTTAAATTCAAGCGCGGGGATACTGCCACATCTTACCCGAGATTGGTTTTATCATATAGCTAGTCTGCGGAACATGGGCATATATGCAAAATATTCTGGGAATAATACAATACCTTTACAATGTAACTTTTTGGCCTTGAGAAATGGCCAAGGGGTGGCACCCTTTTGTTGCTGTTATTTAAGATTTTTTTTTTCATGGGACGCCTTCCACATTCCACTCGCTTGTCCTGCATATTCAAAACTGCAGACATATGACTATGCGCGTGAATGTACTAGCAGTACACATTTTGAGAGATGTCCAACACGTCTCCCAGACATCGCATAGGCCCACTGAATGTTCCAAACTGCTAAGAGAAGGCAGACACACATTGAAATGAACACTTATCTTATTCCACATTGATACGGCGCACAACTGCCGGAACAGTAGTTTCATACGTAATATTTTTTCATTACCGTTGCTTACGCATTGAACACGTATCTATTGAACCTACGCATCGATTCCAGGCTGACTAATTTATCTAGTACATGGTCACACTTCTGTAGGCACTACATATTAGGCTTGGTAAAAGTGATCTATTAAAACCGGATATTAGATCATCCAGTGAATCTTGACAGTTTCTTCTCCTATCATAGTCTAGAATGCTTACTTAATGGACAAATTTTGCCTGAGTTTGTTCTACACTCCTCAATATTCCACAAGAATAAAAAGGTATCCATCGTAATGACGTCCGCAAATATATAACTTGATATGTGACTGGACAGTTGTAACGACAGTCACTAAACAAACAAACTACAAGGACGGGACAACATGTCTCAATCTAGGCGACGCTGTCCAGGGTGCTGAAAAGACTTTGCAATTTCGGTTTCAGAAAACGGCCCGGATCCATCAGGATTTGACGGTTGGTACCGCCGAGTTATTAGTAACGTAGAATGGCATAGGCCTATTACATCATTATGCATTGATATACCGAGCTTATAGATTGCATTTTGCATTTATACGATTTTATGACCTTTTCAAATATTTTAACAACCTCTGAAAATCGATTGTGTTGCATCAATGTATCACTATCTCCATTTTAAGGCGATAATCAGTGGAAAGAAAGCTTTGTTGTTAATATTCAGAGACAAACTCAACATTCAGAGACAAACTCAACAAAGTCAACATTCAGTAAGTGTTTTGAATAAAAAATTAATTTATATAAATTTTAAATTACAGTGGTAGCCGAAAACAGTAGTCGGCCTACTTAGGTAAAATTCGTTACTAAAGGTTAAGCACAAACCACCATGGCTGTTAGATTGTCACTCCCAGAGCGTGTCACTCCCAGAACAGTTATTAATCTCTGTTTATTCCCAGACCACAACAGCAGGTATTATTAAGTAGAGTTATGTACAATTAATTAAATACGGACAGCTTTAAAAGGACACCGTGAAAACGCAGCATGCAAGTATGCAAAGTCAAAACGATATAATTTCTTGTGTTGGACTGACATATAAACAGACAAAACAAGAAAATTTTTTTCTCACGCACATGAAAAGCAAAAATCTAATATTTCAGCACCAAATATGTCATAAAATCTAAAGGATAATGGGAGATTTCAGCTGTAATGAAGGGCGCTATTTTGAAGGGGCCATAGTCGGGTATTACCACCAGAGGTCGCCGTGGACCTCTCAAACAACTGGTTTTTAAAAATAATTTTGCCTGTTTGTGACGGATCTCATTGTGAGCTGAGATAAATTTAAAAAAATACGAAAAGGCAGTGAGCGTCGACAGTGTCGTTCTTTACAGTGTTGTCTTCCATGCGTCGAGATACCGCATAGTTTATTGTTGTTTACAAAAACATCAATAACCTTTGTCTGCATTCACACCACCACCAACAAATCCGAGGATGAAGTCCTTGGCCATTATATCGCCAGTGAGCAAAACATTTCGTCATCCCCATTGTATTTCTGTTTGCCTATTGTATTACATTGGTTGCAGTTTGACTGTCAGTCGTATGTATTCTATTGTCTGCGGTTTCTTTTACCTATGTATTAAACTGCCCGCGATCTTTTTTTTTTTTTTTTTTACTATATTGGCTGTAGCTTTACTGTATGTCTTGTGTACTGTATGACCTGTCTTTAGTCTTTCTGTTCGATGTTCTACCATAGGGAACATATAAAAATAAAGAATTATATATTCAAAACTGAACAAAAATAAACGGACGCAAACACGTTTTGAAGCTTGAACGTTTATGCGTCATACAGTACGTGAGGGAGGTATCGCTCTGTGACCCTACAAAGGGCATCAAAACGCTTGAGTTCTTAATAAGGGCTCATTCTGAGCTTCTTTAGCCTGGATGTTCAGACTTCCCCTGCGTTCCCTTGGAAAGGATTGGCTCATGAGTGGCTTACTATGGATCACTAAACGGTTCCCGAACCATCTCCGCAGAAGAGAAACCGTTTCATACGCCGATTAAACGCGAAAGCTGTATCCAGCTGTCTTATTTTGCATAATAAGGGATGACAGACTTGGTATACAGATTCCCGGCGCAGCCTTGTCCAGAGGGGGATTTGTTAGGGGAACGGGATCATTTCCACTGCTGGTTGTGTTCGAGCGAGGGACGGGAGAGCTGGCGCAGCAGCAGGGGATGGGGGTACGCTGGGGGACACGGCTCTTAAACGCCCCCAAGTTTTCTCCCACTCATCGGAAACCATTTCATTCATTGCTAGAGGAAACGAGACTGTTACAGATGAAGTGGCCACTCCAAGACAAAACGTTCAAGTAGTAAAAACATTCTGGGGCGTTCAGTGGGGTTGCTTGTGGACTGTATTACACATTCAAAGCTGATTCATAATTACAATACAAATAACTAATTAGTTTTTAGTATTATTATTATATTAAAAAATAACTATATTACACCTGGCACTACAGCTAACGATCATCATTATCATCATCATGAACGGTCACAATACGTTATAAGTTAAAAAGTGCACGTGGAGTTGTTCTCGGATACAATGGCATATTATACCCAACAAACACGTGACCGCCTTACTAATTAGGTCAAGGAAGAGAGTGGGGTGAATCACAAGCTCGTGCTCATTCCACCACGTCCCCCTTCGAATTACTGCGCGAACTTTACAGCGCTTGCAGGTTCGACGTGATAAATAAGTTATTAACAGTTATAATATCACTTTGGAATTATATCTGGAATCACTGTTGTTGTCCAACATAAAGATGTCCACCAAGCCTCGAATTCCTGCTAAAAGACTAAATGTAAATGTAAAATTATTTGTCAAACGCAATGTACAGTGACTAGCAAAAACGCCCAAAAGAATCTCAATAATCTCAACAGTGCATTCTGCCTCAACATTCATATATTAATACAAGTGAGGCCATATCCCGGCGGCGCGAACATCTGAGCTGTCAAGACGATTCTCACGATTGGCGTTGATTAATTGGATCAAGCCTTATTTGCGTTCACCACAACATCTCGTAAAACGGCAAACTGAAGATGTGGCGAAAAATCGTAAAAAATGTATTCCTGATGGTTTACGTAAGGCTACGGCATGGGTATACTTGCATCGAGATAATGGACTGAAACCAAATTCTATATTTTTGTAGCTTAAATGTGTATGTTGTGCGAAAACAACGAACCACTGCTACTTTGCTGTGCAAAAAAGCCAGTAAAGTTTAAAAGTCGAGGCCAAAAGAGAGGCCAAAAACGTCATGCCATTTTTCTAGGCTTATTTATACGGAATAGTAGCCTAGTGCTTGTAACCGAAGGATATGCGGATCTAAATGTACTGCACAAATAACTAATCGAAGAAATATTACGAATTGAAAGAAAAAGAGCGGGTGGGATAAAGCTATAAAAAGTATTTCAACTCTGCAAAGGCGAAACTGCTGTTCAGTATTCCATTATATGGTCTATTCAGAGGTATTGGAGCCATAAAGCGACTTTCCATTATAAAGATGCCACTTACAACTCTGGAAAAAATCGATCGACCTTGAACGAGACCAGGGTAGGCTATATGAATATTTCTTTTCAGATACACAGCATTGAAGTATTTGAATATTTATTTCAAGGCAAATTAAATGGGCATTCAAATTATTGACTTCAGGGTGATTCCGACCAAAAATGTATTCAATTTACAATCTTCAAAGAAAACCGGTGAAAGCTAATTTCTATGTCATTCTCGTTTTAATTGTAACGTCGCCTCGCTTAGAAAACATTCTTAAGGCGACGTGAGATTGGTCATGCAATGCTCTTTCCATGCTCGTTTGGTTCACGTGGCACTTTGTAAATAAAGTCGCTACGAAGTCACGTGGGTTTCTTTTCAAAGCGCCAACATTACAATGCTAGCTACCCGTCGCCAGAGTCAAAGACTATCGTAAAGCAGCAGTAGAATTTCATTAGTTTTAAATTAACACAATTGCGATTTACCAGCTATTCGCGAAGGTTAGCTGCTCAGTTCAATGTAGTTTTGGTAATGGTTAAAAGACCCGGGTTTACTTGGACTTGTATTCCGTAAGTCTCGGCTGACTGTTTCTGGTTTATACCTGATAAACACACAGTGCCTTCATATTCATAACCTGCCCTTATGATACAGGAACAATCATTTTATATACAGTAATATTATTAGCATTAGCATATAGTAGGCTAATACAGTTTAGAAATTATGCATTTTATTTCAAAAAGCACGATGGGCATAATTATTCACATCGTAAAAGTAATGTCTGAAATAAAACCCAAGAGCAATAAACCTATAATTGGAAACTTGCTTAGATTCAAAAAATATGTAGAAGAGTTTCTAGAGTAAAAAAAGAGGTAAATCTCAGAGAAAATTCCTTAGTCGCATGCATCGTCATATTTACGATCAGAAAGACCCCCGAAGACCTGCCAACCGCTTCTAGAATTCTTAAAAACCGGAGACAGGTGGTTTGGGAGCACCTGTTAATTCAAAGCCAGCAGCTGGGGATACCCAAAGCAAACTGGAATCTTCAGGATACAAGGAGTTCAAAAGTATCGTTGAAGTTAGCCTGCATGAGTGTGGCGTCTAAAAGTACATCTGAATAACAACCGGAAGGCTGTCGGCTCCAAACGAAATTAGTTTTTAGAGCATAGCCATTAGTATTATGTTTAGTATAAAATGGCGACGCTTGTGTTATATAAAACTCATAGCCATTATATAAAATATGGCTGTGGGTATATTATGTTCTTAGGATGGTTTTGCATCTATTGGACCTGGCATGTAAAATACAGGAAGTCGTGACATTTTGAACAAAAACCTGGTTCCCTCTGCCAGTATAGATACTCAAGCTTGCCTGAAACTTGACATTCCAGCATTACAGTGTTTCAAGACAATCATCAGAAACTAAAAAAGAAATTATTAATTGAAGACAAAATAAATGGTCTCAACCGACCATCTTAATCCCCGGACGTCCAATCCAAAATTTGTTGTTTGAGCTCAGAAAAGCTGTTTACAGTTCAACTCCAAAAGGTCTGAAGGACCTAGAGCGATTCGGGCAGAAATATCAAAGTCTTATAAAACTCTGTAGGAAACGTCTGTAATCCACATCTGAGGAGAATTGAAAAAACACTATCAATAAATATGACACTTCAGTTTTATGAAATAAAATTCGTCATTTGATAACAATATGAAATTGGTCTTGATAACATTGAACAGAACAAAGTATGACATAAAAATTATCTGAAAATCATATTCAATACATATTTTAATCAGGATGTTAAGTCAGGAATACGAAAAAATGAGGGAATTGTACATAGTCGTATCCCAAATTACAACCAGAATACCTGTGTAAATATGCGTCTGTGACGGAGTATTTAGCAAACAAATAGACCATCCTAGATTAAGACAAAGCATTCTTCTGTCCACGTGCCTCCTACAGCTGTACCTCCCACACCTCCTCCCCCCTAACACACACACACACACACACACACACACACACACACACACACACCACCACGCACCACCACCACCACACAAATAAAAAGTTTGATTTTAGTACCTATGTAAGACTCTCTCGACAGAAAACAGAAAAAATGTTATTAGCTGCCTACCTACACAAAACACTAAGGGTTCCCTTTTGTTCGCGCGGGGGCTCGAGACCCCATCATTACCGCTCATTATCGCTGACTAGTTTGACAACCTTATTGACTGCAGGAAAAAAGAAAAGAAAAAGCTTTTCACGTATTCCTTTCTGGCGTGCCCTCGTGCCACTTTCCGTCCTAGAGCTGAATGGAACGCCAAGTCTTTTATATACTCGCTTCCTCCCCCCATTAAATACGGAAAAAAATATTTTGGCCCTCGTTTTGTTTCCAACTGAAAGACATTAAAAACCAGGCTTGCCCCGTTTACAGAAATTAATTACAAATAGAACCCCAGGTGTGTGCTGCTGTTCAAATAACCGTGGGAATTATCATGTCGTGTTTGAAAAGTTTTGTATTCCTTATTCACACGACTCATCACCTTTACAATCTTACATGCAATACATGCTAGTCGGAGATGCATTGAGCGAACTCCTTAGCATATCTAACCTTTTCAAATGTGTTAGTTTGTGATCAACAATGCTACAATATTAAACTACTGAAGGCAAGAATAATTAAATACAAGGTAATGTCCCACATTTTATCTAACAGGAATGCGCCAATACTTAAATTCAGACAGTTGTAACATTACCTGTTTTTATGTATTACGTGATATAACAAGGATGATAATGGTAGAGACACGAAGCATCATTTCCCTCCCCTGGCCATACCGCAGTAAACTTCCCTGTGCATGTAAGTTATGAGTATAATGCATTATACAATGAGTGCAATATGTTTCATTTCGAAGAGGTAAGGAGGATGTATATTCTCAATACATCTCAACACATCTCACTGAACCTGAAAGTATATTACAAACGCGAGCAAGGCCACATATTAAGGGCTTTACTCTCCCTGCAAAACAGCTATTCAATGCAGACAAGAAGTCCTCAGCATGAGCAAAATATGACCCATATTTTAAAATCAGTTTCAGTACAAATTCGACGTTTCAAATGTGTAGGTGAAATATATGCATTAAACGAATTAAATGTATGAATATATGCATAAGCACAAATTGTTCAAACTGCAGCAGCAACTGTGGCATGCATGACTGCTACGAAAATGCGTCGGGTTGGACAGGGATCACTGTAGATGCGTGATTTGGATGGACGATATTTGCTTCCATACCTTTCCCTGAACTAACTGCTCACTCTGATAATGAATAAAAAGAAATTGCAGCAGTTATTCGCTGTAAAAGTGACCTAAAACGTCAAGCTGAGTAACATGGCATCGGAAGAATCCCCCCTCTTTCTGGTGGTCAGGAAGACCCGACCGCCTCTGACCCGTCCTCTCTTTGACCTTCGCTGTCAAGCTACATTAAAGGACGCAGACCGGGCCAATTAAAACGCACAGAAAACGTGTCGCATTCTGTGTCACGTTACATTAAACAAGCGGCGCCATTTTCTCAGTCGCACTTTTTGAAAAAATGTCATTGGTTCGATTTTACTTGCATGAGGAGTCACAGGGAAAATATTAAAATCACTCAAGTGTAAGTATGCATGCATATGCATAAAACATACAAAGTATAAACAGAGATAAATAAAGTCGTTGTAGGTTTAGATGCATAAATATATATATGTCGTCGTCATCAAGTATCAAGTCAATATTTTCCAGTTGTGTTCATAAATCTATTATGTCATTTTAGCTTTCTTAACATGGTCTGATTCGTATTCAAACACATATCTCGTGCATACTTTCCATCGTTATATCTCAACCCTAATTACCCAGTGAAGTTGTACTGAACTGTATCAGTATTACAGAGTGGGCTATTACAATGTTATCAAACATTTACAAAATGTAAGGGCATGTTATAACTGGAGTGACTTTATGAATCCCGTAATTCAAAATAATGTTCCTGTCGTCGAGTCATGGAACTGATAACGAAGAGAACACAGCGAAAACAACAGCAAACATAATAATAATAATAATACCTTCATAAATTATTCCATTTGTTCATTATATCACACAATCTATAATCACATTGATCGGCAAAAAATGAATTTCTTTTTTCTTGTTTATTGAAATATTACTCCACCACTCAGAGACACATGCTCTACGTTTTAACAAGGAAAATATTAAAGTATCAAGCATGATAATACCAGATTCTACCAGAGGAAATCTTTTATTTTTCAGGATTTAACTTATTTAAATCCTATTAAATAACCGAATAAACACCCATCGTTTTAAAAAAAATAAAATCAAGAAAAGTCAAAAGGTCACAGTGCCTTTTTCCTATCATAAAAGAACCTTGAGAAACCCCAGGAACGGCGCTGCGGTTGTTTTGCCTTTTTAGATTTGTACTGCTTAGTTTGAGGCATCCCAGTTTCCTTCCATTAAACGGGGGCTCTGGTTGTATTTTTAATCACTTCTTTTTCGATTTTATTTCAAGTCATCGTTGTTTTTAATGCAGTCAACTGCTATAGAAAAGGGTACCGTTAAGAAAAAAATTCCAAATGAAAAAGTATGTACATTTTTAAGACAGGAGTTTCCAGAGGATCCTGGCGGTTTGGCAGCCTTCGAATTACGTCGTCCTCTCGTACTTTAAGGCAGGCACTGTTGTCTTGTTGATTGTCTGTCTCAGTTCGGCTCCTAACGTATGAAGTTTCTCATATGCGTGTGCTCTCCCTCCGGCCGGTCGATTCGCCGTTAAATGTCACATTCGCTGTCGCTGGAAGTGATTGAGATTGCCGAAGCAGCGGCTTTCCTCGACAGACTCGCCTCGGGGCTCGATGCGGTACCGAGTCGGTCCACACTGCCGTCCTCCTCCGCTAGAGACCGAACAGAACCGTGGGACAAAACCTGCTGTTGTAGCCTAAGCCAAACGATAAAAAGGTCAGGTCAGAATAATTACATTCTAATACGTTTAATTTATTTCAAAAATGCACTCTGAATCACGATATTTACACCGAGCTCTATGTGTAGGCCATTGCATCTCTCGTATGTCGACTAAAGGGTAAATATTTAATGCAGTGCTATCACATGATGAAACACAGAAAGACACATACATGCCTTCACGGACAAAATGCCCCGGAAGAACAGATAACGGACTAGCGCCACGTCCAGAAATATCAGCCATCGTATCTCGTATCCATACACTAGAACTTCAGCTTGAGGATTCCAACAATGATGATACCTTACACACCATATTTCACTTTAAACACTGTTAAAAACACCAGTGCTGTGTATCATACAAATATTCATCAGCCCAATGCCGACGTCGCCGTAGCTAATCCCCATTTTGAGCATAAACCGTCTCTGCGACAACAAAACTGTTATTAAAGATGTTATTATTTATACTGAATGGACTCGCATAAATTTGGAGAACTGGCGTTTTTTTCTGTTTCCAGACATTGTGCAGTATCTGATCTGACAGCGCGCAAAACAAATAAATATTTAACCTCGTAGAAGACTTACCTTAAATCAGATTTAGTCGGACAAATCCTGGCACAGTAGAGTACGATTTCGTTGATAATTTGATGCCTATTTCTATTTTTTGCTGACATTTAATCTGTTGCTATTTTAGACGAAGTACTGGACAAATTGTGTTAGGCCTCAACACCACGCGTACTGCGCATTGTGATTACACTTGAGTTGTTAATGTTGCAGCACAGAACAACATTGACTGGGTTTTCATTTCGGCTACCTGATATAGATCGGTAATTTTAATTTTATTTGAAAATCAATTACTATCCTTTACATTTTCCATTTCATTTTTTAAAATTAAATAAATTACCAGCCGCACAGAAAGTAGTGTGCGCCACCAACATAATGCTGGTGATACCCGCACAAAAAAGCAATGTATGTGTATCGTTCTAAATTTAAAATACCGTTGAGATTTATTTTAGAATTGATCAGATACGAATTTATGAATAATTAGTAAGAGAATAGTTGTATATATTAAAACGTTGGTGACTGTTTCGTGAGAGAGAAAACGAAATGCCAGAAATATGAGACGAAACTGTACAAAAACAATTCATTTAGTCTAGGAACACATACACACCTGTTTTTTGCGGCCGCAGCTCTGTCCCTTTGTCTGCGGTTTTTGAACCAGTTTCCCACTTGTGTGGGAGTGAGTCCCGTAGCCTGCGCGAGTTCCTTCTTTTTGCTAGGGTTCGGGTATGGGTCCTGTAGGTACCATTCTCTAAGCAAATGTCGGGTTCTCTCCTTGAAGCAGTGAGTCTTCTGTTCTCCGTCCCAAATCGTCCTGGGCAGTGGGAACTTCTTCCTGACCCTGTACTTATCCACCGGTCCGAGCGGGCGGCCCCTCAGCTTCTCCGCCTCCTGGTAGTGCGACTCCAGCCAAAGGGCCTGCAGTTTGGAGTGAGATTCTTTGGTGAATTTGTGGGTTTCTAAAATGTGATAGAGCTCGCGAAAGTTCCCGGTGTGGAAGGCTACAATGGCTCGCGCTCTCAGGACCGACTCATTCTTGTTGAGCGCGTCGCAGGCAGCCGGCGCGACTGGCAGCGACCAAAGAAAGCGTCCGAGCCGTTCAATATCCCCGCTCTCCTCTAAAGTCTCGCAAACCCCCGCTACCTGCTGGGGGCTAAAATTCAAGATTGGCAGTTGAAACATGGAGGCTTCTCTTTTTTTCCCCGCGGTCTCTCTCTCGCACACACGCTCCCGCTCCCTTGCTCGCGCGCTCTCTCTCTTTTGGATCCGAACAAAAAGACAGTCCCACAGTAAACAGATAAACCGTCAAAAAATACCGGGGAAGGATGCCCTCTGGCTGGCTACAGCAGCCTCGATGGGGGAAGTAGTATCTCTACAGTAGAATGATATACAACTAGATCCGTGGCGTTTTGAGGGAAAAAAAGACATTCAGCCCACCACTGATTTTCTATTGGACTTGGCAGATTGGTTGCGTAGTTTCCATGGATGCCTGTCAATCACTGTCAGCTTTGCCAATCACGCGGTAAAGGGCGCAAACAGATTTCAGCACCTCCCAGAACTCGACAGCGCCTTTAAAATGTAAACATCACGACGTCTGCTTTTTCTGTCCTTAAACATTTAGATGCATTAGATGGTCTTTTGCCCGTCTGCTTCTCTGCTAGCCGCTATTATGAAACGCGACTGTTCGTATTCTGCGACAAATTAAAAAACGTGCTAACGAGAGTTGGTTTATTTAGTTTTCTTCCCAGATTGAATTCCAGCTGGCACAATGGTTGCTGTCGCTGGTTCGGTCTCCAGAATGACCTCCGACAGCCATTGCCGTTCACTGCACAACTGAACATTGTGCACTTTCAATGAAAATGTTTTGCCCGGATATCTGTCCGAGATAATGAAACATCACGTAACACAATCCAATCCAATCACAAATGATGACGATAGTACCAAACTACACGATGTAGTCTAAATAGGAAAAAATCTGGAAAACAATGCAGTTTGCATTGGAAATCAGCTGGAAGCTAAATCAACTTAGCAACGATTCTGTAATTATGCATTAAATCATATGCGGCGGATATGTCGCAAAATCGAAAATGGCAAGTCGTTGGTCGGTCATGACAAGTTAAACGGCCAGTATGAATCATCGAATCAAAACACCACATAACCTGAGGAAACATCCGACTGCACTCGAAAATCGAAGCGCTCATGATGCCAGTGAAATATATATAAAATGTACAGCAACTGCACAGTGCGCAATTACTTGATTGGCCTTGTACCCACGGGGTCTTGCGCCTACAAATTAATATTTACACGTGCCTCAGTGCGCGCGCGCGCGTGGGCGTGGGCAGTTTCGTAAGGTTACATGTATTCTCTGTGTCATATGTGTTTCCATGCATAATATCTGAACTAGTGCGTAAACCCTTCAAATTCGTTTGTTGGTGTGTCTGCAGCACTCTCCAGGCGTGATCTCCCGTTTTAATGTTTTAAAATGAATGCGCGTTAATGCTGTGTGAGGGCGTTCTGCGGCATGCTATGCGGGCTTAGTATCAGATACACTTCACTTTGTGCACAGGCTGATTTAGTAAATAAGACGGCGGATGGATAACGCAGATGGTTTGAAGTGTCGGGTCGGATTATATCATGGCTGCGTACAGTGGAAAAGTTCATTCTGACGGAACGCCCCGATATTATTTTCACGGATCCACACGGTTCAGTTGAAGAAAGCGCTCCAGGCGATTTTACTTGGTTTGTCGGAGTCTAGTGGCTCGGGTCATGGAACTGCCTTCTGTGCAAAAAGATGTTCATTTTCATGCTCGTGGCCCAAAGAAGAGCTCTCATTTAAATGCGCGCTGTTACACGTCTTCAACCTCGCAATACAGGATTATTTTTAAGTACGAAATACTTTAATACAATATTAATCCCCAGCAATATGTCAGTGTAAACCATAACTTCACATAGAACCCCCGTCAAACAAATATAGCTTACTGGACACATAATGAAATTAATAAATTAAGTTTTACATCCACACATTTACTTTGGATTGGTTTGGAGGACGTTAGAGATTGTACATGCTAGCATATGTATATATTGTATATGTGTGTATGTATATATAAAAGATTTCTGCACTAAAACATTTTTCAGTGCTCAGCTTCGGCTACCCAAATGAGCCGCATCAAAACAGATTTGCTATTGCTATCTTGCATTATACATAATAATAATATCCACACAATAATGACAATAACGTTGCAATATACACATAATGACCGTTTTGTCACCTTGATTTTGTGAAATTATGTTTCGCTTCACAGTTTTTATAATTTTGTTTAATTTCTTTCCGGTTGATTGAAAGTTGTTTATTATTTATGTAGTTAGTTTTCAATAAACCAGGAATATCCTGATTGTTGCAATGGCCGGTCATCTAAATTTTGAATTATGTCAACACCAATTGATAATTACGAACGACTGTTTTAAATGTGAACCTGACGGAAGTGCTACTTGCTGCTATATACGCATGCGCATATGCGGATCGACGTTCAAAATAGGTTATGCCATTCTTTGAAGGACTTCAGACTTAGTCCACGCGTACTATTTTAGCATCATTTACTAAAGAGAAAAATACTACATTATTGTAAATTAATATAATTCTAAATATTAATACTTGACACAACAGACGGCTACAGCGGCAATTTAACACGGAGGAGCTTTGTCCTTAGATTTCCATCAAGAAATTGAGCCTGTTATTTACAAGTATATGTATTTTATACCAAGAAAATCGTTTGCATTAAACGCCTATATAAATCCACGTAATTTACAGTAATGTCTAACTATGGAATATGAATGACAGCCCTGTAGAACTGTTGATTGAAAGTTCTGCAGAATGGTAAAAGAAAAAAAATATTGTTTACGTCTAATGCTCCAAAGTTCCAAACCTCAGGATCAGTTTTAGTAAATATACTGTATCTGCAGAAACTAGATGTCGGCATACATGCTTTAAATGAGTTTTCTGTTACAGAATTGCTGAATTAAAAGCTCCATTACTGCTCAGATTTAATCATTCATATAAACGCTGGAATTAGAAATTTTAATTATTGTGTGTTGTATTTAAATACATGCGTACTAAAGATCACATTTTGAAGCGTGGGGTATCACGCTGTCATCCTATCCTGTCTGTTTGTTACCTTATGTATTGGACATGTCGGATGTATAAAGCAAAAATAATATAATTATAATGTGCTACCAGGTGAAATTTTGTGTTCTTCTGTAACGTATACTTGGTAACATGGGTCTGCAAGCATATTGCATATAGCGTGTCTTGCTCATTGTGTCTGGAAGCTACAGTTACAGGAAGAAAAACAGCAACAATATTAATATTGGGATAATGAGAAGTACAACAACAATAACAAAACTACCACTGCTGCTACTGCTATTATAACAACAACTGTACTACTGCTACTACTAATAATTAGTAATAATATTACTGTTGGTAGCAGTACAAGTAGTAATAGTAGCCGGTAATAAATAACAAATGAGATATGAAAAAATCAAACAAATTCTACAGTAAAAGTAAATTCAAAAGTTAAAATAATTACTACGTGCTTTGATGAAAATCTCGTATTTCCAGGTAATAGGGGGCGAGACTAGACAATATTTCTGCATCTTGTGTGAGGTGATATTCCCGGACGGTTTTGGTTGTTGTTCGTTGAACTTTTTGTTGGCATGGTTGTAAGTTAGGACTGCGGGGGATTTGTATTTTTTATAAAATAAAAGTATAAGGTGAGTTTAAAATAATTCTGCAGTTGTAACCTGTCCGGTAAACAGCGCAAGGAACATTAATTAAGACGATTAATGTATTTGGTGAAACGGTTGCTCGCAAATCCCCATTATTGCAGATTTAACACCGACGCGGATGAGTAAATATAAATAAGGGATTTGTGAATGCTTCAGAAATTAGGCTAAGACAACGGGGTCACGAGACAAAGAGCTGGGAGGAGAGAAAAGTTCTTTTGTGGGACAACGACGGTGCGTGTTAAAACATGAACAGCATGTTCACGTCTAATTTGGCATGTCTAAAATAAGCTGATTACACACCATTCTTTAAAACTAACATAAACAATTTAAGGTGATTCCCTTTTCGTCATATGCTTCCGCGTATAATAAATTAAATGCATGGCTGCGTCATGTACAGTTCCAAAACAGCACTTGTTTGGAAGAGGATAAGATAAAACTCCAGGCTGAAAACACTTACTAATTAATACGCATGATACAATAACAGACCCTGTTTTCTCTGTTTCCAGCACGGGGATTACTGAATAAGTATTAATATACTTGTAATTACATCACATAGCGATGCCCTCAAAGACACCTCCGCCGTATACACGAATGTAAAACATTATAGCAACGTTTGTAGTAATCAGTTCTTTCACGCACAGAATAGAGAGTTTCAGGAAGTATGATTATATAGTTTCAGTACAAAAATATAGCGCAAATGCACAATATATAACATGTACGTGAAAGAGGTCTTGGACCAGGGCGTATACTGAGCATGTAAAAATAATGTAAAAATGTAATACCACTACACTACTCTGTAGTGCGCCCATTACTTTTTAAGCCTACAGGTGTAAAAATGTATCTGCAATTTATAAAAATAAATAGACCACTTTGACTGATTTCTGTATTATTCCTTCACGATGGGTAAAAGTCGGCCAGTATAACGCAATTACCATAACAACATCAGCAGCAATAATACTACCTCCGTAGTACTACTGCTGTTGCTACTACAATAACAAAACCACAATTCTTACTACTGCCACTACTACTACTATAATAATAATAATAATAATAATAATAATAATAATAATAATAATAATAATAATAGGCCTAATAATAATAATAATAATAATAATATCCTTTACATAATGAAATTTGGAGCATGATTGATTCAGTCCTGTGTTTTAGGACTGAAATGCCTTGCAGCTCATTATAGGTAATAGCCATTTCATTACGTCAATATGCTCTAATGCTTCTAAACAAAAAATGTCAGTCACCCTTTGTGAAAACTAGGTTGCTTTTCCTCTTTTAACTGTTGTACTCGTGCCTTTTACGTCGTACACACCTCTGAATAATTACTTCAGACTGCTGGCCTGTCTTGCAGCCCCAGTCCTTGTATCGACAGACAGAACAAGACCTGCACCCCGCTAATTCCATATGCCCGTGCGGGACAGGGTGTTCTTCCCTCTCGCTACGAAATTAATTAGTTAATTTCTTAATCAGAAACTAAATCTTACATTAAGAATGATCACTCTCCGGGGGCTTGATGAACAAAGGGGCTTATATTCCTATGGGGCCCCAGTAGGGAGAAACAGAACAGATGTCTGTGCTTTAGTACTAGACCTGCAAGATACATTAATTAATAAAAACTCAGAAACGCTAAAATTACGATTACAACAATGGACAAGATGGAGATTCTGTCCCTAATACGTTGAGTCCTCTATGTAGTGTTCTGATGCGTCCCCAACCCCCTTCTCTCTGGGTTAGTGCAGGTGAAGTAGGAGAAGAGGAAAATAGAGTGGGTGATGTGCGGAACACTGTTCCCCATGAGAGGCAGAGAGGCTATTCCACTGTTTCCGAGGTGCTTCACCGGGCAGAATTTATGTGGGACTCCGATACCCTCGGAGTGATTGGGAATGGTCTGCATGTGGCTATGGTCGTGTTTGCATTTGAGAATACGGCAAACGCCCCAAATATACATAAGTTGATCATATTCTCTTCTCAAGGACGAGCTAAAATTGAAGTTGCGACTGAAGTTGCGTCCCGTACTCAAAAGTACAGCAGCGGTGTACCACGAACCCGTTGTTTTGCGCAATGCTGTACAACTACAAGATAATTCTGTTCCCTCTCTAATAGCAGATTCATTTTCTTTAGAGTCGAAGCCGTTGCCGTAGAGACCACCCGGCGATGCTGCGATCGCGCCCATAATGCACAGCGGGCCGATATTCGAAACATCCAACAGCACCGGAATGAAAGCGGCGCGGGCGGCGACAAGTCACGAAAAAAAGCTTGCCTTTTCCCCTTTGGTTTACTAAAAGAAAACGGACGTTTATTGCGGATCACTGATTTGCACAGCGCCGTGTCAGAGCCCGCTCAAGGCGGAGAGAGTGAAGTTGCGAGTGACCCATATCCACCCGGATCGACCATGCAGGCGCACTATCGAGACGACGCACAAGCTGGACATCGTGACTCCGATGTTTGTATGTGCTGATGCTTTGGGATGGCTGAAACGATATTTCAAGACTTGATTAAATTGCATTTGATTCAGAGTGAATCCCATAGCTTAGGTGTTATCCATTCATACAGTAGGCAATTTGGGTTAGGCACCTTGGTACAATAGCAGTGGTTCACCTGGAAATCAAACCGGCAGCATCTGAACAACGAGCCCAGCTCCTTACCATTACACACTGTGGCCCTGATAGGCCTACACAATACTCATTGTTGCGATTCATACTATAACGCTTTGAGTTATTGGTTACTATAACACTGCATTAAACATATCACTCCAGTCTTTTGCCCTTGCTAGCTTGAAGGTTGAGGGATATGGGTGAGGAAAGAGGGACCTTAGGGGATAGGACAAACATTAAAGTAGACTTGAATAGCTCTGAATAAGTTTTCAGCTCAACGCCATTCACAGAAACAAGCAATGTCACAGCAGCTACGCATTGCTCTCGGTAACTCAAAGCTGATCCATTCCAGTGGTGTCCTTAGTCCACTCTCATTCACCCATTTGAGTAGCTTTGTGGTCATTCGCAACCCTGACCCTGGATGGCTTGGGGGGGGGTTAGTTCTGTCACAATGGGGCCTTTACAAGACAGTGTTTAACTGCTGCTGACCTTTTCGCCCTCTAGTGGTGAATTATCATTGGTGCGGAAGTCACTCACTCTGCCATTGAGCAAGGGCTGTATTTGCAAAAAATGACACCCACTTCCTCTTTGTCTGGCACTCAGAAATTAAAGGAGAAGGACTGTGGGAAATTGGCCTGCAATAGACTGGCATTCTCTCAGCAGAGGCATACCTGTACACGAGCTGCTTCACACAACACAAACGGGATAATCTCTGATCTCATGATCCGCCCATCTTGGATACATGATCTTTCCTGTCACCCAATGAGTCTTCCTCTCACCCAGGCACAGACTCTCCCAGCATATGAGAACCGTGATGTTATTCAAGGGCAACTTGCCCTAGTGTGGCAACATCACATGCAAAAACCACAATAAATCCATAATGTCCTGTTCATTTAGCATATACACCATGCCTGCTTTTGATGAATCAGCACCTGATGTTATCTTCTCCATTATTTACCAAGAGTCTCTCAAAAGCCTTTTCTGATGGTCAGGGAATAATTTTCCATTTTTTCCTAGCTGGCCTGGGATTTCTGTTTTTTTTTTTTTAATTCCCTCAGGAGAATGCCCTTTGTGAAAGTCTTTATTGTAAAAATGCACCATAACAAATAAAATTTGATTGATTGATTGATGATGCTGTTCTTGTGTATCTCCTTTCATTCTCATGTTGTTTGTCAATACTATGCTACCTCTCTCTCTATCTCCCTACCTCTCTCTCTTTCTCTCTCTCCCTCCCCCTCTCTCTCTCTCTCTGACTCTCTGTCTGGAAAGCCAGAGAGGGCGAGAGAAACAGAGAGACGGTGAGAGACACATTCCATGGTTTCTGCTCTCTGCGTTGCTTTGTGCCGGCTATCCGAGATTACCGTTCTAATTAAGGTATCATGCCCGGGGGTCACGGTTACAACACTCTGGTGGCCTAGTTGAGTAAGCTAGGAATGGATACCAAACACAGCAAAATGTTTTTTCAGAGCCATCTGCATGGAAATGTGGGGATAAGCTGGGGCCTCTGACTGCTGTGTTACAGAACCATTTGCCCAGGGTCCGAGCCTTTTACGTCCTTTAATCCACGGATTTACCGTAACAGAGAATACTTCTTATCAACAGGGCTTGCTGGCCTCCGTCCCATAATCCTCTGTCCCTTATTTAAACCCCTTTGACAGCTAGGAGCTAATGACAGCAACGTGTGCATGGGAGCATGCTGGACAACATGGACAACAGCTGCCTGGCACCAGCAATCACACACAGAGCATAACCCTGACCCCATACTGCTGTTACAATTACACACAATCTCTCACACACACACAGCACAATCCTGACCCCATACTGCTGTTACAAGTACACACAATCACAAACACACACACACGCCATAACCCTGACCCTGTACTGCTGTTACAATTACACACAATCTCACACACACACACACACACAAAAACAACATAATCCTGACCCCATACTGCTGTTACAATTACACACAATCACACACACACACACACACACAACATAATCCTGACCCCATACTGCTGTTACAATTACACACAATGTCACACACACACACACACACAGCACAATCCTGACCCCATACTGCTGTTACAAGTACACACAATCACAAACACACACACACACACACACACGGCATAACCCTGACCCTGTACTGCTGTTACAATTACACACAATCTCACACACACACACACACACACACACACACACAAACAACATAATCCTGACCCCATACTGCTGTTACAATTACACACAATCACACACACACACACACACACACACACACACACACACACACACAACATAATCCTGACCTTGTACTGCTGTTACAATTACATATAATCACTCACACTGCACAATCCTGACCCTGTCCTGCTGTTACAATTACACACAATCACACACACACACATTTTACCCTGTTACAAACAGTGCAAATTTTGTTTAGAGCTGAACACAATCCTGCTTTACATAAAATTCTGTTGAAACATTAGTGTCCCCCATCAGAATAATGCCATCAAATTCTTTTCATTCATATCTGCTCCAGAATGTAATAATACAGTATTTCAGCCATCTGCAGACCATAGCTTAACCATTATCCATTCATATAGCTGGATATTAACTATAATTTATGATATTAATGACACAACAGCAGTGTCCAGTGGGGATTCAAAAAGTTGAGACTCACAACACCAGACCACTTCATACTGTACAATGGGCAGACTACTGAACACAGAGTGAATAGTACCTTTAATGAGGGGTCTTACATTACACCTACATAAGTATTACATAAGCACTGTCATAAGTAACTTGTTCAGGTTCTATCAGAGGGAGGGGACATCCCTCAGGACCGCATCTGTGACGTGGTGCAATGCTCACTGCAGATGGTCGGTCTGCATCATTTCTAGGACTGGGTATCGAGAACCAGTACCAAATTGGTACCAGTTCCTGACTGGTCAGTACCGAAATATTGATAAGCTCCCGGACAAACGGTGCTGCTATCGGTATTTATGTAACGTTAATTCATTCTAACATAGCTGGCATTTTCAAATGGCTGGTGGTAGATTGGATCAGCGGGAGGGACGGGGGGAAGCTCTGCTCCGTGTGACGAAAGCGTTCGCATGCTTCTGATTGGCTAACCCCACCCTAACCTTAACCATTTCGCATGCCGAGCGTCATTCTGTGCTCTCCAGTAGTGGTGTTCAAAACGATTCTTTTTAGTGATTCGGTTCCTTTCGTTCAGTTCAATAAAATGATTCGAATCTTTGACTCACTGATTCGTTCATTTCCATATTCGGTCGGGCGGCATACACGAATCTGTAAATAGTTCTATTGTATTTTAAAAGTTACTCTACATTGTTCCAAACATCATGTCCATTATTAGCCTGCTCTGCAGCAAAACACGTGTGCAACCAAATGTCAATGAAATTAATAATAATTAAATCGTAATATTCATTACATGAAACTGCACCATGTTATTCAAACAATCACGCAGCCGCAAAGTATACTTCGTCTTTAGGAAGAATAATATTTTTATTCCTATAATAATGTCACGGAAGCGCTCTGGTTCCTTTTGCATCGTCACAGTCAATGGCGGATGTAGTCCAAGCCTGTTATACTGAGAACTAGCGGTTCTGGCAACACGTAGTCACCAAGTCTTCATAGTCAGTGAATCTTTGGAGTCCGAAGGAACTGGTGAACTGAGGAACTTGTCAACAGTTCATCAGGTCAGTAGGTGGAGTTTAGAGTCTTCGTAGTCACCGGATCTTTGGCATTGTCCCACGTCGTCAGCTGTGCCGAGATGGCAAGTGGGAGGTGCTTCGAGAGTTTTAGCATTTCAACCATTGGCTGGTTGTTGTCATGAACGTACTTCTGATACAGTTTTGTGATAGGCTGCTTCGTGGACAGACCGCATATCTAATATCCACTGGAGGGAGGGTAATAGCTGCTATGCCAGCTAATCAGTGCACATGTTTGCAAAGAGGAAGGAACGAATCTTTTAGACTAGGGATTCAGTACACTCAGTTCACCTCAAAGATTCATTGAAAAGGATTCGTTCGTTCACGAACTGCACATCACTGCTCTCCAGTCATGGCTGACAGGGCAAAACGTTCAAAAGTGTGGGCTCACTTTACTAAATTTAATGAAAATGCAGCTAAATGCAATACTAAATGCAAATGCAATGCAGCTAAATGCAATAGCTAAATAAATACAGATCCTTCTAAACTTACGATGGGGTTACGTCCAGATAAACCCATCGTAAATTGAAAATATCGTCGAAAATGCATTAATACATCTAACCTACCGAACATCATAGCTTAATTTAGCCTACCTTAACCGTGCTCAGAACACTTACATTAGCCTACAGTTGGGCAAAACCATCTAACACAAAGCCTATTTCATAATAAAGTGTTGAATGTCTCATGTAATTTATTGAATACTGAAAGTGAAAAACAGAATGGTTGTAAACACAAAACACAATATCCAAAAAACGCTGGCAACACAGTACACTATAGAGTATCGGTTGTTTACCCTCGTGATCGCGTGGCATGGCGAGAGAGTATCGTACCGCCTATCGCTAACCCGGGAAACGATCAAAATTCAAAATTCGAAGTACGGTTTCTACTGAATGCATATGGCTTTCGCACCATCTTAAAGTCGAAAAATCGTAAGTCGAACCATCGTAAGTCGGGGACCGTCTGTATATGTAAAAAGGTAGTTGCGTGTAAAGGGGGTAACACCAGCAACCTCATAAAACACTTACAAATACAACATTCTATAAATCTGAAGCAGTGCGGTGTTTGACTGCTTAAGCAAAGCGGCTGCTCCACCTACGCCCTCAGTGCAGCCTCCCGGCTCCCATGCTGATGGGATTTGCCAAACTAAAAATGCGACTGTCTCGACCTCGTCAAGTCAAGGTAACACTCGTTATCGTTATAAAACTAAGTCTGTAGTTAACTCAGTAACTCACAGTTAGCATCGGTTTTAAACACTTCTAATTTATGTTCCTAAATAATCCCACAAACAACGTCAGTCAAGCAGCAGCCACAGCTTCGTCCGTGGATAGCAGAAGTCAGACACCCAAAAAGTAATAATAAAATAACTGTTGAATCTTTACACATCTTTTCATGTCATATCTTTATTTTTTGCACCAAATTATGGAGAGTAGTATCAATAAGAGTATCGATATGTATCGGTATCGATAAGCAGTATCAGTATCAATATCGGTATCAATAAAATCCTAACGATACCCATCCCTAATCATTTCCAACGGTGACCAGTGGTCACCACCCATGATCAACCCCGTTAATGATAAATTATGCTTAAGTTACTTACACTGTGTCTGTTTCATAAAATGTTACTGCATCTGCCACAACAGGAAGCATATGGATATTAACTATAAATGTGTTGCAGGCATGAGTGATATAATTCTTGTGAAGATTAGTATAAATATATGAATAAATTATGAAGTGTAGTGTCAGATGACAAGTTTGTTTGATAAGTTTGAAAATAGTATTACAAAAACAACACAAGAGTCTCCCTGCTTCAGGAAACACAGGCACGGTTTAAACTCTGACACATTCTTTCTGAGTACTCCATGTATTTGCTGCTCCTCTGGGTGCAGAGGGACCTTCCAGGTGCCTCAGGAGTGATAATGAGTGCAAGAAGTCACAGCGACTGAACTTTAGCTGCAAAGGCTGCTGGGAAGTAGGCCTCGCTCAAGGCCATCAGGCTGACACAGAGAGATGCTGCCTCCTGCTCACGGTGGCTGGCAGGGCACTCGCTGGCCAGAGGTGAGACGGGGAGGCTGACGTGGAAGGGTGCTAACATATCGAATTTAACAAGTGCAACTGATATTATTATTGTGGGTGTGTGGTACCACATTATTGTTTGAGACAAAAAAGGAAAATGTAATAACCAGCCTGAAGTCATCCCGTCTGCTGTCCAGCATTAGACAAATTAAACATTTGACCCATACCCCCGTTCTCAAAGGGGAGTGGCCGAACATGGATAGGTTGCTCTGGGCTGGGGCTGTTCCCCTTGTGTGTCCCGACGGTGTCAACGGTGCCCAGAGTGACACATACAATCAGAGCCTGGTTCCCCAGGCGGCAGAGGGCCTGACGAAACCTTGGCTCAGGCCTCTCATGGGGCCCTTTAAGTTTCACCTCTTGTCAGCCCCATTTCTCTGACACGCTGGCTGTAAGCCACGCCACCCCCCACCAAGTGAGACTTAGGTCTGATTAAGATCTGTGTTTAGTGTGATTTGTGTTTGGTGTGGTCTGTGCCTGGTATATCCTGTGTCTGGTGTAGCCTGTGTTTGATGTAGCTTGTGTCGGGTGTCGTCTGTGTCTGGTGTGGCCAGCGTCTCATTTAGCCTGTGAGTTGTGTAGTCTGTTTGTTGTGTAGTCTGTCTCTGGTGAAGCCTGTGTCTTGTGTAGTCTGTCTCTGGTGAAGCCTGTGTCTTGTGTAGTCTGTCTGGTATTCCTGTATCTCACTTATCTTGGAAGGGTCACTTGCTCACTTCCTTGGCCCCAAGTGTTAGAATGATCTTCCCACAGCTGTCAGAACAGCTTTCCATGACTAAATTTTCCAGCGTAGATTCAAAACCCATCTATTCCCTCTAAACCTCGGCTCTCCGAACTCTGACCATTCTCCTCCTAACGCCAATAAAAGCTAGTATCTGTAAAACGGATTGCGATTTAAGCATAGAAGATAAAAGTCTGGTGGCACTTCAAGCTCTTGCAGTTGCTTTTAAATCTGTTGTGGCAATACAAACCTGTGGAGGCTTCCAGCCTGAACCTTGCGGCTGGAAATTGGCGGTAATGGTTTGAGGCTGTGCTCACTATGACAGCACTTACTCCCATTGTGGCAGTGTTTGCCGCAATGGCAGAGCATTTCAAGGATGGCACTAATGATTCAGTACCCGTGTGGCTAATTGCCTAACCCTATTGAATGCGCTTCTGCAAGCCACTCCAGATAAGAGCGTCTGTCAAATGACTAAATGCAAATGTTAATGTAAAACATAAATGCATGTTATAATCTTGGCCTGCACCATACGTTACAAAAGACATAATTTGCTCTTTCATATAACTGCATATCCAAGGATATGTTTGATGGTTTTATTAGGCTTTACAACATATTCTGCTTTGCATTCACAGAATTATACATTTATGCAGGCCTATATGAAAACCATGTGCTGTGCCAAGCAACACTACAAAGCAACTGGAACTGCAGGTATACTGAGGCCAAACAATGAATACTACAGGAATAATCACAACATTCCCAAAATCAGGCCTTGCTCTCTGCTGGCATATTTGTAAAATCCTGACACCCCATATTGCACATTGCCTTGATATCTCAACCTGACAGTGATTATTCTGTTACTGTCCAGGAGCAGAACTTGTGCTAGAAAAGGCCTAATCCACATCTGTTATGGCTAATAGCTGCTAATGGGCTCAGACTGCTATTTGACTATCTTGAGGTAGCTTATAATATGCTGATTAAAAATGCACTCGAGGGCAACCAGCAGGGAGCACCAAGAGCAGTTGTTGGGGAGGTTAAGTTGCTGCGTTTAAAAGACAGCCCCAGGGATTAGGGTCATTTAAATGAGTGAACGGCTTGAACCAGTGACTGCAGGACGGGGCAGACAGCGAGAAGCAGGACAAGAAAATGCGATGGTATCCGGACGTCAGCAGGCCGTGCGGGTCACGGAGGCTGATGGGGCACCCCACCCCTGCGACCGTACAGCTCCATAAGGTGGCCACAGGTGCTCACCATACTCATTTAACCAACCACATCAGTGCTTCTCACAGTCGTGAGGATAGTAAATGTATTGCTATATGCATAAATCACAGAATTCATTGTGGGATTTAGGTTTTTGTTGTTTATTTTTTTACAATATGTCCTACAAGGTATGCAAAATATGTCAATTGCTTTTTTGTAACGTTGTATAGACTCACAAATTACTTTTTCAAAAGAGCAAACACCAGCCCTGGTGCACAAACACATGGAGATGCAGTCAGAGCATTGCAAGTATTGTGAGGTTACAGCAGGTGTTTCAGGATCACAGTGCCCAGGTGAGGTCACAGGTGAAGCTTGAGCTCAGAAGGACAGGAGGAGGAGAATAACAGTTAGAATGACTCTGTGTTTAGATGCCGTGTACTGTGCAGCCTATCCTCTTTGTTTTATGGTTTTCGGTCCATCTTGGTTTCATTTCAGTGCTGAATCGAGGGGCAAGGAGGAAACTCCTATTGTCCTCTTGAAAGCAGGTCCTGTGTGGAAAACAAGCAGAGAGATGCACCCACGAAACTATAACAAAGAAATCAGGGATGATGCAACTATTTTGCAATGTATTGTGATAAATTTTGACATACATTGCAAGCAAGAATGAAGTGGTTCTAGCTCAATGGTTATGACTGCTTTGCTGATGTTCTTGCCCTCTGGTGGTAGAATGTAGCTATCGCTGCTCACGGTCAAGAGTCAGTGCCACGGCTTTTTTTTATGTTTCCTCTTTCCTCATGTGCCAGGCAGAAATGTACTTTTCTTAGCTGGACAAGCTAAGAATGACCAAGATGGAAAATAACACCAGTGACAAACTGATACATTAAATTGGTTGCTTGTGTTTCCAGACTTGTGCACCATTTTTAGGGCCACTTGAGACACTTTTTCAGACACACTGGAGGAGCACCTCTCCTTGACCTCTCTTGATGTTGCTAGCTTGATGATTTTGTCACCAAGATCAGGAGTTTTTTAGAGAGTACCTGTAAGGTCTGTCACTAAATTACATTTTTTTCAGAGCGCCCAAAGTGGAAAAAAAAAACTGGCAGGCAACCAGAGTTGGGGTCAATTCCATTTCAATTCATTCTGTTCTGGGGATGAACTAAAATTGAATTAACGAATTGAAAACTGGCAGTCAATTTCTATGAAGTTTTTTCAATTAAGAGACTGAATTTCAGTTCATCTCCTGAAAAGCCCAAACTGAAATGGAACTGACCCCAACTCTGCAGGCAGTAGCATAAATTTCCCCCTAGGAGACCTAGGAACTCTGCCCCTGTCTACAAATGGCAAATTTTTGGAGGGAAAATTGGCAACTTTTACCTCAGATGAGCTATCGCACACTGGGGATGCACTTGCAACGATGGGGGGGCAGAGGACGGAGACAGAGAAAGCAGGGGAGCAAGGACGACATACAGCAGTGGCAGTCAGTCACCTAGCAACAGGTTGCCCCCCACCCCACCCCCGCCAACAAAATGGGTGAGGAGCGGCCCTAAAGGACCCTGGCCTCCCCAGAGCACAATCCCCCCCTGTCCCCACTCTCCCACAAAGGGGCCGGACACAAAAGCGCTGAAGGAGGGCCCTGCTTGACAGGGTAAACATTGGCTTGTAATTGTGACTGACTGCACAGGGGAAATGATGTTCTTTTTTTTCCCCCCCAGGCATCATTCACGAGGGGCGCCCAGACGGCCGCACTTTTGTCACCCGGTAATTGGAGAGCATTCCAACAGCAGAGAGGGGCAAATATCGAAAATACTCAAAACTCCTCGACCTCCTTTTCAAAAGCTCAGCACAAAAGGAGGGAGACATGAACAGGAACTCTCGCACATACACACTCACACATACACACACATGCACACACACACACAGGTTGGAGGCATTCAGCAACATCCCTCCCCTCTGTTCTGCATAAACAGGTCATTAGCGAGCCTGTGGGCTGTTAGGACCGCGCTGCTCTGACGGGCACATTCAAAACCCTGAGGTCACCTCCAATTTCCCATTTCTTCCCTTCTCGAGCACTCCACTCCTCACCGGCTCTCTTTCTCTTCTCTTCCATAGTAATGACAAGCTGGAGCCAACACAGCTCTCAGCACATAAAGGTATGAATTCAAAAAGAAAAAAATGTCCGCAATCCTATTTCGACCTGATTCAGACCTGACAAACCCATTTCGGCCAAAGAAAACGTGGCCTTCTGATCTTTTATGTCAAAAAATGGATGCATTGTCTGTTGGCTGACGATTGAGGATATCACAGAAAACTCAATTCGCGACACATTAACCGTAAATTCCTGACATTGTTTTCTTTTCAGCGCGAACAGCCAAGCACAGGACCGACTGAAAGCCAGTGTCAGCCAGTGTTCCTGTGCTGAATGCAATATGGCTATAGAGTATAAATTCTGCTCCTGTGGGTTGCAATCACAGTACTGCTGTTGCTGTCTCCTGCTCTCCTGCTTGTCTGTTCCCAGCAACTGATCCAGAATCATCTTCCAAAGCCCTTTTCATAAGTCTGGCCATTAAGATATAAATGTTCAAACAGATCCAGGGTCACATCCTTTTCTACATCCTGTGTTCTCGATCCAGGGATACCATCTATAAGCACCCTGTTCCCAAAAGTCTAGTCAATTCTTGATCATTTTAAGTGCAGGAATGCAGTTACACATCACATGTAATGTCTGACCTTATACAACTTATACAAACCCCTAGCACAGCAGATTTTGAAAGGCTGGTTAGCAAAGGCTTTTCGGGATTGATATGTCAGACCTTGCATGAATAATGTCAAGTGCATATACTGTACACTGTACACTACAATCATTCATACAGCTTTTGAACCTTAGGATACTGCCATATCACAGCACTGTGCCACCATAGTTCAAATCACCTGAACGAGACGGCAGCTTGGTATAGTGAGAAGGGCTTGCAAATCAAAGGTTGCTGGTTCAATTCCCCGGCGGGGCACTGCTGTTGTATCCTTGGGCAATATACTTGACCCAAATTGTCTCATAACATATCCAGCTGTAGAAATGGATAATGCACAAAATTGTAAGCCATGTAATTCACTCTGTATAAGAGCATTGGCTGAGCGACTGTAATGTGGCTAGGGCAGTTTCCAGTGAAATGCCGAGGGAAGAAAGACATTCATGCAAAACGGCAAAGTCCTTGGAGTGGGTCGCCCTTCCACAAAGCGCACCTGAGGAGGCCAAGTCGTTAAAGGGCAGAGTGACAGCGCTCAAAGATGGCAGCCGTCTTGGGGTTTTTAGCGAGGGGCAAACCTTTAGCAGACGGAGTCGAGCATCGGAGGTGAGCCGTCTCAATCAGGGCGGGGAGGGGCTTGGACACACGCGAGACAGTGCGGCCTCTCCGCCGCCATCCCCACCGAGCTGTAACGAGTTCCCAGCATCCCCCCCTCCCACCTCTCCAAATTCCCTTTGAGGGGGATTCAGCGAGCGAAACCGCTGTCTCAAGGTGTTTCCAGAACCTCTCTCACGGCCGAGACTCCCGAGCTGACAGCCAATTAAGGAGATTACGTCTGGGGCTGAAAGGAGGGCCGCGGTCCGCCGCGTGGTGATTGTGTCTGACAAGGTCACCAGATGCCACACAGCAGCAAACGGCCCCACAGACACGCACTCTGGTGCCAGTGGACCGATTAGACCCGAGACGTCGGCCTTCCTCACCCTCCCTGCTATGCGCACCGACATTCCGTGATCTGCCCCGCTGGTGTCGGCCCAACTCAACACTTCTGGCTGGGAGTTACGCGAGGGCACCAGACAGACAAATTTCAACAGCTGTTGCTCCTCTTTTTGAAAATGTAGAAAATTTTAACACGTTTCATTTTTTTAAACTGCACTTTTTCTGAAGCACCATTCAACCATTTGACCTCACGTTTTTCAAGATATAAAATTTCCAAAACACAAAAAGTTGAATGAAATAGTCGCTGGTAGTGTAATGTTATGTCTGCGTGGCTTAGACTTCACCTGTGTCTGTGGTTGATCAGACACCAGTACTTGAAATGAGACACAGCCAAGCTGGTTGCTTTCCTTGCAAGGCGACAGCAGTTTCTTGGCGTCTCAGGGCCCTACGCCCCTTTCCCCCCAAACACGGCCCTGATGTTGTTCTTACACGTCTGCCATTTCACATCCTTGACGGGGGAAAAAGGAGTATAACATTAGCACTGCCTTTCTGAGCCCTCAGGACAGTCATGGAGTCATGCTCAGCATTGAGGGGACCTGCTCATGCAGAACACTGTGCTGGACTTCAGTGCACTGAGGACATTTTGGTGAATGTATAAAAGAGGTTCAGGGTGCTGCCATTAAACAAGAAAGTGAACTTCAGTGGGTTAACTGTAAGTCCATAGACTTCAGTAAGATAATTGTAAATTACTGGGCTGACTGTGTAAAAGTCAGGGTACCTTCTCATCCACCAGCATGGCACCCTTTTAGCGACCAGGAATGTTTCCCATTCCTTCTTAGGTCTCAGAGTGACTTCCACCAAGGAAATTTTTTAATTGAGTGTACAGTATGTTTACGAAATATGTTGCACACAAGTATGAAAACAATCCAATAGGGCATACATGACCAGCTGAACCCAGGTGGCAGTGCAGCACAGTGGTTAAGGAGCACGACTTGTAAGCGAAAGATTGCCGATTTATTTCCCTACTGGGGCACTGCTGCTGTACCCTTGGGCAAGGTACTTAACTTACAATTGCCTCAGTAAATATCCAGCTGTATAAATGGGTAACATTGTTAAGAAAAAAAAAAAAACTGACCGACGTAAGTTGCTCTGGATAAGAGCGTCTGCTAAATGCCAGTAATGAATCAATCAATGCATGCTTTGATTGGTTACTTCACTAATACTTAAAGTGTAGTCATTAATTTAAAGGTTATACATACTGATACTTTGTACACATTAAGCTTGTTTTTCAACACAACTCTGAGCAAAAGAAAAGCACACACTTTGTATTAAAACAGGGAAGCTGGCACCTGGATTCCGTATTTTATTTCTTTATTAGCATTTCAAAGGACACAAAAACATTTAAGCATTCATATCTTCGCCAATTTGTCCTCCTTCTCTTCTCCTTTTGCTGGCTTTCAGGATGCTGATGCACTTTTTTGTTACACACAAGCACTGTCTATGTATGGAAATATAAAAAAGCAACTTTCTGACATAAATGATCTTTTTGGTCAATCGGAATGAAAATGAAATATTATACTGTTAAAAGTGAACTCATTCATCAGTTGACCAATAGTGACAGGATAATCAGGTCCGTCGGAATGAAAATGTATAATTACGCTGTTAAACTTGATTAATTGGTTGACTAATCACTTGGCAGTGACAGATTAGTCGGCTGAGTAATCAGCTGATATTGACAGCCCTTTTCTTACCTCAGGTCTCGCATGAAGGTGAATATCTACTCTGCGGGAACCTCCAACCAATGTCATGAAATGAACTGTCTCTCAGTTTACTGATACAAATGCCTAGATTGTTATCTGTGACAATTTACTGTCAGGGGTATAGTACTGAGAATCAAAGCTTCTTCAGACCAGAGATTATTTTACTGCTCTATATCCACACGCAGTCCTGTTTGTTTGTGCTCAAAATACATCTGTACAGAAAAGAGGCTGGAAATGTTACAAGTGTCACAATGCCAAATTCCAGTGCTGCTGTGAAAGTGTCAACCTGCTGGTACAGTGAGGGCCATTTCTCTATCAACACAACACTTTGTCATAGGCACTTCAGCCTCACACAAAATAAGCTCTTTATACTCTATAAAGCTGCGTTTTAACCGAGCGCTAAGCGAAATTTCGCTCCGCTTTCCTCGCGCAGGTTTGATCGCTTGCCTGAAAAATGAACAAGAGATTTCTGGAAAGGGGGCGTGGTTTGTAGCCCTACTTGAAGGCTTCTACCAGGCAAAATTTTCGCTCGAGTTGAACCTTTTTTAACTCAAGCGAACCGTTGCGAACGCTCATTTCGCCCATTTCGCATCGCTCTCAGTTTCGCCGCGATTAACTCCGCCCATTCGCCTCCTGCCATTGACTTTTCATGCGTTCCCGTCGCTCGTAAACTTCGCGTCGTGTTTGGTTAAAACGCAGCTTAGGAGACTTTGTGAATGCTCACAACAGTTAAATAAGTCATAAGTTAAAAATGTGGACAAATGTGGTGTAATTATATAAAGGAGAATGCGGAGAATGCACGGCCAATGGAAGTGCAACCTCTCTCGGCCAATCCCTGCCTTCCCCCATGCACCAGACTGGAAAGAACAGGTACTGACCCTGCGTGTGATCTCATCCGCGAGTGGCAGCAGCACCAGGCCCTGATGAGACCACAGGCAGAAAACAGCTTGTAAATGAGAAGAAATAGATAAATGTTAACACTGTCTCAGCATAGGCCTACATAGTGACTAAAACATCTCCATTAAGCTAATAAAGACCTATAAGAGGAATATTGTCTTACATTTTAGTGTTTGAATGGTGAACAATGATTGATAAGAGTAAAAATGACCTTTCCAACATATTCGCAGACCCTAACAGCAATCTGTGAGAACGATAACACAGTACGTGTTTCACTCTGGAGTTGGAGTGATGGGGTACTGGGCACTAAGCACAGGACACGTTCAGGCTCTGGGAACCAAAGTAAAGCCTGAGCAGGTGTTTTCTGTGGCCGTGGACCAGTGCCAATTCAGTTCTTCACAGCAAAAAATAAGTCTAAGGAGCAAAGAGCCAGCAATGGAGCCAGCAGCAGAACTAGCCATGGAACCAGTCACTGAGCTACCCATGGAGCCAGAAGCCAGAGCTCCTTGGTAAACCTTGGGTTACCTATGTGAACCTTTCCTCTAATCCACATCATAAGAAACAAGGTCCTCACTGCTCAAACAGAACTCTTCAGCAATTAAGGATATAAAATTAGTAAACAAACAAAAAGCATTCAGATCCTAAAATTCATTGATGTGTCACCCAGCCTCAAAATCAAAAACCCACAAACCCGTGGATCTTGAAGGCCTTCCCTGACGTCCATTTTTACCCATCAATACTCGTACTGGAAAGGTAGAGGCTGCAATCCAGGGCCTAACAGAAGAAAGTGCTCATCAGCATTTCAGGCAGACCCCATGGAGACCGTGCTGCAGGCCTCTGGGTCAGGGATTGCCTACTGCAGACCTGCACACAAACTAAAACTGCGTGACACTGACCACTGTTACGCACTAACCTATTCAAAATAATAATCCATAAAGGGTACAATAATACATAAACATGCACCAAAAACTCTTAAATATAGCCGTGCAGTAAGGTGTATAAAACCATAAACTGAATGTTTGTTTCAAGGGCACATGGGTAATATTGCCATCCTTGAAGCCCTGCACTGATACGGATAAATAGTGTCACTGTTAGGCAGCCAATTCAAAATAAAACGCAACTGCATATATTGTGGTGGTGTGACCTTACTGCATCTGACTTGGAAATTCTAATTATAAGAACATATAAACGGTATAAAGACTGAGAATCCAAAAGAGAGAGAGATTCCAACCTCTTTTTATAATCAGAATGATTTCAGGCAACCATCTCTTTTCTCACTATAATTATCTCCTTAGAAAAATAGCAAAGGAAATGCTGTCACATTAGAGTAAATAAAGGTAACCTTTGGTGCAGGTCACTCTTCAATACATAATATTCCATAGAAAGTTATTAAAACATTTTACCAGGAAAACTAAACGTACCACATAATGTGACTGACATAATGTTGACATTTTTACCAAGAATGAACATTTAACATCAGTTGAAGACCACCAACGTGGGTAACGAGACCTGATTTTTAAAAGAAAAAAAAGAACTTATTTCAATTTAGCTCCCCGTGTCAATGCCAATGGATACAACTCTGCATCTAAACTTGGAAAAAGAACTTCTTTGTAGCCAGGGCACAATATTTAAAATATACAATTCACTTTTTTTTAGTATTTCTAATCAATATCCACTGTCTAATTTGTTCAAACAGTATCATCAAGTTCATTTATGTCAGGCATGTTGCAGTTGCCTATGATACATAAGTACAATAATGGCGATACTGTATATATAAATACTGTATTAGAGTAATCCACTTTTAGTGGTAGAAAGACAACAAGTTAGCGATAGCCATCAACAGTACCAACATTTTAAATAATTTTGTGAAACAAGAAATTGGTTGACCAGCCACAGACTTACCTTTGGCAATTGTAGTGTCAAACGCATGTTTACTGTGAGTAACATACAGAGTCAGCAGTTGTATTAAAGCCAAGTAAGCCTATTCAAAGTGTAATCAAACCAAGATATTCATACTTAAGGAACATTTAGACACATTCACTGGGTAACTGTTATTGTTGGAGAAAAGGACTGATTAACAGATCCTATGGCAAGCTCATCTCCTAAGGAAAAAGTGCAACAAGTGTGAAAACCCACTGGAGAGATTTAACCCTTAGCATTTGCTACAGCTTTAAAAGGGGGCAGAAATTCAGGGTCCAGACATACCCTTGGGTAGTTCTCCTTCAGTAGCCAGCCTCATGGCTCCATAAGTATGGAGATACCATCAAACAGCAGTGGATTCGTTCCTTACCTCTGATATCCACTTCCAGGCCAGCACCAATACAGATGTCATACAAGGCTACACTCCCTTCTTAGACCTCAGGCCAAAATGCTCCTGCTTTACAACAGTATATAAGGACACCATATGGTCACAGCATCCACTTCCACACAGCGCGCAATTGATCTATACTGTACACAGGGAAAGCCAACTGTGGTTACTTGGAACACACAAGCCTAGTTAGGTGACAAAGGCAATTGTAAGCCTGGTTACCTAACTAACTAATTTAGGTGCAACATAGTGTTACACATCAGAAATGACATTCTGTACAGTAAGATGTGGTAAAATGAATAAAAATACTCCTAGTGTAAACAGCCACTCTTTGCTCTTGTATACCTGCTCCTGGAGTGTTCAACTCCTCTTGTCGCCCTCTAGCTGCAAAACACTGTTACTGCAAGAGCCAGTCCTTCGGTCAGTACATCAGGTTCTCTTTGTGAGACGTGACTCTGATTAGGGCCGCTTCCTCTGGCCACAAAGAAAAGGAGGGGGAAACTGATCTCGCTCAATGGCTAGGAACTGTTAGTAAGCAGAGGGTTTCTTAATATTAGCCCCTTTCAAATGACTGCTTTCTGAGATTAAGCTTGTACTCCTTTACTTATTCAGTGTGGCAAACAGAAAAATTGGGTCTTTCTACACAGCCTCACTGGCGCGGGCAGATAAACACACAGTTTGCGCCAAGGACGCAATGTGCTTTGCTGTGCTCAATGCTGACATTCCTTTTTTTTTTTTGTCCAGAAAATGCATATTTGTGCAATTTGTCATTTCTTGGTTCTATATGCTTCTGGGAAATCATTAATGATTCGTAATCATTCAAAACATTCATAATGGCCAATGCATACTTTCAAACATTTTATAACCATCAGGTAAAGGTCATGCATAAAAAAACAAATTTATTTCATATGAGGAAAAAAATGAAAGGCATTCAATGGCAAGATGCTGAAAAGCTTTAGCTCTTCCATAGACACCGATTGATAAAAACACTACAATCATAATCAAAGGATGAACATTTTTAATATTCAATCTCTGAAATTTCAAAACTGCTAAGTGCATAATTCCATTTTAAAAAGCTCACAGGTCTTGAGCTCGCAAATCTGGGAATGGAGATCTCAAAAACATCACCCACCGAGGCAATTCTCTGAATAGACAATGAAAAACTCAGAGGACAGTTAAGGTAGTAACCCATTTATTTAGTGGCACATTTTGCAAACTAGAAATGTTTTTTCAAACTCGTCGGCAAAAAAAAGGAAGAAACAGAAAGAAAGGAAAAAGCAACAATTCACAAGCGAGGAATGCGATTTGTTCAACTGACTCCAAACAAATAGTACAGTTTTTCGGGTTAGGGAACAAAGCTTTTCACAAATATTTTTTTTTTCCTTTGGAATAAGTACATAATACAAAATATACAATTATTGAGCTTTTGTGTCAAGTCAATCACGGAGACCTCTAAGTAGCAGTTGAAACAACATAGACAATAATTTACTATAGCATTACACAATCTACGTACAGGAACCTATTTCTGCAAATGTGTGTATGGCCAAACATACAGATATCTGCAGAAATAAATGCATTTAATGGTTATATTTTTGTTAAACATGACTTGAATTACTGTTTCAAATGAATGACATCTTCTGAGGGGTAAAGGGATAAAACATGCTCTCCAGGCCTCGATAGGGTGATTCTTTAAATAATTTAGAAACTTGGTAAATATTTCTCATTTGATGAAAAGAAAAAAAATGCATACCCACAACCAATATAGAGAAAACTATGAGGTTTTTGTATGAATGCCAACACAGCAAGGCGAGTTACTTCGCAGGTAAGGAACTGGTCTTGCGGGTGCTGGGGTAATTAATTCAGTAAGGCAGAATGGTGAGCTTATCAGTGAGTTAAAGGTTAGCATGGTGGGGCTTTCCAATACTCAGGTTCAATACCATCACCCACCATTGCTCAGCTCTGAATTTAAACCGCTGCCGGAAGAGGCACGCGATGTCCCCCGTTTGAGTGTTTACAGCATGGACAAACGGGACTCTCACATACGCAGCTACCTATCTGTACAGGTAACCGCTTTTTCCTGGCTGGTTTGCAGCCATCTACATTATTTCTTTAGATTTTGAATGACCCCCTCCCTCTCCCCTCCCAGAACCCATAAAATCCTCAAATCAGTGCAAATACAATTTTGTTTTTAGATTTTACTCACAACAGTGGTACATTTTCCTAATAAGTTACAAGTCAAGTAAATATTCTGAATATATTATCTTTTTTGTACTTCCTAAAAACATCCCATTTTACCTTTTTTGTTTTCTTTTTTTTTGTTTGATTTTTACATTTTTTTTTAGCAAACACAAACCAGGGAGCACATCTGTTTTTGAGGAATAACAACATAAAATACAAGGACTGGGGGCAGGAGAAAAAAAAAATACAAAAATACAAAAAAAAAGCTGACGCTTCTGTTGTATTTTGTCAATTCTTTCCTGCTACAAATCTGTCTTACTCGACCCTGGATCCAAGTCTGTTTTTCTTTTTTGTGGAATATTTCATTGCAGTCTTTGTTTAAAAAAAAATGACACGGGGTTACCACTTCTCTGTGAGATACATGCACACGCACACGAACTTTGAGACTGCCGACTCAACACAACGCCTCAGCGCAACGAGAAATGAATAGCACCTCCTCCGCTGATTCTGAGGAGCTGAAGGAGCGAGCTGAAGGAGCAAGCGGGAACCCGCGGCCACAGCTCGGACAGAAACGGTGAAAAGCGAAGCCGTTCTTACCGCCACTTAGAAAGAGGAACAGATCCAGGAAGTGCATATACTAGTGTATGCTTATGAGGTATTGTAGTTTACTGTGTTATTGATCATACGAACGTATCGAGACGTGAGGCTTTTCCAACTGCTGGACGAACTGAGACAACTGAACGCTGTATTGCTTTCAAAAAGCAACAATCTGCCTTTAAAAAAAAATCCTGTCATTCTGTTCAGTGTTGTATGGCTTCTATGGTCTCATTCACACTATTGCAAGACTGGGTTATAGAAAAAGAAAAAAATGAGTGTTTAAAAATAATGAAAGCACACTTTACAGCTTAAAATAGAATTTCGATATTTACCCCACACCTATTTAAAATGATCTTTGTTTTAAATCCTACCATGGGAGTAGAAATTGAAACTCTGTTCACCTCCTAATATAGCACAGACACCTAAGGACATGAAGCATCTATTGCACAAAATGCCATTTTTGCTCATCTATACAAAGTGTAAATACAGAAATGTAATCTTATATTTATAATGCATTTCCAAAATAAAAATAGTTCCAGTCTGAGAAGGTTAAAAACCACAAAAAACAAAACATCGACAGTGGATCAATAGTCTACCTGTAAATGTTACGTTGGGTTAAGCAAGAGGAGTTCCTTTGTTTAACAGAATTTTTACACGCATCTTAAGAGGAATACAAATGCACCCGCAAATTACTATGTGTGGCAGACAGATTCAGAGCTAGCAGGAAATTAGAGCTTATGAGGAAACCAATGCATAGAATTCAATTTGATCCTAAGACGACCCTTATGAAAGCGAGATTCCTTGCTCAGCTACCCCAAAACGACATTTACATTTGCCATTACACCATCGATAGGAAACTCCAGAAAAGAGCAGTAGATATTTGGGTCTGGTGTTCTGGTTGACAAACACAAAGTTGTGTTCCCTTTGCACAAAAGAAGAGACAAAGAAAAGGGGAGAAAGCAGCAGTATTTACTGTGGTAAACAGCTCAACACACATACTTTTTCCTGCATTCAGACAGACAGTGCTTTACGTTACCATACTAACTTAAGGCTACATTATCTCAGCATGGTTTGTGCACACAAGGAAAGCCAGACACAGTCTCAAGGAAAACTGGAATAATCTTTTTTCTTTTTTTTTTCTTTTTTGTTTTACAGTCCAATAAAAACAACTGTGGCGCACGAAATGCGAGAGGAATTGCATGAGAAACCTACAAGACCGAAAAACTACGACGAAAAAAGTATGCGTATGGAACTAAACCGCAAACTGCTAATTGTTTTGGAGACAGAACATTTTAGACACCGTTTTTGCTGAGGATCCTGACAGCACTTCCCTTTTGCAGCTCTGATGCCACTTTGTCTCAGGGAAGTTGTTACTGTGCTCTTTGCGTAACGATCCACGTGCGGGTTCAGCTAACCGCAACCCATTACCGCCACATTGCCATGTATTTACGTTCTTTTTGTCCTGTCCTCCTGAGCTACAAAGTGCAACCAGGCCTCCTGCCACCAAACCCTCCAACTGCAAATGAAAACTCTTTATGTTATTCAAGAGAAATCCAATTCACTCCTTTGCCACAAACCTTGAAATGCTCATTACTTGGCTGCCTGGGCGTGCTTAGGTGTCTGTCTATGTGTGTGTGTGGGCATGCGCACATGTGTGTGCATGTGTGTATACACAAATATGTGTTTGTGTTCACGGGGGTATGTTCAAGGTCATGAAATGTGACACTCACTTGGTAAATCCTAATCTACAATTAACAAACTACTTTTTAAAAAGCCCACTTAAACAACACACGGTTATGTTTCCGAGATGGGGTTACATTATTAGATTGTCAGTTTTATTAAACAGAATTTTAAAAAATATTAATTGCATTACCCTGTATAGATTACGAGAAAGGGGGGCTATTCTTCAAAGCCGAAAAGGTTTCAAGCCGGCGCGTCTTCTTTCGGTATACTCTACTGTTTCACATATTTTAGGCCTGCATTCAAACTTAACATTGGGTCAGAAATTCGAGCAGGAGTTACTTTCTTTGCAAGGTTACCCATGAAGAGTGACTGAGTGGCTGAGACAAACTGAATAGTAACCCTCACTTAAACTGCTGACTGCAGAGTTAAGGCCACAGCAGGGGCTGAATCACTTGCCAGAATTGAACACAACTTTAAAAAGCCAGAGGGACAAAGTACCTTGAGCCTCGGCATGTATCTGCGGCAATACTACTCTCTCTTAAGTTACAGTCCAGACTCTACACACGTCCGTAACAGTTCCCAAAAAAAAGTAAAAACCGCAACCATGCTTTTCTCAAAATTGTTATCACATTAAATGCAGCTTCAGTTGTTGAATGACTGTCATAAACAGGAACACAGAGGGGTTGGAGGGGGGTACTTGCAGAGGGCAATCAAAGCACACACTTAAGAGCAGCACCCATGGCCAGCCCTGGGTGTTGTGAAAGTAGAGGGTCTCCAAACTGCAGTGCCGCACCACGGCCGAGGACGAACGCTTTTTAACCGGGGGCTAGGGGGCAAGGGTCTCACTTTCATCTCTAGACCAGGATGGGGGCTTTGTCAAGCACGGGAGAGCAGCGAACACGACCATTGACAGACACCCCCCCCCAAATAAAGAAAAAAGCACATCACCTTTCTCATGAACCTGATTACCAGCATCCTGCTTAACGCTGCACTTTATACCGTGCCTGAGGTTCGGGACCAACAGTTACTTGTGGAGCAAATGCTGCACGGCCAAGTACTTTTCCTTGTTTAGTTTTAAACTGACATGTGCCCGATGGATGTGGAGGAGGTTAGCATTGTTATGGTAACGGAAGGGAGATGGAGAGATGTGGAGAGGCGAGGCGTCCCCTGCCTGGCCACAGCAACCACGCGCATTGTAACACACACACACACGCTCTCACAGACATGCATGCATGCACGTATGCGTGCACGCACAAACACACACTCAGTCTCACCAAGGGGGTTTCCTGCTCTCAAGGGACTCTTTTACACATTAAAAAAAAAAAAAAATTAAAATAAAAAAAAAAAAAAAAAGAAGATGAAGATCAAAAGGCTTCTCAGGTTTCCAGACACACACAGACATACACACTGGAACACACTGGTTGGGGAAGAGAGGGGAAAAAAAAAAAAACATACCCGCAGTTGTCACAACCCATGATTTTGACTTGCAACTTTTACTGTGCGGTGAACTCAGAGTTTACCCGTTTTTTAATGTGCACAAACTGAAAGAACAAGGGGAGGTGGGCACCTGGGAGATATCAGGCTGATGTCCACTGAGCGGACACTGCAGTCCAGACCAACAGAAAAGGCAGATAGTGCATATAGGTTATTTTTTTTAACCTTTGTTTTTTTTCCTTTTTTTTTTTTACTTAAACCAACTCAAGCTGCGTTAAATACAGGCGGTTTTTGTGTGTGCAAGGACAATTGCACTTCACAAAAACAACAAAAAATTACAAACACACGTACATACGCGCACACACACACACACACACACACACACACACACACACACACACACACACACACACACACACACACACACACACACACACAAAAAAAAAAAAATCTTGAGTCCGATTAATTACAGCAAAGAATCATTCCAACCGACTGGAAAAAAAAAATGACAATGACAATTAACCGTCTTTGTTTTAGACTTGGTGGCGGTCGTGGTTTACCTGTGTCGGGGAGGTCGGAGGGGGGGGGGGAGAGGAAGAGATGTAAAAAGGGGAACAGGAGCGCTCCTGGCTTCCTGGGCAGGTTGCTGCTCTACAGCAGGGGTCGTTCCGAGCGTCCTCTCCGAACTTGGCCCCCACATGCCCCGTGGTTTTTTCCCTTCTTTTGAACGAGCGCTCGGAGGGCGGGCGGAGGGGGGGCAGCCGGTGAGTGCCGTGGCGGGAAGTCTTGGTGCTGTAGGTGGCTGAGTAAAACGCGGCACGGGGTTGGGGGGGGGCGAGGTGGGGTAGGGGCTGCGTTACCACATGTCGTCGGTGGAGGCGGAGTCCTTTACAAAGAGAAGGGAAGGGGGGGGAAGAGGCCTTTTAGAGCCGGGGCCCATCCACAAGCACAGCATTTTCTCAAGAAAGCAGCGATGACCGCGGGGCCTCGGTGGCTATCCTTTGCACTGTGGAGGGGGTGGTGTCCCCGCAGATGGGGAGAGGGGTGGAGGACGGAGTGGGGTTGAGTGTGCTCATTCGGGGGGCTTAATACGGTCACGGGGCACCGTGCCACACACCCCACTGCTGGGGGCTAATCATGGGGACACAGAACGACCCCGACCTCAAACCCACATTCAGAGGAAAAGCTCACTGATGAAGAGACAGATGAGAACATGAACTGCCCTGCACAGCTAACACATTACTACTGCTGAATATCCCTTAGTGGGAGCTTTCAAAACCAGATTATTACACATATGAAAATAATCGAGGGGTCAGTTAATGGTGAAATGAAAACCTCAACTGCAGGGCACCCAACAATCGATCCCCAGAGATAGAGCTTTTCTGCAAAGAGAAACCCAAGTGTGACAAAAAAGGGACTCAGAAATGTCCCTTTGGAAATGTATTTTTTGGCTGAGGGACTGCAGTTTACCCCCCGTGCCACAGGAAAGGAAAACAGTTTTACTCTCTTTATCTGACACTGTTCTGGTGTCTGGATCCCAGTCCAGGAAAATTCACGTCACGATTATGAGAGAGAGAGTAAAGCTTCATGAACCCGACAGTATCCCATAAGCTGTCAGTAACTTAGAGAAGCCAATGAAAAAAAAGTCTCCAAGGCACAGGACTGGTTGAAATTACTGACAGCTGCGCTCTGGGTGGAGCTTAGTGAACCTTCGCTCTCCCATCACTAGGAAGCAGTCTGTCCTCCCACCAGCTGAGCGCAGAAATGAAAGCAACAGACTCAGACATCAGTGGGAGGAGGGGGGCTCATTATGAAAATGATGTTATGACAGCGGGTGAAATCAAAGGGACAAATTAAAAAGGAACCGCTGATGAGACAGATGAGACCAAAAGGACGTTAAAAACCCTTTCTGGAAACCCATTTCCATTTTGACAGGCAGATGGGGGGTTGGGGGCAACAGGTGTTTTTTTTTTTTTTTTTAACATATATAGCCATTTAGACTTTACATGCTCCAGAAGAGCTTGTCAGCTTGATCAAATATAAAAAGACAAATATAAAAACTATGTGCCTTTGACCATAATTCCCTGAAAAGAACAGCATTTTTATGTGAAACAAATGTTATAAATAATGTTATAAATAAACCTGATTATATGATTAGTCGGCTATGTGATCAATTGTTGATATGATTAATCGCTTATACTTAACCGGTTACAGTGATACTTACTGTGTCATCACTCCGATAGGGGTTGAGTCTGTTGTATACTGCTTCAACCACGCTCCGTCTACGGCACAGGAAACACAGACACGTGCATTAGGTTCCGGCCTCCCATGCCGAAGGTAACCAACAAAAAGCTTTCGCTGCTGAGCGAGGGCTGCACAATGCCTTGTAGTGTTGTTTTTCCTTCCTTTAACAACCAAATAATTTAACTGTCATTCATGTCACCACGAATGAAGGATGCCAAATCGGTTCAGATCAGTTTGAAGTCCCTGAAGCTGTACAAACACTGTACATTTCTCACTGAACATGCAGCCTGGAATTCTCCTACCTTGTAATTAAATGTTCTCCAAATTGTGAAAGGCATTAAATCTCATTGTTATGGTGCTCTGTAATTAACTTTAGGTTTGTACAGGTTTTTTAGGAAGTACTGCATTTATTTTTAACATTTTTTGTTAATTTAAGTGACTGCTGAAGTTGTGATGATGTCTCTGATCTGAAGAAAATGTAACACTATCTGAAATTTCTTTCTGCAAGGAGAAGGACAGAGCTCCACAGCAGTTAGACTGACCCATCCCCTGATATTTTTGAGACTATATTTTCTGGTATGCTTTTTAACTCTGTTTCCAAGGGGAGGGGGGGTTTGTGTTTGCATTATTTTTAATGAATCTTACTAATGTTCCATAAACTATGAACTCCACTGATAACTGCTCTCTATGCAGTAGAATGAATATTTAATGTCTTTTCCACTCAAAAATAACAGCTGATGTGTGACGCTGTCCTACTGCTCCATGTCATCTGCACAGTTATCCATTAACAACTCCTCTGTTTACCTGGGGGCTTAATGGAGTTGTCATTTGGAGCAGAGGCAAATATTTCAGCATTGTTTGCTCAGGCACGACATAAACTGGGCAGCCAGAGATCCGACCCCCTGTCGGCCATTTTGAAAGGGCCTGCCACAGGCCGTGTCACAGCAGGGCTGTTAGTGGGTGAATTAGCTCCGGGTGGGGGTGGAAAGAGGGGAAAGCAACAGTCACAGCTGTAACAGCCAACTCCTTTTCTGCCGTCCTCCTCAAATTTGCACCTCCCCTTACCCTTTTTTTGCCTTCCTTTCAGGTACAAACGTGAAGCGGATGCCCTCCTGTCGCAGTTCCCCCAAAACTGCTGGTGGGGGGCCCCCAGCTGTCAGAGGCGGCTTGCCTGTTGCATTTTGACTACGCTTTTTTTAAGCTGGTACACTGAAAAGGTCACTCACTTGCTGGCCAGCTCGCCCCCTGGTGGCAGGTTGGGGATGCTCTCCGTGGCTAACGTACGCATCACGTGGACTAAGTCTGGCGCTCCTTCGTCTCCCTGCTTCTTAATGATCTCTGGGAATCAGAAGCACTTCTTGGTAAGTGGGGTGAACTCGCACAAGCATCAAACAGTCACATCTCTGCACCGCAAAGAATGGAAACAACAAAAGAACCTCTCACACACGCACACACAGACACACACGCACACACACGCAAGTACACACACACAGTGGAAACAAGGCCGCCTTGGCAATATGTGAGTCACCACCTATTCAGAGGAGGCAGAGTGGTTGGGTTCTCTTCTCTGATTCATACTGACATCAGCCTGCCTGAACACAACCTTGCATTTATGTTAAAAAAATATATATATATATATTTATATATATACAAGGGGTTTTCAGCCCAGGCCTAGTGCTTTGACTGCACTATGCTACACCTTCGTTTATTCAATGACTCATAGTGCAGGCACACCTTTGGGTGTACAGCAGGTGTTCGTACATCCAAGTGATGTTAGCGAGCTGAAACTCACTAAGCTAGAGCAGTTAGCTGCATTACCATGCTTTAACTGAACACAGGTGACTGGTGTGACCACAACTACACCGGTTCCTTGAATAAAAAAAGCCAAAGAGCTCAGAATATGTTCAGTAAATATCTTTATTGGAATCATCGTTAACATCTAAAATAACAACATCACAGTTCTCTACATTTCTAATATCGTGGTTCTAATGTACAAAAATAAAAATTTACTCAGAGCTCACCCCCACTTCTATATACGGAACTACTTTGAACGACGGGGAAAAGATCCGTATAGCTGTTTCTATGTCAAAGAAAAGCCTATCATATCACATACAGACATGGTTGATCTGGGTACAGGGCAGGTAAAGGAAGGTGCCATCTGACTAACTTCAGTTATGGTTAGTTACCTGCGTTAACAGCTGTACTTGAACTCAGTTAACCATTTCAGTTAATATTTACCGATAGCACGAGCAATTTCATGTAGTGTTCAAAGACTTATGGTCGAACTCAACTGCTGATGTTTCTTTTCCTTCACATAAAGCTGATATGAGCACATAAAACACAAAAATAGACATATAAAATGGTGACCACAAAATGTCAGGATACTGCAAAACTGAATGTATAAACCAAGAGTCATAAATCACAAATTACATACCAAGATACAGCATTAAATACAGTTAAGAAACAAAATCTCAGAAGTAAAAATTGGTGTACTTGTCTTGCATTAATAGTGCATGCCTTTTTCCTGAAACTGAATGCATTGGTCTGTTTAGTGTCAGTGAGGTTAATTTATACCGGAGACAAAAACCATTTCAACCACTGAAACAGTCCAACTTCATATCAAAAGCAAATAAATTATATTCATCAAATAAATCCATCCCCTTTCCCAAGAGCTTGCTTTGACCTGTGTGTAAAGTGCATTGTGGGCCATGTTTTCATGTGCTAAATTAAAGTCTGCGTTATGCACATAGAAGATTTTGCTGAAACTCGTTCATTTTGCTCCTATGTTGGATAAGGATAACCCCTACTCTGTTGTGAAATTTTTGTGCATCACTAAGCCTTAGTGATGTTTCTGAGGATTATTTGGTCCCTACTGCAAGCTTCACCATGGTTACAGCTTCTTAACTAGAAGCAACTCATATACTTGGTTCTTCCCTCATCGGCGCACTTGGGACTGAAACCCAGAGCATCTGTGCCAGCTTGAGTAAACGATAGACAGGTAAGGTTAAGTCACTGCTAAAATCACATGTTATTGATGATTAAATAAAGAATGGCGAGTATGGGATTATTCCAAGTGCTCGGTTAACTGTACTTTTGCAATGACTGGTAATGGTTCCTTCATGTTCTTTCATTAGTGTGTTCATTTGAAAGGAATGTAAGTAAGACTAAGTTAACATGCGTTAAGGTTCCCTTTCTCTCTCTTTACTTCAGTGGGTTGTCATGCTATGAAGCAGCTATAGTTGGAACGCTGATTAGTTCCTGTATGTTCAGGTAATGAATTATTTTTTGTACTACGGGGCAAGGCGCAGGAGGTACTGATCAAGATTTAAAGAGGTATACATTTCAGAAAAAGGCTTCTCTTAAGGCTTGATTTTTTTATCCCTTGCATGACAGTGGGACAATCTTCTGCTAGCTGCTGATGGGAGTCCTGAGCTAGTATAAAGGTTCTCCACAACCTTTGATTATGGACTCCAACTCCAAAAATCCAAAAAAATCCTTTCTCCTCCATCAGCTCCTCAGGGGAACTGGATATTAAAAACTACAATCTGCAGGCACTGCTTACTCACTTTCCCTAAGATCCTGGACCAGCATAAAACACTAAGGGATGTTTAGAATCAGGAATTTTCTCCTCGGGGGTTTCTAAAAGTGGACAGCATCAATTGCCCAAATGTCTATTACATGAAACTACCATTTTAATTTGGGGTTTACGTATGTTAGTTAAAACACAGAGGAGGGAGTTTAGGAAGGTAGGATGCAGACACATCTCTTAAGAACACTGTCTGGCATTATTTCTAGCCATCTTGTGTTTTCAATAATGTTTTACCAACAACTCGCAACATACAGTTTTCAGGACAGTAACGTGAAAGTAAGCTAGAAGAGTCACCTGTTGTTTCAAATTAATGACAATCCATTCCTATTTGAAATGCTTATTCTATTTAAAAATTCTGGCTGTCAGATCAATGTTAACTGAAGTCATATTAAAAAGGAAATCACTGCAGAAACAGGGAGGTACACAGCATGTATCTCACGTCTCGAATCTGCATGCGTGATTCTGTTCACCATGACAACAACGGAGGAAGCATGTGACAGGGAAAGTCACCAACAATTTATATATTTTAAATATACGTGTGTGTGTGTGTGTGTGTGTGTGTGTGTGTGTGTGTGTGTGTGTATGTGTGTCTACGTACATACAAATGGACTACGAGGTGATTCACATAAACATTTGTGCAATGAAATGTTCAGAAGCATGATCGGCTTTTGGCAGGGCTTCTTATCAGATTTAAAGTAACGATCGCTCCTTTTGACAAAACAAGGCAGGATGCGATCATTAAAACAGCCCAAAATCTTTGAAGATTGAGCAGATATAAAAATGTAAGTGGAAAAAAAACACATGTGGCACATGACATTTGAAATTTTCAGAGGTACTCCAAGAGTTGGCAAGTGAATAAAGTGTTCAAGGCCCTAAAAGGTTAGCCCTACAAAACGATGAAATCTTACTGGCCAGCCCATTTCCCATTTTACAGTAGACGCTAAGATAAATTAACATGCACTTAATACAACATTCCTCACAAACTGCCATTATTACTACAACTACTAAAAGTGCAAACCTGATGCCTCAAAAAATGTGCATTTAATGCATTTAAGCCATTCCGCAAACTTGTGTTTCTTGCAATAAAATCCCCTATTACACCATTCTAGATTAGCAAATCAAGGCAATCTGGATTCCAACCAGCCATCTGCTGACTGTATCTTTGAAAATTCGAGATCTGTTCAATCAAGAGGGCTGTGCACTGAACACTAACGTCAGACAGGTTCAGTGAGGCAACTCAGCAGATTACTGATTCAGAAGTTCTAGATAAAAGCTTTGTGCTATTCCAAAATCAAATCCCTCTAATCTGCTTCCTTTAAAGCAAGTTTCTGTTAATTCCCCCATGCCCCCCCCCAGATAAACACACACATTACATGCATGTGTTACATACAGGTGCTTTAGCTATTAAAACAACAGTGGATGTTTCTGGTGCGACAATCTTCGAATGGGTTTATAAAAAATAATTTGATATTATGCGTTTCCATGCCGCAGTCTTTTATATGAACGATGCTTAGTTGCTAAGGGCTGTTTCTTCTTTGTTTGGTTTAAATGAATAGGCAATGAGTGGCGGTTATATTGTTCACAACACCTGTCTTGAAGATGAAAGCGACACTGACAGCCACTGGGCTCTTTTTTTCTACAGCGGTAAGCTTCATCTAATGACAGGAAACCGGGCCGAGATTCCGTGTGCTGTGAGTCAATGAATCATGTGAATCAATCAAAAGACTATGACTGAGTCGAATCCACCAACGCCATGGCTCCACCCACTTTGTACCTTAAGAAGCCTTGCTCCCCCACCACTAGCAAGCAACCGCCTGAGCCTCTGCACGCAGAATTTTGCAGCACCAACAGAGCCGTCACACTGACGTAAAATCAGCTCTGCCCGAAATCCCCCTCACACTGGAAACTGCTCCCATTAAAATAACGCTGGCAGGCCAAAAACAAGAAAAACCATTTCAGTTTCACCGCAGAAAATGGTGCTGCTTTTCAGATGCCACGCATGCTGCAACACAAAGTTAAATAATGCGTGCACCTTCCACCAATATGACACCTGCACTTAAACAATACAGACAAATCAACCTGCTGTATCCAAAAATATCTGCAATGTGCTTGACACACACTGAACCAGTTTATGAAAGGATTAAAGAGAGAAAAACAAAATCAGGGAAGGTCCCTGTTCTCTCTCACTTTATTATTCAGCTCAAAGCTAAAAGTCTGCATCACACGACAATAAACATGAGGATTCATCAATTTATGAAAGAACCCTGTTAGTTATTAAAATGTTTTGTGTATATCAAAAACCCGCTCAACAAAAACATCTTCCCATTATTATAAAGGTAAAAACTAGTGCCATTTATTGTACCACATTTCATTATAGTGGAAGTTGGATAATTATAGGCCTATAACGAAATGACGCTCCCTAAGTTCACACATATAATGCATTTATAATGTATAATAATGTTCCAGAGGTTTTCAATGGTTGCTAAATTCTTTTATACGGGTGCTTGTGAAAGTAATACCTGTATTGATAAACATATTACCTGTACCATACACAATCTTGTGCTATACGGAAACACATCTACTTTTTTAGTAAATATTTGCACTGCTAATTTCCGACAAGGTGCAGTTTTAATCCATCTGGGGCTAACTAGCTACACCATTGCTACTTAAGACACACTAATGCAAAATTAAAATAAAAGGCAAATCAGAGGCACGTCTCTGCATTCCACGTTGCAGTGACTGTTGGCGGAACGTGCAAACAACGAAAACTACCAAAGGCAGCCCTCCCTGGGCGTGAGGACAGATACCGTTTCTGACGCGAGTCTTTGGAATTGTAACGGCGCGTTTTGTTTAAGAAACATCTTTCACATACTGATCTTCGCCTTCCTTTCCGTTTTCGTAACGAGCACTTAAAACATGTGCAAATAAAAGTCACCATGTGTTGAATGTTTTACGCTAAAATATCACACACAGAATATAACACACAAATGACTTTACGCAGAAATGTAACCGTTTGAAAGGTGCATGTAACTGTACATCTTCCTTGTACAAATAAAATGGCTCCCCCGTTTTGGTCTCTTTAGTACATCGGTTCCTACATATAGCAGCTTTCACGAACACGATGGCAGATCTGTTATCGCCAACATTTCTGAAATGTTTACAGGACATTTTCGTTTTGTAACTTTAACTCCATGGTTTTTAAAGATATGCAATGTCTTTAACTTAACATGCAGGATAAGGGACAGAAAAATCCTTTGCCATAAAGGATACTGTCTGTCCATGCAACTCAACAAAACCGGACGCGCCTTTGACTGTTCGGTGATGGAACAATTTGCCGTGCCCTTTTGCCAAAAAGAGCCCCAATTTCTTCCTTAAAATAAGCATGGACCCTAATTTCCCTTCAATACTTTTTACCACGAGGCCTGCCTTGAACGAGCCAAAATAGTATAGTATAATGCCTACAACTAGTGACATGTATGACCTAAGCTTTAAATGCTGGGATTGTGTCAATGGTATCATGAGGGCATCTAGTTGGCAGCTGTAGGTGTGTACTCATGAGGCTGATCTGAGTGCAAGGCTTCGTGCAGTGTTGCTACTTATGAGCCTTTTTAGATGCTCCACCTTCTACTCTGCTCTCCAGGTACTTATCCAGCTCCGCCTCTCTCTTCACCGCTTCAGGACAGATCTTGGGCGCGCCAGGGAAGCAGACCAGCACCACACTCATGTTGTCTCGGCTTCCCTGAAGCGAGAGGGAGAGAGACGGGGGAATGACGACAAGGGGACGTTACCACTTCATCATGCATCATCTTAATGGTCAAAAGGCTGGTTTGTAGCTGGTCAGTGGCCGTGTGATTGGTTACCTGCCCTGATGACAGTCAAGTCACACCAAAGACTTTTCAAAAATGGCAGACAAGTGTATTTTGAGTGACAGAAATGGACTCGGGTCAACCCTGCAATGAACTAGCAATCTGTACATCCACTCCTGATAGTCTTGATGCTTTACCAAACAAAAACTGTCATGAGCTTTGAACCCATGAGCCATTTGACCTGAAACACAGATTACATTCTATTCAAAGATACAGAGACTTAATCAATTTTAAAAAGCTTTGTATCTGATTCTAGATACTGAAATAATGGGTTATAAAGATATGAGTCCCAAGTCTGGGCTATGATTAAATTCTTTCTGTCATTTGTAAGCCTAGAAAGCTGTGGTGCATTTAAGTCATGCATGATACAGCGCTTAGTGTAAACACATCACGTGTTCTTAGCCAAACACCCGCTTATCTGGGTGACCTTACCTTGTACAAACAGGTGTCCACAATCTCATTGCAGACTTTCTCCAGGTCCTCCGTAACCTCTAGCCGGGACCTGACAAAGTCACAGAGCTCCTCGTTGGCCATGACGTCCCAGATGCCGTCACACGCCAGCACCACGAATTCATCGTCCGCCTCCGAGCGCTCGATCTCGTACACCTCGGGCTCGGGCGACACCAGCTGCTCGGTGGGGCCCTTGCCGTGCACGCACTTGTAGTCGAAGTCGCCGAGCGCCCGCGAGACGGCCAGCGAGCCGTTGACGCGCTGGATCATGACGGAGCCGCCGGCGTTCTGGATGCGCTCCTTCTCCAGCGGGTTGCTGGGCTTGTGGTCCTGCGTGAAGAAGTGCACCTTGCCCTTGCGGCTGAGCAGGCCGCGCGAGTCGCCGCAGTTGATGAAGTAGACGTGCTTGGGCGACACCATGACGCCCACGGCGGTGGAGCCGCTCCGGTCGGCGCCGTGCTTCTTCTCCGAGATGGCGCGCATGTGCTCGTCGATCTGCAGGAAGCCCGTCCGGATGCCCGTCTTCACGCTCTCCACCGAGGGCTCCGGAGCGCCGCCGCGGAAGTCCGGGTTGCTGGTGATGTGCTCCAGCAGGTGCTCGCAGCAGTAGCGCGCCACCTGCGAGCCGGCGTGCCCGTCGTACACGGCGAAGAAGGACCACGAGTCCAGGCCATGGGGGAGGCCGATGACGGACGTGTGGGCGTCCTCCATCTCCACCCTCCAGCCCTGCATGCTGCTCAGGCCGTAGCGGAGACCGTTCCCCTCCCCGTGGGCATTATGCTTCTCCATCTTTGGCTTGTCCAAAAAAGCTCCCATGGCTGCCTGACTTCTGACCTAGGAAAAACGCGGAAGGGGAAAAAAAAGAGAGAACAACCCAATGGGAGAGACTTATTGTTAGTTGTTACTAATTACCTATTCAATTACCATAAAGGGCTTCCAAGGACAATCCAGGAAGTGTTTCAACTCGTGAACCAAAACATAACCTTTCGTAGCAATGGTAAAACAATAACATGCATTTACGCCAGCTCCATTTGCGGTCACAGTCTGGCGCGGCTGTAGCCTGGGTTCGTCCATTTACATCACGTGTTCGTACATCAACCAGCCATAAACCTCTACCAACGATACGTTCTTAATATCACAAAACAGAAATGCAAAAGAAATTAATCTAGAAATGCAGGTGGGAAAACAAACGACAGACAATTTAATCAACATGAAAAAAAACATTATGAAAACGCATCCACAGGAACACTCAACAGGTTTCTTAATTTCAAAATCGTTGAGTATCTATGATAATCCATCTGGCACAATCCCCCCTTTTTAAAGTGGCTATTCATTTCACTGAATTTAAAATACACTGTTTAGTTGGCAAAAACACTGCGCACCATGTACTCAAAAATTAATTAAAACAGAACCTGAAGCCTGTGAAGTCAATGATCGAATTCACCACAGTGTCAACCGCGATCAAAAGCGAAAGTACAGTTTTCCTGTGTTTTGTTGCAACTTATGTACTATCTTGGCATGCATCATTACAGACGCACTGTAAATTAACCTGCTAGCTAGCTTATCTAACTCATCTAATTAACATAAACTAATTGGCCAGTCTAGGGAAGTTCGCCAGATTTCTCCGGCCACTGCTGCTGACATCTGTCAAACGAGGCCCAAATATGATCCGGTTGCAGTCATGTTAGCAGCTAACGCTAGCTGGCTAGCGAGCTAGCTATCTTTAAATTACCTTGTACTGTTTCTCGCTAGCTTGACACCACCGAGGCCACATGAGCAGCTAGCTGTCTATCTAGCGCATATCTACCCACATAAATGTACACGTATTTATATTCGAATAAAATAGCAATGAAACTACTTGGTTAACCTATGGCAGCTCAATTCAATCGAAACTGTCGGGATAAACACACTGCGCCGCAGTAGGCCCGGGCCTCCCGTCCCCCTTAGGCCTAAGCGCCCCCTATCACCGTATTTACACGGCCTACATTAACCTACACCCTGCGCGTCGCTAGCTATGCTAAATACCGAGCTAGCGATACTGGTCTGAAGCAAAATACGGCGCAAATCGGAGCCCTTTGTAACTTACCCAAATCCGAAATGAGCTTTGCGATATTAAAAAGACACAAAGGCGGCGGCAGCAAGGAGGGGGGTCGCTCCCCGCGAATAGAAACGCCGAGAGAAAGACGAGGCTGGCGAGCGACAGCGGAGCGAGGGGGGCGAAACCAGCCTTCAGCGCACTCAGGTCGAAAAAGAGACCAGCTCTCCGCTCCGGACGAGCCAGGGACGCATTACTTCAACGCGTGCGGCGGCGGCAAAATGATCTCGGATACCATCTGCTGCTCTGCTGTCGTATTTGGTCGGGCTGTTTTTGAGGGAAAATAAGCCCCTAAACCTCAGAGTTGTACCCCTGCCTCTCCGTGAGAGACCTGCATGTATTAACGCTAGCGCAGGGACCCGGATGTGCATACAGCTACAGCAGCAGGTTGCGTGCTCCAAAGAATTACATCATCAGAGCCGTGCAGAAATAAACGCGCTGCGCGTCTGGAGGTAGCAGCGCTGCGCGTCAGCAAAAGACCGCAGTCTGCCACTGAATTTCCGCGCAAGGATCTCAGTATTTCCGATCGCATTTCTGAATCTGATGGTACAGTTCTGACACACGTATAAGGGTTTATACATTGTCTTTAACTGACCATTTTGTCTAATAATACGATTTCTGGTGTAATAAAATTTCTTGGATTTACCTTAGTATTTCTTATCAATAGCCCTTCTGTTATGATCCCAGACAGTGGACGACCGTTGTATGCCTTTTGAAAAATTCAAAATGAAGATGTTATATTTTAAGCACATGCTGCACATTGCAGAAGATTACTTTTATGAAAGTGGCAGATTTTTGCACATTGTATTTTATATTGTCTGTGTAGTGCAATTATATTATGTCTGTCTGTGTTCTATAGTGTCTTATAAACAATGATTTAAAAATGCTAACTAAAATTCTAGCTTCTAGATTACAAAAAAAGTCATATTCCTAGATCAAATTGGTTTTCTGAGGAGAACGAACAAGGTTCCGATGAGTTTCGGAATTTTATTAATGCAATCATAAGTCTTCTCCGTATATTGTGTTAACTTTCATTTGATTTTGAATTAAATATATGGGTTTACTTAGGAATACCGGGTTAGTACGTTATCTTACAACAGAGTATAGCAAGAGCTACTGTGAAAAAAGAGGAACCAAAAGGCAATATGAAATAATGTTACCACATCGACCTAACTGACCCTAACAGGATCCTACATGAAGAACGTTTCAAAGCATCGGACGGAGAAAAGATTAAGCTAAAACAATAACTTAATTATAAGATATATAATGCTGTAAGATCAGGACAATGTGTTAACACGATTTGTGTAACCAAACGTCCTTCTGCACGTTTCTTTTATTCATTGCAGCTTTACCGTGCCTAGCAGATTAAAGCTGGAGTAAATTCATATTTTGTTCTTCCTCGTAGGCAATTCGATCAATGCAGTCCCAGAACAATCATCTTATTCATGTGAGTTGCATTCGAACTCCATCATTCTTATTTCACATTCTTATCATTTCGAGTCGCAATCTATTCCAATTCCAGTTAATACAATTATACAATCTCATTCTTAAGAACCGAATTAAACTGCTAATAGAAGTGTTCTCATACATAAGACACAACAGTAGTATTTTGTTCATCTTCATTCTGAACAAAGTTTTTTTATATTTATCTTAAATTAAAATCTTAAATTCTCATTAAAGTGCAAAATTTCACTCGACACCCATATTTATCTGAGGACAGTTTTTATTTCAGTATATTTTATTGATTAATATCTATTTCTTCTTAGAAGAGATGCAATCTCATTTCAAACTAATCAATATAATCATAATAGTTTGTAATTCTTGAGTGTTTGCTTTAATATTAGAGTCAACATTGAATGTTAAATATGTGGTTAAGAACGTTTCAACATGTATGTGATATACATTGCATTTTTAAGAACGTAAGAAGGTTGTTTAAACTATTCACAGTTTTCTAGTTTTATTGCGCTTCACTGTTATTAAAATATGATAAAGGTTGTGCTGGCAACCAAAAAATTTGATCAAAGTTTTTTGATTTTCAAAGTTCCAGAATTCTAGATCTTGTAAAATACCCAATTAACAACAGTTCTGCAAGATTTCACTGTGCTGTAATGGGTTAGCATTTTTCACTAACAAACTTTAATGTTCCATAAAATGTTGCCAATGCCATACCATGCATAATGAGCATGTGTTTCTAGTTAGCAGAGTCATGGAAATCAACTTTTCAAGAACTGCAGCACAGCTACACAAGAACACAGTAGGTGACATCACTTGGAATCAAACTGACACTTCCATTTCCTTAACAACAGTTCTGGTGCCAATGCTCTCCAGCCAAATATGCATCCCTATTCCATGTAGAATCAGGTCCCACCCCCTCTACTTGGAAAACCAATCATCAACCAGCCTGGCAGTACTCCGGCCCCCGCTGCTTTACCCACCCTGTGACAATATCCTTGTCCTTATTCTGAGCTTTGTAGATGGACAATGCAACACCTAACCAACTCCTGCCTATTTCCACCATGTACACATCACAGAGGTTAACAGTTAACACATGTCCAGTTGTATAAATGAACACCATGTAAGAATTGTAACCTACGTTAAATTGCCCTGGGTAGGATCATCTGCTAATCTGCTAATATAAATGTAAAAGGAAAATGAATCAGTTGTACCATCTCAGCAAAGCTGCAGATACATTGTGGAAAAGCTTTGTGCTGGGCTGGTGACCGCAGAGAATGAGTTGATATGCACTCCTCTGCAGACACAATTGTCCCTTGACACTCACCCTTCTGCCACAAGTTTAAAACCTTGTTCCCCTGCATTACAAGGAAAGGGTTTTCTTGTTCTTCTGCCTGAATTGCTGGAAAGTGGATCTCATAAGGAACAGAACATCACTTTTGCATTGTCAGGCTTGGGAACTTAATAATTAACAAGTGCTTAATTCCTCTGTTTTTTTATTTCACTGAGAGCATGGGAAGGTCAGTTTAATTTCCAAACGGTTTACATGTTCAACTCTTTGCATTTTCCATTTGATTAACCAAGCCATCAAGGTTGAGTTAGTCACCACAGACACTGAGGTAGAGCCTTGCCTCATGACCATGCTATTAATGTCTTCATCTTAAAGGCTGGCCTGTTAACACAAGGTCCCTTGGGAAATATTTGTACAAAAAAGTGCAGAAAATATGTAAAGGAACATAAAAATATTCCCTATTAGACTGAAATAATCCCATCACTGAAATATTCATTGAAGAGAATAATCATGCATCTTTCGGTAGTGTCTATTCTCTACCAGTATCTGAGTACATAATGGTACATATGGGTGCTCACAGTGAGTGCCGCTTAGCCTTGCATTGAGTGTGTGTGTGTGTATGTGTGTGTGTGTGTGTGTCTCCTGTTCAGGAAACACCATGCAGATTGCTCACTTGCGTATGTATCTAAAAGGATCATGATTCTGTGCTGCAATGCCAGGGAGCTTTTTGCCAAAATGGTGGGCTTTTGTACTAGTGTTCTCCAGATGTCTTTCCTATGAGGCAATCAGTCTCAGGGTAAGCTGGGGTTTCAGCTGGAAACACCCAGACATGGAATACCAAGCATGTATGCCAAGCAAGACCAAGCAAGGTTTTACTGTGTATACGTCTCAGCTGAGGACGTGCAGAGATTTTGACTTTTTTGAGTCAGGATGTAGGAGAGCAGGAGGGCACCTGCTCACATTTCCTAAACCATGTCCCAAAGCACCCTATGTGGATGCGAGCTGGACATGTCACTGTGGCTTAAACCAGCTGAGCAGGACATATCAGCCAACCTGCATGTCAGGGATCAGAAGTAGTCCATGTAATGACCCATACTGAAGTCCTTTTGAATTAAATTGGAAGTAAGGAGCTGTGTCTGGGATGCCTTGCTCATGGGCTTGGAGCCTGTCCTGGTTTCAGTGGGTTGAAATGGCCCAATTCACAAGTACACCCCCCTGGAAAGGGCATGCATCAGTCCTTCACAGAGCCATTACCCACAACCCCCCTCTTCCAGAGCTCTGCACCACGCAGAGAAGTGACGGGTGCCAATTTTAAAGCCTTTGGTGTGACCCGACCAAATATTGAACCCACACCCATCTGAGGACAAAGGGATGTTACAACCACAAGGGCCGCCAAACCAGAAACTTGAACAACTGTGCACCAGACTGCAGCCTGCAGTTCACTTCATCCTTCATCCACCGAACTCCAGAGCCCACAGGATGCCGTCTCTGTGTGACAGGCCACAGACGGCCCTAGTGGCGCTCAGCCCCACTGTCACACCAGAGCTGCTATTGTCCCCTCGAGTGCAGGTTGGCGGGTCGCTCACATGTTAAATCCGGAGAAGGGTGGAAGGACGGGGCATGGCAGGCGCTGTTCGGGGCCCACGCCCCAGTAGACAGACAGCTCCTCCTGACCTCGCAAAGCCGCGCAATAAGGGATGCAGGCTGTCGAGGGCGAGCCTTAGGACACCCGTTCGCCAAAGTGGGCGTAACCACCTTCCTAGTGGGCAGAAGGGGTGACATTAGGTTAATTTTGTACATCAAGCCTGTCTGAAATGTTGGTTTACAAAAATCTATAAAAGACTCCTAGTGAATTGACTGCTGTGCCTTCACAGAATGCACTGTATACTCAAATATAGCTGTATACATGACATTTTTCCACTAGCTTTGAAATACTGCTTATTTACTACAATGAAGCTGTGTGCTTTATTTGTAATATATAATGATAAGTCACTTTGCATGACATACAGCACATCACATATAACTTTCTCTAAAACCTTTTTTATAATTCAGAACTTAGCAGCTTTCCCCCAATACATACAAACAAACACACACACACACACACACACACACACACACATTGTACACAGTTAAAACTCAGATTATGTTGACTACTCATACATTATGCCATAAGACCATAAGATGCTCTTTTAATAATGATTTTGCTACCAGCTGGAGAGTTTTCCTGAGTTTGCCGAGAAGAGGTTGTCATGCCTAAATAATAATACTATGGAAAATACTATGGCTCATCTCATTTATACTTTTATGTTAGTTTCATATTAGGTTGTGAGTTTTAATATTCTATTTACATTTTTATCAGGATTATCTTGTTTCCGTCAATGAAAAGTTCATTTTGTCATCTTGGTTGATGCGGTTGGAATGACACCTGAGATCACAGACAGGTCAAGCCTTTACTAGGGTTTGGGGTAAAGAGAATCAAAGATCTAGGTCTCATGTCTCCTCTGTAAGTCTAGTTCCATTATTTATTTATTTATTTATTTTATTTGTAAGGGACCATGTACAATATTAAACAATAATGTTACCATTTGATGCATTGTACCAGAGTTAGCCTAAGGCTAATTTTCATCTGCAGTCCCCTGGCAGGTCACAATTAAAACTTCCACTCAGTGACAGAACAACATTAAGCAAGCTAGACAACAATTATGTTTACATAAACAATAGCTCATTTATTTATTTAAGTTTCCCAAATTTTGAATTGAGTTTACCTTGCAGTGCCTATGCCTTAAATGGACAGAGAAAACATTCTGACTGCCAATGCAAAGTAAACCTCGGTTTGTCATCAGCTGGGGGATGTGAAGCCATTTCACCCCATCAGGAACCTCTGTTGTGTCTGAAGACTCGGCGTCTCAGAACTGAAACGCGCTGAAACGCCAAGTCAATTTCACCAATAATTGCCACAACATTTGAGGAGCAGTTGAATAAATCCTTTCACCAGGGAAAAACTAAAATGTTGAAGATGTGCACAAGCAGCACATCATCAAGATTTATTGCTCAACATTACTGCTTTGAAAAAAACGAATTTTTCGTTCTGACTTCCTAGTGCTCCACCACTTACTTTAGTGATTTCTAGAAGGCTTTTTCTTTAAATAGATTTATTTTTGCTGTATTAATAAAGCTAGTCCTGCAGCAAAAAGCCCCTCTCTCGCGCTCTCTCTCTTTCTCTCCAGAGCCTTTTTCTTGGCTTTAAGATGGGGTTTGAATGAAGTAGTTTAATAGCCTCCGAGGCTCATTTCATTTTGCGCTGGCTAATGGAACGAGGATGGTCAATCCTTGTTGCGCGTAATGGAAGCGAGTCCGCGCTTTGTTCGCCGGCCGCTCGCTCTCAGGCGCACAATGAGCAAAGCGCGCGTGGAAGGAAACAGCGTGGGATCGGGCAGCGGGCCGTAATGGAGCTTCTAATGCCGGGCGATATTGTTCCTCGAACAGTGTTTGCGAGGGGTTACGGTAAACGGAAACGTTAAGAGACTAAAACGGCCGCAGCTTCGTGCTCCAACATAAACGTTGGATTAGGAGCTCTCTGTCTTGGTTTTCTCGGCTGCGCTGGTGGACCAGGGGTTCGCTTTTAAGTTAATTGCCAGCATGAATAATTAAGCCCGTGATGGAGGCGAAAAATGAAAGGTGCGTGACATTAAGGATGGTCTCAGGAAGACTTGACAGGGTGTTCGTTACGTAATGTAATAGGTCTGGCTTCACTCGTATCGCAATGCGGTTTATCTGGCGTTGCTGTTGACATGCTGCCTATCTGGTATTGAATCATTTTAGTATTAGCAAATGCTGTGCCTTTAAGTTCCTCCAACGCTTTAAGGTGTGGCTCAGAGCACTGCATGGAAGGGAGTGGCCAGATGAGCCAACCGGTTCGACTTCACTTCAGTCAACAGGCCATACCTGCAGCATCAGCTTCCAATATAAAGGTCATCGCCATACAACACCAAAGTAACACTGATTGATCTAAACAATATTTAGAAACTGGACCAGTTAGTTTCCTAGCTACTAGCTTATGCAAGTTCTTGCTGCCTAATTGTTACAATAATTTAATAATTATTGTCAAAAAGGAAGAACTCAGAGTTTTATCAAAAGAATGCTCAAAAGAAGTTGCTTGTGAGACTAGACAAATAATGTGCAGGCATGCAGAACCTTCACGGCTCCATCCTGGAGAAGTGTTCAGGCCTGCTTTAGATCAACCTATGGGAGTGTGGAAGATGACATGTGTGATAGGGTGAGCTCCAGCCTCTCAATCTTTTAAGCACGCTTCCTTTCACCATGGTCCTAGCCGCTTGGTGACTATACTAGGAGGAGTACAGGGGCCCTCAGAGTCCAGACACCTTTGTTATACCTGGCCTTCAGTGAGGTCTCTGATGGTTCACCCTCAGTCCCTGACAGCTTCTTCTCTCTGACATTGTCTTTCGCAGCTTTCCCATTGACTCCACTGTACTCACTGTCCTCGGGTCTCTAACACCCTGCAGACAGAGCACAACCTGCAGTTCAAATGAAAGCCCCCCTGCTGTTGGAGGATCCTCGTGGTTCTCGTTCAACGGCTCTTACCGCATATATCAGCATTTCTATGGAAAAATGAGAATAAGAATGTCTCCTCTGCATCCAGCAGGGCAGGGAACTTATTTCACTTGTTTCCTGATTTCCAGTTTCCAATGGCAGAGGTTCTCTGTCTTAAACCTGTGATGCCTAGCTGAAATGGCTGCCTCAAGCAGCTGCCTAAGATGGATGCCTTCATGCTGGTGCATCTTTTCCCTTTTATTGAGGAGGGAGACTGAATACAGCAGTGGGCTTATACATCATCTATTCTTATGTCCTGGTGGCCCTCACTGCATGCCATCTGTCTTCCAAGGTCATCCAATGTTGCCTCAGACCTCCTTAGGGATGATGAAGAGAGTGGCAACTCCACCACACAGGCCATTTGGTCTGTTTTATTGTGACGGTAGTGGACGGTACCTCCTTGGTCTTCTGTGCAGGATCAGTCTATCATGCTATATGTTATCAGCCTGCATCAAGCTTTCATACCTTTATACCTTTACACAGTTTCCTGTCATCCAATCTGTCTTTGTGAAAATCAGATGGGCAAGAGCAAGAGTTTGGCAGCTGGCTCCAGACTGACCACAGTATGGTGGATCTGATAGAGCTGCCAGAAGGCTCCCTTCAGCGCCTGTTACTTAGGGTGGACATACTATCTCAGGTGATATCTGTTATCTGAACCTTCCATTGTGGGTTCATTGGGGGTGTCTAAGTATACACATGTGGTCCCTAGAAGGCAGGGAATTGCAATGTCAAGGTCTTGGCCCTGAACCAGCAATGAGCATCCTAAAAGCTTCCAAGGCTCTGTCCATGAGATCTGTGCATGCTGGGAAATGGGGCAAGGTTCTGCTGTTAGTGCAGCATGATAGGGCTGGCTTGGTGTCTTGATGAAACCTGTCAGCCATCCTCTTCTTCCCTCCAGGTGGTGCCTAGACAGAGCCTATTACTAGGAGTTGGGTGGTTTTGACCTCGGGTGGCCATGAACAAACCGATGACTTCTGATGACTTGTTGGCAGGGCTGCAGCTTTTGACCAACTGCACCTAACCTGGACATCATTGCTTCCTTCATGCTCTCTCTGTCCATCCTATCTGAGGTTTGGGGAAGGTGACCGTGTAGTCTCCTGTGTCCTCAGTCCAGCATTAAAATCTAACATTCTATCCCATACATTTGAATCGAGGCACTTGCTATTACAAACCCCTTTCAACCACCTTCTCTTGTCTTTTCTGAAGCTTAGAGGTCAGACGGTGTGGATTTTGAAGAGGCAATGTGACTTTTTTTCCTCGTTTTTTAAAAAGGGTATGGGTATTTATACAAACTCATTGTGAAAACATCCAAATACTAAATGTTCTCATCCAGCATTCCATTTGAGACAAATATTTGTTAACTTGACATTTTTTTTTTTTCCACAGAAGTAGCCATTTCAGAGATTGAAAATCTAATGACCTATGAATGAATCCATAGGAATGGCAGAGCAGTGACTGTTTGTTTAGGCTGTACTACTGCTTTCATAGCCCAAGGGTACTATGTCAGAGTTCAGACCTATGTGTCCCGGGAGCTCCAACACATAATTGCTCATTGATGCAAGAATTCAATGTCACAGAGGGGTTAAAGAGGAAAAAATAATGCTCACTTTATCCTCGAGCATGATGAGGTCCAACCAAGCTGCTTCATAATTTTTTACTTCTGTTCCCATTCTTGGGTGAGTAATACAACAAAATGACAAAGATGCGGCTCTTGTCCCTTTATGCGGCAGAATGAGATTTGTGAGTGGTTAACTTATTTCTAAGGGTATTACTGGGCTAATGGTGTGGAAGTATTTTTGATGTAAGGAATCCAGAGCAGGGAGGTTTGATTCAGGTCACTGCCCAAGTGCGACTAGATATGCAACATGTAAGCTACGATGCAAATGGAGGAAAATGGAAAGGGCTGTCAAATGCAGGGGCTACTGGAAGTACTCCACAGCTGCAGATTCCTTCACCACAGACATCCCCCAAACCGAAGCTCACCCCCCAAGACCAAAGCCCACCTGCTACAACGAGTCCATGGCAGCTGGATTTCCTTGCATGTTCAAAACTGGACACACTGTGCAAAGATTATCAATCGAAGACACAGGCAATCCACAATCCACACCAGAACTACATCCACAGCATCCTTAGTCCCCTGTCAACGGATGCCTTGGTTTTCCGTGTTCTCTGTGCCACCTGGTGCTCTGTCAGCATGCCATGATTTGCTGTGATGTTACAATCATACTCTAGCAAAGCTCTGAAAATGGAACAGCAATACCAACTGAGAAAATTGTTCCTGATGGTAATAGCCTATCGTTTGTTAATCGGCAAGTTTCTTCCTCTGTCACCATATTGTGTCTCCAGCTGCTGCAAGAATGCACCACAGAAGGCTGCATTTCTTTCAGACCAGTGTTATTATGAATGATTAGTTATAATGAGAGCAATATTGTGCTTGGTCCGGGGTTGAAAAAATCCATGCTCTGCTCTGCACCGTAGCAAGGCGCTTGATCACATCCATGACATTTGAACTTACATGTAAAATGCAAGCAATAAAACACCATCAAGGTCACTGAATTCCTGCTCTCAGAAACTGGACCGCTAAAAGGCATGTTGTGGGACGCAGCATTGCAATTGTATACTTCTGGCTTCAAAATGTTCAACTAGAGGTTGGATTTTGAGAAACTAGCAACTGGTTCTTCTTCACAGGATTCCTCTCAGACAGTGTCTGTTTAATTTACTATGAAACTAAGTCCTGGACACATTAATCTACTCCAAGCTTTCCACTGCAAGCATCTGATGGAAAACAGAACTTAGCCTTATGCTGGACACAAGGATGCCACAGCTCTGTTATTTCAATAATGATTATACCATGAGGTCACCATGAACTCTTATGTCAGGGCTCAGGCAAGGACTCAAGCGTGGACACCAGGGCTTCAGGTTCCAAAAAGCTTTAACAAAGACGTCAGGCGAAGTAGCAAAACCAGAACAGGCAGTGTCAGTAACAAGCAGGCAGTCCGTGGGCAAACCAGGGTCGAAAACGGGAACAGGCAGGGTCAGTAACCAGGCAGGCAGATACTCAGGCAAACAGAGCAAGGCGGCAAGCAGAATCAAGGTCGAAGAACAGGCAGGAACAAAAACGGCAAGACTTACAGGGAAAAAGCACGGCGGGAACGAAACAGGAAAAACACTGCAACGATCTGGCAAACAGGACAGAGACATGCAGGGTAGATATAGGGTAGGGCTGATGAGGTGATGGGAAGCAGGTGTGCAGGCAGGCAGGTGGAGATGATCAGGTGGGCGGAGACAGGGCGGAGAGCGGGGCAGGGCTGGAACACAAGGAAAAACAAAAGCACATGGACACAATGACAGAAGGGGAGAACAAGAACACAACAGCTAGGGGGCCGGAGTACTGACATCTTAGCTTAGCAGTCACGTATTCTATTTTAAAAATCATTACATTGTAAAAGACCTTCAGATAAAATCTTCTGTGTTTGTATAAACATCCCCCAGCTGGGGATCTGTTATTTACCTGTGGTAGGGTAAAGGCTCCATACAGTGCCAGGTAGCTCCTACAGTTCACTTACTGTTAGATACTTTCAGGATCTTAGTTTGATGCAGGGTAATGTTGCCCTTTTGAATCATTTTTGCCACCATCTAAACACTGTTGAGCAAATGTTGCTCTCATGGATATTTCCTAAGCTCTGCATTAACTTCATTATGATGTTTGCATGTTGCTTAGTAATTTCTGGCATTTTTCTGTTTAGATTGATGTTCATTTGCAGTAATTTTGGCTGTTCTGTACCTATTTTATTGTTAAAGTAAATGTTTTTATTTTTTTCATTCACATATCTATTTAATTGTTCTTGTTGCAACATGCTGTACTAGCCCAGTAGGTCTCTCCACAAGAGCTTCTTTCAGATGAATTAACAATAATTAATAATAGCAAAGTGGTCACAGAATGTAAAAGATAGACAATTGCAGCACTGTAATTGAACTGGCATGCCTGTACATGAAATCCTAACATGCAAATAATTTAATACAATGCATTTCTACACAAACTCCTGTAGACAGTTCTGGCAATCAGATTTCAGCCTGCCTAAGGGCCTGCTTGACTTTCAGTGAAGTGTGTGGGAAAATGTATGACTGTTGTGAGGAAGCACTACAACAAACATGTTTATTTTGAGTGCTTCAGCTGAAGTGGAAACTGTGATATCTGAAGAAGGTTGATTGTTTTCAATTGATATTTTTCCCTAGTGTGCACATATTTGAAAAGCACATACAGGCAAGGCTGCTTCAGCCTTCCAGCTCGGTCTAAATTTATGGGACTGAAGTCCTGCAATAATGGCCGCTCAGTTGTGCCATTGTTGCCTAGTCCTACCAGCTCTATTCTTCTTTCCTCTGAGGGACAAACACTCTACTTACAAACCCTGCTTCTCTGCAGCCATCCAGTTTGACTAAAGAGTCCACCTAACCCAAAGAGTATATAGAAAGATACTGAACGGTCATAAAGACACTGAATGAATGTTTTTTTTCATCAAACATTTCTACTTCATGGGAATAAATGGCCTATTATGGCAGCCAGTGCAGATATATACAACAATAACAACAATAACGATTTTCACAAATGGAATATTGCTCGAACAACCTTGAATCATATCTGTGATAAAGATGAACATGACAAAGTGTTAATAATAAGATATTTTTCAGTTTAAAGCATAACATATGTAATTGATAACCAATAATGTGTTTCAATATGTGAAAATTAAAAAAAAAAAAAAAAACAAGGAAAATATTTCCACATATATTTCATAATTGCAAATGATTGATCGGTACCAATTTCATATGTTATTTCAGGCACATGTGAACCTGTGTATCTAAGCCTGCTGTACATAGTTTCTTGTTTATGAGGCTTTTGTATAAAATCAATGAATACTTCATTCATGTATCCACATGAGTGACTGTCCAAGACCTTTATCACTTCTTTTGTAGCTCATAGATTACAATATATGTCATTTGAAAACATGCTGGACATGCACATAGTTATTTGTATGGAAGTGTCAATAACCAATAAAACACTATTTTTTAATAAATGCATTGTATCTTGTGTAGAGTATATTGTAGTGTATCTTATACGTTGTCTTCTTTAAATGTTTGACAGCAGATTTTAACATATATCACTTTAGCATGAGTGGGAACCCCCCACTGTGTTTGTGGTTCAAAATATTTTTCATGAGTTTGGGAAATCAGAACCAAAATTAACTGTACTAAATGCATATTGCTGTTGTAGGCTTCCAACTTGCCATCATACATGGTGAATGTGCAAATACACTTTTCACATATTCTATTCATATGAATCACTTCATTCTGTCAGTGACCCGTAACTCACGCCCGCACGTAATGACACATTTAGAAGGAAACGTGTCATCATCATATACACAGGGACAATTGCAATAACCTTAACCTTTTCTTCAGACCACTGGACTGCTGAACTTTGCATGAACAAGTACAATCATTTAAATCATGAATCTTGCATCAGCTAAGAGCTGTGCATCCTCAATTTGTGTTTTATTAAATTCATATCTCGCAGAACTGCATCAAACCTCGCTGTGGCCTGTAGTTGATACATTCTTGACCCCTGACCCCTGAGCCCAGACTTCTGACCCCTGAGGCTGGACAGTGAGTGGTTGGGAGACATGAGATGGTTTGGCTGGTGCTGTCAACACCCGGATTTCCCAAATCTGTAACCCCACACACTCCAAGCCCTGACTAAAAAATTGCTTTAGGGTAACAACAGGAGGAAGGCTCAGAGGAGTTGTCAGCTTCATCGCCCCCCCCAAGGCCTTCAAACAAAACAGACAATGACACTCTTCCCCAGCGCGCCTTTCCATGACCAGCTTCGACTGCATAAAGTCTGCCCTTCTTCTCATCCTTTTTTTTGCCGCTCACAATGGGATTTTCCTGTTCTACATCAGCACAAACTACTTAGAAGCAGACCAGGGTGGGATTAGGCAATATAATGTGGCTTGACTTGATTGGTGGCGGTGGTGGTCATCATATGAGTGCGTGTGTTTGTGTGTGTATTTGTGTGTGTGTGTGTGTGTGTGTGTGTGTGTGTGTGTGTGTGTGTGTGTGTGTGTGTGTGTTTGTCAGCCTTCCACAGGCAGAGATTGCTTTCCAAATTAACCAGGGAAAGTAAAGACTCTCGCTGTAATCTCCTTTGCTCGAGATCCTTATCTTCATCATGTTAATATTTTTGGCCTTTTCCCCATATAAATCCCATGATCCTCTGCCTGCCCATTACATCAGTGCACGGGGCTGGAGGAGGGGAAATCTGTCATTAAAAAGACCCTCTTCAACTGCATGACACATTTCAAGTTCAAAATATTACTGAGGAGTTTAATGTTAAGTATTATTATTAAAGATCCATGTGAGTAAAGGGAAGGAAATACAATGTAAAGTACTCAGAGGAAATTACTTATCATAAGAAAGACACATTATGACATCACAGAGGGTCATGCATTTCACCACACCATGGCAGGACATTGGAAGGAACTGGTATCTCCATGCATTCATGTTGTGACATGCATTGCATTAGACTGTTGGATTTTCCTGTAGAAAAATGTTTTTTTAATCTCAAGATATTTGATTTAGAAGAAAAAAAACAAAGAGAAGTTGTCTTTATCGGTGACAAGTAGGTGAAAAAATGTTCCAAATGTTCCAAAACTTTCCAAATGTGGTTGTTTTTGGATATTCAAAGACTTTGACACCTTTGTGGGTTGACAGCTGTTTTTGGTAGTTGTAAAAATAATACTGCCAAAAACACAGCTTACTGTCATTATAAAATCAAATTGTTGCACGAAGATATTTCCATACAGAGTGACGGGGTGAGTGACCGTCTCATTAAGTGAGTAATGTGGCTGCTGTATTTGGCCGCTGACCCATAACTGCCCATATCCGGAGACATGGACTGGCAGAGTCACTTGTTGTGCACCAGCTCATTCCCGCTGAGGTTGTCTGTGCTGATCCCCCTTCGGCGCCCCACACCTGTCCCTTTCCCCACTGCTGCTACGTTCCCCTACCCCCTCCCTGTTTACAGACTACCCCTGCCAGGGGGCCCCACCTGGTCATATAGCATCCTCTCCATCTCACCAGGGGTTCCTTGGAGCTGCCAAAGTGCTGCAATGTTCCAGGGCTGCCTGGAGGGGGCACCAACTCTCAGAGTCTCTCAGGGGGTGGTGAAGATTGGGGGAGCTCTGACTATTGAGGGAGATTCACCATCTATCAAGTTTAATATTCACACAGCAGGTATGACTCCGCAAACATCCTCCTATTCATACTGCTTCAGTCAGCACAGGCTGGTGGTCATTAAATTCTCCAGCACACATGAAAGGTTTTGGGACAGGAACAAAGAGATGGAGAGAGATGAACCGTCTCATCTTTTCAGAAGAAATTCCATCTGCAGGCCCCCAGAAGAGCCAAATCGTCTCCTTGTGATGAGTCTTGTGGCCAACCACAAGTGAAATAGCCTTGCAGGCTATGGCACTTTCTTCTGCACTAAGACTGTTTTTATTGAAAAAAGGGTTCGTAACAAACAAAATTTGAAAAGGCTGAAGAAGCAGCTTGCTAGGTTAAAACGTCATGATGACTCCAACACAACAGACCAGTTACTGTGTTCACCCAGTTGTGGAAATTCAGAATATGTCAGCACAAGACTAGTTTCTTCAGTTACACACGCGTAAGTAGGACCAAGTGTCAAGAGTAGGGCTAAGTGTCAAGAGCAGGAGTAAGTGTCAAGAGCAGGACTAAGTGACGAGAGTAGGGCTAAGTGTCAAGTGCCTGTGTTGAGAAGTTAGTTTCAGTCGAAAACCTAAACTAAACAGGGCTTTGTTCATGGGGAAACCAGTAAAAGACCAGTAAAGGGGTTTTTTCAGCATCAGCAAAGCCAAAAGTCCACAACACCGTACCCTTTGACCACACAGTTCCACACTGAGGGGAGCAACACAGGAGCTGACTATCTTGTCGTAATAGAATATCTGTGACATCAGTACCCAATTACATGACCACGAGGTTCCATGCTTAACAAAGTACACAGCCCCAGTAGTTAAAGAGAATCTGGAGTATCAAGGGTCTCGCCAATAAACGTCTGCATGGATTTAGTGTAACAACATATTATCATTCAAGAGTTCAGAGCTGAAAATGACTTTCTGTTTGTGAGAAATGTGAGACTGATTTGCAGATGTTTATACTAACACAAAGGTACATTTTTATTGCTATACTAATTATGGAAATCAAACCTGAATGATTAATTAGCAATTCATAAGGTTACTCATTTATTATCACAAATCCTCAGATAATATTCAAACTTCCTCTTTCTAGCAGTATAATGATTCTGTCTTCTATTTATGTGTGTCTGTTTACAAATTGTATTGTATCATTATTCTGACATGTTAGGCCCTATCGATTAAACAGACTGAAATGAATGAAATGTGTGGTGTCCTCTGAGGTTCCTCTTGATAGTAATTATTCATCAAGCTATCAAATTGGATTTGTTGCAGTGTGTTTTTACAACAGAAACTTTCACAAAATGCTGAACATAGAGCATAGGGAATCGAAAAAATTGAACATTATTCCTAGACCGGTGTAGAGAAGACGGTTCAGACACTCCTGGAAAACAGAGGAGATGTTGACAGTGGTATAATATGAAAAGTGGCATCATTTCATCACATCAGTTCAAGTGTATGGGCAGTGTGGTGGACAGAGGATGGCATGGTGAGTTCAGGCAGGCCATGACAGAGACCCTCCATCCTTCAGACAGGGCAGGGGCACCGTGGGATGGGATGGTCCAGGCACCTTGCCTGTCGAGGCCAAGAATGCTAGTCTTCTGGGGGCACTGCTGCAGAAGCACTTGTCGCTCAGATGTCAGGAGAGACAGACAGAAGGAGAGAGGGAAAAGGAGAGAGGACAGGGGAGGGGTTATAGTTGGCAATCTGGGAGCAGTATGTAATGAGGCAGTGAAACAATACGTAGCCTCAGCAAAGACTAACTATAGCAGCACATGAAAGGAAGAGAAAAATAAGATTAGGACCCAAGGCCATGAAGTCAGTCTGATACTGTCCAACCCCGTACAGAGAAGGAACTGGCTGAAAGCTGAAGGACAGTCCCACTCGAAATGAGGTGACAGCAAGCACCACTCTGCTTTTTCTTTAGCCATAAGCCACCCTCCTCCTTAGTAACTAATTTTGACTAGAAGACCTACTATGAAGATAAGTTTTTAATCTAGACTCAAAAACTGAGAATGTGGGTGGGGGGGTGCAGGGGGTATTATGATATCTTCAGGTAACTGGGCACATGTCCTGATGAGTTAGTAGCAGTAGTTTGAAATGAAGCAAAATGTTATTACCGGTTACCAGTGAAGCGATTCTAGAACCAGAATAACATGGGCAAATGTTTTTGTTACCATCATGATGTTTGTGACATTCGAACATCCTGATAGAGAGGACATTACAATAGCCTTGCCAAGATGTTAGAAATGTGTGGACTAGTCTTTCTGCGTTTCTCATGGAAAGAAAAGGCCTCATTTTGGCAATATGTCATAGCTGAGAAAACAGCAGTCTTGGGGTATTTTTGGTATACGTTAGAATTTGGCCAGGACATTGGGGATCCTCCATAATCACCATGGAATCTTTAGTGACCACAAAGAGTCAGAAACTTGGTGTTTCCTAGAGCATCACAATCACTGCACTGTGTCTAGAAAACTGCCCCCTACTGGCCCAGATAACACACTGATAGCAAGAGGCCAGTGAAGGAATCTCTTAATCTTGCCTCTGAAGTAAATAATTCAAAAACAGCCAATGACACTACAGATAGCTTTTGCTGCGATATGGGTGTCCACTACATATAACACAATTTAAAGGTAAAAGACAATGTTGCACAATCTTGTTTTTGGTTTTCCCTGCAATCTCTTCTCATTATTTACTTATTATTTACATTAAAGGGGCTCCTTTTCACCTCTCGCGGCATTTTGGGGTACATTTAACACTTTGACGGCCACACTGTCAGTCAGGCAGCCCCTCTCTCATGACTGTCTTCATCTCCTCCAAACCCATACTCCCGTGGCTGAGCAACAGCCTCACTCAGGCCCTTGACCCCTTGGAGTGGATTATACAGAACACACAGTGGATCCTCACTAAAGACTGCTTCATTCCACTGCCCCAGCAGGGCAGAGACCAGCAAGCATCAGGGAAGGAGGGAGAAGGAAGGAGAAGGAGGGAGAAGAAGAGGGAGGAACAGAGAGAGAGGGGGAGTTTTTTAGGCTTCCCTCCAATAGATGCATCACAGCTGGGCTTGTGTATTTACCTACACCAATATGCATACATACATATATACATATTTGTTCACATATTATTATGTTCAATTATTCTCCCCCATTTTTCCTCTCTCTCCCTCCTTCTCATCTTCCTTCCATGTTACACAACTGAAGGCATGATCTGTCACATTCCATACCGTTAAACCATTCCCAATCCCTGCAGAAGGAACAGAGCCCCCACCCCCACCCCCCACCCCAAACTGGCACACATGGACACATGAATTATTCATGAAATTTATGCAAATGAAAATTAAATTGGGGATTAAAGAAAGCCAGGCGAGAAAGCCATGTATGCTGAAGCGTATGATGGCATTGGTTCACACATGCATATGCTAATGTGCTGGTGAAAGGGGTCCGCGTGTGAGAACCTCTAGGCCCTGACCTCTGCTCCAACCCCTCTCCCACATGGCACATTACTGGCCCTGTGGAGTAATGTACCCGAATGGAGGTGTGCTCTCAGTCAGCAGGCTGTGTTAGTACAGAGGCATCATGCAGATTAAGGGAAGCACACACATATAAAAAACCTCTTTAATGAAAACCCATGCAGGGATGGAGGCACTTTCATTTCCACACCTGGTGGGTGTGAGTATGTGTACAGTTGTGTGTGTGTGTGTGTGTATGTGTGCGTATGTATGTGCAGTTATACGTATGTCTGTGTACACACGTGTGTGCATTAATGCGTGCAGGTGTGTGCATGTCTACGTGTGAATGTGTCTGTGCGTGCAAATGTGTAGTTGGGTGTGTGCTTGCCTGTGGGTATTTGTGCATGTGTGCAGTTGTGTGTGCTTGTGTGTTTGTGTGTGTTTGTGTGTGCAGTTGCATCTGTGTGTGTGTGCATGTGCACGTGCATGTGTGTGTGTATGTGTGTTGTTGTGTGTGTGCGTGTATGTGTGTATGTGTGTGTGTGTGTGTGTGTGTGTGTGTGTGTGTGTGTGTGTGTGTGTGTGCAGTTGCATTTGTGTGTATCTGTGTGTGTGTGTGTGTGTCCGTTCTTGAACACATTGTGTCTCTCAGTTCCTCTTTCTCCCTGAATGCAGCTATAGCTTCTTCCTGAGGACAAAAGGCTTCCATACAGTGACCTTCTCACTCTCTCAGGGGTCATTTTGCTGCCCTTACCTAAGAAAGGTATTGTGCACAAGAGTATTTATTAAGAGAGATCCTGAGTCTAGTATGCTGGGGTGGCTTCTGACATCTTTTTTAAATAATAAAGAAATATCAGAAGTAAATAATAATAATTAGTACATAATAAATCTTTAAATAATCCTAGCCCCCTGAATGCTTCAACAGAAGACAAAAAGATTTTGTAGTCTCAATGTGGCTATTAAGGTTATAGCCATTCAATACAGAAGACTTTATTAAGTGCAGTGGGGACATCTAGTGGTCATAAGCAGTAGTTGCACACAGACAAGGCCACCACAGAGGGCCATTTCTAAAGAGGAACTATCAATTACCAACATTTTGTATTGCTCTTCAAGAAACATTGCTTTTATTATACCTTTGCAGATAAATAATATTTCTGGTGAGGGTTATATGGGTTTATTACTCTAAGCTATTACACTATTCAAGTCTTGAAAGGAACTTGAAAGGGAGACATCTGAGGTTTTGACATGATGACAGTGGGCAGCCATTATAAGATTAAACATACTGCCTGATTATCCTGTGGCCCATACCCATAACAATAAAACAGGGCTGTATGGGCAAGGTAGTCCCTCTCTCTCCATCTGCACGCATGGAGAACTGGCGCCGGTGGCTTTGAGTGGAGGGGACAGTATTGGCCTCTGCCCACCAACAGGAGAATCGCCCGTAGACGAAGGACAGAGCTACCTTGGGTGGAGCTACCATGTGCTATCAATCACATACTTGTTCGACAAATTCAAAATATTTTGGACTCTGTTGAAAGACTCTGTCATTGGTTCAAATTGCAAAGTCACTGATGGGAGCTCCACCCATTCCAGAGTCACAAGGCCCTCCCATCCCTGCCACGGACCCACTCTGCCAGGGCTGGACATCCCAGCATCCTGGCTGGGAGTCGTCTGGAGATTAGAGCTCCATCAGGGACGCAGCAGATTGTCATCCCCCAGAGAGGTGTGCTAAAGCCGGGATTATCCTCCCGACCCAGAGGCACTCGCCCCGCAGCTGGGACTGATCGCGAAGGGGATATTTTTATCCGCTCTCAGCATCTGAAAGGGGGAGACGTAGAGGATTCGGGCGGATTGTCTCTCAAAATGCGTACATGTCGAGTACCACTGTCAGTATGACAAAATGTGTATGTCTGATTCTCTCACTCACTCACTAATTCATTCACTGATTCAGCCACTCATTCTGACTCTCTCTCTCAGAAAGTCATTCCCTCATTCACTTACTCATTCACTAATTCACTCACTCACTCACTCACTGAATTACTAATTCCCTCATTCACTAATTCCCTCACTTACCCTAAGTTATTCAGTCAATCACTTACTTACTCTCTCACACACTTACTCATTCACCCTCACTAATTCATTCAGTCAGTCTGTCAGTCAGCCACTCACCCACTCACTCAGTCACTTAAAGGGAGCAACTCCCTTACAGTAATGACAGTACCTGCATTTACTACTAGTTGATGAAAATGGCCTGATAAGGCTATCCATTAATTCCTGGCCCACTTCTGAAGTCTGTTTCTGCAGCAGACATAGTGCAGACATTTCATTAACTTTTGGATCAGTCTTAATTACCAGCCATGTCTTTGCGGTGGGAGCACAAATCTATCAGAGGCATTTTAGCTGCTCCTCAAACTCCAGCTCCATTACAGTAAACACCCCCAGTGCCCACATCCCCAGCCCTTGTTCCTTGCTCCGCCCTCACAGCACTCCCTACCAATGACCAGCTAGAAGTAGCTGAAAGCCACACCTACAAGTCAACAATGGAAAATAATGAGGATTTGTGACACAGCAACAATGACACAGCAAATGTGGGGAAGTAAACATACAGCTGCTCAATCACCGGGTGAGGGGACAGACGGTTGGTAAAGAAAGATCGAGCGGCCATAGCCTCTCCAGCTATAAAGCACAAACCCATTGGTGCAAAGTGTACACTATAATCAGAGAGACTTTAATTTGATACTGGAGCAGCATTAGATACAGCCCTCTATTGGTCCTGGGAACTTGGCTGAGTGCATTCCTTTGACAAGTAATGTATAGGGTACAACAGAACAGGTGAAAAGTTCTCTCTTGCTGATTGGCCTGTTTTTTCAATGACTTGTGTTACAGGTTATTTCACTGGGTCTAACACAACTATCTGACACCTGCGTCCCTAGAATCTGCCTGCCTACACCTCTCAACTGCATCTCGCCTGTGTATCACTTGTGTCATGCCTGTGTCTCATCTGTGTTTATCCATATCTTATCTGTACCTCAGCTGTGTCTTTGTGTCTTCCCTGGGTGATGCTTCTCTCAGGTCAGGTTGCTGTGGAAACGCCTCTAGCCCAGCTCAGTTTGGCTGACCTGCAGCTCAGGCAGACTACCGAAAACACAGCTAACCTTCATATTCTCCGGCTGTCATGGAGGGCACTCCCCCACCCAGCCAACAGGGCAGGTGATAGGCTGAGTGGAGACACGCCTCCTCATTAGTATTCAAAGCCAAGTGTGGTAGACCACATTCTCTGACAGCAGAACATAACTGCCTTCACAACCAGCACTCAATGCACCCAGGAAATATGTCAAGTAATGAGCCAAGCCATCATAAACCTTCCTCCTCCCTGTGGAGGAGAACAACTCAGTGGAGTTAAGGAAGGTGGAACAGAGTGGGAGGAATTCCATGGTCATGCACTGGTGGGCAGCAAGCCCTCCCCTGACCGGAGTGGGGTGGTGAAAGCTGACATTGTCCCAAACCGGTCCGTAATTTTGCAAGTCAGCCCTCACCAGCTATCTGTCATCCACTGGCAACAGGACAGTTATGCGGAGCCTCTGAGAGAGCTAACAGATGACCAGTGTTGTAGAGCCCAATGGGGAGGGATGTGGGCAATGACACCATCACCTGATTGACCTGGCACTCATTCAAGCTGAAGCCAGCTTCATCTACATATGCAAATAAATATGGAGACTCACTGGCCACAAGCACTACTACTCTGAGCAAAACCAAGCACACAACTAGAGTCAAGCATTTCCTGCATATTTTTATTGGTTTCAAAAGTTAGTCTCAACCAGGCACTATAACTGTAAAAAGAGAAACATTACTGTACTCTGATGACGTTGTACCTATACATACTGATATAGCATCTTTATCACCCTATTGCTGTGTCTCTTAACAGAGGGCTGATATAGGTGTCTCACATAGATCTGGTCTCTTTTTAGCACCCTGCCTGTTTTGACAGGCTTATGGTGCTGGTGTTTTGGGAAATGGCTCCATCTTGAACAGATAGCACAGTTTGCTGTGACCATGTCAACAATTGCTGTCTGCTGTCAGGGACCGAAAACACCACTTGCATGGGGTGGTAGTATATAATGTTTCAGGAATAATGGTTAATTCTTTGAGAAAACCTGTTAATACCATTATCCTCTGTCAGGACCTCAGATGCCCAACCTGGGCTGCTGTCCTAATGCTTGATGGCAAAGTCTGTGGATTGTCCCTGTAGACTTTACAGCACTCTTGTCAGTGTTGAGCACCTTGGAGAGGCGCTGAGATTTGGGTTACTGCACCCCAAGAGGGAACAATCACAGTCATGTGACCCAGCAGCATTTCCCAAAGTGCCTTGCCTCCAGAGGCCTTTGTCACTCACCTTGTAAACCCAAGAGGATCCTCACATTGGAAAAGTACATTTTACAGTAATAAGCTCTAATGTGGCTGGAATCAAACTAAAACAGGCAATGCATCATAAGGATTTTCTTAGTGTTCTCTGGATCACAGAGAGACTGAGAGCCAGAGCGACACACAGCTGATAGTGGAAAAGGAAGAAACCCAGTTACTTGAATGGAATGAAAGATAGTGTTTGATTCACTGTGGGGGTGATGTTCAGATAATTCAATAAAAAATGTCAGTATAAGAAGAATACTTTGTTCAGTGTTTGTTTAACAGATCTGTAGCTGAACATTGATAATGTCCCATTTGCTGATAAGCTATTTACATTGGGTACAGCTTGTTCAGGCCCTGGTCCTCTCACACCTGGACTACTGGACACCTCACTTCATTGGCTTCCTGTTATCGCTTGCATCAAGTTCAAAACCTTGGTGCTGGCATACAGGGCAGTGAATGGGACAGTCCCCTCATACCTACAATTGGTCATCAAACCCTATGTTCCGCCAAGATCTCTACACTCCAACCATGGGGCAACTGATTGTCCCATCCCAATGGGGTCGCTCCTCGCAGGCACAATCCCTGTCTGTACTGGTCCCACAGTGGTGGTATGAACTCCCCATGGGGGTCAGGACAGCGGAATCACTGGCCTTCTAACACAGACTGAAGACCCACCTCTTCAGACTGCATCTCAGTTCCACCTCGGAATCCACCCCCTAACACCTGCTACTTCTAGCATTTGCTGTTAATTTTACATATAGTATGGTAATGTGTTTTGGATTCAGTGGTCTAGTTACTGGTGTATGGTAGTATACTTGGCTTCCTTTGTCTAGTCAGGTTGCAAAAGCTAACTTGTGGTAGGACTTGAATGGTGTTATGTTCACACTCACTGGTCTGGGAGTGTTGTTAGCGTGGTCTGACACTGTTGCTCATACAACTTAAATGGATGCACCTCTGTTCTGTTGTGCTGGAAGTTGCTCTGGATGAGAGCGTCTGCTAAATATATATAATGTAATGTAACTGTAACACTTTCACGATCTCTTTCTGTAGGTTACTCCGCCAATTATCCCTACCCCATCTAAGAGTATGTCACATTAGAGGAAATATAAGAAGAATCGAGACATAATCTGGCTTTTAAAACAGATTACATATGTCTGTTCTGAGAATAGAATTTGACTCCCTGTTATACAAAATGAACGTCATCTGAATCGTGGACACTAATAACCACTAGATGGTGCTACTGTGTTTAAACATATACGTCGTCATGCAAAAAATTAAGTTTATAAAATCCGTTTGACAATAAAATGATCCTTCTTTTCTTATCACCTTCGCAAGATTGCATGCATTCATGTTTAATAAGAGACATATTAATTACTACTTTAAAATGCACACGGTGTATACCGATGTTTTTAAAGCACTGCTAGAATTTAAGATACGGCACATTACGCATTGTTATTAGCAAGTATTTATTTGGAAAACAGAAGCACATTATAAATTAACTGTATCAATGTACATATATACGATAACCATCCGCATAATCCCAATCAGGCATGTGTCCATATTTCTTTTCTTTATTTCGTTTGTGAATTGTCATGCTTGGATTCGCCTGCATTTACCGATCTTGAATACTGTACATAGTTTGGGAGTCTGATGTAGACCTAGGCTACTGTGTCGCGCAGGTGACTTAGGGTGGACTACGTTTTGTGTACTATCACCTTTTTTCTCCGAAGAACTTCTTGGAACAATAGGCATCAGTAACGCATATCGTTGCTATTTGGCTGGTTGATTTGGTTGAAACAAAAATATGTGTGTATCTCTTACACGTTAAGCGTATTACTATTATTGTTGTTGTTGGTGGTGGTGGTGGCGGTGGTGATGGTGGTGCTGGTGTTGTTGTTGCCATTTTCGTGCTCACCATCGGCAGCTGTATGTAATTGTGTAAAGCAATACTGCCCTACTGTAAACAGTTAATCGAATGTCACTTTCCACCCTAAATCCGTGCCTACCATAAACGACAGACACGATGACGTCAGCGTCGAAACATTGAACTAAACAAGCCATTTTCACATGCGTAATGCTCCGCCGGAGTGCTTAACCTTGCAAAGACATTTTGCAGGAGTCACTGTGATTCAAAGCCAGGGCGGGTTTTTGTTCTTCTCTCGTTTCAATTCGTGGACCAGCCCTTTCTGCAGAGCGTGTCATCCGCATTACCCAGCCTCCGAACAGCATGTCCGCGAAGCCCAGGGAGGAGCCCGGTTCGGAGGGGAGATGGTTTGCGGAGGATTTCGAGACGATCGGACGCGTCGACAGCCCCGTGCCTCGTTTTGATGAGCCTGGGGATGTGCCACAGTTAAAAAGCTGGGAGGACGAGACCTTTGCAGAGAAACAATTTTACCACCAACCTGACAGCGATCGGAAACGGCCTCCTGTTGCCATGGAAACTGCATCTACAGGTAAAACGAGCAATCTAGGGCCGAGTGCACATAAACCAGCGGTTCTCTTGAGAATATTTAACGATTTATCGCCAATTGGGAAGTTATATCGGGGCATTTTACGCCTTGACCTTTGTGAATGTGTTCATTTTCGTGGCAGCTGGGAAGCTGGGTGCAACTTTTCTTAAGACAGCTAGCTAGCTAGCCACGGGTAACTTAATTGAACAAAGTTGGTTTGCTAGTCCCACAAGCTTCCTTGATAATACTAGCTAATAGCTCAATAAAACGATCCAGATAGAACAATTTGACTCTTGGTTGGGTAGCCAGCTGGCTTTAACGTTATGTGCATGTGTTAGTTGCTTGTTAATTTGAGGTCCGTTCCGTGTAAAATGGCTGTCGAGTTGTGTAACGTTAGCTACGGGACTGGTATTGTGTAATTATCCTGTCATGAAATAAGAAAGTTCGCTGTCACTTAGATGCGCTTAGATGTTCAACGCGCAAGCTGGTGTGTTTTCAGTCCGTTATTGGTGCACTAAGTCCACGTGTAGTTAATCACATTTATTTTAAATAATCTGACTCAAGGGGAGATGAGCTGTTAACACAAGTTTGTTTAGGGAAATGACTTGCTTCGTGCGTGTGAAACGGCGAGGAATAGGCCTATTAAACGCCTTGCTGTCTTTACGAGCGTAAATCGTCAAATAAATATTCAGTTAATATTATTCAATTAATAATTATATTAGCTGAATGTTTATTTGAGTATTTACGCTCGTGCCTAATTTGTCGCCCACGGTAGCCTGTGTAAAACTTTCATGTATGCGCGCAAATGTAATTAATGTCACTCTCTAAAATGAAAAGATAACACGAGCTGGTTCATTTCTTGAACAACGGGACAATACAGTGCACCCTAAAATTGCCTCTACCAGTCTTTCTCCTAATTCCCAGAAGAATTTCACGGGCAAGATTGTAATTGAGAGCACGGTTTAATTCGATGGTGTAGTGCACTGTTTTCATTCCGTCTGGAAGTTTAGAAAGTTAAAGGCTATCGAGACGGGCCGAGACAAAGGGTTGTATAACCTTAATAGTACGAAGGCAGCGCAGTCGCCTAAAAGAATGCAAAGTTTATGTAACTGGGCCAACAGGCACCCTCTGAATGAGGGAACGGAGAAGAGAGGGGGCGGTGAGGGGTCTTGGTTATTCAGTGGCTCTCAGAAGGGACGACCCTCGGAAAGCACAGTCTGGCGCGGCTGGCTTGAGGAAACAGCCTCGCTACGGATTGGCGACCGTATTACACTCAGACTGGCCCGAGTTCCCGAGCTGTTGTCCTCGAGTCAGCTGTTTCGTCACGGTTTCAGGTGCAGGTCCAACAGTTGTCCCACAGGAATGTGGAGCATGGTAATCAACATGCTTCACACGCTTGTGTGCACGTGCGTGCGCAGACATCATAGACACACACACAGGCACACACCTTCCATCCAAGGCTCTCATCTTACAGCAGTTGCATAACTGTCATGTTCTTAAGCCATCTCAGTGGTGTGTTGGTTGAAAAAAGGGGTGGGGTTACCTGGGCATAGCAGACGACCTCTTAAGGTTTTCAATGCATAGTGAATAAATCAAAGCTCCCTGTTTAGTTACAGATCTCACTCGTGCTTCGTAGCACAACAGGAGGAATGCAGTTTATGCATGATATATGTGCACAGCATAGCTCAGAAGGAATGGAATGCGCACAAGCAGGGCTTTTTAACATGCATTGCATATGGATGGCACAGTATAGCAAAGACTAAACCAATACCATGAAAAACAAAGTGCGTGGATTTGTGCCGTTTGTCTCTGGAGTCCTAGTGTAGTTTGAACGGTGACCAGCCGGCTTGGTTAGCTGAGTTTCAAATGACAAATGTTTGTTGCTGGAGTGTGGACAGGAGAGATTTTGTGGATGTCTGGGGTGGATTCTCCACCCTATACATCCTGGCACCTACTCAATTCATCATTCTCCATCGTGCAAAAGCTTAAACAGATAAAGAGGGTCTGAGGAGGGGGCGAGATTACAGATTTGTTTATTCGCTACATTTACAAAAGTTTCATACTTTTTGACTCATAACAATGCAGATATTGGGTTTCGCCTACATGTTGTACCACATACATGTACTTTTTTTGTGAAACATCCTGTTTTGTCAAAAGCATTTCATAGTTTCAGGCTGGAGGTCATTGTGGATGAGGCATCTGGTAAATGACTAAATTTAGATGTAATGTACCTTTAGGGTTGATAAACCAATCACAGAGTGGTGTTAGGGTGTGGCCCTTCCAGAACATTATCATGTCTGACTCACCTACATGCTGTCATCTCTGTACTTGATGATTGATACTTCTTTATCTTTGGTGAGTCACCCTTTCACTCTCACTTTTATCAGTTCTGCTGGCACAGCGCTCTTCTGGATATCTCCCCTGTGCCCTTGTCATCAGAGAGGGTCACTTCAGCGCGTTCTTGTCACGCAGCAAAATGAACAGAAGCCCTGATGTTCAGAAGGGAGGATTTTTATTGTTTTATTTTCTCCAGGCCGCCCACGTTTGAGCACCTTGTGTGGCTCCGCTGTCCTGTTTGCTGCGTCAACATCAGACGCCGGGCCGAATGGAAGATGACTCACCGTGGTAATGGAAGTATGTTAACAGTGATCTGAAGAGACAGCGACGCTCCGCCACCGTTCCAAATTGCGTTCACGTGAGCAGAGCAGGAGATAATGGATTCACCACAAATTCAATTATAAGGGTTATTTTTATAAGGGTCGCCGTTCCTCCGTGTGTGTGTGTGTCTGCAGATTGTCAGTGAAAGGTGTGTAAAGTTCCCAAAGCGGATCAGATGGCCTGAATCCTTATAAAAATCCTGCTGTGGGATTCATGGATATAACAGTGTGTAATAGTCTGCAAGAAGTCATTTAAAGGATGGAGCCAGTCAGCAGTGAGGGTTGTGTTATGTGCGTTCCATATTTAGTCCGCACCCCTGATGGCTTGTTGGCACAGGTTATTCCTGGAAAGCGCTGGCGTTTCCCACGGACACAGCACTCTGTTCATCAGCTGACACTAAACCTGTCAGGGGTATGTTCAGTCTAAGCTCTGTGGTGCTTTGTTCTTAGCTTTGAATGCCAAACGTAGGAAAGTCATTATTAAAGTCTGCTTTCTTTCACATCATCACGAGTTTGGCAGCCACTCAAAATAGCAAGAATATGTTCTGCAAAAATTGGAAAAGTAATAGTTTCTGAAGTTTGTTGTGGCTTCCTGAACCAGGCTTGTGCTGTATACATTGTGAATATTAACTTGTTCTCCTGCTTGTCCATACACTTGTTACACTCTACACACTCTGGGGCAGAGAGGAGTCCATTGGTTGTTGTGTTCGGCAGGGTTCTGCTTAGCCGTGTCTGAACTGTACTCTCCATCAGGCTGTGGCCTGTGACTGTCAGTAAATGGCTGTAAATGGCCTCACAGAGCAGGGTCTTGACTCCACAGGCTGCTCAGCTTGGGGACCAAAGTGCTAACATGTCGCTGGTGTAACCTCTGAGGATCGTGCCGTTTATATTTACATTTATTCTTGCTTAACAAGGCTTTCCCAGCACCCTGCATTCATCACAGAAACAAGAGAAGTGTTCGCCTGGGTCTTCTGAAGAACCACAGCCCTGTGTTTAGCAGTGATGTCAAGAATCGCAGCCAACACCAATGTCAGCTCTTCACTTCTGTTATACAGAGGCACTTTAAAGAAATCCAATCAGGCCGGCTCTGCATTCGCTTGGAGACGTTCCGCCGGCTGGATCTGGAGTGAGGGGATTAAGCTGATGCCTACAGCACGTGTCTCAGGTTACCTGGAACCGGGGAAAATCCAAGCAACCTCTTCAGCTGGTGACGGGAATTTTAAATCTTCAAACCTACGCCTGTACGATCTTGCCCCTATGAAGGCAAACATTCATATGGCAGAACAGGTGCACGCAGGGGGAAAAAAACTGGAGTTCAAGGCCGTTGCAGTGCAATGCATTTGTTCAACCTGAGCATTTCATCTGGAATGTGTTTATATGGTCCCATAATCTCGGGACACCGTCATGTGTCCTAAGGGTACACCACAGTACATGCCAGCATGACTCCTGAGCCAAGCATCTTTAGCAAAGCAGTCAGTTTTTACATTCTGTAACATCAATAAGTAAAATCAATCAGTGTTGTCATCCCTTTTTAGGTTACATTAAGCCAACAAAGACTGTCCACTGTATGAATTTTGCTAGACTGTATTGTTCCCTCCCAGGGACGGGAGAGGAAACTGCCTGGGAGCATTTACTGTCTTGGCTATTGTTTGGAGGTATCCATAAGGTTTATTTTACACGGTGAGATAAGAAATCCCATTCATTTCCCTTATGCAGGCAGACCCCAGGAGAGAACAGCCGCATTCAATCGCAACCAATTAATATTCTGCATGTTTCAAGGAACAATGCGTGTCTAGCGAAAATAGCCAGTGAACGCTTGCATTGTTATTCCAGCAAAGTTGGATTTCCCCTGTTCAGCAGTCTAGAAAACAATATGCAGGTTGTGCTATTGTGTGTCTGAGGGCGGCTAGGAGTCTTGCTCTGATAACCAGCTCAGAGCTTGACTCCATCCTTCGAACAATGGTGACCATATGACGAATCTGTCCATCACAATCCCCAGCAAAAACGCAGATTCACGCTGGCTAAACTGTTTGTGTCTGGATTCATTCAGCCATTGGGGAGCAAGGTTTTGCATGTTAGTGATTAAGGGATGCTGGATGTTTGTGTGCATGAGGGTGGGGGCAGACACTGCTAAGAGCACGCACATACACATACACAAACAGGCGACTACACCAACAAGCATGCACGACTGGTCAGTGCCCCAACAAGACAGAGGAGGCGGGATCATCTCCTGTCCATCCCTGACCTGGACCAGGTGCAACCTAGGTGAGGTCTCTGTCCCAGCCACCTTCAATATTAGTCCCCTGTGACTGCCATGCCCAGAGAGGGAGAGTCCAGAGCAGGTGTGACCCTGTGGAAGGCCTTCACCCTGGTCAAGGCACTCTGCTCCTTTGTCGCAGATGGATGCAACTCTCCCTCAGTCTACCCCAGGAGCAGCTGACCTCAGCTTGGCGAGTTCAGTTACTGCTGCAGGGTTGGAATAAGACCTAAGACAACAGCCTGAAAGCTTATTGATCCTGTCTGAGTATGGAAAGTCATACCGTAAAATGAAATGAAAATTCAGCCAGAAGGGCTTGTCAGGCCATCGCATTGATGAGGTGGGGATGGGGTGAGAGCTCCTGCACTCTGCTTTGACTATTAATGGACCTCCACTTCTTCCAAGTTTTACTCCTCTTACCTTGTGTGAGCAGTGTGCTGTAGTGATAAGAAGCAGGGCTTGTAACCCAAAAGCATGCTGGTTCAATTCCCAGGTGGGGCACTGCTGTTGTACCCTTGGGTGAGCTATTTATCCCTAAATTGCCTCAGTAAATATCAAGCTAAATAAATGGATAACATGTAAGAAGTTGTAAGAGTGTCTGCTGTGTAACTGAAATGTAAATTTTCATTCTATCATTGCTGCTTGATTAAATCAGGTGTGCTCAGCTAATAAAACGTGCCACTGATGAGTTCAGTCAGGTAGGTAGAGCAAGGATAGATAGAAGATATGCAGGACAGGGTGCCGCCAGGAGTAGGGTTGAGAAACGCTGATTTAGTAAATAAACCCATGTTGATGACTATTCTTAAAGCTATTCTTCAAGAGCAGAGCCCTAAAAAGTTTCCTCTGGATTTACAGCTTGCTGATGAAGTAACACGGGCTAATATACTAATATCGCAGACCAGGTCTGCGAACAAATGACCTATAATTATCAACCAAATTATGAAACAAACCAAAAACTCCTATTAGGAGCAATGGGACACTGAAACACAGGGACAAAAGCAAACCTAACTGCTCTGAGGCTCTTAAGACAAAATTACACACAAGTGTCTCCTCACTATAAGAGGTATGAAGTGAAGAAAGATCCTGACCACATACATCACCGACCACAACCTGGCCGCAGTGAAAGACTAACATAAAAACAGAGATCACAAAAGATTAAAGGCTATGTGGATACTCTGAGACAGGTGAAGAGGAGACAGAGATGCGCTTTCTCCTATATTGTCATAAATTCACACAACAGAACATAAATACACATTTTTGAATTGCCCCTCCCCACAGTTAAAAAAATGAAATGATAAAGAGAAATTGCCAATAGACCTATGTTTGGGAGAGGGAAGCACTGCACGATTTCCACAGCCAGAGGCACAATGGACAGGAAGCATCCACCCGTATGTAACTTATATTTCTTTTCCTATTGTTTGTTTTTCATGTTTTTCTTGTTTTAGTAATGCATCATTTTTGGAGTTACAGTAGTGTAGTATATTTTTGTCTGTGAAAATGTCTGTGAAAATTGCTTTAGCAGTACTGTATTTGAAGTTGAATTTGACAGAGAGACAGTGAGAGAAAGGGAGAGATTGAAAGAAGGGGAGGCAGAGAGAGAGAGTGAGGGAAAGAGGGAGGATGAGTGTAAAAGAGAGAGAAAGAGGGAGCTCAGGGATGCTAAAAGAAGAAACAAAAAGGAAGAGGCCGAGAGCAGGATGGACCCGTGAGAAATTACCCACGCTCCACCTCTGCCAATGAGCCAAATCCCAGCAGCCATACTGAGCTCACACAGTGTCAGCCTTCCTCAGTGGCCAGCCCTCTGCACGAAGAGCTATTCCCAGACCAGCCGTCTCAAGCCAGCGCTAATGAGAGCATCTGCCCAGGGAACAAAAATGTCTTCATTTTCCATCTGAGGGTGAACGCCTATCTCAGGGACTTGCCTCCCCCGCTGGGACTCTGTATCTGAGATTACCAGTGATCCTGGTCTAATGAGCTCAAACACAGTGATATGATGCTGTGGTTTGAATGCATCCTTTTGTAAAGAGTTGGTGCACAGTTTGTTTCAGCGTTGTGTCACTGAAAATGGAATTTCACTCCTACAGAGAGCATCCCCTGTGGCCTTGCAGGAATAGGTGTTTCAGCAGCATCTCCTGTCTCATCGGTGTCATATTCTTCTGACGGTGCAATAAGCCGGTTATCGATGGGAAGGGATGGGTTTCTCCACTTGCTGTGTGTGCAGGCTAAAGGCTTAGGGATCGTGCGTGTGGGGCTCGACTGCTTCTGTCTGACAAATGACCTTCAGTGACCTCAGTCCCCTCAAACTTGCATACACACAAACATGCACGTACACCTGCATGCACACGCACACATACTCACAGTCCAGGAACACCACACCAACCCCTCACATTTACAGAAACATTAATCACCAGCACAGTATATTTGTACCAGTAATGTTTGGAAGACGTGCCAATGGGAAAAAGCAATGGTGCCACAGTACTGATGTTTTAAATATTTCCATTGGTTAGAAATATTGATGGAAGGACTACAGAGCAGAAATATTGCTGCTTTTCAGCCCTGTGATCTGAAGCTGAGTGATGAAAGAAAAGCAGTAGAAAGGGTGAAGGAGACTGCGGTGGTGTGATGGGTGCTTCAGTCCAGCCACTCTGTCAGAGGGGAAGAATTTAGAGGTGGCACGCTCACCACAGGACAGCGGAGTGGGGACTCTTGGGATGGCACAGGGCTCGGCAGATGGTTGCCTCACGCTGGCAGGAGCCATTTTGTTCCCGCTCTGGGCTGACACCAGAGTCACGAGAGAGACACAGGCCACTATCAGCACTGTTTTGTCACTTTGTGGGGGACCGTACACTCACAGCCATGTTGGTTATACCCAAACACCTGGTTTGTCTATGCAGGCATTTCAAGCACCCTGCTCCTAGGGTCTTGATGTCAGAGCCCCAAAAAGGTCTAGTTCCCAGACCAGTTCATGTGACATGGTGGAGCCCTGTTCTTTGTGTGACATGGTCATTGCATAATGTGGGGAGCTGTGACCTTTGTGTAACATGGGGCAGTGCTTGTGATTAGCTGGGTTGTGGGTCAGAGAGAGGGCAGCTGCCCTTCAGTACTCGCACAAACTACTCTAGACCGCTCACATGAGCCAGCAGCAGGACTTAGACCTGAGGGACAGGAGAAACTGCATGCCAGCTGCTCCGTAAACACACACATACATTCACAAACACACATGCACAGACAGTGACACACACACGCACCCACACGCACACACACACACGCATGCACGCACGCACGCACACACACACACACACACACGCACACAAATGCACATACACACAGTGCAAAGTGGCACCACAGTGTAGTGTGAGAGTACAGGCTCAGTGGTTGCCCAGTAGAAATGACAGCTTGAATCCTCCCGTGCTGGTAGGACAGGCAGCAGTCGCTAACGGGCTTCAATCTGCTTCACTGCGCAACAACACCCAAACAAATGCATACAAGCTGGAGATTTACTGTGTGCAACTAGCATTTGGAGCCGTAGTGAATCCCCCCAAAAGAGATAAAAGCAAGTTAAAATTAGACAGCATGTCCTGTAATCCCAGCCCCCACCCAGTGCCAGCAGAGCAGCAAGCTCAGGAAAGACTCCACAGCAGAGAGGATGGAACAGTGTCTGCCGTCTCTGAGACACGCGGTTTCCGCTGCTCCAGGTGAGCCATCTGCCAGTGTGTTACGAGCCAGGAGGAAGGCTGAGTCTACCTGCACTTCACAGGAGGGAACAGCCGGAAATCTATACTACAGGCACGTGAGAGAGCACGGCTCTGTGCCGCTAATGTTAGTTTTGTTGTCTGACCTTCCCCCGAGGTCATTAGCACCAGTGTCAGCAGTCCAAGTTACTTTTTTTTTTCATGAAGCCAAGGGAGTCTATCTGTGGGAGGTCATCTACAGACGCCTCCAGGGCAGTATTTTTACCATTTTTGGCTTTTGGCTGTCATGAATCATTCTGAATGGATGCATGGTGTTGTTATGAGCGTGCCAAGTGGCTTCACAGTGACAGGCCTGTGGCAGAAAGCTTTGTGACTGTGGCCCTATGCATGGCGTGTTGTTGCCGCATGTTTGGAATCAATATTACGTATAGAAAGTGTGTGTAGGTGCTGATCTTGGATCAGCTGCCCTGACCTTAATCCTGATGCTAGCATCTGTGCAAAAAAGTTGGGACTGATCCACAGGGAGTGACACTCAGGGGGACTGTTTTTCTTGCACCATTGTGAGATCAGTGGAGGCAGAAGTTCATCTGGCTGGAGCAGGCAAAGCATAATTTAGCTCACAAGCTTCATCTTCAATACTGAACCAACAGCAATGCTGATTTCCTCATGCAGGTATGTCCTGATGCAACTGTGCAGTCCTGGTGCAGGTATATCAGCTGATATCGAAGTTGCATTCTGACACAAGCCTCATGATTTATTGCACCGTGAGCAGACAGAACGTCGAAACTTGAACGGGACCGACTCACGTTCTTCCATTCAAGTCTCCTAGACGGTGTTGCAGGAGCCGAATGGAACCAGAAACAAGAACCAAACAGTTCAATTGCAGCGTGTCTCTGGGAATTGATCTTAAATTCATCCAGATATGTATCCCACTTTTTTTGGACATTTAATGCCAAAAGAAACTGGCCCAAATCTGCCATAAATGCTTGGAGTTTGTCTCTCTCTAAAGCTGGCATTCTGGTAACTCCTCAGTAATTAATTTTAGTATTTGGCTAATTTATTGGCATTCATTATTCATTAGTGTTTGGCTTTGCATTCTTGACTCCAGCACATTAGTGGTGTGGTGCAGCCGTAATTCAAAGTGCTGTGTAAACAGGAGACGCAGTGCCCAGGGCTGTAGGTATGCTGCATTGTGCGGACTCCTGGGCGCCCCCGAGTGGAAGCACGCTGTATTACATGATGCTCTGGTGGGTCACTGCACAGTTGGAGGTTTTATTACAGGGTTGAACAGACGTCCTGCTGGCCTGACCGCCGTGGGCAGCTGAGCCTGCAAGCCGCACAGGCATCCATCAACATGCTGCAGCCTTCGGTCTGAGATACACACACACACGCACAGATGTTCACACACACAAACACGCACAGACACACAGACATGCACACATAAACTGTTGAATCACAAACACGCACAGACACACAGACAAGCACACATAAACTGTTGAATCACAAACACGCACAGACACACAAACATGCACACATACACAGACGGTTGACTCTGTCAGACACACACACACAGAGCTCATAGCACTGATGTGACCCTAGCTAAAGCAGTGACTTCAGCTTAGCCTATGCCTGTATCTGTCTGTGTTACCAGTCTCGCCAAATCAAGTGACTCATGTCTCTCGTGTCCCTCCTCCTCGTGTGAGTCAACAGTGTCGCAGGGAGGACAGGGTGTGGCATACAGAGGGCCTGCATGGGCATGGCCTGTCAGCATGGTGATGAGGGCTGTGAGCACTGTATGGGTAGAGACTCCGCCCTCAGCACACCGGTAATCTGAGACAGAGGAGGGCAGAGCTCATAGACCAGCCTCTCCGAGCCCCCCCGACCGCCTTCGGTCATGTGACACTGGGGCCGGGCACTGCAGAACACGTCTGCAGGCATCCCCCCTCCCCCATGCATGGAGAACAGAGCTGGATGCACAGCTGCGGCTGCAACCTTTACCCCCAACACTAACATCTGCCTGGCTCTATGCGCACCCGCAACCTCAGCTGTGGTTACCGGGGGCGGTGAGGTACAGGAAAAGCAGACACATATTCACAGGTGTTTAGGGCGATCTCTCAGGGGCGATTCTGCCCAGGTAAAACACCACGGTCCTCTTAGCTACACCAGGTTAAAAATAGAAGCCCCTGAACGCTCGCTTAATGAAACATGTAGGACGGCAGAGAGAGAGGAGCAGATAGGATCTGGTGCTGTGCGAGTCTGCAGAAAACCCCGCCCTGTAACACAGCTCCTCCAATCACGTTAAGATAAGGGGCATGGAGCTGACCAACAGGGAGCGTCTGATTGGTCATTGGGGAATCTTGTGTCTCCTCCCCTCCAGATGTCCAGGGAGCGGGCAGATCTGAGCAGCACACGCCCTGGTGTCATGATCATCGCTGTGTCTGAGAAGGAGAGACGCTCTCTGTCCCTGGCTCTCCATCCATCACCCTTGTCACTCTGTCCCCCTCTATCTTCCTCTCCCTCACTCATCACTCTCTCCCCTTCTGTCATTCTCTCCCTCTCTTTCTCCCCCCCAAAACTCTCTCCCTCTCTATCAATCTTTCCCTCTCTTTCTCCCTCTCTCTCTGTATCATTCTCTCCCTCTGTATCTCCTCTTTCTCCCTTCATCACTTCCTCACTCCATCCTTCTCCCCCTGTATCTCTTTTTCTGTCTCTCTCTCCCTTTCTCTCTTTCTCTATCACTTTTTCCCTGTCACTGTCTTTCTTTCCCCCATCACTCTTTCTCTCGCCCTCTCTTTCTCTGTTGTGTCCTCTGTGACATTCCTCTGTCCGTATCATGTGCCTGATAATGGAATGCCATTACCATTTTGCTGCATTTTTATAATGTTTGTGTGCAGCACTCGTATTCCTATGTTAAAGAGTAGATGCTCTTATAATCACAGGCAGGAAATTCATTGGCAGAAGGTGGAAACCCCAGAATCCATTCTCTTGTGAAGCTCTCTGTCCAAAAGCACGGCAGAGAAGCGCTGCTGCTAAGTTGTGGGCAGAAACTGTCCCAAGTGCACCTCACGCCCGTACCTGCTGCCCTCCCCACACACAGACACCCCTCCCTATCTCTGTCAGGACATCTCGCCAGAGCAACCCCACAGGCAAACGTGTGGTACATACAGCAAGGAGTAAGGAAGTAAGGCTTAGGAGCTGCCCCGGTGCCATCATGGCTCTGTCTCTCAGGCTTGTTAGCATGCTATGACCCATCCCTTCCCCACCCCACACTTACCTACAGAAATATGTCATCACTGTACACAATCTTCAAAGACAGGAGGGAGCTGTAGGGATTAATTGACTGGTTGATGAGTTGATTGACAGTAGTCAGATGGACTGTCCTTCACCGCAAACCCCTGAACCCCTGGAGGTAGCCTGCTATCGTTTATATCAGCACTTTGATGGCCCACACAGTAATGAGCCAAGCTCATGAGGGCCTTCGCCTTTATCAAGACAGCTGGAGGAACAGAGGCTTAACACAGTACACTACAGTTATCAGTGAGACTTAAGGATTGCATTTGCTTTTGTTGTAGCCATATAATAATATACTGTAAGCAAAGTCTACTTGAGTGAATACTTCAGTCCTTCTTGAGTATTGTGAAGCATTATGAAGGCACACAGTATAGCGTGGTTCCCTCTTTTTCATGTGTGAAAGCACAGAAGCACAAAATGTCCCATACAAAACACTGGCGTCACTGCACCCCCTCTGGAACAAACAGGAAATACCATACATAAACACTGAAACTCGCGCTTGGAACAGGACGATCTGACTGACAGGAAACAGACCGTGTAAAAAAGCTACAGAATCAATACTACTTATTTACTTACAGAAGCTACAGAAGGCCCAAAAGTGACCTTCTATGTGCCATTTCACATGTTCATTGTAGACCACAGCTGAGGTCCACCTGTGAATAAACAATTCTGTCAGAATCAGGTCACATTTAGCCTATGTAAAGTTTATTTGGACTGTAAATGACAGTTTTCTCTCTTGTCTGGAGGGGTGGGGTGCTTTTGGGAGAGAGGCGATGCTCAGTTGTGTTGTGTGTCTCCAATCAATTAATCCCATCCAATGCCTGAACAGCTGAAAGACATTCTCATGCACCTAAACTGACAAAGTCGAGACTGATGACAAAAGCTTTGTTGTTGCCAGGCATCTAAACATTTCAAACAGGGTCCTGAAAACACAAACAAACACACGATCACACACAAAAAACAGGAAGGAAGCCACGCCTGCATATTTGCAGAGATCACGCCGTCTTCACATTCCCACTCTCCCCAGCAGGCGAGAGGCTAGAGTCACGCGCCACGCCACAACAACAATAGTTCAGTTACCGCGGAGCGTGAAGCCATTGTGCGGACCCGGAGAGCGGAGGGAAAAGAAAAACAGCCGAATCGGAAGCTTCCCGTAAAGGCCGCGGCAGCAGAACAGAGGTGCCCTCACAGGCTGGAGACAGTGCTGCCATCACCAGCTGCTGCGCGGCTCCTTCACCCGCTGTCGTCGCGATTTCCACAGCGTTCGCAGTGGAATACCGTGCATAACTATGACAGACACGCTTTAGAATGTACATGCATAATTACAGTGGTTCGGAGCGGCTGCATTTACGCATCCAGAAGGACTTGCAAATTAGTGTGCATATAATAAGGCCGCATGGGCATTAGTATAGACACAGAACTCAGTCGCACAGCTGAAACAAGGCGTCCTTGTATTAAAACAGTGCACCAATAAATATACCATATTGATCTTCCTCTGAATCTTGGGGAGTTGAATGCACCAGAATCGCAAGAAAACAATGTTGTTGTTAGATGAATTTTTTGGGCTGTGGATTGGAGTCGTGTAACTTGCTAACGCACAGGACTGACTGCTGCTGTCTGTGATTCATGTTGACAGCCCACCTCCCAAAAAAGGGGGGTGGGGGTGGAGAGAGGCTTGAGAGCGCAGGGGGCAGTACTGGAACAGGACATCCCTGCAGCCTCTGACTCAGGCCCCTCAGCTAGGTTCTCCCTTCAGCCTCCCTGCCAAACAGTGTTTTCTCAAGAGCTGTCAGCAGTGAGGGCGGCTGCTAACCAGAGCAGCTGTCGGACGGTGGTTGGGAGAGGCGCTTCAACAATGTTTGTGGCTCCGCGGCTCACATTAGCTGAGTTGCAGCGATGTGAACAAACAACACTTTCCCACGCAGGCTGATCAAGATGAAAGTCCGGCGAGCCGACCTCTGGCAGCCAGGGCAGGTACCATTTTCACCATGCCAGCCCACCATGCCAGAGCAGCAGAACATTCTGACCGGGGCCGTGGAAGGCAGGGCTCCAGAGAGCAGGTCTCTGAGTAGCAAGCTCACCTATGCTCCAGGCCAGCCAATCAGACTCTTGAGCCAGCCGTACTCATGTTGTACTTCACAGCCCACAGCCTACTGTGTAACTCAATATAAATACCCTGTGTGTAGGAGCGCATTCATCAAGTGCTGTACTCATGTATGGACATGACTGTATCTGAAAATGTGTACAGAAATTCAATGGCATATTATCATTAGTTTTAAAGTATTACTTATTAAGGACATTATACAACAGTCAGATTATAATGGAGAGTCATAAGTGGAGGGCTGTTTATCTTGGCATGAGTCAGGAGGCTTGTTTATACAGCTCCAAATATGACATGGAGCTTTCTGCTAGCGATTATTATGGTGGTTCCAGTGAAAATGGAAACTTCTGTGACATGGCAAGCGCTTTTCAATTTAAAGAGAGATAACTTGAGGTGGGTGCTGTATTACACAAAGGGACAGTCACTGGAATATTCTGTTGCAGTAATGACTGTGATGCCCACCTGAAATATTCCTGGGCTCCTTTAAAACATACAGTACATTTTAGTAGCATAGTCTGTTGTAGTGTAATTTCTAGCATTTCCACTTCCCTCGATTTAGCTGGGATTTCATCAATACAGACCACCGTGTAAACAACAGATTATCTCCTGGTCTGTTACCATAGGAACTGGGGTTAACTGACTCTACGTTAATACATAACCTGACCTTATACGCCTGGGAATTTTCTCTGTATGTGTTAAGGCTATTGGAATGGCTTGCATGGATGTGGAAAGTAAGAATATATGACGTCCATGTTTGAAAGGCAGTTTGTCATCTTGCTGGAATAGTTGGGAGATTTGGTTGGTCTGCTGATAAAGTCTCAGTGTGGTCCATCTCCAGCCAGCAGGACGCGTTGAAATGATTCTCGTTTATCTCTGTGCCACAGGCTGTTCTGCAGGAGCGAGCACACCCCCTGCTGGCCACTTACTCTCATTGCGTATGTACAGAACCATTAATAACTACAGTGTGGCTGCGTCCCAGTCAGCGTGTTTGCTCACTTGCCCAGAGCACTTCCCAAACCCGCAGAAGGAACTTTTACTTGCCCTCAGTTGCTCCCTTAAAGTGAGTGTGCAAGGCCAGTATGTCTTTCGCTAGGCATTCCAGGGTGCGCGTTTCCACAAACATTTCCACACATTTTTGCGTTTTTTACGAGAGTTCCGTTTGACCGCAGGGATGCCAAAAAAAACCATAACATCACCACAAATGGCACAGAGTCTACTATCTGAATGAATGTTTTTCAGACACAGTCACGAAACTGTGGATTGGATGGAATGACTCCTGTGCGTGTTAATTAGAAGCGAACAGAAACCGTGACAAACTTCGCATTTATTCCTTAATTATTATTCATTTGTCAGAAGCTCTTATCCAGAGCGATTTACGAAAGGTTTGTGGCTGGATTTCAAGGCTCAGACTAATCACAATCGCTGTTATCTCGCTATCAAGTGGCAGTTGTCAACAGTTAAACAACCAAAATGTTTCATACCAATAACTAGCCTTTTTCAATTAAGTTCGATTTACAAGGTGACAACCCCTGCTGTCAATAAAAAATTAATATAACCACTGAAACATTACTGGGAGAAGGACTTTCAGTGTCGTGTTGTGCATAATCGTCTATGTTGATATTTTGACAATGACAATGGTTTAGTTTTACCTCTATTCTGTCCCTACGTTTTCAAATTGTGCTTGGAGATAATGGGAAATAATAGTACAAGAGGGGACGCATTTTTTCCAAAATCTGTTCGTGTTAAAACCCACTTTCAGTTTTATTTCAACATTGTTAGCTAAGATTCCAGTGAGATGTACACGTCACCATTTCTGCCGTTTCCATGGTTTTCATGTAGTTTTGAGTTTCTCTTGTTTTGTCACAAGCAACGATGGCAGAATGATAACAGCGGAGTGGCTCAAATTCGATCCCGAATAACACCCTTCCCTCTCCTCCTTGTGTAAAGTATTGACTTGCGTGCTTACTTTGCTTGCTCATTTGCTGCAGGGGGCGTCATGCAAACCAAATTTGTGGGTGGGCACCATTTTCAGACATGTTCAAAACCACACAGAAGACATAAAAAATAAACATACGCATAATGTTCTTTTAGACTTAATTGTACTAACACAAAGATTTAATTTAGTTTTTTTTTTTGATCTCATAACCTGAATAACATACCACATACCTGTCCCTTGCTGGAGCATGAAGCTTCAGGAGCATCTTGTTTGGTCCAAATCTGCCTTTTTTAATCCATAAAACGCCTCTAACTTTGTCTGCTTCATTCTACCAATGGAAATAATACAATAATATAAAATAGTCACTGACAGGATGATGGTCATACATTCAACAATAGCAACAAGTGGGTAACTACAGTCAAATTCTGTATGTGCCCTGTGGAAAGTTAGGCCACTGTTTCCATCAGATTGGAAAAAAGAACAAGGCACACAGAACAATCACACGCCCACAAAAAACAACTGGTTCATAAATCAATCGGCAAAAACACACCATGTAAGTAGATACCGAATCATGTAACTATTTACGGTTGCTGTAGTGCATTATGCGACGAGCATGAAAAGAAGCAAGCGAGTTTTGCAATGTAACATTTAGCAAGTTAGCTAGCTAGTTAACGTCATCCAGAAAATAATTCGCTAGTTGTGTTCAAAATACGTGACATGGAGATGGAAAAGGCTGTGTTGTGTTGGTGGCTAGCTAGCAAGCACTGACGGACAGTGTAATTGGCACAGGCAAAACTACAAACTGACAAACGGCTGTAGCTGGTCTGCCGTTATAGCTAAGGATGGGAGACCTTGCTGGCTAACGTTAGCTAGCTAACATTAACATAAGTTGATAACGTAGCCTCACACTATGTCTGTGCTAGCATATTGATTAAATAGCTAGCCATGTAGACATATGAGTGATATATTTTGACAGTTTTAGGCTACTGCAGCATATGTCTGTGAGACAACACAGGAACAATTCAGTTGCCTTCTTATTTTTGCAGCAGCACATTTGCTTGGCTAGCAATTGTAAACAGCTAAATACAGCTAACCTTGTTTACTGCCGCTGCGACGTGACATGAACTCGTGGATGATGGGGAGTTATCGTTAGAAGACGGGAAGGATGAGGGGTGGGGGCGGGGAGGAGACGTGCGATCTGGCGGAGGAAGCTCGCTCATTTCAGCTAAACGTAGTTACCCTGACTGCAGGCTTAACGATGTAGGCAGGTTATTGATTGAATAATTATTAATACATTTTACAAAATATTGGGTGGGCACGTGCCCACCTAAATTGATTGGCACGACGCCACTGATTTGCTGATTGTGATGCAGCCACAAATTCAGAACACACCCGCCACAGAATCACTGAGATCTCACTGACTCTGATACAGACCACTCCCATACATGGCCAATCACATGTGAAGACCTGCCCACTCCCCCACAGGGTATGCCCACTTATACACGCAACCTACCCAACTACCCAGCCTGTCACACTAGAACATATGTCTGGACCATTCCCACACAGATCACAGCCATTTCCACCCATATCATAGCCACTCTTACACAGATCTACCTGATGGGAGAGTGTTGTTGTGGATTTATGAACCTCAGTTTGGAACTAACCCAGCTCTGTCCCCCACCTTTCCTGCCCAATCAGAAAGCAACATACCCAGCCCCCTCTCACACAGACCCCTGGCCTACAGTCTGACTCTGCCCCGTCACACATCTGTATGTCTCTCTCTCTCTCCCCGCAGGTGGCACAGCTTCAGACCTGCTGAGCAAGTCCTCAGGTGAGGGAGACCTGTACACCTCGCTTCTCTCCAGTCAGACCTACTCCTTCCAGCAGGATACTCCCTCCTTCACCAAGGACCCCGCCCACCAGGCCGGCCCGCCCCCCAGCCGGGAGCCCCAGGGCATGTTCAGCTCCGACTCAGGCATCGGGATGACCCCTGGCGAGGGCATCGACTTCACCAAGAACCTGCTGGAGTCGGAGAAGATGGAGGCCTACAACTACATGGACATCAGCCATGGCGAGAAGCCCCGCATCCCGCCGCAGCAGCAGGGCCTGGACGGCTGGGGCGGGGCGGGCCTGGACTCCTTCCCCAGCCTGGGCCAGTACCTGGAGAAGGGCGCCCCGGCCGCGGCGGGGGACCTGGGCCCGGCGCTGGAGGAGCAGGCCTGCCCCTATGTGGAGGACCCCTCGGACGAGGAGCTCTCCGACCACCAGCCCTACCGCCCCCAGGCCACACCGCAGGCAGCCAGCCCTGTCAAGATCACCCTGACAGAGAGCGCCGGCGGCACACCCCCGCAGCACCCCCACCAGGTCGCCGTGTCCGACAGGGAGAGCATTCTCAGCCTGGGCCTGCAGGGCGTGCCCACCGTCACCCTCTCCGAGCCTGAGGACGACAGCCCGGGGTCACTGACCCCGCCTCTCACAGGTACAGCCCTGCCCCTCAGGGGTATAACCCCGCCCCTCACAGACACAGCTCTGCCCTCACACTCCCTCTGACTGAAGGTGTGGACATAATAATAATAATAATAATAACTTTTATAGCACCATTCATACTAGGGGTCGACCGATTATCCGCCTGGCTGATCCAATATCCGATATTCGGATCCGATATTCAGCTTTTTTACGATTATCGGCATCATGATTTTTTAAAAATTTGATTGCCGATAAAATAAATTCATTTAAAAATGCGCTACTTTGGCTCTGATGCAGCCGGCTCTCTCTGTCTGTAGTCACCACTCTGTGGTCTCGAGCAATGTCCCGCCCACAGCACTATCTGATTGGTTACACGTCACGAGTAATAGCCTATCAACACTGAAGGCTACTGTGCCACAGACGGGCACAGAGGAACGCATTTGCAGCAGCTCCATTGAGCGAGCAGAGCTGTGTTTCGAAGGTAAGGCAGCAGGTATTGCCGAAGTTGCAATAAACGTCACAATCCTCCATGCTGAAGTTGCAAAAACACCACAATTTTATGATCTATTTCTATGATGACAAGCATGCCTAGTTTCCCAGTTACACTGAAAATGCCTGAATAATGCACTTTGTTGCAGTGATATACAGTTAACTATAACAAGATAATAGAGTTTATTCATGTAGTGATAGCTATATCTTTGAGTAACGTTGGTGCCAGTGCAACTGGAACTTTTAGCTACCATATTGCGAACGTAACATTACCTGCCCGTATGAGTTGGTGTTTTTACATCTTATAGGTAGCCGATGGTCTTAATAACGTAAGCTAATGTTGAGTCTCGTAGAGCTAACTTGAATGCGATAGCGAACGTCAACAAGTTCATTTGTTGATCCATAATTTAGCCAGCTGACTAGCAAAAAATTGATAGGCTATAACGTTATTTCTTGCACATCACTTACCGGGGCCAGTCATACTCTCAGTCTCAAGCCACGACTACTAGTAACGTTACTGAAGTGTGTCCTGAAGCTGTCTCTGACTCTGTTTCTTGTAGAGAGGTGCAGGATATTGTTGTTAGAGACTTTAGACGTAATGGAACTGCATCTAAGGCCTGTGTTAATCCATACATGGACTGCATAGATGGTGTACAGATGGTGTACAGTTGTTGAATAGTCAGCTTTTTGTTTATTTATTTATTTATTTATTTAAAATTTCAGTCAACTTTATAAGAAATGCTGCTGGGAGCTCCCTGCACTTTTTGTTTGAAGATAATGTTGAAAAGTTCTTTCTTAATTAAACATATGCTTAAAGGCATTTCAACAAAGTTTTGTGTTGAAGTTTGTGTTATTCTAAATTTTGACACCAAGATTTTCATTTTTACTGCAAATCTATATCGGTTCCAAATATTGGTTATCGGTCTCCTTGATTACTAATAATCGGTATCGGTATCGGCCCTGAAAAAACCACATCGGTCGACCCCTAATTCATACTACTCATTTGTGACACAAAATGCTTTGCAGAATGGATGAATGAAATTGAAAGAAGATAGCAAAGTAAAATAAGTAAAATAAAATAAAGTGTCAAAATACTCAAGAAATAAAAGTACTGAGAGGATCAGGAACAAATAGAAGGAAATCAAGAACAAATACAAAAACAAGATAAGGATGAAGCAATAAAAACAAGCCATATCAACCAAAAGCTAACTCATACAGATGCATTTTCACCTGACTATTAAAATTAGCTGCTGATTGAGCCTCTGTAATCTGCAGACGCAAGATATGTCACAGTCTGGGAGCATTAAAGCAAAAGGAAGCTTCACCCATTCTTATGTAATTTCCTTTTGGAATACAGAGAGATCTAAGGGCACATTTGGTCTGATATCTTTAGAAAAGGTCAGCAATGTACTCTCACGGCAGGCTAGTCAGACTGCTGACTCACTGTGACAGATCTGACCTGAAATCTCATGTTCTCTCTCTCTCTCCCTCTTTTCTCTCCTCCTCTTCCCTCTCTCTCTCTCTCTCTTTCTATAGAGGAGTCTGACTCCCCGTCTGATCCCCTGTTCCAGACTAACAGGGCGGGTCCTGTGAGTTCCCCCAGGGATCAAGTTTCTGCAACGGCCCCGCCCCCTGCCAGTGCCCCCACAGAGCCCAGCCCCCCATCAGAAAAAGGGGTCAAGATCCCCGACACGCCGGCCCCCAGCAAAATGGCCACCTCTCAGGACCAAGACGGCAGCAGCGCAGAGTCTGGCGACTCCGAGATCGAGCTGGTGTCTGAGGAGCCGCCGCCCCTCAAGCAGCCCCCGAGTGCCGGCTACATGAGCTTCGGGCTGGCGGGCGGCCCCTCCCCGCAGCCCCCACCCCCCCAGCACCCCCCGCCCCATCCATCCAGTACAGCATCCTGCGTGAGGAGAGGGAGGCGGAGTTGGACAGCGAGCTCATCATCGAGTCCTTCGACGCCTCGTCCGCCTCCGAGGAGAGCCCCAAGCGGGGTCTTGATTCCCCCGCCCAGAAAGGCCCGAAGGCGGGCTCCCGGCCGGCCGACGCCCCCTCTGTCTCCGCCTCCCACACCACCCCCTCTCCCCTGGCGGCTGCACCCCCAGCTACGCCTCCGGTCAGCATGCAGAAAGAGAAGAGTCAGATCTCCGGGCGCGTGGGGGAGGACCCCGCCGCTAGGCCCAAGCCTCTGCCTGCCGCGGTGGTGCCCCCGGAGGTGCGACTGGAGCAGCCGGCCCCCGAGGAGAAGGCGGGGCTCAAGGGACGCACCAGCGAGGCCAAGGGGGACGCAGACCAACAGGCTGCCGCGCCTGCCCTCCTGCAGGGCCTCAACAGACAGAAAGGTGAGACCCTCGGCCGGTGAACAGCGCAAGGCAACTGTGGCATCACCTAGTGTGGTATAGTGGTAAGGAGCAGGGCTTGTAACTGAGCAGGGCTTGTAACTGAAAGGTTTCTGGTTCAATTCCCCGCTGGGCTGCTGTTGTTGTACAATTAGGAAAGGTACTTAGCCCACATTTTCCTCAGTAAATATCCTGCTGTATAAATGGATGAAAGTGTAACCTATGTAAGTTGCTCAGGATAAGAGTGTCTGCTAAATGACAATAATGTAATTTCACTGTACCAGATGCACTCTGTATCAGATGTTTAGCAGCTTATATAAAGTATAAAAGCTGCCAAACAACATTACTATATGTTCATTTAGTCATTTAGCAGATGGTCAAAATTCAAATTATACAAAATTCAGCCAAATCATCAGTGTTGTAACGAACAGTATCAGTCAAGACTCAATATCACATAGCCATACACACATAATGTAGTGCTGCCAATATATGTGAAACCAAATGTCATTTCAGTGCATCTAAACAGCTTCACAATTTCCCAGTCCATTCTGTGGTGTTCAAACTGCAGGGCTGTCCCAATTCAAAAAGCAAGATACAGACACTGTAATGTCTGGTGAGCGCGGCTGACTTGATCCACTGATAACATTCTGATGTCTCCTAAACCAACTGTGTGGGGCGTCACCTACTCTTAACAGTAAAACCGCACACATACTATTCGCAGACGTTCTATAGATACTCCTCTAGGAAGTTGGTACCAGGACATTCTGGTGTAGTTTGCATTCCTGTGCATTCTTATGAATGCTCTGTTTTACAACAAATTTTGTGCCTTCAGCAGCAGCAGGCAGATTTCAATATGGAATGCACTGAACTGACTGGCCCTGGTCCATATATTAAGAATCCACAGTGAAACTAAGGCAACATGGCCTGCTATCCCCTATCCTCTATATCATTCCTCACACCCAGGGAGTCATGGGAAATCATTTAGCATATGCCCCTCCTCCTCAGGCTTTCTGCTGGCTATTGAGTGGCAGCTGAGTAGCAGCAGGTTGACACTGACATCCATTATCAAGCTATGTATTTAGTAATGTGTATAATATGACTGGCACTGGATGTGTGCACCTGCTAAACAGAAAGAATAATATCTGCCAAGTGATTAATGCAGAGTCATGCTGTGTCAGTGAATTGTGATTTTCTGGAAGGGGTGGGGTTGTCTCTCTGCCTTGCTAAATGCAAGGGAACAGGGATGCTGGAGTTCTAGGTCATCTCCTCACAAGTGGGTCAGTGAGGCCTTGGGATCCTAGCACAGCATCCTATTGGTGGAGAAACAGTGGAGCCTGTGACATCAGCCCCCTAGCTCCCCTCCCCCGACACACATAATACCCAGATGCTAATCTAGTGGGCAGCTAGATTAACAGAATGCTCCTTAATGGAGGTCCAAAATCCCTGGCCTTTTAATACGAGTCGAAACCAGCAAGTTCATTTGTGAATGTGAATGTGTGCATGTGTGTGCGTGCGTGTATGTGTATGTGTGTGTATGTGTTGTGTGTGACCCTGAGCTCTTGGTCCTATCTGCTCTCCTGTCCCTGAGTTGTGTGGGGGTAGGATGTTTGGAGCTGTGTGGCAGGTCAGCGGCAGCATTCTCAGGGTCCTCCAGGAGCTCAAATGGGTTGGGCAGAACCCCCTGCTCAGGGTGGGGAGGGGGGGCCCGACTGCATCACTCAAGACCAATTCCTCGCCCCTAATGCCAAACGAGCCTCAGCCGGTTCTTACGAGCACAGTGGCCGTGGCAGGCTTTTGCCGGTGAGACAGATGCACCGTTTGACCCGACGCCGAGGACAGGCCACGCTCGTGGACGTGCCGTACGTTTGACTGGCCTTGCACTCTGAGCCGAGCACTCACACACATCCACTCAGACTCCTCCCGGACTGACATGCACGCTTCCGGCTGAAATGGAGCCTGCAGTACAGCTTTCTGACTGTACTCAGAAGGCCTGGGTCTTCAGTAAGACACTGCTGTCAGATCTCGAGGGGCTCAACCTGAATTGCCTCAGCGAATGTGGACACTATGTAAGCTCTGTGGGTTGACCAGGAAATTGACCCATGCTAAGCCACTGTCATAATGCAGAAGAGAGTGGGTGTGGCTTCTGCGGATGTAAAGGCCCGCAGCTGTCCATTTCGTTGCAGGTGTCGCTTCAGAGCAGACGCTGTGTAGATCCACTTATCTTCATATCACATGGATGCGGTACTGCAGCCACACCTGTCCACCCTTGGCCCATCCTGACAGTATACGCATCAGTTGAACTGTGGAGTGAATAAGCAGCCTGTCTTAGCAGCATCCCGTTCGAATGTCAGCAGAGAGCGCCAGGGCGCTGATGCACCAGCTGAAACCACTAGGGGGAGTAGTCACGCTCTTCCCCTCATTTCTGCCTGCTCTTCACGCCACCTCCAGACGCCTCTCTGGGACCGGCAGTGTCCATCGCAGAGCAGAAACGCATTTCTGCAGCATCACTTAAAGAGGTCATTATTATTATTTAATTGCTTGGCGGACGGTCCGATCCCAGGCGATGCAGACAGGCCATATTTTTACATATGACCCATTTACGGAGCAGGATATTTACAAAAGTGATTTGGGTTGAGTACTTCGCTCAAGGGCTTGGCTGAGACTCAAACCGGCCTCCCTCTGGGAGCATACTGCAGCTCTTTAAACACTATGCCACAGTACTACAGGATGTAGGTTTCACTTTTCTTAAGTTTTTGCAGGATTTTTTCTGTGCTGTTCACAGTTGACATCTGTTCACGAAAGCCATCTTGAAACCTCTTGACTGAAGGCTTTTTAGATCCATGTGACGGAGTGCCGTCACTACGGTTGAGTATGCGCTCTGACTGCCATACCAACGAGCCTGGCTCTTTGGCGTTGCGGTCAAGTCGCAGGTTTGGTACCCCGTAGACTCGGGTTCAAGGCCGGGTGGGGTGACTGTTCTTGCCCTGCGCTACAAATGGTGTCAGAAGTGGGATGGTTTGCTGCGAGGCCATCGGAGGCGTGTGTGTGCGTGTGTGTGTGTCTCTCCTCCTGGCTGTGAGAGTTTCTCTCCCAGTCTCATTATAGAGATAGTGGTAGTGTAACCTCATGGGGCAGCAGTGCGGTGTACTTGATAAGGAGCAGGGCTTGTAAATATCCATTCCCTGGTGGAGCTCTACTGCTGTACCCTTGGGCAGGGTACTTATTCATAAATTTCCCCAGTTAACATCCTGCTATTTGAACGGATTTTCTGTAAAGATGCAAGATATGTAGGTAACTCTGGATACGAGCATGTGCTAAGTAGAATGCATGTCAGCATGGTCCAGATTAGCAGGCTGAGACATGAAAAAAGCATGTGTGGAGTGTTGGTTAAGCACAGGCAGCTGGTAGCTGGTAGGGTGCTGTGCTTGCTTCCAGGAGGTTGCAGGGTTAAATTCCGAGTGAGGGCACTGCTGCTATACCCTTGAGTGAGATGTTTAAACATAGCTGCGTCAGCAACTATGAAGCTATATACGTAGATAATGTGGAAATGTGTACAAAATGCATGTTTCTCTGAGTAAGCAAGTCATTGGTGGAGCACACCACGGTGCCATTCCATCAGCTGGCGAGTCCTCAGAGCCGTAATGAATTGTGAGGATATGCTGCCCCCTAGTGGTCAAATTTCAGAGCCTGGGAACAAAAACCAGAAGATGGGTTCTGTGTCCAAACACAACATTGTGTTCCTTTCTGAGGTCAGGGGGTGAACTTCCGACAGAAGTAGTCTTTCTATATCCCAGCGCTGAGAGAGTTATGCTGTATCACTGGTGGTATTTTACCCACCCAAATACAAGCAGTGGATCCCTGTCATTCCCAATACAAAAAATATCCTGCTTCATGCTGTTCACCTCTGACCAATCAATTTACATTACATTATATGCATTTAGTAGACGCTCTTATACAGAGCAACTTCCAACACAATGGAAGAGAAATGAATCCATCCAAGTTAAATAAGCAACAGTAACAGACCAGATTAACAACTCTCAGACCAGCAAGTGCATGCACAACACAATTCAAGCATTACTACAAATTAACTTGTGCTAATCTGAAACTAGACTGCTTAGAAACTGTGGGAAGTCATTAAGTACATACACTACCATGTGTCCCTATGTTACTAAATCATATAATTATGATTTGCTTCATATTCCTAGGGAGGCAGTGTCCAGAAATTTGAGAATTTTACCTGACTGGAAAGCAATACATTGACTTCTGCCAGATGTACTCTGGCTGGCTCATTATGCGACTTTGATTTGGCCAGATGAATCAACCAGCTCGCCCACATATTGAGTTAAAAGGGTGACTCATGTATGTATATTGTATTCCTGATTTTCAAACGACTGGTGTTCACTTATCTGTCTATTCATACAGTCATATGAAGTGCCATTGAGTTTTTGGTGTCCATGGATTTTCAGTTGCCATGGTAATTGACCCGACCTACCACGGTAATGAAACGTCCATTTGACAATGAAAGGTTCAAATGAAAATTCATACTTGCTGGTGATAACCATTCGATTATTCAAAGTGTCAAAAAGCTATATGTTATGTTGGAACTGAGTCATTGAAAGGTACAGATGAGATATTGAAGGCTTTTATTACACTGAGATCAGTTTTGCCCTTGCCGTTGAAATGATGTCAGTAAAATGTCATTTCCCAGAAGCACAGGCTAGCAGCAGAGTAGCAGCTGAGTTAGCTTCTGTAGAGCACCAGTTATCATGTCTGTGAATGACCGTGCACACCCTATTCATGCTGTTGATTTTAATATACGAATGTGACTAGCTATACAAGCTAGTAATTCAAAACAAAAAATGAATTGATTGATGGGCCATGCATTTATTGTCTGCACACTTTGTTCTCTGAAAACTGGCCTTGTTCTCGATGATTTGACTTTCACATTTGCTAATCTCACTCAGTTGATTTTTTTGAATTCACTGATAAGCTCATCCATTCAGCACGACGTCACCGTTCAGCTCGGCTTGATGACATTAACTCCATAGAGGTCTGCAAAGAACCTGGGGGTAGTGTTTGACAACCAGATAAACTTTAAGGACCGCACTGCGATGACAGCCAGAGAATGCAGATTTGCGCTGTACAGCATCAGGAAAATCAGGCCCTACCTATCTGAGCGTGCTGCACAGCTCCTTGTCCAGGCTCTTGTCCTCTCAAGACTGGACTACTGCAATGCTCCCTTGGCTAGCCTTCCTACATCCTCCATTAAGCCTCTGCAGTTAATACAAAATGCGGCTGCGCATCTGGTTTTCGCCCCAACCGAGGAGGGCCCACGTTACACCTCTCTTTGTCTCTATACTGGCTTCCTGTAGTTGCCCACATCAAGCTACAGGCCTTGTTGCTGGTGTTCAGAACAACCAACAAAACTGCACCTACCTACCTGAACACTCTGCTACAAGCATACAGACACAGCTCTTCCATGCTCACCTGAATCATTACCATGTAAAGCAATTTCTTATGTCCTAAACTCTGTTTTCCTAAAAAAAAGAATTTTAATGGTTTAATGCACTTGTGTCTCTACCAGCTAGCCCGTACCTTGTCTGGCCATCAGTGGCGGCAGGTGAGCTGGAAACAGGGGAAGCCCAAACATTACCTTTAAATCTATAATTACTTTCAACCTGTTCCCCTTTATCCTCCTTGATTAACAATAAAACAAATAATTCACAGAATAATCAACACCAATCGCGTAATTAGAATAAATGATTATGCTCGCGAAACACCACAGATTGTCCACAAATTTGTGTGCCATTGCAAAAGCTACAGCATGACATTGTTTAATTAACAAGGATGGCAATTTGAATAATTAAGTGGCAAGTAATCCCAAAGCTTTCTCTTAAATGTTTCACATTATAGCTTTCTTGTGTTACAAAATTCAACACACGATTATGGTGCCGATTATTTTGTGAATTATTTGTTTTATTGTTAATCAAGGAGGATAAAGGGGAACAGGTTGAAAGTAATGATAGATTTAAAGGTAATGTTCAGGCTTCCCCTGTTTCCAGCTCACCCGCTGCCACTGATGGCCATATATAATTGGTTGCTATATAGTTGCTTGGAAGAAAAACTGGCAACAGATTTTTGTGGCAAATATTGTTCCGTAGCCATGTGACATGGACAGTAACTTACCCATACAAAAATGAAAAACATTGTAATATATTGAGAAATATGTTGTTCAGCTCAAGAATGTATTGCAAATACATTTAAAATATATTCATCCATGGCAGAAATATATTGCAATATACCAAAATGGCAATAATTTTGATATTTTAATATATTGATTGAGCTAAAATGTATACATTCTCTAAAATATATTTTCAGTATTTTTTTGAATGGGTAGGCACAGAGCAGGCAGAATTAGACATAAATTGTTGCACATATCAATGTATAGATGCCACTTATATGTGCGAAAATGAAACAAAAACAGCAAAACAAACTACCATTAAGTGAATGTAGAGCTTAACAGTGATCTGTAACTTCAACCTAAAGCATAGTGTTTTCATGGTACCAGGTAGTGAAAGAAGAGCAGCGTTAGTTTACACCATAATACCATGATCACAGTCCCTATCAGCAAGCTGAAAGAGCTACACTGCACTCTACTGTTTATTAATCATCATCTCTCTGTAACTAAAGCAGCACAGTCACCCAGGACTTTAGACTCAGCGTGGAAATACCATTGCCCAGTCTACGTTGTTAATGCCAGCAGAAAAAGTGTTTGTAAAGGAGTTGGGCTGGCCTAATTAGAGTTTTTAGAGCATGTGCTATACTGAGATAGACAGTCCTGCTCAGATCCTGCACCAGCAGTGGGTGCTTCTTTTATCAATGTTCCCTCTGTTAATGTTTGCCAAGCTACAACTCAGTGACTGCAAGGCATTGTGGGGGAATGCCTGCACCATGTTCTCTGCCCTAAAGAGAAATCCCATCTGTAGCCTTCTGCTGTTTCTATGGTGACTTGCTGTCAAAATTGCAATTGAAATGAGTTTGCATTTTTCCTGCTTAGTACCTGCTGGATTAGCTCCAACTGAGCAGACTAATTTCATAATTGTTGTTGCTTATTAAAAATCCCTTTTAAGTAAATGTTTCAAGAGAGTAAAAAATGTCAGTCCTGTTTTAGTGAGGCAATAGAATATTCAGATTTTCTGACATCATGCAAAAGAAATTAAACGGTCAGTCAGATTAAGGACAAAATAATTTATTTATTGTTAAAGATGTGCCAATAAGGTACTACAGGTGCCATGAAACTGATGCATTTATTTTTCATAATTTCATAATTTGTACCATATAAGATCACTTACAATTCCTAAGACCTGTCACTATGCAATTTAGGCTGTAATTCTACCATCAACATTGTAATAGGATGCAAGTGTTCAAAATAAATATAAAGATAAAGGTATTTATCTCAAATCAAATACAAAAACATGTATGTGTCTATTTGGATAAGGACAAAATATGTTCATACCACCCAGCAGATCTCCTTTGGGCCAGTTGTTACAGTGTCTGCTTTGTGGGACTGCTAAAAATACCACACAGCAGTAATAGCAAGGCTGAGTAGGAATCTCTCCTTCTGTGATGAGAGGCTCTGAGAAGCATGGAACATTCCAGATATACAGCAGAATGGCATGTCATGGTCTTTTTTAACCAGCAGAGGGCACTATTGGAATCACACACAATATGCATTACTAGCCTCCATCACATCCACTGAGATCTTTATCTCTCTGCTCCTCGATCCAGATTAATAGCGTACGGTTTAGCAAAGGTGGTGTTTTTGGTTGTTATAAAATGGCTTTTTAGGAACAGAAATAATGCATTTAGTTCTTCAGAAAGCTGTCTTGTACATGAGACGAATACAGAGTTTTTGCAGTGTATAATAAAAGCACTGGTGATATGTAATGGATGAAATGCATGCTGTTATGGATAAGGATAAAATGGTTGTTATTAATAATAACATGAATTTCTGAACTGCAATTCAGAATAGAAGCAGTAGGCTTACATTTTAATGCTTGTGCATTAAAATAATTGTATATATTAAATTTTCCAAAATATATCAGTTGTTATGGCTTTAATCATATTCATATGTCATGGAGTACACTTTACAATACAGCAGTTTCACAGTTTAAGCCAGTAATTTGCAGGCCTGTATTTCGTCACAGATGCGGTACATTGTGTCCTATGTGGCCAACGCCTTGTGTTTGGGACTTGTTTGGGACACATTCGCTTTTGGTGAAGACTGTGCTGTAGTGGGCGGTGGCGCAGGGACGTCTCTATTTTTAGGCAGCCATGGCACCGTGACGGCACGGCCAGCGTCAGGACGTGAATAATTGAGCGCGGGGGAGTGGGGTGAGGAGGGCCTGACCCGAGCTCTCATCCCGCTCCTCTCACCCACAACCCCTCCTGGTCTGCAAATGAAGGGGTCCTCGTTTCCACGGCGACCTCACCCCCACCTCTCATGTGCATTTCCTGCCCTGTGTGTGAATCAGGAGGCTGAACCCGTGACGGTGTCGCTGGATATTACCCCCTCCGCCGTGCTGGTAAGGACGGATGCCCACGTTTTGGTTCCAGCCTTGTGATTTGAAAATAACAGGAAGTGAGGGTCACTCAGTGATGGCACCGCCTGACTGCGATTGGAGAGATTATTATTATGGTGTTTTTCATTTTCCAGAGTGAAAGTGATTCACTGATGGCAAGATGTGCAGGAAGTGCCTTGGCCAGCTCTGACGGCACACAGATAAGCGGCCTTGTGTCATTTGCTGGGCTCTTACTTAATAAAGTGGTTTTCATAAATGCCTCTGTCTCTCCAGCTGTGTAATGTAGAGATTTATCACACTGCAGAGGGGGGAGTTGCCGTGCCTGTTATCTCCTAGGATGGTGGCCACACCTGTGTTCTATCCCACAATGCATTGCACTGAGGCACAAAAGTGCTGCCTCTGCCCCTGGTTCCCCCACTTAGTCTATTGGCAGACAGGCTAACCGCTGACCAATCAGATGCTGCCTCATGGCTTCGCATTGTAGCCCTTTGGCAGCTGTTGTTCCTTTCAGCAGGTGATTTAGACGCAGTGCGTTGAAATGACCTGCAAGATCTGAGTGTTTAACACCATTTCGGTGCTAGAGAGGGGATGAAAGTGGGAGGCGTGGTCCTCTGTCGTGACATTGAGGGATGCTCGAAAGCCGGTGGGTTGCCAAATCTGGAAGCTGCAGAACAGGGCCAAAACTCTCAGCCTGGGCTTCAGCGATCAGGGAAACGCTGAGCAGATCAGGCAGGGGCCCTGGCACTCTCCTACACTGTTTCCATGGCGATGCAGGATCAGTGTCTGTGCCGTTGCCAGGGGAGCAGTCCCCGAGGAGATCGAGCAGGAGAAGCAAGGACACCGAAACCATCACCAAACGAGAGGGGGTCAAGAATATTTGAGAACACGCTGTCAATCTGAGAGAATAAAGACCCAAAAACAAACCCAAAAGCAAATGTGAGCTTTACGGCTGTGTTTGGCATTAATGGGGCCTCGCAAACATAAAGCTATTTGTTGGCATTTGGACAATATTTTTCATTTAGAAGGGAAACCCTTTAAAGCATGTCAGCTCTCTTTTCTAACCTTTCGAGGTGAGAGTATTTGTCATTTTTACCACCTGCTGACATTTTTGTGTTGTTGCTAAGCGACACTGTTTAAGGCGTTGTGTAGACTGGCGTTACATGGTTACCACATTGTGATACAAAGGGGCTCCTTTTAAAAGGGTACTAATCCCTCTTCACCATTTCACCGTCTAATTTCTCCGTCATTCAATTTTTACGTCTCTATTTTTACAGTAAAATTATTTTTTTCATTGTACTATCATGGTATATTTCCTTCAGACAGAAGGATCCATATAACGCGTAACTGAATGCTGTTGTTACACATATAATCTACATTTCTAAATCCATTTTAGGAATTTTTACTGACAGAGAAAGAGGAATTCTGGGACTTGTAGTGCAATAGATGTGTCGGCTTCTCGGTCTGTGCAATCTGGGAGCTGATTAAGACTACCTAAGCCAGGTATCAAAATACAGACAAGCTGATGTGAACAGGTTGGCCACAGGGAGGGAGCTCACATTCAGAAACCGTCACTGTGGATGTTGGCATGCTTTCCCCCCACCTGTTCCTGTGTGCTCAGTATTCAGGGCTGTGCTCAATGTTCAGGAGCGTGGTGGACTGCCGTGTCTGTTACGGCAGAAGGTGTCAGTGTGAATGCAGTGTCTCCTGGTAATGCACGTAGACCTTGGCATGTTTATCAATTATTCATCCAAGCCAGAGAGCAAGGCTTCAGTGGACTGCTCGAGTTTGTGGTAAAGAGGGTGGTGGTGTTGCTGTGAAAAAATAAGAGAAAATAAGAATCTGTGCAATGCAGTATAAATGGAAAAAACCTTCAAAATGGTTTGAAGATGTACATGAAATCAAAGAGCAGATCTGCTTAGCAGAACTGACATGGAGGCTCACTAAAGGATTGTCTAGGCCAATATATGTAATGTGATATACATATACATATTTGCCATATTTGTAAGCATGTGGATAATATACTTCATGTAGTTTAAAACATCAATAATTGCCACTGTGAAATATCAGGAATTTGCTGCAAAGCAAATTTTGAAAATGTGTTACAACATATCACAATACATCACAATGCATTCAAAAACACACATATGAAAGTAGCAATTAGCGTTATATTTTGTAAGGGTCTTTGTTTATTTTGACAGTACACTTACAATCCTTAAATTGTGGATGGTTGCATTTTTACCTGGATTATTTTTCATTCAAATCACGGTGGAGTGACTGAGAGAAGTGCTGTCAATTGGTCCTTACTGATCTTAGTGAAAGATCTGCCTCTAACACTGGCGCTCTTGCTGCTCTTAGTAAATTTCTCAAGAAGCATGTTTGGCATGAACAAATGAGAATGTGTAACACTTCCAGCACTATGCATAATGCGTATACAGGTATGAGGCCATGGAAGAGGGGTTCCTGTAACCCAGCAGCAGACAAACCTTCCTCAGTGTGTCTGCAGTGAAGAATCACACTGTCATGAGTCCCCTATAGTCAGCATTAATTCCAGGGTCCCATGGGAGGAGATTGCTGAGTCATCCACAGGCCTTTTTAGGCTCCGCCCATCTGCAGATGCTCATTGTGATGTCACCCCACCTGACCCCGCCTCCCCTCTCTGGTGGCCCTGCCCCACCCTAATGACCAGTTCAGACGGGAAGCGAAGCATTTAGAATCCTCATTCATCATGGCACAATAAAACACTGACCATGCAAAATCAGGGAGCAGTTAGCACCAGTGCAAGTGGTACATGGCTAATTATAAGATTCAGCATCAGGGTAAAGGTTTAGGTAAGTGAGAGGTTCTGGGCTTTATATCATAATATATAAAAAATATAGTATAATAAAATACATAAAAATATGCACCATATTTATATATTTCTTATCTCTCTGTCTACACACACACACATTTGAAAGAAAAGAAATAGCTGTGAGTGACAAGTGAACAAACAATGCAATGCTGCTGAAAAAGACAAAATGTTTAGGAGGCACTGGCCAATCCTTACAGAGTACAGTACATTTGGTATAAAATTAAACATGGCTAGAATGTGGTTTATGTCTCAATGTTCACAGTGATATTCTGCTAAATTATGTGTCAGTGTTCACTGTACATGCTGCTAAAATGAGTGACTCATTCCCTGTCTGACACAATCATAATTTTTCTGACAAAAGCATGCCCTTTCATTTATCCTCCCTCGTCACTCAAAGGAATCCATATTTGAAGAGATATTTTTAATACTGTCTGCCCTTAGATTTTTCATGATCTGGGGAAACATTCAGTCCCTGGATATTCCCTGTTCTTTACATCTGAAGTACTTTCTTCAATTTTATGGTGTCTCCTGGGACAAATTGCTGAGTCCACACCCATTGGCCAATTGGATACATCCTGAAATGCCCACACATGGGATGGTTTCATCAATAACTTACTGATAGTTATTTAAGTACTGCAAAATGTAAAATGTTAGGGGCTCTCTGAGTGTGGGATACTAAACCACAGAGTCTGGAGCTCATACTGAGCTGGGACAAATATAGGAAAGTGTCTAGAAATTCACCTCATAATTTTATTTGTTTCAAGCTAATACACAGGGCTCACTTGCCCCTCATAAACATTTTCAAATATCTAGTGCAACTAAATATTTAAATATCTAGTGTAATAAATGCAACAATTGTCACAAGGAGATGTATTTTAGCATGCTTTGGAATGTCCCTCAGTCCTTAATCTGTGGTATAACATGATCTCAAACAGCAGATACATTAACATTTACTCTTAGATGTTTTTACCAAATCCCCCTCATCTGTTTTTGTTGGATGAGGTTTTTTTCTTCACCATCCCAAAAGGAAATCCTCCTGGCCGGATCCACCACAACCAAAAAGATCATAATTCAGTCATCGGAGTCCACAGGTTGATATCCCACTGGTTGGCAAACTTTAGAGCCATTTTTCGTGTTGAGCATTCTGCTGCAATAATTAATAAGGCTTGCAAATCAACCATTCAAGTGTGGGATATGGCAAGGAACGCATTATGCAATACACTCATCTCTGGAACTGACGTCTAACCCCCCCATTGGTATTTCCATATTCAGCGTGTATATATATATATATGTGTATGTACATGATTCCATAATTATATGTATGTATGCATATGTGTCTGTGTGTGCATGTATGAATGCGTGTGTCTATGAGAAGTATATGTTTTTTTGGTATAGGTATATATGTATGTATACAAGTGTGTCCTACTGTACGTTCAGGTGTATGCATATGATGAGGTTTATTTCCTCATCTATTTAAGTTAATATCATTATAGGGATTGTTATTATTTTATCAGAATTAGATTTACTAAGTCTAAATTCTGGAAAATCTCTATCATAGTATCTGTACTTGGATGGATGGTTTTCTTGGAGTGTTTTTCTTGCATGTCAGTGATCACAGTTGTAATTTTTTTTTTTTGGTTTAATGTACAAATACAAAAAAAACAATGGTCATAAAAAAGAACAAAAGGAGTGCATTTTATCTGGCTCTGCTGGGGTAAGAATAATCTAATCTAATCTGAAAAAAGAACAGCAGGAAAATAAAAACGGAGGAGAGGGAAAGCGAAAGGGAGCTGGGGTAGCGGCACCGCCCTGCCTTTTGGCTCCTTCACAGAGCATATCGTTAACCCATCCCACACCACTCCTCTATGCAGTTTACAAGCAGCAAGGGGGACTCTTAATTTGAAAGAGCTCCCTGGTCCCTTTTCGAGACAGAAACCCGCCCCCCTCCACCCCAGCTTCGATTGGCCGCCTCGAAGACTGCGGTGTTTGCAGTCCGCCCTGATTGGCTGCCCCTGATCACTCCCTCCCTCTCGGGGCGTCAGTCAGCCCACTCCACGGGCAGGCAGCGGCGTGGCCGCCTCCCACTAACCCCCTCCAATCACGGGGCCATTCATGCATCAGGATGCCTGTATGAGAGAGAGCAGCATCCCCCAGCAGAAGAAGCGCTCAGTCTTTTCCTTGCAGCATGCAGGCCAGTGCAGATTCCACCAAGATGGAGAGCCCCTGGAGCGTCTGGAAATGCCAGGGTACGCGGTGTGTGCATGTGCAAGTGTGCGTGTCTGTGTGCGGGGAGGATGGCAGGATGACTGGGCAGGTTTGCGGGGGGACAGGGGTGCGTACCTACGGGCCTTGCATCGTACCGTCGGCGACCCCCCATCGTCCCCCCTCCCGTCCCACCCGTGCTCAGAAACAAAGGCAGAGGGGCTGAACATTTTGGGGGAGGTGGGGGTGCATGTGTGTTTGTTTAGACAGGGATGGTGTTGTCACCCTCTCGAGGGCAGACAGAGCACTCTCGGGGGAAACCTGCCGGTAGAGGGTAGCATCCAAAACGACCTCATTACAGGGCCACACCCAGTCCGAATGGGGTAGAGCATCCAGGCCCTCCCGCCTGCTGGTCCTGTCTCTGTTCCTGCTTCGCTGCTTTGTCTGTCGGCCGGGTAGTGAATGATTTACAGACCGGCCACACGGGGATGTTTTGTGTGTTTAGTGGTTACCACCCACCCCCTCAACCCCCACTCCCGTGTCCCTGCGTCACCTCCTCCTCCCGTGAGGGGACGTTTTTTTGTGTCTGGCTGTCTGGTCGATCGCCGTGGCGACAGAGATTACATCCCTTAGCGACGGGGCGTGGCCCGTTCGGCCGGGGGCGGGTGCGCGGTCTTCTAACAGTATGGGCGCAGGTACGGGCGCGCCAGGCCTCCTGGCTGCAGGCGGCCGACCTGGATCTGTGCAGGAGTCCAGTGCAGCTGCAGTTCTGCTGTGGCTCTCCAGAACATGCCACTGGGAGTGGGACACACACCTGTGCGTTTCAAATCCTGCAGCTTTCTCCCTGAGCTGGTGTGTGTATAGGTGGGTGTTTGCATAAGTGCGTATGTTTGTATATTTTTTGGCGTGGGTGTGTGTGTTTTTGTGTGCACTTGTGTGTTTTTGTGTGGGTGCGTGTTTTGTGTGTGTGTGTGTGTCTGTGTGTGTGTGTGTGCGCATGTGTGCGTTTTTGTGTGCGTGTGTGCTGCACCTATGTGCATCTTTGATTTTGTCCCCATGAAAATTCAAGTTGTTCATTCTGACCTGATTTTATGAGATCCACAGCATTTGATGCCTCTGGTGTAGGATCTGAGATAAATGATCTGAGGGTAGACAGCACAGACTTTTGCCAGTTGCCTGTTAGCCTGCGTCCCTCTCTGATCGGTTCAGAGGTGAGGCCCACGTGCTGGCTGCTGTAATGTTAGTGTTCGGTGGGCGGGAAGCTTTGGTCTGGGCTCTGGCAGGTGCTGAGCCTGTTCCCTGACCCTGCTGGACTGGAAGTGGGTCGCAGGGGCTGATTATGTATACTGTGGGCAGACGAGGCCTACATACTGGCCACACTCCGTTTCCCTCAGAGCTCAGAGTCAGGGACAATGACGGGGCCAGAGTATGCCAATCACCAGACTCTTTCTCTCTTGGTCTTTGGGTGGAGGAGGTGTCACGGGGAACATTCCAGAACATTCTGGTTTTAGCTTGTGAAGCGTTATTGAAGCGATATTTCTCAGTCCTGTCCAGGAGGTCACCACAGGCCACTGGCAGGGCAGTATAGCTTTTCTCAGTGTTGCATCATAGATTTTTATCATCACTCACTGTGTGTGTATGTGTGTGCATGTCTGTGTGTGTGTGTGTGTGTGTGTGTGTGTGTGTGCGTTTGAGACAGGCTGTAAGGATGTAATGAGTCCACTAAGTCCCCTTTTGCAGAATAGTGTGGACTCTATAACTATAGTTTACAGTAGTTCCTTTAAAAATAGTGTGTTCTGTATGGGTTTGCAGTGTGCTGTAGTGACTGTATGAAGGATAGTGTGTACTTGGTAACTCTTTTGTGTACTATAGTGCCCTAATGAAGAATAGTGTGTGCTTTATAACTTTGTAATGTGTTGTTGTGTCCTTACGAAGAATAGTGTGCTCTGTAACTTTGTAGTGTGCTGTAGTGGCCTTAGGAAGAATAGTGTGTACTCTACAACTCTGGTCTGGTGTAGTGGCTAGAGATCCTGAGGTGTGGCTGCTGTTGTGGTCTTTGCTAAATATCCAAGTGTGCCGATGGGTAAAATAATTATATTGTAAATGTGAGGTATGTGAGTCAGCCAGGTTAAGGGTGTCTGCCAGGGGATGCAGTGTAAAAAGTCACACTCACATCACTTTGGAAAAGAGCAAATCAATAATCAGATCAATAATCCAGAAATGCCTTCCAGGACCACATTTTCTCTGGCCTTTGATATGCCCCCTAAAACATTCCTACAACCCTCAAAAGTTGTCCAATACCCTGCCTATTTCTACGGCAGTGTCTCTGATCTGTTCTGGTCTTACTGGATAGACAATCAATAGACAGCCTTTATGTTTATCCTAAAATCTAGTCAGGCAAGACGTTCTGGCCATTACCGTTTCCATTTTGTCAGCATAGTTTGGCTTACGCCTCTGCCTAAATTTGCATTATAAGGTGCCATTTTGACTCAGGCACTGCCTTTACAGTTTACTGCCTTAACTTCCTGAAACATCAGAAGTACGACTGAGTGTCTGTAGGCCAAAACCAGCCCAAAAACACTATCTAGGGGTCTGACTGCATTCAGGCTCCTTGTCGCAGTGACATTGGTGTGCCCAGCACAATACCCCCCTCCTGAAAACTCAGTGCAGCACGCCGGGCAGGCAGCTGATCAATGCTCAGAAGGTCGCCAATGAAGGGTACAGCGCTGACCACTCACAAATGAGGGAACGCTCTGCACCCAGACAGCTGACCAGCTGCAGGGGGTGCCTGCCTGTGTGAAATGAAAGCAAAACTCATTTACCATTGGCCATTATGGTCAGTGTCTGACAGCCACTGTCTGAGAAAACCTAACACAGGATCCTAGAGGGGGTCAGTTAAACCATTAAATGCTTTGTTATTATGTGTTCTACTTGCAGATTCTCAGGAAGCGTACCTAGAATTTATCCAATTGTACAGTAAGATATTCACTAAATATGTCATCTGAAGCGTTCAATGGCAGCTGTCCACCTGGGAATCAAACCGGCAACCCTCGATTAGCAGGTCCAGTTTCCCAATCCCTGCACTGCACTTCTGTCGTAGCCCCAGCAGGCAAAATGTCTTTGGTGGTTCACCGTGGAGGATGACTGCTTGTAGATGACCCCATTGATGGTCACAGTGATTGGCATATTTGGGACTCTGCGTTTGGTCCAGGACGGCGAGAGCACACCCTAATTAGCGTCACTGTGGACCTCGCTGCATGTAATCCTCCTGCTGCTCTTCTCAGGGGCTGCGGCCTCACTGAGCGGGAACGCGCGCTCCAGTTGTCACCACCCACAGTGATGACCTCACATGCTGAGATCATGCACTCAGCCACTTCTGCCTAATCATGAGAGCAGAAAGTCTGCAGATCTCTGAAAGTCTCTAGGCTCTCCAAACGTCACTCTTTGTTGCTGTGGGGTAAAGTCTGGGGGTTACTAATTGGAAAACTGGGTTTATATGTAGTCACATGTTCTTCATTTCCGGCCTCTCTGGCATTATAAACTCGTAAACTGCTCGTTAATTTTTTTGTGTTTTTTCATAACTTGGGATAGAAATCTCAGGTGACTTTTGTGCGAAAACGTCACTTGATCACTCTGAATGTCTCAGGATCTGGTGGCAAAGTCTCCAAGTTGGCAACTCGGCTGTCTGACTCACCAGGGAAAGCCTTAGACCCCAAACCTTCGATGTAATGTCGTGGTGAGATTACAGCTGCCCTCTCTGGTGCCATTACCCCTCACTTTTACCACAAGGCGAGCATGCCATGCACGTCATGCCGCAAAGCTTGGTGTCGGTTCTGTGGGGGGGTTCTCGCTCCTCAACAGACTGGTTGTAAATAACTGACGTCAAACGCATTCGAGCTCTCTCTTTAAGTCCCTCAGAAAGCAGAAACCTCAATCCACTCGTGAAATTAGAGCTGTGATTAAGAGCCACGGTTAATTAAAGCCACTGAGTCGGCACAAGATTAGCCGCTCTCCTTAAGCCAGGGTTCAGCTGCTCTCTCGCTGCTCTTGGTCCCCCCCGGCACAGGCCTCGCCATGGCTATGACAGCAGGAGCCACTCAGCTGGAGCTGTTGCTCCCAAAGACAGAGTCACGAATCTGTGAATCGTACATGGGACAACAGCGGTTCGGTGCCATGCCGTGTCCTCTGGGAATGTCTGAGAAACATCTGAGAAACATCTGAGAGACATGTCTGAGCATTACCCAGAAGTTTTTTTTTCTTTTTATGTAGTTTGTTGTATCCTGCAGAGTACAAGCTGCACGCGTTTTGCTGAATATTTCTCTTACTGCATAGCTAGTTCAAAATCTGTGGATCGGGGTGAATATATTCTCCTATATGAGGCTGATAGTAAAAGAACCTTTGAATCTCACCTTTAATTTCAGCCACTAAAATGTCCTCATCATGCAGTAGAAAGATCATTCTGGAAATATCAGTTAATCGTAGCCTTGCGCACCTCAGTATGTTTAGGCCAAGGAGACAGAGGCTGTCATTGTTAAATAAATCAGGTAAGAGAGCCGGTGTATGTTTTGAGTATTGACACGCCTAAACAACTAGTTGAGTGTGAGTGGAAGACAAGCATGGTTTTGAATATTATTCTGCTAGAGCCCTTAGGAACCAATCCATCTGTTCTACCTGGCAACTGATTCCTAACCTTCCTGCCTCTGACTGCATTGACTCTGACTGTAGTGGCTCTAGTTGTAGTGGCTCTGACTGTGTTAATCATGATAGTGCTGAAGGGGCAGTAAAGTGTGTTTATAAGTATGAGGGTGTGTTGTAACAGTGCTGCATTTATAAGGATGAGGGCTTGTCCAAACAGTGTGCGTCTATATGGATGATAGCGTGTCCTAGCGGTGCTATGTGTGCTGATAAGGCTGAGTGTTTGTCTTAATGTTCCTGTGTGTTTATAAGGATGAGGTGAGACTCTGTGCTCCTAGTCCATCTGCAGCTTTGTATTGTCACTGTGTCTGTCAGGCTGTCTCTCTTTGCCGTGAGGGGACCAGAGCACGGTAGCTATAGTAACTGCATCCAGCTCCCCCTAACGTGCACCACACGCCCTTCCTCGTTGCCATAGCAACGTGGTGCGGCTTAGGAAAGAGGTATTGCGGGGGTGGGGGTGGAGGGACTCAGATTTTTCTGTTCACAGTGGTGTGTGTGTGTGTGTGTTTGTGTGCCTGTATTTCTGTTTATGTGTGTGTATGTGTGTGTGTGTCTGTGTGCATAAGTGTGTTCATGTCTATGCTTGTGTTTATGTGTGTGTGTGTGTGTGTGTGTGTGTGTGTGTGTGTGTGTGTGTGTGTGTGCTTTTAGCATGTGTGCAGGCATGCTTCCTTAGTTTCTGTGTGAAGCTGTGGCCTGTAGAGAGATTACTGTGTTTTCTGCTGCCTTTATCTAGTCAGAATCAGAGTGTTTAAAGCCCATAGGCTCTGGATGAAGTCATTCCCCATATGAATAATTCATCCACGCATGTGGCCCTCCAGAGACACAAAGAGAACAGCTCTTCCTCAGACCCGCTGCCTGATGCGCAGCGGATCATTTCTCAGTGTGCTCTCTATCATTATCAGCATCACTGTAAAGCCCAGATAAGGAGTGCATTGAGTGTGTGAGTGAATGCTAGATCTTGGCTCTCTGAGCTTTGGACCTTGACTGTGTGAATGCTGGATCTGCGCTCTGTGAGTGCTGGATTTTGAGGCTGTGAGTGCTGGATCTTGGTGCAGCTTTGTGGTGCCACACCCCTGTTTGTTATACCACAGTCCCTCCCACCCTTGCCTACAGGTGGGCCTTCTTTTTGTCCCAACACATAGCAGCTGCCTCTTTCCTTCCCAGCCATGGCAGCAGCAGGTCAGTGCACTCCTCTGAAAGGCATTCTGGGGTGTAGGGAAGGTGCCATGTGCTCTTGTACCTCTGAAAGGTGCTCTGGGATGTAGAGAAACTGCTGTGTGCTCTTGTAAAGGTGTTGGTGGTTCTGGCTGTGGTAGCCATGGAGCACACAGAATGCAACCACACACCCCGATGTTCAGACTGCAGTTGCCATGCAGTTTTTAAGCAGCCGCTATCTGCTGTCACTCATTCATGCCTCAGCACTCTTGCTTTCTTATGGCCACCTGTTCAGAGGTGGAGTTTCTAAGGTTCTAAGAGAACATCTATATTGAGTGGCTGGAACAGCAGTCTAGGTAGCCTAGCAGATGTCTCAAGTTCCATGAGCAGAATGTGGTACAGAGGTCAGAATGTGGTGTAAAGGACAAAATGTGGTACAGAGGTCAGAATGTGGTGTAAAAGTCAGAATGTGGTGTAGAGGTCAGAGTCCTTGACCCTGGACCTCCTATCTGGGACATAACTGCTGTTCCAGTGCAGTACATCATCTGAAGATGCTCCTGTAAAATTGATACAAATCTCAAATAAAAATTGTATTTATATAATCCATTTGTAATCCATTTTCATAATGTTCCTAATTACTAATTTTAATCATTTTATGGTAGTCTAACCAACAAATTGTACTTGCAGCACCATGACTAATTACTGCAATTCATTCAATAATCCAAAATTTGAAATGGTTCCTGTTTACCAGAGCAGTATTCTACAACCCAAACCTCACAAAGGAGTTTTTGTGGTACTGGAACAGAAAGAGAACGATCCAGTTTGGGTTGTAATCTGTCCTGGACTCTTCCATAGAAGTGCTCTTGGTGATGAAGTGTTTGGGGGCTGAGGATGTGACTGACCCGGGGTCAGTGCATAACGTGGGCCCCGCTCTCTCCCCCGCGTGGACAGTGCACTCAGACCAGCTGTGCTGTCTCCCCCCTCCCTGCAGCGATGGACCTGCTGTACTGGCGGGATGTGAAGCAGACGGGCGCGGTGCTGGGCAGCCTTCTGCTCCTCCTCTTCTCCCTCACCCAGTTCAGCGTGGTCAGCGTGGTGGCCTACCTCGCCCTCGCCGCCCTCTCCGCCACCATCAGCTTCAGGGTCTACAAGTCCGTGCTGCAGGCCGTGCAGAAGACCGACGAGGGACACCCCTTCAAGTGAGTGTGTGTGCGGGTGACTGTGTGCGTCTGTCTGTGTGTGTGAAAAAATACATGTGTGTGTATAGGGTGTGTATGTGTGTGTGTGTGTCTTTGTGTGCATATTTATGTGTGTGTATAAGTGTGTGTGTGTGTGTGTGTTTGTGTGTGTGTGTGTGTGTGTGTGTCTTTGTGTGCATATTTATGTGTGTATGAGTGTGTGTGTATGTGTGTGTGTGTGTGTGTGTTTGTGTGTGTGTGTGTGTGTGTGTGTGTGTGTGTGTGTGTGTGTGTGTGTGTGTGTGTGTATGTGTCTGTGCGTAAGATGTCTTTGTGTGTGTGTGTGTGTGTGAGTATATATATTTGTGTGTGTCTCTGTATGTATGTGGGTGAGTCTGCTTGAGTGTGTAGGATGGGTGTGTATGTGCGAGTGTGTGTGTGTATGTGTGTTACCCCAGGCTGACCTCAGGCTGTGTGTTCCTGCTCAGGTCTTACCTGGAGGCTGAGGTCTGCCTGTCCCAGGAGCAGATGCAGAATTATGCTGAGAAGGCCCAGTACTACATCAACAGCACCGTGAAAGAACTGCGCAAACTGTTCCTAGTGCAGGACCTGGTGGACTCTCTAAAGGTCAGACACACAGAGCACTCTCCCACACTGCGACAGCAGGCACACACACACACACACACACTCTCACACTCAGCATTTTCTGTGTGATCTCTCCTCAGTTTGCCAGAGCTGTTTTATTTAACTACTCCCAGATTATTTTAGCATCGCCTGATCAGCTGTGATCAGCTCTGACTGTGTTGCTGCATTTCAGTTTGCAGTGCTGATGTGGCTGCTGACGTATGTGGGCGCACTCTTCAATGGCCTGACCCTGCTCATCTTGGGTAAGGAACATGCCTCTCTCTGAACACACACATACACACACATATATACATTGTGCACGTGTATGCATACACACACCCCATACACACACACACACACACTTCTCGTTCTCAGTGCTTCTGCATGTGGAAGTGGTGCAACTGTGAGTCACAGAAGTGATTGAAATGCAGAATGCACTGATGCCTGCTCTTTCTCTCCCTCCATCTCCCCTCTCTTCCCTGCTCTCTCCCTCCATCTCCCCTTTTCCCTCTGGTTTTTCTCGCTCCCCATCTGCCTCTCCCCTCTCTCTCATGTTCTCTCTTTCCTCTCCATGTCCACCCTTTGTCCTCTCTCTCTTCTTCTCTCTCTCTCTCTCTCTCCCTCTCTTTCCCTCTCTCCCCTCTCTTCTCCCCCCTCTCCCTTACTCCCTCTCTGCCTCCCTCTCTCTCACTGTCCTCAGCCGTAGTGTCCATGTTCTCAGTGCCTGTGGTCTATGAGAAATACCAGGTAGGGTTCCACCTCCTCTCTCCTGGATTAATGAGACTGCTGGGCCAATCTGTGGAGGAGGTGCGGATTTGACTGTGCACGTATCTGTCTCTATATGCAGACGCAGATTGATCAGTACCTGGGGTTGGTGAGGACTCACGTCAGCTGTGTGGTGGCCAAGTAAGTCCCACCCGCTCTTTTAGGTTCCACCCACGCTTCAAGCTCCGCCTGCTCTTTTAGTAAGTCCCACCCACCCTGTTAACCCCAGTGCAGTTTATCTGTAAGTGGGGACAGCCTGGTCGTGGCTGGCAGATTGCGTCTTGCGTTCATTCATCTATGTCTTGTGGTAACTCGTGCGGGCAATCCCACAGGATCCAGGAGAAGGTCCCTGGAGCCAAGCGGAAGGCGGAGTAGCCCTGCGCCCGGTAGCCAGGCAACGGCCCCACGCAGGGAGAGCGAGATGATGGCTGGTGGACCCCCCACACGTTACCGGAGAGTAGAGCCGCGGCATCACCGCGGCAACCCAGCACCCGGAGAAGCCCCCTCCCACTGCCCCGCGTCTGTAGACTAAAACTTGCTAAGTCACTTTGTCTCAACCACTAAAGTCTAGTGAGGAAACTCAAGTTCAAAAAAAAAAATAAAAAAGAACTTTGGTGTGTTTCTTTTGTGTGTCGCTTATCAAGTGCATGGAGTCAAGAGTCTTGAGTAAGAAATAATATTTGATATCTTTCTAAGTGTTTTTTTTCCTCTTTCTGCTACCTTTCTCAGCAGCGCGGATGACTTTGCTGTAATGTGTGGTGAATTCTCCAGCTTTAGCGCTCTACTGTGGTAGTCTATGCCTCTACTAGTTACTGGGTTGTGGGTTGGGCTTCTCGCTTCCCAGTGTAACTGTAAACATATACATATACACTGTATATATGAATATCAAATAGACTTGTGGACTAATGTTTTTTTTTGTGTGTTTTCTGGCACAAACTAATTTAACATGTACTGATTAGATGCATTAAAAGCAGCAGTTTCGGTTTTGTATTACTATAAGGAGAAACACAAACTTGTGTTTTTAGGTACTGTTGTTGACTACTAAAAAGACGCTGAGGAATCTTTGGTGCGTTGCTCTCAGCCAGTTCAACCTGTGCTATGTTCAATGTAGTTCTTCTTAGTCCTGGACTCGACTATCTGCACTGATCTTGTGCTCATTAATGAATGCAAAATAAATGTTCCCAAATACATGCTGTTTCCTTTTATCTTCTTTCTGTTTGCTTGGAGAAAAACTCATGAAGCAAAAAAAAAAAAAAACACTGAGCAGCCACTTTCTTATGGACTAAACTACAGTAAGCTGTTTCTTTATTGGTTAAAAAAAACAGCAAGCAGTGTCCTCATTGGTTATCCACTTGGTCATCAACAAAGGGAGTTTAAGAGGACAGCCACAAGCTGTGAGCTCCCTTGCTTATGTTTTCCAACCCTACTTAAATATCCTCCCAAGGACTGTGTGTATTACAATGCATTCATTTCATTTAATTTAAATGACAAATGCACACCTTAATACCCTCCAACGGAGGGCTATTCAACTAGCAGCTCATGGACCACGATCAGCCATCCACTTCCTTTTGGCCCTTTGGTCATTGAGAAATATTATTCTCAATATAATTTATATTAAATATAATGCTCATGTTCATTATGTCTACTTGGAACTCCACCCTGAAGTTATCTTATATTGACAGGACGGTAGTACCATGAATGTTAATGATTTGCAGTTCTTCCTTTGGTTATCATGCCTTGCTGATCCTATTAGTTTCCTAATGCTTACTGATTATGGTCCTGAAATATTTATGGTTTTTTTAGTATTATTTTAATATTTTATACTTAAGGTTTAGCTGCATCCTAAACCTGTTCTAAATTGACCATTTAACACTACTACTATAAGAGACAAATAGAAAGCAATGATGGTGATTTATTCTGAACCTGATAAAAATGCATGCATTCTGCTTATTCATATATCATTCTATCAATAGGAATAGGAACTTTTTAACTCTGTCTGCTCTGTTAAAAAAAATCCTTCTCCTGTGAAACAGTAGTGGGATCACCCTGCTTTCCTGTGAAAAATCTTCCCACCACCAATCTTTCCAAACACAGACATTACACCATCAAACAACCTTCCAAATCAGGGACATTCACCAGTCTGCAACCTCTCAGACCGGCTAACATAAAAGAACAAAACAGAGGGAACATCATTTCATAAGCGTGAACAGCAAATGGCTATTTGGGCCTATGGAAAGGTGCTGCCACCTTCTGATCATCTGACTGCTTCAAGAAAATTGACATATTTGGTCAGTTTTTAGTTCTAGTTCAATTGCTCATTCTGTATGCACAAGAACCCAATTCTTCCCCACTGTTTGTGAGGGAGAAAGAGAGTGCTGCCAGAGCACATGGTCAAATAATGAATGTCATTTTAGTGCATTCACACAGTGAGGCCTAGTCTGTAATTTCAGTTGATCATGTGTGTGTGTGTGTGTGTGTGTGTGCGTCTCTTGGTGTGGGTGGTCATACCAAAATACAGAAGCAACCCAATTTATAATATGACTGTTGTGTTTGGTGGTTATTTCAGCAAGGCACACAACTATAAACACACAAACCTGTGCTGTACAGGCCATTTTATGTACATATTATAATATGTATCTTACAGTACACATAGTCAGCAGTTTAGTTTGATGGATCACAATGTCATGATACCATATGACATATGTGAGAAAGGGTGCTGCCTCGTCTCTATGTCTCCTGTTTGCATATAAAAGCCTACATTCAGTTCAATTAGTCTTTATTATCCTATATTGAGTAATTGTTTTTGCAGGCAATACCATACGTACAGCAGAAAACATACAAGAAAATACATATCTTGAATACACAGATACATAATGTTGAATTAAAACCTTTTTCAAAACACACACTCATCTTCCTCTGGCATATATCTGATTTAGTGAATCAATTCATATGATGGAAGCCTCAACTCAATTAACCACCACAGCAATCAATCCTTCTGATTCGGAATCTAATGCTGAAGATATCAGGGATCACTTTCATTAGCGTCTGAAATAAACCTCAGTCATGTCTCTGTGTTCAATCTCTTCACCGTTTCCCCTTCGGTCAAACAGTACCCTCTAGTGGCTATCATTGTGATTGCCGTTCAGTGCCACAGACATGAAGCTTTCCTATCTGTTTTGAGAGGAATGGGTTTTGACGAGACGTCCAGCAGAAGGAGCAGGAATGCAACATAACCACGATTAAAAACGCTCCATCCCCTTTGCACGATTTAATTCCCCATGGTTGCCGATATAAGGTAGTGAAATGTAACCGTAATGCTCCAAATGGGGCGCCAACGAGGGAATAAACACACGTACAATACACGGTATTCTTTCGACAATCGGTCAGGGCCAGTCAACAGCGCTCCTGTCTTTTGAGAAGGTGTTCACTAGAGGGCGCTATGACAAATCCCTCAAGCTGAAAAGCAGCGCCTGCGTCTTCCCACAACGCACCGCGGTCTGTCGGCACTGGTGACCTTCCCTTCAATTGAGCAGACCAGAGAGTGTGCAGATCTGAAGCAAGGTGAGTGCTTTTTCAGAAAAGATCATCAAACGAGGAGCTCGCATCTGGACATATGGTGCTGTAGATTGTAAGAGGAAACGCAGGTGCTCAGCTTCATCTAGTGTTTTACTCAGTTTTAAACTGCCCCTTCCAGTGCGAGGCCTAGCGAGTTATCTAGCCAGAATTCAAGTACAAGGCGATTACAGCGAATGAATTAGATAACTACACTAACTTCTGTCAGTCGTAGATAACTTCTGTATACTTTATATTTGTCCATTTTAATATGTAGATGGAGAATCTTGTCGTTTCTAAGATGCCAGCTAATTTTTCCCTCGGCTTTGTAGTTAGTCTATGTAGCTAGCTTAGCTACGTTAGCTTCTCAGCTCAGATAGCAACTTGTCCTTTAGCTATAGTATATACTCTAGCTGGCAGACATTAATTGCACTTTACAACTGCGTACAAATTAGAGGGCTAACCAAAATAAACTGCAGATCTCTTAATTAGTTATATAACTTATGCATTGTCAGCTAATGCTGTAATCAGCTAGCTAACTTTGTTAACTTTGTGACATTTTTATTATTTCCTACAGCGAACAAAATGATGCCGGTTGCACGCAATTTGTAACGACTTTTAGTGTAACGTTAGTGTGACCAGGTAAAAAATGTCGATCTGGCATGTCTGTCATTTCAAAGGTCACATGCTAATGTGAATAAACCAATATGAAGTCCTCATTTACTTGTGGTTGCACGAACAAATTGGCGATGGGATCGAGGTAGGTCTGATTGGCAAAACATCAAATTAGGGTTTATGAAGACAAGCTAATATTACTACAATATTAAGGAAATATATTTCTAAATAGAGCTGGCAAACAATGATTCCAGTCAATTAAAATTAGCAATGTGCACAGGAAATTAAATTATGAAATACGCAATGTGACCCCCAGCTTTAGAGCACATAATTGATTTCACCTTCGCTAACGAGCTGTAAAGTCAGTCCTCAACTGGCCATGCTAACGCACTTAATTAGTGACGCTTTTTGAAAAAGTGAAGCGTGTCAGCGTGAGTACAGGTGTAAAGATACTTTGAGGTGCTATAATAACCATTTTAAGTTCTATTCTCAGTCTGCAGATGTTTTCCCAAATATTAGGGCTGCTTTTTCAAAACATAATCTTTCCCAAACCAAGACCTGGTTGTCATACGCATACATTGAAGCCATTATGTCTATGATTACAAGATGCATTTTGATATGTAATGGTGAAAATAGGCAGGCAAAAACTCCTGTACCACAGTCCTTGGTCGACAATCCTTATGGGGCCTTAAACCACCAAGCTGGCGGCCTGTTGATCATCCTTTGGTGGATACTAACTCAAATCCCAGCTAAAATGCTCCACCCAACATTGCAAGCCCAGATGGTCTAATGCATCGTTTCTCAAACCTCTCCTGGAGTACCACTTGTCCTGCATGTTTTAGATCTCTCCCTGCTCCAACACAGCTGATTCAAATGATCAGTTTGTTGTTAAGCAGCTTCAGGAGTTGATAACGAGTTGATCATTTGAATAAGCTGTGTTGGAGCAGGGAGAGATCTAAAACATGCAGGACAAGGGGGTACTCCAGGAGAGGTTTGAGAAACGCTGGACTAATGCAACCTCTGTGGATGCTGTGTGACAGGTTGTATACATTTATTTGACAGATGGCAGGTGGTGCATTCTCAGCCTGGTGGGCCAAGATGAGCCCCTACTACACCAAGGCGTACCAGGAGATGTGGGTGGGCCTGGGCATTATGTCCTACTTGTACTACAAGGTGTCCTACGGGGGTAAGTTTTCACTCAGTACCAGGAGTGGGCAGTTCTTAATGGTTTCTCATGACCGAACTGGACCACAAATCCTAGGCTCTCAACTGTTGACTCGCATGAAGCAGCCAGAAGGCTTTGGTCTCCACAGTGAAAATGCTATGATATGGCTCAAATCAGTGCATCGCAGATGGTGCCTTATTGCTATACTTGTTAGCCACACCCATGCAGGGGTTTATAAAGCTCCACTCTCACTTCACATTTCATCAGTATCCTGTAATGGAATCTGGCACATGGCAGTCTAAGTGTTTTTGTGCTGTAATGTTACAGTATGTCTAACCAATTCATCTTTGCTTGTTTTCAGGAAAGAAAGCAGTTAAGGGCAGTAAGTATTTCATCCAGAATGAATTGTTTTTTTATTCATTGCATAATATTGTATTACATTGAATGTTTAAACTTTAGGCTAATACAGTAAGGTTGTTTAAAAGTAATAGTTGTGAAGGCATGGCCCTTTTTTTTTTTTTTTTTTTTTCCTGTTTTGCTTTGTGTCCTAGTCTTGTTTGCCCTGTAGATATTCTCCTTGATTCTCAACAAGATCACTCAGTTAATTAATGCAAGAATAATTATGTTGATTATTTATAGTAATGTGTTATTAAATGTTAATTCTTAATGTTAATGGTAATTCTTTGGGATTGCATGTGCTCTTTGCATCACCTATCTTGCTGTTTGTTTACATGATGGTTTTTCCCTCTCGCTCTGCAGAACCAAGCCACTGATTGGGATGCTGTGTTGATCCTTCAATGTGTGAAATACATCTGAAGCCTCTGTACATTTTCTGCTGGGATGTGTGTTTGTCTGTCTCATGGGAATAAATAAATTGGTCTGTTCAGATCACCCTTGAAGGACACTTGCATTGCTGTCAGTGCTCATGTTTTGCTGCAGAAGAGCCCACTGGCCTAGTCTCGAGTCAGGCTCCAGATGCAACTTAAGTTATCTTGGTGTTGTACTTTGGCTCTGTCAGGGTCCATGTATGTGTTTTAATGTTTATTGTCATTACACAACCTGGAAACAATATAATAAAATCTGAATTACAGTATTAATGTACCCATTTTTAAAATTTATATGGGTGTGGTGTCATGGTTATTTCACTTCATTACTGCATGCAAATACAACTGCTTACACAATCTTGCCTGTAGAACTTGCTGGTTTTGGACTTTTTTTCAACCAGTTCTGCACAGATGTTTAATGCTATCAGTTAGATGAGGCATCCAGATTGTTTAAATATCAGCATGACAGCCCCAAAGCATAGCTTTCCAGCTGCTGGGAGTGTTCTATCCTGTTAGCCATTTTTATAGTGCCACTTTGTGACATGAGAATTGCGCAGGGGGTCCTCTCTACCTGTTCGTTGAAACATGCTTACGTTAATTTCATAGTTATAGGACACCCAGCTGTTATTGTGACGCAAATGTACGTTCTCGATGACAGCGACGGATGTCAGCGTTTTGGCGCTGCTGTGTCAGGTACTAAGGGACACTGACGGAAATTACTAATTCCGAAGCCCTGTGAGGAAATTTCTGTTCTTTAAGGTCAACGAGGAGGAGAGAGAGACCAGATCTCAGGGTCATTTTGGTAATTTATTGGTTGGAAACCTCAAAAATGGTCCAACCTGATTCTGTCGGAATGGTATATGCACCACCAACCCAAAGCTTGAAGGATGTCATATTCATAACATAATCATATTTACAACACAATCTATTTCTCTGTGCAAATAATACAACTAAACGTTTGACCCATATCTTGTTGGACAACTCATAAAATTGAGTTGCAGCAACTGATTTGCAATCATATATTTATTCAAAACAATTAGTTTACAAAGTTAGCCAACGTTACCTAGCAATTCTATTAACGTAAGCGAAGTCAGCTATGTTGCCAGCTTCGATAATTCACATTCTTTCCATTCCCCGTCGACGTGACATTATTTAATAAATTGCTTCATTCAAAGCAACAGCGCCTAGCTTTTCCGCAACAAGCAAGGCAGCCAGCCATTGAACACTGGGCATATTAGATACTGTCGTTTGCTGTCGGTACTAACAGAAAAGATTTCGTTCCATGCGCGATATTTAAAACTGTATTCCGCACTATCCGTTTGTTTAAGACGTCGAAATCACCTCGAATAGACTCTTCTGTTTCAAGGGGCGTTAAGAAACCACGAATAATTCCGATCTAGCTACCTTACTAGCTGTCTCTGCTGATCAGGAGCCGGCTAGCTGGCTATAACTGTACCAAGGCATCGGACATTAATCGCGCTGGCATCTGCATTAGCCACACCGAGTGCATACTGGATATGTTGCTAGCGTTAGCCAGCTAGCTGCTCTTTTGACCGCAGTAAGTGACAACACCATCAGCCACTAACTAGGTTATTATACCTACCTCCCTGACACCGTGAGAAGGGTAAGAGCGTCAGAAATAGTCTGTCTAGCTAGCTTATCTGACATCCAGTCATTATCACGTAAAAAGCAGCCTCTGGTTTTCACAGGACGTACCTGCTGTCGCTCGGTGGTATCGGTTTTGGCTAACGTTAAATCTCAAACGCAGCAACGGGTCAAAGATTAGACAGATAGGTATATAGGATAACTAGCTATCTGGTTATCCTTGTTAGCGTTATTGACAAGGAGAGTATTTGCTCGGAAAGGTCGGATAGATAGCACAGATAGCTAGCTGGACAGGCTTGTTTGTTAGCCTAACATTTTCTGACTAGTAGCCGTCGTGGGGGTAAGATTAGTTTTTAGTCTACCGCATTTTACGGAGGCTGAGGCTGTACCCGCTGTGCTATGTACCGATCGTGACCCAGTTTGGCCTAGCCCGTCATTCGAATACAGCTACTACAGCTAGCCAAGATACAACCAGCGGCTCTGCCTCGGAATCTCATCCGACTTTCGGCGACTTGGGTCCGGGGGCTGGGCCGCTCGCCGCCCCTGGAATCAGGGCCCTTCTCTCGGTTTGGCCGGATCCTGTGATACGAGGATAACGAGACGGAGGGGAAAGGGGCTACCCCAGTTCGCAGCCCGGCGGACCGTGTGTTCACAGCTCTGATGTCCCTCTCACTTTGACTGGCCCGCAATCATGATGCCGGTAAGCATTTTATTTTTGCAAACTCAGTCAGCTGGCTAGCTAAATAACCATTATAATGGCAGATCGGTAATCTGCTTGCTATGGTTTAGCAAGGTAACTAGCAACCACAACAAGTTTCTGTCTACCCAGACTGGTTTGGTTTATTTGGCATGCTATGTAAGGATAAGGTAAGGTATGATCACCCTGCCAAAGCCGTCAATAGCTTGCTAACGTTACCCAGAATATCTAACAGTGCATGTTAGCTAACGTTATATAAAAATAAAACCCTGAATCCATTTTCTTATTGTTGTTAAACTGGTTAATTTCGGTAGATGTGTAGCTGCAGATGGTGAAACGAAGTCAGATTTCAGATCAGTGTTTTAGCTAACGTTAGCTTCATAGCTACAGCTGGAGAGCACCTTAAATATCGAGCTTCAAGTGAACAAACCAGCTGGGTGGAGAAATGATAAATGTTATGGTTATTTGTTGCCCATTTTGGTAGTTATTTGGGGAATTTGTGATGGTGCTTGAGGAGAGACTCCTTACATTAGTTAAATCAGATATCTCGCTGAAGAAGAATTTGATAACCTGTCCTTCTATCTTGTAGCTATCTAGCTAACTTAGCTATGTAAAAGGGTTAGCATTGCAGTTACCAATTTTAGATGGCTCGTTTGCTATCCTAGCTGTGTTATTTAGCTGGCAAGCTCCCCACTGGCGAAATATAATGTATTCTAGCAGGCTGTGTGCGTCCCTGAACTAGCTAGTTAGGTAAGTGGAGCAGTTGTGATTTGTAACTCGATGCGGCCACAGACTTGTGGTGCGGTTTTGCTGACCGCAGGTAGCTGGGAGTAGACCGCTTGTCAGAGGCAGCTGGGTCGCATGCTACCTGTACCTTAGCAGCTGCATCTCGCAGCCTCCCGCCTCCACAGGTGCCGTTTTTTTTTATCATTTTCAAATGTTTACACTGAAATGCACACTAAATTGTTCAGGTGACGGTCAATTTCAACCGGCCACATCGTAAACGCTTTTCCTCCCGCAGTGATTTGTACTAGCCAGCCGAGCGGCTAGCTAGCTCGCTATAGCGTATGCTTGGGGCTAACGTTACTCTGTGAAAGGCCGTGTTTTAATATGTTAGCTGGCTGTCATATATGAAACAGCTGAGTGAAACGCCATGAACGGAGTTGCCGTGGCAATTCGTCAGTCTGTCAGTAATCTTGCTTTGTCAATCAACCATTTGTTGTAAATGTTGTGTTTGTAAATTTAATATGTTAACGTGTGGCTGTTGAGCATTGGTAACAGGTACATTATCTTAAAGTGGTCAGAATAAAATCAACCATTTATGACTGCATTCAGCTACATTGGACTAAATGGGTTCGCAAATTTGGACGAAATATTTCGCAGCTATGTTTTATGAAGGAAATCGAAGTGGGTTAAAAATAGAATAGAGATCGAACTCAAATTGATTGCGGACCCTAATCCCGTGTATCAGATGGATCAATTTTGTAACAAGACAAGTGCTCCACAACTCTGTTGAATGGTATATTAGACTCCTCTGCCACCAGATGATCCGTCAGTGATATGGGCGGTGGTTTGTGTTTACTTCAAGGTTTTGACATAGACATACAAGTGCGGATGTCTTGTACTGCTGCGCAGAACACCATCGTATTGGGAATCTCCTTTAAAACAGAGATTATAGGGGTCGGAGAGTCTCTTGGGATAATCTCCCTGTTTCATGCAGTGTGTCTCCTGAGAAAATCAGTGCCGGCATTAGTCCATTATTCGTCACCGATACCAGTCATTAGCACGAAAGTTTGAGCGGATTATCAGATTTTCGAGTTTAAGACAAACGCAATCTGAATTCCTGCTGCTCGTTGACTTTTTTGGGGGCTCGACAAGGCCCTTGATTGTCCAAGCCTGAAAGGACCGCGTAGTCGACCTATCTTCAGCGAAATCTGTTGCCGTTTTGGTAATTGAAATAATTAGTTTTACAACTAGGTCGTAATTGCGTTATACGATGCTTTAAAAGGCATCCAGTCTTTAGGTCCTCAGAGATGCCCTTGAGCTCTTCAAGGGGAGGGCTCCTTTTTTAAAAGTTTTAATGGGTTTCCTCAAAGCGAACTCCCAGGATGGCACACCCATTAGCTGGCGCAGAGAATCGGAGTTTGTCGAGTGAGCCTTTCAAGCTGAAGTTTCATCAGAAACTGTTACCTGTTTAGAGCTATCGGAGATTCAGTAGCATTTGGAGCCTTGCGATTTTCTGTGTAACATCAAAAGTAAATCAATACGCGAGATTTGGAAGTTGCCATGGAAATGGGTGTCTGCGAGTCAAATATGTACCGGAAAAATGGGTAGCCTAGTGGTTTCGCTGTGTAAAAACGGCAGGTTTTAAATTTAAAACACACAGAGAGGCCTCTCACCTAAGTATTAGAGGATTAGATTATTAATACAGAGTTAGATTTATTACAGAATTAGATTATTAATACAGAGTTAACATTTGGCTTGGTGATGGTTGAGGAGAAGTGGAGGCGTTTCCACAGAAAACAGACCAAGTGGGTTGACACAGACTTCAGCAGAGTCAAGTGGAAAGTAAGCAAGTTAGTTTTTTACAATACACTACATTACAGTGCTTACTCCTAGCCCCCTATTCCCCTAACACACATACACACACATCTCAAGGTTACAGACTCGGTTGACTCAGTTTGTTTGTCTTCCAGGTGCTTAAAACAAAGCCAGTCCACACTGGCTGAGAGAACAGACAAGGTTTCCTTGCACCATTAAAGTACTGTTGGAATGGAATGTCCCAGTGCACTGGGGAGGGGCAGCAGCTTTCTGTAGCGTACCGATGATGAACCAATCACCTCTCCCAGGCCCCTCTCAGCCAAACAGGGGCTGAAGCTCCAGCCCCCCCTGAGCTTGGTGTCTTTGCACAGTCCCCAGGCATCAGCTCAGTAGCACACAGCTGGCCACCCACCCTGCTGCCAGTTGAGGGGACCCAGGGAATTGTGGGTAAAATCACCCACTGGGGGGTGAGGAAAGACCGTAGCCCTCAAACATGTTGATGGGAATCAGTGTAGCATGGAGACACACCCCCCCCCAGTGGCTGTGCCTAATTCCCACCTCCCTCGTAAGTGGCTCACCAGCTGCCTCTGGCTGGTCAGCACAATACATCACAAATGGACCCTCTGCAGAGAGATATTTTAAGTGCTTTGGCTGTCAGGAGTGAGAAGAGCATGGTCAGGCGTTTGGAACCCTGGGAATCATCCATAATCAGGTCCAGTGCCCTCGAGGGAATGGCACGGGCTAGGCAGGGCCTCTGAGGAGAGAGATGGAGTGTGGGGCACAGGCCTCGGTGGACAGTGTGGTGGACCCGTGACCAGACGCAAGGCCGCTCTGGCGTAGTAGCCTCATTTTCCTCAGGAGTAGTAGGGTTGGGAGTGCCCCCGCCCCCCTCCCTTCGTGCAGAAAGTGGGTCAGCGTGGAATGGGCGCGGAGCCCGTGGCTCGTGTGGAGGCCGCTCGAAGCCCCCACCCCCCCGCGCTTTGAACGACGGGACGGCGACGACCCCTGTCCGCGCCCCGTGGCTGTGTCATCGAGGGCCGGCGCGCGGTCGAGCCGCGGCGGGGGGGGCTCAGCCAATGGGAGGCGGCGAGGGCCGTGTCAGCCGGCACGCTGTTGTCGGGGCCCTCAGAGCAGATTGGGAAAGCATGTGTAATCTCGCTCTGCCTCCCTGTGAGCATGGACCAAGCCCCGCTGTTTGATTTTCACTGTCTTTCTGTGCTTCACAGTGAAATATCCTGGGCTGGAACTCTGCTAATAGACTTCTACATGAAGGCCTCCTTGCTGCATGGTGTGTAACTAGAGATGAGAGTGAAGTGGAGCACAATTTCCACAGCAGTTGTGACTTTCACCTGGTTTGGAACTCTCTATCATGTCTGCTTCCATCTTTTAAGGATCTGAACCGAGTTCAGCATATTTGTTCTCGTTTTTTTTTCCCCCACATCTCATTCTTAACTGACATCTCCAAATCGGAGGGCTTATCAAATATTAATGAGGCCTGTCACAATAGCTCTGAATCACCGAGGATATTCCTCATTAGTTTACTGCTGTGGTAGACAAGATTATCTAGGATGAATCGGTATGTACCTTACAGATGTTTTTAACATGTCCAATTCAGAATTAGTTTCAGAGGGATAACAGCTGTGCCCCACTTGGGATTGATCTGTGCCTTAACCATCATGCATTGCTGTCCTCTGTCATTAATGCCATCTGAAACTTCAATACTTAAGGCGGTTGTGTCTGGTATGTTGCCAAGGTGATGTGGCAGGAAGGGCATTTGCATGAACTGTGGTGCAATGCCCTTAGTTTGGCTGGTGATGGTACCAGTGTTCTGAGCCTGGCACCTTCTGAAACCTGCGTCAGGTTGGTCAAATGACCTGGCATTTTGCAGCTGTTTTTGTTTTGAGGAGGGGATCAAAAGGGGGCAGCCGTGTCTCATCACTAGACACAGACCCAGATGTTCGCCTTCACACATTCACATGCTCATACTTACACATTCACATATTCACGTCGACAGTCAGCAAGCAAGACCTGTTACGGGAGGAGCTTCAACAGAGTGGGCGGGGTGAGACTGAGGGGTAGCTGTGATTGGACGGGAAGAGAGCAGTGACTTGGACCAGAGGTGGGAGAGATCAGAGACTGGAATGGGAGGGGACGTGAGGGGACGGGAGGTCAGTGGGGCGTGTGATTCCTCCTGTCAGCTGCCTGCTCTCATTAGACATGTCCTCTCTGCTCTCCTGTATCTCATTCTGCATGCAGAGAGTGGGCGTGACTGAGTAACCCACCAGTGGGCATGTGTCTGGGCAGCCTTGCCCCTTCTCTTTCCTGGGGGGCACTCCTCTTGAATAGATAGGCTTTCTCCTAGCATAACTCACCTGTAACATTACTCTCTTTTCTTTATCAAACAATACAGGGTGCATAAAACCAAAGTTGCAGACTGCATCTCTTTTAACCCTTAACACGACCCTGAGTCACAGTTAATTTGATGTGATCCTTGTATGTGGACAGGTCGTTGCACAGTGTTCCTAGTGGTAAAGTGCGCCCTACACACTGCAAACAGGGGAGGGACCTGCCGAGGTTCCCAAAGCAGAGACAAAAACTCGGTCCAGGATGATGCACTGAAACTAGCACTAGAGTACAGGAAGTGCTAGAAATCTATCACATTAGCCTTCATGAGCCTCTGTCCTCCATGTCCTTGCCTGGTATCTGGCCTGGCTGGGGCTTATCCGGCTCACTGATGTGGGCACTTACCCTCGATGACATAAACAGGGAAAGGAGTAACATACAGACGCTTCAACCAAAGGGCTATAAGGGCTGGTACTGAAGGGAGGTGGTTGAAAAACTGGTCTTATAACCAGAATGTTGTGGGTGAAAATCCAACACGAGCCAGCAGTGTAGCATAGTGGTAAGGACCAAAGCTTGTAACTGAGGGGTTGCTGATTTGATTACCTGCTGGGATACTGCTGTTCCATTGGGCGAGGTACTTAACCCACTACTGCCTCAGTAAATATCCAGCTGCATAAATGGGTAACATGTTAAAACTGTAATCTATGTAAGTCGCTCTGGATAAGGGTGATGCTAAATAACAGTAATGTAATGTAATGAGCTGGTGTGGTTGTACCCTTGAGCGAGATACCCAGTCTGAATTGTTTTAGCAGACTGCCAGGAGTATAAATGGATAATGTGCACAATCTAATCTATGTTCTGCAACTTGCCCTGGATAAGAGTATCTGCTCAGCAGGAGTAATGTATGATTAAATCAGGAGAAAGGGAAGTCTAGCGTAGGACTGACGCGGATGGATTGCTAACATATCTTCCAAAATGGCACCCCTTAGTAGGGGCCTGTAACCCAGCCTTGTGCCAGTGTGTTTCTGTTCAGCCTGCTGTACTGGTTCCAGTATCATTCCTCCTCATCCGGAACGAGGGTTTGTTTTCGACCCATTTGGGTGGCGCTGGCAGTGTGATACGCTGCCCTGTCCCTCCATCTGACCTTCTCCTGGGGGCTTCAGTGGTGTAATCCTGCCTCTCAACAACAGACAGCAGGAACTTTCATTTAACTGATGGTAATGAGCACAGACTGAGAGAAAAACACTTGCACGCATATGCATAGAAATAGACACATGTGCACACTCATATATATATATATATATATATATATATATATATATATATATATATATATATAGACACACGTTTGCACATACACACACACACACTCTTATATGCACACATGCACACGCCGTGTACGGGGCTAGTGTGGTTCCATGCGGCAAGTCGGACCCCTCCATGGTGCACGGGCGTTCCCGTGAGCTGTCAGGTCACAGCTGTGGCCTTGGGACATCTGTGCCTAACCCGGGGGACCAGAGAGGGAGGGAGTCCCACAGAGAGGTCGTCAGGGGGACAGGGAGGAGATCAGCATCCCGAGCTGACAGGGGTTGTTGTTCCGTATGCTCAGCCTCATTTGAGACTCCTGGGAGTTACTGTACAGTTGGAACAGATCTGGGTACAGGGAACTGATGTAGGGACTCGGAACAGCTCTGTGTACTGGTAATGGATATGGATACTTAGAACAGATCTGGGTACAGGGAACTGATCTGTGTACTTGGTACAGTTCTGATCTGGACACTTGGAGCAGATCTGGGTACAGGGAACATTTGGTACATGAGCTGGATCTTGCACCCCAGTCTGGGACATGGGGATTGTATGCGCTGCCAGGCCCTTTTGTGTGTCATTGCGTGTGTGAGTGTGTGTGTTTATCAATGTTTGTGGCTGAGTGACACACAGCCCTGCTCTCTCAAATGCAAATTCAAGCAAGCTTTATTGGCATGGCCACACAGATGTGCAGTATTGCCAAAGTAATTTTCATAACAATGTATCATAATAATACGCATTTTGCATACATTTCCTAAAACCCGTTTGATTGCTGAAACAGGAAAAACAATGTTTATTTTATTTATTTATTTTTATCCAATTGGAATTATAAATTCAACATTTTTAAAGTTCCAGGGTAGATGCTTCCTTCTCCCTGTCCCTCAGGCTGTGGCATTCAGATTCAGAATATTCAGAATATAATTTCTAATATTCAAAGCATTTTTTCCTAATCGTTTGGAATTTATTACAGTGTTGGAGAAAGCGGATCTGCTTCTCCCCCCATGTGACGAAAGCAGGACACTCAGAGAAAGACAGGGGAGGTTGTCATTGAGGCGGGTAAATGCGCGTCCAGGTCGTGACAGGGCCAGTATTTCTGGAGCAGACAGAGTTGATTCCCCTGCTCCTGTTCCAGCCAGACACACATTCACCTCTGCAGGCTGGAGCCGTGCCCCAGAGCACCTGTGGCTTTAATCACCTTTCTGAAGTCCTCCTCTCTCTCTCTCCCTCTCTCTCTCTCTGCAGTGGCAGTGATTAGAGCAGGCTCAGGTGGTCCTCTCAGAGGACACGCCACGTCTGAGGGGACGCGTGACGCTCAGTCTGCCGAGGGGGCAAAGCGGGGCTGTGGGGTGCGCTTTGGGGGAGTGAAGGGAAGGTTACAGGAAATCTCTGTCGTCAGGACCGTTAATCTTGGGCACCGGGTAATCTTGGTACCGTCTGTCCGGTGTCTGTTCGTGGAGATTTAGCAGGGAAAGCTTGGATGCCTTCGGTCAGACAGATTAATGTCTCCTCGATTGGTGGAAGACTGGCACATCTGCTTCATTTCCGGATGGAAAAACTGGAACCAGGCTGGCTTATTATACACCTTTTCCATTGTAGAGCAGGAACCAGGCGGGCTCGTTATACCCCTTTTCCACTGTAAAGTTGAAGCCAGGCTGGTTGATAATACCCCCACTGTTAAGCTGGAATGAAACTGGCTTGTTATACCCCTTTTTCGCTGTAGAGCTGGAGGTAAAACTTTCTTTCTTTATACAGCACAATTGCTTCCTCATGACATTACCCATAACCAAAGCTGTAGGAGACCACACTGAATGCTGGGGTTTAAGCAGGTTTGACTTTAACTGTGCTACAAGGCTGAGATTCCGCTTGATCTAAGTGGTAAAGGGAGGCAACTAGTATTCTAACCTGGTTCCAGTTTACAGTGGAAAAGGGTTATACAGGTGAGACGGTCTGGTTCCAGTTTTACAGTAGGGTTATACAAATAAGCCAGCGAGGGTCCAGTTTTACAGTGGAAAAAGGGTACACAGGTGAGCCATCATGAGACTACCTTTGATCATCGCCCCACCCTTAAAGAGCGCACGTCTAGGGGAAATCACAGCTGTGTTTACAGACAGATCCCAGTAAACAGCCAAGAAGGCACCCATCTGTCAGTAGTTCTCCGAGCAGCCACTGTACAACCACATCCAGGAGTGGAGCTGGCAAGATGTGTGTGCGCTGTGGTTTTCAGCTGGCTTTGGCTAACTGAGGTCTTGGATCTCTCTGTGTTTACTATAATGAGACCGCACTGTACGTGTGTGTTCATTGAGGTTAGCAAAAGGACCCTGCTCTAACCTCTTTCTCTGTTCTTGCATCTTTCCCATTCCTTTCTTACTCCCCTTTCTCTCCCCTCCCCCCCACACCTCTGTCTTCTCTCTCTCTCCTCGCTCACCTCTCACAGATGATCTTGACGGTGTACCTGAGTGGCAGCGAGCAGACGCTGACTGAGGTGCCCATCACCCCGGAGACGCGTTGCCGGGATGTGGTGGACTTCTGCAAGGAGCCTGGAGAGAGTGGCTGCCACCTGGCTGAGGTCTGGAGGGGAAATGGTGAGAGCTGCCGAGCACCCTCGGCCCCCCAGTCACGCAAACCACCCCCTTTCTCCCAAGCATCACCCCCTCCACCTGAGCACTCAGCCCTAAGCACCACCCCCAAGCACCACCCCCTCCAGTCCAAGCTTTTCCCACTCAAACCCACATGCCGCCCTCTCTGCCAAGCATACCACCTCTCCTCTGCTCATGCTATCAACACACTCGCTCCTCCCAGAAAACCATCTGCCAATCATTGCCATTCTCCACTCCATGCCCCTCCCCCTTTCCTCCCCACGCATGAGTTCCTCAGGACAATGACCACTGCAGGGAGCCACAGGTGAACTGCCCCATAACTCCCCCTGGCCTCCAGTCTGTGGGGGCTGCCTTAGTCTGAAGTTCCTGGCACCCCCTGCTGCTAGATGTGGTCCTTATAGCCAGGACTAAGCCACCCAATCCATCACTGTCTTTGATGAATCAAATTCATCACTACCTTTCAGTTCCAAGAGCATCATTGATTGAAGTAGAAATGGAAAACCTGTTGGCTTGCAGACCTCCACAACCAGAACTGACTCCCAGCATTAGAAGACAGGAAGGTCTTTCCTGGGCATTCATGGCCCTCAGAGGGGTGCTGAGGCAAAACAAGTTGGAAGGGGAAAGTTGAGCTTGAAAGTGGGGCATCACATTCTGAAAATATGCAGATGAAACATATTCAGCTGTACCTGCAGAAGGAAGAATGTCTATATTATTAAGAATGAACAAAATCAATAGCATGAGTGGGAGAGTACGTGTCTGAACACCGAGCGCAGGAACAGTCTCTGCTTTCGATCAGAGCTGAGATCTCTTTTTCAGCTGAACCTTTCCTTGGGTGAATATAATGACTTGAGCTTGAATTGCCAAAGCACAAGCCAAAAAACCCAGCAGAGCGAGTCTGTGAATTGAGGTCTGGAAAAAGTGTGGAATTTTGAAATAGGAAATGTGCCAGAATCCTGCAGAGCAGTGTACGCCCTCTCTACCTGCTTCCTTTTTGCTCCCAAGGTTCACTTACCCCTTCCTTAATGGGCTCAGACGGTATTCCTCTCACTGAGACATGAGTGCGTATCACAGGACTTTATAGCCACCAGAAAGGAAATGTATTGAGAAAGGGGGGGATGTTTGGCCTGATGCTTTGGACTCATCCGTCTGGGCACTTTATGTAACAATGTAGTCTCTTAATCCACAAGTACCATCACTTAATTTAAGCAATGACTAAGCTCTTCAGAGATGGACCTTGAATGAACTTCCTACTCAAAATGCCTCCTAAGATTACTTGTAAGTGTATTAAGATGTCCCGCAGACAACTGGTCAATTTACTGTAGTTCTCCGCGGAGGGACTTTACTTTTATTATCTTCAGTTGCAACAGTAGTACCAGTTTTAAATGTCATGCACACAAACGTATGTTAGTTTTGCTCCATTTTAGATTTATTAGTAGGTGAATATAAACAGTTTACTGTGAGATTTGCATGACTAGTCTTGCTCTGTTAGCTGCCAGACTGAAGTGGTGCATTGTGGGAGATGAGGAGAGACTAGTTAAAACAACACACAATAAAGCCATTACAAAACTCCCAAGTTAATGGCCTAGTTCAAGCTCTAGTTCTGCTGTGGATTGGGAAAGCTAGGACAGTAACTAATGTTCCTCTTGACCATAGCATGCTACTTTTTAACTACCTCATTGGCCATTACTGGAAGGGGGAGCGGTTAAATCCAGGTTGTTCTGGTGCTATACCCTGTTCCTCAAGAGTTTCTATAAGAACTTTTGAGGTGTGTTTCAGAATCACAGCAGCTCCTGAATAAATGAACCAATGAATGGATGAATGTGTATTTGTCTGAGTCTGTTCATCATCTTGGACTGCAAAAGTCTGCTTACTTGTTTTGAGCATTTCTGTTTCATCTCACACCCCCTGCCTTGGAAAATTCCTAGATTTGGGCGGGGCATGTTGTTCAGCTCCAGCGCTTTCATCCTCCCTGTGTGTCTTTCCTGTTTTCGGTGGGACAGGTCTTTGTTGTGGCCTTGTTTCATCTCCTTTCCCGAGTCTCTTCTCCACAGCCCTATAATTAAGGACGATTCTAGGTTCAGCTGGGTGAGGGTAGGCCAACTGGTTGTTCCTTATCATGGCACAACCATCCGCGGTCCCTCCCGCTCTGTGATTTGCTGGCGCCGCTCACAACTCCGCCCCCTCTCCTCCACAGAGAGGGCCATCCCCCTGGACCACATGATGTATGACCACCTGCAGAAGTGGGGCCCCCGCAAACAGGAAGTGAAGTTCTTCCTCCGCCACGAGGAGTCGCCTGCTGAGAGCAGCGACCAGGGTGAGTATGCCGAACGCCCCGCTTGTTACCTTGATTTCTGCCTGCTGGGGATCCACAGACAACACACAGAGGCCAGCCAGGCTGTCAGTCAAAAGACAAACACAAGAAGCACACGTACCAGCCAAAGTAGTGACTTTGTAAAACAACAGTTGGATAACATTGATGGACAGGTGCTGACTTTACTTATTGGTTTCACACTGAGTGCCGCTGCATCGTTTCCTGAGCAACTTGGGGTGGCCATACAATTTTACATACATACTGTAACCCATTTGTGTAAGAGCTCTCAATAATACATTTGTAGTTTCCCCACTGAAATTTAAAACTGACCTTGCTGAAGTTCCACAAGCTCACACATTCCCAGCTCTGGTTGTGGAATTAATCAGCTTGGTTTGTAATTAGTCTCATAATAACCAGCACATAACACAGTTTTTGACCCCAGTATTAAGGTAGTGAAGGGGAAAAAATAAACCCAGGTTGTTATTCACAGGGTCCTTTTAATGCATATCTTAACTGAAGGTTAAAGGACATCCTGGCACACACCACTGGCAAATCATCCTGAGTTTTCACAAGTGCATGGTGTAGAAGTAAGGAGCAGGGCCTGTAATTGAAAAGGGTGCTTAACCTGAACAGCCTGAGCAAATACCCAGCTGTATAAATGGATAACATTTCAAAATGGTGCATTACGTAAGCCTCTGCTAAGCTAATGTAATGTAATGTAATGACAAGTCATTGTTTGTCACTGGGCCTAAAGCTGGGTGCTCCAGACTTCCAGACTAGCCAGACTGATTCTGGATCAGCGCAGGACAGCAGCTCATTTCTCACTGCTATTTGTTTAGAGTCTTCCAGGGCAGAGTGGACTCTGTGGACCCCTTCCTCAGACAGGCAGAGTGAAATGGGTGTGGCACCAGATACACCGATCGGTTTGGGTATAAGACAGGATGCATCTGGCTGCTGTTTGTCAGATAATGCCTGCAGTGGAACCAGCAGTCCTCTCTGGACAGAATGTGCTGTCCTAAGCCGGTGGAGCTCTGAGTGTGTGTGTCCCCTCAGTTATCTGTAGCTCTGTTTCTGTGCTGTTCTTGGCTCAGGGGAGGAGGTGTGAGAGATTTAGCCCACAGCGCTCCACTGTGAATTCATCACACTGTCACAGTGATGCATCTCTTCACTTACAGGGTGCACAGTTCTGCTCAGACGATGGTGACGGTAGTGATGGTGGTGGTAATTGTTAGAATTTGGATAGTGGATAACCTTACCCAGCCCATTCATGAGGCTGGATGTTTTCTGAGGTAGCATTCGCTCACTGGTGCAATTGCAGATCTTGCTGGGAACTGAACCAGTAATACTCCAGTGCCTTTCCTTGTTTTGTATCCATACTTTGCCTTCCCACTATTATGCAAATTTCACAGATTTCTGGCAGCACAGTCATAAGATCTGGGGGACCAGCAAATCATTTGGTTTTTTCTTTTGCTGACTGTGGTCCACAGTGGTCGTTGCAGTGGAGTTGCGTTCAGTAGGCATTTTGATTTAGTTGCAACTGCTGGAGGTGTGGCAATATTGGTAATGTTGTGTATTTTGAAAAACATTTTGGGAATGGCAATACAGAGGAGGAGCATCTCAAACCATTAACTATGTAAAAGAGTCAGATCTCACTAAGGATTCACGCAGAGGAGTCTGGCTGTTTTCTGCTCTGTACTCCCTTGAGGAGAAAACAACTTGGTGTTGTGCGTTGCCTTTGTGACCAGGTTGTTGGCTCCAGTCCTGGGTGGAGTGCTCCCTGTTGACCGATTGAGCAAGGTTCTTAACCAAAATTGCTTTAGGTAAGGAATGTCAGGATTACTGATTGACGTTAAGATGCACGCTGAATAATGCTGTCTCTGTCTCCATGGCCTGCAGGCAGCCAGCAGCCTCAGGAGCAGGCCAGAAGGAAGAACGGAGGGAGCACGGAAAAGACCAATGAGAACGGGGTACGTGCACTAACTGTACACTGTATACACTGTAGGCTCTGTATGCACGTGCAGTACACGTTGCACACACGCTTTACATGCACTTGAAGCACACACTGCATACGCTCTGTACACAGACTTTGCACACACACTGTACATACACTATACAAACACATTCACACACTGTACACACACAGCTGGGGTAGCAGTGTCCAGGTGATAACAGGTGTTACAGGGAAAAAATTCCTGGTGGTACACTATGTTTGTACTGTTGCGCAAAGTACATCACCTGAATTGCTTACGTACCTCGCTGTTGCCATTTCTGGATACTGTTCATTTAAAAATATGAGTAATATTTTAGTCTTGAATTTAGCAAAATTAGAAAATGACAAAATGTTTCATAGTCCTGAGAATATACTGCAAAATCAAATTACCACATGGCTTAGACTAAAACTGGCTAGAATGTAATGTACTATTATATAATACATAATAATAATATGATAAAATGATAATGTAATGTTTTTTCCTTCAAAAAATGTGTCAGTGGAATTTTTACTTGCTTTACTTGTTCTGTCCATTACTCCTTAGCAGTGTTATAAAAAAAAGTACTTACCCAGTTGACAAAATTTGCCAATATGCCATGGATAAATGGAATTTGCGTACATCGGCAAACATGTATAAAACTGATCCATTCCGCATCATTAAGGACTAAATTAAGTTGCTAAGCTGGACACATTTACCGTCTCTGAAGTAAGTAGTTCTCGTAACTGTAGTAAGCCAGCAATTGAACCCTACTGTTTAACATTAATTTGAAATTGAACAAAGATTTCTCAAAAGCCAGCTTGTTAGCAAGCTTTTTCGCTGGCGAGCTAGCGAATCCAGCAACAGTGTTTTGATGATGTTACTACAGCAACAGTATCATAACAAGCTAGATACAACTGTCACTGGAGGTTTCATGTCATAAATACAACTTGTTTATTTCAGTCTTACATTATGTAACCAGGTAGCTAAACTAAATTACGGCCAATTATGGATTAGTTTTATAGAAGCGATATGGCACTCATACCAGTGGAGTCTCATAAATATTGGTGTAGCCAGAGGTTTGTATGAATAAAGAAAAGAAAAAGAAGCGAAAACTGGTTAAATTGTGTTATACATGTTTGATTTCCTGTTGGCATTATTTCTTAGGTGAATATCATTTCACATTGTGTTCTGTTTAATACGTGTATCGTTTTGTGAGCCGAATCTCGTCTCTTTACTGGTTAGTTGCCATGGAAAAGGGTATCTGCTAAAGGTATGACTAAATAAGGTATGCTGGGAACACATGATGTGCATGGGGTGTACATTAATCAGAGGAAGATGTACCAGGTTTCCTGATTGGCTGCACACCAAAACTCGCAGGTACTGTGGAGTTACGCTATATGGGCCAATCAGTGACACCGGTTTCTGTTCTGCCCTCAAGTCCCTCCAATGATCCAGAGACAGGAAAGTGAGATGTCCTGTTATTGGGAATACACACTGCCCAAACCAAGCTAATTTTGTGAGGGAAGGGGTGTTAGAGTTTGAGAAAATGGATTTTTATGGGATGCCAACTTAGGACTTGGCACTTAACAGGGAAATTCGCCTTTCTCTGTGCCACATGTTGGCTGTGTGGGGTTTGCTTCAGTGATCACATAGTTCATTGCGCAGAGCAGGCTGTGGGTGACTGGCATTTCAATGGTTTAGAGGTGCTATGATTAAAACTGTCTGAGCTCGGGTGCGAGCTTGACTGCTCACACCCAAGCTCACACTTGTGCAAATGACATTATTTGAACATGGAATGAAATCTAAACATATTAGAATGATAGACACTGAAGAACTTAAAAAAATTAAATCCCTTAGTGATTGTCATTGAAAGTTAAGGCGGTTTTGTGATTACGTCATCTTCCGACAACAGCATTTTATTCAAATGTTCAGATACTACCGTATCATCACCCTACTTCTGATAAATGCGTGACAAGTTCGTTATCTGGTGGTGGGGAGGACAAAATGAGTGGTATACATCCAGGACCAGAGCTGTAGAGCACTGGATTACAATGACTGACATGAGTGTTTTCACAAGCAGCTGTGTTTGTTCCAGCTAATTACGCGGACGAAGCTGCGTTGTTGGGCAGCTCTTTGAGAGTTGGGCAAGACCCTTCTCTTAGCAAACATGGCAAACCTCAGTGTTCATGCAACACCACCACCTTTGGATGGGAATTACCCCAAACACGGCCGGGTCATCCAGCCGCCGGCGCTAAATGACGCAGCGCTTTGCTGTGCTGGTGCATCGCGGTTAACCCTGAGCTCGCCCTGTCGTCAGGGGGTCGGCGCGGCTCTGTTATTTCGGGGATTACGCCAGTTTCATGACATAACCCTCTAAGCGGATTAGCGGCGTCGTTATCCGTTGGCTTTGCTGGAGGGAGGGCTTTTTTTTTTGGCTGTTTTCTCCCCTGCGGGCTGCTCACTCGGGACAGTAGTCTCCAGCGGTCAGAGAGGCACCCCCCAACCCTCCCTCCCTCGCCCCAGAGACTAACACGCTCGTGTCCCGGAACCAAGGGAAGACAGGGCGAGGGTGATCAGAGGACCAGTCTTCATCTGCAGTGCCGCTACTGACTGCACGCGGGCTTCGTGGTTCGCCTTCCCACTGAGACCCAGCAAGACCTGGACCGAGGCACCGTCGTGAAGCGTTTGGCAGAGAACGAAGGGGGTGGGGGGGGCAGGGGGGTGCTCCCAGGGAACGCCTCTTTTGAGTTTGGCTGTCACAGTTGTCGGCTCCATCTCTCCTCTCACACAGCAGGGTGTTTTTCCTCACAGCAGGAGCAGGAGGTAAGGGAACCGAACATGTAATATTGTAATATTCAAACGCTGTGTGTACCTTAGAATACATATATTCAGCGTGATCCTCTGTGGTCTGTTGTGACTCATCGCTGTGAAGACTGAGGGTGCAGTCTCTTATACTCGGGATCTTAAAGGAATATCTGCAGCAGCGGAAGTGGCAACTATTTGGCACACAGCCAGCAATGAGGGAACTGGGTTAACTGGTGCATCTAATACTGCCTGTTGCCCGTGGAAACCAGGTGCAGAACTGAAGGAAGGGATGTGGGAGGCTTCGGCTTTGAGAAGTCGAGTTGAGTGTAGGCGTGTGTGTGTGCGTGTATGTGCTTGCGCTGTGTGTATGTGCTTGCGCTGTGTGTATGTGTGTACTGTGTGTGTGCGTGTGTGTGTGTGCGCACAATGTGCATGTGTGTGCGTGTGCAATGTGTATATGTGCGTGTGTGTCTGTGTGTGCACGCAGAGTGTGTGTGTGTGCACGCAATGTGTATGTGTGTGCAGTGTATGTGTATGTGCAGTGTATTCTTGTGTGAGGAGTCAATGTACTGCCTTCGCAATGAATGAGAGAGGACTCCGTGGCAGCTCCTGGGTGTAGTGCAAATAAGGAGGGGCTTTGTTTGTTTGTAGTGCTGCATATATTAGCAAAGTAGCTGAGGATGGGGGGAATGCGCTCCACCCCTTCCCCTCTCCCACCCCGTCCTGCCCTGCCCCTCCCCTCCCACCCTGCTCAGTCTGTCTGTGCCAGGATCTGCAAAACTCCAGCACCTCTGTCAGAGCTCGCCAAAGACTTTATTATGTCATTATTAGCAGAACCAGTATTCAGATTGACTCACATATTTTATGGCTTTGACATATTAGCCAGTTCATGCCTCTGGATATTTACTGAAGCACTTCAGGTTGAGTGCCTCTCTCATGGGCACAGCTGCAGTGTCTGATCTGGGATTTGAGCCCCTGGGCATTCCAGATCAACTGAGGAAGAGACGTTTCCTGTTGTCCTGTGTACCTGATTTTATTCACGCTACCTTTAGCAGGGTTGCATCAATGAACGGCTATGTCGTGCTGTTCAAGGCTTTCCCTGTGTCTTAAAGTGGTATGACTTTGATAGGGGGTTACTTGACGTTCAAAGCCTGCTGTCATGTTCCAGACCTGAGGTCATGCCTAGTTAGCGTTTGAGCTATGCTGCAGCAGGCTGCTGGGATGCAGTTCTTATATGCTCTTGGCAGGGTTGATGAGATCTGGGTTATATTCAAACTCTGTTCTGCAGTACTAATGGGCTCTGGGTTATATACAGACTCGGTGTTGATGGGCTCTGGGTTATATACAGACTCAGTGCTGATGGGCTCTGGGTTATAAACAGTACAAACTCTATTCTACAGTGCTAATGGGGTCCAGAGGGACAGAGGACCGTGTCATCACTCTTTCCTGGGGACATGTTAGTCACCAGGCCCTGGAAGCACTGTGAAAGCTTTCATAGACCTCCTTTGTCTTGCCCTTTTTTGCTACTTGATGACTTTGATTAGGTTATTGATTTGGTATCTGAATAGGTGGGTGTGTCATTGTCTCTCTGGACATCTTCAGTTTAGTGTTGCGAGGGTTATTAGACATTCCCCAGACTGGCTGCCCATGTTCCTTAACTATGACTAGTCGTGTTTGAAAGCTGTACTGTTTCCTGCTTGTAGTGCTACTTTTGGTCTTGCAGTAGATCATTAACAGGCATATATCATCCCTGTTGGCAGAAGAATGAAGGAGATCTGGCAGTGCTGTGCTGCTCTGTCGTTGTGTTCCCACAGTGCTGTGCTGCTCTGTCCCTGTGTTCCCACAGTGCTTTGCTCCTTTACCCCTGTGAGATCACAGTGCTGTACTGCTCTGTCCCCGTGAGGTCACAGTGCTTTGCTCCTTTACCCCTGTGAGGTCACAGTGTTGTACTGCTCTGCTTTTTTGAATTTTATGTTTTGTTTGAGAAAGATTACTTCTATCCCTTAAAAAGGGTTATTATATATGTTCAGTTCTTCTCAGTGTTGAAGTCATTTGTTAAACCTGTTAATCAATGCAATGAGTCATTTAATCAGTCCATTCAGTAAGTTTAAATGTCTCACCAAGCAAAGTAATTAGATCTTTTATAACACAAAGGATACATTATTAACTATTTTGGATGCAGCCTTGCGAGCAGTTATAATATGCACAATATATATATTGCTATGACAATCCTTTTACAGCAAGTCACTCTCGATAAGTGTCCTCCAAATAATAATAATAATAATAATAATAATAATAATAATAATAACTTGACTGTCTGCCTAATCCACTGCCTAATCCACTCCATCTGCATGAATGTAAAACAGATATATTTATCTGGCAGTGCTTACTTGCTTGTTTATGAAATGTATTTGTATGTGGACAATGCTGTGAAATTTATCTCAGTTGCCGTGTGCTTGGAATTTTTTTTTCTTCGATTTGCAGCGATTTTATGTGGTAGCACAGCAACCTTAAGCGTCTTTGTAAATTATGCTTTTTCCCAACAAAGCCTTTAAAGCGTATTTAACGTTTTTAAACCCACAAAGCGTTCATTCATCCTCGTGCGTGAGATGAGACGTTTTGAGATGGATGTGAAGTCCTTATTTCTGTGGCTATTAATAGCGCGTCAGATTTATGAGAGAGCGATTAGTGCGGATGAAGGGCTTTTCCCGATACTCTTTCTCTATCACTTTTGCCTTCAGGCTGATGTGACCCCCCGCGCTAAAGAGCAAGCAGCGTGTCTACCCCGAGTAGGTCACGAGTAAATCTAGGTTGCCAGTTTACAGTAAACAGTAAGGCTATACATGCAACCAGGACGCTATAGGATGTGTTTTTTGCGGCCTGAACCGTGGAGGATCGTGTTGATTATATCCAGTCGGGAGCTAAAAATGTAACAAACTCCTAAATGCACGAACATTGTGCTGTAGTCGTTGCACTAAGGCGCGATCTGGAGGAAGATTTAAACCGTAAGTACCCCAGGAGATGCTCAAATAATGAAACAACATCTGCGAGTGCACAGAATACGTCATATTAAGGATCCTCTATAGCCGTTCTCTTGCACATGACTCAGTTTCACACCGTGCGTTTTCCCGTGCGTTCTTGTTCCCGGTTTCTCTCTGCCATGATCATTCAATTTAAAATAAACCGACTTTTCTCTGAAACGCAAATTCACTGAAGGACTAAGCAAACTCCTTGGAGTTTTTATTTTTACCGTCCTAATTGGAATAGAGTGATATTGATATGAGGGTTGCCTCGGGCGCACAGTCTGTAAACATTTGGCTGTTTGTTGACCCGGTTAGCTGGGGGGGTCGTGCCTTATTTGGGCCGTTTGACAAGTCCAGAGGGGTAGAGATGGGCATACGGCCAGACCAGCAAAACGGGCAGAAATACTGTATAGGGGGAGTGATAGTCTGTGTGTAATGAGAAGTCCGGCGTTTAATTAGGTACCTGCATTCTTTACTTTTTTGATCAGGTCAGGCCAGACCTCCTCTGCTCTGTGCAGGTATCTGTAACAATCATTCGAAATTTGGAAAAATGCCAGCCTGGATTGAATCTTTAGATGGTTGAATACAGTAAAGGCGTCGCTGAAAATAAATAGTGCTACTCGTCACTCTTATTGGAGCTGACAGGTGGTTTGATTGGACGCTGGTGAGGTTTCTATCTGCCGGCAAAATCCATTTTACTTTTCTGTTATATTTCTTTTACTGATTGCCGTAAGCTCAGTGAGACGGTTTCCCGATACCGAACAAGTTTAATTGAAATGGGTAACGGACGAGCGAAGCGGCAACGGACAGATTATTGTGCGCTCTGTGGGAACTACCAATGCTTTTTAGGCGAGTGGAATTTTAACGGGGAAAATGAAATGGAAGAATGTGAAGACCAAAGAGGAACTGACTCACAGTGTGCTCAGTAATGGCGGTCAGACGATGAGCCTTGCTTTGCGCTGCTCTATACTGGCGCATTCCAGACGGGCTGCATTTAGCTGTCAGCGCGCTTAGTTAATACTTGTCCACTCATAGCCTGGGTTATTTCTGGTGCTTGTTTACTGTCAGCTGAAATTGCTGTTATTACTGTAATTCATGTGTTTGGCTGATGTTGTTCTCCCGACCAACGTGCAATTTGACTTAGTGCCTTGCGTTCAGTGAAACCCAACCGATACCCACAGTCACTTACCGTTATATTTTAATCGCTGTGTTTCATAAGAGATATATTTTTCCCGTAAAATGCCATTATCCTGTCCAGCAGTTCTTGTGAAATAGATGACGGAGTGGTAGAAGTCCTCTTTTAACTCCAAGCACTTCATATTATGCCTTCATTTTGTCATATTAACATTCTGCAAACGCAAATACCCCCCACCCCAAATGCACATACACTGTTTGGGGAGGACCTTTCAGCAGAAGAGGTGAGGGTAGAAGATATGATTCCTGCAGATGGCAGCAGGAAAAGTGACATCTCAGATTTAAAAGGCAGGGGAAAGTCTTGCTGTTTCCTCAGGCTTCGTATGACCAGTGCCAGTAACCTCTCCTGTTTTTATTTGCCCATAGCGGCCATATGGGTTGATAGAGGAAGATCTTTGCAGAGTTGTCTGTGTGTATATGTATATGTAAAGGTGAGTAGAGTAACCCTGCTCTCGGTATGTGTGTGCAGGTGGGCAGCCCACGTGTGGAGCTTACTCTGTTGGAGCTGCAGGAGATGGCCTCCCGACAGCAGCAGCAGATTGAGGCCCAGCAGCAGATGCTGGTTGCTAAGGTGAGCCCTGTTCTGTTACATTTCAGCCCAGAACACCTGGTTCAGACTCCAACTGCCACTATGATGTCATCGACTGTCATGTACCCTATGGCAGCATAGCATTGTGGTTAAGGAAAAAGACTTGCAGACAGAAGGTTGCACATTCAAATCTTGGGAGAAGTGGTTCCCATGAGGATGGTATTCAGCCAGAATTCCTACATCACAATGTGCAGTTGTACAAGCTTTTCACAATTACACAATAAACACAAATTTTAGCTTGTAATTGTTGCCTTTTTATCCACTAAAGAAGTTAGGGAGTGAGAAATTATCTGATTGGTTGAACATACCATAGCTTTATTGTTTGGTTCCTGTAATAAACTGTTTCCGCACTCATCGAGATTCCACTAGATTTGATTGGTGTTCAGGGCTATTCTCATGCCAGCCCAAATAGAAGAATTCTATTTGGGAGGCTGTAGTCTCTGTTCAGGGCAACTCAGTTCGCTCCAGGTTACAGCAGCAGGCCCCAGGTGGTATTCAAACTGGCAACTTCCTGATTATAAACCTGCTCTCACCACACTGCTGTGAGAGATTATCACTTTAATGGCTAGCGTGGGACAAAGGGGGAAACTGTGTGTGTGTGTGTGCGTGCGTGCGTGCGCGCGCGCGCGCGCCCGCATGTGCGCACTTCTGAGGGAAAGGGGGTCCACTCTGAATGCATCAGCAGGAAAGGGACTGGCTGCTCACAGGAAGTGGCATCAGGAGGAAGTAGCCTACAGAGGGGTGGGACCAAGCCTGGCCACACCCCACTTCCCATTTCCTGTCTGCATCAGGAGGAAACACATTGGGGATGTTCCATCTTTATTGGACTGTTTCCCCTTCCCTTCGTCCCACCTAGGACCTAGAGGTTAAACTTACGGCCGTTAAACATTTTTGTCTGATTGAAAGTTGAAATTAATTTTAAGTGTTCTGGAGAAACAAATGGTAATTGAAAATGTTTGATTGGTCATTTCAAGCGCTTTTGCCCAGGTGTCCATTCACACTCCTGCTTCATGTGTATTCGCTCTGGATCTGATATGACTTGCTTTTAACAGGCCAATAACACTGCACAAAGCCGCATAGGGAATACTATACTGCAAATTAGTGATATGCCGTCCAATAATGTTCTGTTCAAGGTAAATCAGTCTTAGTCGGGGTTCCACATGGGTAAAATATTGGTTGTTACTGGTTGTAATTAGTAAGTAATAAGTAATGGAAAATTGCATGTGACAGAGGCCTAGCTTGTCTGGCTTATACAGACTGTTTGATGTAGTCATGTGTATGGCCCCTCTGGCTCGAGTGGCTTTTCTGTGACATTCCCAGGCTCTGGTAAGCCGAGCACAGCCCACTGATTGCTCTGGGATGGCATTATGTAAGTGCGTGATAAGCTGTTACACTCTGCTTTGTGTGTGCTTATGTTAATTACATATATTCTAATGCGTGTGTACATTTTACGGCTGTACCCGACTCAGAATTTTGTCAGTCAAATCGGATTTGGCTGTTCAATACGACGATTTGACTATTAGTTCCTTTTTTTCATATAGACTATCTGGCAGTCAGAAAATCCATTGGCATGAGTTTCAGTGATGATTTTGACCACATTAACATAGTCAATGCAACAGAGTCATGGGAACACATTTTTGAGCATTTAACCCTTTCGTGCGTATGGTCACACCGCGGTGTAATTAGCCGTTTAGCGCGTATGCTAAAACCAGTGCGATTAAAAAACTAGATTGGAAAAATTCTAGCTAATTTTAGCTTTGAGGAAACAGCGATTTAACGTTAAAAAATAATGGAGCCATGGAATGTAACACGCGCGCCACATACAATAAAAAATAAATTACCTGCGATAGGGTTAAATTAGCCTTGGAAATAGACCCGTTGCCTGCATTCAGTGGTGTACTGGCCATCGGGCATACCGGGACAAATCCCAGTGGGCCGCCGCATTGGTGGGCCAGTGGACCGTCAAAAAATCCATAAGGTTTTTACCGGCCCTCTCTGTGTGCATGTCATCTGATGAAATGGTTCAATTGGGAGGACTGAGAAATGGACGTTTATTTCAATAAAAAGATACTTTCACTGTTAAGGCATGTTGCACAGCAGTTTTCAATGACACACGTATGTAATCCTTTACTTTGACACTGACAAAGTCCCGTCACGATTAGTTCAAACAGAGCTTAGTTGCGTAAGCTTACCAACAACGCGCTCATCTAACCTAAGTAAAATATTGCATTGCCACCGCTGTTTTTTTTTAAATTAACGCTAAATAAAACGAGACAAGTTTTCAATGTTAGCTGTGTGCCGTTATCAAGGCAAGCAAGCTAGCTGGCTACCTAGCGGGTTAAAGGGAACTTCAGGACCGCTGATGTCCAAGTTGTACCCAGCTAGCTAGCTAGCTACATTAAACGCAATGATATAAAACTTGCTACATGACGTATATTCAGAAGAATATACTTGTTTGTAAAGTCCATGCACATTAACTAATTAAGAGGCAGTCTCAGTTGTAGACAGAACTTGAGAATCATAGTCAAATATACTTTAATTCCCGAACACACTTTAATTGCCTCCCCCCCCCCCTGCAGGAGCAGAGGCTGCGCTACCTGAAGCAGCAGGAGAAGAAGCAGCAGCACAGTGAGTCAGAGGGCGAGAAGCTGCAGAGGCTGAAAGAGCGGGTGGAGAGCCAGGAGGCCAAGCTGAAGAAGATCCGTGCCATGCGGGGCCAGGCGGACTACGGCAAGGTCATCAACGGCAGCCTGTGTACGTACGCTACCTGTGTGTGTACTGCCCTGTTCCCGGCTTTACCAACACCCCTGTGTACCTGTATATATAGTGACCCCGCTTTAATAACACCTCTGTGTGCCTGTGTAAGTAGCACCCTGCTTTAATAACGCCTTTGTATACATACAGATCTGTTCCCACTTTCTTAACTGTATATATATGCGTGTGTGTCATTCTGTGTGTATAAGCGTGTGTTTCTGTGTGCGTGAGTGTATACCTCCATGCATGTGTGGATGTAAGCATATGTGTGTGTGTGGGTGTGTGTCTGTGTGTGCATATCTGTTTGTGTGCATGCGTGCGCATGTGTGTGTGTGTGTGTGTGTGCGCGTGTGTGTGTGTGTGTGCATGCGCTCTCCGTGCCTCACGCCCTTCTCTCCCCTCCCTCCCGGCCCCAGCGGTGGAGATGGAGCACATTAACAGCGTGTTCCAGGAGAAGCAGCAAGAGCTGCAGATGGCCGTGCTCAAGGTGGACCAGCTGACTGCGCAGCTGGACGACCTGCGCAGAGGCAAGCTGACGCTGGCTGGGCAGGTGACCGGCACAGCTGCGCTGGAGCTGCGCAAACTCTACCAGGAGCTGCAGGTACACCAAAACTGAGTTCAGGTTTCCAGGTGCATTGCTAGATATGTTCATGTATGCAGACTTCAGCCAACATTACAGAATGTTTGCAAACTCTTTTCCAGTTAGCTGCCTGTTGTCCGCTAACAAGGCATCTGTCAATGCCAGTATTGCAACAGGAGAGACATTTTCCTGTACTGATTCACCAGGTTTACAGCGTAAAAGGGTTAGAAGCAGCCATATTAGTACGAGACAGGGAAGCGTATTTACAGAATTGGCGTTTGTTTTTGTGGCCCACTGCCTTGTGCCGAATGCCTCATGACTCCGCTGATCTGTTTCTCTCTCCGCCCCCTAGATCCGCAACAAGCTGAACCAGGAGCAGAACAGCAAGCTGCAGCAGCACAAGGAGCTGCTGAACAGGCGCAACACGGAGGTGACCCTGATGGACAGGCGCATCGCAGAGCTGCGGGAGCGCCTCCACAAGAAGAAGGCTGAGGCACGTCGCAGCGAGGGCGCCCCCAGGGGGCGGGGAAAGTGCAGTGCATGCTAACCCGGCCCCACCGTGTAGTCACTGTCAGAGATTACAGTGCATCCTCCCAGTGTAGATGTTCTACACACACACATACGCTCATTAATACAGTCAAATTCATACACACAGATGCACACACGCTTAAAGGATGTTACTCTTCACTAAAGGAGATACTTCTGGCCCAGTGTTTTCCAGGTGTAAAGTTTAGCCATCTATAGCCTGTGCAGAGTGTGTGTGACACCATCTTAGGTGCGTGTGCGACGTGGTCCTGGGGGTGTGTGTCCCACAGTCCCCGAGGCATGTCTGACGCGGTCTTGGGGGCGTGCGTCACGCAGTCCCGGGACGTTTGTGACGCAGTGCCGGGACGTGTCCGACGCTGTGACTGACAGGTCTCCCCTCCCACAGTTGAACAGGATCAATGGGCCCCCCTCCCCGCAGCCGGTCCCGGGGGGGTCGGGCCGCGTGGCTGCTGTGGGACCCTACATCCAGGTGCCTGTGCCCACCAGACAGGACGTCCCGCCTGAACCCCTGAAACCACAGTCGCTCAGTGTTTCTGCTCCGGTCAACCACAGCCACCCCAAACCAGGTCAGTCTGTACACACACACACACACACACACACACACACACACACACACACACACACACACACACACCGAGCAGTTACTCTCCAGCCTCACGTCATCTTTACACATGCATGTATTCTCTCTCTCTGTCTTCCTCTCCTTTACTCTAAATGCATCTAGATACTTCTTTATACTTCATTCAGGCTGGATCTTTATACTTCTTTATTTATGTTCATCAGTTCTCTGTCTGTATCCAAATGTCTTTTTAATTTACAGTGCTTTTTAAGTTTTGCACTCCAGTTTTTACTCTGTCCTCTCCCTCTTCTAACTTCCTTTCCCTTCTGTTCTTCTGTGTCTTCCTGCTCCTTTTTCGTCCCCTCTGTCCCCGTGCCGCGGTCCTGGCAGAGGCGGAGGGGCGTGGCGTGAGAAAGCCCCCCAGCACGTGGAAGGTCTCAGATTTAGACATCATAGTGGACCCCCTGTTGCCGTCACCTCCCAGGGCGCCCTCAGGGTCCGACGGAGTGTCCTGTGAGTCTGTAGGTGCGAGAGCAGGGACCAGAACCCCGTCGGTAGTAATTCCACAGGGCCATCGCTGTACCCCCTGTCAGTCCGATGAAAGGCACCCCAAGCCATTAGCCTGGCTTACCAGCTGGTTATCGAGCCCAGCAACATGCCTGGAGACAACCATGTCTCAGACTGAGATGATATGCACACGGCACGACCAGTCAGAGGCAGCAGGAGATTCTTCAACCCAATCAGCACACAGGAGACATTCATAACAATTCAGTTTTGTTTAATTTGAAAGAAAGTGTTGGAAGCAAGTAGCATGCCTCCCTGCAAGTCAGGGCAGACTGTGCATACTTATCTCAGTTAAGGGCACAGTTGTCAGCTTATGTGACACATGGCTGATAAGAGAGGCTAGAAGCGCATCGTCTACCAAGTCATCCGCCTGGTCTGGTGGCCAGGTGGGTCGAGACGAGCGTTCACCCCTCCAGTTTTAGCGCGGGGCTGTGTCTCTGTTTCTCCACCTGACTCTTTCTCTCTAACCCCACCCCCCAGCTGGCGACGGTGACTGGCCCGTCCTTAGCAACGGCTCCCCCTCACTGAAGCCCCTTGACAGGAAGGAGTCAAGCGCAGACAGTGCCGGCAAGACGGGACCCCCAGCGCCCCCGACTGCGACCCCTGCTGAAAAGGTGAACTCTCCCTCTCCCCAGTTGTCTCCACTGTCGCCTTCCTGTTGCTGGTCTTTGTGCCTTATATTTCAGGTGAACTGCTTCTCCCTTGGAGTTTGTCTTCTCTGCTCTCCTTCCCCTCCTCCACCCGTACCCGCATTTTTCATTCCTGCGTCTGGTTCTGCCTGCAGGGCCAAGACTCCAGCAGGGCAGCTGGATCGGCACCCGCCTTGCCGAAGCCGCCGCCCCCGCCGTACGGCACCTACCCGGGCATGGGCGTCCCGTCGTCGGCCGGCTCCGCCAGCCCCATGGAGCGCCGCCGGGACAGCCTGCCCCGCCCCGCCGCCCCCGGCCCCGCCCCCGTCGCGCCCAACCCGGCCTGGCAGAGGGCACCGCCCCCAACCGGCTCCTCCTCCCAGCAGATCCAGCAGCGCATCTCCGTCCCGCCGAGCCCCACCTTCCAGCCCACCTCGCCCCTCTTCCCCCCGGCGGGCGAGAGGCCCGACCCCCCACTGGCCGTGGCCGTGCGCCCCTTCGTCCCGGACAAGAGCTCCCGGCCGCAGTCGCCCAGGAAGGGCCCCCCGAGCATGAACTCCAGCTCCATCTACCACATGTACCTGCAGCAGGCCGCGCCCAAGACGCACCCCCTCAACAGCAAGCCCGCCCTCAAAGCCGGTGAGCTCCAATAGCGTGCCGCACGGGGTTAGACAGCAGGCGGCCGGGATGCAAAGCTACAGCCGTAGCTGCTTTCACAGCTGTGTTTATTCCTCATACACTTAGTGCACTTATCTGGACCACACAGGACTGTCATTACACATCATCATTATGTCACCATTATGTGTCTGATCCAGATGAGACATGTAGTCTATATCTAAGTTTTGGCAGATGTGTCCTGGCACCTGTAAATGGCAGCAGAGTGATGTAGTGGGAAGGAGCAGATCTTGTAACCCGAGGCTGATGGTTTGATTCCCAGGTGGGCCAGTGTGGTTGCACTGATGGGCAAGGTGCTTCACCTGAACTGCCTCAGTAAACATCCAGCTGTTTAAAGCTGTGTCAAGTGTTTTCTTAGCGAAATGTAATGTAACAGATTGCCTTCCCTTATGTGTAAGTTCAAATGAATCGGTATTTATATGCGCATTACTGCTCAGGGCTTCATGTTATATATGGAGATACCATCATGGATCATGTATATATCATGTTATATCATGTGAGGTTTTGTGTGTCTCTCTCTCTACTCTCTGCAGTGTATGGGAAGCCAGTCCTGCCCTCCACATCGAACACCTCCCCACTCTCCTTCATGCAGGGGGCGCAGGGGGGCGGGGAGGAGGCGGCGGACCGGGAGGGGGAGGCGGAGGGCCCGGGGGCGGGGCCCGGGCCCGGGGAGAGCTCCCCCGCGAGCGTGGAGAACATCCCGCGGCCGCTGAGCCCCACCAAGCTGACGCCGGTGGCGCACTCCCCGCTGCGCTACCAGAGCGACGCCGACCTGGAGGCCCTGCGCAGGAAGCTGGCCAACGCGCCCCGCCCGCTGAAGAAGCGCAGCTCCATCACGGAGCCCGAGGGCCCCAGCGGGCCCAACATCCAGAAGCTGCTGTACCAGCGCTTCAACACCCTGGCGGGGGGCATGGAGGGCGCGGCCGGCGCCCCCTTCTACCAGCCCGCCAACCCCCCCGAGTACGTCGGCCCCGCCCCTGCCCCCGGCCCCGCCCCCGCCGATGTGGACAACGGCAACGCCACCAACGGGAACCCGCCCCCCACGGCGGTGCCCCCGGAGCTGGCTGGCCCCACCCTGCCGCCGCCGCCGCCGGCCCCCGCCTCCTCCTCGGACACCAATGACAACCAGCTGCCCCCTCCGCCCCCCCAGGAGGCCACCTTGGCTGCCCTGGCCGCCCCGCCCCCGGACACCTCCGAGGACAGCAACAACAACAACGCAGCCGCCTCTGTCACCTCCGACGCTCTGCCCAGCCCCATCCCCGAGGAGGCGGGCACGCCCCCCCAGACCGCCACACCCCCCTCTCAGCAGCCAGTGAGTCGGGACGCCTGTGGAGAGGCCCCAGCAACTCCCCAACACTGTTTTTACTCTGTCCTCTGTGCCTGTCCTCAGTGCCCTCCTCACTGTTTTACCTGGCTCTCTCTCTGCCGCAGGAGAAGCGCAGTAACCTGAAGAAGCCGGACTCGGAGCGGACCGGACACGGGCTCAGGGTGAAGTTCAACCCCCTGGCCCTGCTGCTGGACGCCTCCCTGGAGGGAGAGTTCGACCTGGTGCAGAGGATCATCTATGAGGTGGGCTGCTTTCTGTGCTGTCGGGACCTGTGCTATCCCACTCTGAGCTGTGCTGTCACACTCTGTGCTATGCTGTCCCTGTCTGCACTATGCTATCCCAACCTGTGCTACGCTATCCAACTCCGTGCTATGCCATTCCACCCTTTCTGTCCCACTCTATCCTGTCTAACTCTGTGCTGTACTTTGCTGATCCACTTCATGCAATGCTGTGCTGTTCCACCCTCTGTTATACTGTGCTGCTCAGCATGTGCTGTGCTGTTCCACATTCTGTTGTTATACTTCTTGCTGTGCTGTTCTACTGTTGTGTTCCACCCTGTACTGGCCTGGTCTGCTCTGTGCTATGCTGTGTAAGTCTATGCTGTGTCCCTGGGCATGGTCATCTCTAAAAGCCAGTCCCCTGGTTGTGCCCTCCCTAGGTGGAGAACCCCAGCAAGCCGAACGACGAAGGCATCACCCCATTGCACAACGCCGTCTGTGCCGGCCACCACCACATCGTCAAGTTCCTCCTGGACTTCGGGGTCAACGTCAATGCCGCTGACAGCGATGGCTGGTGAGGCCCCTCCTCCGCGTGCGACCCGTTCAGGAAATAGGCCCACATGTTACCGTTTGATTGGCTGACAAAGCCTCTTTCCGTGTCATATGTCACCAGGACACCCCTGCACTGTGCCGCTTCCTGCAACAGCGTGCACCTGTGCAAGCTCCTGGTGGAGTCTGGAGCTGCCATCTTCGCCAGCACCATCAGCGACGTGGAGACGGCGGCAGACAAGTGTGAAGAGATGGAGGAAGGCTACGCCCAGTGCTCGCAGTTCCTGCACGGTAAGAGGCCCAGTGCTCGCAGATCCTGCACGGTAAGAGGCCCAGTGCTCGCAGATCCTGCACGGTAAGAGGCCCAGTGCTCGCAGATCCTGCACAGTAAGAGACAGGAGAATGAGGCCCAGTGCTCGCTACGTTGAACCAGTCATGCTTTGCTATGGAGAGCAGACATGCCAGCAGAGCCACAGCAGTGGTTGGGTAAACGTTTAGTTTAGTTTAGTTTAGTTCGGGTAAAACCATGGCACAGAGGTTACTGTCAATGTGGGGTCTGTGAAGGTGTGGTGAGGGAAAAGAGGGAAGAAAACACATACGACCATCCTAAATAGCACAAGCAGAGAGAACTAAAAGACAGTCTTCCTCAGGAAAACAGTTACCCCAAAAATTCGGTAATATGCAAGCCCTAAGGAAAACAGAACAGTGCATTCAAACTGACCAAGCATTTAGGATTAACGTGGGACTGATCAAACACTGTGATTTATTAGGCACCGCAGCAGAGCTTTTTTCAAACCCGAACTCAAATGCAGCTAAACAAGCTTCCTCCATCCCTTTGTGACCAAAGTCTCCTGTTCTGCCGCTATTGCGTTTTTCTTCCTGTTGGAATATCATCTTTAAATGCTTAGTGGAAGGAAATATGACTGTAGCTGTGTGCGATGACATCAGCAGGCAGGTGACAGATTGATGTTAATGTGTGTGATGTGTGTTTGGCCCCGCCCACCCCCGCAGGCGTGCAGGAGAAGCTAGGCGTGATGAATAAGGGGGCGGTGTACGCGCTGTGGGACTACGAGGCGCAGAGCGCGGACGAGCTGTCCTTCCGCGAGGGAGACGCCATCACCATCCTGCGGCGCAAGGACGACAGCGAGACGGAGTGGTGGTGGGGCCGGCTGAACGACGCGGAGGGATACGTACCGCGCAACCTGCTGGGGGTGAGGGCCCTGACGCTACAGAGCCCCAACACTCACAGAGCCCCAACATTACAGAGCCCCAACACTCACACACACAGAGCCCCAACACTCACAGAGCCCCAACATTACAGAGCTTCAACACTCACAAAGCCCCAACATTACAGAGCCCCAGCACACACACTCACAGAGCCCCAACACTCACAGAGCCCCAACATTACAGAGCCCCAACACTCACACACACAGAGCCCTGACACTCACTCCAACACAGAGCCCCAACATTACAGAGCCCCAACACTCACACACACACAGCCCCAACAGTCAGAGCCCCAACACTCACAGAGCCCTAACACTCACACACACAGAGCCCCAACATTACAGAGCCCCAACACTCACACACATAGAGCCCCAACACTCACAGAGCCCCAACATTACAGAGCCCCAACACTCACACACACAGAGCCCCAACACTCACACACACAGAGCCCTAACACTCACTCTCACACAGAGCCCTGACACACACCCTGACCCCCAGCACTCACACAGAGCCCCAACACAAACACACACACACAGAGCCCTGACCCTCATACTCAACACTACAGAGCCCCAACACTCACAGGAATAAGACAGCTCACTACAGTTCTTGTCACTGTTATCTCTACCTATAAACCAAAACGATCAGCAGCTCTGATTGTGTCTCTGTCTCTCCCCTCAGTTATACCCCAGGATTAAACCTCGGCAGCGCTCCCTGGCATAACGCCCCTCCCCCCCCATGCCAGCCCCTCCCCTCCCTAACTCCTGGACCTCAGACGGCACCCGGACCCTGGCCCTGCCCAAACCATCCCATTTGCTGGAGCCAGGGGGCAGTAGCGAGGCGGTGATCTCTCCCGGTCTCCGAAACCCCTCAGCACAAACGATTTGGGGATCCCGGCCGGGCATCCAGGGCTCCTCCGCTCCTCTGCGTCTCAGGACCGCTGCTCGCTCCAGCCTCAAATTGAACAGCTCTTCTGGGAGTTTGCGACTGCTCCCAGCTCCAGCAGAAGCGGAAGGAGCACAGCGGCAGAGCATCTGAGCGTTTTTGTTTTTCTGTGACCCCAGTTTTGCGATGTATATTGGGTCGGCCGGGGACCGGGTGGAGACACGACAGTGCGGACAATCGCTTGCCACCTCGTCACGAGGGCGACCCCTTGGTGGGGATGGGGATGGGGATGGGGATGGGGACAGGAGGGACAGTGTGAACATGAACATGACTGGTGTGTTTTATTTATTCAACGAAATGGCTCTGCGCCCTGGGGGCTGAAGGATTCGGATGATGGGAGGGAGAGCTATCGAGAGCTGAGAATCCCTATTCCTCTTAGGGAAAGAGGGGGCAACTAAGGCACCCCCTCTCTGAGCACACAAACTGCACCCCTCAGCCCACTGTGAAGTGGGGATGCTTTTCTAACTGACTTTCACTGAAGTTTTCTCTCAAAGCCAACGTCCAAATGCCCCTGCATTATGATACCTTCTTCTGTTGCATTACCTCCAGCCTTTTCCTGCCCCTGTTTTAAGTCTTGTGAGTGATGCTGTAAATCCTGCTGTAAATAGCGTGCTGACGGTGAGCGAATGACTCTCTGCTGTAGACATGAATGACCCGCGCGTCCCGCAGACTGTAAAGACGCAGTACTTTTGCAACCTGATCTCTAAATGTGCACAATAAAAGGATGCCCCTGGAATGAGCAACGGTGCACTGCGTTTGTGTTCAGAGGGTGTGCATCCGGACACACGCATGCTTAAGAGGTGTGTGTGTGTGTGTGTGTGTGTGTGTGTGTGTGTGTGTGTGTGTGTGTGTGTGTGTGTGTGTGTGTGTGTGTGTGTGTGTGTGTACGCGCGCGTGTGTGCTCGCACGCTTGTGTGAGTGAGTGTGTGTGTGTGTGTGTGTGTGTGTGTGTTTGGTTGTATAAAGTATTTAATAATGCCTGTGACCTTCCCAGTCACCACTGGCAACCCAAAATGATTCTCTTATGTAAGTCTATGGTCACGTGTGGGCTGAGCGGAACGTAACATGAATTATTCCTGAGATTTGGTTTGGCTGAAACTCTATTTGCCATAATTACTTACACAAAACCCAGGTAAAGCAAGGCCTAAAATGCATTGGCCTGCTGTCTGCTCCTAGAGTTTTTGCTGACAGGTGGCTCTCTTCGTGATTTATACCTGAAACTGATGAAAATATACAAGGCAGCTTATTGTGTACTTCAGCTCATGTTGGTGCTTTCTAGGCTTATGATGCGCAGTTACAGAGATTCTGACTGGTTCAAGGAGATGGTGTTTCACTCTTTGCATCCAGATGGATTCCAATCAACAGGGCGAGAGAAAGCTGCTTTCAGCAGATGACAAACAGTGCCTTCTGGAGTCTTGTGGCAGCCTTAATATCGGCCAAAGTGACTCAGCTGAGAAATTAGCGCTTTCCCAGTCTAAACTGTCTCAGATTCTAAAAGACAGGGAGAGCACCATGAAGAAGGAAGGAAACCTAGCAATGTGCGTGGTGACGTTCAAATAATTATGCAAATCATAATAAAACGTATGCATATAAACTGTACACTTATTTTTTACATGTTTTGAAGGACATTTATCAGTATATTTTAAAAAATAAACTACTATTTATCCATTATTTTGTTAGACCTCTTTTAATAATTAACTGTTTACAAGAATAAAATCATCCCGGGCAGATGCAAATCTCAAAAACTGAACGCATTTACACGGTTACAGCAATCTATGTCAGTGCTAGTGTTGCCCTCCAGTGGTAAAATCTAAAATTACAAGTAAAATGCTGCCGCAGTCTTGTTCATAGCATATCCAGCAGATGTCGCAAGAGCTTTTCAACCTGAGGAGCCGAGATGACACGTAGTATCACAGCTATACGTCATTCCCCTGCTATTTACTGGTGTAGGTAACGTTAATTAATCCGCTTTTCCCTTGTCCATGCATGCCGCAATCACAGGGTGGGCGTATACTTACAGAGGGAGAAGAAGTGCTTGTTTTAAACTGCTGGTGATGGTTGTACAGTTTGTGTTCAGGCAGCGTTGAGATAAATGCACGCGCTAACTGAAACCCTACTTGTATCAATCTTGCGATTTTTTTATTTGACCTGATGAGTGTAAATTATCACAGCCACTGCCTTCGTGAGCTCTGAATTTACCAAAGAAACAGCCGAGTGTCGTAGACTGGGGACATCGAAAATCCTCAGTCTTGAACGGTCCGGTGTACGAAGTGACACCCGGGTTATTTTCCGCGTCAAATAAATTTCCTTTTGATTTTGTGGCTTCTTTTTATTTGTTTTGGTTGGTAAAAATGATTTCGTAAAATTCCGTTAACATGGCAGACACCAAAACACAACGCAACAATCATTATCATTACTGAATACTTCGTTTCTATTTTGTCAACACGCTCGCAGCAGGCTGAGATGCGGGCCGGTGCGGGTGGCCTCAGACACTCGCCTCTGTAGTTGCACCTGGCTTATTTTAGTTTGTACGCCGGATTTACACTGTAACGGGGGAACCGCAGTTGAATTTAAGCTATTTTCCTCAGCCTTAAGCGAAAGGCTGGGGTACTGACATTTATTTCATGCCCAGTTACCTGTTCTTATAGTGCTCTAACACGAATGTTCAGTAGCAGACGCTGCCAGAACCTTAGCCAGCTAAATATGTTTTCAAATTTCAAAGGCTATGCTTACCCACAATAATGTGGTGAGATGAAGAATCATCCATCCTAAACGTGGCACAAATCCCTGCAATTACTTTGCCTGCACCGCAACAAGTGGTTGTCTTACAGTAAGTCTGTTCACACGCAAATTAAAGCGTTTAAAATAATGATAATTAAGTTTCCAGACTTTGCCGCAACCTTTCTTCAGCTACATGTGTTGATGACTCTGAAAGTTACGGAAATGGAACTTTAGTTGCCACTTTAGTTCAAGTGCATACTCAAATCCTAGATTCTATGAATGTGCTTGACACAGACGACCGCAGAAAATTTCCCCTAAAATCTTTACCCTTCAAGAAAAACCTTGCCTGCTACCCCGAAATGCATGCGAGCACTGGATGGATGCAAACAGAAAGGTGCGAGACCTTCACGTCTTGAGTTCAGGGAAGCAAAATGGGTGCAAAACCTGTCATTTAAATAAACGCATGGCATGAGAGGGTTCTGCGTGACCACCCGTTTTCGGGTGCTTGCGCAGGTGCCATTTGTAGTATAGCATTGTCGAGCATCGCGTGATTTCAAGTCAGAGGTAGCCTGCATACATGCACTGCCAATAAGGTAATAAATATGTAAATAAGTAAATAAATGTTTAATCGGGGCGTCCACGCCGGATGATGTGTGTGAGTGCATTGGAAAGAAAGAGCGCATTGGAAGTGAAAAGCGGAATTGCAAGTGATTTGAAAGAACCCGTTGCCTAACCTACCCAGATTCTTCTATTGCCTCCCGCTGAAAAACACAAGATGTCCCGTTTACGGTCCCCGGGGTAGCCTACTGTGGAGGACATAGCCTACTGGTCGTTTTCATCTTAATTTTCCCCTGTAACTGAATCAGTCCCGATTTATGAATACTCTAATAAATTAACATGATACACATTGTTCTAATATTTTTATTGTTAGATCGGTATGTTTGAACGCCAAGTCGTCGGTGGTTTTGTAGCGTTACCCATCATCGTCGTAGTAGTGTCGTTTTCCTTTCAAGTTCTTTATTGTTGCAAAAATCGGTAAAAACATTCTGACCGCAAGAAATGTTCAAAACAAGTTTTTACACGACGTAATATTCCTTTAACATTCAATGTAAACGTCAATATTTAGAGTTTATTTGGAGTTCCCTTATTCAGAGGATTTGCAGTATCTCTGAACATCATAAAACAAATTAGATGTTTCCCTAACACTTGCCGCAATACTTAAGTTTCAAAATGTTGATGTAAACGTGATCATTGCCAAATGCCGACAATGTTACTTTGCAATACAAATGAGACTTCGAGATTTAGTCATGAGACATGGAAGAGAGAAATGCCGTATACTCCCCTGATGTGAGTGTAGCCTCTTTATATTTTTTTCCTTTAATTTTGACCCTGGCGCGTGTCTACTGTATGTTCATACCACACTGTTATTGTCTCTTGTGTCTAATGAGAAACACATAATCGTTGATATTTTATTACAGCAAATTAATAAATGCCATTTAAATCTTTGCATGCCAATACAGAAATGAATGCTTTCGTGTTGGAGCGCGTTAAGTGCGCCCATGTTGCTACATTTTTGTGTTATGTTAAATGCATTTTTAACGTGTTAACTTGAAGCAGGAGCCGCTTACCTCCTTACCAACAGCCCACACACCCACGGCGGTGTGTCTACCACAATCAATTATGTTAAATGCAGTTTAAGATTGGATCGGCAATTGCAACGAACAAACGGCGCTGTGTGTGATCACAGTGATTGCTGTCGGATTGTGAACTGAAAGTGGTTATCCTTCGCTGAGTCGGTTGAACGAGAAGTAGATGCTGCTCAGCGCATTCCGTTTGGGGAATTGCAGCATTTTGACGCGCTGGAATGCAGACACGGCCAGGGTCCTGTTAACACTGCAATTCCCAGAAAACCCCGCCATTGTTATCACCGGGCCATGCGCACTGCTATGTAGCCAAAAGGGATGAGGTCATCCGCGACAGCGGATTCATACCGTATTGTGTAAAGGTTCAAATTGAGAGAGGAGTTTGTGGAGGCTGCTTTAACAATGGTACAACTTTCAAGGTAAGAATGATCTCCTCTTTAACTTTTAATTTTGGCGAGAATTGCGTGACACTGCAATGCACCCGTTCATGGGTTGTTAGCGATATGCCTCTGAAGAAATAGGATTGTGTTCAGTGTCTCGCGAAAAAATATAAACTATTAAACATGGGCTATCAGGTTAGGTAAATGATGGGATAATTTAAGATGTTGCAAACCGCAGACCCCTGCAGAACAAAACGTGATATTTAACTAAGTGCAATGTTTTAGTTTTTTTTTTTAGAATTTTATTTCAGATTTTGTGCAGCTAAGTTAATGGCTGTTAGCCAGCCAATATGTTCAGCTAGCGTGCAGTCACGTTCTTATAATTCAAGTAATCAAAAACGGTGTTTTATGAATCCTCGCTTTATAGATGTTTTTATGTAGCTGGTTACAATTGCTCATTTAATTTACATTTTAGTTAGGTTTGTGGGCTAGGGTTGCGTGCACCAGCGCCGTACTGCTGCGTATTAGCGAGCTAACTCCTCTTAGGTCAAGCGCTCTCGACCGGATTGTGTTATTGAAGAGATTGTGATAACTTGTCGAAGTAATCAATCATGATGTGATTACACTGAAGGGAGTTATTGGTTTAAGAAGATTTCGCACGTTTCTATGTCTCCTAAGTCAACAGGCATTGAAAACAAATTTGGCCAGTGAGCGAACATACCAGGTAGGAAAATCAACATGAGCCTATTCTCATGGAAATTGCACATTTTGGTGCAACAAAGTCGGTAATTGAGAGATTTATATCATGACCAGCATAAAGTGTAACTTTAACATTTGTGTTTGCAACGAGGCGAATTAGGAAAAAATAATTCCTTTAGCAGCTGAAATGTGTGATTTGATATTTTAAGTTATGACAAGAAATCTGCAAGTCCGTTGCCATATTTCTGAGCTATATTTTTATTACTACTGTCTATGCAACATTTGCCATCTCCGGCTGTTTCTTGTAGAGTTCTCTTTGAAATATTAGTCATCACATGCATAAACAGGTGGTTGTTTGTCTTAAAAAGATCCGTGCTGTGGCATACATTTGCACCAGGAAAGAGTGTGAAATCTCATGTCTGTTTCTACACAAACACTCAGAGTAATTACTCGGGTGGAATGCTTAGAGAACCGTAATGACCTGGTTGCTTCCCCTGTAATGCTGTCCGCTGTGTTGGGCAAGCGCAGGCTTGCAGTTGCGTTACTGGCTGTGAAAAGGATACGTTTTGATCAGACCCAAAGTGTTACGGGCCAGCTACCTTCCTGCTCTTTCAGTCTGCAGTCGTGTCGTCGCTGACAAACGTGAGGCTACCAGCGCTCGCAAATCCGTATGCATACTTTGCATTCACTGAGATTTTACGGATTAAAGCTATTTAGGCAAGGATGTATCAGCGCTTAAGGTTAATATCCTCGTCTACACTTGGGTATTAGTAAAGCACTGATGCATAACAGACCAGGTGTCTCAAGTTTTGTTTCTTCAAACTCTGTACTTGCAGGAGTCTGTCTCGATGCCTGGCTCTCAGCTCCAAGAATTACGTTCGCAATTCTAAGTCTTTTTTCATAATAATCAATGCAAGAGTAATTCCTGTCCAGTAATACTATTGAATTGTGTGGATTCTGTTCCTTTCATGGGTTTTAAAGCTGTTTTCAGTGAAAGAAAGACTCATCTCAACCCATCACCAATGTGTAGCACCTGCCTGGGTGATACAGGGCAGCCATTTTGCACCAGAATGCCCACCACACACCAGGTGATGGGGAGTGCTTGGGACTGGTGTAGCCAAGTTAAAGTAGGGCATGATCAGATGGAAAGACTGGCTGTTTGAGCAGGATACCAGGCAATGCTCCTTCTCTTGGCATTAAGTGCAATGAGATGCTAAATGACCACACTGAAACTCAGTTTAGCCCCTCATCTCAAAACCTGCTGCTCCTACTGCACATTGTCCTCATCACTCCACGGTTTGTTGGATTTCTGCTTTTTCCAGGGAAAAGACTGCCTCCTGCTGCCCCCCAACACCTCAGCCACTAGGTTCTCCCCATTACACACTCATCCAAATGCTAACCAAGCCCTGAATGTAGCTTTAGCCAGCAGATAGGAGAAAGAGACATTGTGGTATGGCTGGTAAGCAGAATTCCATTGGTCCAGTTAAACTCAGTTGCTATGCCGAGCTGAAGGTTATTTTATTTTCGCTTAATAGGTGATATGTTTGTGGAGGCAGGCTTTAAAAATGCTGACAAGGTCTAGAAGCCCTCAATTAACAATGAGGTCATAAGTCTGCTGGGTGTTACTGCAGTGCCAAGTGGTGATGCAGGTATTTCTTGTCTGCTTTTCACTTCGTAACCAAGAGCAGGAGGGAGAGGAGAAAGGAATTGTTTGCTGATACTGTAGCTCTCCTCCACTCCCCTTAATTAATGGAGTCTGGGGTGGCCCTGCGGAATCTGCTTTGTCCCCGACTCACCCCTGTGTCGAGGAGTCATGCTTAAATCATGAGTGACTCCAGCCTCAGATGTTACATCATTGCCCTCCCCTCTGTTTCCATCATAGACTTAAAGCTTGCTTAATTGGCTCATTGACCTTCTGCCTCATTAATTCCTCCAATGTAGCCATGGTCAGCAGTTTTCACAGTGCAGAGCACAGATTGCGGTCTAGGTCGTATCCAATAACCAGCCTCTGACCCTCATGGAAAGCTGGGAGGACTTGTCATGCACTTACGTAACCGTTAAATTATTTATGCTTGAGAGACAAGCAACAGGGAGAGAACCAGTTAAATTCACATTGGTCAAACTGGGACCTAATTTTGGGGTACTTTTTTAACCACATCTTTGCAGTCCCTTGTAAAGCCCAAACCCTTGTTTACAGTGTTGAGCATTGGCTGAAAGAGTTGTTACATGACTGAAAGAGTTGTCTTGTACCCTTGTAACCGGTGAACAAACACCTACACGGCACACAGAACTGGGCGTCATGGCAAATGGATGCTTTCCTGTGATTAAACAAATAGACAAGCAAAGGGACGGACAGGTGTTCGGAAGCGAGAGGGCCTTTTGTTCAGGGTAGGCAAACAGCGCCAGATCAGGTGAGGGAGGAGGCGTGTTCAAACGGGGCGTGGCCGTCATGGGCGGGTGGGAGAGGTGGATGCGGTCACGGCTCACCTCTCGCGCGTGCAAATCAGGTGAGACGGCAGAGGGAGTCTGTGCTGTTTCTGCTCTTGCGGTCACGGTCAGATGACAGCAGGGTGACAGGCACACCTGGGTCACCTGTGCGTGACGGACGGTGGCAGCAGGGACCGAACCAGGGCTGCTGTGATCGCACGCGTCCAGCAGGGGGTGGTAGCCGTGTCTGAGTTATACTGCAGCCTCCGCCTGCTTTCAGACTGGCCCAGCTAAATCCATTCAACACATACATTGACACCCATTCAAAACCTTGAGTCTAAGTGCACCCTGTTCAGTGTTTCAGCCAGCAGCGAACAGAAGTGAGGATGTTTACACGGTGGAATGCTGGGGTGGGTGGCCGTGCAGCTTGGTGCCAGGGCAGGGTGGGGGGTTTGCCGGGGGGCTGAATCGGCACTAGGACTTGGCAGACGCCGCTGCCAGTCCATGCCCACCTTCAGCTCACTGTGTCTGACACCTTAGAGAGGGGGCGGGGGCAGCGCTGCAGTCTCCAAATCTAGGGCACCCCTTCCTTACACACAAGCACACACACACACACACACACACACACACACACACACACACACACACACGCGCGCGCGCGCACACCATGGCTACTGCAGCTGCCATCAGCGTGAGGAGTCTCCTTGAAACGGCAAGGTCACCCCCACTGCCGATTGCACTCGTTTAGTTGGGAACCCGTTAATCGAATTCGACGTGTTGGTTGTAAACGACTGACCTTTCTAACCTGTTTTCTGGGGTAGGTTGGGAGGCGGGTGTTAATAATCAATAATCCTTGTCTGATTTCCCCCGTCTTCCTCCTGCCCCTGTTGCCACGGCAACCAGCCAGGACTTACCCTTTATAAAAAAAATTGGGGGTGGGGTAGCTAGTATGCTGTCCTGCATACACGCATTCATGCGCTTGACATTCTGAAGCAGAGGCAGTCCATCTCCTTAATACCCACAGATCACTGCTTCCCATACAGTATTTCTGCAGCGCTGTCAGTCCCAATAGTGTGTAACCGGACCAGGCAGTTTTTCGTTGCTTATCTTGTGACTCTTAAACCAGTCTGCCTGGCTAAGAGATGAACTTATTTCCTTTGTCCCTTTATTTCCAGGTTGCTCAGAATCCCGTTCAGAATGTGCAGCTGTGAAAATGCTGTTATTGCTGTCACTGTTGTGTGACTCATGGGTGTAACTTATCTCTCCACCATGGTTTTGTCGTCAACCCCCCACCCCGAGCCTGTTGGTCACAGAGATGCGTTGATCCCGTGGGGTCAGTTGCTAGGTGTGTGCGTGCGGGTCTCGGAGAAATGCTGTGCAAGCGTGTGTGGTTGTGGTTTTCCACAGTGCGTCACATCTGTAAAATCTGTAAAAAATAAAGGTGCAGCAGCACCTTCCGGTGAGCTACACAATGGCCACTGTCCACCAGCTGTCATATCCCACAGAGTCCAAACAGTACACACATATGCCATTTTTACAGTCAGGGAAAGAAACTGAGACATTTAATGATGCATTATTTAAGAGACACAGTTAATGACACATTTTTTTTCTCATCCTGAATCTTAAGCTCCCCCTCTTTGGGTCTCTCCCTGCCTCTCCCTCTCTCCCTTTCTCTCTGTACATCCAAGGGTAAACTGAGCCAAACGCCAGCAGGACCGCTATCGCATAACTCCTGAATCAAGTATCTCTCTCCGCACGATGGAGGCTGTTTGAATACGCCCTGCCTCGATAATTGGTCTAAACCGAGCACTTCACTCTGTGAAAAGTAATTGTGAATCTACTCATATCTTAGTACATTAGTTCCCAATTGCACCCTGAAAAGCATAATTGAAAAGCAGTTACTTTACAAAACATTTCTTTTTCATATTCATTGGTAATGCAGCTTTGTTCGTCAGAGCTGTACCTTTTTGAATGGACTTTTTTTTTGACAGCATTAGGCTCAGCCATTCATGGTAGTAATTATGAGGTATGATGCGAGTGTCTTTTCTGTATTACTGGCACACAAAGCAAGGCTAAAGGCTGCAATTGTAAAAACTACCCAGGTGCTCTGCTGTTTCACACCAGGCTGTGGCCCAGTTACATCTAACCGCTGAGTGCAAACTGCAAATAGGCTGCTGTTTCATAAAATTAGTTCATGCCTTTTTTCTTTCATTTTTGAAAAATAATTCCACAAAGTTCTTCAATCTCTTGCCAAGCGATGGGCTTGGCAGTGCTGTGTGAATAACCTCTTTGTGTTTTGTTGTGTAACAGGGGGCTTTCCTCAGTCGGGTCTTCCTGTCCAAATGTTTTGTTTCTTCACAAAACAAACACAGAGTGAGGCGAAGAACCTGGCGTAGCAAGTATAACTGAAGGGTTGTTGTGTATTCTGAATCTATTTATTCCCGGTGTAGAAATTCAAATGGTAAACCACACCCCTAATTTACATGTGATTGGTAAGCCGCATGTTACCTCCCATTTTATTGGCCTAGGGATGGTGCAGTGTCTGCAGGGATTCTACAAGGAGAATCTAGGCAAGATGGGCCCTCGGGTATATCTGACATGTTAACACGCTTTCAGAATTCATAACACCATAGACTTTCCTGTCTTAGTGTGAAAGCTGACAAGCTTTCACCATTTTGAAAACTAAAATTGGACAGTATTTCTCATCTTACAGGTGCAGTAGACCTGAACAGAAGCCCCCCTTCCCCAGTCATTACACTTACTTGCTGTAGGCCATCAAATAAGGTCCCACATAGGACTGCTCCTGTATATTGTATTATTATAATTTTTTTGACCGAGAAATCTGAGACTCCTTTAATGCAGGGTTGCGGTCAGATTGCATGCGCTGGAATTCCTCCTTCATATCCTTCCAATAACTCAGAAATACCTGACATTCCGCAGCATTTTGGAAAAACAAACATTTAGCTAGTATTAGGATCCATGTCTCACACTATAAAGGCACGCACCGGATTTGGGGTTTAATGAACCCCGCTGTTGCTTCACGCTTAGCTGAAGACAGGTGACCCAGCCCACATGTGCTTGTGCTCACAGTTTTAAAAAGGCCCAAGGGTACCTTTCTTGAACCAGCTAAAACCATGCATCTTATGATTTCCTACCCACCAAAATAAGTCGAATTTAGGCTGAACACATTAAAGGGGCCTTAAAGTGGACCTTAAGAACCTAGATCTTAAGGGACCTTAAATGGTGTCTAGGAACATCATTTTTTATCAGTAGATTGCAAGTTTTTGATATTTGCGAGATCCGTGCTGTGGTTGTCTCTCCAAAGGTGATCAGTGCGGCTCTTCAGAAACAGTCGGGCGGCCAGCCAATCAGGGACAGTCAAAATGTTGTTGCTGGAAGAACAGGGCTGACCTATCACCAGCTGGGCTTCCTGTGACTGTGGGGAGAATCAGGCCGGAGCTACCGCCTTCACTTCCCGCTTCTAAGATGGTCAAATAAATAGAAGCTCGGGGCCAAGACAAACCCAGGAAACAACCTGTCATCGCCCCCAGGAGGAGAGTTGAAGATGCCAGAGGGATCCTTAACCCCCCAGGTCTTGACGAAGAGGATGGGAATAGGTGTATTATCGGGGCTCATGTGACCCCTGGGGTCTGCCCCTGATTGCAGTGTGACCCTGGCAGTGATGCACTGTGAATGAGTTCTTCTCATGATTTTCAGATGGCTGGGAAAACATGGTCCAGCGTGGCTCCTGCTAATTTCACGTGGTTGGTGGCCATTTATCCCTGTCATGTGGTCATATGTGACTCAGCCCTTGTCTTTAAGAGTGTTACGGTATTAGACCACAGTAATGAGCCAACCTGGAAGGTTGCTTAATGGATATTGGCCGACGATTAAAAAGACAACTGCGTCCTTGTGCAACGTACCGGGACAGGAGTGGCTTTCAGGCCGAAATGGGAGCTTTGTGATTGAAAGCAGCCTTGTTCTACCAGCAATTTGATGTGCTGTAGTTTGAAGGAATGCTGGTACCAGTGTCTCAATCATGGCAGTTTAGTGGATTGACTGAGGGCAGTGGCAGGAAGCTCCGTCTGTTACATGCTTTGGAGCTGTATAGTTTGCTTCCATGTGCAGTCCAAATTAGAGTCCCAGGGAATTGATCCTGAGAAGGTGATGACTACAGTGTGTCGAGCAGATTGAAAGGGTGAGGCACTTCCCTCTGCTCTTTCCATGTCACTTCCTGGACAGCACACCGAGGTGAAATCAGTATGTCCCTGTGAATGCGGGCTGTACAGTTCTGCATACGGCTTTGTGAAGCCTGCAGTCACGCATGTAGACTGACTGCCTGCCTGATGCCATCATTGCTCTTGCTGTCTGTAGAGCAGCTCTTTTCCGCAATGCCGTGCGCGCTTGGCATCTCTGGCTATTGTGAGTTCTAATTGAGGAGCAGCAGTGAAGGCCTTCTAGGCCAAGCTTCAGCTCACATGTGGAACTGAAACGCTACAGCTGTGAACTTTTCCTGCTACCATGACGAGTGAAACAATATAAAAATTCCTAACCTGGTTGACGGCGGTGGGCGGCTGCCGGTGCCCCTGGGCGTTTAAAGGAAACAAACCCAGGAGGAGCCCCTTTTTCATCCTTACTTCACCAGTTCATGGCCTCACATGTGGACTCGAGACATTTAATGCTCCTTCGGGGGGCTTTGCTTAATATCTGGGGCCAGGCCACACATAACTCTTCCTTGTCTGTCGACTTGACCCAGAACACTCTTGCTGCAGAACCACAAATTGAGGGCGGAAGGGGGGAGGTAAGAAAACCTGATGAGATTCTGAGGTCCTTCACTGTATTTGACACAGGAGTCCCTGAGCTCCACTGAAGTTTTGTTGCCCGTGAAGCTTAGATGTGGTTTTAAGTAAGTGGATTAGGCGACCCACGGTCTAGGGGTGACACATTGCAGTGGAGACCCAGATAAGACCCAATTAAAGCTGCCTCCAGCTCTAAATGAGCTTTTCATGTGGCTGGGGACGGGGCACACCATCGGGGGAGTCACCGGGAGCAGCGTTCGTCAGGGTTTTAAATGAACGCAAGCTCTCCCAGTGATAAGCTCTTGCCCCTATTAGCTTCTGCACAATGCTGCCTAGACTGATTTGCGCTATGGAACAAGGGGTTCAAGCAAAGCATATTTTCAGGGGATTAAAGTTAACTTTCTGTTCATTCTTGTACCATGATTGAAAAGATAAACAGCTCTTATGCACTCTTCCATAGACATGTGCTGCTAAGACTGTTTTTGAGGTCTGGACAGATGTCCCGATCTGCTGTGATACTGTGCCTTTTCAGAAGGATTTGTCATTCAGGTTTACTCTGTCTGCTGTTTTGTCGCCTTGTCACCAGAGTATTTTACAACACAAAAGAGAATCAAGTATTCTTGTGTGATGCCTTCTCTAGTGTAACGCGGTGAAACATTAACCCGAGGCCTTCAAGTTCTGGGTGGAAAATAAAGGAATGAATGTTTAGCATTCAAGTGAGCTAGGTTAAGTGTTTCTAATTGTGGGAGTCTCATATTTTACTAACTAAATGCAGATATCGAATATTGGAGTGGTTTACCTGGAAGCTGCTGTCATATTAGGATTGGGGATACTTTGTCGAGTGAAGAGGCTGTTGTTCCTGCACAATAGGCCCCATTGACTGGCAGCTCTCATTCTGAACCTCATCTGCGAGATGGCGTTTCTGTTGCTTTTTGCCTGTCCTGTGCTGTAGCTGCACAGGTTTGTTTTAGCGTCATGGTTGTCCTCAGTAATCTGTTGTTTGTCAAATCCAGCATTGTTGTTTGAGCTGCGTTTTCTGTCTGTCTGAGCTCTGCATCGTTTTCGTCAAAGGGCTGGTGGCATAGCAGGTAAGCGTGGTTGGCCCATCACTGGTTAAGCTAACTTTATATGTGCATGTTTCAAATGCAGACGTTTTTGTGATGGCTAAAGTTGTGTATTGCTGCACCTCTTTCAAGAGATGGTTATATATTACATTATAGTGTGTTCCTGCCAGAATCACCCTCTTTAACTATGAAATAATGTCACTTTTTTCTTGACATTATTATTTCTTTTTTCCCATGACATAATGCACAGTACTGACAGCAGCTACAGTTGAACTGCCAATGGGGCAGGATTAGCTTTTGCAACATGCATACACACACACACACACACACACTAGATTCGCATTCAGTGCCCTGAACCTGAAGGACTCAGCTGAACTCAAACCACTGTAAAAACTAATGGTGGTATTCGGCTGGATCCCAAACCAAACCCTGGATCTGATGCATCCTTATGACTACAGTTATCAAGCTGTAATGGAATGGAGAACTTCCTACATTTCTGTAACCTTTAGTGGGTACATTCTTTCCAGTCGTAATACGCCTGCAGTTACAGGCAGCTGCTTCTGTCATAAAACAGTTCTCATGGCTTTTTTGGTACATAATGTTTGGCAAGATGGGGAGCATCTCAAAATATTTTCAGGACACTGAATGGAAGAAATGGGTCATTGAATTACAACAGGTCAGCTAGTTTCAGACTGCGCGGTGTGCCGTGTATGTTCATTTATAATTGGTTATCGGGTTCCTGAACTTCCAGCTCCCTTCAAGGTTAGCCTCTGATACGGTCGTGCGGGTTTTTCAGCACAGAGAGCACTTTGCGTTTTGGGAAAGTGGCGTTTTCTATCAAGAACATAATAAACATCCCGTCTGGTAGACCAAACGTGGGATAGCTCTGTGTGGGAAGGTGTCAGATGTTGGTTTGACCTGGTTGAGTGACTAATGTGTTGCATGTCTGTGCGTGGCTTCGTGGAATCTTGGTATTTCGTCAGGTTCACCGATGCCTCATGCAGGAGTTGACATCATTGCTATTCTCTTCCTCTGTACATGCCACGACCAATCTGCCTCATTAAAAATGAGCCCCGTTTCCCTGACATTTTGAACGACGCATGGGTACCATGCGCCTACATTCCTGCACCTCCCTCTGGTTTGATTTTCACCCCTGAACCCCACCAACGTGTTTTATGATGTTACGGTATCCAAGGTTACCACTAGAGCTGTCCACCCAGTGCTCCTGTCCGCTTTCCTCTAGCTTGCTGTGGCACAGAGCTCTCCCTATAGACCTGGGTGTTCCATTTTTGGTAGCTCGCAGTAAAATTAGACCAAAAGTAGGTGGCCTGCATGGCATTTGGGCCAGAGAACTTTCTCTCTGATTTGCCTCTCAGGCAGGAGCACATTCCGCTCTAGTTTTGTGAAATGAGGTGGCCTTTTCGGACTGTGTGTCAGTTTTGAGGGTATCAAATTAAAATATCAGCAAGTGAGCTGGCACCTAAACTGGATGCGTGGTGTGCAGCCTTTTGGATTCCAGTTTGTATTTAACAAAAAGCATGAAAAATTTCTTCCTGTGAGCAGCCACATCATAAATATAATAACACTTTGGAAAGGTTCACATTACACATTCAGGCATTACGAAAGTGATTATGCAATTTCACACATTACAAGTTTAGCCTTGGTTTATCTTTCATAATTGCCCTTAAGAGTTTGCTGCCAGTTTGCCACATGTCTTGATGAAACTCACAGCTCCGTCTAACACCCTAGATCATATAATGTGTCAGGAGTGTTCATTATTACTCTTTCCAGCATCTTTTCAAGCTGTGAGTGGATATTTGCTGACCCCAGTTCAGTTTTGGGTTTCACAAGAAGTGAGGAACTGCCTACTGTCAGTGAAAAATAGCCATTTAATGATGTGGTTCTGCTCCTATAAGCTGTTCGTGTTTCCTGTCAAAAGGTAGAATTGCAGTGGGAGAACATAAAAATGATAGAAAGTAAATGAAGATGAGGCAAAAGTGTGAGGGCTTATTTAGTCCATCCACAAACAACTGAGATAAATGGAGGGAATTAGCCAGGTAGCTTCATAACTAATTGGGTTAACTGTACCCCGCAGTTATGGTTAGTGACTTATAACCATCAGTGACCAACAGACATTGCCGTGTTCTGTTGCCGAGTCCAAAAACCCTTGCCCAGTCCTGAGGTTGTGACACACTGTACAGTTCCCCAGTTTCAAAACTTGTGTGGTGTGTCAGCCCTGACTTCACCAATTCTGCAGCAGTCCAGTCATAATATATCAGGTCCACTAGTGTGCTCCTCTTAAGAGGAGTGCCAGAACCTGGAATCAAAAATTGTAAAAAATAAATAAATAAATAAATAAATAAATAAATAAAAATATGGTAAATATTACCAATATTACAATATTACCAAAATTGCTTGAGGGAATTTCCTATTCATTCATTTCAGAGGCTGTCCTTAAACATCCAAGATCAGCGAAACTGAAGTCTGGAGCTGTCAGAGACAGTGTGGCCTGATCTGACAAGTTTATTTCAACTGGAAGGCAACTTTGGTGAGCTTTGGATGCCAGATTTATGCAAATGAAGTTTATGCAAATGAAGCTGTAGCCTTGACCAGTCTACTTCACCTGTATCCCTGTTTGGGGCCTGGTCATGAGTGGTGAATTTCCCATGATAAACAGGGGCCAGTGTATGTGTGTGCCTCCCATTCGGCACTCTCTGGCAGGGCCAGCCCTGGGGCCTGTTGGATAGGCCAGGAGGTGAGCATCCAGGGCCTGGATTAGCATGATAATAGGGTTTGAGTGCACAAATTAGCAGCCTAAAGCACCCCGCTGGTGGGGAAGAAAGGGAACCCAACGGCTCCACGCCCAGCCTTCCATTGGCCTACACAAAAGCAGAGAGGGTGTCTTTCTCTAATGAAGCCATGACTATGACTGCAGACAACCCCCTCCCCCCTCGCCTGGAGGGAGTCTGAAACGGTCTCTGGTGTTGGGTTTGGTGATTGCTAAATTACGTGTGTAATAGTTTGGCTGGAGACATTAGAAGCCCAGACTGAAAGGAGACCTCACAGCTGACAGGGCTTAAATACATAACTTTTGTTGCTCTGTTTTTTTTTTTTTTTTTTTATAAAGTTGGATTCCAGCATAGTCAATGGGGTTTTGCACATTGCTCCTTTTGTTGCATCTCAGTTTCAGATCCATGTTGGAGGCCCCGGGGAGTCATTCACTGGTCCAGTTGAGACTGTGGTATTAGGACAGGAGGCAGAGTTAGGTATGTGTGTAAGAGTGTGACCAGCTCCCTGCCATTCTTTTCAGTGTGCAGTGAAGATAACTTAATGGCATTCTTATGAGGATGGCGTGGGCTCCTTGCCCCCGGTCAGGCACAAGACCGCGTTCCTCCGAGCTCCGAAGGACAAGAAGGGATGAGAACCCATATGTGTTTAATGTGGTCTGTGCTTTGCTTTGCTAATGCACTGGATGTCAAAAATGCATTGGCATCTCTGTCAGGACATGGAAGCCCACAGTCTCTCCTCAATCCACAGAAGCAGTGTGGTATGCTGGTAGCGGATCAGGATGCCGAAAGAGCTGCAGGTTCAAATCCCCTGGAGGGCTCTGCTGTTGTGCCTTTTAGCAAATGGGTCAGCTATGAAATTCAGTAATGTGTAACCCTGGTGGATGTATAAATCACTCTGGTTAATGCCGTTAACACTTTGGTATGGAGCCTCTGTATGTTCACTGGGCTGGAGAGTGAACTCTGCAGCTATCCCATGCAGTCCTGTCACTATGTCTTATTGCTAAGTCTTGTCAGTGTGACTCTTCTGAAAGGGTACAATGGGCCACTGTCACCCTTACAAAAAACACGCACATCCCAGTCGTAGCCTGAATGATTTGTTAGAACAGGATTTTATTTATGCCTAACTGGGAAATTGGAGCTCTCTGCTCTTTCTCTCCCCCCCTTCCCTCCCAGTGCTTCTATCCCACCTTCTCTCTCTGTCTGTTCTGCTTCTCTTCTCCCCCTTCCCCCACCCCCCTCTCTTCCTCCCTGTCTCTCTGTCTCCCTCCGGTGCAGATGTAGCCTGTGACGGATGTTAGACCTGCTGTAGACAGTGCCGTTCGGCCTGTGTGGCACGCCGGAGCTGTTAGTCGCGGCCCTGCTGTGCTGCTGATCCTCTTACAAACGTGTCCGCCATCATGGCACCCCTAAGCCCTCTCTTTCCCTCTCAACAGCAGGCGCCGGCCTTGGCCCGCGCTCCTTAAGCGCTCTCTCAGAACCACGGGACGGGGAACGTCCGGTGAGACTCCGCTGTGGTGCTTACGAACACCGTGCCCAACCTAGTATATTTCAGCAGGCCAAGCGTATGAACATATTCTGTTCTAATTGTAACCTGTGCAAGCTTCTCCAAGTGGGAATTTGGAGGTACTCCAGGTCAAAGGCAATCCCTTAGGAATGGAGTAGTAATCACTAACAGTAGAGCAGTTGTAAGGGACTCTGTACTCTGCTCGGCTAACTCTGAACTCTAAATGTTCATGCTCTATCCTCAAACATTTGCTGTCTCCTCAAGACTTTCTCTTGCACCTACTTTGGCACATAACAGAATGTGATATTTTATGTAGAGACTCCTACTGTTGGATAGTAACACTTTTGATTTAATATTATTTCTGCTAACCTTATTCATCAGTCAAAGTTGTGGTGTCATGACAAACCATAATGCATATTGCATGTTGCATTTTTACCTGGATATTGGCAACTAAATATAAAAGTCAATCAAAGGAGCATCTCTCTGATTAAAACACTGCCACCAGGCTCAGTGCATTTGTGTTGTCACTTGGTAGGAGACGTGCAGGAGTCGAGGTGGCCTTGGGTACCGAAGGAGAGAGACCAACCTCCTCTTCGTGTTCTTTAACAGACACCAGCTACCTCGCAATCCCTCTGTTACCCCACAGGAGCTGCGCCTACAAACCCACCTTAGAGCACCTCCTTGGAGTGCACCACTCAAGAAATTCTCCTCTCTTTGGTGGCTCTCTCGCTCTCTCTCCCAGTCCTGCTTGGTCTCTCTAGAGTTTTCCTCGTCTCAGCTCTGTTTGAGTAGAAAACGCTCAATTCTGACTTGCAAGCTCTCCACCACTTTGTGCATAGTGAGAGAGTGAGAGAGAGGTACATGGAGAAAGTAGTGGTATACTGGTCTCCCAGCAGGGGAATGAACTTCCCATGAAGTACATCAGGACATTAGAATCACTGCCATCTTCTGACACAGACTGAAGACCCAAGACTGCATCTCAGTTTACCTAATACCTGCTACATGTGCTGTTTGTATTAATTGCTACTTATTTGTATTATTGCCATGAGTTATGGATACTGTGTGATGTTGTGATATGGTAACTATAGGGTGTCAAGTACACACATTTTCTAGCCTGCCTCATTTCAGTTCAGCACAAGTTAAGTTGTGTTGATGCTTGATGGTGTTGTGCATTCACTTGCTGGTTTGGGAGTGTTAACATGGTCTGATACTGTTGCTCATATCGCTTGGATGGATACACTTCTGTTCTCTTGCACTGGAAGTCGCTCTAGATAATGCTTGTCATGCTATATGCGTGTAATGTGATGTAATATGTTAGCTTTGTTTGTCTTTTGGGGACAGATCAGTGAGAGGGGAGGGTTTGAGCGTAGCTTGAGATGGGACAGGGCGGAGGTGGATTTTGGTGGCAAGGGTGATGGGCGTAGACTGGGCGTAGGCCGAGGCGCACCGAGTAGCTAATCCCGGGACAGGGCAGCGGTGAGCATTCACGTCAAACTTGCGGCCGTTCGGACCGAGCACGCTCGCTGAGCAAAGCCAGAAGCAGATGGCCGCGCTGCATCTTCATACTTGGAGTGTCACGGCTGGAATAATTGCACCCTTCTTGGTTTTGGACCACTTTCCAGCGCACTATTTTAGGATGGCCTTGTGGCTCCCTGGGCCTCCTCTGGAAAAGAGCTATCTGAAAGATCAGTGTGTCTGAACAAGGGCTTCAGTGTTTCCGAGCGCAAGGGGGGGCAGTTTGGCCATTAAAAGGGTCAGCTCGATATTAAAAGGAGGAATGAAAACGACCCGCCTCCGAGTCTTTCCGCACAAAGGGAGATTTCTTTTGTCGGCATGCGTGGTTCACAGTGTCAAGAGGAGGAAGCGGTCTGCCGCTAGCTCTTGACCTCTAAAAATAAAAGCACCGGTGTGGGAGTGGGCCTTGCTAGGTGGGCACGTGCTTCTTCCTTTTTATGACGATGAGGGTTTATCAGCCCTCAGTCATTCCAACAGAGAACCCAAGCATCTTTATCTTCTGCTGTTTCACCTCCATGACAGAGAAGAGGGGGAAAACAACAGCATTTTTTAGACCGTAGGTCATGGGGGTAAAAGTCTGTCACATCTGAGATGGTGGGGGGGGAAGACTTACTGCCAAAAAAGTTGACGCTCAAATTCCGATGATCTGACACATCTGATTTGACCTCTCAAAACTGTGGAATTCCTAAATGTGTCCTGGGCCAAGCCAGGTGGCCTTAGAAAAATGCCATTACCATGCGCAAAAAGGTCTGCAGCAGTTTATTTGATAAAGATCTTCCCGGTCATGGTCTTTGTTGGCTTAATCACGGCACATTTCCACTTGCAGTGATTTATGTAAGGGTGATTGGCCAAGCATTAGGCATTTCCTCATGCAGGTGCCTCCTTCTCGTATGCCCTCACCAGTAGGGTTTGGGGTGAGGGGTGTTTGAGCTCTGAAAATGCTGGAATCCCCCTCTGAAATCACAATCTGAGTGGTGATCGTTTGACCATCTGACAAGGCATCAAAAGTTCACATTTGCATTCAGTTATATAGAGACTTCCCAAGCAAAGGGACATGAGTATGTATGGTGGGGCCAGAATACATACAGAAGACCACCATCTGACTGCATGTTTTATTCACCTAAATGCTACAAGTATATAATGTCAAGGTGCACAAATACAAGATATAAATAATATACAAGAAATGGCAAGCTTTAACTAGTAGGGGTAGCTACGATGCTGACTGAGGCTTGTTTTCAGTCTATGGTGGCGAAATCTCAGTGGAATGTCCCATCCATTCAGTAATCATCAAGTAATCTCTCCTCGTTTTACCTTCTCACCTGAAGGTCACATGATTAAATTGCAAAACACAGGATTCCAAAACATGGGCTAAGGTGAATGTGTTATATGTACCAGGAGTCTTGTGATTATGATCAACAACGTCTATTACCAAACCCCTCACTCAGGAAGCAGACTCAGAATTGAATTAGAGTGACTGCAGTGTCTCACTGATAGTGCATGAGCTGTAATCCGTGGCTGTGTTTGAGGACTGCTGACAGCAGGGGCTGATCTGACCAAAAAAGGCAGCCTCGTCCAGGCCGTCCTGCACCCTCAGGGGGAGCAGGGATTTTTTGGCTAGGAAGGACACAGTGACTCATTGTCACTGCGGGCTTCCTGTCACAGGTGGAAGAAGGCCTCGAGTGAGAAACCAAGGGGGCGGTTGCCATCCCTCTGATCACGAAACCTCCGGTTCCCTCGAAAAACAGCTTTCCTGTGAGCCTCAAGTCCACACATCAGACAGCAAGGGGACCCTTTGAAGTCACTGTCACGGTGTCCCCTGGAGTCAGATGACACTGAGAAGGAAAGCAATGCAATATTTAACACAGGAGATCTTTTTTTAAGAAATGGGACCTGGAATACCTCTCAGTATAATGGAGGGTCTTTCAAAACAGGTTCAGTGGCATTCTGGGTAAATTACAGGATGTGAGCTGAGCCCACTGACATGCTGATGTTTTGCCATTGCTAATTAGAAAGCAAGGGAGAGCAGGGGTGGGAGGGGGTAGGAAACCACTCCTAAATCAATAAATGCAGGAGGTGTGTGTGCGTGGGGGCAGGAGGGCATTTCAGCGGGAGGAGGAGGGGGTTGTGACACAAGTGGCGTGCCATCGTCATCAGACACAGTACCACATGGGCCCCTGCTGTTTGTCCCCCCTTGAGCAAAGCCCTTCACCTGAATCAGTCCAAAATGACAGGCCAGCGGCGCGCTGGCTTAAAACGAAGCATGTTACTGGAAGGTTGCCAGTTTGAATCCAGAGGAGAGGTACTGCTCTTGCAAGCTTGAGTGGCAAGAGAAAAATAATGTTGTGAGGTCTAGTCCTTTTCCATGGAAGAGCTCTGCTCTAACCCAGTGCAGCAGTCTTAGATGTACATGCAAGGTGGCCCATCTTCCCCCCAAGTCACGCCCTGCTGAGGAATGAATTCCGGCAAATGGCTTTTGCTTTAGGGGTTCAGAGCAGGGATGAGTTTTTCTGCAGTTGCCACCCCTCTGGGTGAATTTAGTGTAGTTTACACGAGAGTTAGATTAATATGCTGGCAGGGGAATTTTTACAGTGCTTTCCTTGCAGCCCATAATCCCCCTCAACCCCCTCAAAAAGGGGATTGTCATAAACTTGTTGTTGTACAGTAATTGAGAGCAAATTCCTCCTTTCATCCTCCCGACCCAGTGTGGCTCCCTTTTAACTCCAACCGATGATTTAAGTGAGAAACTTTGGTGGTCCGTTTTTGAAGCTTGGTTGAATTTGAAGGGGAGATTCAACAAGAGGGAAAATCAGAGCGGGAAAGGGGGGTGACGAATCAGCTGTTCTGTTGCATCTGCTCTCCTGTCGGGGTTGTGCCTCTCTCCTGGGCTGTTCGTTCAAGCCCGCGCGGTTCTGTGTGGAAGTTGTGCGGAGCAGACGCCATGCGTGTGACGTTACCAGGCAGAACAAAGGAATGGGAAACAGATTGTCTGCGGGAAGGCCTGGCGGTGCTCTGCAGAGCACCAGCTGAGACGGCCCCTATTTTGGCTGTTCTGCGGGGGCTTATCTCTGTAAGGGCGTCACTGTCAACAGTCTCCCTCTGCGTGACAGACTTGACATTGATGTCCCCCCAAAAAAAAAAACATCAACAGACTGGGTGGAGTCTTTGCAGCTTCTCTTGCACGCACATGCTCAGGCATGCATGCGCACACAGACGGACAGACAGACAGAGAGATGTGCATGCATGTGCAGAAGTGCATAGCCAGGGGTGCAGACACTCAAAAATGGGCAAACACAGAGACATGCACATGCAGAGACACACAGGCAGATGGATAACAATGCATGTACATGACAGAAGCAGACAGACACACACACACACACACACACACACACACACACACACACACACACACACACACACAGAAATACATATCCCCACTCATCCCCAAACAGACAAGGCACACCAACCTGAGAAGGAATTAGCAAAGTGGGCGGGGCCTTCACTCTGGCTGCACCCTATCAGAACCCGGATGCTGAGAAGGGGCAGGCCCTAGAGGGAGTGGCCCGGCTCACAGCAGGAGCATCTGAGCCTTTTCCCCTTCAGCCGCGGCGCACTGGAAACAGTGCGAGGCGGCCTCTTTTTTTGTCGCGGGGGAGATTCCGAATCCGCCTGCAGCGTGAGGGGGGTTGTCGGCACGTGCCTTGCTGCTCGCACAAGCCGGCGACAAAGGACCACCTCAGACCGGGAGAGGGGCACTGTGGCAGCCTTTGGATAGAGCTGTTTTCTTTCCCTTTTTCTGCTTTTTTTTAACCTGGGCTGGCAGCTTACTCTTGGGAAACGTGAGCTCATCCACCGTGCCCTCTGCTTCCAGATGCAGGCTACAACATCCCTTCTGTGTTTTTTAACGCTCTAGAAGAGGAGCGGGGTTTTGAGTTCAGCATGCTGGACTTTGCTTGTCTTAAAAAAGGGATATGCCCACAAAGAGGATCTTAAGCAGCTGTTTGGGAAGGTGAGGGCGGTACCTTTCAGAGGTCTTGGTTTTTGTTTTGTAGACAGAAGAGAACGAGGGAAGCGTTTTGGGGTTCCGGAGCAATGAGTTTGGTGTTCTGTGAACAGGAGGGCCAGATGTTCTGCTCGTTTCTGCAAGGCCAGGCTTTGATTGACCTTTAACCCGCGAGTGTGTGATTGTTCTCAGTGTGACACAGTGTGCCGTATGCCATGATGGGAGGTAAGGGGTCAGCAAGGTGTGACGCCCTGCTGTTTGTCAGGGCTCGGGGCTGGGGGGGAGGGTCATTCTGAAGCTCTTTATCTCTCTGATGTTTGCTCAGTCAGGACAGACTCAGATTACTATGAGCTGCAGTGCTGACAGGAAGATTTTTATTTAACCCAATGCGTTTGGGGCGGATTGTCTTATCTGCTGTGAGCCCTCTGTTCACAGGAGTCCCTTTGTAAACCTTTCGTGGGAGTGTTAATGTGCTGTTAAAAAATACTCTTGGCTGACAAGGCTTAAAAAAAAAACCTATGGTTCATCTTTTGCTGGGTTTAAGCAAAATATAGTTCCATTCCATTGAGGTCAGTGGCGCTTTCCACAGTATGGCCATGCAGTGTTCTCCTTCCTACTCCAGAGCCAGAATTGTTTGTTGTCTGATTTCTAAGCTGCTACAGCAGAAACTGTGCTTCACGAGCCGTCTTCTGTGAGTGCTGTCTGGCTGTCACTGACTAAATGCAGGGAGACTGGCGTGCTGTTTATTCTCGGGGCAGGACGACACAGAAGTGAGGAGCGGTAGATTAGACGGTCGCTTCAAAACTCGAGTGACGCCTCTCTCTCTCTCTCTTTCTCCCTGTCTCTCATTCTGGTACTGTCTCTCTTTGTGGGAAATGTGTCCAGACGTAATCAGTGCAATGTTTCTTTGTTTCGCATCCCAATAAGCTGCACCCAGAACCTGCAATCGACCAGGACAGCCACAGATCAGTAGCAGTTCAGACATGATCATCTTTGTACTGGGGACGGCTAGTGCTGGGAAGCGAGGTTTTGGTTAGAGAAGAGGTTTGCGGTCATTGATGAGTCAGGCGTAGCGTTGCAGCCTAACGGTGTGAATTGGTGAAGGGGGCGGAAAGTTCCGGTCCGCATAGTCCAGTCCAATCATGTCCTATGCCCAAATTACCCTGTTGCATGGGAGCAGTGAGCCTGTGTGCTTGGTTTTGATTGGTGGAGGAATGGTGCCCCACTCCTTCCTCATGGCAAACCCTGTCCACAGCTCATCTGGGATAATGAAGGAGAAACACTCCATCTGTGTAAACGAGCCACCAGTTCTATACACCTGTTTTTCTATTGTAGAATATAATTTAAGAAACACTAAATATCATGCATATCATCTTAAGCTGTTACTGCACATCACAGAGAGATGTTTGGGGTGTTTGGGGGCTAATAATCTCTGGGCTTTGTAGAGGTCAGCTGCATCTGCAGTCAGCGGGTGTGCCAGGAACGCTATGCCATGCTGTCAGTCATGCGACCCCATTTTTCTCATTGGCCAGTGCTGGGCAAAGGGCGGGGCCGCCCCCCGAGATGGGGATTAGATTAGTCTGCAGAGTGGGGGCTTGGCTTTTTGGGGCTGACTGTAACTGAGGATTTTATGCTGATTAAAATTCAGTTGGCTGTTTACCAAAAAAGTCAACTGAAGAAAAACAATCTGTGGCAGGAGATCCGTCGTGTGAGTGTCTAGTGGCACGCCTTGGCTTGCACGTTACATCCACGGGGGTTTCCACGGCAACGTGAGGAGATGGCTCACCGGGTGCTGCTCTGTGTGGCCAGCTCCCTCTGCATGGGCAGCGCTGTTTTGAGGAGCTCATTTTTTCACTGCTCTCTGCCACGATCACAGCCACGCGGCATCCGCTAATTTGCTTAGAAAAGCCGGTGTGCCAATGCACAGTCTCCCCGGCCGCTGAGGAGAAAAAAAGCGGGACACTTATCATACAAAGATATAGCAGGCAAGAATTGAATAGCTCTCACAATGCAAGCGGTGCATGTCTACAGCTGGATATTTAGTGATTCAGGTTGAGTAAGCACACAATGGGAGGAGCAAATTGATCCCGCATCTGGTTATAATTCTGTTTCCTTTATCACTAGTTATTGGCACGCTGCCACTTAATGTAAGCGCCGGGGATTGTGGGTAAAACGGAGGAGGTGCACATGTACTGTAGGCTTTAGGATACCACTTTGCGCTTTGGACATTAAAAGGCGCCTGAGGTGTTCCTGTCAAACCCAGGGAATGTATATGGTTGGATAAACATTCAGACATCATTGTGGGAACCACTGGCTTCCTGTGTTCAGTTGAAACAGTTTCCCTGCACGGGGATGAAAAGAGACAAGGAGAATTGTTTTTTTCTTCTAGAGGACTTGAAACGCATTTCAACCTTCAATTACGTACACGTTTCAAATAACAATCCTGTGCTGAAACTGCCAATAGCAGGTTTCCAGGGAACCCAGCGTCTGTGTACATTGTTGCAAGAGTTCCGTGTAATCTGATAGTGAACCGGACACCTCCTGAAGCGGACGACCACGAAGAGAGATGGCCTCCCATTCTCTGCTGAACACGTTTGGCGTCTTAGTTTAGGGAGTGCATTCCTCCTCCTGTCCCACGTCATCTGGCTCGACTCCCAGTTTTAGTATATAAGATACAGATCTACATTTGAAATGCAGGTCCGTGGTCACGTAATTGATGGCGTAAAGGCGAGGGGCAGAAGGCGTTCTTTATTTAGTAACACTTGGTATCGGTGATTAATGACCGGCGTGCAGTCCAGTGTGTGTTATTTCGTGCCTCCCCTTTTCAGCCATACATTTCATCACATGGCAGAGGGTGTTTTTCCACTGTCAACGCAGTGATCATTGCCAGTTCTTGACCTTGTTGGGGGGGGATGTGGACAAGGCCTTTGAAATGTTATGCGTGTGAGTGGCGTTGTGTAGAAAATCTGAACGAACCGGCTCTCTTGTAGTACTCCGAAGCTCTTCTGAGAAACCTGGCAGTGCTCAGGACAGCACTGTTGCACTCGCGGCTCAGAGATGCCTTGTGTAATCGTATTCCCACATGCCGCGCTCTCCCATGAGGACTTTTGAGCAGTGTAAGTCAGAGCGGGGTCCCCGAGCGATTATTTCAGTGTCGTTTACAGGAGCAATATTTATACATACAGCATGAGCCAAGACTTGAGTCCTGTTTGAATGCAAGGCATGCTCGTAGGACAGGATAGCGTTTTTTGAGTGTATGCAGAGCATTTGTCCATTTGTTCAGTCCCTCACAGAAACGAGCTCATCCCAGCAAGATGCAACTTTTTCCTCGTACAGTTCACTAAAACAGCCTGCTTTTCCCACTGCAGTAGGTCGTTATCCCTAGGCAAACCGAGTTGCTTGTGGTGAGAGCTAGAGACCCGGTGTCTGGAGGCTCAAAGTGTGATATTGGACCGAAATCTTAAGGGCGCCGAGCTTGTCTTACTGTAAAAGCCGTGGGAAATGCTTTGCTGGGTTAACCTGGCATTCATAAATCGACCTTGAAGGGGTCATTGATTTGGTGCGTGCTTTGTGCGCTTTGTACGTGCAGCTGGGTTCCTGGGGGCCCGTTTTCAATCCTAAATGTCTCTTTCCAGAAACGTAAAATTTAATTTCAAAGTCGCAGCAGATACGTGTGTTAAACGGTAATTGTAAAGTAAACCCTGGATTATTTCTGAGCCTCTGGTGCCCTTTAAATGTCTGTACAGCCGTGCTGCAGAGGTTTAACAGAAAACCAGGAGCACCGTCTGTGGAACTGGGCCGGGGGGGGCAAAACCTCCTGAGTAGTTTTAAGGACCGTTCTCTGCAATCCTGCCACTGCCCCAAGGCTCAATGTGTCACTGAGCTCTTTTTGAAACATTCTAAACATTTTTCTTTTCAACATTTAAATAAAAACCCAAGCCCATAATGCTTGGGGCAGGTTGTTACATGGAATATGAGCTATTGTGAAACTTGTGACTAGAAGCCATTGGTATTTTGCTCAAGTATAATGTTTTCCCCCCTGAGTGGGTGGGATGAAAGTTGATTTTAGGATTATAGGCACGTGTGCCTACGGTATTTGAACATGTATTCATTTGTGCCCAGGATGCAGATATGAAGGCTACCATGATACCACCTTGATTCAAACCACCTTGAGGCTTCAGTCTGATTGGTGGATTTGTAAATGACTATACAGTGAATTTTTTATTGCACAGTTTTAACAACTCGTATCAAAATGCAATGACATTTGCCACTGCATAGTACTGAACAATCCTACTGTTCCTAATATTTGACATTGCCAGTGTGGTGTCATATAATGCAACTAAACATTCTCGTGCTACAAAGCAGGATTCTGGCTTTGATTTCACGCTCCCATTTTAGCACATTAATTTTTTCAGCAGGATAATCCATCTGCCTGCAGTAGGTTGAGTACTTGGAGGAATTACTCAAATCTGAGTTCATGTTGGGAATTGTAGTTCAATACTGACGCCTCACTATGTATGAGGGTGGAAAATGGACAGCATTTAATTAATGCTAAATATGATACATTTTCATTCCTCTACAGCTCTATGTGTCAAATCAAAAGGTGACAGCGTGGTTTTCAATGTATGTGAAAGGGCTTGGAAATGAATAGGCCAAATGCGTTTATTATAACAGTGGAGGGGTCCACAAACAAAATGGGCAGGGCTATACGCTATTGTGGACAGTCACTGACTTGTATGAACCAATCAAAACAATTTTCTCGGCATTTGAAAACCCTCACGATTTGTTAGTCGCTGAAGACAAACAATAGCTCCACCCATAATGGGGTTTGTTAGGCCTTTCTCCACCAATAACTTGGTATGGATACACTATGGAGCCATGGTCTTTGAAGGGTACTAAGCTCATAATTAACGTGCAGTTATGCAGATGCTTATAGATTAGATTGTATGTGGTATACAATATGGGGGCTATAGCTATTCTGATAAGGTTTTACACATATGGTTTCAGTATTTAAAACCTCTGTGTGCGTCTGTGTGTGTGTGTGCGTGCTCGTGCATGCATGCGTGTGCAGTTGAGCAGTCACTTTTATTTCAAAGCAGAAAAGTTGCAACTTTGCAATTCCTCTTTGGATTACCATGACCCTCATTATGTTGTGACTTAAGCTTAACATTGATTAATGTGCATTACAGAAACAACAGAGAGAGGGAGGAGAGAGAGGTGGAGGGAGGGAGAGGAGAGGAGAGGAGAGAGCCACAGAGAGGGTTGGAAGTGCTATGACAAATAGCATTTCATATGACAAATGGCTGCAGTTGTTACATTATAATGTGGCCACACGTTTACACTTCATTCTTTCTGTGTTTTCCAGGAACAGCTGAGGCACAGATATTCTATATTTTGACCAGATATTTATCTCCTTCAATTCCTCGATATTGGTGATCCACGTTAGCAGCAGGAGGTTGCGATGCTGTCTGCGTTGCTATACTAGCTGTGGTTGTTCTGTTGTAGGCCACACCTCTTTCAGACTGTTCTTGACAAGCCAACAAATGAGAACACTTAGCATCAGCAATGGCAGAAACAGACCTTTCAATGTCAACTTGTCAACTGTCAACTTGCTGAGCTGAGTATCTGGTCAGTATATAGAAAATCCTTGACTCGGATGTGTTTTACAGTGCCTGCTTTGGGCAGTGGGAGTTTCGCAGTGGACTTGGACAGTGAGCTGCGGGTTTGAGGCAATGTATAGTGTCGCTGAGTGGCCCTCGAACAGAGCAGGTCTGGGTGAGGAGGAATGGATGGCAGTCGGGGGTTTTAAGGGGGGGTTGTCACAGACTAATACATCTGTACAAACGGGGGTCTTTTCTCACTGCCCTGATAATCCCATCCCCCGCCTCTTGCCAGGTCTGAGCGCATCACTTTCTGAAAGGACTCTCCGGTCACCTTCATCAAACAGACGTGAAAATCAAGATTACTGTGGCTTAAACAGTGACAGTGAGCATTGATTAAAGATAATTATGATAAACAACTACATGCTAAATTTATTGGATATATTTGACTTGTTTGAAGAAACTCTAATTAAAAATAATGATTAACTTCACTGATAATAACTACATTCAGCTTTTCAGCATATTTATTATATTGGATTTTTTGTTATTATTGCTGCTGTTGTACAGTGGTAGCAATGATAAATGACATTGTCATTAATCATAAATCATAAGCTCACTAATTAGATTCAAGCCTCGTGGATTCCTCAGCCTGTGCTTTGAGGTGGTAAGGAACAGGGTTATTAAAACTAAGACGAAAACGAATGGTTTTGAGACATTTTCGTAAACAGAAATAAAATAATTTACCCGAAGAAAATGTAAAACTAAAACTAAACGAAACAAATAATGATTGCTAAAAAACTAATAAAAATTAAATAAGAAAAGACAAAAAATAATTGTCGTCATCATTTCAAGACGGCGGACGTCGTATCCATTCAAGGCGGCGGGTGTCACACTCAGGGGCGGTTTGTTCCTTAGGGCGATCGGGCGACGCACCAGCAAAGGGGGAAAGGGAGGGAATTTTTCTATCACATTCTACCACGGTGCTACGCTAGCTGTGACTGTTCTAGACAGTTTGTCCTGGCTCTGAATATCATAGTCCAATCAGTGTCAAGTCGTGTTCTGTGTAGTACCACCCCTTTCGGGCGATTTTAGTTTGGTTGAAAATCGCCCAGATCGCTGTGATAGACTCTCATGTTAAAGCAATTTTTTTCGAACTGCAGGTGCTGCAATGCAATCTGTATGGATTCCGGGTGGGCTTGCGCTAACGTGCTTTCGTCATACGTAACATGGTATAGGGATCGCCAGGGCAGCCAGCTATCTTGTCACATTCAAGGTCAACATGGATAATGTTATCTCAACTCAGAAGAACTCGATCGTGTCATTGAGAGAAATACTGTTCAGTCGTCATAGTAATGAGGATAAATTGGCAACTAAAGAATTGGGACCACCCAGACCAAATTTAAACATCCAGCAAGTATCTACAAAGCACTAACGTTTTGTTCTGCTACCCCTGCTCAATGCAATGTGACAATGTCAAGTTAGCTAGCTGACTAATTTGCACAACACAATGTGACAATGTTGAGTTAGCTATCTGATTATTTACCCATTGAACGGGTCACATTAGCCATCATTGCAACAATTGCCCCCCCGAGAGATTTGGCAGGAGCCGCCACTGGTCACACTCCGAAAATTCTGTGTAGTCTGAAACAAATGTATCGCATATGTTAGTTAAGTTTAGTCTTGAAATGTTGATATCTTCAATGATAAGCAGATTATTTTTCAGGCTGTGCTAATCCCAGACAATTTTTTGTCCTTAACTAAAACTACTAAAACTAAAACTGAAACTATAATAAACTAAAACGAAATAGAAATGAGTCCATGAAATAAAAACTAAACTGAAACTAATGAAACCACTGGTGAAACTAACTAAAACTAAACGGAAATTCAGACTGAATACAAACACATTATCAAAATAAAAACGAATTTGAAAATGTAAAACTATTATAACCTTGATCAGGAAAGGCACAGTACCTTTCTGCTTCTCGGGGTCCCTCATCATGAGCAGATATGGCAGTAGAGAGGCAAGATGGGGAGGGAGCGCATCTACAGATAACTGAGAAATGGCAGCGCTTCAAAGAGAACTGTCATTCTCCTGCCTCTGACCTCTCAGAGATTGTGTGTGTGTCTGTGTATGTTGGGGGGGGGGTCTGTCAGAGTGCCTGGACCCCGAGATTCCTGAGAGATCCCACACAGACACAATCACACACACACACACACACACACACACACACACACACACACACACACACACACACACACACACACACTAAATTCACAACTGACTTGGACTATACCTGGTACTAATCATGAAGACAAACACAAAGGCCCTTTGATTGGAGCACGGTCATTGTAATGCATGCTACATTCTCTGGAGTGTCTCTAATACCGATGAGGAGGAGGAACAGAGAGGGGAGAAGGGGCCCAACATTTAGAGGGAGGTAGGATGCTCACAAAAATTGCCAGAATTATCAGGGCAGATCTAGGCACGTCTATGAACTCATGTTGAGAGTGTGCTCTGGGACGCCACATTTTGGTTTAACAGCATGAGAATACACTACCAAAAACATCTCCAGTCAGGCACCGAGAGTATATTCTGTAAAATCAGTCCTATATACAAAATAATAGCATGCATTTATGCAGTTCTTCAAGGGCTGTTCTAATAGTTTTTGAAGATGTGAGCACTGAATGGAAAATGGTTCAGCTGCTGTGTGCTTCGGGCAATACTTGAGTTGGCTGCTTCAAGGCTGCTGTTGGTTACAGCAGGACCATCATTTCCACCAAGGGTAGAGTCATTTTGCAAGACACAGCAGTCAGCTCACAGCACCAACGGCGTGTGTGTGTGCCCGTGTGTGTGTGTGTGTGCCTTGTCTGTCATGACTGAACTCGAGAGAAGAACAGCACTACTGTTTTTATCACGGTCACCTAGACAAAACATTGAATTAAACCCACTTAACTGAAGTTGAGAGCCAAATTGTTCAATGTGTTGACTTTTCAAAGAGGAAGATTTGGCCAGAAATTTGCCCCTCATTAAAGGCTCTGATGGTAACAGTTTTGTGCCCAGTTAAGGAAAGTGTGTTGTTGAAGTGAATGCCCTTGGGTCTCCATAGAACATGTTATTCTCTGCATAAGGAGGCTTTTCTTGGCTCATACGGTAAGTGTATAGAATGCAGATGTCTCCAAAGACACTTGTGTATTTTGTGCCAAGATTCTTTTAGACTGAGTTTTTAAAAGGCATGCACTTCACATAAAGGCATTATTACTGTTCTTACTTGGAACGCACATTTGTATCATGAAGCTTCGCTTTGCTGTAACAGTTACAAACTGTCACAAAAACAGTTACAAACAGTCCCAGATCCTCCTCCCCCCAAAATCTATGATGTCAAACGTCAAGCTTCTTTACACATCGCACACCATGGGCGCCCAACTGACCATCAGGGGTTGATGATAAACGATGAGATGGACAAACCCCTGGCTGACCTACCCACCAATATATCCCTGGTAGAACGAAGCTACTATGGTTCTGCCACTATGGGCTCTCGGTCCTCACCTGTTGGTGGTAGGGCTGGGATTGGACCCGGGACAGCTGTAAGGCTCTGCCTGCACTTGAAGCATGCGATTTACCATCTGAGCCACTTGGGAGGCTCCCTAAGGGCATTATGAAAGATATATTTGTCTGAAAAGGCTGTTTTCCCTTTTCTCTACTCATCTGAGCACGTACCTTTTTGAAAGTAGAGCAGCTGGTCGAGCAATTGTGTTGCATAGCTTTGTGAACACACAAACACACGCGCATGCTTATGCATGCAGTAGTAAGGCTGTTTTTTGAGGGCTGCGTAATTGGTATGGTAATTGTGTAACTGCAGCTCTTGGCCTTTCTGCCAGGCACTAGGGTCAATGTCCTTGCCTGCTGTGTTCAGCCTGCCTGTGTGTCCGAGTGTTTGGCAGACAGGTCTGCATCACCCTTTAAATGATTCATAAACATAATCTGACTTGATCCCTGCGATTGAGGCAGGTCCAAATGTCCCCCTGAATGCTTTTTTTTAAAGCTTTTGCATAATAAGTGGTGGTTGGAGCTTGAGCACACAGTGACTCAGGCCCTGAGCGGTTGTTTGTGGGGAGGGGTGGGCAAGACACGGGACATCCCATCCCCAACCCTCCGACCCTCCCCCACACCGTGGTCCTGGCTGCTTCCTGTCCCGGCAGCCTGCCAGAGCTCATGCGGCCCCCCCACGATGGGCCCCGGTCCAGCCCCAGGCGAGAAGGTGATAGCTTCGCACCTCCCTGATCGTGGGCGTAGCCATGCCCTCGGTGCCAGCGCCACCCTCCATGATTGGCCTCACTGGGCCAAAATATTTACACGGTAGGCTGGAGAGGTTAGCCACCACAATGAGCAGGCTCCACAGTGCCCTGAGCTAATGGTCAGCTGGAGGTACAGGCCAGGATCCTGGAAGCGTTTGTCATAGTAAGCACAGTAAGCAATGGCTCTTTTACAAGATAACGGCAGATAATGGCAGATGCTAAGTGTTGAAAATAGAGGGCGAGAGGGAGAGAGAGAGAGGAGAGAGAGAGAGAAGAAGAGAGAGAGAGAGAGAGAGATGGAGAGAGAGAGAGAGAGAAGAGAGGAGGGAGGGGGAGAGAGAGAGAGAGAGAGAGAGAGAGAGAGAGCTGCCATAACACAGAGTCTCCGTCACACTACCTGCTCCTAAATGGCTAACAACATTTGTGCTGTTCAGGGTCACAGGAAAGTCATATCTTTCCATGGCTTTAGGTTCACACTGGATGAGGAGCTGTGCGTGCGTATGTGTGCGTGTGCGGATACGTGCGTGTGTGTGCACGTGTGCTGGGAGAGACTCTTCACGCGTGTGTGCTTGCATGCCTGCATGCGCATGTGTTTATGTGCTGTTTATTTTCTCTCGGGCTGGAACGTGAGCGCGGAATGTGGACCGGACCACATCACAGCCCGCTCCCAGCCACCCCCTGGGTTTAAGCCACACAACTACGGTCCTAAAGGTTAGACAAGGTTGGCTGCAAACGGTGGAGAAACGATGAGCTGGCGGCTAGGCCCGGCCGTCTGACTGCAGATTACAAATTAGATCAATCTGTACCGTGAATCATCCATCGGTAACTGAGCAGTTTAACTTCAGAGGAGGAGATCGGGGAGCGTGTGTGTGCGTGTGTGTGCGTGTGTGCATGCGCATGTCTGTGTACATGTGTTTTTATTTTGAAGTCCGTGCCTTACATTGCAATGGCTCTCATCCAGAGTAGCATACATTAACCAACATTTTTCACACATTATCCATTTATACAGCTGGATATTTACTGAGACAATTCAGGTTAAGTACCCTGCCCAAGGGTACAGCAGCAGCGCCCTACCAGGGAATCGAACCAGCAACCTCTGGGTTAGCAGTCCTGCTCCTCATTGTGCCACACTGCTGTGCTGTGTTGCGTTCTGCTTGTTGAGCCACAGTGGAGGCATCCTACGCCCTGCGTGAATGTGGAATTTCCCTGACTTCAGGCCAAGCCAGCTGCGAATCACTGAAGGAGACCGTGGGCCTAAATGTTTATTAGATTGATCTTAACAGACTGGCGTTTGACTCACCCCCCTGCTGTGATCTCTACTGGCTGGTGCCTCGCCTCCCTACCTGTCTGTGGACGTTAGCATGGACAGGGGGGGGAAATGCTCAGCTGTGAGAACCCTGACCACTCCATTTGTATACTGTGACAGGGCTGTAAAACACCCAGAGAGCAGGGGGCATGTCAGAGGGATGTGGCAGGCCATGTGCCAGACTGTCAAACTGGCCTTAGGGTTTGAAGCCTAGACGTCTGCTCACCTGGAGGTCGCTGGGAGCTGCTGGGGTCACATGTGCAGTTATTCTAAGTTGTACCCAATAATAACTGGCAGTAATAAGAAATACTGGTGCTTTGGTGAAGGGATCAGGGAGCAGTCTTAGGGAGTGAATCTTAATGAAGCCCATAATGGATGGAACTACCACGAACTGTCAATCGCTGACTCCTGTTGACTAATCAAAAGTGTCTGTACTCTGCAGAAAAATGTTATGATTGGCTCAAATGAGTGCATCACTGAGGAGAAGTGATAGCAATACCCGCTAGTCCCTTTGCTATCCTGAGCGCTAACTGTACCATGCCTCAAGTCCTCAGTTCAGTGTGGGTTCCATTTCTGTGGTTAAAAGCATGTGTGAGCAGTGTTACAACCGTGTGGCAGTAACAGTACAGATAGAGGATCAGGCTTTATAACCAGATGGTTGTGGGTTTGACTCCCCAAAGGGGCACTGTGATCATACGCCTTAGCAAAACCGCTCAGCTGTTTGAATGGATCAGAACCGAAAATTTCAGCTGTGAGCGTCTGCCAAGCACATAAATGTCATAGAATTGGCATCTGCAGGATTTCATTGGTCATCTGGTTTCTTTCTTAGATTGTTCCAAGTTCACATGGGTGCATTAGTTTGGAGGCACAGGAGCACAATTGGAAATGGGCTTGAATATTGGGTGAAGCTGGGATAGAGGAGACCCGGGGGAGTGGGTGGGGGTCTTGGCCGAGCCCTGGAAGGAGCAGCTGGGAATTCCTAGACAGCGGCAGACAGTCGGAGGGGGTTTGGGGTCGGACGCGGTTCCTGCCACATGAGCCGTAAAATCAGCCCACCGTCGTCCAAGCCAAAAACGGCCGTTGGGTGGGGGGTTGGAGGCCAGGAGGGGTTTACAGACCATCCTTGAAAGTCTCTCATTCACTCCCACATAAAAAAATTCCCGCCCAAGTCATTCCAGGGTTGCTCTTGCGTGCTACTTTTCACTGGTGTGTTAAGGAGGAAGGGATACTCAACAAACACCGCGACACTTTGAACAGACAAACCAAAACAAACGGTTGGCTGCTTTCACATTGTGGGTGTTGCCTTGCACACAGGGATTTTATGCAGAAGGGTACCAATAGTATGGACTTCCCCGTCTGAGTCCCTGACCCACTGCGAACAGGTGAATTTTAATTATGTTTTTGTTCATCCAGCACAGAAATTTGTAAATGGTGGCCAATCAGATTTTGGAATACCAAGCAGCCCAGCCTTTACCTAGCATGCAACACTGTGGGGTCGTGACCTCCGGTTCCAGTCCCTGGGGGGTGCCCTGCTCCCCCCACGCCTGGTTCAGCAGTGACATTTGATGGCAGCCCAAAGCGACACTGCGATTTCATCTTCTGGTTAACTCACTGTGACACTCTAGTGATGTGCTGTTTGCAAAAGGGAGAGAGACAGCCAGGATGGACTACTTTAAAGCTGTCCTTTGTTTCTCTTTTATTCGTAGAAAATGGGCAGCAGCTCCATTCTGAGCTGTAATGCCACTGGAAAGACACAACAGCCAGTCAGAGCCATCCAAAAATTAAAGGGAGCCGAATATAGCAGTAATGTCAGTGTGCATTGGCTAACAATGTGGTTCATATGTACCTTGATGGCTTTATTGGGGAATGAAATACATTTAAAGTATATTGTACTGTCATCAATGCCGAGGTGATTTTATAATGCTGCTCAGGGATGAGCTAATCATTGTGTGGATATCGAAACGGACAATACTGTGACTGGGTTCTGCCATGAGTATGACCGTACTTTGACTCGGCTCTGCTGTTTGTATGACCGTACCCTGACCAGGTTCTGCCGTGTTTTTAACTATACATTGACTGAGTTCTGCTGTGTGTATGAGCTTGACCTGATGGAGTTCTGCTATATGTACAACCATACCCTGACCAAGTTCTGCTGTGTTTGTGACCGTAGCCTGACCAGGTAATGGTGGGTGTATGAGCTTGATCTGATGGGGTTCTGCTGTATGGATGACTGTACCCTGACCAGGTTCAGCAATGTTTATGAGGTTACCCTGACTGAGTCCTTCTGTGTGTATGGTTTATGGCTCTGCTCACTGACTGGGTAACCAGCTCAGCCCCTCCTCCACCCTGTCAGTGGTACTGAAATAGCTGCTGCTTTATCTGAGGATGAAGGACAGGTAGAACTGAACTTCAAAGTTCAACACTTCTTTTTACACTGGGCTGTAATGTTTGCCACAGATAACAGCCCACCGTGTGACCAGGGTGCACTGGTGGTTGTTCTGCTTTTAATGGGTCCTTTTAATGTATCAGGGGACATCAGAGCTCTGCTCAGAGTGAGGGATTATGAGTACTTTGTTAACTTACTGCTCATCGCCCTGCCCTGTGCTCATCTTTGAGCATGTGTGTATCCTCGCTGCTTGCAGGTGGTTTGTTAGTGTCGCTGTAGGTTAGCTGTCCCCTTCGACCCAATGTACAGGTGTAGCAGTTCCCTCTCGTTCATATGCACTATTTGAACTGGGCACACCTCAAACTACATTAAACTGGATGCAGTGAAACCTGCCAAAACCGGTCACAAAAGAGGAGGCTGCAGGATTTCGCATTAACTTTTACAGCCCAGGACGGAAGCTAGTTGAGAATTCACTGGACTAAATAACCCAGAAAGACGTGAGCGTGGAAATTTCTAACCATAGGTGACTGGAGATCTCAAACTTTCCTCCTCAAACAATTGAACACAGTAGAACGATCTGAGGACCTTTGACAGAGAAACTTAGTCTAATGTACTCTGTTTTTGTCTGTCTAGGGGGAAAACCCACAATGCCTTTCATGCAGCCTGTAATGCGTTTCATTGAATCAGTTACTAAAAAGCCTCCTTGAAACCGCTTACTCAGACATGCTGGTGGCGCCTCCTCTGAAGGCACCTCAGGCCTGCACTAATGGAGACGAGAGCTCAGGCAGAGGCTGCAGTTTGGGGATTTTTTCGGATCAAAGCGGATTGAAGCGTGAAAGGTCCTGTCAGCCTGGATGGCCTTGCCGTCTCCTGGGGTTTTGCCATTGGGGAATCGCAGCAGGTCTGTCCGTAGCGGGTTTGATCCAGTGTGGTGCCGAGCTGCCTGGCCAGGCCTCCGGTACGCGGCAGCTGCAGAAACCCGAGCCGCTCTGCCCATTCATTCATATTTTACGGGGGCCGGTCCTGGCAGCCCTCGGCGTGGCGTCACGGCGACTGTACTACAGATGGCCTGTCTCCAGTGGCGGCCTGCTGGCTTTGTAGCGTAGCCGTGCCTCTGCAGAGCCAATGAGCCACACTGTGTTGAGTTACATGTGTTACGGTTTAGTTCTGTTACATTTTCACATGTGTGGCAAAGTGGTAAGGAGCAGGGCTCTTATCCTGAAGGTTGTGGATTAGATTCCCTGGTAAGGCAGTGATGTTGTAGCCCTGGGCAAGGTACTTTATATCCAGCTGTATAAATGTATGACGTATTAAAAATGTAAGATGCAATAAGAGCTCTGGATGAGAGCTTTTGGTAAGCAAATGTACCATAATGGAAATGACATGCAAGTACAGAGCTATACACAGGCAAACCATAGCATAGCGCTACCTACAGGCAACTCCTGGCGTAGCACTGCCTGTATGTGACATGAAGCTGTCTGAGCTAAAGCACAACACCATGGCTGTAGGCTGAACTCCAGGCTTATCGTGAGGGTAGCATACACTTGCCTCTTGGCTGAGCTGAACAATAGCAGGCTGATACTGTGCTGCTCTCAGTTTGCCCGTGTTGTTTGATTACACACCGTAACCAGGGAGCTTCCTTTCATCAAATATTAAACGCACTGGGTAAAGCCATGGGGACACATGAGCTCGGGTGACGCACGGGCCATGCTGGTGATGAGCCTAGTGTGCTTTGTGATTGGTCAACAGAGAAGGGGCGTGGCTTCTGCAAGAGGTGGTGGTGCAGAATTGGGGCCTTCATAACATTTTAGACTGACTTGGGTATTCAGGACAGAATCAGGGCCTTTAAAACTATAATGAGGTATTCAAATGGTGGATTCTCTAGATCTCACATAAGCTACTGCCTTTTAGAGCAGTTAAACTGTTAAATGAATGAGTACAGGCAACTATGTCATTGTCCTTAATCCGCATATCTGAAAATCTCCGAAACATTCTGTGAAAGCTGGTTTTGGCATTATGCTACTTTGTGGGTTGTGCTGTAAGTCTCTGTTTCTGTTGCTCTAGCACAGCCTGAGTTCATTACCCAGCAGTCTTTAAGTGTATTTAAGCTCTGTTATTGTGTGGCGTCTCCGAAATCACTCCTTATTTCATTGATACTGGATGTAATTGTGTTTATCAGTTTAACGGTGGTGACCAGCGGTTTGTCCTGTGATGGACCTGTGGGACAGGCTGTTCCTCCTGATCTTGTCTCTGACCCAGTTCTGCTGTCTGTGGCTCTGCAGGATTATACAGTCTGCCCAAATGGCAGCACACCTGGCCTGGGCCCCATGTCTGCATCTCATCTGTCTCTCTCTCCCTCCCTCCATGTCTGTCCCTCCATCTCTCTCTCTGTGTATTGTTTTTTTTGTTCTCTCAGTGTGCCTCTCTTTGTACTTCTCCCACTCTCTCATTCATCCTCTCGCTATTTCTCTCTCACACTCCCTTTCTGTCTCTCTCTCTCTTCCCCCTCTTTCTGTCTCCCTCTCTCTCTCTCTCTCTCTCTCTCCCTTTCTGTCTCTTTCTCTCACTCTGTGCCTTTCTCTGTCCTTGTTTCTCTCCCACTCTTTTTCCTCTCACCCGCTCTCTCTCTCTCTACGTGTTGCAACAAATTCAAAAAATGCTTGATTTGCATGACAAGTTGGCTAGTGTTACAACAGCAGCTGTGAACATGTAGAAAACAAGGAACAATGAACAAAGCATCCCAAGTGTTATCATATTACTGATTATGTCTGCATACTGCTTGCTTAACACACCTCACCCAAAGGTGCAACAGCCAAGGAAGCTGATTTTACATTACCCTAATTGGGATTTGAACCAGCAATATTCCGGTCCAGTGTCATAGCCTCTCTCTCCCTTTCTGTGGTCCTGCAGGTAGCTACAGCGGACGTGAGGAGAGGACCCCAGGCCACGCCCCCAGCCCCCGGCAGCAGCTGCCATGGCCCCCCGAAAGCGTGGTGGGCAGAGCGTCTCCCTCTTCTTCTGCTGCTTCCAGAGCAATGACCACCCGGAGATCACCTACCGCCTGCGGCAGGACAGCGACGTGGCGCTGCAGAGCATGGAGCCCGGCCTGCCCATGCCCAGCGCCGACGAGCTGGACGCCATGTTCTCCGAGCTGGTGGTGCGTGCGGGGGGGTGGGGTGGGGGTTTGCCGTGCCACTTCCACAGGGGGGCTTCTCCGCCTCTTTTTTTGGCTGAGTGTATTAGCCATCACAATGGCAGGGGCCGGTGTGGTGCGAGTGTCGCGTACCAGTTACTGAAACTGGCTCCTAACCAGATGGTTGTGAGATCAGTCCCTAGACCCCTCTCCTGGTTCCTCTGCCTGTCCAGTAAACTGTATAAATCCATTTAATCTAAGAAACATACAAGTTTAGCTAAGTGTACATCAGGCTGTTTGTCAAGCTAATGTATGACTGCTACTTCTAGTGCTAGTAGTATTAATGTTTATAATGTGCTTGAATGAACTATTCCACTAAATTAATGCAGGTGACCATGTACCTGAGGTACTCTGTGTTTGACTGTTCAGACTGAATCTCCTACATTAATTCAGTATCGTGATTCATCCGGTCATGTGACCACAAGCTCGGTTGGAGCAAAAACCAGAAGCCAGTGAATCACCCCAGTCTACTTGCTTTAGACTGCTATCCTCTACCTCTGCTATCCATGTTCAAACAGTAGGGGCATTCATGCTTATCAGATGGGTGGCGTCCGATGTCACATTAGCTGTTCCATGTTCTAACCAGCTAACGGCCTCAATTAAGCGGTCCAGGTCCCATGATAGATGTATGTATTTAAAGCAGAGGTGGCTGGTTGTGGCTCATGTGCTGTAAGTGTGTGTAACAGCTCGCAATGGGGGCCAAGCCTCAGTGAGCCCCGTGTGTGTCTGTGATCACCATGAGAGCGGTTATCACAAGGCGTCTTTGGGAGGAACACAGGGTTGATGTACTGCCAAAGTGGGGCTGCTGCTGTGTACTTGAGCAAAGCGATTACACAACAGGCTGGGCCATAAACAATGCCCCCCAACCCCCCCATCTTTTTTCCCCACAGGCCAAAGCTCTCAGCCCCCTGGGAGGCTAAGCAAATGAAGCTTGTACACTTTGCACATCAATAGACCCATTGTGAGGGCCTCGTTCACCCTTGTCCTTGCGCTAATTGGTTGTTTAGGGTCCGGCCTCCCCTCTCTATCTGTGGAAGTGCATTAAGAAGGGTCCGCGCGACACCCTGTTGGAACTGTTGGGCCCCAGGCTTAAACTGAGCAGAGAGCAGGGGGCTTTAGAGTGGTGGGGAGCGCTTAGAGAGTGTAATGGTGATAAAGGGGTCTGGGAATGAGGGCCTCTTTTTTGTTTTTGCATGGCGTCTTACAGGGAGGCACAGAGATGCTCAAAAAATTCTGGCTGGGACAACTCCAGAAGCTAGCCCCCCCCCCCCTGCATTTTACAGGAGAGGAACTCCTCTAAAGTCTATTTAATAAAGCTCAGCTCAGTCTGATTGGATTTAGTGTTTGTGGGAGTTGGGGACAGCAACATCTTTGTCATTCCTTTTAGGAACCAACGCTAAGCAGATTCACAGAACAGGAGATGGCAATTTGGCTTTTATTTATTTATATATAAATATACTTTCAATATATATAAATATACTTTCATAACAGATTTTTGCTGTTATGAAATAGTACAAATAGTTAAAGAGATGCACAAAAACATGCAGGTGTTTGGTGAAGGACATGAACATATGAAGAGAAGTTCTGTCCAGAAACACTAACTTGCAGCTTGAAGATGTCGGTGGGCCTTTGTGTATGGCCCTGCATTCCAGGGTTGTTGTTGTAGTCCAGATTTTCAGATTTCAGATGTTTTCTTCCGACTTGCTAATTCAAGCAGAAAGTATGTGCCTTGTCGGTCTGGTTTTGATGGGCCATGGGCTTTGATCCTGGTTGTCTTCTGTACGGTCCTCAGGTATGACTCAGCCTTTATCGCGATCTACACTGGCCTTGTGGTCATAGAAAGAATTATAGATGTGGTGTAGAAATTGCATCGGAATGAGAGCTAAGGAAGCTGGGATTAAACAGAGTTGCCAGTTTTTTTTTCTTCTTCACTGGTGTTCACACATCCAGGCTAGGAGCGAGACATGTGAGTCAGCTCTTGTTTGAAGTGGAGCTAGGTCACCCCTTCGGGATGGCTGTCTGTGCTCCCATGATCCTCTCTGCTCCACTGCTCCCTTCCAGCGTCATCAATACAGACTATAGTATTCACAGTGGCTCCTCAGAGGCTTGTGGTGCTTCAGGTGTGTACATAATGTTTCTTTGACATCATAGTACAGTAAAGACTCTGGCCTATGTCTTTCACAGTATTACCCCATATTGCTTGTCTGTTCAGTTTTTGGATTTCAGAGATATCCACATGAAGCTTTACGGAGGTAAGCTTGAGACTCTGCTTGAACTCTAACTTCAGGATGATGTAGAGGCATTATTATGGCTGCTCATTAGCAGAAGGATCATGTATACAGAACAGTGCTGGAGCTGATGTCTAGAGGCCTTTCTAATGAGGTCATGGACTGAGAATCCTTCAGCTGCCCTCAAACATGGGGTCCTTTACTGTAATACACAGGGCTACATTACTATAACCAGGATTCTATTACTGTAATCAACAGAGCCATAGCACTGTAACCTGTAGGTTTCCATTTCCATAATACATGGGGTCCCAGAGTCCTGTTACTGTAATGTACAGGGTGCCATTCCCGTAACACAGTGTTTATTTACAGGTTCACTTGCTTCTGTTACCACAACATACAGTGTTTTATTGCTGTGATGCAGATGGTGCTATTACCATAACACATTGGAATCTATCACCATAATACACAGCATAATGTTATGTTATTGTAAGGCAGTAGCATGCATTGGACAGCTGTGGTCAATGACTCTGAATCTCTCTCTTCATTCTGAGCTTTCCACCCTGTGTGAGTGTCACGTTGTCATCACAAGTCTTGGCTAATTTTACTTTATCTGATAGATTAGGGGAAACCCAGGGTCTTCAGAATGACCTACAAAGGAGGGCATTTTTTGATGTAGTGACCCTTGTGAGAATCGAACTTGTGACCACCTGAGTTAAAGATCTTACCCACCACCGCTGGGGATCACTGGCTGGGATCCTATGTCCAGGCGGAATGGGCCCCTGGTTTGCATGCCGTCTTGGCCCGTCACAGCTGGTGTGGGTAATCGCCAAAGGCCCCAGTGTAGATGCCGATCATTTTTGGTTCTTCTGCAGCTGTTGGGGGAAGCCTGCCACCCCCAGGCCTTTCAGATGAAGATGTGACCTGTAGAGTTTGGGGCGATTTAATGTAGCTTTTTGTAGGCTGGAGGTGACGCCAGGATTGAGTAGTTTTATGTTCTCCTTTGTCTATTGTTTAAATTCTGCTCCTTGATGTTGTCTGTTTGAGTGTTGGGAGTGGGCGGGGTTGTTAGGGTGGGGAGTGGTGAATTCCACAGGAAGTCCAGTGTGAGTAAAACCACTTTAGCTCTGCCTGACCCTCTCATGGAAGGAAACACTGGAGGGATACACTCATAAGACCGGGAGACAGTGTAGGGAGGTTGATCCGGAGAGCGGGGGTGGTGAGGGGTGATATGTAGAGCTTGGGGGTTTAGGGACATGACAGTGTTGGTGTGTTGGAGGCCTGTGATGCTTTCATGGAGGGGATGTTGCTGTCAGAAGCTTGCTTGCATGAGGAGACCAGTGTTAGTTGGACACCACTTTGGCGGGGGGTTATGTCCTCTGTCGAAATCCAGCTGGACCTGGTGTCTGTTCACATATGGGATACAGTAGAACGCATATTTCTGAATAGTAGCGTGTGTGTGTGTGTGTGTGTGTGTGTCACAGGGAGGTAGGATGCGGGCACATGCTGACCGTGCAGGTTACCCTCAGGCCCCCTTTGAATGCAGGCTAATGAGAGGAGTGAGAAAGTCAGGGGACAGGATGTGAAACGGTGCCTCTTCCTCTGCGGCCAGGGATGTGTCCATCATCGTAGTGTGGAAATAGGATGCAGACAGTCTGGAGCGGCACCATAGCCTTGGACACACGCCAGGAAGGGACACGGTGAACAAGCACCAGCTTGTAGAAACTCGGGGCTCTAACACAGGGCTCTACCCCTTTTACACTGCACAAAAGCTGGCGTGCAAGAACACTCAGTGCATAAAGAGGCAGATGGTGGTGCTTCAAGCTGAGGGGAGAGGCTGGGGGTCAAAGGGGGTCACACAAATGACTTGGACTTCTACAGGCCTGCCTGTCTCATACTGATGTTAAACTCTTTAACCTTAGCAGAGGGTTACCAAAAAACACGGGACCAAAAGAAGGGACTGTACGCATTTCACTTTGGTTTGACTGATGCCTGATGGCAAGGTTTTCTGATGTTGCACCCTCTGCTCTGAGGGTCACAATTTGTTTTGGTTTCCTCTTTTTGGAGAGCATGGGGGGCAGGGCGGGGAGAAGGGCGGGTAGGCCGCCCTTAATAAGTTGCACATGAAGCTGTGATCTTTGCACCCGGACATCTGGGTTGAGTTTGACCCGGGGGGACAGCCCAGGAATGCGGAGGGTATTACGTAACACTAACAGGTATTGATTTGGCGGTTCCATCCGTGGCTTTTTCGCTGTCCAGCCTGGAAAAGGCTGCCCTGCTGCCGTGAGGCCGGGGCAGCGTTACCGAGGGGCACACGGCCATGGAGAGGTGGACCATTCTGATCTGCCTATTTTCCGAAAGCAGCCTTGTTTACCGGTTCTATGTCAGGAGTCACAACACCTTTGGTGACAACCATCCTGTAAAGTGAGATAATGCATGGGCAAAGACTGATCAATCGGTGTTTGACTTACTCAGTCAGCATGTAGTGTGTTTTTCTATTTTTGTGAAGTTTGTATTCAACTACAATACTCATATTTATGTGGAAGTATATAAATATGTATAGGATCTACCTTCAGTGTTACAGTATAAACCTTTTTTTTTAAACTCAAATTATGCTGTTGACTTGTGCAGTGCTCTGTAGGTACTTTGTGTCGGACTGTTATTGGGATGGATGGAAATGTAGCGGATGGAAATCAGACTGTTATTTGGATGGATCTGAATCAGTCTGAAGTGTGGTCGCTGACTTGTTGCTTCTCTCTCTCCCGCCAGGATGAGCTGGACCTCACGGAGAAGCACAGGGAGGCCATGTTTGGGCTCCCTACTGAAAAGAAGTGGCAGATTTACTGCAGTAAGAAGAAGGTAAGAATGTGCATAAGAGCCATACCTGCAGGAGCGATGCAGAGGAGGCAGTCTGTGTGTGTGCCCGTACGCGCGTGTGCCCCTGTCTCTGTCTCTGTGTGCACGTGCATGCGTGTCTCTCTTTTTGAGTACGTGTCTGAGTGTGTATGTGGAGGGCTGCACTGGATGCCTGTGTGAGTGAGGTATGGTTTCCCAGAACCTGATGTGCGCAGGCTAATCTCAGAGCCTCCTCCCTGTGATCTCCCAGCACTGCCTCATTCAGCCATCCATCCTGGGCTCACTGCAGCTAATAGCAGAGAATCACTTTATTTAATGGATGCCTTTCCTGGAAGCCATCTCATTCATCAGTGCCTCAGTGTCCCTGTCTCTCAATGGATAGACCAGCCTGCATTACCAATACGCCTCGGTTCCACTCTCAATCCAATTAAAGATAGAGACATTTATCAATTATCATTTATCAGCATCTTTGCTTTAGCTCACAAAGCTGATTGCAAAGTAGGGTCAGATCCACTAAGATATGTTTATCAGTAGTTATCAATCTTGTGCACAGGTCACATTGGCAGATCTGCTGAAACCAGCTCAGGACTGCACCAGTGTAATGCCCAGTTCTCACCACAGGTGGGGCCCTCGGGCAGGGCAGTCCTTGAAATGCAAGGTGCCAGTTGACCCAGTCCAACCCACAGTAGGTGGATCACTAGCTCAGAAGAACCAGATTGGTGCCACAAAGTGTTGCAGCGTTGTTTGGTCTGATGGGCCCTGTTTCAGCAGTTGTAGTGTGGACACTGCTTGTGCAGGTGAGCAGATATTTCGTGATTAGTTCCATGTTAGTTCGTGGCAGTAGTGTGATGCAGAAGACCAGGAGGTCAGCCAGAAGGCCATGGGTGAAAAAACGTACCATCTCTGACCAAAACTTGGATCCTTCTGTTCACAGCAAGGAAGTTTTTCAGGATTGTAAAAACAATGTGGTCCTCACTAGCTGCATTGTGGGTAGCTGCTTGTTCTGTCACAGGAATGAATGAGGTGGAGCTATTGTAGTTAGGCTTAGGAATGAAAAGAGCTGGAAGAAGAATGTTGGCTAGATGACTGTTGTGGAAGAATGCCATCCTGGTCTTGCGAGTTCTCCATGTGGGGAAAGAGAGTTGTTTTTGGGAGCTGGGTGAGAGAGAGAGTAACTGTGTGTGTGTGTGTGTGTGTGTGTGTGTGTGTGTGTGTGTGTGTGTGTGTGTGTGTGTGTGTGTGTGTGTATCTAAGGAGAATGAAAGGAGTTTTCTCTTTCACGATGGGAGTGCGGGGAGCTGACAGCTCCCTGCAACATTTCACGCATGGTTATGACTGTTGACCTCATCGTCACCGTAACTCGAACCTCCTCTCCTGAGGCGTCCGCCCCCATTCCCCACCCCACCCCCAAACCTCGACTCTTCGACCCTTGTCTCATGTCCTCTGACGCGACCCTTGGATCACTAATCAGGCCCCGGGGTGACCTGTCTGTACAAATCAACATCTATCACCCCTTCCCTCCTCTCCCCGAACCACCATAAATCCCAGGGTAGCTTCAGCTCCTGTGACCTCAGAGAGACAGTACTGTCCGCCCTCCTTCTGCTGGGCCTCCTCTGAGAGCTGCTACCTCCCGTGCGCAGATAGCCACATTTTTACTCCAGGATTGCTGGAATCGGGGTACGACGAAGAACCCACGACAACGGATGGTCGCTGGATCTAAACCAGCGCAATCCAAAGCCCATGCAGCTTCAGCATGTACAACCTCTAGGTGGGACCCCTGTACTCACACATCCACCCCTCTTGCCCCCAAAGAGTGTTAACCAATCAGGCATCTCGTTTGAGGGGGCGGGGTCCCTGTAGTCTGATGCATTTCTGACATTCCTCCCCTAAGGGGGTCTGAATCTGCCTCTGGGCACGAGTCAGCTTAAGCCCCTCAGCCCAGCCTTAGGCTGTTCTGCAGCCAGTGAGAGAGGGGGTGTCCTGAGGGATGGGGGGAGGACTTTTGGGAATCACGTTTGGGGAGCAGGGTGGGGAAGGTGCACGCAGATGGTTTGTCCACCACCGTTGGTGGCCCCGGGACTGTAAATCTCACCCTTAATGCGTGTTTTCGTTTGCTTTGCTGGGGACCGATGAACAAACTGAGGATTAGCTCCGCTCCTGTCAGCTGAGATGGTCTCCAGCAGGCCTCCCTCTGAGGTGTCCTCCCTCTTTCTGGCCTGCTGGCCGGGCCTGGAAAACACAGCATGAAAAAAAGGCCGGGAGACATTTTGCTCCTGCGTCTAAATCCAGCTTTTCATCGGGGGGCCTAAATATGATTGGATTCGCTCCCATGACAAAGCTCTCTTTTTATCCACCTGAAAAGGGGAGGAAAAAGCAGAAGTTGCCCTGGATTCTGACCCGGTTTCCTCTCTGAGCTGCAGGGTATCGCAGTGCGTTTGGAAGAGCTTGCAAGAGCTGACTGTGTAAGCTCCTGGTCACTTAGTGAAGTGGGCAGGAGACCAAAAGCTTATGAGCTCAGCTCTCAGGTGGAGGCACTGTGGTTGCACCCTTGAATGAGGTACTTAACCCAGATTTCTTTGGGCAAATATTCAGCTGTATTTGTGGATAACATTTAAAAAGAGCTAGGTAAATTGTCCTTGATAAGTCTGTCTGCTAAGCAAATGCATGATTATTATAACATTAGTGTGTCCACTAAAGGTTCGATATACTGTATGACTCATTTTTGAGTGCAGTCAGAGTGCAGGGTTGAGCATGTTCGCTTGGAACTCTGCTGCCCTGCTAGGGGTCAGTACCATCAGTGGTGGCAGGAACACAGACTCTCTAGTGACTCTGGCCTTCTCTCTGCAGTGACTCTGACCGATTCCCTGTGGTGACTCTGGCCTTCTCTGTGTGGTGACTCTGGCCCATTCCCTGCAGTGACTCTGGCCTTCTGTCTGTAGTTGCTCTGGCCTGTACCCAAATGCTCTTAGCATGGCTCCCCTCAGACCTCAGACCTGCAGATTCGTGGGAGAAGCAAATGGTGTGGGGTGGGTGGTAGGGGCGAAGGGAGGTGGCTCTATGGGCTTCCAATATAAACAGGAAAGCCTCCAATCACAGGTGCAGCTGTCCCACAGCGGGCACAGACACATCTTTCCATCCCCCCAATGCATGGCCACCTCCCACACACACACACACACACACACACACACACACACACACACACACACACACACACACACACACACACCCCCTCCAGTTCCAGGAGCTGTCATGTTTCAGGGCCCCCTGAATAAGCTACTAGACTCTTCGTGAAAAAACAAAGCTTCACTTCTGTGGAGCTGAAGGAATGACTCACCCGCTAACGGGCTGTCGCTAACGGCTGAATGAATGAATGAATGTTTGCTCCTGGCCTCAGCTTTTAGTTAGCACAGCAGCTGACATCACGCTACGGAGAATCAATCTGTCCTCCACCTTGGTCAGCCCTCCCTCTGACAGCCTGTCTAGATTGACAGACTCATCACAGGCAACAGGAGCCTTGTCTCACAGAGAAACACAGTGGACTCTCCAGTTAGACTCTCTCTAAACGCACGCCTGATAATTGCAAGCTGTTTTATTGCAGTTGCTTATTGTGATAATTGCAGCTGGTCCTGTCTTAACCCCACAGAGCTTATACTCCTGTTATGGGTACACTCTGCGTAACAGCGCTATAAGCATACAGGAGTATGCATGGCCACAGCCTCTTTGGTTCCCATCAGCTCCATGTGGTTCTGTTGGTCCAGGACTCACTGCGTCACCCCTAGGCATTCCTGCAGACTCTTTTTATCTTCCCACTTCACTTTGTTGGCAAGGAGGAAGATTTAGTACAGCAGAGCAGTGAGGCGCTTGGATCTCTGCCCACTGATTACCCGGTGGAGATGATGGCCTCTCTCTAGGTGTTGGTATCAGCTGTCTTCCTGCTTTGTTGATCTGTTGGCCTTGCCGCCCCCCCCATTGCCTGTCACCTGCTGACCCAGGGTCATCTTTTCTAATGCAGACCACAGGAGGCACCAGAGTTAGCTGGCCTTTGGGTTTGCCTGAATCCAGACCCAGGCATAGACCCAGACTTACTTTTTTTGATGAACTGCATCATTTGCATAGGGGCCTGCTGGTCCAAGCTTGTGAAAGTATGTGAGCACGCCTGCCTTCAGAGAGTGAGTCTTTATGCCACATTTTCTCGAATTGAAGATTTTCTTCTGAGTGATGAATCTGGCAGCCCCTTTGGGTCATAGTTCAACAAGGGAGGAGCCCACACAGAATCCATGATCAGATTTGAGTTTTATTTGTGAATCTTTAAAGGGCGTCCCCAGCCGTAGGATTTTCTGCTGTCTGCGTTCCACCAGATGGAATCTGGGGGCTGTGTGTCTCCTCTCTGCTCCTCTGAGCTGCTGCTGGAAGATAAGATGGAGGCCTTATCTGTGCTGCTGGCCTATTTTCACTCGCGCCTGCGTTTCTGTCAAGACAGCTCCTGAGATACTGTATCTCATCCTCTCCTGGTCCTGAGTGTGTGTGTGAGTGTGTGTGTGAGTGTGTGTGTGAGTGTGTGTGTGAGTGTGTGTGAGTGTGTGTGTGTGTGTGTGTGTGTGTGTGTGTGTGTGTGTGTGTGTGTGTGTGTGTGTGTGTGTGTGAGTGAGTATGCTTGTGTGTGTGTGTGTGTGTGTGTGTGTGTGTGTGTGTTAGCGCTGTCAAAATTGGCCAAAAATGACGTTTGATTATTCGTTCTAAAAAAAACACATGGGTTCGAACCATTCGAATATCTATTTTTGCACATTATGTCCATAAGGGTGTTTTCACACTTGGTCCCATTTAGGGAACAGGCTACATTTTTAGGCTACATTTTTTGGTTGCGAACCTGGTCCGTTTACGCCATCAACACGTAAGGAAAGTGCAGCTTTTATTTACCAATGTCGCTAGACAATGACGCAAAAGGGAGGCAAAATGTAAAGCCACTCTATATTTGTTTTCTTATTCATCTTTTTGTTAATATGGTGTCAGCACCAAAATAGCCATGTTTGGCATTTTCACTATGCCATAAATGCATCCCGCTGTCTGAGAGTGATGCAAGCTGCCCGGATAAGGAGGTTTTTGTGGAGACAGGCAGCAATGCAAAATGAATTTGCAGCTTTGCTTGCAGAGCATGCACGCATACCCTCAAGGTGAGCGAACAGTGTGGCTACCTGCAATTATTTCCCGAATAGTTTTTTGATGCAACAAGCGTGAATTGCCATGTAGCTGTCCTGTAGTCACATTTTTAAGATTGCTAGCGTTTTTGAAAATTGCATGCACCTTTCCCGCTCATGATTGACCATCAAACAAATTACACGTCATCAGTAGCGTTTACTTCCTGGTTTTAAATCGGATAGCTTTCACACCAAATGCGAACTGCACTGGAGTAAAGGTGAACCGTACCCCAGACCCATGTTTTCTGGAGGACTCGGGTACGGTCCCTTGGTGCGCACCCGAGTTCGGAAAACAGCTTTCACATCAACAAAACGAACCAAACTAACGGCTCAAGCGGACTCGGGTCCACACCAAAAGCTCTAGTGTGAAAGCAGAGGACTCGAAGGGCAGACAGCCGCGGTAGTGCTTTTTTTTTTTTCCTTTTTTCCCCACAATCGAATATTAATTTTCACAATCGAATGTCTTTTTTTTTTTTTACAATTTGATTATATAATCGAATTTAGAATATTTGTTGACAGCCCTAGTGTGTGTGTGTGTGTGTGTGTGTGTGTGTGTGTGAGCATGCTTGTGTGTGTGTACAAAAGTAGTGTGTGTGTGTGTGTGTGTGTGTGTGTGTGTTTGTGTGTACATGAGTTAAACAAGCTGTCTCCCCATGAGGCTCCTCGTACGCTGATGATTAATGGGTTGTTGAAAAGGTGTCTCCCCAGTTGTTTCATACGCTGATGATTAATGTTGTTTAGTTGGAAATGTGTTTAGGAAATGCCTTTTTAATGCTGTCGCCCTTCATGGAACGCAAAAGCTGTGGAGCTTGCCAGGGTTTGACCCTGCCTCACTGTGCTCTTCTGTTTGGAATGTAAATGCTGGGCAGTGGCCTCCAGACCTCAATCAGTCTATGGGTAAAACCAAAAGAGAGATCACCACAAAGCCAAGGATGACCCAGACAACCAGGCGTGAAGCCAGAGAAAGTGTTTGGTTTCACAAGATGTCCCTTTTAGAGGTCTCTGATAGATGGGTTTTTGGGAAAAATTCCAGGTGGGTCTCTGCAAATATGTCTCCTTTATTATCAGCTCCCTGGAGTTTCTCTCATCCTTCGCTACTCTGCCCCATCCCTACTGTTGACAGTCCACCTTTCTCAGAAAGAGTTGCTTTTTTACCCTCTCTTTCAAGAATAATGGCCTAGCATTTGATGGACACAGGCTGGGAGGGGTGTTGAGCAAGCCTGGCAACTTTGTGTATGTTTTTCTCACTCCTGCTTAATGAGACCCTCAAAACAACCCAGAGTCCCTGCCCCTCTCTGAATTCTCCAATCCGATTGGTTTTCAGGAGCAAGAGGAGAACAAAGGAGCAACCAGTTGGCCCGATTACTACATCGACCAGCTGAACTCCATGGCTGCCGTGAGTATCAGTCCTAGTCATAGCGGTGCCTGTGAGCTGTGCCCTCGGATGGGTCCTGCACTGGCCGCTCCAGGAACCGTTACCAGCCCAGGCTGTTCTGTGTGGCCTGTTTTGCTCCATCAGCCATTTTGTGGTCTCTCCTGTGTCACGAGCGTTTCCTTGGACATGCTAATTGGCTCATTAAACTGAGTAAGGGGAAAACGGTAATCGGAATTAGACTAATCCACTTTACTGTCAAACCCCAGGAAGGCTTTGCTGTGGGCAGCTCTGCTGGTGGGTTATTACAGCTGAGCACTTAGCACACGCATCCGTAGCCAATAAAAACCATAGAAATGTAGCTCCCATTTCCAGCCAGGGTTAAAATAAGAGCAACACTACATGTCCTGGTCAAAAGCCCGATCTGGCAGTCTCAGCCTGGCCCAGTAATCATCCCCCAGGTTAATTGGCTTAATAAATCCCTGCCTCTCCACCTTAGCTGATGTGCGGGAAGTGGGGTGTTTGGCACACATTGGTGCTGTACTAGCAGTGGCTGGAGTGAGTCATTCCTCGTCCACTTCTAAAAATACTTTAAAATCCTTGAAAGGTGCGACATAAGTTGATTATTAGTACTAGTATTAGCAGTAGCAATAGTACGAGTAATCATTCATGTAAATGATCATTGTTATATCAAAGCAGTAGTACTTGTTTTAGTATTAGATTTAGTATTAAAAGTAGTATTGCTAGTATTATTATGCATATTTGGGATGGTTGGTAAGTGTGTGTTAATTTTGTGTGTGCTCCTTGAGAAAGTTCAAGCTGGCCTTGTCATAATGAGGCCTTGCCTCTATGGAGAGCACAGTGTTTTCTAGGTCACTTGGTCCTCGCTATGGAGGGTACAACAGTGAAGGACACACGCAAGACTCGCTGTTCCTTCTCCCTGTTCCAAATGTCATAGATACACCTGGTGTCTGAATCCAGGCTCACAGATAATAAGCCACCCTGTCCTTTGTGTCCAGAAGTCATCTCTGTGAAAGAACGATGAGTTCTCTCTGTCAAATAAAGCAGAATCTTAATTTCTCACATTCTGACTAGATGGAGCACAGAACACTGCTTTCGACTGCTGCGGAGTTGCATATCTTATTGGCAAAAAGAAAAACAGGTATATAGAGGCTTCAGACACAGCGGTTAAGGCGCTTGCCTTGAGCGCAAGCTGCGCTCCATGGCTTGGGTTCGATCCTGGACGTGTGACCAGCTGACAATAACATGGAGCCTATAGCTTTGTTCCCCTGCGGATGTAGGGGTGGGTATGTTGGCCAGGGTTTCCTTATCTCACTGCTGTCAGGCATGCTGCAATTTGCCAGGCAACTGTGAGTTACTCACATGACATCAGCGGAGTAGTGCCTATCCACCATTGAATGCCCACTCTGCTGCAGTACGTTGTGTGACTTGTAGTGCGAAAAACAGCTGTTGGCTACATTACAGTGTACTGGATTGCATTCATGCACTTTAGTGCTCCTACATAGGTGCATTGTCTTTTGCAGTGAGGCAAATTTGGCATATAGCTAGTGATAAGTTAGTGTACAATTGGCAATTCCAAAATTTGGATTGGTTGCCTAAAGGGGAAACAGCAGAGAAATAGAGTTTTAAAAGACTTCATTTCCTCATAAATCAAGCAGAATTATGTGCAAAATTCTATTCACCTCACTCAGAGGCTGTAGTTTGTGTTTTGCCAGTGTTTGGTGAGCTGTGATTATGGTGGTCTTTGTGGAAGGCTGTCTGAATGGAGCGTGTGTTTTCTTACCCACAGAGGAAGACTCTCCTGGCTCTTGAGAAGGAGGATGAGGAAGAGAGGAACAAGACCATCGAGAGCCTGAAGACTGCTCTGCGGACACAGCCAATGAGGTACCATGTCCAGGCCACATCACGGGAACCCCCCCCGTCAGGGGTCCAGTTGGCTGGCAGACATTAGCTTCTCAGGCTAACCAGCACAGAGCACACAGAATTGGGCCATAAGATAGCACCTTTGAATGCTCATTGGCTTCCAACCAAAATCAAATTGCTTTGAAGAGTGTGAGTATGGTCATTAAATCAGGGAAAGCCACACTGCTCCATCTCATGGGTGATGCCATGACACATTGTTTGCTCTTGTCTTGATTGCACACAGCTGTGTTTGTAAGCCTGGGCAGCCAGTGTTACTGCTCACAGGCTGGCATGCAGGTTATGAAATGCCCTGCTCTCAGTTTTTTTCTCTCTGTTTGTATTTTATTAACTGATCATCCCTGAGCACAGAGGTCATAGTAGACACTGTTATCCTAGATGTGGGCATTATACCCATGACATTTTTTAAACATTTGACTAATGCAAAGTGATGGGATGTTCGGGAAGCTCAGTCCTCTAATGATAGAACTGGCCAGTGTCTCCCCTTATAAACAGTCCTTAAGTCATTACATGGTGCTTTCCCCTGACTCCCCTCACACTGTGCAGGGTCGTGAGGCCCCCACCTGGCGTGTCAAAGGTCAGGTTCATGTACCCATGTGGGGTCATCGCTGCAGTGAGGGTCAGGTCATTCTGTCATCAAGGGGACCTTTTTGTCACTACCTGCTGAGTTCCCATGGATGAGGCCCCAGTGACAAGTAAAAGTAGTGCCTCCTTTTTCTTCTTCGGCTGTTTGGAATTCAAGCCTCCTCCTTCGTTCCCCTCATTACTCCTCCCTGCTGTATGTGTTCCCTTCTTTCCCTTATTGTTTTTACTCTTTCTTACTTTTTTAACTCTTTTCTTTAACAAATTTTGAATGACCAATGGTGTTTCCCCTTTTTCCTCCTAATTTGGAATACCCAGCTGTATCATAGGGGTACCACTCATTGCTACAAACCCTGGTAACATTCCATAGACAAACATGCTCTCTTCTGAAACTCGTGATGTCAAGTGTTGCTGCTTTTCACCTTGCGGTCCGTGCCAAGCTTGCTCACATGTTAGTCAGTGGAGGATACGTCATTCGCAGCTTTATACAGGCAGACTGTAGATGGACTGACCTGTGGGGGTGTCTGGTGTGAGATGGACAAACCCCTGGCAGACCTACCCACCCATATATCCCCAGCAGAACAAATCCAATTAGTTTCTGCTACTGTGGGCTCCTGGTCGTCATCAGCTTAGGACATGATTGAGTTTGACCTGGCCGGTTGACCAGCGAACTACTCATGAAGCAGTGTTTTCATTATTTCTGAGTTTTAACATTTCACCCCTCCCAGGTTTGTGACCCGGTTCATCGACCTGGACGGCCTCACCTGCATCCTGAACTTCCTGAAGTCCATGGACTACGAGACGACGGAGTCGCAGATCCACACGTCGCTCATCGGCTGCATCAAGGCGCTGATGAACAACTCGCAGGGCCGCGCCCACGTGCTGGCGCACCCTGAGAGCATCAACACCATCGCGCAGAGCCTGGCCACCGACAACGTCAAGACCAAGGTGGCCGTGCTGGAGATCCTGGGTGCCGTGTGCCTGGTGCCCGGCGGACACCGCAAGGTCCTGGAGGCCATGCTGCACTACCAGAGGTTTGCCTGCGAGAGGACGCGCTTCCAGGTGCCCCCCCCAAACGCACAGCACTCGCCCCAATACACCCCCATTTCCTCATTTGCTGAAAGGTGTAATTGAAACCCAGCCATTGTGAAAATAAATGCCTCCTTTAATGATGTAAGCAGGGGCATGAGCAATTTTGTTTTTAGTAAATAACATCTGGGTTTGTGCTCCATCTTTATATTCTATGATTTATATGGATGTAGAGGCTGTACATCCACACACTGTTCCTCAAGAGGAAGCTTGGACTATTAGAACTACTAATATTGGACTATTGCACACATTTACGTTGGTGGTTTGCGTGATGGTGATAAGCTGTGAATGGAATGTGTCTGGTCTGACTGACCTGCCGAAACTGTGGTGACCGCCCTTGTCCCCAGACCCTGCTGAACGATCTGGACCGGAGCACGGGTCGATACAGGGACGAGGTCAACCTCAACACGGCCATCATGTCCTTCATCAACGCTGTGCTCAGTCAAGGAGCTGGAGAGGTTAGTACTTAACCCCCATTTCTTGTGTCTCCCCCTCCTTGTAGCCCCACCCTCCCTGGCCCACCATTTTGTAGCTCTACCCTGTTGTCTGACAGCTCACCTTTTTGAAATGAATCTCTTTTTGTCAAAGTAGTATGCACCAATAAACGATAAAATACGAAATTTGAAATATCAGGAATATGTTTTGTTTGCTTAAATAGATGCTATGTATATGCAGAATACAAAGCTGTGTAATGTGCATTGTTCATGTTTGACTGCAGACAAGCCTGGAGTTCCGCGTACACCTGCGATACGAGTTCCTCATGTTGGGGATCCAGCCTGTTATTGACAAACTGAGGTCCCATGAGAACTCCACCCTGGACCGGTGAGGCACAACGCTGTGTTCTGCGTCTACCATAACGATGAGTCCCGCATTGTCCGTTTGTCTCTGGCTGACCACGCTCCTTCTTTTGCAGCCATTTAGATTACTTTGAAATGCTGAGGAACGAGGACGAGCTGACGTTGTCCAAACGTTTTGATACAGTAAGTCGTGCCCTCGATTGCCTTTGCGTCCTCTCTCATGGCAAAACCACGTGACCTGACCCGGCCGTCCTCTTTGGTCTGCCTCAGGTGCACATAGACACTAAAAGTGCCACCCAGCTGTTCGATCTCATCCGGAAGAAGATGAACCACACGGACGCATACCCACACTTCATCTCCATCCTGCACCACTGTCTCCTCATGCCATGTGAGTATTTCCTGATATTGTGCTTCCTGTCTCTGTTAATACTGTTTATGCATTATGTAGCTTAGCAAAATGTGTCTAGCATAGCTAATGTAGCTTAGCAGAATGACCTCATTTGGAGAGCACTGTATTATATTTCACACTTGAGAACTGTGGCTCTCTCTCTGTGGATTTGGAAGACTTGGCATGTATAATTCCCTGGGGACAGATTTGCAACCTGGTTGTTGGTATGAGTCATGGTGTGGCCTTATGGCTGATGGCTGTCCTCACCCCTTTAAGGTCCCCTCTCCTGGGTATAATTCCAAGGATCCCATTACTTGGTAGAGTTGTCTCTCTTGTTGTGACCTTGACACCGGTCCTGCCCCTCCAGATAAGCGAGGCGGGAACACTGTGCAATACTGGCTCCTCCTCGACCGCATTGTGCAGCAGATGGTCCTGCAGAACGACAAGGGCCACGACCCTGACGTCACGCCGCTGGAGAACTTCAATGTCAAGAACGTGGTCCGAATGTGAGTGGCAGCCTCTGCGACCGCAAGTGGACCGCGTGGTCCGTTCAGCACGGAACACGCCAGCACAGCCTGGCCTGCATAGCCATTCCATAAGCTACATCTCATTTTCCTCATTTTCACTTTATTTTTTGGGAACATGTATATCAAATATACAGGTCCGTAATAATCAATATGTAATTTTTCTAATGATTTCCATATTACATATTTGTGTCCATCATTAGCTAAATTATTATTCTTTAAATTGACAGAGAAATAAAATCTGGCTCACAAGTCTGGGTCACACCAGGCCTTTATGTGGAACACCAGCCTGCAGAGTTGGGTCAAGAAATTCGGAACAATTTTCCCCCATAAGTTTGGTAAAGCACCCAGCCCCTAGTGCACAAATCACAATCTGACAGGGACAGTGTCTCCAGTCCTTCCCTCCAGCTAGGTGTTCACCCACCTGAACCTGATATGACCCTGGATGACACCAGTCTTTATCATCAATCTAAATGTCAGTGACGTCCCTGTCCTGGGTTACCGATATCAGGTTACTGACTGCATCAGCCATAGGCAACCTTTGATGGAGGGCACAAAGCGGTGACACGTCACCGTTGCTATGCTGGGGAACAGCTTTGTCTTTATTGATGTTTTATGTGACTGACGCCTCACTGAGTGACCCTTGCTTCCTGTCCCCGCCCCCCACGCAGGCTGGTCAATGAGAATGAGGTGAAGCAGTGGAAAGAGCAGGCCGAGAAGATGAGGAAAGGTGGGTGGATCAGCTCTTTCCCTCCGCCTGGAGACTGCATCTGCGCTACCAGTTTAAAAACTCCCATTCCCATAATTCTGAAATCAGCAGTTCCCACTGATTGCTTTTACATTTTGAGACAATTTTAAGAAAGTCAACCATATTTTAAATATTAATTTTAAATAATTGACCACATTTTAACCCTTTCGCGCGTATGATCTCACCGGTGTGATTAGCCGTTTAGCGCGTACGGTGCGATTAGAACACTAAATGGAAAAATTTTAGCTAATTTAACATTTGAGGAAACAGTGATTTAACGTTAAAAAATATAGCAAATGCGGTGGTGAGAACTATGAGAAGCTTAATAATGCTAATGAAAACATAAAGAACTATGTAAGGTAACATGCGCACTACATAGCATAAAATAAGTTACATGTGCAAGGGTTAATTATATAATATTTAGATGAATTAAAAAACAATTATTGCACATTCATTTAAAACATATACAAGTTTTGATACAGGCACAGGATGGTATCCCAACAACACAAAGGGCCTTGCTCAAAATAAAGAGGGAATTGAATGTATGTTTATTAGGATCATAAGAACTTACACAGCCAGGACAGGCCGCGCAGCCCAGGGGCTCGATGTTCTGCCTACAGCCTAGTATGTAGTGCTGTGGTGTGTTTTTGGCCTGGGGGATCCACCTGCCGCCCCCCGTCACGCTGCCCTGTCCACATGCAGAGCACCACGAGCTGCAGCAGAAGCTGGAGAAGAAGGAGCACGAGTGCGACGCCAAGACGCAGGAGAAGGAGGACATGATGCAAACGCTCAACAAGATGAAGGAGAAGCTGGAGCGCGAGAGCGGCGAGCACAAGCTGGCCAAGCAGCAAGTGGCCGAGCTGACCTCCCGGCTGCACCAGCTCAGCACCGTACGTCACACGCCCCCCCCGCAATCCCACAGTCCCCCTCTGCTTTCTGCCCGTGCTGCAGTGCATTGCCTGTATGACGGGTGTCTTAACTGGCAGTTTCTGGTCGTTTTCGTGAAAGAGATACAGGAGTCTCTCCTTTATTAAGAGAAATAGCCATATATCGCCGTTAGCTTGCAGTGGTTATGGGTAGGCCTCTTTTATCCTGCCATTCAGATAGGCAACTGGGAGTTAAAACTGCTGTATATGCAGAGTTCTCTGAGAGCCTGCATTTATTAAAGTAGGGGAAAATGTATTTGTGTTACCTTGGGTTCTGCCTTAGCTCACGGTATCTTAGCTGACTGTGTCTTAGCTGACTGTGTGCTAGCTGACTGTTTCTCAGCTGATCGTGTGTAAGGTAAGAATGTCACAGCTGAAAGTGTCATAGCTGACGCGCATCGTAGCGGACTTTGTGTCAGTTGGCTGTGTGGAAGTTAACCGTAAGGTGACCGTGTCTTAGCTGACTCTGTCTCATCTTCAGCGCCAGAACACCGGCGTCCCTGGCGGCCCGCCTCTGCCCCCTGGACCCCCGGGTGGCCCCTTACCGCCTCCTCCCCCTTCCCCTGCTCCTCCTCCACCACCGGGCGGCATGCCGCCCCCTCCACCACCGCCCCCCGGCGGTGCACCCTTGCTGCCGCCCCCCCCCCCCCTCCAGGTGGACCCCCACCTCCTCCCGGACGCCCGCCCATTGGAGGGGTCCCGCCCCCGCCCGGGGCGCCCCTGGGCCCGGCACTAAAGAAGAAGAACATCCCCCAGCCCTCAAACCCTCTCAAGTCCTTCAACTGGGCCAAGCTCTCCGAGGTGAGTGTGGTTCTACTGAGGGGTCAAGAATATCCAGGGCCCTGGGCAACCTGTCCATCATATTAGAGCTGACTCTAAGGTTGACATTGACTGATTGGTCTTCAGCAGCACCACTGATTGAGGTTTTAGGCAGGAAATCAATACAGCATCCTTCAGTACAGCACTCCTTTTTCTAAACTCCTCCAGGGAGCAGTGGACTCATACATCTACAAAAGAATTGATGATAAAAATTCACAGTGTAAACCATCTAATTGGTCATGGCTTTGAATCCATGGCTTTGAGGACGTACGAGCGTTTTGACGTTGTTGTGATGTTTCTGTGCAGAACAAGCTGGAGGGCACTGTGTGGACGGAGGTGGATGACGTGAGGGTATTCAGGATCCTGGACCTGGAGGATATAGAGAAGACCTTCTCAGCTTACCAGAGACAGCAGGTAGCGTGGGCGCGCACACCCTGGACACCCAGGGAACAGTTTATAGCCCCCACCCCACCCCACCTGTCTTTTTCCATTTGGACATGACACTAATATGCATGCCTACATTATGCATGGAGAACGCGTGCTGCACGCATGCTGCTCTGTGAAACTCATGCATACCTCATGCAAAATTGCCATGCATACCTCATGTAAAATTAATGCATGTCTCGCGCAATCTCATGCACGCACTCGGGGAAAAAAAAAAGCAGTGCACCTGCCTCATGAATGCACTTGCCGAAATATAACACACTTGACAGTTAAATGGAGAAGCATGTTTTTTTCCTGTTTTGCAGCGGTTGTGCTGTTTTTTTAACAGAGAGGCTAATTATTGATGAATCCCTCAGTGCATGCCTCAGGGTGGCGGTGTCTGTTGCAGAGGGGGCCCTTGCCAGAGGGGGCACTGGTTTCGAAATCACGCTCAGCTGCTTTGTTTAGTGGTCTGCCAGTAATGCTGCCTCTCACAGGATCTCTCCCCAGTGAACACTTGGTGCTTCTCCCCAGTGCCCAATAGCACATGCCATACTGTTCGAGGAATTTTTATTGTGTCCTCTCTCTCTCAGAACTGCAGAGTGACAGTAGAGATGTAACTGTGAAACCCCTTCTGCCTATTAGCACATAGAGGTTTATTGGGAGAGATCTTGTGCATTCGTAGGAGGTTAACTTCTTCAGTACCATTGACATGCACATTAATCTAGTACTTTATGTACACTAATTTTGCAGACGTGTTTGTTAATGGCTTCTAGGTCTGTGACTTGTGGCTTAAACACAGTAAAAATGGAGGGAAATGGTTTGGCCCCGAGGTGGTACTCTAGCCAGGACTTTAATTGAAAAAATGCTCTGTTTTATTTTCATCTTGAGTCAGACTGTTTTGAAGTGGTACTGAAAAAGGCTTGCCCTTGCTTTACCTCCTTGCTCGCAATCAAACCCAGGATAATAACATTAGCGCCCCGTTGGTGGCCACGCGGCCACATGTCACACTAACAGCCTTCCTTTCCTGCCATGAGCCTCTGCTCGCCCATGTGATTGGCCTTCATTTGCATTCACTGGTCATCGACTCTGAACTGGCCTTGTGTCACCATTACCGCACCATCACTCTAATGAATGCCGCATCTTTCTTGCTCCTTTGCCTGCGTTCTAGGACTTCTTTATGGTCAATAACAACAAACAGGTGAGTTAACGTGCACGTCAGTCACCATTGTGTCTGTGTGTGTGTGTGTGTGTGTGTGTGTGTGTCTGTCTGTCTTTGTGTTTGCTGTCCTCCTTTACCTCTGTGTCATGAATGCCAGGTCGGCCTCCATGTTCACGTCCAGTTTCAGGTGGTCATTTTTAGGTGTCACTGTGGGGTCTCTCTGCTTGTGTCTGTCTTTGTGTTTGCTGTCCTTGTTTATGTCTGTATCAGGAATGTCTGCTGTGTTCAGCTATGCCATATGGACCAACCAAAGAAGCCTGTGTTCTAGATTTGCGAAAGCACCACATTAATGAACGGGCTGTTTCTGTTTATTAATTACAAGTTCAAGATGTTTCTGTGCATAATTGTTGGTTCACTGGCATGCAGACGGAGTCTTGAAACAATAAAAGGCTTGAGATGTCAAAAAAAAAAAGTCTCTCGTTTGGCCCTCAGATGAAAGCACATTTCATCTCAGAAATGCACCCCGCCCTTTCAAGCGGTCAGCATTTCCCAGCAGGCTTGTGTGTCTCCGTTTATGTCCATCTGCTCAATGTCCATTCCCAGCTCTCCCTTCTATGTCCTGCCTCTCCCCGTGTCCGTGTGTGTGTGTGTGTGTATGTGTGTGTTTGTTTGTGTGTGCATGTGTGTTTGTGTGTGCGTGTGCCTGTTTTGTAAGTGTCTTAATTATGTGTGACCTCTTGCCAAGTGTAAATGTTTGGTATCGGGGCAACATGAGAGGCCTGGTTTTTAAGGTCTGAGGTGGACGTGTCATAGGCCAGGAGGACAGCCTTGCCCTCTTAGACAGCTGAGGAGCTGTGTGACCTGCTCAGACCCAACACGTTTTAGTGTCTTTTCCAAATCCATATTAGCCTGCCTGTTCTGTCAATTCTCCATTGATCACATCCATTCCATTAGATCCATCTTCCTTCATTACATCTATTATCCATTAAAACAGCCCTTCAGTCTGTAACATCTTTAAACATGACAACCTGAACACTCAAACACTATTCTTAGTGTTTTAGAGCCCTGGTGATCTTACAGGCCTTGTAGTTGTGCACTATTGGTGGAAGTACACTGGCTCATAATGTACCCAGAGTTCATGCCACATTTAAAAGTGTTTATTTAAATAGAAATGGTGGTGACAGTTTCTCCTGGATGTCCTGTCCACAGAAAGAAGCGGAGGACGACTCCCTGAGCGCTAAAAAGGTCAAGGAGCTGTCTGTCATTGACGGCCGCCGCGCACAAAACTGCAACATCCTGCTCTCTCGGTAAGCCCGGGATCCGGTCCCTCAGACGTGAAGTCATTTCCTGTCAGGTGTGGAGACACGTTTATTCACTGTTCTGGCTTCCTTCCTCTCGTCTCACTCCAGGCTTGGCATTAGTTTATATATGCTGGGTTATATATGCTATCGTTTTCACTTGTTTTTGGAGGGAAGTCAGTTTTCACGTCTGATAAAGTCTGCCTCAGCCTGGAATTATCCTGAACCTTTTCAGATGGAGACAATTTTGGCTTGGTTTCCCCTCAGGCCTGAGGCACGTCCCTTTTTGGTTACCATGTTAGCAGACGCAACACAAAGTATAACAAGGTCCAATTGTCCACTTAATTCATGCATCCTTAGTGTTTAAGATTATATAGGTCATGTGATTGGACACAGTGACAATGCAGCAGAAACAAATCTTTTTCGGTATGATGCTCTGCAGAATCCTAGCATCTTATTGTAGGCATGGCTTGTTGACATTGAAAGCAATGCAACAAATACTATGTGTTCACAACGGTTTAGCCTCCACACAGACTGGTGTCCCCCTTGAGTTGAGAAAGCCATGTACTGGTCAGGAATGGGCCCTGCATTTTCTCAGATTCAGTCGACCTTAAACGCTGCTGGCGATTAGGAAATGTAAAGGTTTTTCTGCCTTGTTGCAGAGGCCTTGTGTGCTTAATCTGTCAGTGCACAAAGCCTCTGCAACAAGGTGGCCAGCCATAAAGCCCAGACTGCAAGACAGTCTGCTGGTCAGTTTGTCCAGGGAACTCAGGTAAAGAAGTAAGATTGGTGTGGCTCCTGTTCCAGGCTGAAGCTGTCCAATGAGGAGATTAAGAGGGCCATCCTGACCATGGACGAACAGGAAGACCTCCCCAAGGACATGCTGGAACAGGTGGGTCCTGGGTAACGTCACCAGGTATTGCCAGGGCGACTGGAAGAGCCGAGTGCCACGCAAGCCCAACCTCCTCTGGCCAACTCAGGCTGTGTGTTTGCTGGCCTGGTGCAATCCAGTATGACTGGTTGCATCTTGGCTGATGGAGTCTTGCCCACCACTGATGTGCTGCTGACCCCAGAGCAGCCATAGAGCTGAACTTCTTTGGTTTTGCTTACAAGCAGGTTTGTGTCAGCTTGTGAAGAAATACATGACACTCCTAGCAATATTTGAGCGGCTTCACACTAGCTTGTGATGAAGGAGGCCATATGTTTGTGCTTTAGTCGTTCTATTTCCTGTTTTGGAGAGACTGCAGACGAAAGATCGGAGTGAACAACACAGATTACATGCAGGTCTGGCACAATGTGTATATTCTCTGTGTTACCTCACAGTTCTATTTCAGTGTAACTACTATAAGTGAGAAGGACCACGCCCACCTGGTTATGTGTAAGGACTAAATGTATGGGTGGTCAGCCTCAAAGTTATTAAAGTATATAGAAAGAAATCAAACTGAATTTGAATTTCGGAAGCCTTTTCATGGCTTTTTGTTTTAAGTGGGGTCATAATTAAAAGGCGACCATTGTAGATCTTGCCCGCAAACTGTCCAGAATATCATTATAGCTGTTAGCATCTGGGCACTGCTAGGAGTCCTCTTGGCTGCGGAACAGCTGTTACTCAGCAGGTGATCACTTGGTTTCCTTGGAGATGATTGAAAAAGGCTAAACACAGTCTGCGTGGGTTTATTTGTTTTAAACAGCTTGCAGTTATTATGTCATTATAGATCTTTCTTTTATTTTGACAAGGAGTGTCTTTGTTAACTCCATTATGGGTGGAACTGTTGTGTGCTGTCAGTCTCTGGTTGAACCAATCAAAATCTCCTTTCTTCAACATAGTGTAACAATTAAGAAATGTTACAATAAAGCACTGGGTCTACAAAGCATTGTGTCTTGTTTCCAGGGAAGTGCCTGTGGACGTTTACCTCATTAGTGCCCTCTTGGTGTGTGACGATACATTTATTTGTATTGACAAAAAAATGGATACAAAAGCAGCAATACAGCTCTATCAAAGCTGCATGTGCAAATCAGTCCATACCATTGATTTTTGTCGTATTCAATTTTGTTCTTATAAATGCAGCAATTTGGATGAAACTAGAGGGTGTGTGTTTATTGGTCCTCAGCTGTTGAAATTCGTCCCTGAGAAGTGTGACGTGGACCTCCTGGAGGAGCACCGGCACGAGCTGGACCGCATGGCCAAGGCCGACCGCTTCCTGTACGAGATGAGCAGGTACGCCCCGCCGCCGCGGAGAGGGGCGACCCGCCCAAACGGGCCAGGGGACGCTCTCTGAAAAAACCATCCTGCTAAAACCGTTCAACAGCTCCAACAGGAGTTTAACATTGATTTTTAAACACCCTCTGAAGTCTGAGTCTCTGTAAGTGTTTGATTGCCAGTCTCAGGGAAAACACTCATTTGGTCAGAGCAAACACATACCAGCTATGTGCGCCTTATAAGGTAATTGAAGAAATTCTTGGTACATCCAGTTGAATGTCAATCTACAGTCAGGTTGTCATTTTCTTTCTCTGGCCTTGATATCCTCCGTGCCAGCAGTAGTCATAGGGGCAGCAATGTGAAAGCTTGCACTGATCTTAAGGAAGATCGATGGATGGACTGTAAGGCGTTTGATGTTCGTAAGCAAAGTGCCCAACCCCTTTTTGCTGATAGGAAGGATCTGCTCCTTTTTCTGTTTACTGCTGTTTTTCAAAAGCTTTCTAATGAGCTGTGAGATGCTAAACAGCTTTGTTGGCAAAGACATTGCATTTCAGACATGGTGACTCACTGTCCCAGAGACATCATGACTCGCTGTAGGAGAGACACTACACAGACAGTTCAGTTCCATTACATTATAACATTACTTAATGGTATACAAACACTGTTACACAAGCACATAGGCACGAGGAAGCCTTTACAAAATGCCACTATACTGTAAGCTTATGTGTTTGTGTATGTATGCAAACCCCCTTCCAGTGCTAAGTGTTATCTGAAGCTATACAGGTTAAGCATTTAGCTCTGTTGAATAGACATATTGTTAGGGTTTGCAGGTTTGATTCCTAGGTGGACTGGGTTCATGCCCTTGGGTGAGTTTCTACATCTCCATTTTTTCAGTAAATATCCAGCTGCATTGTGGGTGATGTATATTATGTATGTCAAATGAAAGTCATGATTGTCATCTTGGACAGTAATAAAATAATGTCATGATGGTGCAGATTTGGGGGGTTTTGCTGCGATAATCAAACATGCCATTTGATCTATTATTTGATCCTGTTACCTATGCGGGAGGACGCAATTCAAGTGAATCACAACTTTGATGACTTGGTCCTGAATGCTGTCTCTGTAAACTACGGTATTGGTGTTTCCAGAAGGAGTCTGGGTGCTCCTGCTTAAACCTCCCCAGGGTTTACAGGAATCGTGAGTAAGCGCGGCACAGGTGATCTGTCAGTAGGAGCGTTTTATTAGACAGAAAGTGATGTTTAAGCAGCGCTTCATTTCTCCTGGCTGTGGTGAGGGGAGGCTCGCTGTGGAGCTGGCAGTGGCCCCAGCCAGAGCCCCCCGGAGGATTCTGGAACTTTAAAAACAACACAGGCGGAACGGTAGCCTCTGAATGCGGGCCAGAGACTCAACCGGCTAACCGCAAACCATCAACCGCGTAATATGCTCACACAACGTTTGCTTTCCTTTTCTTAATAATCGGTCCTGTCGTTTTGCGTTACGCTGTTCGGTGCAGGGTTAACGTGTAAAGCTGTGAAGGGCTTAGCAGTTTACCCAGTGGAAACCAAGGGCAATTTTGTGGCTGATCCGAGCCCTGCGGAGCTGGGTTCCTGTTCTGCGAGCGGTGGCTTTTCCTGGCTTCTGTCAGTAATCTTTCTCTCCTTTTTTTCCCCTCTCACAGGATCAGTCACTACCAGCAGAGGCTGCAGTCCTTGTACTTCAAAAAGAAGTTCGCCGAGAGGATTTCTGAAATCAAACCCAAAGTTGAAGGTGTGCACACTGCTTTTGGTTATGAAAACAAGCAATGTACTGACAGGCGCATTGGAACACTGAGTGTCTAAGGCTAGCTGTCTCTTTCATGTGGTGTGTCCAGAGAACATAAATCCATTCACGTTTACATTTGCATTTATTCATTTGGCAGGCGCTTTTATCCAAAGCAACTTACAAGTGAGGTAGAGTACAACACAAGCAAAAAGCCTTAAGGAGTCAACAATATTATAAGCACTGCATGACCAGGTTTCAATGGTTGGCCTGGTTGGCCAGGCAAGGGACAAACTAGCTGGTAAAGCTAACGAATGTGTTAAACCATTAGATTACTTTTATTTTTTCATTCGGCTGTAAGGCTAAAGTGAATAAGTATCTGATTTGTATTTGAACTCTGAAAGGCACCGTATTTTTTGATTATTTATTGTTACCAACAGATTACTATTTAAACGTACAAATGTAATCATAGCTTAACATACCTCAGCACAAAGAGGGTGAGTCTTACAAAGCTGAATGATAAACACATGGTATGTTCATTGAGACACTATTCTTGGTTTTACATTCTTCAGAGAACCATTCTTGGTATTACGTTACAGACGTTGAGGGAGCACACCTTCACACAAGTGTAGAATGCAGCCGAGAATGGAGTGTTTTATGTGTGTGTACGTGCGTGTCCTAAATTCCCAGGGCAGCGCTCAGGTTTGCACGCCAGTTGACAGAGTGTACACATTAATCATTCATTCTGTTCACCAAGGAAACGCACCAAGATGCTTTAATGGCAGTGGAAGCAGTGTGTTGATTCTCAGACGTAAACATTACGGTTGTTGCTGTGTGTCCTTCCTGCACCCCCCCCCCCCCAGCTTTGGCCAAGGCCTCTAAGGAGGTCCTGCAGAGTGTAAACCTGAAGCAGCTGCTGGAGGTGGTCTTGGCCTTTGGCAACTACATGAACAAGGGCCAGAGGGGAAACGCCTACGGCTTCAAGGTGTCCTCCCTCAACAAGATCGCCGACACCAAGTCCAGCATTGACAAGTAAGCCTGGCCTGGCCTGGGGGGGGCGGAGCGGGGTGTGGTCCTCCTCTCTGAAGCGCGTTTCCTTTTAGAATGTATCCAGCTGGAGCTGCAGGTTGACTTTGAAGCTTTATTGGAAAAGAATAGTGAAAATGTTTTGTGCTTGGAGTTTATTTTAGTGTTAAGCAGAAATAGTGTCCATTGGCCTTATGAGTTTTGATTTATGAATGCATTGAATGTCCAATGAAACACTTACCCTGGGTTTTCTTGTAGACCTACCGCGGGTGCTTTTTGATGGTGACCTTTGTAATGGTGTGCTTCTGTGTATGTGTTTCTGTCTTTCTGTCTATAGGAACATCACTCTCTTGCACTACCTGATCACCATTCTGGAGAAGAAGTACCCAAAGGTGCTGCTGTTCCAGGAAGACCTACAGAACGTTCCAGAAGCTGCCAAAGTCAAGTGAGTTCCGCCAGGAAGTGTCAAATTGTCCACTTAGCTGGGTGCTGTTGGGATGGCAGTATGGTGTACCATGAGGATGGGGGGAAACTGAGGAAACCAGTAGGACTGCATGTTTGCATCCCAAGGCAAGACGCTCCTGTTGAGTTTGGGAAGGGGGGAGCAGCACTCCTGATTGGCCACCAGGATAACTTCTGAAAAGCCCCAATGGGATTCCACTATCTCAGAAGCATTGACTTGTGTCATTCCTTGTGTTTGTGAATAGCACCATCCTGGCTCTGCACGGGATCCATTACTTCTCAAGGGAGGCTCCTTCTAGCTCCCAGACAGCTGAATACAGGCCAAAGGGTTACATGTGGATGGCTGTTTGAAGCAGCCAGCTCATGGCTGATCTGCTACACTGAGGGGTGAAATACTGCATTTGTCCAATTTGGCATGCACTTGTGGCTGTTGTGGTTCTTTTTCGCTGTCTCGGCAAGGAGTTTCTTTGTTCTCTGGATTGACCCAATTTGAGGACAGGCTGCTCCTTGGCGCACCTTATAGCTGGATCTCGGAAGGCGCCGGCCTTCCTGTTAGTGGACAACAATGGGCCGCACAACAATAGCAGTCGCTCTCCTCTCATGTGGGACAGAGGTACAGAGGGACACAAAGTCCCGGGAGGGCCTCCAGGGTGTCCAGGCTGCGATGAAGCTCTATGTGCAGCACTGGGACAGGGGGGAAAGCTGCATTCCAGTACTACTGTATGCCAGGGTAAAAGTCCATCATTACTCACAGGTCCTGTTCCAATGTCTGGGCTTTTCTGGTAGGACCAATCAGATGTGAAGGCCATACAAAGTAAAACATGGAGGGTTAAGATGCGGTTTTTCTAGTGGGGGGAGGTGTGTGCATAACTCCGACATGCCCTGACACAACCCTCGCTCTTCTGCAGCATGACGGAGCTGGAGAAGGAGATCGGCGTTCTGCGGAGTGGCCTGAAGAACGTGGAGAACGTGAGTACTCCAGGAGTCCCTCCTATAGGACAGTCCTGTCGAATGCTTCCACAATACCCCTGACCACCGTCCAATCACTGGTACCAGGCAGAGACCGACCGCTGTCCATTTAACTGCACTGCGACGCATGTTGCACCCTTTGGACTGCACTTTCCTCTCTTGGAGATGAATCACCATGGAAGGCATTCAGTCTAAGGGCCTTGGTGCCATGTCTGTAACTCTGAGTAATGAATTTAAGTGATGATTACATTTATCTTTATTCTTAGACAGTATTTTCAGTTCATTTCAATGGCCGTTGAGGTGGAGAGCTCAAAACTGTAGAAATGGGGACAAAAAACTTGCTTTCATTTGAAATTGGGTGCCCCACAAATTTAAGGTGACTGGGTTTTCTGTCTTGATGGTAACCATGGTAGATAATGATTTAAAATGGCTATTGATTTTCTATTTATCTCGTCTCTCTCTCTCTCTCTTTTTCTCTCCCGCTTTCAAACTCTCTCCTTCTGTCGTTATTTGTATGTTTTTTGCTCTCCTTCTGTCTCTCACCCTCCCTGCCCCCCTCCTCCATCTGTCTCTCCCACTCTGTCTCTCTCTTCTATCTTCTGCTGTTTCCTCTCTGTTTCTCTCTTGGCATTATTCTCTCTCCCTTTCTCACATGTTTTTCTCCCACTCTGTACTGCCTCTCCCCTTTCTGTATCATCTGTCTGTCTCCTGTCCCTGTCTCTCTTCCCCTCTCTATGTGCTATGTTCTTCTTCCCATCCCTTTCCCTCTCCACCCCACTTTTTAACTTGTCTCTTTCACTCCAAAGGAACTGGAGCACCAGAAGAAGTGTCCCCAAGCTCCAGGGGACAAGTTTGTGTCGGTGGTCAGCCAGTTTGTCACCGTGGCCGGCTTCAGCTTCTCTGACCTGGAGGACTCGCTCCTGGAGGCCAAAGAGCTGGTGAGAGCAAAACTCTGGACCCTTCCACCGAAAATCGTGTGTCCTCAGATCTCAAATTATCCCCCACACACTCCTGATATCGTCCTTAACTGTCAAAGAGCCTTTGCAAAATGCAGTTCACTGAAGTAGAAGAGAAATTTCTATTTCAGCCTCAGTACATAACACACAGGCTGTCCTATTTTTTAAGAATCTGTGGATCAAAGCAATATATGTCCTTTACTTTTAATTATTTGCTTGCCAGATACTCTCATCCACAAAACCAGTGCCTCATACTGGAGTTGAACCTGCAACCTCCTGATCAGGAATCCAGTTTTGTAACTGCAGTCCCACGCGCCTATAAAGTTGAAGTGGTGCTCAATCTCTCAACCCCAGCTCTTTCAGAAGGGCTCCTAGGACACCCTCACCCACTTTTAATGGACTGAGCACCACAATGAGTGCACGGGATTGTGGGAGGCGGCCCCCTCCGTGAGAGTGATTCCCGAGCCACAGCCGGCAGGTTTATCGGCCCCCGGTGAACGGTGCCCCCCTGCGTGGCAGGGGAAACAGGAAACCGATGAGTTTATTTGCGTCACACATCCTGTCAGGCACGCCGAACCTCCTGTGAGCAGTGAACCTGTCGGCGTGCGTAATTCACGTGGCGTGTAAAACGCAGGGACATGCACGAGAGTCTGAGGCCGTAAATCGTGATTTATTCTTTTATTTCATTATTTTCTGCAGCTGCTGAAGCAGTCGAGTACCTTGCTCAGGAGTACCACAGCAGTGTAGCACCCGAGGATTAGACCCATGCAACAATCAGGGTGCGTTAATCACGCACTGATTACCTAAACTGGGCCACCCCCTCCCTCCTCAGCAACGGCTGATGCTCATCAGCGCCCTCATGTGGTCAGACGCGACATAGCGGCCACAGATTCACTGTGAATGCCAGTGATCTGCGATGGCAGAAGCCTCCTCTGTATTCATGCATTTCCTTCTTCATGCACTGGTAGTAAAATTTAGTCTAGTTTGGGATGTGTGACGCTTTAGAACAGGAATGTCTTGGACCACAAAAGCTTGGTCTGTGTGGTGTTCCTGCAACATCTCTCATTTAATTTGGCCATTTATAGCCAGGCTAGAGGTTTGTGAACAGGCCACAGGCAGGTGACAGTGTTGTTAGTGTCTGTGATGTAGCCAGAGTCAGCCACAGAGGGCGTGTCCCTCTACCCTTGTACCAAAAGCACAGGTGCTCCATAAAACAGGTTTTATGACTTTAGCGGAGGTTTACGTGGGGCCCCAGCATCCCCTGCATCCCCTAGCTTGTCGTCTGCAGCGGCCCCCTGTGGTTCGAACATGATAAGACCTGATGAAAACGGAATCGCAGTCCCTTCCTGCCCGAGCCCCACTGGCACGAGGGTGTTGAGATGACATTAGTGGGGCTCGTGTCTTAACCCAGACCCCCTTCACGTCCCACAGTTCCAGAAGGCGCTGAAGCACTTCGGTGAGGACCCTGCCAGGATGCAGGCGGATGAGTTCTTCGGCATCTTCGACCAGTTCCTGCAGTCCTTCGCCGAGGCCAAGCTGGAGAACGAGAGCATTCGGAGACGCAAGGAGGAGGAGGAGCGCAGGGCGCGCATGGAGGCCCAGGTCAGTATGCAGCACCCCCTTTAAACCCGGAACCCTGGGGAATGGGGGAAGCGCAGCCTCCAGTTCACACTCCAGTCAGGACATAAAAGGTGGAACACAGGGCTTGCACTTGTCAGACAGGTGAAGGGGCACCAAAGTTCTTGGGAACTCATTATAAAAAATTTACAGCCATTTTGAGGCCTCCTCCATAAATTTATCACAAACCTGGTTCACGCACTCTAGGAGTACTCTCTGTAGCCATTTTCAGAGCCAGTGCTACACTGCCAGGGCAGACAGTCAACCTTGTACTTAGCAAGTGTAAATCATTTTATGTCATCACAAAATTGATGTAATTCCATAACACAAGGTCACAAATTGGTCAGGTTCACTTTCAGACCTGTGTTTTGTCAAACAAAAGTGGTGCAAAGTAACAGTATACCTTCTATAACTTCTAAAACTAAATGCCATGCATGTGCTAAATGGAAAAAGTCTAGAAAAAGAGTGCTTAGCTTTGGCCAGTTCACACACTGCTGTTTTTCCTTTAGACATGTGAACTTTGCTCATGGGGTGGGGGGCGGGTGTAAATCAGTTGCAGCTATATCTCATTCATGTTTTCTGCTACAATTTTCCCCCTGGTTGCTATGGGAAACCACAACAAGAAAGAATGAAAATAAGGTCAATGGAACCTCTATACAGTACAAAGAAATCCGAATGATATCAAATATATGAGTAACACCATCAGCAAAAACGTGCAGGGCCTATTACAGTACTGTGTGTTATAAGGAAAATACAAGCTCACTGGTCCATAGCCTCAAGATAAGCAGGTATATCCTATATCTTTGCCCATCCATCAGAAAATGTGTGTAGCTATCAATGAACATTTATTTAATAGATTCTGACAGGATCCAGGAGACTAACGTGAACCATATGTTGGTCGGGTTGTATCCTTTCTGCTTTGACAGACATGAGCACCTAGAGTTACATTACATCACATTATTGTCATTCAGCAGATGCTCTTATCCAGAGCGACTTGCATAGGTTACAGTTTTAGGTTAAGTACCTTGCCCAGGGGTAAAGCAGCAGTGGCCCAACATGGAATCGAACCAGCAACCTTTCAGTTACGAACCCTGCTCCTTAACACTGTACTACACTGGCGCCTTTTCGGGTAAATCTGTGCCTCTTGTCCCCCCTCCTCAGCTGAAAGAGCAGCGCGAGAAGGAGCGTAAAGCCCGCAAGGCCAGGGAGAACGGCGAGGAGGACGGCGAGTTCGATGACCTGGTGTCTGCGCTGCGCTCGGGCGAAGTGTTCGACAAGGACCTGTCCAAAATGAAGCGCAACCGCAAGCGTATCAGCAGCCAGGCCGCCGAGACAGGCAGGGAGCGGCCGATCACTAAGCTGAACTTCTGAGGCTGCTTCTCAGGAGGGGCCTCTTCCCGAGAGCTGCTCTTTTCCCCCCACCAGCCACGCTGCCCCCTAGTGGCCTGCCTGCCTCGTGACGCTCACCTCCCTGACTGTAACCCCCCACAGAACTGAAACAGAACTGAGAAAATGAAAGGAACAGGATGTTAATCTTTCCCTCTGCTGCAGAGACTCAAAGAGACTGTGACTGTCTGGAAACAGTACCAAAAAAATAAGAAGAGAGAAAAAGGACATTTTGTAACACAAAGCATGGACTCAAAACTAACAGGGCGAAGTCGCAGCGGCTTTCCAGTGCCCTGAACCGGCTGCCAAATGAACTTTGTATAAACTTTATTGACAGTGACTACAGGTCAGTGAACGTGACAGTGGACACTGTGGTGGGACGCCATGTCTGGTGGTACTGAGGACCGTTGGGCTCCGAGTCACGTGACCAGGTCATGTGATTCCCCCACAACCCACATGCCCCGCCCCCCAGGGGTGTGTATATGGCGCTTCCATTCACTTGTGGCTGTTTTTAAGAGGGAACCCAGCACAAGTCTCCACCCCCCCCCCCAACCCACCCTCCTCAGTTCCCCCGGGTGCAAGAAGATGCCCTCTGCTTCTCGCACAAGCAGATGAACTGATGCAGAACGCCTCTCGCTCAAGCTGAGGGAGAGAAGCCCCCCGAGCGTATCTGTTCCCACCAGGACATACAGAACCGTACCCTGCTTACATTTAAAACATTCCACATTGTGTTAATTGACAAAGGTCAAAGATGGTCATGTTACTGCTGTGTATAGTACATTTTAAAAATAACATTGCGAAATTTTCTAAGGCAAAGCATTGCATTGAGTTCCAGCCTGCCCAGGTGGTAAAAATCTGAAAATCTATTTTTGATCTGAAAATAAGTTCCAGATTTTAAGAGGGGGAAAAAAATATTTTGCTCCCTGTGAAAATTAGCTTTTTTTCATGCCATTTTGCAGCGTCTTAAATTACTGCATGACCCCAGGTTAGGGATCATTAATGCAGAAAGGAGCAGTGCTTTGCAATGCCTGAAGTCTTCTAATCTGAAATGACATGAACAGTTTTGGTATGTACCCAAGGGTCGCTGACAGGCCAGGTCTGTCACTGTGCAACACTGTGGTTATCAGTCTCAGTCCTTCTATGCATTCTCAGAAAGGTTCTTCTGCCCTAGTTACACACTGTCAGCTTTATTATGGGAAAAATGTATTTACTTTAAAAAACAACCACGTCATACAATATCCCTCCCTTCAACAAATCCTGTCGACTGATGTTCCCTTGAATAAAAACTTTTCTCAGCCTAGTTTGATGAACTGTTTTATTTAAATGTCCCATCTTGTGTAAAATTGATTTGACATAAATAAAAATGCTGGAGATGTTACTTTTCCCTTATTGTATTTTAATCGTAAGTTTTACTGTAAATTTCTGACAGAATAATCAAGAGTTCACGTCATTATGTGTAACTCTTTGGTTATCTAGTCTTTGCTGCTGTGGTATCTTACACTGTGGGCAAAGATCGCCATCTAGAGGCTCATTTGAGTAATTGTCTTGAATGTTCAAATAACAATTTGAGAATTTTGACATATGCAGTACAGCAGACCATTCAAAATGAACAGGAAGGGGGATGTTACAAAGTACACAAACACATAAGACAGATGTTGTAATTTATAAATGGGGACACATCAACCAATCAAACATGCCACGTACAGTTCTAGAGTTGGTGAGGAGATTCTTCAGCCTGGATTCTTCTCCAAGCACAGCTTTTAGTGGCTCATTTGTCAAAATATATGAATCGCATTCCAATCACAACATGTATGGTAAGACCCTACAAAGCTAAGGTTTAAACTCAACAGAGAGCAGTTCATTGGTTCAAACCTATGCAGGGCCTATAGGTCTTTGTATATATTCAGGTCCTGCTGTACATGTAGTGTCTTCTCCTCTTGCAGTAGAGAACTTACGTACTGACAGCTGGTTGTGAGATCATACAGCTGAAATCATCAAAGCCAAAAAATTCAGTGTTTGTGCATGCCTTTAAACTATCCTCCTGTCAGATCTTAATCTCCTCAAACCAACAGACAAAGGAGGAATGATTAATCATGGGGGGTCTCTGATGTTCTCACTAATAATTCTTTTAAAAGACATTTTTTCAATCAGCTTTTGAATCTTCCAACAAGAACACAGAAATGTCAGTACAGAGAGACCAAACAGAAAATTTCATCACAGAGAAATCCAACTTCAGTCCTTCAGTAGAAAATGTGAGGAAAAATATTATACAGATCACATGAAAAACAACCCCTTTTGGTTATTTTAATGTGTATCTGGTGTTTGTAGTGTACTGTAACTTTAGACTTTGGGATCATCTTAATGAGGCTGCAACCCAGCTATCTGCTCAATACAATTAACAATTAATTTTAGCAAACGTGTGAATCTACAGTGTGCGATTGTTATTTTGTGAATGATACTGCGTGTATCTATGGAATGGCATGGCAGGTGGCCGCCACCGCATTCATTTCAGAAGGAAGCCGCTTGTCAGATGGTCCTCGCTTTCCTGTACGAAGGTTGAGATGCCGGTGTAATAGGCATGACCGGAGACTTCCACCACAACCGCCTGGAACTCCCCGCACCTGGTCTCCTGAGAGAGAGAGAGAGAAAGAACAAGACCACAATCGTGACTGTGACTGCGAAAAAGGTTCAAAGGTGCATGAACTGTGGATGGGTGGCTGTTACCTCCACTGCTTTGCCGGTGAAGAGGGAGCCGGTAGCGCCGCTCTGGAAGGTTCTGGTCTGGCCCAGCTGGATCAGGCCTTTGTGGTACTGCAGGGCGATGCGGGCGGTCACCCCAGAGCCAGTGGGGCTCCTGTCCACCTGTGGGGCCAGTCAGATCACCAAGCCCCTTGTTAATTGGACCGCCAGCGATCTGTCACTCATAACACCAGGACCCAATCGAAGAGCCCTCTTAGCTCTAAACGATCATTATTTGGCTCTACATGGACACTTTGATTGCTTTTGTGGATCGTTATTGGACTCTGTGTGCGTGTTTGTGGAATGGTAATGGTATTCCTTCTAAGGATAACTAAAACAGTAACTGTATACTCATTTTTAGCAGGTTTTTTTTGGCTTTTCAGTTTTTTGCATTGTGTGCCATATTTAGTTTCATTTATTCATAGTATGGCTAACTGCCTATTGGTTCATATCTTCATCATGACCCTTTGTGTATGCTTGAGTTCTCACTTAATGAAGTCTGACACAGCTGGTAGATGAACAATGTTCTTTGAATGAATACACGTTCATATTTGTATATTCAGTCTCCTCTCTGTCAGTGAAATATACTGTTACAAGTTGTGCTAATATGGAAAAGCAAAGTAGTTTCACAGGTTTTTTATGTGAATAGATACCCCTTCAAGAAATTTGGTACAGGTGTCCCAATTAAGTATAATTAGCTGTTTCAATTTCTTATTCTAGGCCCCACTGAACAGCTAATTGCTCTTAATTAAGATGAATATGTGTTGGGATTACTAATTTAAGGGAATCACATGAATGGAAGTAACTTACAAAAATATGACAAGTATAGTTTTATTAGCACAAACATATTTCCATCGACCTACATCTTTAAGAGCTGTTAGCAGATATTTAAGTGAAGTCAAACAGATCAGTACTCATTTAAGAGCTCAAACCAAATAAATTGAGACTTCAGCTAGAATGATAATCATCATACACAGTGGGTCCCCAGGGCCATGACTGGGAAACACTGTCTTTCTGAATCGTCTGAGACCAGTGCCAGTGGGTAAAATGAGATTGTGAAGGAGTAGCCCTTCACCTCACCCCTAACAGACTAAATGTTCAATGTTTGTTTAATTGTCTACATTCCATCTTGTAAAATAAGCGCTTTAAATCAATCAACTACAACTAGAACAGGTTTCATGTTTGTCTTAACTGATTGTTTAATTGTTTTCTTGTCTTGTCTGTCTGTGAACTAGTTAATTGGTCACACCTGCCTTAATTAGGGATGTTATATACACAGGTGTCAGGCCACACAGGGTTGGGTTCAGATTGCTGGAAGCCATTTTGTGTGCTGGAGGTAGTAGACTGGTTCTCTTGTGTTTGTGAGTGTTTTTTTCTTCTTCTTAATAAATTATTGTTTTTGTAAAGTTTTACTCCTTCTGCTAGTTTATGTGCAGAGCATCAGCCAGCTCTGTCACAGAGATATAGTTTTCCTCTTATGACCTCTACAATATCAACCAATCAGATATTTCAGCAGTACTCATGCACTCCGCAGTACACAGTGAGGGGAATGGTGGGGAGGCGTGGCCTTGAGGCGTGGCCGGGAGGCTGACCTGGGCGTCGGCGAACACGCACACATTGGCCGTGGGGTCCTCCGTGAAGCGGTTGCTCCCGTCAGTGAGGATGGTGCCATACAGGAAGGCTAGGTCCGCGCTGGTAGGATGGTGAAGCGTCACCTAGCAACGGGATGAGGAGAGCGACGCCCACGCGTCTGCCAGTGCACTTCAACCCCATCCAGAAGCTCACATCTCACAGTTCAAAGCCGACCCCCGTCACTTGGTCTGGTCATTGTCAGTATGCAAAAAATGGGTTCCCCTTTACCTGCGATTTGACCGCATTGGTCACCGCGGTTGCTGCGTCCACAAGGTCCCTGGTCCTGGACTTGCGCACATCCAGCCCGAACCTCTCGGCATTGAGAAACACATAGAACGCCCCTCCGTAGCTTATATCCACCACCACGTCTCCGTGACCAGGAACGGAGACAGACACGTCTGAAAGGAAGGCAGTGATGCTCACTAATCTGAATCTATCACACTGCACTACCAGAATGTTAGGCCTGCCTGTCTGTTTCAAACCTGTATGTGATTGGCATGCATATGCTTGCTCCATGAAGCCATCCTTTTCCATCATTGCATGTAGACATTCTTCAATAAAATTCTACACCCCAGCTTGAGAGTCTTGTCGGCTTTGGGTGCTCGGTGTGCCTTAAGTTTAATGTTAAAAGAATGCCATTTGTTGGTACTTTAAGAGTGCACTGCATCTTTTAAAATGTACTAAGGGTAGGTCTCTCGGATCCGGCGGGGTTCACATATTATCTGGGTCAATTAAGATAGCCGGACACACTGTGACGTCACCACAATGACCTCACTTCTTGTAACTGGCTGTCATACGTAGCCAGCCTTCCCCAGCACGGCAAACGCGATTTGGAGTTTTCTAGGGTACTCTAAAATGAGCAGTAGCCTAACTAATGATTGCACGGTTTTCATCATCCGCGACTTCAAAAAGTGCTACAATTAGCACTCCGTTAATGAGTAACACCGAATTATCACGTAGGCTTCAAATTGCATCCCAATCGCAGCTCTACTCTACTTTTACCTTGTCACATTACGCGTGAAAAACTCCGGTGAGGAGGGATCACCAACCTGTTGCAAAAGCAAACGCTGGAACACTTTGAAACCTCACGGACCCAGTTTTGCCGCTGGAGTACCCGACAAAAGCTTTGACCAGCCCGCAGGGGCAGTGGATGTTCACCTGCGTCTCCGGGGACACGGGAGCCTTCACCAGCCCGTAGTCCACCGCAAAACGGCCGAGCGCGATGACGGCGTGTCCGCACATTGTGCTGTAGCCCTCGTTGTGCATGAAGAGCACTCCCAGGTCGGCTTCGTCCATCTCGCTCTGAACGATCAGAGCGCCGTACATATCGTAGTGACCCCTCGGCTCGAACATAAGCACCTTCCGGAGATGGTCGAGGTTCTCCCTAACGTAGCGGCGCTTGGCCAGGACCGTGTCGCCCTGCACTTCTGGGTACCCGCTTACGATGATCCGCAGAGGTTCTCCTCCAGTGTGCATGTCGACCACGGACAGCATTGGGCCTTCGTGGGGCGGAAGCTTCGCCATGTCCATAGCTAGCTACCTGCAAAACCAAATCAAACAGTAAGAAGATTAACTCATGCAAAATCACCACTTCCACAGTTAAAATAGCGGCAGCTACCTCATACAACGTTCTAAGCAGCCAGACATATCGAAACAGAAGCAACAATGTAATGTTTTCAGAGAAAATTAGATGAACAGCATATGAGTTCATACAATGAAATCCGCACAAAAGTAAAAATCTTAACCTGTCGCTTGAACTACCAATCAATATTAATGAGAAGCACCTCATGCAAATCAGCTGCTGAAAGCTCAACCTGATATAACGCTTCAGTCAAAACGGCAAACACTTTAGCTAAATACAAGACCCATCGTTAATAACATAAAATCATAGGCACAGGTACGTAGCTAACTTTCTTCCAGTCAACTTCCACAAAGCGAGAAAGTTCTGACCACCTGCAAATTTGTATCAATCACAGCGAAGCTTCAGTTGTCGCTGGAACTTCTCTACAGTTAGATAGGCAGCTACTGAATAGAAATACTTTGCACACACACTAAACGCCCTAGCCTGCTGAAACCGTTCACTTTGGAAGATTATGATATACGACGCAAAACTTAAACCCAAGTCAGAGGAGCTACAGTAACTTCTTGACTTCTTCGGTTATTTTGACATGTTTACCATCCACTAGACCCTCTGCTGCCACCTACAGTGTAGATGGTCAAACCGAACTGCAGAAGACGCTGATTTGTCCGACGATTGGAAACATTTCAAGGTTTGACTATTTCACTGATTCTCGATCCTGCTCCTGGGGCCCCCCTGCTCTGCACGTTTTCCGTCTTTCCCTGCTCTACCTACCTGACTGAACTCATCAGTGGCAGTTTTGATTAGCTGAGCACACCTGATTTAATCAAGACCATGTTAATCACACTAATCAGGTGTGTTTGGAGCAAGGATAGACAGTGGGCCTCCAGGAGTAGGATTGAGAAACACTGGACTCAGCCCTTTGTCTTATTTAAACGATATGCTGAGAAAAATTGAGTCTATGCTATTTCTCAAATCTAAAATCATTACTTCAGACAGTAATACATATTTTAAGCAGACATTAAAACTAAAATCCTTTCCTGTCTTTGACATTTTTATTTTAGCTTTTTAAAAAAGATATTAGTGAGTGACTAATATTGGCATACTGCAGCAGCTGAGCGGCCTTGTGAAAAATCCTGATTAGATGCCAGAGAAATGTTTTATGGGCTAGAGCCAGATTCACAGATTCTCCATGCTGGCTGGTCCAAATTTGAGGGAGACTTAAGGACAGTTAAGAAACAAGTGTACCTCTGTGATCAGAAAACTCAAGTCTGGTTTTTATTTAAGTCTATCACTGAAAATTTAAACAACGCTTCTAAATTCTCTGAAACTGTTAAATCTTTGACAGCCACTGGGGCTATCTCCAGTCTTCTCTAACATGGTATGGTAAATCCTGAAGCGATCACAGAAAATGCTGCTCTTTTTAATTCATTTTGCCAGCATTTATTTCTGGCTGAATCTCTCTTTGATGTTACAAATGTGGACATGTTAATCCTCAAACAATCTTGTCATGTCTAGAAGTATTAGCAGAAACCCAGTACCAGTAAGTGAGGCCTGTGATCCCTGTGAAAGGGTAGGACATAGAAAAACCTGCTGGGCTTGATAATTAGACCACTGTCTTTTAGAGCTGACTTTGCTGAATCCTTGCCCTGTATTTTTAACTTGTCACTCCTAACTATCTGTATCTCTGCTGTATGGAAATCAGCCTCTTTTAAAAGGAGGGAATCTGTCCGTATTTATAAATGCTTTTGGGAATCTAAGTTCCTTTAGAGATCGGAAAACACAACTTCAAAAGATGATCCAGCATCATATCTGGACAAAGTGTCACCTCCCATTATATCTGATGCTCACCAGAATGCCCCTAATATACAATTTCCCCTAGAAGAGTTTCAGGAAGTAGTCCAGAGAATGCCATACAATAAATTGCCTGGGCTACATGGGTACCCATGCAAGTTTTACAAGAAGCTTTGGCCACAGCTTCATTGTGTACATATGCCTGTACTCCAAGTCCTGCTAGTTCTGCTCTGTTTGCTTGCTTGATGAAAGATTAAAAAATGCAGGATTGCATGTCATAAAGGCATATCAGTTTATTCAATCCAGACTACAACACAGTGGTAAAAGCCCTCACACATTAGAGAATGTTTTGGCAGTTATTATTAAATCTGATCAGACAGGCTTTGCAAAATTTGGAATTCTGCTAGCGGAATCAAAGACCCTGCCCCTCTAGTTTTGCTTGTTGCTGAAAAAGCATTTGATGGGGTAGAACAGGACTCTTTCCTATTGCTGTTCTCAATAAATCTGATTTGGACTCAAATTCTGAATCAAATAGTTGTACTCCAAACCTTCAGGCTGTGGTAATTACAAATGACCTTTCTTCCCACGGATTTAAGATGGGCAGTGGCTCGAGGCAGTGCCGCCCCTTTTCACCTCCTCAGTTTGCCCTGGTAAAAGAGCTGCTTTCTGAGGTAAGAGTGAACGCGGACTCCTCTGGAAATGCAGGAGGGTAGGAGGAGTCCTGAATCTTGCTTTATGCTGACGATGTCCCCTCACGCATGACAAATCCAGGGCGGTCGATCCCCGCAGTGCTGGAGTGTATTTCACAACGCAGCAGCCTCTCGGGTTACAAAATTAATCTGTCCAAATCCGTGGCACTACCTTTAAATATCCCCTCTACTTTTAATATGAAATCTATATCCCTTTTTCCTGAGCTAAGGTTAGATTAAAGTGTCTTGGATATTTTTGTTCCTTTTGATTCTAAGATATATTTTTAGTAAATATTTCTTCCCTATAACCGAGAAAAATAAGTCCAACTAAGTGATGTTCTCTCAGTCTAATTTTTTGGCAGGATTAACGTGTTAGAATGAATGACCCCCCCTACTTCATTTGCCTTATGCCCCCTCCTTTTTAAAGGACTAAATAAATCTTTATGTAAATTCATATGGTACAATAAAAGGCAAACAGTTAAATGTTTTCAGTCACTAAAACCTAAAACGGAGGCGTTGGTTGCATTGTTGGTCTGTTCAGATTAGGCACATGGTTAGCCGGGGCACCAACAAGCTCAACTCCCTCTGGGTGAGTGTGTAGTCAATGGCCTGGAACCCACTATTGGTATAGTGCCTACCTCTGGCTATCACTCTGATGCATTGATGCTGAACTTTTAAAACAAATATTCATAACATTTATGTTAACTTTATGTTATGAATGTGGAACCAAAAACTTTGTTTGCACATTCATAACACATCTTACTTTTTACTGCTTTTTTACTCTTTTGAAGCCAGATGAAATCTGGTTTTAGTCTCTTTGTTACCTATGATTGACTATACATGCAAGCTTTTATACTATAGGTATAGACTACAGCTTTACAAGTCTTTGATACAGGCTACTATAGTGCATAATGCTTCATCACAAATGCAGGTACACTCATCCATAATTGCCTCTTTTATCAATACATCTCCTACAATAAGGATGTCCTAGGTAAACTTGCATCTGACCTCTGACCTCTGCACTCACTGATCCTGGAACAGTATCAAGTTACAGTCTGTGCTTCAATTCAGTCTCTTTTTAAAACACCTCATTCATGCTCAGAACTTGGCTGTCAGTTACAGTGCACCTTGGACTTGGAATGTGTTGCACAAACAGTTAAAAACGGACACCCTTGTTGCCATTACTGAATTGAAAAGAATGATTCACAACACTGCAACTGGGGAGTGTCCCTGTTTCTAACTGTTTATGTCCTGAATTCCACTCTTTTCAAATAGGCACTGTATACTGTTATATAGCGTTTTCATGTGTGGTTTGTTTGAAACCTATATGTACTGTAATTATTTCATGTCACCTTTGCAAAAGAGATTTTATAACTCAGTGTGACTTTCCTTTGTGAAGGATAAATCAGTAAGTTTAAAACTGTTGTATGCAGAGCTGCCACAAGAGGGCAATGTACACCCACCATTCATTCAATGGCGATCAGACAGGTGCCTGGGCATTTAAAATACCTCACCGACTGTGCAACATGGATTTCTACAAAATCGTTTTTGTTGTGTGGTCTGTCATTAAGTCTGTGAGTTTTTGCATTTTCATAACAGTGAGACCGCAACTCTCCGAACCCCCTGATGGAGATGTATAAATGCCTTTTACAGCATTGTGAAAATGCAGGGGTGTCGAAGTTTGATTCATCTCCGCATGCTTTCCCCATAATCCGTCTCCTAAATTAAACCAACATGGCATCCAGCTGACAAAGCAAAGCCGGCAGACCCCGGGGGACTCCGCTGAAGACATCTAGATTGAGAATGAACCACTTTAACAAAGTGCATTAACAAGCACTCCCCCCCCAACCCCACAGCCACCCCCCCCCCCTTGCCCCATCCCCCCCGGGGACTCAACTGCATCTCATGCCTGACAGCAGGGATGTCAAACTCAATTCCTTGAGGGCAGCGTGTGCGACAGGTTTTTGTTCCAACCAATTACCCTGGCTTAATTGGTCCAATTAGTTAATTAGCTGTATACATCTCCTCTGATGAGTTTCCCAGAGTACACTGCAGTACATCATTCCTGCTTGGGGCACATGTGCGGTCTCCTGTCTGTGACACATGCCTTGATCGGAAAGCATGGTGCCATTGCTTGTTTGCTCGGATGAGGCTATTAAGAGTTGCTTGGATTTTGCACGTGGTCTGTTTCTGCATGAACTCTGGCTGAACAGGTTGCTGAAGGATATGACAACGCTGTGCCACCTAGGGTACAAATCTGTAGGGTTACAAGCCCAGCGCCTTAACTTCTACTCTACTCTCTCACCGTGGGCTGGGGGGGTAGTGTAATTCTAAGTGAATGCATATTGGTGAATTCCCGCCTCGACTATTGCAATGCCCTCCTAGCTGGCCTCCCAGCGTGTGCGGTGAAGCCACTACAAATGGTTCAGAACGTGGCGGCGCGTCTGGTTTTCGATCAGCCCAAAAGGGCCCATGTCACCCCATTGCTCATTGAGCTCCACTGGCTACCTGTGGCTGCCCGTATCAAATTCAAGTCTCTCATGCTTGCCTACACAGTGACCTCTGGGTCTGCTCCGACATACCTGAGCTTAATCATACAGGCTTACGCTCCTTCTCGGCTGTTACGTTCCTCCCAGGAACGTCTGCTAGCACTGCCATCCCTACACACAAGGCAATCTCAGTCCAGACTATTCTCATATGTAGTTCCCCGCTGGTGGAACGAGCTACCTTATGCCATAAGAGCAGGGGCGTCCCTCTCTATCTTCAAGAACCTCTTGAAGACCCAGCTCTTCCGAGAGCACCTCCTCTCCTAAACACTTCTAACGACTCCGACACAATTCCATCTCTGCGCACTTTTTGCCTCGCACTTTTTTTCTCCTGTAACCATTTGTTTGTTTTCACCTTGTTTACCTTTGTTTTCTACTTTCCTTGACTTACTTAGTTGAGTTTAGTAGTTTAGGTTGCACTTAAAACTTACTCTAAGGTCTCCTACACTACTGTAGCTTGCTCGTTGTCCCTCACTTGTAAGTTGCTTTGGATAAAAGCGTCTGCCAAATCACCTAAATGTAATGTAATGTAATGTAATGAATGCATACTGGGGCTCTTTCAGTAATTTAGACTAGAGGCTCAGCTCTCAGAGGGTGTATTCTTTGAGAGCACTAAAAAGAGATCACCCTGACTGCAGGCTCTGGGTCTACAGGCTGTGGGAGCGCAGCGTGATCTCAGTGCAATCAAAACGGTAGGTATGATGGACCTGGTGCCATGTGTGGCTTTGATAAAGAGGTGTGTTAGCCCAGGGACAGACTCTATATCACAGAACTGCCTCTCTGTACGGATATGCAGATCTCCTCCAAGGGTTAGGCGTCTGAGAGAGTGCCAACAGCATTATTTTGGCATCCTGGGGTTTCTTTTTAAATGGCATCATAAACAAGGACAGATGGGTGGTGAGATGGTGGTTAGCATTTTCCTTGCAGTCCCCTGAATGACCGGCACATTCGCGGTTTAGTGAGTTCATAACAGCTGCAGCCATATCCCAGGAGTAACTCGCAGAACAGAAAACTACCACAGGCGTTTCACCACTACAAAACAAAGCACAACCTACGTGGCCACAGGCAGCCAGCAGCTGTATCAGTTCGGAAGCAGCCCGGGAGAAAGAGGGGTGCTGTTTTGCTGGGTTTCTCTACCCATGATGCAAAGCGTTAAAAACATGTTACCAGCCCCGCGCCGGTGATCCACCTGAGAGTGCCTGAAACAAGACAGAAACAACGTGAGATGGACGTTCCAAAAGCCCCTTCACCTTTGTCGTGCCGCGGCGATACGGCCCGTGACGGCGTGAGCCACTTCCCGTTCCCCAGTGTAAAAGCCCTCCGATGCAGTCGGCCTGTGAATGCTGCAGCCGTGGAGCGCCCGCCATCCTAAGCGAGCTGTCGGGAGTGAAGTAACGGGAGATTAATGCCTCAGCCCGAGCCACTGGCACGGTCACTTCCCCCCAAGTAGCTGAGTGTATTTAGTTTGCTAACCTGCCAAGCAATCAGATTAGCAAGAGAGCAAAGGCACCTCTGAATAGGTTATGTAAATGTCACAGCATTGTTTAATTAGGGGCTGGCTTAGTTTAGATGTGTGCCTGCAGTAATTAATCTTCGGTCAGGCAGCGCCGGGCATCCCCATAGGCCGTTAGCGAGAGCAGGGAAGTCATTCTTTTTTTTCCCCTGGACAGACGCACAGGGCCTAATGAAGTTATATGGCCACAATTAGAGATGTGCGTTTCGATTGGTTTGAGCGTTTGGCTTCTGAGACGGAACACCCGACTAATCGAATCATCCCGTCCTCTCTGCATAAGTAATGGATCGCTGCAAAGAGATTGACACTTTCTCCACGTATTTAGACAAAGGGATTAATAATGTCAGTGTATCATGGTACTTTGTTCATGGTTCTTAGGCTCAACTTATAAACGTTTATGAGAAGAAATACATCTCTGGATGGAGTTTAATTCTTTATTGATTGACAAGAACTTGAATGCTGATCCCTGTTATGGATTTGTGAACAGTCCAGTTGAATATTCCTGCAAACAGACACGTCCCACTTCGCAACAGGTTGTCTTTTCTCTGTTGGCTTCTGGATGAAGGCCATTCCCTCTTGAATTGTGGCTTGAAAGGAGAGGTTGGAGGCCTTTGAAGCAAATACACTTCCCATGCACCCCCCTCAGCAGTGGGCTCCCCTGAGGGGTGATGTAATCAACTGAGGGAGTGATTGAACTTCCACTTGATTTGCTTATGTAACTTGTTAATGAACACACCAACATAGGATACAGCAAATAAAACAGGACACACAAATCAAATATAATCTAAGTTTTAAAAAATTACCGGAACATTTGTGAATGTTCTCAACTGTAAACATATCTTAATGGGGTAAAGGGTGTGAGGAAAACGGAAAAATGATTCTAAAATTTTAAAAAATGTAATTGATTTTAAGTGTTACCCAAATTCAGCACTTAGCCATTGTATCCCAAACACAATATTTAATAATTTATTTGCTTTGCAGACACAAGGACAATGGAAAAAAGCTAACACCTTCCACTACACCACTGGCTATTTACTGATGCAGTTTGGGTTAATTACTGTGTTCACAGGCACAATGGCAATGCCTCACCTGGGACTCAAACTTGCAATCTTTGGTGTTATAAGCCCTGTGCTGTAAACACTTCACCAGCTCTCTTCGGGGGGTGCTGACTCTGCAGAGGTTTGTCAATACGCTGTCAATACACACATCAACGCAATTATTTTGGTAGTTTTCCGTAATGTTAAGTTGCTGCAAGCAGACCAGACTGAGACATACACAGTACTGCAGAACACAGCCGTCCTCACCTTAGTACCATCACACACACCCTGTGCCTTCTTTATATCACAGACACACCCTCCCATCTGCATATCACAGACATCTCTTGTCTTCTTAATATCCAGAAGCTGACAACAGGCTGTTTGTCAGACATTATTGCCAATGAAAGTCAGTCCTTGCTTAACAATTCTGTACATGCAGAGAAAAGCCAATCCAGTGTATATTCCTCTAATATACACTATGTCATAGTTTGGTAAGCTATACTGCACCTGTAGTGAATAAATGAGTAGAAGCTTTTAAATCAAATATAAAAAGTGGCCTTCTTCTCCCGCAGTTTAGAAGACAGCTTCATATTTCATGCCCTGCTCTAAAGCTATTGCAGAGACTTTCACAGAAACATTCCACACAACTTTCCATAATTGGACACAAACTGAGAATCACGTTCAGAGTCCAATCTGTAAAAAATAAATACATTTTTAAAAAATCATCCTCGATGCTGCAAATGTGTATGAGCTAAATTCCAGCAGCCACTGAATTCCTGATCTACTGTATCTGACTAATATAATTAATCCTTCCTCTGTCTGATTATACACATTAGCATCTGAGGCAGTACTTAGACTGATGAGTTCCTTATTTTGCCATTCAGATGCTTCTAATTTGCCAGTCACGCATGTATGTTCATTATAAGGGAAGCAGTCTGTGAAATCTGATGCCCTGGCAACTGCCGTAAGACTCGCCCACCCCCTTCATGGCAGAAGCAGAGACTGCCGCCGCCGCCTGCTACAGCAGCTGCGGTTCCAGCCTGTTGTCTTTGGACCATGCCATCACAAAGCTGTGGCTGACTATGTTACTGACCCCCCTGCCCCCCCAGCCTCACACCCCTCTGCACCTGAACTTTAACCCACAGAGTCATCACAATTAACCAATCACAGTGTGTTCCAGCTCCATGAGGTCTGGCTCATCACCTTCCCAGATATCTGTGTGTCAGTGATGACACAGGTCAGCGAGGATATTGCCGTCTGGTGGCTGACAACTCGGCCATGCATGCCATCAAAAGAGATGATAACAGAGGACCCTCGAGGACCAGCTGCATAAGACCTCAAAATGAGGTGCTTTTAACTAAAGGGCATTGCCATTCCATGCCATTGATGTGTTAGTTCTCACAAAAGGTGAGATTATGTGTGGGAGCCATCATTTTTACACAGAAACCACGTATAATTTTTGAAAGAAGTTTTTTTTTTTCTAAAAAAAGAAAATATATGGAGCAATCAAACTCCTTTTGCTTCTGGGAAGCTCTTATTACATTAGACCCATTGCAGAGCTATTAGCAGGGTAGCCACTAATCAAATCTCCAGCATATTGCTTGTGTAAAATCCTTTGAGAGGGAGGCCCACAGCCTAACGGCCTCCAGTCAGGTATTTTTGAAACAGTAGGGCTCACTCCAAGAGGGAGCCCCTGGGGCTTCTGGAAAGCATCCAGACAGCACTAGTGCTTCTTCACCATGGACAGCCACACAATTTCAGTAACAGAGATGCCTATTCAACTTCAGAACCATGGACAGCCCCAGCTTCAGCACCATGCGCAGCTCCCCAGGTTCAGCACCACAGACAGCTACCAAACTTCAGCACAGTGGGCCATTCCTTCACAGGCTGGAACCACATGGATGCAAAGAGACTCAATTATTATCTCCAACAGCTTAAAGTCTGGGAATCGCACAGTCAAATCTCTCTGCCTCTCCCCACACTCACCTCCTCATCTTCCTTCCCATCCTCTTCCTCCCTTTTGTATTGGGGTGTGCCCCCTGTTGAGTAGCTCCCCCTCCCCCACCACCCAGCTGTTTTCTCTGAAAATGAGAACACCTCAGCAGTGAGGCGTTAGAGGCTTAACAAATAAAACAGCGCTCAGTGGAAAGTATGCCTTTTTGAACAAATGTTATCCTGAGAAAAACCCCCATTTGAAATCCTGTCAGAGGGCCGGGGCTTCTGCCACAGGGCCCTCTGCTCCTTATCTGCCTGTCTCTAGGGTGCTGGAGCTCTCTCTGCATGTCTGAGGTCAAGCTCTCCTGAGGGGTGGCGGTCCTCATTTAACCTTTAATTTAATTTATTCGACTGAATTGTTTTGTCTCCTTTATGGGAGCTGACAGTGTGAGCAAAGCAAAATGTGAAATCTGGTATGCCGTCCTCAAGTAGCCTCAGATGATAAAACATCGGTCCAGAAACACAATGCCTGATTTTTTTTTTTGCATGTTTAAAACTTTTTTATTAGCTGCATATTTCAACGTCAGGTCAAAATAAATACAACGCACTGGGGCAACCCTTACAAAGTGTTATCAAAGGACACCTGATACCACCTGATCCCTAGATCCAAAGATTTAAGATCCCCTTCTAAAGCATGCTTTTCCTAAAGTAAGCAGACTTTTTCCAATAGAAATTGAGCATTCCCTGAAAAAGGGAAGAAATTTGTGAACATGTCATATGAAGTGGTGCCATGTATGGAGGCTTTCAAATGCAAGCACTGCTTGGTGGTGATGTAATGGAACCAGTCTATATGGAGACTGTTGAATTACACCATGCATATATGTGTGTGTCCAAGACTGCAGCCCTGGTGCCCCCAGAGAGATGAAAAAAGGTTCCTCTGCTAACTTAGACCTGAATTGCTTTATAAGGAAAATATTGGCATGGTGTGTAAAGATGCCAGGATCATCATTTCAATACTTTCAGGGTGATTCTCTGAAAATAGCTTTTCTGGCCCAGCTCTTTTTTTTTTTAATAAAAACCTGTGGAGTTCTCATTCTCAGCTCCTAGCTTCAAAATCTTTTTATAATGAAATGTCTTTGCCCAGGCTTTTCAGGGAATATATCTGCAGACGGGCCAGATTGAAGTGGCTCCTCAGGTTTGACAAAAATGCCCAGGCAGCCCTTGGCCCCTATGGTGTTCATGTACATTGCTTACCAGCCTTTTTAGGATTTGGCAGCGTTGGTGCACTGTTGAGACCATGTGGTCCAAATGTCCTCCCAGAATGCACCATGCACATGACAGCGAAATGATTTCCCTTTCATTTGGTTGAATTATTTACATCCTGAGCCCAGCAAGTCTGTGTTGTCAATGTCAGCCTTGTGCCCTGGTTATACAGGATTGCATCCTATATTGTTCACACTGTCAAACTGTTAACCAATGCAACATGGTGTTTAAAGGTCTTGGTTTGGGACCCAGCAGACTGAGGTCCAGTTCCCAGGTGGAGTAGAGGGAGCAAGGCCCATACTTTGAATTACTCCAGCAAATATTCAGCTGTGTCGAGGGATACATTGTGTAAAAATGTGTGCTACGTGGTTGAAGGCATCTGCCAAGATAATGCAATGTAAGTACTCTTGTTAGCTTGAATAATGGCTACGCCATTGCTGAGCTTATGTAATATTCAAGCCGTTATAGGTTATGTATTTTTGATATTGCAAAATATTTACCCCTTCGTTCCAGACCCCTTACCTCCTGTTAGGCCCCATGGTATTCTCTTCTTCAAAGTGGCTGTTGAGATGCAGCGGGCAGGAATGCCAATGACCAGAGTCCCCCTACACTCCAGTGTGCATGGTCATCAATATTACAGCTGCTGTTGCAATACATACATAGATATTCCATGTGACCAATACAAAACATGGACAGAGATCTAAGCCAATGTTTATTCATGACTCTGTGATGTTGCGGCTCTATAGAGACCAGGGCTCACCCTATTGAACCCGTGCTTGGGGCAATGGAACGCCCTTGTGACAACACACAGGTGCAAGTGGCCGGCATTACCTTATCTGCCATGCAAAAATAAGCCTAACACCCCTTTGTTCACCCAATGTGATCCCACTATAGGATGTCTGGAGCAAGGGATCGGGCGGTGCCTCGACCACACAACGCGATATAATGGCGCCTACAGACTGTGAGATTTCAGCAATCTTATAAATTTATTGCAAGCCACACTGTGCGACGTGGATCTAATAAACTTGGGTACGACATCAACTTTGATGTATGTGGACTGTACAATGATAACACCTACTGAATCATAGGCTACGACGCAAGTCAATATACAAGATCAAGCACCAGTGCGTCATTTCATCCTGCATTCCTATTGGTTGGTTAGTAGACGTAGGTCGTAGAAGTAGTCTCATTGTGAGATGGTCATCCTAAATTTCTGAAATTTTATGCCAGGCTATCTTTGGTCGCAAGACCGTGACAACGGCCATCTTTGAACCTCTCTCACAGTGCGGCATAGTGCCACCGTTTTGGAACCACGACCAAAGATATTGCCACGTTTCTTTCACGCTGGTAATCTTTCGTCTGGGACAGCCCAAAATCGCACAGTGTACACCCATAAGTGTATATGCCATAAGTTTGCAGAGACAAGTGCATTAGTATCTGCACGGAACATGATTTATGGCAAATAAACGCTCTTTTAACCCGGATGTCTGGTCGCTAGCGACAAATGGACGACAGAAATATGGACAGCCGCAGTAATTTTCTTAATCTAATCTGAATATGGCTTTGATAGTGAGTGTGTTGGAAGTGGCCCTTAACTATAGGCCGCCCGTTTATTCTACCCAAGAAATAAATCACTCTGTTTGATGTTTTTGTTTAGTGACAGTTTGAGCCAGAATCACTACAGAGATATCTGCAGAGATTTTACAGTTAACAAGACTGGATTGCCGCAGCTAGCCTGGAGCAGAAAACATTATGAGGGCATTGGTGTAACGTCGAGCAAACACACAAAAATTTACAGCAGAAAAAAACCCTTAGCGCTGGCAGGGAAATTAACAACGAAATAGGCACAGAATTCCAGAAACAGTGAAACAGGATGCGTTAGTGGAACGGACATGTGGAGTTTCGCTCTTCGCCCTCTAATGGAAATGGAAACACCCTAAAAGCTTTTGAATTCCTTAAGCATGCCATAATAGATTCTGACATAGCGCCATGGGAATTTTATGAAATATGAAAAATAATGTTCATAAATCATGAGGCAAAGAGCAAGAACTGAGAGCAAAGGCTGATTTTTTTTCTTTTGTCATCATTTGAACTGCCTCTGTGTTGCCACCAAACACAGCTGCATAAATCGCAAATTTTACTTACGTTTTCGTTTTCAGATGAGTTTAATGTAATAGTTATGGTTTCTATTTGAGTGGGGGTATTACAATCCGACTTTGAGGCTTCCTCTTGAAAAAGATTTCTATCACTTTTACCTTTGTTTGTTTATTATAAATAATGAATAACATTTTGGTATGGGCTTTACTTGTTCTTGTGGTAACTGAAAAGATCTAAGGGAATCTAAGGGAACCGAAAAAATGTATCTTTTATGAAACGAACTGATATCGCCTGACAAAAAATATCAATCATCCCCAATCTATTCAGTTATTCGCATTACACAGCCACCCCAAAATCTCTAAAAGGGTACATTTTATTTCCATACACATGGCCCAGTGGAGCAGTAAGTAGCGTAGAGATAATTCAGCAAGCACATAGGCCTACCTACCAAATACCATCTCACACAAAAAATGTTACACACATAAAGCCTCTCATGATATAATGTATCAATAGCCAGAAACAGTGATTAACTCAGCCAACACGCTAGTTTACCTGGACAAAATAAACTGTAAGAATACAGCGAGCTAGCTACTTGAATGACTTCGTACACTCCCGCGACTGATGTAGCTAACCGATTCTCTTCCGTAGCGTATTTCATGATATGAACTCCAAATCCTAGCCTTGTAGGTGCAGGTTGAGCTTGTGTCTTGGGATACTGGCCTTCTGTATTTCACAGCAAATGAACAGGATTCAAGATTAGATTGATGCAGATGAATACCTACATCAGAAAAGGAGGAGGAGAAGAGGGGATGACCCAAATGGTCTTATTCCCAAGAGCTCACCTGCCACTTAACGCGACCTGAAGCCGATGTGCCGATCGCAATGACGATTTGTTAATTAAGATTCTCGCTAAGAACTCGCTGTTGCAGCACCCTCAGCCTCTTATGCGAAAGGACATAAGCGCACAGAGACCCCACGGTTCCAATGTTTCCACTGGAATCGTTTTCAAATAACCGGCCACGTTGTCGATCATTTTTCTTTGCAAATCTTGCGTATCCGTTGATACTATAGTTTTGCTCTGAGTTTAATTGATTGCTCTGGTTGTTTCATTTCATTTCATTTTTATTTCAATTCATTTCATTTCACTGATGTTTCAGTAAATGCTTTTTCATGAGATGAAACAAATGACCAATCTCGATTTCACCCCCTAGTCATTTACAACGGCAAAAATGCATGAATCGTGTGCCATTCTCGATGGCACCACTTGTTGAAAAGCACAGGGGCTTTTAAGGGACAGAAAACAAATAGCCAACTAAATAAAGTCAGAATTATTTATGTTCTTCAAATACGTTTCCATAAATCTCTTTGTGAATTGCAAAGCATTGTACGCCGTCAGTATTGTTTAGCTGTAAGAAGAGTGAGCAGTAATGAAAGAACAAGCAAAATTTGAGGCATGGGGACCTTGCGCGAACTCACGGCAGCTCCTGTTCACACAAGCTTTGCTTCTGCTTTTACTGTAATGTAATTTCGCCACAATCGCATCCATTCTAATGATCCTCTTAGACGCGTCGGGAAATCCCCGGAGTTCTTCTACAAAACCCGGAGACTGCTACTCTCAGCCCATCGGTGCCTGCATGAAATATTAACTCGCTGAGAAAACTCTATGGGAAAGAGGCGACGGGGCGTGATGATAATTTTAACATCGGGTGCGGTTTTCTGTTTAGTCACGTGATATATTGTAACGAGGAGGCAAAAAAGAGTTTCATTTCAGGGCGCTGCGGTCCGTCCATCCAAAGCTCTCAAACGAAATGTTTTCTCTCTTTGGGGGATTATCATTCCCTCATCTGACTGGAAACCTCGCGGGAATTTGCTTTGCAGAAACTGTGGGACAGCCAAGGGAACGGCCGGAAGCAAATCTACCAGACGAACTGACGTGGTTAAGATGTCAGTTTGTGATGGCTTGAAATCCCTTGTTCGGGCGCTGTCCAGTACATCGGCGGTGCTGAAACAAGCCCCCCGAAGAAATGCCATGGCAACAACCTCTGATCATTCACATCCTTTCAGTGCTGTCACTATTCTCTGGTTTTATTTCCCTGATGGAACATTTTAAAAAATGGGCAGTGCTTTCAGCTGCAATGATTGGATGAAATGTGGTCCCTGAGCGGAGAGGCTGAGGGTCTCAAGCCAGCGCGAGACTTTGGGTAGTTTGTCATAATGAAGAGCAGCCGGATGATTGGTCCCAAACTGGGGCACGTGGGCTGGCTCCAGGGGGTACTTAAGCTCGATGAGGAAATTAAATCAGACTATTTTCAGATTCTACAGTAAGGAAAGCTACTTAGTACAACTCAAAATAACCTTTCATTTGGAGAGAGCAGAAGAATCATTTCTATGAATTAAATTCATATTTATCATATAATTAATTTCTATGGGACATTTATGCTAAAATAAGATGCTTTGCTATATCATTAAAGTGCATAAATTATTTTTTTATAAGCAGATTTGTCAGCCTTACATTTGCCTTTAAAGAGCATATTTTCAGGATAGTAAATGCTGTTTCTAATGTATGCACCAATAATGGACAAACGTCCTGTCCCCGGGCATGGCCCAGCCGTGTGCATTGTCCTGATTCCGCCTGGCACTAGATCACTGCCCCCCTCTACAGGATAACACTGTTACTGCAAATGGACAGATTTTGGTTGAGGGCGAACTACCTACGTACAGCAAATAGGCCTACACATACCTAACCAAAAGAAATGACATGAGAAGGTGATATGACAACAGACGTACCACACTAGCGACCTCCCAAGTCCTACCGTTCTCTTTCCCCTGGTATAATTGGAGAAATAAACACCACTGTCAATTTTATTGATAGATTTTAACTGGGGGAGACACAAAACATTTCTGTTTTGTATGTTCTCTGATATTCACACCAGATATCTGTCTTACAAACTGTGGCCCGGCGCCACACATTAAACACATTGCTAACATTAAATTGCATTAACGCATTACCATGAAAGTCCCACAGGAAGATGGAGGATACGTTTATTTACTTACGGTGTGCCATAGGTTTGGACATCTTTTTTCCTGCTTGTCCGTTACATTTAATTTGAGAAATCCCACTGCAGTGATTCACTGTGGGCAGTTTTGACCGCACATGTGCTTTCATGGTCTCTGGAGACAGTGCCCCTTACAGGACGCATGGAGGAGTGCGCAGATCAGTGTCCGCCGCCGGTCCTGCTCAGCAGATCTGCGCAGCACCCCCGCTGTGCCACTCCATTCCTGCATGTGTCAAACTCTGCCGCTTGCGCCGCGTCGCAGGATCATATTTTATGTGTGGAAAGCTATAGGCGAGTTAAAGAAATGATTTACTTGACTTCCCGCTTCAGCAGGTTTATGTTTTGAAGATGCGGTTTCTAAATTGATGTTTTATGGATGAGGGGAGAGAATGATTTGGCTCCAGATCTAGTGTTTTGGCAGGAGGAATAAAGGCTGGACCGACTGGGAGCACAGATGTGCCGGCCGTGGGAAACGCATCCGAGGCAAAGTTTCCTTTTTTCCCACAGCGAGTAGCACTTTCAGAAAAGTTATGATAGAATTTCAGCATGATATATTTCATAAAGAGTACACACTGGCAGCCGAACTGATGATACAACCAGGAGGGAGGGAGAGAGAGAGAGAGAGAGAGAGAGAGAGAGAGAGAGAGAGAGAGAGAGAGTATTTATCATTAGTTTAGTTAGTAGTTTATCATTTCACCAGTGCGATGTACCAGACAGTTAACACTAAGTGGGGAGGACGGTCATTAACCCTCTGTTTGTCCGTAAAAGTGAACACAAGGAACAAAGTTTAAATCACTGCTCCATGAAGACTTCCCCCCACCAGAATGTCCTCTGCTGCCACGTTCTCATATGAGACTGATAAATATCATTCCCTGCCCAAAATGCTTTGCCTCAACAGATGTGCACCATAACTAAGTTACAGCACCAGCTGCATTGATTTAGATTACTAGGCTCCAGACCACAGGGCATGAGTGTCTCCCAGCTGTACACACAGCTGTCGTACAATTCCATGAGGTATTTTACCTTAATTGGCTACATGTGAATGGACGACAAAACGGTGTCTTTTACTGGGTTTGTACTCGTATGTTTAATTCGTGCAGTTGAGTTCTGAACAAACAGGGAAGGAAATTACGAATACTAAATACTGCATATATGACATTGCCTGCCCTTATGTACATATGAGAGGAAGTACATGTGATGGCATTGCATGGCAGAACGCGAGAGAGAGCGTGACTAGGGAACTTGTGAAACCTTTTCCCTTAAGAAGTTGTTCCGGTAATCTGCCGCAGTACTGTCTTCAGCCAGGCCGGTATCCTCCTCGTCCTTAATTATTTTCGGCTGATGGGACCATCCGTCAAGCCAAGAGGGAGAACGGCAAGGATGGGGTGGGGGCAGGAGGTCTGGTGCACTCCCTGTGAACTCCTCCTGCTCTAACTTTCAGCTCTTTAGTTTTCAGCTTTGGTTAACATATTCTCCTTACTTTTAAAACATGGCATTGTATATCAATGAATTGGTGTTAAAACAGACCATTTCCAAAAGAAAAAATGCTAGTACAGTCTCTTGCCGGGAGCTGCCACGTCGATTCCTCTGTCTGTGGAGACAACAGTGTGTTTGAGCCCTTTGCTGTTGATTTATTCGTCAGAGGCAAGAGCGTGCTTGACCCGGCCTGTGTCCCATGGCGTCGATTGTGACACTGTCCGCTAGCTGTACATCTGCTTGGCCGGGCAAAAAAAGTGCAACCACAGCCCGGCAACAAATTCAGGCATCGAGTGTGCAAGTCACTCAACTTGGGCTGTCCAACATTAACAACTGCACTCAGTTTCTCAGTTTTCCGATATCTGAAGCACAAAAGATGCAGCTCTGTTGGTAACGCCCAAACCCATTTTTGCCAATGTATATCAACTATCACTTGTAAGGGACTGGCACGACAATGCGTGAACGTTTACTCCCCAGGGGTCTGTATTGGGACCCCTCCTTTTCTCAGTCTACATCAACTCGCTTGGTTCAGTTATTAACTCACATGGTTTCTCCTATCACTGCTCTACCGATGACACACAACTAATCTTCTCATTTCCTTCCTCCACCCCCAAGGTCAACGAAAAGACCTCTGCATGCCTGGCCGACATCCCCAAATGGATGACCTCCAACCACCTAAAGCTGAATCTGGATAAGACCGATCTACTGTTTATCCTGGCCAAGCTCTCTCCTCTTCAAGAGCTCTGTTACTGTTGACGGCACCACAGTAACTTCCTCTACATCTGTGAAGAGCCTGGGTGTCACCCTCAACAACAGGCTGGATTTCAATGACTACATCTCGCAGACAACATGCTCCTGTCGATTCCTTCTCTTCAACATCAGGAGAATTTGCCATTTCCTGACCACCTACTCCACCCAGCTGCTTGTCCAGGCCACACTGCTCTCCCACCTGGACTATTGCAATGCCCTCCTTGCAGGCCTCCCAGCCTGCACCATTCAGCCGCTGCAGCTCATCCAAAACGCAGCTGCTAGGCTGATTTACAACCTCCCACAGTTCTCCCGCATCACCCCTTTACTGAGATCCCTCCACTGGCTCGCAGTTGCAGCCAGGATCCGCTTCAAAACCCTGTCCCTAACCTTTTCTGCTGCAAAAAAGTCCGCCCCGACCTACCTCCAGGACCTCATCCTACCTTACACACCTGCTCGACAACTTTGTTCTGCTACATCTGGACGCCTCGCTCCTCCCACCAACAGAACGAAAGGCCCACGCTCCTCTCATCATCGTTTTTCCATCATCGCCCCCCAGTGGTAGAATGAACTCCCCACCCCCCTGACAACAACTCCTTCATTCCAACCTTTCAGAGATGGGCTCAAGACACACTTCTTCAGATTATACCTGGACTGACACCATTGCCATTTGACCTTGTAAATCTAAGATTCTTGGCTCGTACTTATAGCACTATCTCTTACGTTGTATTTGTAGCACATTTTTGCCTAGGTAGTATAGCAGCACTTTATTGTCCCAGTGACTGTATATGATATATGCAACTTCAGATCAGATTAGTTCTGTCTCGCTACACTGACCTTGTGCTCAGCTTCAGCACTATCTGCATTGTATGACCTGCACACATCTTGCCCTTGTGTCTGTTGTTTGCTCACTATTTACACTTTTGTACATCGCTTTGGATAAAAGTGTCTGCTAAATGAATAAATGTAAATGTTACTCTGAACACACACGCACGTTGGACTAGGGCTGTGCTATATGACGATATATATCGTGTGACGATAGTGACAATGCTCTATCGTTTATTTCGTTGTGTCGCAAATCACGCACTTTACGGCAATATTTTTCGTCATTTGGACGACGCTTTGCGTTCTTCCACACAGCGCGGATGCAGGCAGGAAATTTGCATGAAGGCAACACAAACAAACATGGAGGAGAGTGAACGTGACACAGAACTATATTTGAAAAGTGTTTTCTATTCACCTTTTTATATTTTATACTTTAATATTTAATATTTTTGTTTAGGGCTGTCAAGCGATTAAAAAATTAATCTAATTAATTACATGCTTTGTAATTAATTAATCTAAATTAATCGCATATATCAATATTTGCTGTGAGAAGCATTTTATGTTCAAATTGTATTTCATACAACAGTTAGTTCTGACCAAGTATTTTTATTGGACAAGAGGCATTCCATGAGTGCTGATATTCAGTATAACAGCGCTGGCACTTTTAACTATACATGTACTCCGCTTTACAGATGCTCCGATGCAATGGTTGATTACACCAATGCGAACTTAATTCGCATTTACCGACAGCGCAAATGTGGATACGTTTCGTGTATGATATAAAAGAACCTAGCTAGCCTGCAGTTGGGTATGATAAATGCTTAAATGCACAGTGACCTATGGGGTCAAGGGGCATCATAGAGTGCGATTAATCTGCATGAATTTTTTGACGCGTTATTTTTTCTATAGTTAATCGAAATTAACGCGTTACTTTGACAACCCTAATTTTGTTACATGCTTACGCCTTTTCCACGTAACTTATTTTTATGCTATGTAACGCGTGTGTTACTTTACATGGTTCGTTATGTTTTCATTAGGGTTATTTAAGATTCTCATAGTTTTCAGCAGTGTTGTGCATGAACGCGTTAAAAGAGCGCGTTCATTGAACGTGCTCATTTTTTCGGTGAACGGTGAACTTGAACGTATCCGTTTGCAACTAAAGAAGGTAATCTTGAGCTCGTTCAGGTTTGCGCGAGATTCGGAATCCTTGGGTGTGTTACTGGTTGATGAATAAACACGGACGACGTTATTCCATACTTGAGACGTTCTCATTAGTGCAGCTCATCAGAATGATCAGATAGACAGCTCGCAACCAACTGCCCATGTCCCGCGTAACAGTCGCTGCGCATGTAGATGTACACATAAAATAGTCCCTGGAGCAGCTTATTTAAAAAATGGAAGAAATGAACTGGGACTGTGAACTTGTTCAAAATTCATAATTGTGAACTATGAACGTGAATTTGTTCATTTTAATCTGTGTGAACTGAACTTTGAGCTAGCTCTTGTGAAGTGTGAACTTGCACAACACTGGTTTTTAGTTAGCATTTGCTATATTTTTAACGTTTAATCGCTGTTTCCTCAAAGCTAAAATTAGCTAGATCTTTTCTAATCTAGTGTGTTAATCGCACCTGTTTTAGCATACACGCTAAACGGCTAATCACACCGATGTGACCGTGCGCGCGAAAGGGTTCATTGAAAATTTGCACATAGGTTCTAAATAAAATGAGGGAAAAAAATCAAATATGAGTACCTTTCATTTGTCGATTATATAATTCAAAATGTAATAAGAAATAGGCCTTTCCATGTGGTCATTTTATATAAACTATTTATTCGTTGAATTTACAGAAAATGTGCTATATCGTGATATGTATCGTTATCGGGTTATGAAATGACCTATATCGGGATATGAGATTTTGGTAGTATCGCACAGCCCTACGTTGGACTGTAACAGACCATACACTATTTAGAAAATAGGGCTGGGATCCTCTTTAGCTTCGCATGTCACTGTGTAGGACTTTCATAAAGAATTTGCAGTCAGATCATTCTCCAACTATACTGCCCCGAATTCCACCACGTTCTCTGAACGTGAAAGGTTAATTAATACAGAGAGCCAAGCACGCGAAGATGTCTTCATGCTGCTCTGCGATAGCCTGAGCACGAGGAAGGCCGCATCAAGAAAGCGAGTTTCGGGCATTTTGCAATCAAGGCAGTTGAAGGCTAACGTGCACAATTGGCTAAAACACAACTCAATGAAAATTTGAAAATAATTCCAGGGACAGAGTTACCTGGAGCCACAGAAAAACTCTTGCTCTAATGTATATCTTATATTCTTTATGCCATATGTTCCCTTAAAGTAGGTTTCCATTAACTTTCAGTCTTGTCATCCTTCAAGTCCAAACCAGTGCATGTTATTTTAACATTATGTGCCATGAGGTTTAATACTAGAGGAAGGCTGCTTCATTATAAAAAGGCTTAAATTCCTTTGTAAGATGAGAATCACAACATTGACCGGTGAGCTCCGTGCTACAGCTGGGCTATTGATCGCTGCATCCACGGACGTGTCTTTGGGGAATAGCCATGGCGCTTATCTGGGTCTATTGTTATCTCGGTTAGATGGTACTGACATGAAACATTCATGCTGTACAAGAAAGATTTCATAGAGCCTTTTTGATTGATGGCTGAGTTCTTCAGGGAGTTGGAAGGTTCATTTTTTAAATCAGTGCTGGGTTCACCTTAAATTATGTGAATGTGTGCGTGCCCGTGTGTGGGCAGATAGGCGTGTATTGGTATTTGGGTGTATGTGTGTGCAGCGAAGGGCGAGAGTACCCCGTAGACCCGGGTTCAAGGCCGGGTGGGGTGACTGCTCTCGCCCTTCGCTACAGTGTTTGTACAGTATGTTACTGTGTCTGTAAAAATGTGTATGTGTGTATGTGTATAGTATGTGTACACAATGTATGTGTGTGTGTGTGTGCAGTATGTTTGTATGTACGCAGTATGTGTGAATGACAAACTTCATGGCAGGCTTAAGTTAAACGATTCTCCTGACTGCTTGGACTCCATGTCTTAAAGTCCAGTGATGCCGTGCTGTCCCTCTGGATGCCAGATTGAGATCTAAATCCTCCATAAAGCTCTGCATGCACACCTTCACCTGGAAGGTATCAATGGCAAAATCCCAAAATCCCTCCCGTTCCCGCGAGGTACATCCCCATGTCCCACTGGCTTTGTGGTAGTAGCATCTCTCCAACACTGTCCCTGTCCCTCCATGAGTCCTAAAAACCAGGTTGGAAAATCTCTCTGTGAACAACTGAGGCTTGTGCCATCTGTTCTGTTCAGGGAGGTAGTATCTTGGAGTAGACTGACTGTGTTCCAAAGGGAGCAGTTCTGGTGAGATCAGCTACCTCTGAACAAACACTACAGCAATAACAGTGATCTTCTGCAATGTTCCTGAAGATCAATCGTCTTGTCTGCTTTTGGGTGGTTAACGGATTTATTATTAAACAGCATCAACCAGTAACAGAAACTTGCTTCACATGGCTGTCTTCCAAAATCTCTTCAAGAAGCAGAATCACACACTAGAATCAGAATGCTGATATATACCCTTGACAGTCATTTGGATAGTATCATATGGATAATCTGACCTTTGAAGCAATTCACCCTTGGAGATCAACATGTGAAAATAATTGGTACAGCACCGTTACCATAGGATTCACTTTAATCCATCCATTTGCAGTATAATTGTATTTATTTGCTTTAAAGGTTACCTTAATAAGGGAAACTGAAGATTTTACATTCTGTAAATGTATTTAAAATGCTGCTTAAGGGTACAGCAGCGGGCAACTGAACCTAGAGAGCTGAACCTACAGCCTTAACAACTACCTCACAGTGGGACTAGTGAAAGAAGAGCCTTTTGAAATGCCTGAGGTTCAATTGATGGCTACATTACTGACAGGTAAAGGACCAACTCACTGAGTAAACATCCAGCTATGTGAATATTTATGTAATATAACATATTAGATATTACATATTGCAACTTTCCCTTGACAGCAAACGAACAGCAGTCAGCTATCATGAGGTTATGTGTAATCCGCATTCCTGCAGTAATGGTGTCCTCGGCACAGCCCATCTGAAAGGATATGACGTCCGCACCCCACACACGGCCATAGGAAAATTATTTTAGCGCTCTTCCTTGGTGGGGTCTTCTGTATTGGGGAGTGCGGTTGTGTTTCGTACGTGTGTGTCCACGTGGGGAGGTGCTTTTGCACTGTTGCAGGTCAGTGAGGGGCTAATGGGCAGAGATGGATGGATACTGCACCAAAGGAGAACCAGGGGAATTAAACACAGACAGCAGGTGCAGAATGTAGAAGTGGTTATCTCTGACCAGACTTGAAAAATTCTCTGGGTTCAGAGAGGCGTGCTGGGCTGTAATCAGCCCCTATTAGGATTTTTCTCTTCTGCGAATCACGGTTGACACGTGAATGATTACGCGATGTGGGCTTTTGCACACTCCAGGAGGGCAAAGGTCAAGCTATAGTTCCTTGGAAGAAACTGATCCATCAACTTTGTAGCTTGTTCAGGTTGTTCTCAACATTGAATGCAATGCTTTTTGCATCATGTGTGGTGCTGTTGCATTCAGAGCTCCAATTTGCTTTGGGAATTACATCATCTAAAAACCCAATCCCCATCCGAGGCACAGGAGGCTTTGTGAACCATTTAGTGGGCGGAGCAGTGGCCTGACTTCAGATATTCACTCTGATTCTGAATGTGCACTGATTGGCTCTCATCAGTCCATGACTGACAGCACATACTAGGCAGAGCTGTATGGTAACTTCAGTAACTGATTTCAACCAATCAGTGTACTCATTCTGATTTTTTTGGAAAAAAAAATTGATGGGCTCCCATCAGTCCATGATTAACATACTAAGGAGTCTGGCCACCCTGATGGGCTGATCCCTGGGGGCCCCCAACATGTGGTGCAAATGCAGTGGGTGTACCAGGGCTTCCTCCTGCTGGTGTTTGATTGGTCAGATATTGTCACACCACCTGACATCATTAAATCGCTGGTACACTGTGAAATTTGTAACCCTTGGATGGGTTTACATCAATCAGTGGATGGGTACTGGAGCATGATTTCAGCTGCTGCCCTTTAAACAAAAGTTTGTGTTTTGTGAAATGGTTTATGCTTGGCCCCTGCCACTGCTGTAAAAGCGGTGGTCTTTGTCAGACCCGCTCCAGCCAACCTGTTCAGCCACCCCAGCTCAGTCACCTGAATATTAAGCACACCTGCAGCAGATTGTAAGGACTGCAGTTCACCTTTGTGAGGTATTGAGCCTGCTCTACCCGCGGTATCCTTGTTTGGAGATTTTTGACCTGTTTGCCACCTTGCCCTTTTTCAGTCCTGATTTGACTTTCCCAAAGGATTTGCCCTTCTGAATTGGGAGCTCTGCAGTTCATTACACCCCAGTCAGTCTACACGTTGTCCAGTTCACCTAGGAGGATCCATTCAGTCCTGATGCTTCTGGGATGAGTCAGCTACATTGCCGTGAAATTATAGCATGTCAGAAAATCGATTCAAGTCAATACTATTCAATTTTATTTGCATAGTACTTTCTACAAAGGGAGTTTGTCACAAGTCAACTTTACAGACTGCCTGAATTCCAGTGACAATCAATGACAGAGACCATGGATGTGCCTTAGCATTAGGGACAAGACAAAGGGATCATGCTGGGAAATCTCTCTGGACATTGAATCCAGTTCATATCCAAAAAATACCACATTCTCATCAGGGTGATTATTTTCTTTCAGCACGGTATCTAAGGCATCTCAGAGGTGCATGACGAGCCCAGGGCATGCCTGCAACACCACTGCTGATTATTCACTCCTTCATGAGTACAGTAACATTTTATCACATTGATAGTGTGTCCACCTGCCTCAAAGCACGAACCAAACAGGCAACAGAGGCAGCTGCAACAGTCATTTTACCTCCAAACACTCCTGCCACTCCGTGGGATCTGCAGACCGAGTGGATTTATATGTTTAAGGCATTCTTTTTGTACTAAACTGATCAAGAGTGCCCTTGGTGCCCTTTAACGCAAGGCATGGATTGCTTCAAAGAGCTGAGACGCACAATCACTGCACAGTCCAATTTGCTTTGGAAGCACAAAGAAATCGATGGGGGAGGGGTTGGGTGGCTGGGTGGGAGGGAAATATCTGATGAGTGCTTTTATGCTGGTGTGGCAAGGGACTGAGGAATCTGCCCCCCACCCCACCCTTCCTGCATTTGACAATGAACGAATAAATGGGTCTTCACATTGAAAATCCATTAACAAATATCTGTGGTGATCCCAAAGAGGAGAGGGGGTGTCCACACTTGTAGATGTAAATCTGAAGTTTTAGCTTGCTTCCTTCCTCCGCCCCCGCTGGGCGTGGGAGAGAGGCTTTTAAGAGCTATGAGGGAATTAGCAGCTTCTTGCCTTGCATTCTTCCGAGCACAATTTAATGATGCGGGTTATCGTCAGGAAATCGGCATCACTCCACTGCCGGTAATGCTGCGAGACGCCTCCTTATCTCCTTGGATCGAGTAAGTCAATGTTTATCAAGCAAACCTGAGGCGGCAAAAGCATAAGCTTGCCAATAGAATACGTGCCACGATCAACAAGTTGATTAGAGATGCGCAGATGTGTTATTTACCAGCCAAGACTACACCAGTAGCACAGGTGTACAGGTCAGTGGAGCACAAGATGACTTTTTTCAACATCACATGGTAAGTCACATGACCTCCCCCAAGAGAGAAGGGAGTACTTCATTGGTATGTCTCTGCTTCAAATCTGTTTTGTCTGGTTTGTGCAAACCATGATTTCCTTTGATCTCAGAGTCCTGCTGGGGCTAAGAGACAGTACCTCTAAATCTGAAACATGCATAAAGTATGTGGATGTGGCTTTTTTGGGTCTACTTAAAATACCCCTGGAGTTTTCACCAAAAGGCATACATAATGTTTGCCTCACACAATGGTTTGTGAGAACCACAGTTTCCTTTGATTTTAGAGTCCTGCTGAGGCTAGGAGACTACACCTCTAAATCCAAAGCCTGCATAATGCGGCATTTTTCAGTCTACTTGCAATACCCCAGGAGTTTCCACCAAAAGGCAGTATGTGTGTCTTATGTGTTGAAATACTAAACTAGCACTAGACAAGCCATGAATAAACATTAACTGTCTGTCATTACAACTATGAATTGTCATCAGAATTTCTTAGGAATAAAGAAGTCGCTCTGATTGATTTTATCCATTGAAATTTTCCTATAACAAGATGGAATAGTCATCTCACAGTGTGCTTTCAATTTTGTAGGTAAACTGAGACACAATACCACTGATTGCGATAATTGAATTCTGTTTTGGAACACACATGCGCTGTAATACTGCAACATCCTCATACGTCAGTGACATGATAAATAGGAAACATCTTTTGCATACTCAAAACAACTGTTCTTGACAGCAGAGAGGATGATTCATATACATTCAGAGGGAAAGAAACTGCAGAAGAATGTGAAGGTTACCACCATTCTTTCAAACCATGATTAAACCTAAGGTTATGCTCAGCTTTATCTCTCTGCCCCCTGCTTTCCTCTCATTTATTTTCTATTTGGCTTCAATTTAACCCCATGCTGAAAAGAATCTGACCAGAGCTCAACCACAACCTGACCGAGCCTAACATTAGTTGCTGTGCAGAGAAGCAAAGATGAGAGGTGTAATCACCAGGCTCCACTGAGATGACAGGGTTGGAAGGCAAGGAAAGTCAGGAGCCTACGACTGCAACTCAACCGTGACTCGACTGTGACTCAAGCGAGCCGATGACTGCACTGCCCTAACCTCCCACTTCCTGCAGAAAGTGGATTCACCCGCAACAAGACATTTTCCACCATGATGATTTCAATTTGACAGCAGCTTGGTTCCCTGCAGTTTAGCGTTGTTGTATTTGCATTTTTTCCCATTTATCATTTTCAGAACAGAAACCTAATACAGGCTATGTAAAGACAGGTACCTTCCAACAATGGACAGGTTGTGACATATTGTATCCCCGTGGATGTTTTTGTGCCTGTCTTTCATTGGGTAGATCCAGTAATTAATATAGGCAATAAGAACAACTGTGGGTGTGGCCTTTTCTGCTAGAGGCTTAGAGTGTTTTTCATTTTCAAGTAATGCCCTTCATATGAAATATTTCAGCCTTTGTAGGAGTTTTTAAAAAGATTGATTTTATCATTAACATTTTTTCAACCTCAGCTTAATGTATGGTGAGTCCAGTATGATACAGTGGGGAAGCCTGACACATGACAGTCCATCCAGGAAGGCTGTGATCTTTGATGTGCAGTAATGAATGATAGGCTTTCCTCTCTGCACAATGCCAAACTGCTGTATGTGTAGGAATGATTATGGATCAGTATTCAGAGAGTGGACTTTGTCCTGGTTTGGAGTGCCCACTGAGCAAGTACATAAGGTAAGGTAAAAGAATAACTCAACATGATTAAGACAAATGACTCTCCTCTGTAATTTTTATGAGGATGGAAAATAGGAGATGGGGAATTTTCAGTAGGAATTAATATTAGATATTTGATTTGAGGCAGTCCCAAAAGCATTTTTTTTTCAAATTTTATAAAACATGAGCAGCACATCTGTCATTATAAGTAGATTTGGAGTGAGTCTGTATAAAACCAAAAAATTAGGACGTATAACACTGAACTGATAAACGACAGTATTCAAAAACTAGAGAATGTAATTCCAGGGAATTACGAGTGCATGAAAATGCAAACAGTCTAATTTTACATAGATAAAAGTATATAGGCCTACATCAAACAGATGTAGGTGGTCAGAACAGCTGCCACAAGATTCTAATTGCTTAATGGCTCTATTGTGATGTCATAAAGGCCAATGTTAAGTCTATGGGGAAAATTTTGATAGTTTTTAATTAATAGTTTAAAAAGTATAAATGTTACAAAAATAAAAAATACATAGCATAAGTGTCCTTTGTAAGACCTACGCAACACAGTTTGAATGAAGTTTCTGCGTTAAACGGTTGAAGCTGTATTAAACGCACAAAATTGGTTAGAAGAAGAAAAAGAAGAATAAGAAAAATTCGGATAACAATAGAGTGCATTTTCATGCACTCTAATAAGAAAAATTCTGATAACAATAGAGTGCATTTTCATGCACTCTAATTAACTCTCCTGAATGCATATGTGCATGTCACATTCGCCATAACCGTAAAACACAGGAAATGTTTATATGACCTGAATTTGTGTAAAATTAGCTCCATATTCCACAGACGTGGCGACCAGAGTCTAAAACCCTCGAAGCCACGAGGAAGTCACAATTAGCCAAGCTCCAGTTAGAATTATGCATGCACATAATATGCATTTATGCACGCGTGTCTCCTTTTCTTTAGGACACGCACAGCAGCGTTTGATTAGAAGATATGCTAAGCGTGCCCGCTCTGGATGGTGAATTTTCAAATGGCAATTTCCCCTCTCCGTACCGCAGCCGTGAGTTCCTGCCGAGGGTAACCGGGATGGAGTCTGACTCTAACCCGATCTGACGGGAGCCTTTTACAGGAAACGCTTTATTGAGATTGGCAGCGGGCGGGCCAATGGTTCGCCTCAGCGATTATTCAGTCTGATCCACTCTGTCAGTTTACCGTTCCCGATTCATTGATTAATTCATGCCTCGATTGCATTTTCGCTGCTCGCCGAGCTTCTCCTGATTCTCCGGTCGATCGGAAGTCTGAGAGGTTTATCCTGGTGGTGGCGACGCGGAGAAACGTTGGGAGGTCGGGAGGTCGCTGCGTTGTTTGCGTACCTACAATGAGCCAAATACAAGAATGAAACATCCCTCCCCCGCACTCCTGCAACCCCTAACCCCACACTGTTCAAAACAGGCATCAAATTATGCTGGAGCTAAAGGCGCCTCCTCGACAACAAGGACAATCTTGTTTGTGCTACGACCATACAAATAGCGTCTGTATAATACGCCAGAATGAAATGTTCAACGCTCACACCGATGTCATTCATTGCATATGTTGGAATGGCGTGCTAGACTGTACAACTCGTCTCTGGCGATTATGGTGACATTCTGTTACTGTATAACGTAAGGGAGGAGAGGAAAGCTGCACCATTCCATCTGTGTAATTATAAAGTCTTTCACTCAGCCATACCTTTATTTGAGACACAGACCTCAACATGCAACGTTTATCTGTACTGCTGCTGTCAGGTCCCATGGGCTTGCCTTTTTATCCACGTATGTCTAACGAACAGCGAAAGGCAGCAATTATTTATTTTATGATAATCCTTGTTTTGCATGCAAACGTGTAAGTGCGCATTCATTCACATTGCGTTAGCACGGTCTCCTTGCAGGCTCTATTTTTAGAACGAGCTGTCAGAATTTGCTGTGGGGAGCGACTTAATTACTCTGTTCTGGTGCATGGGATTTTATCAACTTAGCCTGGGTGGGGAAACTAATGCAAACATTTTAGCGTTTTGCAGTGGTGTTTGAATGTAAACCAAATATAAAACTCGGCGTGCTTCTCTGTTCAGCCTGGGGTAGCAGTTCCTGCGACGTTCACTAGGGGGGCACCTACATGTGTGTGCACATGGCCAGCCATGCTTTTTTCAACAGCTACCAATATATCAAGTCTCCCTCCTAAACAGTAACAACACCTCTTGAAACCCCTCTCTATGGATACACATGAATAGGGCCTGCGTTACTGTTGCACAGTCATGGACCTGGCCATTTCAGTAGGTCCAAACGTGACTCAGTTTAACTTGGCTCACAGAGAGACGTAGACTGGTAGACAGGATGGGAGCAGTCCAGATGGCGGAATATTACAGAGATAGCACCCGTGGCAGAAGTGTACAGCTGCAGCTTATAAAAGCCCCTGGTCTTCCTTCCCAAGTCAGACCACAAAGACCAGCTCCCCTTTCCTCCCATTCTAAGTTACCTTCATTCAATTGTAGTTTATAATCAATCGGTAATACTACTGCTCTTATCGATCATAGTTCAGCTCTGTGTGAATATTAGTATGATGTTGGTATGTTGCTCTTAAAGATAACTGCCAGGAACTATGTGTAATATAAAAGGCTAAAACAATTACTGATATGTGCTTGTGTTATAGAAGTCTGTGCATTCAGAGTTTGTTGCCTCGAAGGTCTTTTAAGATGCCCTGAACATGAATGCCAGTTTGACCACCCCCATAAAAAAACCATACTGAACCAAGAGAGAAAATTAATGGAGTGTAGAACAGAAGAAAATTAATGTCGAGTTACAGTGGTATGAACACGTCTCTGTTAATGGTTATGTAACACGGCGAATGACATGGTGAATTGAGATGTTAAACCGACAGAAGGCTTCTGTATCACACACTTGTGACATTTGAAAGATTCACTGTGTGTTAGAGAGAGGCTAACAGATACCTTGAAACGCAACTGTATAAATGAAACTGCAGCGCTGGGTTTAAAAAAGAAGGATTACTGTTTTTCCGGCAGTTCTGTAACCCCATACAAATCTGCTGAACAAATGTATACCATATTCTTCTCCACACTGTCTCTAAGTGAGTTCTACTTGGTGATTTCAGTCAAATTGACAACTCCAGGTTTTCTTTGTGCGCATAGCAACATCTGTGCACCGACAGCGATTGTGAAGCTTGCGGTACCGGCGCGAACATTCTGAGGGACAATGGGTTCGTCAGCGGAACAACTCGTTCCTTTGTGTGGATTCCTCTCGCTCCATTGTCACTCTGTTTGTGTTGTTCTCCCTTGATTGACGGATAACGCCCCAAACGCCTCTGAAATTCCATTAGCACCCAAAAAGAAATGACAGTAATTTATTTGCCTAATGTACTGAACTAACATTTTACCATTCAATGAGTTTGAGCGGCAGATAATAGCTCTGGTGTAACACGGAGATGAGACTGGTCCTGCATGAAAAATGTAATCAAAGGCAATCCACGTCAGTTTACTTCAGATACACCGGAGCGCAACGACGTCTTAACGGCACCATACCGTTCAGCCGTTGGAACTCCAATAGGCTATGTAAGGAGCAAAAAGACAGAAAACAGTGCTTGGTTCATTTTCGTGCGGGATCTATTCATACCGCAAACACCCAGTTCTCAAAATGCCGCGATTTGAAACGGAAAGAATAGAAGACAACATTGATTTTCTCCTTAAAGATATTCACATAGTTTGAATATAGTATTCCAGCCCTGTAGAGGGTGATGGCTTTTTCTACGTAACCATTTTATTGCATCAAGTGTTTGTTTTGTACCCACCCTCGTTCAGGGTGATTTACATGGCTCAAAATCAATGAAACATTATCGATTTACAGAGCTAAATAATTGTTCAGTGAGTTACTTTAATTTTACCAAGGATTCAAGTCTGCAGCTTTTTCTTTTGTTGCCCTGTTCTTTCAGCACAGTGTCATGGAGAATGCCTTGCAGTGGCCCTCAACATTGAACAACTAGAGAGAGAAGGAGCTTCAGGGATAGCTCTGCTCTAGAGGCTCCACGAGCCTTGACTTCCTCTGCCTGCAGAGGCCTCTGACATTCAGTTTGCTGCTATTCAAACCTCACACTTAAGTGATTCATACTTAACTTTGCTTAACAGATTCAAGTAGCTGGAACTTTTCTTTCGATAACTACATTATGAGTTTCATGGTCTCAGAGATTCATGTCAAAAAACTTTGTGTAATGTGTAAATAGCTGGAGAAGATAGCATATACTTAAATCTGACAGTCAAAGCAGAGGACAAACTATGGCACAGAGGGATTGAATGCCCCCCATAGAAAATGTGGGCTCTGACTATGGTTCCCATGGAAACAAAAATCAGAATCACCTAGAACAACCTTCTACATCTCAGAAAATAAAGCCAGTTCCCCTTGAATAGGGGCTATACTGTCTTTCCAGTCAAAAAGCACTGCAGTAGTGGTGCTTGTTCAGTGTCAGCATTTGGTTTTCTTGAGGGAAAAAGTCATACTAATTCTATTTGAATATTTTGAATACTAATGCAGAGTGTTCCTTTCCCTAATTTATAATGAAGTTATCAAAAAAGTCTGAAACGCAGCCAAGATATGCAAAACAAAAAACAAAATAACCACCTCGTTCTCTTCCTCCCCTCTTCAACTCTTAATTAAATCAGAACCTATTTTTGAATAAGTAATATTTAGGTAAGGAAAAAACAACCACCCATGCTTTTTTTTTGACGGACGGGCAGCATGCTCTTCGTGGATGAGAACTGGAAACCACACGGTCACGCTCGGAGCTGTGAACTTGAAGTCCCATGAATAATGCAAAAGAGATGGAGGCACACAAAACTCTTTCCGTTATCACCAGATTGAATAAAAATAGAAACGATAAAAAGGAATTTATATACCGAGTATCATGACACCACTTGCGTCCACCTGTGAGCCAGAACTACAGCACGATAGCTCATTCAAGATTAAGATGGTAAACAAGTTATGTAGACATACTGATGTATTACATGATTTATTTGGCCCAACAAATACCGTCATATTAAACACCTAAAATATCTTAAACTTTACATATTGACCGTTTATATAGCTGGACATTTAAGGAAGCTATTAAGCACGGTACAGCCGAAGTGGCCTACCCGGGATGCTATTCTCTCCAGCAACAGCTTCGGATTCCATTTTTCAGAACACAGTTAGGCCTATAGAACACAACCCAGTTTGTTTATATAGTTTGCTAAGGGCGCATATTATTACGAGAGCGCGACGAAGAGCGAGTTGGCGCAAGAATGTCTTCGCCGTCTCCATCATCCATTCATAAACAGGAATTCTTCCTATTATATAGGCTATGCATCTGCAAGTCCTTAGCTCAGGAAATTGGAACACTATTTCCATAAATCAAAAGCCGGCTTAATGTGAGGTAATTTGCTTTTAATCAAGGTGAGCCGAAAATATCCTGTTATTGTTTACTATAAATCTCTCGGCAGTTGCGATTCATCAACCCAAAAGGCGCATGGATCATGAAAAATAAATGACAGGAGCTCTCTAAGCTTTATTTACTGTTATCACTCAGTGAGCTGGCACCTATACGCTCGATTCTTAAACAGTGTTTTTATATGATATCACTTAGCCTGCAGCCAAGATCTTGAGAATGTGCAGAATCTACAATCGAAAGCATGTAGCGTTACGGCTTGCTCAAATGTGCTACTCAAAGTTAAGGGCAGAGCGTCATAGCAAAGCCCCCGCCCAACCCCCCAACGTACGCTGTAAATCTTGTTTGCTGGGACTGTAACTGCCAGCAAGCTGAGTGATAACAGTAAACAATATTCTGAGAGCTATTGTCAGTTTTTATGAACCGTGCTCCATTTTGGCTGATGAATCGCAGCCGTGGACGATTTATAGTAAACAGTAACGGAACATTTTCGGCTGACGCTGATTAAAATCAAATTACCCGGGATCAAGGCAGCTTTGATGCATGGAAAAGTGTTTCCAATTTCCTAAACAAAAAAGAAGCAGCAGATTTCGCTTATTGGCTTAGCAGATTTTATTTATCCGCATATGTGTAAATAATACAGCAAAGAATGCCTGTTTCACGAACGGATGAATGAGATGACGGCGAGCATAATCTTCCACAAGCTTTCTCTTACACACATACTCTAATGATATGCAAACCATGCTTCATAAATGAACCAGAACCAGGGTTTTTAAAATTGGCCTACGCCAGCAGTAAAATTGCTCAAGCAAATCAACTGCCTAAAGAAATGACACCAACTAAAAGCAACAAGACACGACAAAACCTGTGCATATAAATATCCATACCACCGGTGAGTTAAAAGATGTCACAATATCACCACGTCAAGCTCTAGCATTGTTATTTATTTATTTATTTACATTTTGTCATGAACAACATATCCAGTATCACCGACAAGGAAGGAGTACAAACTGCATCTACTTAAGTGGCATGAAATAGGCTATGTTACGTAGGCCTACGGGACACAACCAAGTTCGAACAAACGTAATCTCCTTGGACAGTGCGGGGATAATTTGTGTGTAGGCTACGTGATTTGATAAATAAATACAGTTCCACATATCTTACAGTACATCTAAAAACACTATTTACGGTTGACAAACAGAGGTATACCTGGATTCATTCGACCCTTAAATCACCACATTCGAACAAAATCTTGAACGTGTCAAACCGTAGAGGAAAGGTCACGCCATTCTCGGCGCGCTCAGTGTGACCATTTTGACCGGGTCGCTTGTGGTTACGCCGTTCACCCGGCATGCCGGGTGCAGACTGAACCCAGGACATTGCTGCGGCAGGATTATGGCTAAAGAGGGCGGGAATAACAACAGAGTCCCCGAGCAATGTGCAATGCCAGCGTTCCGCTCGATTGTTGCCGACTGCCCTGTCTCTCATTTGGGGTCAAACTGTCGGATCGCATTCACTTAATAACCAGCACAACCCGCCGTCAGAGGAAAGCGAATTGTATAATTTAACTGGCAAACCGTTTTTTCTTTCTTTTTTTTTTTTTTTTTTGATGTGCGTTTGCGGGCCAGTAATGGATGTTGTACATTTTTATTCGATCCAATCCAAGAATCTAGGCTACACAATGTCCTCGATAGAACTTTTGAAAAATAAAATTAAAATTGTGGAGTAATGAAAAGGGGAAGCTTTAATTATTCTGTTCGGTTTGACGTCTGCGAGAGCCAATTCATCGGACAGGCACACAATGGCCAAGAGTATTTCTTGGGCAGAAATTGTTACTCTGCTCTTACCCTGTCTCTTCAGAAATATAACTTCACACACCTGCTCCTCAGTTCAATATTTCAACATTTCACAGCATTTTGGTAAGGTAAAGGTAAGAATAATTCACACGTGGGATGGCCAGGAGTGAGTGTAGTCCCCCTCAATTTTTAAATTAACCCCTTAAACTCCCAGCTTGTCTCCGTATAAAAATCGTCAGAAGTCACAGTGCAAAACATATAGACACTTGAAATAATTAATGGAAAATAACAGAGGAAGAACTTTTGCAGCTGGGAATGAACTCCTAAAAACCAAACCAGAAAGATGCATTGATGTATATTGCACGCGCCTACAGTGGATACTGACATCATGACTTGCAGAGCTGAATGCACACCCATGTTCAGTCATTTCACTTTCCGATCCCTGGGTAACTTATTAAATCGGTTACACGCTCAGACTCATTCCGTGTGACGGCCCAGAAGACAAAGCAGATATGTGCGCGAAACACGCTGTTCTAGTACCGAAGCTCTTACGCTGCGCTCTGACTGAAAACCCTCAGTTCAATTATTTACACCCCGCTTCGGAGCCGTGTTTGCTTTTTGGACCGCTTTGAAGAAATCAAACAAACACGAGCGCACGCCGTTTCTCTCTTTCCCTGTCAGCTGCAGTTCTGATTCATCCACTGCTGTGAAGAATTGCTCCAGAACAACAGAAAAACGCACTGAAAATGATTTATAGGTAACAAGATTTGTGTGAGTGCAATCGAATGCCTTTGATTTCTATTGAATTTAGCGCTTCACCCCTCCCCCCTCGCTCTGCTACCCTTTGTGGATGTTATTTCCTGAATTCAGAATCTCAGCACTTATGAGTGAAACTGATTATTCCGACCAGTATTCGAACCTTTGAGATTAAGGGGACTGACCTTACTGTGTCTGACAGATAAGGCCAGCTATCAACGGTGTCTGCGCGTCTCAACCAATATGAGCCAAAGTCAATTATGTTCCCATCGAAATATCAACACGGTTTCTTGTCTTGAGCTAATTGGCAAATAAATTAATGCATACGAGTAAATATAAAAACAATGCTTGAAATTAATTCTTGCTGTCAGGAGGATGAACGATTAATAACATCCATGCAAACCCCTGCCCTTGGCTCAGCGCACGTGCATGGAGTTTTGATGCACTCACTGATTCGTAGCAAGGGTATTAAAACATTCAGGTATACAGAATGTCCTTGAAGGGGTCCACCAGGAGCCAGGTGTATAACTTCGCAGAATTCACTATCAACCTGACGCAGCACTGGATTCACAAATAATACAGTCACACTGACATGTGCAGTCTGGTGGAATGGCCCATTGTGTTCATCAGACTTCCTGTTTTGTGGCTGTGTGTTTACTGGTGAAATAACAAAGCAAAACTGACCTGGCAGGCATGTTCTGGCATGTCTTCAACAGCTGGGGGAGACTAGCTTGTGGAGCATAGTTGGCATTCCGAATCTGTTCTCTGACACACGGACGTAAATATTTGAACCGCATTATAAAATATATACAAGAATGGATTTCTGACCAGGCTCTCTTTCTGCTTTCATCTCACTTATGAAAAACAACAAACAAAAACTCAACCGTGGATCTCACAGCAGTCCGCCTGCAAGTCCTCGAAAGACTTTAACGAGAGATGTATCCCAAATCCTTTCATCTCCCATGATTCTCACCTCCCTGTTCACCTCACGTTAAATGCAGCCCCTGTCAGTGGAAAGAGCTGCCTCTACAGTTTTGTGCGGTGAGGAGCTTTCCACCAGTGCCCCCCTGATCCATAGGAATGACTGTATGACCGTAACAGTGTAGCGTCAGGGTTTTTTTAAGCACCCACTGCTTCATGATAAAGCCTCGTGGTAACAAGGAAAAGAATCCGCCGGGGTCAAAGGCACATGATTAGTCTATGGCCTTCTGGCACAGCTTCAAGTAGCTGAGTTTTAAAGGCTGAGAGCACACGGACCCGCCAAAAAGAGATTATCATGAACGGCTCTCCTTCGCATAGTGTGGAATTTAATTGGGCTTTGAACACAAAAAAAAAGACCAGAATAACTCGTGTTCTTCCCCGGGGTGCAAGAGGGCAGAGATCCTGCTACCGCTGTCTTTCGGAAGGAGAGTTTCATGCTGGTGTGTGCTTTTGGTACAAGCTTACAGTGGTTACTGTAAGGTGTCCTTGCTAAATTAAAGATCTCCAATATCCAGAGTGCATCATGTTTTACATATCATCCATTTACACTGTATAGGTGGATATTTGCTGAAGATAGGATAGATCTGGATAGGTACCTCTCTCAAGGGTGCAACAGCAATACCCCACATCAAACTGGCAACCTTTGGGGTACAATACCTGTTCCTTCTCAGCCACAGTGCTACATTGTCATGGTAACCCAAAATGGTGTCATTAAGTCAATGTGTCTGTGCTAAATGATTCTAGATGTCTTCAATGTGCTACAGAAGTGGAGGTGGTAGAAAAAAAGCACACTTAAAAGTATCCAGGGCTAGTAAAAATGTCTGTGGTAGACCATACCATTATTATTAAAAATGATCTGTATATAGTTGTGGTTCAAAACTAATTTCAAGTTTTATTGGAAAAATGGAATAAGCATTTGAATGTTATGCACTGGTACAGTATTTAATTGTGTGAATAAAACTGGATACGTCCAACCAAACACTTCTAATTGGTTTTAAATAATCCTGTCCTATAATAATGTGCCCTTCAGGTATAAACTGAGAAACAAAGGGTCCAACCTCTTCATCAGAGGTGTGCTCACACACACGCCTAGCATTTGGAATGGACCCTTCCCGCTCCTGTTCTGCTGTTTTCAAATTCTGTTACATGCAGTATATGAACACTCTGCTACAGTTTGATGTGGATTGAAAGGCCAGGTCCATTGCTATTGTAAAACTGATTTGCCACACAAATTCTGTGTTCAGCTCACTGGGCTGGAAGTGATCTTCCCATATGCATTACTGCTGTAGACAGCAGTTGCCTATGACTGCTGATCTGGGACAAGTTTTGAGTTCAGCTTGTAATGGTTAAGGTTCACCATTGTGGTTGGGGAATCTGGTCCTAGATAAGTGCTTGCAGGCAACTTCTGCCTTGAGCTGCCGATCCTCCCTTCAACCCCCACCCTCCTGAGCGAGTAGTTTGCCCGCTGTTCATGAATGACGGTGTAGACAAGGCACAACAGCCTCCACATTGACCCTCAGGTCTTTATTGTAGATGTTTGCATTAACCTAAGCTAGTCTGTGCCCATCATAATAAAAATAAAAAACAACAAGCAAGAAATTCCTATCATCATCCCATAACATCAGAGACCATTCAAAGACCATTGTGGATTTATAGATGAAGAACAGGACTCTTGTGTAGTTTGACTTCGTCTGTCTATTTTGTGATCTCAACTGTAACAACATCACAAATTCCATCACAATAGAGGAGGATGATAAGAAACTCCAAACCTGGTAATGGAATGTTAAAATAATTGATGTTTCTGAAGATCTTAGAAGTACCTGGTTCTAAATGAATTCTGCACACCTCAAATCAAAGACTTATTTGCCAGATAAATGAACTCATTAAAAGTTGCGCTCCACTGTGAAAAACCACATCACTTTGATGTCATTTCATTATCAGGCTGCACATTCCACAGAGACCTACCAACAAACAAACAAACAAATGGTGGTTACCAGAAACCGATGGACGTCCAATTTAAGAGCATGAAATCAAATCAAATCATGGTCATGAAAATAAAGTAATAGATTTAAAGTAGCATAAAATTCCTGGGGAAAGTGGTGTACTGAAAATTAAATGGAAATCTTATTATGTATTTACTACTTGCTTATTACCTGATTATAAACCATAGTAATAATGATGATACATAAATAGTCATAACTTATTTAGTTAAGGGTTTGCAACAGTATAAATGGTCCAGGTAAATCAAGCCAGTTTTAACATTTAGAAGAATGGGGTCAATGGCTGCAGGCCTTTTACATTTGATTTTAAATTGGGTGCGGGGCGGGGGTGGGGGGGATGGGCTGCATGGTAATGTAGCAATGTGGGACCATCTGCTAGGACTGGATGAAGTATCAAGTGTAACGGCCTTGTTAACACGAAGACACCCCGCGTATCTGTGCATGTAGCTGTAAATATTTCACAGGGTCTAGCTGTCCATAAAAGGCTGTCCTCCACGTGTATGCAAGGGGTCTGACATTTCGAAAAGCAGCAGTCTCACAGAAGGAGAGAGACTTTCCGTGTTCGGTGCAGCAGCCTGCCTCGGCAAACCCATGGCATCCCGCAAGCTCTAAGTGGGCTGAGAATGGCCGAGAAGAGCATTTTTCACCAAGGACGAAATGGGCCTCCGCCGGTCCTCCCATCCGTGGTCACTCCGCCAGCAGAAAGCGCAAGCGCTGAAAGCACTGATTAAGGGCGGAAAAATTCTGAGAACAGTCAGCGTTTTTTAAGCTCGTTACCACAGTGGTTAATTGGTTTTGAGGAACAGCGAATCATTGTTTGTGGCATTTGAGTCTCCTGCGTTTGAGATCACACCACGTCCGTGAATTGCACGCGGCCAGAAACGTGACTTTGTGGAAGTATGCATGGGAACATTAGAGTCCTGTTGGCACCACTGCCTCAGGGATGAGAAAGTTATGTATACAGCTCCTGCTCTATATCTGGTGCTTACACATACAGCTTTACACTAGATATTTGTGCCTGAGATCATCTGTGAACACTGCTAAGCACTGTCCTGGCTAACTTACATAGACAGCTACTCTCTCGGAAAAACAGGTGCCAACGAGTAGTTTGTGTTTTGATTAATTAAATTACATTACTGTCATTTAACGGATGCTCATATCCAGAGTGACTTACATAGGTTACAATTTTAACATCATCCATTTATACGGTTGGATATTTACTGAGGAAATTCAGAGTTAGGTTCCTTGCTCAAGGATACAGCAGCAGTGGCCCAGTGGGTCATTGAACCAGCAACCTCTCATTTCTGTGCCCAGCTCCTTACCACCACACTGCCATCCCACTGGACTGGTTGAATGAATAGATTGATAGATATATACTGTATACTGTATACATACATATACATTTTTTTCATAATAGGACCAGGGAATAGTTTGAGTCTATTTCAATTGCTACATAACTAGTCTTTTTTGTTGTGTTGAACATTCATCACACTACTTATTTTAATTTCTTCAGCCCTTATGCATGTTGATGGTGCCGATTATAATAGTGTAGGTGTTCCAGAGGATGGATCCATGAAAACAACTAAAATGTTTGTAACTATCACCATCTTCCTGCTTCCACATTGAAGCATTTGTATAATTAAATTAATTAAATAAATTTAATAAATACTGCATTTGTATAAAAAATTAAATATATATAAATAAAATATAAATAAATTAAAAGATATTTAATGCCACAAGCAAATGTAAAAAAAGATAATGCAATTTTGGTGGAAATTGCATATGCTGCTTCAAAATTCCAATATGGAACAATGTCAAAACAAAAATGTATACCTTACCTGTAATCATAAATTGGTTCCCAAGAAATATTGTACATAGAGTGTAAATAGATTGAAATGTGTGTTGCAGACAGGTGAGCTTTTTGAGTCTGGCAGCTGAGCCCTCTATTTTCTCGTTATGTTCTTGTCTTTGATGCCAGGGACGAGTGCATTCATTATAATTTATATTTGTTTTTCTTCCTCAAGCGAATCTTCATTGGGAGCTGAAAAACTGATCGCCGAGCTAATTGCTCAAATTCACACGCGCCCCCATCTTCTTCAAACGGAGAGGCGCCCTTTGATTGTGGCTGTCGACTTCAAAGCGAGCTTTGAGTGAAGCCGCGCGACAAAAGAGAGCGAAGCTTGTCAGAACAGAAGATGACAGGGAAGTGACGGGCGAGCGATACATCTTTTTAAGCAATCATCTGTTTTTTTTTGATTTTTGTTTTCTTTTTTTTTGTCGCCGAAGCATATGGGTAAAATGTGATCGGGACGGCCATTTTCTTGGATTCAGCTGTTGCAATCACTTTCATCTGCACAAGTCACGAAATCAAAAGGATGATGGGGTGCTTTTGCAGAAGAGGTGACAGCTCTCTAAACTCCCACTTGATCAAAGTGGCTGAGGAGAAAACTAAAATAATAGCCTGATGGTTAATGTGTACCCTGGCATATGGTATGAAGCGTTGACAATAAGTATGAGGGGAGCTAAATGTGCTGCCTTCTTAATATCATAACATTAGTGCATCCCTCAGCTTGTCTTATTCGAGATGGCAAGTATGGGCTTATATCGGTTTGTGGGGCCTATCACATACAGTACCTGTACAGCCTTGAGAGTAAGGCCTTTTGAAATAACCACTTTTGACTCATCCACATCTGTACTATCTAACCTTTAATTGCTTCTCACCGTTGGAATCTCCTAATATCCAGCCAATAGTCAAATTCATTCATCATAAATTGCATGTCACTATCCGCACTTCGCAGAAACTAGATAACAGCGATCTTGCTCGTGAAAGCTTGCATAGCTTAACAATTTCACAGGCCTTCTATTTAACTAGATGATCCTATTTGCAGCTTGGTAGATATCTCAATATTAAGTGGCTAACTCCCTAGATTGCTAATCGAATCAAATCATTGATAGATTTCACTAACCAAAACAGACATAGTCCTCGCCATTTAACCATTGAAGCCATTACATAGCATAGCATTTTAGAAGAAATCTAGCTAGCTGCTGGATCCTTTTATTTTCAGCCAGCAAGCTGCAGACATTTCAAATGGACTGACCCTACAATTAAACACCATATTGCCACCTTTCCCTTCTGATACATTACATCAAGTCATATGTACAGTATCACTCTACCCCATGTATGGCATATGCATGTTTGGGTTACTGGGAATCCTCCTCAAAAAATCACAAGGTTGGTGTGAAACAAGAATCAACTAATTCTGTTATATGTTGTGTAGTTTCATGCTGGAATACATAAAACTGTTCCCTGAAAACAGCACTTATTAACTATTCTAAAAAAAGGGTAATTTGTGAGATTTTATGAGAATGCTCTTGTAGTGGCTGTACAACACATACTGTGGTACTATATACAGTATTATTCATACTGACCATTCATAATAACATTCATAATAACCATGATATCTCCATGTATACATTTTGATAAAGATTTGCAAACTAGGGAAAGTGAACAGAAAAAATGTGAAAATATGCATCCAGTTAGTTCCAGCCAATTAGACCATGAGCAAAGGAACTCTGAACCAATCAAACCAGAGGTGAAGAAGCACTTGACCAATCAGAATAATCGACCTGATGGGATTGAGAAATTCCCCACTATCCAGAGCACATAAATGACCCTTTTTTGCCACCATCGCAAGTCTTCAGCCCTCTGTCTTATCACTGTTGCTCAGGTTCTGAAAACATGTCTAACCTTCTAACTGATTGCAGCATTTGTCAAACTGGTTCTGGAATGAACTTCCCCGTATTCACATGTTGGTGACAGGGATGAGATCATTATTTGCAGTGTGACTGTGATTGTGCTGAGGAGGGTATCATTGAGGGTGTCACTATGGCTCATGGCACAAGAGATTTACAGTTATGATATGGTCCCTGCTTGAGAGGGGCAGGAGCTAGTCTGTGCCATGCTGACCTTTTAGAGATGTTTCACTGCAATGCAAACATGGCTCCAACAGGGAACCTTAATTCAATGATACAATTTAATTTAATATAGAGCTTTCAGGTATATGTCATGTGTCTGATACACTGTGTGACTTATCTTCTGTCCTTTACTTTTCTGTGTGTGTGTATGTACGTATGTGTGTGTGGGTTGGTGTCTGTTCATATGCGCACTGTAGGAGCCTGGAGTCCGCCTGTGTTATTTTGCTCAGCCCGTATAGTAACACAGAAACTAAAAGCAAAGCAACAGAATAACTCAAATGAAGTATAATCTGAACTGTAATGTGTTCCTTACAAATGTAAGCTGGGTGACTAACCTTAATAAGGATAATTTACTTGCTTTTAATTATTACTGAATACAAGCGTTGTTAGAAAGAAACAAAGGACAAAGCGATAATCAGACTGAAATGAAGTAACATCAAAATGGTAAAGCAATGTGCTACCAACATTTTAGACAATGAACTTAGAAACAGTAGATAGCTGCTGTACAAGTGCATGTTGTATCAACACACGCTTTCACTTTGCAGCTTGTGTAATTACACCTGTAACAGCAAATCTCTTTATGAAAGTACAGGAGCCTGGCAAAAATATGAGACAGCAAATGTGGCAGCTGTGTAGGCACGCAGGGCTGACAGGACTGTTACGGGTGATTATTACTGCGGGCCTTAGTTTGTCTAGTCCGTGTTGGATATCAAAGGAGTAGTCAGGGGTGTCCTTGGAAGAGTGTGGCCATAACGTGACCGGATGATGCACTGCTCCTCATTGGCATGAACAGCACGCAGTGGATTCGTGCAGGGCGAGATCTGGGACACGCCTCTCTTTCTGAAGCATGAGGTGCCATCAATAATCCTGGTAAGGTTCCACTGCCTGATTTGGCCGCATACAGAAACACATTTTTCAGGAAGAGTGGATGGCTCGTGAAAGTGCACAAGCATCCACAATCAGCTGAGCACTAGGGCCATTTAAAAGCAGTAAATCCCCTTTTTGGGGAAGTGTGTCACCTTTTATGACAAATCCAGACCCATGCAAAAAATTAAATATTGAGAATATATTTTACAGAATGTACATTTTACCTCAATCGATATGTTTACAATATGTAAGTGATTGTCCTTCTCATATATTGCAGTATATTTCTGCATCGCTTTAGTGTATTTTAAATGCATTTGCAATATACACTCAGTGACCACTTTATTAGGTACACCTCTCTTATATTGGGTAGGACCCCCCTTTACCCCCAGAATGGCCTGAATTCTTTGCGGCATGGATTCAACAAGGCGCTGGAAACATTCCTTACAGATTCTGCTCCATGCTGACATGATAGCATCATGCAGTTGCTGCAGATTTGTCGGCTGCACATTCATGCTGCGAATGTCCCATTCCACCACATCCCAAAGGTGCTCTATTGGATTGAGACCTGGTGACTGTGGAGGCCATTGGAGTACACTGAACTCATTGTCATGTTCCTGGAACCAGTTTGAGATGATGTGTGCTTTGTGGCATGGCGCGTCATCCTGCTGGAAGTAGCCATTAGAATATGGGTAGACTGTGGTCATAAAGGGATGCACAAGGTCAGCAACAATACTCAGGTAGGCTGTGGCATTTAAACGTTGCTCAATTGGTATTAAGGTGCCTAATGTGTGCCAAGAAAATGTTCGCCACACCATTACAGCACCACCTCCAGCCTGAACCGTTGATACAAGGCAGGATGGATCCATGGATTCATGTTGTTTACACCAAATTCTGACCATACCATCTGCATGTCACAGCAGAAATCGAGATTCATCAGACCAGGCGATGTTTTTCCAATCACCTACCGTCCAGTTTTGGTCAGCCTGTGCCCACTGTAGCCTGAGTTTCCTGTTCTTATCTGACAGGAGAAGTACCTGGAGGGGTCTTCTTCTGCTGCACCCCATCCACCTAAATGTTCGACGTGTTGTATGTTCAGAAATGCTTTTCTGCATAGCACTGTTGTAACGTGGTTATTTAGATTACTGTCGCCTTCCTGTCAGCTTGGACCAGTCTGGCCATTCTCCTCTGACTTATGTCATTAACAAGGCATTTTTGGCTACAGAACTGCCGCTTGCTGGACGTTTTTTGGTTTTTTTTGCACCATTCTCTATACACTAGAGACTGTTGTGCGTGAAAATCCCAGGAGATCAGCAGTTTCTGAGATACTCAAACCACCCCGTCTGGCACCAGCGATCATCCCACGGTCAAAGTCACTTAAATCAGATTTCCTACCCATTCTGATGTTTGGTCTGAACAGCAACTGAACCTCTTGACTATGTCTTTGTGATTTTATGCATTGAGTTGCTGCCAGATGATTGGCTGATTAGATATTTGCATCAATGAGCAAGTGTACAGGTGTATCTAATAAAGTGGTTACTGAGTGTATTCTGTACAACATATTTAGTATATTACAACACATTTCATTTTCTTTGGAATGTTCTTACATTACAGCAGTCTGTAATGGTGATGATCCTACTGTATTTTCCCTGGATTGCCACAGTGCATGCCACATGCTTACCTGCAATTGTTATTCCCATCCAGCAGGGGGCAGTAACAGCAACAGCCCCATTAACTCGCTCGCTCGAGAGCCTTAGCGCATGTATACATTTTCATGATGCAAGCTGACTACCTGACCCAGAACTCATGGATGATTTATGAGCGACAGTATGCACTAACGGCTGTAGCCAAGCAGTAACAGTCATGTTGGCAAGACCGCTCCTTTGAATGTTACATTCCCAGCTGATGACCGCCAGTAGGAATTTTATCACTGTTGCAGTATATACGTCACATTAGACATTACATAATGTTGTATTTTACTCTGTGGGAGAGCAGGAAGGTGCCTGGGTCTCATGTGAGATGGATATAAAGGGCAACATACACAGAGATGCAATAAATCAAATCCCCGAAGCTGAAACCCTCTGATCCAGGCTTTCTCTTCCAGCAGTGCTGGTAAAAACCAGCCGCTGAGGGCGACGTGTACTTAAGCACGCGAGGAGTGTCTCCTGCCACTGCTCAGGCACTCAGCTTGACAGACAGGTGGCCGCGGTGGACAGAGCCCATGTGATTGGCAGGTGCAGGCTCCGCGGAGTGGCAAGGCGAGCCATTAGCATCCCGTGACATTTTTTTTTTGTTGCAGCGTTCCCACGCAGTGCAAGCAATCGTGTAAACAAGCCGATGTCGTAGGGCGCAGTGCGGGGGGAACACGGAATTTAATGTAATGTAAAATTACATTGCAGGCTGGACGACCGCACGCTCTGGGCGTGCATTTTAATGTGAGCCGACAGCCCTCCCTCCCTCCATCCCTCTCTCTCTCTCTTCCAGGTGGCTGAAACAGAGGAGAGTGATGGCACACAGATGGATAGAATTGGATAGAGGCGACCGTTAAGATCGGGATTTCAAAGGTCATGCAGGGGTCATCGATGGAATAAATTTATCTACCGAAGTCTCTCGATGCAAAACAAAAATAAAAACTATTGGAGGCAACACCAGGAAAAAAAAACTGTTAAAGAATGTGACGCTTAAGAATCAACCATTAGTTTCTGGTTTACTTATTGTCAGTTGTTTTCTTTGGAATTCAGAACCCTAGGAAAGAGCATATGCCAAGTAAATGAATAAATAAATTGCAATTAATTATTAACACTTTTGATTGTTGTGTATGTATGTGTAGGAATGTGACACTGGAGCAATTGAGCTCTTTCAGTTTGTGATAAATAGGTTCATTCTTGATGCTTTTAAAAAAGGTTTGTTGCTCAGACTAATACTTCCGACCCAGCAGGACACTTTAGGCTGTCAAACAAGTCCATGGGACACTCAACATACGGATGCTCAAGGAGCGCGACAGTGGATGTGATGGTGAAAGGGGTACAGGGGACAGGTGCTGAGTGTGTCAGAGCTGGGGATAGAATGGGATACTTGGACTAGTGGTATCCATTACAACTGCTGGTGAAAGGAGCGGCTCCGGTGAGCAGAGAGGAGGGGGTAACCTGTGAGATCAAGCTTCTCTGACGAAAAGGCCTGTTAAACCTAAAGACTTCAGAGGAACACTGCAGCAATAATTGGACAGCTTCTGGGATGAAGCAGGACAACACAGCTAGCAGCAAGAAGCAATGATTTGGCTCACCGTGTTTGCCCCAAATCATTGCCAATAGTACATGTCACTAGTACAAGAGATCATATGTTTGGGGAAAACTCACTTGTCATACTTTGTAAAAACTACACAGTTGACCTTCTGGTAACCTCTGCTCTCAGTTGCAGCAGACAAAAAATGCTGCAGGGCTGTAGTGTGTTAGTGCCCTCTCAGCAGACTGGAGCTGTGTCTTGAAAAATTAAAGAAAAAAAAACATGATGTGACACAGATATCATCAGAGGTGACAAGTGACAATCGGCTGAGCTTGCGGTTGACAATGAGTCGTAAAACGCATAAAATTTGAAAGACGTGCCAGCTGGCCGGAATATTCATCTGGGAGAAGGTTTGAAGCTAACATTTTATTTATTTATTATCAGGCTTCAAACTATGAAATAAAAGCGGTTTTCTCTGGAGCAGTGTGAATGAAAGCGGATAAAATCACATATGTGACTGGTTGTTTCAGACTGGAGTGTGGAATATTCATATTCATATTTAATGGCATGCCTTTCATCCAGAAATATCAACACTCTCTGATGCTTCAGATGTAGTCCTGAACTCCAGAAAAACTCAATATATCAGTAACTGTCTAGGCAAACCATGGAGGAAGAAAAATTAGATGCAGACACTGCCAGTGACCTTGAGACCTGCAACAAAAAAAGGAAGAGACAAGGGAGGGAAGAAAATGAAGCAGGAATCAAATGAAGCCATTGTAATCCTGAGACCTACTCACCAAAATGTCCACAGTGACCTGAGAGAGCTTGAAAGAGCTCAACTCATCGTCGGCCTGGGAGAAGAGACAAGAAAGGAAGGCACCTCTTTGGCCCCCCTCCCCATGATGTTCACACGTCGGTGAGCGAGGCGCATTTGAGACAGCTCCTCGCACTCGAAACCCCTCGCGTCAGAGCGATGTTCCCGAAACGAGAGCCGACGGGGCGTTACGGTGCCACGGTGAGCATCTCAAACGGGGCGTGCTGGCCGCGTGGGCCCGTGCGATTGTCATGCTCCAGGAGGCCACTGCACTCTGCAGATGATTTGCTGTCTTGACACCAGCTTCGCCGTCTGTTCCAGACCGCACCGACCAAGCTCTCTCATATTTATCCTAAATACGACACCCATTCAAAGCATTATATACAAATATACACATTGATCACCTGTTGCATTATTACATCGTTTATGTACTGAAAATGTGGTTTAAGATATTGGTTTGTGTCGGAGACAAATCCTCCTCCAGCTGGGGCAGCAACATGGTGCAGTGGCAAGGAGCAGGGCTAGTAACCAAAAGATTGCGGGGTTGATTTCCCATTGGGGCACAGCTGTTGTAACTTCTGGTGCAGTACTTAACCCACAATCACCTTAGTAAATATCCAGCTGTATAACTCGTGTAAGGTATGTAAGTCTGTCTGGATAAAAGTGTATGCTAAATGACAATAATGTAATGTACTTGAGTCTTTACTACTGGTACCTTACAGTACTTGCAGGTTTCCTGATCCATGGGATCTCTACAGCATACCAGCCATGAATGAACATAGTTCTCTTCTAGTTGTTTTCTATGCTGTAACATACAGCATATCAATATAAAAGGGCAAATGGTGGCATCAGAGATGCACCAACAGTCATGACACTGCTGCAGTTGGGACCACGAGATAGCTGGCACTTTCCCATAGCCGCGTTGTTATGCTAAAAGACACTGGATTGGCTGCTGAGACGAAGTCAGTGCATGCATCTGCAAAGATGCTCTGCCTGGAGAGCGAGGCACAGCACCTGAGAGGCTTGAAAGCAGGACGTCATGTGACAGATAGGGGTTGTGTGAGGGGAGCACAGTTTGCTGCAGGTGCATGGAATCAGACAGATGTCTACAGCACTACCCCCCCACCTCCCATATCTTATGTTGAAGTGGGAGGGTTGCCTGGCAGCTGGGGGAGACAAACAGCAAACGCTCGCGTCTCCTGAAAGAATAAACCCCTCCTTGGTGTTCCCACGGGGCACGTTAAGAACAAAAACAAGCACCGCGAGATGAATCCCGGCGAGCACAGGAGCACCTCTGACACATCTCCATGTGCTGTGAGGATACGCCACGGGGGAGCGCAACCGGAGGTATTTCAGGCAACGGGAAATCTGGAAAGCCGAGGAGGCGAGTGGCACCAGTGGCAGACTGCCCCTCTGAGGGGCTCCTCGGCTGGCGCAGCACCGCCTACTCCCAGGTGGAGTTGATGCGAACGATGAAACTTCCTCGAGTCGTCAGAGTCGTACTGCCGGCCTCTCCAGGGAGAGAAGCAGAAAGACTGTGATGTCTGGGTGTACATGCACATCAAACTATACATATGCCACGTTCCCCCATACTTTTTCACTCAGGGATTTGTTACTGGGGCGGCACGGCTAGGCAACTCCTGCATCTGATTGGTCCCAATATCTGTAGTATCTTTCATGAAAGGTTATTCTTTGCCATCATCCTCAGTGCACAATACCTATGAACTTACTCTTCATACCTAGAAATGTTTCTGGCTGTGAACCTTAGCAGTTATTGGACATTATATTTACTATTATTAAGTGCAGTAGAAACAATATTTCCATATGAGCTCATAGCACATAGCCCATACCTACACACCACTGAAAGTTATGTTCATGTAGAGAGTTTGGTTATTGTAAATGTAGCCATATGATAAAATCTATTTTCCACTCTTCCTCATCTTCTTCTTCATCAATCCTGCTGATTACATTCTCCAAAGTCCTTCAGTGCGTCCATATTACTTCTCACCATTGGTTCACACCCATATCTTTATCATATTCATATCATATTCAACCAACCATAAGATTTTTTCATTGCAGCCAAGAAAAGGAAAAGGACAATAAATCAGAGTTTTGCTAAACTTTTTTTGCATTTGACCAGCAAGAAATAGAAATCAAGTTCTACTGAAGATCAGTTTTTGAACCTCTTGTACAAATCAATGAACCTAGCAGAAATTTCTTGTAGTGTTACTAGGTGACTTTCAATATCAATAGCTAAAATTAGGCCTACTTCATTGTTACAAAAGAATTACAGCGCTATGTAGCAACAGGAAACAATATTATAATTATTATGACGCTTGATAGCTTTATATTTCACCCAAAATAAAACAAACACTGCCCCATTGAAAACATTTCTCTGTAATTTGTTTAATTTGAGTTTAATGGAAAATTAGTCTGAAAAATTTGTTTGGTGGTGGTTCATGAACTAAAATGTATAGTATCATTCTAACCCAGAGCATACAGAACAAAATTATCTCTAGAAAAAAAAAAAAAAAAAAACATAATTTACTCACATGTACAAAGCTCTATGAGTCATTAAATAAACACTGACAATACAGCTCTGCTATATTTTTTTTTTCCATAGGGCCAAGTTACATTTAAAAATGGAGGAAATACTGGATAGCATTTGGAATAATGCTTGTGTAGACTTTCTCTCATTTTACTATCAATAATTGTGACGGTGAACCTATTTTTTAAAGTGTTTATTCAGTGACATTCAAGAGACTTCACATTTTTGAACACTGAAAATGTTTCTTTTTTGTTCAGATTATTATTTGCTTGGCAGATACTATTTATCCATGGCAATGTACATGACTTGCATTCATTTTAACATATCACACACTCATATGTCTGGATATTTACTGAAAGAATTCAGGTCAAAGGTTACAAGAAGCATACCCCTGGATTCAAATTTCTGGTTGGGCCAGAATGTAGAAAATGATGTCAAGGAAAAATAGCACTACCACAGCAGCTCCCAGACATATTCATCAGCAGGCATTCCCCTAAAGCAAACATACTGTCACTTTTCTGATACAGAAAAGCACATGTTTCATAGCTCTTGGTCCACAGGAGTTCATTTTGCACCAACTACATGATTTAAAAAGCAAGGCTTTCCTTTATTTTCACTGGAAGCAAGTAGCTCATTGAACATCCATAATTGAAGAATATTTTAAAATAAATTTGTTTGGTCAAGAGTGAGAGAACTTTTGACTCCATTTCAGAAATCATTTATTTACATAGGGAACTGAATGTGAAACAAGACTGTTGCAGGTTCATAACCCATAAGAGGAACTGCTAGCATACCCTTCCAGTGTCAACCCTGGCTTGCTTCTGTTAATATATCCATACATACAGTATATGCATGGTTAATATGTAAAATATTATCTATGCAAGTGAATAAACAAAAATCAATGGTTGTCTTCATTATATGAATATGGAACTTCAAACACAGCATCTGTGAAAAGACAAATTTGCACAACACAAAAGACAAGTGTTTTTTCCCCCACTGATTTGACAAGTGCTCACCAGGGAATTGTTAATGCATAGAGGAAACAATGGTAAAAAAATGACCAAATGCCAAAATCAAAGACAACAATCAAACACAAACTTACTGTGAGTCTTCAGGGACTCAGCATCAACTGTGACATGAGTAGATATCCTCACAGCAAACACAATACAATAAATCATATTATACCGGAAAAAGAGCTTTATTGAATACAGATGTAAAATATCTTTTTTATTTATTTTGTTGTATGTTGCAAGGATGTCACTTTAAAAAACTGGAAAGTACTTTACAGAATGAAGCAAAAAGGAAAGTCTCAGTATTGTATTTATATATAATTTATATTTCATCATTTGATATTTTAAGAATAATATATTGTTTACATTTTATTTCCATTTTGTGCTTTTTGTATGAATACACATTTTACCTAACAGATCATTTCTTGAAGTAATTTTACCAAATTGATTTGCATATCATTTTCTTCTTATTTTAATATTTTCATCACACAAGGATGTATTCCAGAAAGGGAAGTAAAGGTCAAAGTCATATCATTTAAGAAAAAAAGATAGAAGTCTGTCATCAATATCAGTGATGTCATGTCAGTCAATAATTTCAAAAACAAGTGGTTAAGGATACAAATGGGCTTACATAGTTCCAAAGTCAGTTTCAGAGTCTGTGTAAAAGCTCTTTCTAGAATAATAAAATATTTTTTATTATATGACGACTGTAAAGGGGGAGCCTGTATTTTGTGTGTACAATAATGCCAGGTTTTATTGTATGTCAATCAGATCAGCAGACTCATTCTCTGTGCACGGCACTCTGTCTGTTCCATGTTGTCAATTTTTTTGTTGTTTCTTTTTTGCGCGTCCAGGGCTCACTCCAGTTGGGATGGAGGTTACTTTTGAAGACCAGGGCAGGGCAAGCTGGTGGCAAGGAGCTTTGCCTTCCCCTCCGGTCTGTCCAATAACTGCACAAAAGTTCCAGCTGTGTCCACTACTCAACAGTGAAAGAATAACATTTCCACCCCGCTTGATTGTTCTTTCGAGGTCTCCTAGGGGGCGCTGTTGTTCATGTGCCCATAAGCCACAGTTCTCGCCCAAGGTGGTGGTTTGCCCACAGCTGAGGTGTAGCACTTTGATTTCTTATATATTCACTTACTTGTTTGTTTGTTAGCTTTGTGGATGGAAGTGAAGTTTTTGCAATATTTAGCGTTTGTTGTTAACTGTAACATCCAGTGGTGTTGCTTGCCTTAAAACTGCGGCCGCTGTGGGCAATGAGCTGTGTATAAAATAGTCCCCAGGTGGCATCAGAAATGTCAGCCAGTGCGTTGTGTGATTGCCAGTGTGTCACATGACTAACAGTGCATTGTGGGATTACTCTCTGGCTCACAGTTGATGTTTACCTGAAGGCACTTGTTTCCATGGCAGATAGTGGCTTCCCTTCTCCAGTGATTTGACAATGCAAGAATCGGACGACTTCCTTCCCTGCACCTTCCAAGCTGCCCTCTAGCAGGCCGCCACAATGGTGATGGTGTACCGCGGTCCGAAAACAACAAGGAGAGAAACAGAGGATGCGACATCTTCTTCCAGCTGTCCCGCCGCACGTGACTGAGTGGAGGGGAAGTGTCCAGTGTGCCCAGGTGTCAGTGCACCCCAGGTCCAGGTATCAGTGAGCTCCAGGTCTCAGTGCGCTCCAGGTCTCAGTGTGCCCCAGGTGTCAGTGCAGATCAGGCAGCAGAACACCAAGGCAGCAGAGCAGCAGAAAGACAGTTTGGGTTTCCCCATGGGGTGGGAAATAATTTCTTTAGAAATACAAAACAAAACAAAACATTTTTTCTTCAATGCTTCTGGGTATTTTTGTGTGTGGGGGATGGCGGGGTGGGGGGTTGTAATTGCTCCTGTTTCAAAAGCATACCCTGTTTACAAACTATTTCCATTTTGTGTCTGTTTTTTTTCCCTGTCTTTACAAAGATTTTTAGAATTTGCCAAGAACAAGAACATAAGAAAAAAAAGTACAAACATAAAAATAAACCCAAAGGGAAAAAAGTTGGGAGTCTGAGCCTGGGTCCTTGTGCTTTCAAAGGTCTTCACCCATTCTAGGTCTCAGGCCACAAATCAATCTATTCTGTGTACCCCACACAAGGCAACCCAGGGGCGATCAAGCACTCTCCATCCTTCCCTCAGGAGTGTTTATGCAAATGAAGTCATTAAAAATGAGTGGATCTTCCCTGTTATTTTGTGTCATTTTCACTCGTCTCATGTGGTTTTGTTCTGTCTAGAGCCCCGGAGCTGCTGTGACCCTCTCGGCGGTTTCGGCTGCTGGAATCTTTGGTAATTTTACACGTTGAAGGTCCGGGTGTGCCCACTTCTGCATGGTGCCAGTGCCGGGTGGATCGTTCCATTTCCTCTGCCAAGGGGTGAGGTCACCTTCGCCGGCTGAAGAGGGCCAGAGGCAGGGTGACGCATAGCCGCCATATATGGGATTCTGGGGGAGGAGCCAAGGACCTCAGATCTGAGGGGGGGGGGGGAAGGGAGAGGACAGAACAACATGATTCAAACAGGAATTTAGCACGGTTAGTTATCTTCTGTCCAATAATATTCATCTTCTGCTATGCGGACTCACCATGAAACCTAATGTCTTGCCCCCATATGCAGGTGTTGTTTTGTCAGCTGAATGTGTTTCTTCATTTCAGTCCACAGTCACATCTTGTCTTTAATCCCTTACACAGTTCCCTTGACCAATGCTATTGCTCGCAGCTACATGGCAATGACACGATAAGCACAGCGAGATGTGTGTGATGTGTCTACTTACTGTTGGGTGGAGGGTCTCTACATTCCCCCTCCTCAAGGGTGACATCATCGATAGCGATGTCCCCCTCAATCCCCGGTCCACGAATACCTTCAAACACCATCTGCAAAAAAATGAAGACAAAAAAATACGCTACACAAATGTTCACCACCACACATTCTGTCACCCGTCTCCAGTTCTGCTGTCTAAGACTGGAGCTGAAGCTGTAAAGCGGTATATCTACTGTGCTTGCATTTCATATGAGAGGTAAAACACATTTAAAGGAGGCGGGTCTGTCTGAGGTTTCAAACCTGTTCTCTACACAGCACACAAAAGATACCATTCGCTGGGCAAGCTAAAGTCTAAAGCTCTTATCAATGCCACTTATGGTAGTCTTGTTTTGGCTTGACGGGGAGATGCAAACTCTGCTGGTTAATCCTCACTTGTGCATACTGCTGAACATTGCTTTACCAATGTACATCTTTACATAAGCACAGTGATCACTGAATTTGATGAAGAGTGTGTGTAAGAGCTTGGAAAGTGTACTACTGTCCTTGCTCCAATTCATCACTCAAAGTTAAAGAATACACTGTAATGGTTAGACCACGAACCCCTGCAAAGAGTATTTTGGCTTTATTGACTTTTGAGGGTATTTTTAGTGTGTATTTTTGTGCATGGTGGGTTACAGCATGCCTCCTAATAACAGGTCATCGGCTCTGTGTGAGGAGAGGGACAGCCTCCCCCTCAGCTTAATCGGTCAATTTCACAGAGTTTTGTGTGCTGTCGGCCGTTCTGTACAGACCTCCCAAAATGGATCCCTCCCAGAAGAACTGAAATTAAGGCTGACCTTCTTCCAAACTATGGTACTGGAAATTCTGCAGAGCTAAAGGTCATCAACCGAATTACCAAAATGAACACAGGCTAGAGTCTGGGCTTGTGTGCTTGTGCTTGCTTGGTTTTATGTTCAGCGTGAAACTACCCCTCACACAAGAGGAAGGACAGTCTAACCTTCCCTACACTCAGCAGAAACCATAAAAATATAACTCATATGTCTGACTAGGAATTCTACCAGGGGCACTGATGTTGGATCTCTCAACTACTCTCTGGTAGCTTTGCAGTTCAACAACATATTCACTGAGGAGGACTTGCAATCCAAAGAGTGATACTGCCTTTATGCAAAATGAAACCCATCGGCAAAATGCACAATAGAGATGGGTAATAGGGCTGCCGCATCATTGGCTGTGGAATGTGAGCTTGGTACCTGCTTGTGGCAGAGTGAAGGACCTGGGCTTTGCACCGGCAGGTTCCAGGCCGGATTTCCAGGTTAGTCGCTGTCTACTTGTGCATTTACCGGAATGTTCTTAACCTTAAATTGTTTCAGTTATCCACCTGTAAAATCGGATTACATCTAAAAAGGTATGTAAATTGCTGTGGAAGAAGCCACCACCCAAATAAGTAAATAAGCTACTGGCATCATTACGTGGTCAGTGTTCTGAGTTGCTCCCTTTCAGATCTATATTTGTTTTCAGCCAGTTGTTGCCTAGCAGTGGTGGCTAGTGAGCTATAAATAGGGGAGACAGAGACCTTACCTTTACAATAACACATAATACCTCAGACATAATACCTCAGGTCATACTAAACCTGTTTTTCAGTGTTGTTATTAATATGCTTGTCAATTTTAGTGCAAATCAGCCACAGTGAGATGAATTCCAAATCGCTCAGCTGCGTCTAACTTGGTGGCCTTACATTTGAGCACTTTACATTAAAGATTTCATTATAACAGATAGGGCTTTTTTTAATTGAAGTCAATTGCTTTCTTCATGATTAAAACAAATTCATGTTGAGTGCATAAAAGCACACCTATGACATTAGACGTAATCATGTAGACAGGTCTCAGCTGAGTAATGCCTGTCATGCTTGTCAATGGGGGAAAACAGACATTGGGTTGGAGGCAAGGAGAAGGAGCAGGTGTGACACGCCCACGCAGGTGACACTCACCTGAAAGGAGGACGTGGGGTGGATGCTGACTTTGGCCTGCCGCCAGCGCTCTCCTTGGTTACCGCTGAGGGACCACACCGGGCTCTCGGGTGTGGTCTGGCCCTTCTGCCTCAGAAACGTGTTCAGCGTCCCTGCCGGGGGGAGGACTGGGAGTTACACCCATGTGGAGCAAATGCCAGGATTTTACACAGAGAAAATGTGTCTTACCTTTGCCTGCAAGTGCTGATCCAGCACCAGTTTCATTGTTTTAGCTCACGGTGATTATGGTTAGTAATGTGGTTGGGGGATCTGGTCCTAGATCAGCACTTACGGGCAATTTCTGCCTCAAGCCTTTCAGCTAGACGTTTTTACTGACTTAATGCAAAAATGAATTCTGCAGGACAGGGGGTTTCCCTGTCTCCAGTTCCCCCAATTCAAATAATTATTCCCTCTCAGCACTAGTCATGGAAGTCAACTTCTTTTGAAAATCACCTTACACAAATAACCAACTAACAAAGAGGATTTGCTTCATTTGGTTCAGATTTAGGGGGTCACACAACATGAGTACAGTTCTTTGATTCTCTTCAGTTACAAGACCTCATCTTTATTAAACCACAGAATGGACTGTGTTGAATATAATATTTCAGATTCACTCATGATTTTCAGATTTCATGACATCATTTCAAAATATACAGTGCTGCATATACAAGACACACATAGGAAAAGCAAAAATCAAATGAAACATATCAATTTTCATTTTGTACATGTATTTGTAAATGTATTGCCCAAAATATTGTAACAGCACATCACATTTTTGTCATTTAGAAGATGCTCTTATCCAGACCAATACACAAGGTGATATATTGTAAACCACATTATATACTATATGCTTAGCTGTATATATTCATGTGGCAGTAACTGATAACTACTATATACTATAACTATGTAATATCTTAACTGCTGATATGGCATATTGTGTATGTCAAGAGCAGTTGGCCCAGTGTGTTCTACAGATGCAGACATGGTCTGTACTTGAAAAGTGATATGTTTAGGAGCATTGGAAGAATAACCTTCCCACAATGCCTGAGGGTGTTCTGGGAGCACCGTGGGCACTTTAGCAGAGCCTCTGTATCAGCAGCGGCCAAGATGGTGGTCAGCCCTGACATTGTTGACCTGAAAGTCCCATCGCTGGACTCACAGTTCCAATTAGATTTAGCCATTTAAAATGGTGACAGGAGCTTGTTAGCCAGACGAGGAAGGACCACTGGGCTCGCTCTCTCCTGTGAGATAAACTGTCTTGTGATAGTGCTGCTTGATTCCTCTGACCCGATCTGACCTGGTTTGGGCCTGCGGAGGGAAACGATGGCGCGGTCTCTCTCTTCACACCGGCAGGTGTTTCCTCACCTCCTGACTTGTGAGTGTGATAGCACTGACTGCATGCATACCCCTAAGTTGTGGAAAAGCCCTCAGGCTTGGATACCCATGGCTGACTCTGCCAAGTGGTTTATTATTAGGACTTCACAAACATCCGCTCTGTCAGGCATGACCAGATCAGCACGACCAGATCAGCCTCACACTCCAAAAGCTTGGTTAGACCACACATTTGACCAAAGACTGGACATCCGGAGTCAGAACATGGTCCTCTCAAGGACATAATAAATTAAAACTGTTCCAAATGGGGGTGGGTGTTGGTGTGTATGTGTGTGTGTGTGGGTGTCTGCGCACGCGCGCGTGCACAGGAAGAACAAGGTGCATCAAAGTGCTTAGCTCTGTAGAATGTTACAGTTTTGATGTCTGATGACATGTACACCATAGCACGCAAGCTGAACTCTATGGACAAGGTTCGATGAGTTATTTGCTGACAATGACCCAGAGCCTGCATAAGCAGAGCAAACTGGCTTTATTCTGCCAGGATTAGCAGGGTAGGTAGACCAGGGTTCTCTCATTTCGCCACTCTCAGGCACCCCACAATTCATTTGGCACCATTTTATCCCATATTTTAGAAAGCAAGGCTGAAACAAAGCAAGGCGCCCCAATTTGCCATTCTGCTCCACAGTGGATGCAGAACAATTATTATTCTCAACTGAGCTCAGAACAGTCCAAAAAAAACCAGGGAAGTACTGCGTCCACCAATGACTTTCAAGTTCCCTAAGCACAGTCAGATGGAAGGAGAAAAAATGACCTTTCTGGGAAAAAACAACCACCAAATCCTCATAAACTCATCTTGTCAAGAGCAGCCTTACTTAAGGACAGCAGAGCACATTGGAAGGTCATATTTTGACCTACAAGATCATCTGACTGCAATCTCCAGCCCTGTACAGCCTTTCTTGTACTTGCACACAGAAAGACACCAAAATGAATGTTCTTGCATCAAATGAGAGTGTTCAGGTTACAGACAACTGCCTGCGCTACGGGGATTTTCTCTGGGGTGCCTAATTACCCGAGCCCCTAACATGTTCATGCAAAATAATTTTAAAAAAAAACACACCGCTGAATTAGAGCCAATGGGACTCGACTGCGTGCGGATTCAGCCCAGCGGGTTCCCTCTTTCAAAGCTGAGCTACCCCTTCGATCATTCTAAGCATGCACTCCGAACAAGAAGACCTATGTCTGTTAATGCGAAGTGTATTAGCTGCTGTCTCTGAATGGTTAGCGTAGGTTACTTGCGGTTTATTATCTTTGCAATGTTTGCTCTTCCATAAAAATGGCACAATCTGTTTTGGTCCCACTTTTGAGTGTGAACCTCTGATCTTCGGACTACTTTCCGGACGCACCTGCAAAGATTAAAGCTCTCTGGCCGAGTGCAACTACTTTTCAACCCCTTGATCTTCTGAAATGCTGTCACGTTCTGCGGGTGTGAGGTTGACTTCCTTTTCATTGTGTGCCTGATCATAAAAAAAAAAATACACAGACAAACACGCAGAATTACCGATTCCCTTTTGATCCCTCTAAAAAGAGTGGTTGTCTGGAGCACCTCGGCAGAAGACCGTAACCCACCAGGATTAGTGTGGCGGCTTTCCCTCGGCCCGGATCAAACGGATTTGCGAAGAGGCGGAACATGGTGGCGAGCTCGCGGTGGAGGTCAGCGAAAGGTCGGCGTCACGGCAGAGTGAGCGTTGCCCGGCCGCAGCAGAGCAGGGGATTGTGAATCAGAGGGAATTGGCACGAATGGCCATTACTCTGTAGTGTTTTTATTGAGCTGTCAGGGGTGCCGTGCTAAGAGCGCACACTGGGACAGGAGACGTATGCCCTTACCTCTGGTGGGAAAATCTTGCTGCGCTGCAGTTTCATGCTTTAGCCTCTCAGTTCACAGAAAGAGCTCCTTATAGGTCTGCAGACTCAAGAGACTGCAGAGTTTCTAATGCTGATGTTTCTCATCTGAGATGATTGGGACGTACTACAAAATCAGTGCCACACAAGCACAGTAACCCATACAAAAAATAAATAGATATATTCTCAATATATTATTTACAAATTTTTTTCAACATATTTAAAATATGCAAATTGTTGCCATTTTGGTATATTGCAATATATTTTTGTTTTATATTAATATATTTTAAATGGAGTGGCAATATATGCTTGGGCTGACAAATGATTTTGCAAAATATTTCATATTTATGTGGTACAACATTTCTAATCTACAATACACAAATGCTTTGTAATGTACACTATATAGCCAAAAGTATGTGGACACCTGACTATCACACCTATATGAACTTATTGGACATCCCATTCCAAAACCATGGGCATTGATATGGAGTTGCCCCCCCTTTGCAGCTATAACAGCCTCCACTCTTCTGTGAAGGCTTTCCACAAGATTTTGGAGTGTGTCTGTGGGAATTTGTGCCCATTCAGCCAAAAGAGCATTTGTGAGGTCAGGCACTGATGTTGGATGAGAAGGCCTGGCTCGCAATCGGCATTCTAATTCATCCCAAAGGTGTTCAAAGGGGTTGAGGTCAGGGCTCTGTGCAGGCCACTGGAGTTCCTCCACATCAAACTCGTCAAACCATGTCTTTATGGACGCTGCTTTGTGCACAGGGGTACAGTCATGCTGGTACAGGAAAGGGCCTTCCCCAAACTGTTGTAAACGTTGGAAAGCATACAATTGTTTAAAATGTCTTTGTATGCTGTAGCATTAATGTTACCCTTCACTGGAACTAAGGGGCCTACTCCAAACCCTGAAACACAGCCCCAGACCATTATCCCTCCTCCACCAGACTTTACAGTAGGCACTGTGCATTCCGGTAGGTAGCGCTCTCCTGGCATCCGCCAAACCCAGATTCGTCCATCAAACTGCCAGATAGTGAAGCATGATTCATCACTCCAGAGAACGCGTTTCCACTGCTCCAGAGTCCAGTGATGTCGTGCTTTGCACCACTTCAGCTGTCGCTTGGCATTGTGCATAGTGATGTTGGGCTTGTGTGCAGCTGCTCGGCCATGGAAACCCATTTCATGAACCTCCCGACGCACAGTTCTTGTGCTGATGTTGCAGCCAGAGACAGTTTGGAACTCTGTAGTGAGTGATTCAACAGAGGATAGGCGGTTTGTGCATGCAACGCACTTCAGCACTCGGCGGCCCCGCTCTGTAAGTTTGCGTGGTCTACCGCTTCGTGGCTGAGCTGTTGTTGCTCCTAGATGCTTCCACTTGACAATAATAGCACTTACAGTTGACCAGGGCAGATCTAGCAGGGCAGAAATTTTGCGAACTGACTTGTGGCAAAGATGGCATCCTATGACAGTGCCACGTTTAAAGTCACTGAGCTCTCCAGTATGACCCATTATACTTCCAAGGTTTGTCTATGGAGATTGCACGGCTATGTGCTTGATTTTATGCACCTGTTAACAATTGGTGTGGCTGAAACACCTGAACTCAATAATTAGGAGGGGTGTCCACATACTTTTGGCCATACAGGGTACGTGTGAATAGCAGAGACAGACTGTTCTAATTACAATACAGAGAGAAATAAGCTTTGACCTTTCTGACAAAGCAATACAGTTTTCCCAGCTGATATAAGGCAAAGCAGGACTGAAGAAGTTTCGCTATGGTACTGAACAATGAGTCAAATTAGCACACTAGACTAATGCAACCTCAGTGACCCTGCGGTTTTCAGCAAAACCAAACAGCAGAAAGAGTTGTCAGTCGGGAGATCTCTTTTTTCCTATCAACAAGCACAGAGCAGGGCAAACTCTCGATGCTAATCACTTTGGGCCTCGGAGCTGGTTTCAGGCTGCCTCGCTTTTCCAAATGTAGAGAAATTACTGAACTGGTGCCTTTAAGCATATCTGGGTTAATAAAACCCTTCACTAAAAGCAAGGTGCAGCTCACCAATGGAGACCGCTGAGAAAAGCCAGCCCACACAGGGGTCATAGGTCACATATTATCTAGAATGGAAAAAAAAAATTACAATTGTTGTGAAGGAGTCATAAGGGCAACGTACAAATCAAACATGCGGTGGAGCAGGTGCAACACAACAACTGACCTTTTACTTGGCAAATTCTGTTGCTTAGGAGACAATGCTCTCTTTTACGATCATCTCATTTACTATTTAGGACAATGTATTAACTCAGGCCCCCTGCCGAGGCGTGATTTCTTCATCCCCCTAATGCATAATTTTATATGTGGTAGTTCTACTACAGGTTAAGTGGTAGCATTCTGTTTGGTATAATCCTACAGTAGGCTGGATTGCGTTGCACTTACGCAACTGAACCAAGTACATACTTGTGATCCTAGCAATGTGCTCGGCACTGATGCATGTTTGAAGATGATTGGTAGTGTCTTGTTTGTGCAGCTTTACATGCCACATCACTGGATGCACTTTACAAGACTCTCTGGCTAAAAGCTTGTGTTAAATGACTAAAATGTAATGTAAAATGTAATATAATGTACTGTACCTGTCCTGCACTCAGATCTCATGTCATTCAGCAGGAGCCGGATTACATGAATGAGTACAGAAATAATGAGTCAGCCAGCTAATATTTTAATATGTTGTCACTCATTTATCTGGTCTCACAAAGCAAGCAAAAAAAAAATCTTGCTGGGCTCATTACCATGGCAACACATCCAGGGTCTGTAAACCTGCTGAAACTCCCCTCTTTTCCACCCACCAATCAAATAAGATATTCTCCGCACTGCGGAATAGCATTACCATTAGGGACAGATACTATTGACCTTGGAGCTCAAGTGGTGAGGGGAGCTTTGCCTGTAGGCTTTTACAATGTATTTAAAACAACGTTTAACATACAGATACATATTTAACATGTTATAAAATATTAACAGTTGCTTTAAATATGGCATTTAAAATTTAAAACATTATAAGGATGTGCCAATTTAATCTGAAAAGACATGGACAGTCCTTCACAATTCATATTCATGACTTTAAAGAACTGAGAAAAAAGGAGGCATTCACCTATGAACCAATTTAGTGAGCACAACTGTTTAAACAGTGTATTTCCAAATAAATCTCTAGTGGAACAGTTATTTACATCTCTAGGCTAACCTTTGCAATCATTTACTCCATTTAATGTCATCCAGTCTCGCTCTCTTAGTCGGTGGTGAGGCAATCCTCATTAACTGTACCAAATGAAATATGCTACAACATGAGCCCATCTTCTATGAAGGGCTTAAATGTGACTGCTATGGCTACTGCAATGGAAACCAGGAGCAGATATAGCATACTGTGTGTTGTTCAATGCAGCATGTCAATTTAAGCTATGAGGCACTGCTCCTAGAACAGTGTTATTACTCCAGGGCCATAAGCGTAATGGTATAGACTGGTAACAGAAGTAGCTTGGGATGATTGAATATAATGATAAGTAAGTTCAAGTGGACACTAGCCCTGTGCATATATTAATGGAGTGGACACTTGCTATTTCATTCCAAACTGGCTACAATTTTTTCTGTGCGTACATGTTAGAACTCCTTGTTATTTTCCCTTTTAGACTTGGGAGAGGTGCATTCCTCTCCTTCCCATTTACTTCCCTGATGAGATATTTATATATTTCATATGGACGGCCAGTCTGAATCCACAAGCCCAGCTTGATCATTTTAATGCTAAGTTGGCTCTGCAAAACCAGCTAACCGGCTAATGTGGCCTAGGCTGAGCTATGTCAAACCACGTAATGCAAACTGTTTATGACTTACAAAATCCTTGTTTCTGGAAAAAAGGTCTTGTTGAAGCAATCAGCCATCTCAAAATACAAGTGGCTCATCCACTGGTAACAGCAGCATGGGTTAGACGTGGATGAAACAGTTTCTGAAGAGGACTACAGTTCCCCACTACTTGCAGGTTACCAGACTGGCTCCATGGGCCATGTAACCAGGAGGTTGCAGGATAGATTCCTAGATGGGCACTACATTTACATTTTGTGCTACATACAAGATGAGTGCATTTTACAATACATTTACATTGCTGACATCAAGCAGACGTTCTTATCCAGAGCGACATACGAGATGAATACAATTAACATTACGTTTACATTGTTGACATCCATTTGAAGCTCTTATCCCAAGTGACTCCAAACATCAAGCACAAAGGGCATCCTGAAAATCGACACAAAACGTTAACTCAAATGAGGACACCACCATTCACACATGAACAAGTACTTGTGTCAAATACACAAGGCTGAGACCAATGATGCACTCCTGGCCCAACAGGCAAGTATAACACAATATACCTGACAGAAGTATGCCACTCCAACACAGGCCCAACACATACCCAGGGCCTCTTAATGTAATGGTATGGTGATGGCAAAAAATACTCCCCCAGTGTCCTCCCTAGATGGACTCCCATAGGTAGATTCCCTTGTCTTTGTACAACCGAGCCTTCGTACAACAAAGCTGAGAAATGAGACTGCTGCTTCAGAAAGGCACAGTGAATAAATACCCTGTTCAGTTAAAGAGCAGATAAGCAGCCAGTTAAGAGAGGGAAGCTTAAACTACTGACCAATTAGCAGTGAAATGCACCCTAGAAACTGCTGTAGCCCTGGGCAATGTGCTTCACCTGACCGCTTCAGTGAATGCCCAGCCAAGATAATGTGCCAGAAAAGGTAAACTATGTAAGTGACCACCATAAGGATGTCTGCTTAGCCTTAGTGCATGAATAATGTACCAGCTCAGCTTGCTGTAAGTACAGAACCCTTCTACAAGCAGGGGAGTGATTCCCCAAGCTACCAGTTCACTGAACAGAAGGCTACACAAATATCTACACCGTAGTGCTGCGACAGGAATCTACACAGAGGCAGCGCAACTGCTAACTTGGCACTTTACACATTGAGCTACAGAGGGAAGGCTGCAGATTGATAAGAAAAAAAAAAGAAGGACTGAAAACAGCCAAGACCGCCAACACCTCATCAATATTAATTCACCTAATCCCGTGCTCCTTAATCCGGTATGTGACAGAAGTGGTAGTCACGGCAACGCAGATGAAGGCCGCAGCCGCACAGGGAGGGGCAATTCTCACAGGCACGTGCTACGTTGGGCCAATTACAAGCAGGACGTTCAAGCGCAAATCTAATCAGTGTTTTCCTGACCGTTGGAGCAAAGGGGCCAGGGAACGCACAGCTGGGGGACTGTGTGCCAGTAGGTCTGCTTTGAATATTTATGACAGCATCAAAAATGTATGAAAGAAGACGGAGCATTATTAAAAACAAAACCCCAGAGACCAAAACAGATCAATCAAATTCTGTTTGTTTAATCCCCTTTTAAGGGCACATAGACTTTTTTCTCCCATAATGCAAGACAAACAGCAAGCCAAAAACTACATTTTGGGTACTTCTTCGGTCTTGCTGCCTTGCACCGAAATGAAAAAATCAAGCAGTTCCAATGTAACACACATATGTGGACAACATCACAGCCATTGTAATGGGATTAATGTAAATCACAAATCTCACATCATCCATAGGCACAGAATGTTTTCTACTGCAAGCAGTTACACTCATTAGAGGGTAATTACATTCACGGTGTACTGCTGCCTTCGGCAACAGCTCCCCAAAGCTGGATGGGAACGCATTGTGAGAGACTTCCTGTTTTGGAGGTCTCTGTAGAACCGAAGAAGTAGGTCACAGTTCTTTTTTTCCCCTTTAACAAAACAGCCTGTGGCAAATCCCCCTGTAATTATTGAGAGTGATATTACTTGATTCCTGCTTTAAGGGCAAGGTCTTTCTGAATGACTTAAGTGATCCTGATTCATGTTTTCACTGGGGTGCTGTTCATACTGTGAAACATTAAGACACAAATCTGCATTGAAAGGAACCGCACCACTCACACAGGAAGTGAGAAGAGAATAAAAATTTGAACCAGCTGCAGCCAAAAGGCAAGGAAACCACGCCGGACTCCAATGCATGTAATTAAAGTAAAGAATAGAGTAAGAAAAATATATACTCAATTATATTGAGTATACTCATATTCATCATCGGAATCAACATCATCACGTCATCATCTTAATCATACCTAAGAGACAGATCACTTGCCGCACCAGACGGTCACAGTCACGGTAAGCAAAAGGAGGTGCTAGTGCTTGTGTGGCCCTTACAAAGTGCCAGTGGGCCTATTCCACTCTGCACTTCATTTGAACAAACCCTGAGCCCCCCTGGAGGGGGGGGTTCTTTTTGGCCCACTCTTGCCCTCCCCTCAGCACAGCTCAGTGGCAGCCCATGGTGTGTGGGATAGGTCTGACATGTGAATGTGGTGTAGCTGGTGCGGCGCATAAATGTGGAGCGGCTAGCTTACCGATATGCTTGCCATACATGTGGTAGTAGAAACTGAAGCAGTAGGCGGGGCCAGTTGTCCCGTACGGGCTTTTTGGGGCCACGTTGAAAGTGGGGCTCAGCAGTCGTGCCTGGTCACCCTCCAGACGGGGTCTTGACGTCTCGATGTACATGTAGAACCCTGAAAGACAGAACACACACACAGGCTATCAGTGAAGCAGCACAGCAAGAGAGCCTTCCTCCATGCAGTTCAGCCTAACAGGTAAAGGGGCAGACAGGTAAACTGCGGCACTAATGCACAAACACATGGCATTGCATGGAGAACTCTAACGTCAGAGGCTATAAGTGTTGCCTTTGTTAGGAATTCATTGAAGGGGTGATTGTTTCTGGCTTTAAGGATTTCTTTTAAATACACTACTACAGATAAAGCTGTTGTTCCTTCTCCTGGTCTTATTGTAATTTCATTTATTGTGTGCATTCACATGTATGTCATTTAATCAAAGACACAGCAGTGGAGGAACACAAATGTTTCCAGGACTGACGTCAAACCATTTAAACGAATGACACCAATGTTTATACGAATGATACGCGGGATTGAGAGACTGGTCTCCACTGCTGTTTTTTTGGCAGTGAAAAAAAAACTTAGCAAAATTACCAAGAAAATAATGATATGACTAACACAGCTGGATTCCAAATTGAAAACAGCTTAAAGGAATGTAAGTACTTTAGAACTGATGTTTAAAAGTTGTGCATTTTTGCACTTGCACAATGACAGATGACAGAAATACCTCAGAGACGACTCAAAGATAATTACCCCGCAAGGCTGCAAATTACACAAAAATGTAGCAACGACGAACAGGTAGATGGTTGTCATGATTAAGACGCTCAGAGACGAAAAAAAAATCAGTCAAGATAAGCAGGGCGTTTCTTATTAAAAGAATAAAGTCCCTGCTTAAAATTGTATTATCAAATTTTAAAAAAGGCTTCTCTGCATTTAAGGGTCAAATTTCTGGACCGAATGCAATTCTTCGCCTGCACAAATTATCACATATTATTTTTAGTCACTGTCAAGCAGTATTATTTTTGCCTTGTTTCTCAAAAACTGGCAAGCCTATTTATCTCTCATGAAATTCAAATTTGTGACTTATTATTTATTGAAAATGTATCACTGCCTTTCAAATACGCTAAACAATTCATTATAACATGAAGTCACTAAAAATGTTTGCAGAGTGCAAAGATTATAATTTCATTGCTTTCACTTCTACAAGCAATGGCACAATACACTTGAAATTATAAGTATGCATAAGTGTGGAGCAACAATACCTGGATTGACTGTCCTCAGCGAAGAACTAAGAAAAGTACACATTATATCTGCTGACAATTTCAGGAATAATTGCTTCTTATGTGACCTGTGAAGAATTTACTTTCTGCATTCACTTTAAAGAAAACAACTGACCGCAACTTGGACACAGAGTTGCAACTCTTTCACACCTGACTTACTAGGCATAGTTTGTGCAGACAGTAGGGCTGCCCTCAACCAAAGATTTTCCTAGTCGACTAGTAGTCGTTAGTTCAACCCATTAGTCGACTAATCGTCGCACGTTTATGTCATTAATTTAATTATTTAAATATATATTTTTGGGGGCATCAGAAAATGGTTTGAGTTCCAGGGCTGAGGAAGAATGTTATAAGTAACATTGTCAACACTGTGCTACGTTACAGAGAAATACAAAACCGTAATAATGAGCCTTTAAAATATATATTTTACAACAGCGCACAGGAAGCAAGCCTCCTGTTAATGACAATGCTTAACGGCAAAAGCGGTAATGATTCTGAATGTGTCGGAACAACCAGCAAGGAGACTGAACATTTTGTTAATTAATTTCAACAGAGTATAACATAATACAACTTATGAACTTGTAACACCAACACAATAACTTATAAAACAAATGATAAATAAAACTTGAAACAGACCATGAAGTTAAACATGCAGTAAACGAGATAATTTAACTTCCCCAGTCCCCACGAACACTTCGATAAACCTAATAGAGCATATGACAATATATTTATTGAGCTGCATATAGCCTTAACTTTGCAATTCGTTAATGTTAATTAGTCCATCAATTATTTAGCATAATGGAATAACCCTTTCGTGCGTATGCTCGCACCGGTGTGATTAGAACACTAGATTGGAAAAATTCTAGCTAATCTTAGCTTTGAGGAAACAGTGATTTAACGTTAAAAAATGTAGCAAATGCTAACTGAAAACCATGAGAAGCTTAATAACGCTAATGAAAACATAATGCAGTAAGCTACATTGCATAAAAATAAGTTACGTGCGAAAGAGATAATAACGTTAGGCTACTTATGGGAGAGCCGGGACGCAAGTAACACTTTTCAGATAAACGTCATTTTAAAAGATAACGTTACAGACAGAAACTAATTTTCATTGTGATCAACAACTTACATGTGTGTTCTATCAATACCAGTTGCTATGTTGTACAAATATGGAACGACTCTGAATAATAATATAATAAGTATAGTTGTTATTGTAGAGGGACGAAAGAAACAACTGTTACAATCGTCCCGACAATGGTTCCTGACTTGGTTCTAAACTGAGAAACTCTGACATGGCAAACTTCAGGATTTGTTAAAGTACTAATTATTCTGTCAAATGATCATGACTATGACACATGAAACAATAGACACAACTTGTCATTCAAAAAACAAAAAAATTACCGCTTGAGTGAATTTACTTTCCGTGATCAAAAACTCCTCAAAAGTATGATGTATTTTTCGGGGTTCTGGTAAGTGTTACATGCTCTACATGCTGACGCAGTCAGGCATATCAGACTTGTATGGGCTCTGAGAAAATCGCCGTGTTACTTTTGTCCCGTGTTACTTTCGTACCGGCTCTCCCCTACATGTTTCAGATGATAAGTCATGTTTGAGGTCGACGAATGATAGGCGAATCTTTGCATGCAGAGTTTGCATGTCACCTTGTTGGGGTCGTCCTTTACATGCTTGAAATGATCCCACACTTTGGATGATTTCCTGTCCGACATAGTCTAATAACAAGGACAAGGTGCAGCTCCGAATGGAGTTTTTTTTTATTTTTGCGACTAACCGACCAATGAAAACTTGGTCGACTAAGACTCTTCTCATCGACTAACGTTTGGTCGACTATTAGGGGGCAGCCCTAGCAGACAGTGACCTTGCTCAGGGTGGAAAATGGAACGCATTTTAATTTTCATCTTAAGTTCAGTTTTAACTTTATTATCGCACAATGTGAGGTTAATTTTCCTCTAAATGCTTAAAAAATAGCAATGCCAATATATGCTCAATACAATTAACACAGAAAGTAAATAGTAAATCAGTGTGTTGCAATTCAGCACATTCACAGATACAGTGCAAAAGTGTATGCAAAGACAAGCCTTATACAGTCTGATTGTTCTGAGTACAAAAGAACACTTGTATCTGTTTGCGTTAATCTTTTGCTGGAGGAGTCTGCCCCTTTTCAGTTTTTATTATCTAATTTATTATCTAACATTCTATTAAATAATATGAAGTTACTGTGGACAGTTATTTAATTGAAATAATCCCTCATGGTCAGATGGCTGAATGATTGTAGCTGTGCTATTTTCTGAGTGCACACTAGGGGCAGTGTTGAGAATCAAGCAGCCACTGGTTGTAAAACATTCTGGCACATTCCGGCTGAGTGCACCTGTGTACCTCCTACATGGCTGTCCCATCCTTGCCTGCACTCAGTAATGTTGACTCAGCACAGTCACACAAACTGCCACAGATGGATGGACGGCACTCATTTGAGCCAGAGTTCCCATGCAATTACATTTTCTCTTAATGTGACCTGTCTATTAGGGTCACAAGACAAGGTCCTTCAGTTACAAAACAGCCATATTTTGTCAGATATATTTTGAAACTAAAAACATCATTTCTTTACTATATCTTGGCTGATTCAAATGGTCCCAAAAATGTCAGCTTGTGAAAATAAAGCATTGGTACACAGAGTTATGTACCTTTCTGTACACAAACCAACCCCCCCTCCCTCCCTCCCTCCACACACACACACACACACACACACACACACACACACACACACACACACACACATACACACACACACACAGATAGATACATATCGGTATGGCTGTGAAGTTCTGATATGCCAAATACTTGTGAATACAGCTGCAGTTGTGAATCAGGTTTCTGCCAGGCACCACCTGTTGTTTTTGCAAATCAGATGAGTTGTGCACAGGTAACTTTTAACTGTGGCAGGCATTCTAGTTTGCAACTTATTCACAAGTGTAACACGTTCCCCTGGTCTTCACAATATTACCAAAAAGTGTCAGATCAAACCCTAACAGACAATGCAGTGTACGAATATGTAAAATATTTTCAACAAATAAGCCATTTGAAAGGGAACATGCAAATTTCCACTAAGTATGAACAATATCACATCCACACATTGTGTGACACATATTGCTCAAGTCACACAGTACAGGACCTATTTTCCTGGTTAAAACTGTAATACTTTCGCCCCGAAAACCAGCCAGACATGGTGAATTTGTCAGCTTTGTGGTCCACCAAATAAGCCTGGAATCCACACTGACTGGGACTCCAAAGCAAATGATTTTGTTATACCCCATTACATTAGCTATATTTTTAAAATTCAAATACAGTTTCTGTCTACCTTTCCACATGACTACATTTTATTTGGCTGATTTGAAAATTCCAATGTCAGTTTCAATCTGCACACAGACCAACACAATCACAACAGATGAATTCCCAAAGAAAGGATGGTCCATTAAACCATGTTTCATTCCCTTAGCAGACACTCTTATCCAGAGCACCTCACACAGCATACAACGTTAACACAGCTGTTTACTGTTTACTGAGGCAGTTCAGGTGAACCACCACAGAAGTGACCCAGCTTGGAATTGAGCTGGCAATTCTTAGGTCACAAGCCCTGCTCCTTACCACTACACCATGCTGGTCTACTCTTTCCACATACCCAGCGATCTATCCTCTACTTCCCGAAGCTCTCAGTGAAAGCCTTCCAAAATAGCATTCATGGGTTCCCACTGGCTCCCCAATCAGTGTCCAGCTCTTTTTAATGATTCACTCTGTGTTTATTTGGCAGGCCCTCTTATCCCGGGGCGACACGGGTAATATTGGGGAGTCTGTTCGTAATCTGTACATCCCTGACACCAGCTGCTTCCTGAAAACTGCCGAAATTAAATTGGTGTGAAGCAGGGAGGCGACCGTTGCTCGGTAATAACGGCCTCTGACAAAAAAAGAGGGTTCTTTCACTTTCCTCCAATGACACCGTTAAGTCCACTTGAGGAGAGGCAGAAGGAAAGTAATGGTACTACTTCCATTAAAGATTACCCTCCCCCCTCACCTAATGGATAGCACTTTCCTTTCTCAGGAAAACTATGAACCAAAAAACCTCCCAAATGAACCTCACTGACACTAACCAGCCTTAGAATACTTAACAGCCTATGTTGCTGGAAAGCACTTCCTATCTTGTCGTGCTCAAAGTTTGAACTATCAAATGCCCTCAAAACTGTAACAAATGGAGTTGGAACTTTTCAGAATGTCTTACTATGCCAGAAACAAATGAGGGGCAATGAAGTACCGGACAATGTAATTTTGGTTTCCGACCCTCAGGTTACTGAAGAAATGCATTATTTACCACATTGGCCAATACCTCATGCTCGTAAGACACACTGTAGCTTAATCACTTCAGCGTCTCTCTCCCGCGGGGATGCAACCAATTAACTTGCTGATCTTTTAACAGCTTCTTTTTGAAATTTCAACATAACGAAGAATGTGCTCTGTCTTTCACTCCCTCCCTCTCACTCTCTTTCTCTCTCTTGCTCCCTCTAATTAACTCCTACTTGTTCTCCTTCCTTCTCTCCCCCTTTCTACCCCTTCTCATTTTTCCCCTCTTTTTCTAACTCTAGCTCCCTCTCTCTTTCTCCCCTTCTCTCAGTCTGTCTCCCTCTCTTTCTCGTTTATCTGCCCCTCTCTCTTTCATTCTCTCCTCCCTTCTAACTACCTCCCTCTCTCTCTCCCTCTCTTGCCTCCTCTTCTTTCTCCCTCTCTCTCCCCATTCGCTGTCTCCCTTCCTCTCTCACTTTCACTCTCTCCCTTTCTTGTCCTCTCTTCTCTCTCTCCCTCTCTGTTTCTCTCCCCCCCTTCCCTCTCTCCCTTCCTCTCTCTCCTTTACTCTCCTTCTCCCTCTCTTTCCCTCTCTCTCCCCCTATTTCTCTCTCCCTCTCTCTCCATCTCTCTCTCTGTCCTACAGGCAGCCCTTGAGCGCCCTGCAATGACATTGTCCATATTTGGTCGCGGCCGGCGTCTCCTGACACGGCAGCTGGGATGCGCCTGCAGAGACCCCAGTGGCCTGCGAGGGTCCACAGCTCCGCTCCGCTCCGCCCCGCCCCTCTGCCCCCACCCCTCCGCTGGCACCTCTTTCACGCGCTCGCACCCCATCCTTCAGTCAAACAGGCCTGGAACAGTCAACACTCAGCATATCAGCCCTGAGCAGCCAAGCCTGTGGGCCGCGGGGAGCGGGCGCATGTAAATTTAATGTATATGTTTAGCATAATTGCTACAGTGCGGGTTGCATTGCCGGCTGTGGCCAAGTGGAAAAAAAAAAACGTGCCAGTGGAAAGGGGGCACCGGTGACATTCTGTGACGAGTGCCAAGGTCGCGTCTGTACCGCTCTGCCTGCCCACAGCCTTTCCCATGATGCCTCAGGGCCGACCGCCGGGCTGCACGGCCCCCTCAGTGACGCTCATTCATTGCTGTCTTTGTGTGACATCATATTGCTGTATAAAGCAGCTCTATAGCACAAGATAACGTTCTGCTGCTGAGAGCTGATTTGTATTCAGCTTCTCTCTGCTGCATCACCTGCTTTCTGAAAGGGGAACGACTGGAGGGACGCAACAATGGCTACATCTGTTCAACCACAGAGAGAGGGAGCGAGGGAGAAATGGAGAGGAGAGGAGGAAGGGCGAGAAAGAAGAGGCGAGAGAAGGAGAGGGACAGTAACGTGGGGAGGTGAGAGAAAGAGACAACAGAGAGACAAGAAAGAAAAAAGGAAGAAAGGAAGAGAATGAGAAAGGCTAGAGTGAAAGAGAGAGATAGGGGAATGGGAGAAAGAAAGAGAGAGAGAGGGAGAGAGAGAAAGTGAAAGAGGGCACAAAAACCCAAGCAGTCAAAAGATACCGAGCTGAGGAGAAACAATCGTGGGGGAGGGCGGCGGGGGGACTGGGGGTCCGATCCCCCCCAGCCATTGTGCCTTTTATCGTGACGCTGGGAAGGGCTCACCCTGCTTGGACCCACTGCGGTCGCTGCTGGGCCCGGTGTTGGGGGTGTACTTGGTGTCCCTGGTGGCAGCACTGTGCCGGGTCCAGTCGAAGTCGTCACTCTTCTCCTGGGTGAACATGCAGATGGGCTCCTCCTCGAAGCTGCAGTGGAACTCCCCTGTGGACCAAGAGCCATGCTGTTATGCAGGTGGCAGGTCATTTGATTGACAGTGTGTGACACACCATGCATTAATAATATGGAACATGTCCACTTGCACATGCAGCTTTACAAACACAAACAAACAGTGTGCCACAATATGCATTTTTACACATATGAAGTGACAGGGTCAGTATGGGGCAGTCATCCCTCTGGACCAAGTATAAATTAGTGTGAATGTATGGCACAATGGGGATACTGTGATGTAGGTGGTTTCATAGCACACTGAAAAAAAGAACTAGATGTAGTAATGTTCATGTGCACTTTATTAAATGCAGTGCTCAACCAACCTGTAAACCTATTTTGACAGACTACTATAGAACAAGGGTCTCTCAACAAAAATGTTCAAATTTATAAGTCAGTTATTACTGCTCATAACAGAGGAAATGATACATAGGACACCCTGCAGTTATATTTGTGAAACAACGCAATACAAAAAAATGCAACCTTGAGGAACTGAAAAAAAAATGTAAGCGAGGGAAAATTTATGCAAAGGAAGAAAAATAATAAGTTGGGCTTCACTACTGAAAGCCAAAGCATTAAGAATGACTCATTACACAAGTGAGACATTTCAATCCTTAATATTGTCACAGAAGAGTATGGAGAGACTATGGAGAAGCAAACTCAAATCGGTATAACAAATATAACGGTATAACAGAATAACACACGATACATGTGCATCAATTTATTGAATTTGCTCACAGCAGGATGTGAAAAGAGCACGATCTGCTGGCTTAAGGCCCCAGTAATCTCCTGATCATAAATGCCGCCGCCATGGTGACGTTTCACCACAACTGGTCGCCACCTCACAAACCTCTCTCTAATCTCAGACGCTGTGGATGGCCACAGCCTACATGAAGAACGAGGTTGCCATTTGCACCTTGTCACCAAAGCTGTGCTGCACACAGGACAGCCAATCCACACGTTGACATTCACAACGCGTCGGACTCCATGGCAACAAAAGAAGACGCATCTGCAGTATGTGCGAGTGGTTTTTGATCATCCAGACAGCTGGATATATATCCAGAGCTGTCATGCTTCAGATATCACTATAATGTAATGTTTATTATATCTAAATTACCATGTAAAACATTCATCAAGAAAAAAACATACCAATGAAATGTACTTACTTAGGTGTGGGTTGACAGGAGCTGTAAAAGAAAATGGATAGGACATTTATTAGAATACAGCTAAACCTCTTTTTTCCCTTTTGAAACAGTAAAAAGTGATGGAGTATAAAGCATACATCCATGGCCCTGCATTCAATATAACTGCATTAAAGAAATCAATACCTAAGTTCATGGAGAGCATTTTGTTTGTCCCTGAAGCATTTTGTAACTCTGAGACTAATAAAATGTTTACAGACTCGAATGTCCCGCAGCGGAATCTTTGTCTGCTTTATCACAGTGGGAGAGATTTATGGGTTGCAGAAGGGGAAACCCACACAGAGACTCTTAATTGAATTCAAAATCACCCTTTCTGCGCTTAGCACGAACCTCAATCAGTGCCCTTTAAAAGGAGTGTTGCAATGCATTCTAGGAGGAGAGGGGGGGCACTGGACACACTCATATCCATACACACTCTTGTTCTCTCTTTCTAGTTCTCTCTCGCTCACACACACATATTCACACATGCTCAAACACACACTCTTACTCTCTCTCATAAATTCACACATGTGCAAACATCTTCCTTCTCTCTCAAACACACACGCACTCATAAACAAAAACATTCACACACCCTCACTCACACACACTCTATCTTTCTCTGTGTCTATGTTGTTTCTTTCTCTCTCTCTCTCTCTCTCTCTCTCACACACACACACACACACACACACACACACACACACACGCACACACACATACAAATCCCCTCTCTCTCACATACACTCACACATACAAACATACACCTACCCCCAAACACACACTCTTGTTCTCCCTCTCTGTGATACACACATGCATTCACTCACATATACACATACTGTACACTAAGCTGGGGTTTAACTTTCATCTCCTATCCTGAACTCTTTCACACATTATGCCTTGTGTTGGAGCGGCAACCAGGGGTTAATCAGTCTGACACAACATTGACAGAACAGTTAAGGAGAATGATTTAGATTTAATCATCCCAACAGTGCAAAAGGGCCTGGAGGTTAAACCTGTAGGAGAGGTGAGAGGTCATAGTGTATGCAAGAGTGCTACGGACAGTGAAATCACATTCTGGAACATGTGTAGATGTCACAGCTGGAAATGGCTCATTTACAAGTCACCCACTTTAAAGCTACCTTTCGAATATGAACAGTTGGCGAAGCTGCACATTTCCATAAAAGGTGTTAGCTGAGCCATTTTTAACCAGAGTCTGAAAAAAGCATACATCATCTCGTTTGTAAAACAAATCGATGCTGACATTTTCTCGATGGCGGAGCAGACGTTTAAATCTGGGGACTTTATTCACCACATTTTCTGGCCGGGAAACCTTTAGCATTTAACGGATCCAAGAGCGGACAAAAAAGCCAATTAATGCCTTTATTTTTGCTCAGCCTTCCCTGGATCTGAATAATAAACCTTTAATCAAACGAGCCCTCCCCCCCCCGGCCACAGGCACCTGGTGCGGAGCACGGCCCCTGAGAGGCACCTTCGCCCACTGATTAGCTGTTTACCCTCTGCAGCCCCAAACCCTCTGCACTCGATGTTAGCTGGCTGCACCGTTAGCCCATAATGGAGGTTAACGTTGGAGAAACGTGTGAACTTTCATTAATTCAGAGTGTGGCAGGAATCTACAAACAACCAAATGGGAAGGCGGGAGAGTATTGTGTGTGTTTTGCCATAATGATATGCATCTCAAGCACACAGTTTGCATGAGATTACATTTGCTAACACTATACAGCTGGCTGAAGGGATACATATATGATAATGATATGACTACACATTTCTGGATATGTTTTTACAGCAGTCTGGCTGTTACCTCATATAACACACTGTGGGAAGGCCGAGGGTCCCAGAGGGTCCCAAACTAATGAACAGAATGGATTTGCAAAGGAAGGTATTGATTCGTGCTTCTGCTCAGACATGCCAGCCGATACGTCTATAGGCTTAAGCGAGACAACAGAAAGATCTTGGAATATCCACTTATTCACAGTAAGGAAATGGGTAAACCCCTTTCCCATTAATGCACAAGCCATAAGGAAATAAATGCTTTTGTTCAACCAAATTCAAAACTGCTCCAATACTCTGATCTGGGAAGGTATTTTACCTGAATTGTTGCTCTTTCTGTTTGGTTTGAAGGTCAAGTTTATTTTTAAAAAGAGGGCCCCCTTGAATGTTAACGAAGCGCAAACAATTATCGTGGTATCCCTTCAGCATGTTCAAGAGCCCAAAGCACAGGGACAGGCGAGCTCCGAGCCAGCCAACCAGCCCCGGCTGCTGTGAGATTACCAGGCTGCGACGGGCCTGAATTATTCAAAACCTACTGCAGCAGTGTTCAGGAGGGGACTTTGGATATGAATTTACAAAAAAAAAATAATAATAAAAATAACACTGGGTTTGGGCCACGTCTATTCAAATATTCAAAGAGCTTTTGATGTTGCCAACCTCTCGCCTGGGGTTCTTTCAAAGTGTCGAGAACACTAAAGGCGGGCACGGAGTCTGCTGCGTGGGCCCCAGACCCATTCACAGAGCAAAGTTCTCAGAGGAGACCCTTCTACAGCAGACCCACACTGAGTCAGGACCGTTTGGATACAATGAGTAAGGAGACAGGGAGTCACTTACTGTGAATTTCAGTTCCTATCACACCTGATGCTGAACAGACATGCAGAAATAATAAAACCCAGGCAAAGTGTTGATTTGGACAGACACTGTGAGGCACTTATATGTATACATGTATATATGATACTGATTCTGTAGGATATATATCTCATACAAAACCAATCTACTTAATGCTGGCTTAGATGTGCTGTACATCCAACTAAATGATTCTGTGAGTTTCTTTTTCTTTTTCAAATAGTTGTTCAGTTTTTCAAGAAATCCTAAAATGAGCTTCTGGATGATCACAAGGTCATCTACTGACAGTATGGCAAACAGCAGCCTTGGTTTCTCTGTAACTGTGAACTGTTTTTGCAGTTTAAGCAGTTAGAGACAGTAACTCTAACTGTTAGAAACAGTTAGAGAATCAGTAACTTTGTATGTAAGTATGAGAAAAAGAACTTGTAGTCACATTATCAGTATCAGCTTCAGATTCAGAATCAGTATCAATGTAGGAATCAATATCTAAATTAGAATCAGTATCAGTATCAGTATCAGTATCAGAATCAGAGTCAGAATCTGAATCATTTTCAAAGCCCAGTGTAAATAAGAACTGAAAAAAGCTAGATGCTTACTGCTGTACTTGATCATCCTGACGGTAGAGTCGCCCTCCCCGAACCGGGTGATGGGGGTGAGGCGCACCTCGTAGGCCTCAGGCTTGATCAGTTCAGTCAGGTTGTAGGTGATCAGCTCCCCTGGCTGGATCAGTCCCTCAACAGGAATCTCCTGCTCCCACCACCTCTGCTGCCCCGTCTGGCGAGGATGACAAAACAGGACAAAACAGGATAGAATGATTTAACGCCCATAAACTGAAAATAGTCTTTGTCAAGTACAACACTAAGGCATCATTTACAAGCATTGACAAACAACTAAGTAGTTCAACTCTGAAATCCATTAGAAGTCACCCACACAAACAGCAATACTTGTGGTTGGGTCTGTCCTCTGTATACCTCTGCTGCCTCTCCTAGAGTGGAGGACAAATTACACAACATACAGTTTAAGCCTGTGGTTCTCAAACTCTGGGGACCCTCGGGGGGCTGAAGTATCAACTAGGCCGGGGGGGGCACCAAACAAGAGCTTAACTGTTTCTAAACTAGCACAGCATTGTTACATTAAACCTAAAATAAGAACGAAAATAGAAATTTTAATAGTTCATACTAAACAAGAATTTTACTTGTCTCAGGCACACAGTGATACAAACTTAGTTTACAAAACTAGAAAAATTTGTCTGTTTAGCTGCTTCCCTACAAGAACACAGTAGAATACTGTAATATCTTTTCCTACATGTATTACATTTTTTTGTTTGTGTTGTACTCTGCCTTACTTGTAGGTCACTTTGGATAAAAGCATCTGCCAAATGAATAAATGGATGATGTAAATGTGTTTGATCCCCATTCATACAGGCATGGGCTTCACTGATTTTTCCCATATGCCTCTTTCCACACACATCAGGGAGAACCTACTGGGAGGGTGGAAACCTGGATTCAGGGTTAAAGAATTTACAAAGTGGCAAAAAGTGGGACAAAACAGGCCTCCCAAAATGTTGAATGTGAAAAAGCTAAAAGCTATAAGTCTCTGCACATCCATGCGAAGGACCTGAACAGCCATGACAAACTTTATTTTTAGAAAAGACTTCCCATTTTAACACCGATTAACTCTAAGTAAGAAAGTGCAGTGGTCCTTATACGGAGCATTTTCATTATTGGACAAAATATTTTAATGGCACCCATTATATTTAGAAAAATCTTTCATTGGGAAAAAAAATGAATCTTACAAAAGAAAGAAGAGATTTTTTTATTGCAGGCTCTCGACGCAAACAAGGCAGGTCCCTCTGCAGCGGAGAGCCGGCCTCATTTCTGGCATGGCACTGTGTTTGAGCCTCACAAGTGTGAACTGCTGCTCCCAGATCAGCGGGAGCCTCTCCCAGCCACTCTGTGGCCCAGCTGCCTGCCAGCAAGGGTGCGACTCCAGTTCAGCCGGGAGGGAGGCGGGCACGGCGCTCCCGCAATATGCAGCACGCCCACGCTGAGAGGGCGTCCGCGGGCTAATTATCACCTCCCCGGCTGGAGTGGGACGGGAGCACGATCAACAGATCACGCTGGGTGGGTTCAGTGCGAGGGGATGCCAACACAGGCGGAGGACTTGCTTTTTACTTTCACCTTCATGTACCTGCGCAGACAACAATGGCCCCACTATCACAGCTCCGCCCCTATTCAAATTAACATTAATCATCATAGACTCCCTCTTCCACATTATGTTGAGCGCTGAGGTACAACGACCCCTCCCCCTTACACACATAGGCCAGTGAGCTTGGCCTTTATCAACACCCCTGGATGAACTAAATTAATACGGAATCGACCTAAACTGGCATGAGTTAGACTTCTCTCTGTAATGTCGCTGCACAGCAATGGAGAGCAGCTGGTCTAGTTAAAAGCCACCCCCACCTGGCCCCCGACACACACACGCATACACACACACACACTACACACATCACACACGCATACAGGGCCCAGGTGTTTTCTCGCTCGCTGATCCTCAACGCCCTCTCTCATTAAACGAACATTCACTTGCATATGGGCCACTCTCAGTGCTCAGAGCGTGGGGGCCTTGCTTGCTATGGTAACCCCCGGGTCACTTGCTGGGGCGATTATCTGGCACGTCCACTGAGAGCTGCACCTATCTGGCACCATATGGTCTCGGCATATGAACCTAACCGCCGCAATTAAACCTTTTGGGCTGCCTGATGCTGCCACGGTGATGTCAGACTGCAGCCGTTAAATTTGAATATGATTTAGAAACGAACCATAAAGGTGCATGCCATTTGCACACCTTTTCCTGCTGCTTCCTTTCTCTCCCTCCATTTTATCATTTTGTCTTTTCCATTCTCTCAATCTGCTTAATTTTAATGTTTTGTACGTGATGAAGTTTACAGAGAAGTCTTCCTCAACTTCACTTCCGAATCTACGGAAGCTTTAATGGACTGGGTGCTAAAGTGGTTTTGCAAAATGTTTACAGGAAGTATGGCTACAGGAAGTGGTTAAATGGGTAAGAGTGCATGTGACAGGAATGAAATCTACTTGTAAGCTAAGGAGCTTCACATGTGCAATCAGATGTCTCTATGATGTATGTTTTGGCCACTGAATCACAGATCATTGCACAGTTGATGATTAAAAAAGATGATTAAAAATTAGGCTTCATGAAACGGGACATTTAACACGTGGCTGACATTTGTTTCAGACACAAGCAAACTCCAGCCAGAGCATTTAGCCGGACACACCCCAAGTAAACAGCCCTTCTCTTATGCAGAGCTGTGGACCTCAAGACTAGTGCTGTCGCCATGGTTCTGCTGGACATTCCTCATATGGGCGAGGAGCAGAGGGGCACGGTGTCACACCCTTGTTACTGCGGCAGCCCTTCAGCATTCAGATGAGCTGCATGCATTTTAAACCGTCTTCAGGATTTGACATTCTGTCGTAACAAGCTGAGGATCCACACTGACCCCCCCATCCCCCAAAGGGACTTACCTCAGCCCTTTACACATTGATTTGTGGAGATGCTGAGGCCCCCCCCTAAAAACCGTTTGGGTGCACATTGTCGCAGCCTGTAGCGGGAGGTTAGCATTTTACCTCATTAGAATTCTGCTCTCCGTGTGTAAATAACGACGGAGGCAGTGAAACCGAGGCCTCATTACGGAAGCACAGCTCTACCCACTCAAGAAGGGTGCATTAAAGCCCTCTCCTCTCGCCTATGCGAGAGCCAAACGGGGGAAAAACAAACTAATTAGAGTAAATAAAAAGACAGGGGCGGCACAGAGAATGTGGAGGGTGGCAAGACTGGCGGTCGCTCGGAGCCGCAGAGCCAAGGAGTGGCTCCTTCGTATGTTGCCAAAACAAGACCGCCGCACGACGCACTGAACGAATTTCCATTGCTGAGAAAGAAACAAACCCGGAGTGACTCAAACCTGGAGAAGAGCTGGTTGGCTGTTACTGTGGACGGACGTTTTGTTCATTGTTTGAATCATGGAAGGACTGGTAAATTTTTTTTTTTTCATTGAAAGAGAAAATTTAACCCCCTGAGCAAGGGCAGAGCAACTAAAGAGAGCGGATCACCTATCTGGCAGAAGAATTTTTTTCCCCTCAGTCCCCAATTAAGCTGCGGTGTTGTGGAAAAGATGGCTTGAATGAGGAGTGAAGTCCATTCATCTCGCCGGGCCCGGTTGTGAATGAAACCCTTGTAAACATGAATAGGATTCTTTCAGCAGATGCCGTTAATTAAAACAGGGGCCCACTGCGAGAGAGAAAGAGAGAGGAGACACTTCAGCGGCACACCTCTCCTCCAAACCTGGAGGGCTACACACGTCTTTCAGAAAGCCAAAAATGTGACTCTGTTAGAGAGAATCTCCTTCTAGTACTCAACCACGGGAGAACACTGTTTTTAAGGCTGACTCCTCTGAAAATGAGACATTTTCATTGGATGGCTTAGGCTCATCCTGTTAAGTACATTACAGGGTTAGTATTGCATGGTTTTGGAGACCTGCATAAATACAGTACTGCATTAAGCTCACAGATATTTGCAGGCAGCTAAAACAAGATTTCCAAAAAATCTGACATCAGTACGTCAGTTGGTGCTGATGTTCTTCTGAAGGTGAAATTTTCTATCCCAGCCACATATGTAACATAAATCTGCTTCATTGTCATCAATATTCATCTGATCTCATTCAGAATTCATGACCCCATTGTAAGCTATCTGTTCCAATGCTCTCCTGTACAAGTTATGTCCTTTTCATGTCCCTAAATGGGTTACTAAACCCTAACCTTGGTCTGAACTATAATCCTAACCTTAAACTTAAAACTACAGGTAACTAATTCTGACTGGAGGAACATAATCTGATTTGACATCAGCATCAGAACATGCCCTTATATCCCTTATACATACACAATTATATAATTACAGACATTATATGTGTATACACATACACACGTATATTTACAGAGCCCTGACATCCTGAAATCAACCTGAAACACTAATGTTTTATGCCACACATTAGTCATTTGTGACACTGTTTGCTTTGCAAATGGTGTTATCCAAAGCAACTTACACAGCAATTCATTTACAGCATTTATATGCTGGATATTTACTGAGGGAATTTGGGATGCACACTTCGCACATGGGTACAACAGCAGTGCCCCACTGGGAAGTGATCTAGCAACCTTTGGGTCCTGCTTCTTCCCACTGCACCACTCTACTGTTCCAGTTATTGGCAAGAAGCCATATATGGTAAAATGGGACTGTCCCACTGGAGTCTGGCTTTCAGCAGCTGCAGCTGTTTAATGTTCAATATCATAAGTTCTATGTGCTATTATTGGCTTTAAGTAAGTTTTAAAAACCTGAGCATCTGATATACCAGAGATAGGGCTGTGCGATATGACCAAAATCTCATATCCCGATATAGGTCATTTCATATCCCGATAACAGTACATATCACGATATAGCACATTTTCTGTAAATTCAATGAATAAATAGTTTGACCACATGGAAAGGCCTATTTCTTATTACATTTTGAATTATATACTCGGCAAATAAAAGGTACTTACTCATATTTGATTATTGTTCTCCTTTTATTTAGAACCTTTGTGCAAATTTTCAATTAACCCTTTCGCGAGGACGGTCACACCGGTGTGATTAGCCATTTAGCGCGTATGCTAAAAGCAGTGTGATTAAACACTAGATTGGAAAAATTCTAGCTAATTTTAGCTTTGAGGAAACAGCGATTTAACATTAAAAAAATAGCAAATGCTAACTGAAAACTATGAGAAGCTTAATAACGCTAATGAAAAATAACGAACCATGTAACGTACATAGCATAAAAATAAGTTACGTGCGAAAGGGTTACGCATGTAACAAAATATAAAATATTAATGTATAAAATATAAAAAGGTAAACAGAAAACACTTTTCAAATATAGTTCTGTGTCACGTTCACTCTCCTCCATGTTTGTTTGTGTTGCCTTCATGCAAATTTCCTGCCTGTATCCATGCCGTGTGGAAGAACGCAAAGCGTCGTCCAAATGACGAAAAATATTGCCGTAAAGTGTGTGATTTGCGACACAACGAAATAAACGATAGATCATAATATGAAACGATAGACGTTTTTCTATCATCACACAATATATGTCGTCATATCGCACAGCCCTAACCAGAGGTAAAGTTTTCAGGTGGATGTATCATGCACACACCAAGTCATGGCCTTTGCAAGGATTATTTCTAAATGTTTTGTACATGCAAGTAAGTACTTGACCTTTAGTTTACAGTCTTACACTGTAGAACCTCACCCACAGACATAGATTTTGGTAGTGTCAAGGGGTACTGGACCCTACCAATAATTTGGAACTGTAAAATTGACTCTAAATCATGTTAAGTTGTATAATAATTTTTATCCACACCACACAGGGTTAACTTTGACATTCCCACCACTCATTGCTTGATATTTATAATGATGTGTCCACTGTCTTTGATTCATTGATAGGAATGCTTCTGAAGAAAGTATTTTCACAGTCAGCAGCAGCAACCAATTCTGTGATGTTATACTGTTTGCTAGTATTGTTCCTATATAATTTTTTGAAGATTGAAAATATGTTTTTGGCATGCTGGCTAACTGTGTCATCATAACTCCATGCACTTACTCACTTAGTGGTTAACTTGCTAGATAATTGTTGAATAATTGACAATGTTAGTCAGACAAGTTATCTTTTCGCTTGGGGCTTTGTAGGTGACCAAACTACTATGGCATCATCAAAACAAAAGGACAGCGGACATAAGAGCTTGTTAAACAAAGAGACAAAGTTTTCGTAAGAAGGAAGCTTTATATCACTTCAAGGTAACCCACAATTTATGAAGATTCTTATTGCTACTGCATATATAACATATATTCTTTAGTGATGCTAGCATAGCCAAATAGAGTGATCACTAGTTCATTCTGTTTGACTGTGATGGCTAGGGTTGCCAACTTCCTGAAATGGAAATAAGGAGGGGGGGGATGAGGAGCTCCGACTACTGTGGACCTATAAGGGGTCTTACACCTGCATTACCCTTCAGCAGTAAACTTACTGTGTCTAAAGATATAACAAATGCCCACATACTTGGTTGTGAGATGTCCTATCCATATTATACATAATCACATCAATGAAACTGCAATGGCTTCAACCATTTACCAGACATGTATCTATAGGCCCATGTATTAAGACAAGCAAACACACAAATTTGAATTTGATCAGTTTTGTATTTTTGAGCGATAGGAATACGTGTGTAACAGATTATCATTCAAGAATTTTATTTGGGTCATAAAAAGCTGACATTCCTTGCACTTTCCCATGAATAGTGGGGTGTTTTTTTTTTGGTTTATGTATGACCTGTAAACAAGTGGGCACTTTCTGCAATAAACTCAGTTGAGTGGCATTTTTTCCTGGCATATGACTTTTTTGTATTATATTTTGTTATAATTTTGTATCACATGTACATTGTCAATTTGATCATTTTTTCACAAAGTAGTTTGAAGTAGCTTTAGTTAACCAAACTGGATTTCTCCCTGGGGTAGCTTTGCTGTAGTTCAGCTTCTTCCAGTAGTGATGCGCGGGTCAGGGTTTTTTAATACCCGCACCAACCCGACCCGTTATGAGAGCCAATCAGCACCGCCCAACCCGCAAAAATATGCGCTAATCAACCACCTGAACTCGACCCGACCCGAAAACCGCCAGCTTTAGCTTGTATAGCGATGGCATCCATATCATAGAGTAGGAGAGAAAGTTTTCTGAGTTACTGCACGTTTCAAAAAGGACAGACACTCGTGTAGACAAGGTTTTGCAGGAGCCACCGTAAGCTACAGCAAAGTGAGCATTTTCTGCCCCCACCCCGTTTAGGTTTTATGTACCCTATAGAAAAATAGCAAAAACAAAACGCTGTTGGCTATTATTTTGTTGATTTTAGCAGTCATCTCTCAGTGGTTAGAATCGTTCATAAATTCTATTATTTTGCGTCTTGTAGACCTACGTTCCGAGTGCTCCGATTCCCTAAATTGTGCGAGGACACTCAAGACTTAATACCGGCTTCACCAATGCTGTGAAATAAATGTATTATTTGATTTTGAAACAGTAGTCTTGTGTTGTTATTTAGACTTTCAGAGGCTACTGCATGGTTAAATCAATGAATTTCATTATCCCTTTCGCGCGTACGGTCACACCGGTGTGATTTGCCGTTTAGCGCGTATGCTAAAACCGGTGCGATTACAACACTATAGATTGGAAAAATTCTAACTAATTTTTAGCACGCAATGTTGCGCAGGTCAACCCGCGCATCACTATCTTCCAGTGTGAAGTAACTGGTAGCTTGCAAAGCTATGCTTTCAAAGTAGCTTCCACAACACTGGTAGGCCTATCTATCAACCAGATTTGGGTTTAAAAAATCGATATGATTACTATATATACCATATCAGTCTCTGGAGACGCCTGGCTCCAAACAGAGAAGCGCTTTCTCTGTTTGGGCAGTCGAACATAACATGACAGACAGGCTGACGGAGAGCAGCAGGGTTTCCTTCTATCTCATACAAATCGCACTGTCTTAATGGTCTGATGTGTAATATTTATCTCCCATATAGATTTGCACTGAATTGATTCTCAAAAATACGGAACAAAGCGCATCCCGCATCAGTTCAATACGGAGCACGTCTTTTAGTTTCCAATTACGGGATGATTCTGTATTTTACGGGACAGTTGACAACCCTGGTGATGGCTATGTTAGGCAGCTCAGGCAATGTAGCCAGGTGCAGTGCTGAGACAGGAACCAAATGTAGCAGGGTTTCAGGTGTAATTTTATACAATGGTTCTTAATATACTGCAGTAAAAATGAGTTAGACCCAGACTCGGTGAAAGGGTTAGACCCAGTTGAGAGATATATTGTTCCTTGGGACATAATCATCATGGTAATGTGTGTGTGTGTGTGTGTGTGTGTGTGTGTGTGTGTGTGTGTGTGTGTGTGTGTGTAATCATGTGATCATGTGGGGCAGGTAATGGGATTGAGGGCAGCCTGTAGGAAGGGTAAGAGTAGCCTGTAGGATAATGGTCAAATATGTCCCCACCAATGTCAAGATCACATGTAAAACTACACTTATACTGATGGAAAGGTATATCTTCATGAGTTGCATGAATAAATGGGTAGAGCTGCCTCTTGCTGTCAATCAGACTGGGATGAGCCGATGGAAACATATTTGCTCTTCAAAGCAAAACAGTTTGATAGGCTCAAATTTAAAAGTCACACAAATTACAACAGCTCCGCCCATTATGCGATTCATGAATTAGCCTCAAGCTTTTTTTTCTAAATAATACTCAGTTTCTGAGATACAAGGATTTGTCATGACCAATAGTAAGACCCTGTTGTCAGGGAGATTGGGCTTGAATGGGCTCAGAGTGAGACCCTCAAACAGGTTAAAAAAACGACACAGCAAATATAATTACTGAATCTTCAGAATTATTCCTACAGAAGCAGATTCACCCATCCCGTATTACTTTCCACACAAACAACCTTTTCCCACAATCCTGTGCAATCCTGAGCTGCTCTCCTTCAAACCAACATCGCACACTCGTTTTTTCCTTCTAAAGGGGCTTTATCTGAATACCTTTTTCAGTGCACGTGTACACAGGTCTATTACCTAAAGTGTAGGCAGCCAGGAGTTCTGACTTAAACAAAAGGGGATGAATTCATAAACGGCTTTTGTTACACCGCCGCTGTTCCATCTCAGGCACAAATCATATGTCACATCATAATCGTAGCTCCCCTGCTCACAAGTTGGAGGGTGTTGAGAAAAAAAATTCCCCTCTGGAGCTCATTCTAAAACGTGTAAAAGACCGAACCGTGACCACCCAGGTAATAATGCAATTGGTTCCTGTGAGCTGCGTTGCGCCCGGCTGGAAACACGCTGTCGGCTCCACTCCAAGGGAAGACCATGGAAAGAGCTTAGCTTTTGAGCGGTCGCAAAAGCCGCTAAACAACCTCCAACAGCCCCAAGAATCAAAACGAAAGCTTCACCTTTCACAACAGCAGCCTGCACAGCACGGCAATGTTTCTCATTTTGTCCTCTTCCCTGCCTTGTAATTTATGCTGCTGGTAGGATGTGTATAAAACATTGCACTTGTTTGTATGGCAACCGCAATCTGTGTGTGTGAAAGAGAATGGTTTTTCAGCCCGTCCTAATTAGTCCATTAACATTTCCTCTGTAATGAGTGAAGTGGAGCCTCTCCATTTCCACCCAATCCTCTCCAACTGTTAACTGCCAACTTAATACTATGCAGCGATTTAAAGTCGAACCAAAGATTTATGACATACAGGGGCACGGGACATCATTTTGTAATGTCCCAGAAAAAGGAAATGACAAAAACAATGCAGCATTCAGACCAGTACCCCACAGCAATGAGTAAAGATAACTGGACTGGCCACTGGTTCAACCCTATTCCCTGACAGCAATATGACATCATAGGCCCACAATAGGCCAACAAACCGCAAGAATTTATGATGAAACACCTAGTTGAACGATAAGGTATTAAATTACCTACCAAAGATCAAGGGCACAAGAAGATATTCCGTTTTTTTTGTTTTTGTAATAGCAGAGGAGTCAGAGAATCCAGTGCACTAGTCTCCAAATGCTGGATTGTACAATGACAAAATGGGCACAGCTATCATGCGCTATCAACAGTTCACTCATTTGAACCATATGTAGCATTTTGCTGTAGAGTGCAAAGTCTTTTGATTGGTTCTCTGGACCCACTGATTGACTAAATATGATAGCTCCACCCCTTACAGGCTTCATGAAGCCTCACTGTCCCATTTGTATTAATGGCTGCTTGTGCTGCAAACTAGCGCCATTCCTCTTCAGTTCCAGACAGCGCACCACCACAACACCATCCGATCATTTCACAGGCATCTTCCTTGATTTGATTAGCCCCCATTTTGACGACAGGAGCAATAAGACACATGAAGCGGAGGAAATGAACTTCCCGCAAGCTTTTCCCGCTCAGAGCCTCTGAAGGGAACGGGCTAAACGGGATGCGAAACAAAAGCAAGCATGCCGGAACTAATGAGGAAAAGCACCCGTGCGCCCCTCTCCCCTCACTGACGAGCGCATTTTAAACCCATTACCGCATTTAACCGGATTCCAGAGCCGAGTCGGCACAGAGCGCAGTGCAGGAGTCGCAAACGGAAAACAATATTGCCAATTTTCAAGGCTTTGCTGCAGGAGTGCATTTTCATCTGCATTGTCTGCACGTTCGGTTTGGGATTTTGAGCTGCTCGCAAATCCTTAACCTTTAAAGCCCGCTTGCGGAAACACACAAAATCTGATTGAAATGAAAACAACGTCATTAAAAAGTGATTTTGCTCCCATTATTACAGGATCTGAAGGCTGACAGAGGCCAATGAGAATTTTTTTGGGGGATTTTGTGATTCAGGTTGAGTGGGGATCTTGCACACTGAACATAATTAGCTATTGGCACTGAAATGCGAATGAATGAGTTATGGAACAAGCTCATTCAAACAAAAAAGCAATCAGAATAATACATTTAAGGTATGTAATTGTCTGTGGACAAAACCACAAATTCATATAATGCTGAAAACCCTGGTGGTGGCTCAGAGTGGTCTCAAAGAATGCCACCAGGAACACTTTTGAGACTGTGGCCTTTAGAGGTCCCCTTCCAAGTCATTTCCACACCAGGAAGAGAAGAATAACAGACAGTGAAATCCTTTTCAGGGATGAAATACGCAACACAGAACCCATGGGGTCCATTGAGAGCTAAAGCCAAGTTACACTGGAGAGCAGTCAAAAGGCCCACTAATAGCTGAACGGCAGGAGAAAAACCAACACAGACATTCTACATCCTGGCCAGATAGGCAGCTGCCTGTGGTCCACACTGAAAGTTCTGCCTCTGCCATGCCTGAACCTATGAGCATTCTGATTTTCTGGCCAATTAAGAACATTCTTAAAGGAGTGTGGTCTTAAATCAAACATCCTCAACTAGCATAACAACACAGACAGGAGTACAACCTCATATTATCAATCAGGACCTCAAAAACAAGGAAACACTAAAGACACAAGTAACACAGGAGCAACATCTGTTCATACTATAGAATAACAACACAGATCCCAGGTGCAGGGCATTATGGGTAATTTGAACAGCATCACTCATTCCTCTCTAGCTAAGAGGGGATGTGTGTGGGAACACAGAACTGCCTGGGAATGGCTTTGGATGATATCACCTCATACAGGATGTGTTTCTCAGGCTATATACTGTATGCGTGCATGAAAAGTGGGTGAAGTTTTTTACAGTTGGGGGGACTTTTTTGGCCCCCGATAGCAGAATTATCATCACAGTCATTCTGAGTTTCTGCTGTAGTTTGGTCACGAAGGAGGGTGGAAACAATTTTAAAAGACTCTACAACGATGCAACCTCTCCAGTGAACTGCTGACAGGGACATTGCTGCTGTCGGATTTCACTAAGCAGCCGACCATCTTATTCAGCTCAGGATCCTACATCATACAAAATATCAGGAAGAGAAGGACATTCACAGTCTGTCATTATCACAATGCATTACATTATTGTCATTTTAGCAGATGCTCTTATCCAGAGTGCCCTACATAGGCTACAATTTTTACGCTATATCCACTTATACAGCTGGATATTTACTGAGGCAAATCTGGGTTAAGTTCCTTGCTCAAGGGTACAGCAGCAGTGCCCCAGCAGGGAAGCAAACCAGCAACCTTTTGATTGTAAGTCCTGCTCCTTACCATTATGCTACACTGTATAATGTTAACCTGTTTTATTTAACATTATTTATATTCAATATTTTGAGGAAGGTCAGTTGAGAACTCTGAGATTTTTTTCAGTGAAAAGCTGAGGGAAAGCTAAGATTTGTGAAGGCATTAAAAGGGGGAGGGGGGTGTGATAAGTGTGAAAGGTTTAATGGTCATCTAAAGAATGAATATATTGCAAAAATGTGTAAACATACATATATCTATGTGTATATCAATGTGATCTATGTAGCTAGAATTTGAATAAATATCGAGGTGGACAATGTGTCAAACAAGTCAGCTTAACACACATTGCTCTGTGTAAAACAGCAGTGTCATTCCTGGGATTTGACCTTGTACAGTACAATGCATTAATTTTAACATAGGTAAACATTGCAAGTTTTGTAATCCCACCACTTCACTGTGATAAAACCCCACGTTGTGTGAAAGTCACAGTGCATTAAAACGCACTACTAAGCCGCTCTTAAATGCATTGATCATTTTAGAAATAAAACATCTGACATGCCTCTAGACTGATCAGCTTGATAAACAGGAGGTACCTACATGAATTTATTTTTAAACTATTCTCATGTATAAAACAAAGATAATGATAAAATAAGGAACAGAATGAGCTGTATATTGTGTATCATTGAAACACGCAAGGCTGTGCTTGTGTGGTCGTCCCTGGACTCATAATAAGGAGACATCCTGCCAGTACTAGTCCCCTGAATTCAATTCAGGACAAACAGAGATGAGCTACCTGTCATAAGCAAAAAATAGCATCACTGTGTGCACTAGGGAAACATAAAGCTTACAGCACAGCAGCTAGAATGCTGCAGGGATACACGGTACTGGGATACTGACTAATATATAATATGAAAATACAGAAATGAAAGATATGTCAAGTTTAAACAGAGCCCAGAGGAGCCAGAGTGGGTCATATATTGATGTTGCTCCCCTTGTGTCAGGACGGGAGAATGACTGGTTCCCTGAGCCAAGCACCTGGGTCTTTTGTCTAGTTGCAAAGCTGAGCTGTATGGTTATGAGGTCAAGGTTTGTTTTGCCACACAAGCAACATGAATGGCATTCATATTTATATCACCATTATGACACAAACCTACAGAAATATTACAGATGTCATTGCAATAGGAGAGTGGGGAGCATGTTTCAGTGAAAAAGTAGAGGTCAGACACAGTGACAGACAACAGATGGAAGGTCCCATCTAGAACAGCAGATCGTGAGCTGTGGTTGAAGTACGCAGGTATGTCATGAGAGGATGTGAGTGTGGAAATGTTACTTTGAAAAGGGGGAGGGGCAGTGGGCAGGGCTGATGTCCCTTACCTGCCGGATGCCCAGGCGGTAGGCCACGATGCGATCCACCGCGCCTGGGTTCATCTGGGTCCACTGCAGCTTGTAGCCATAGAAACGGGGCCGGTTCTGCCAGAGGGGGCTGTATGTGTCGTAGTAGAACTCAGGAGTGTAGGCCTTCCCTGGAACACAGATGAGAAACACAGTCTTTATTACAGCCTGTTTGTGATCCTCTTTCTCTCTCCCTCTCTGTCTCTCACTCAAAATCTAACCATCTTTCTGCCTTTCTCTCTCTCTCCCTCTGTCTTTGTCAAGCTCATAATCTACATCTCTCTCTCTGTCTCTCTCTTTTTCCTCTCTGTCTCTACCTCTTTTCCGTTCTGTGTCTCGCTCCCTTTCCCCCTCACTCTCTCTCTCTGCTAGTTCAGTCATCAGGAATCAGACATTTGCCTTGCAGTTTTTACCTGCTGTAATGCATCTTAAATATGTATAAAACATCAAGTATCTGGAAAAAACCACATGCATAATATCAAGTATCACTTAAACTTGAGAGTCCATGGCTTTAACAGGGAAGATTAGTAAACGAGTGATATGATCTATCGAGTTTTAATTTTTCCTCACTGAACCATCCTCAGTGGGCTCCTAAGTATCTGCATGGTGTATTTGTAGAGCATGTTATGAGTTGGATTCAATCCCGTGACACACTGCCTCCTGTCCCATCCCTGTACTACACTGCTGTACCTCAGCCTCTGCACACCCTTGGCACACATGGGCTGTGGTTACATCCAGGTTATCACAGATTCAGGTCAGCCATATCACAGCGTAACAAAAAGGGTAAAATGTTCTATTAGAAGTAGTGTTTCCATCCAAAATTTAATTGAAAATGTGTAAAGGTTAACATAGCAAAAACATCAGGACTTCTGTTGCTGCGAGGAACTGCAGAGGCAAAAGAGTGGACAGCAGACCCGGACACCTCTCCAGACGTCTCCTCAAACACTTCTAGAAACATCTCCCCAAACACCTCCACAAATGTCTCGACAAACACGTCTCCAAAAGTCGCTCCAAACACCTTTCCAAATATCTCCCCAAACACCTCTGCAAACGTCTCTCCCAACACCTCCCCAAATGTCTCCCAACACCTCTTCAGCTTTTTAAAGACACATACATGACAAAATGATCTCACTTGGCCAAAAGAGATCAGATGGGCAGTTAGGCAGTTAGGCCTGTCAATCATCTGCTGCTGACTGTAACCTTATTGAATGCTATGTGGCATGTTTAATTTTCCTTTGCATTATTTATCATTAAGTCTATGATTTAAAACCCAACATCCCCGATTGAAAAATGACATACACAACATATCCATCCATTAATTATAAACACCACAAGCGAAACCTACGCCTCATAATTGGCTTTATTGATTAATGACGGTCAATATGCACATGGCTTATTGCTTCCTTCGATGAGTATTTGCGCTAAAGGTCTAGACTTGCTGCTCTGTTTCCAGCAACGGGATGAGTAGGTTGTAGAAACAAAAGTGGGTCTTCTGAGTATGAAAATTAATGCAGGCCCAAGCCTTTTTTTCCAAGTTTCAAAATGGAGATTTTCACAGAACTAGTGTGTCTTCTCCCTAAGTACAGACAAAAAAAACCCCAACAACTAGAAGACACTGCATTTTAAGCGCATCCTTTCCTACCCCCTCCCATATTCGGGGTACACCTCTAGGTCCTGTTGAGAGCAGACAGTGCCTCTCACCCTCACCCCAGGAAGGAGTCGTTCACTTTTTCTTAACTCCCCAGGATGAGGCTGATCTGACACATGGCAGACAGATGGCTGCAAGATCTTTTCATAAAAAATGTCCTTTCACGGTACATTTTAACATTCCCCACTTAGCTTATTTAAATGAAAATGACAAACAGCGGAAGGGAGGAAAAGAGGTTAGAGGATATATATGTAACTAATGGATATGCTGGGTTTCAATTTGTTTAAGAAGGGGGGGAAGGAAAAAGAAAAAAAAACTATTTTTTTTTATAGTATCCATATAGTATCCATATAAACACATACACACACACACACACACACACACACACACACACAATGAACACAGGTCTGCATGTCAACAACAAGAACAGAGAACGCAGGAGTGTCTGAGGTAAGGGCCGGGGCACGTTGGCCTCGCCTGCGGTTTGAGAGATGACAGGAGCTCAAGAAGCCTCCCTCCAGACAAGGCCTGCCGCTTCCAATCTCTGTCAGGAGACTCAAGAACTGCCCAACCAGGCCATACACTCTCCTGAAACCCCCCAACGGCGAACGGCGTGCGGGGTGCATATGTGTGTGTATGTGTGTTTGTGTGTGTGTGGGGGTTCGCGTGTCTTGAGCCCAGCCATGCTTGAACGTGCCACCTTTTCGATTGGATCCTGCCACATGCCAAGAGAACGGGTGACGTTGAGAAAGAGAGAAATTTTCACTTGATAATCCCTGAGGTAGGACAGCTTGAGTGGAGCTCCCTGTGTCACCAAAAAGTGACTATCGTTATACCTTAAAATTTAACATGACACAGTTGAGTGTTTCCCTGTGGTGCTGCAGTTTCCCCTTCCGGCAATGACTACAGCAAATGCCGAAGTGCTTACTCTTCAGTACTTTCTTTAGAACCTTCTGCAAAACATTGAAGGAGATAAGAATTAAACAACTACACATAAACAACTTTATTCCTTTCGTATTACTGTATACACCAGGTATGACTTGGTATTTCTCCAAGAATTCCACTGTTCACTCTTTGAGCTTTAATGAGTTTAAAGCTCATTTTACTGAAGTGATAAACAGTGGGTATTGGCGAGGAAAACAGATTGTCTGAATAGAATCTGTCTATTGCCTTTTAGGAAAGCATCTCCTTCTGAACTGGATATCCCTCATTTTAGGGAACATGTTTTCTTGTCTCCTGACTTCTGAGACCTTACATTACATTACGTTAATTTAGCAGATGCTCTTATTCAGAGCAATTTCCAGCACAGAAGAACAGAAGTGTATCCATTCCAGCTGAATGAGCAACAGTGTCAGACCAGGCTAACAACACTCCCAGACCAGTGACCGTGAGCATAACACTATTCAAGTCCCACCCCAAGTTAAGTGCAACCTGTTAGCCTAGACAGCCTAGGAACAAAGGGAAGCCAAGTAGACCCACTACCATACATCACAGTCACTAGATCACAGAATCCAAAACACACTGCGATACTACACGTAAAATAAACAGCAAGCTATATAAGTAATACAAGCAAAAGGTGTTAGGGGGTGGGGACTGAGGCGGAACTGAGATGAAATCTTTAGAGGTGTGTCTTTAGTCAGTTTTGGAACCTTATGAACATACGGCTGCCACTAACGTATTTAATTTTGATCCTTTCTCCCCTTTCTTTTTGAAATTGCTAATTGTGCACTACACTCATCTCACTGCAATAACCTCTGCACTTCCACAGGAGAGCTGAGGCGAGACAAATGAGACCCCTCCATACACTTGCATGCAGCACTGCAAGTGACACAGTGCAGCTTCGGCAGAGGGGGCACTCAGCGGAGGACAGGTGCAACTCCGCTGATGTCGTCCCAGTGACCCGCAGGTCCCTAACAAATCGCAGGGTGCCAGAGAGCATTGAGATGAGGAAATCCTGGCTGATTTGTTCCACTGCTGTGGGCCAAAACTGCTGAACTACCGCTGACGACCGTAGGGGTTATGAGAATAAGGCTGATTTGACTGAGCGCAGCTAACTTTATTTTATTTTTTACTTAATAGTAACCTAAAGGTCGCTGGTTCGATTCCCTGCTAGGGCACTGCTGTTGTACCCTTTGGCAAGGTACTTGCCACAATTGCCTCAGTAAATATCCACCTGTATAAACAGATAAAATTGTAACCTACTGTAACTAAGTCACTCTAAGAGTGTGTGCTAAATGACAATGATGTAATGATGTGAGTGAGTCAGAAATATTAAAATTTGCATCAAAGAATGCACTCCTGAGCAACACCAGCAACCACCTTATTCTCTGTTTCAGAGGAGCCCACACCATGAAGGACATAAATAATGACAAAGAGCTCCACTGTAAAAGCATGCCGAGACTGCCCGTTGAACCTGCTGTGAAACATCAATGTTGCGGTGCCGTTCTCATCGCTGTGTTTGTTGCAGAAATCAGAACACATTTCATAAAACATCTCATAACCCATCACTCAGCTCTCCATACCCCCTCATTACATTACGTTATTGTCATTCAGCAGATGCTCTTATCCAAAGTGACTCAAGTTTTACCATTTATATGGCTGGATATTTACTGAGGCAATTCTGGGTACCTTGCCAAAGGGTACAGCAGCAGTGCCCCAGTGGGGAATCAAACCAGCAACCTTTCAGTTACAAGCCCTGCTCCTTACCGTTAAGCTACACTGCCAACAACTTCAAAATAAGCTGCAGTCAAGTGTCCAATTATTCATTATTAGATTCTTCTTTGACATGCTTTGCCTCTCATTGCAAAAGAAATAGACATATATAATTTATAACACACAACCACAAATCTTATTCACCCGACCACATAAAAAAAAAAACCTGCATTAACATGTGTTCCCCCTCCTATGCAGAGCTGATTAAACATTTATGACACACATCGATATGATTAATCACCACACAGTGTGTATACGAGTGTATTAGACGTACGCGTCTGACGCAGTAGTGGTGGCGAGCATTGCCGTGGGGACGTGGCTGTGTACTGCGTCACGGCTGTCTTGTCCTGTCACCAGCTCGGGATGTGGCTTATCTCCCTATGCCGTCTTGTACTGAGCATGGGGCCCCTCAGAGACCGGATTAATTAACACAGAGCCCGCTCTGGCACCAGCGGTTCAAAGAAGCGAAACCAGCAGGGGGGAAGAAAGAGAGGGATATTTGGAAGAGAGGACGTCACACAAAGTGCCTGTCCCCCTGAATAACAAAAACGGGTGACAGGATAGCCAATAGTGATGTTGGAACACAAGAGGCAATGGTGCACTGGGCTCTGAAACTCTGTTAGTTCACAGGAGAGACACTAGCTTGTATCTTTATACTAATCTGCCCATTAACAAGGAAATTATGTGAAACAAACGATGAATAAGTTAATCTTCTGTGCATTATCTAAAAGGTTAATAATCCTAAACAGAGGAAAATGATAGGCCTGTGTGTGATATGCACTACATTCTTATTGTAAAGAAAGTTACAGAAAACATAACACAATGGAAGAAAGGGATAAATGTGTTCGGCCATCCTCTGCCCACTTCTAAAGGGGTAGATGTGTGAACAGAGAAGTGTCCTTTACTGAGGAGAGACTCCCTGCTCATGCTCATGGTGGGACTCCTCTGCCGGAGACCCCTCCTTTCTACCGGGGCTACCCTACCAGCTGGATTTGCCCCACTGGTGCCAGGAACAGTTGAGACTCCAATCCTCAACTCTGTACCCCCAAGCGATGTTTTCACATCCCATGTCCCCTCTTTCCCACAGAACCTTGCATTCCACGTAAGCTGTGCCAGGACTGTTGCTCTGGGTCCATCCCTTCATCTTGTGTGTTTATCTGGGGCCCATGCCCTCAGGCCAAAGCAAATTATCATAAAATAATTATTATTTGCTCGAGAGAAAGGGGAGACATGTTTAATGCGAGATGGGCGAATTCCATCTTGGAACCCAAAGGCGGTGATGTGTTCCTGACTGAGAGCTGGGCACCCTGTCCTGATAAATGCATCGCTTATTGGCACCGGGTGTCATACCTGGTGCGGAGCTCTTCCAGACCCCTCTACTGCATCCAGGTCTCTTTCTGTCCGTCTTACTCTCTATCTATTCCTTGGCTCTATACCGGTTCTTCATTTGACATGACGGGCTTCTGGCAGACGCGGGCGCTGAAGGGCGTGACATAATTATTAGCGCGCGAGATCGCTAATCAATCACTTGGATCGGCGTTTGCACGCTCGTTAAACCAGAAAATGCGGAGTTTTATTTCTCCTCATCGATGTTTGCGAGGGAGAGCCTGAGGATGCTGCGTGAAGTAGCAGATAATCCTGGATATTATTCATTCTTCCTGTCTGAAAGAGCGCGAGTCAGGGCAGAGAGCTGTTTTCAAAGGTCATTTAAATGAGTAAGGATCAGGGCAAGTTATCTGGCTTCAGCGAGCTCGGCTCCCTTTCGCCGACGAGTTCAGTGTCACCACACCTGTTCAAGATTAACGTGACGCGCTAACTCGAGTCGAGCCTAAGTCGAGCACAGTGCGCACATATGCAAAACTTTTAAGGAGACGCAGATAAAGATCACCGTTGGTGAAAGGGGTTTAAAAGGAAGGGTAGAAACGGGAAGGAGATGCTTCTAGGCCTGCATGAATATATTTTAAACCAATATCTGAGGAATCAATCACATCTTATATTGCATATAGGAAAAACAACACAGTAACAGCAGTCAAAATTTGTCAACTAATATACAGTCTAGTACAATAATGACTGAGCGTTTTCCGCAATATGTATAAACAGTACTACATTTTCACGATTTAAGCTTAATCAATGCGTGACTTTTTCATTAAAATGTTTAATTATCAGATTATTCCAAATCCACGTCCCTAATACACACGCACTGAATTAGTACTTTTTGTTGTGTGCTCCATGATCCTCTAACTTGCTTCCCTGCAATGTGCAGAGAGTGTATTTTTTTTTTTTTTGACAAGCTCTTGCATGTCACTAAATACACATGTACTACATATGCAAACAATAAGAATTAACAGCGCTGAGGTTCAAGAACCAAGCATAACGTAAAGCATAAAAAGTACTCGGAAAGTAGCCTACACACGCACAGTGCAGCGCACGACAATGAACTTCACATCACATTGTATGCTAGATGGGAGTATATGCAAGGCTACCTCGCACAATATAAATTTTCTAAATGATTCCAGCCTCTCCACGAATCAAAAGCAGGACTGTTTCATAACCTGAACACACACACACACACAATGTACAGCATCTCGTGGGGATCTCAGCTCGCTTAAACTGGCCTTTGAAACACACTGTTTTTGAACATCGCTATACAGTCTGGCTGTGAATTTCATTTTTCATACACCGCAAGCTCCAGGCTTTTCGTAAATATTACATTTACCTGAGTTCCTCCAACAGGTACCACTGTGGAGACCCGACAAGAAGCAAACAGAGCGGGTTGGTTGAACGTTTATCTGATCATTGTCCTCAACGCGTTTTAATTGTTCCGCGCGATTAAATGAGTCTAAACCGTTTGGCGGTCGTCTCCCTTTTGGATCAATGGCATCTAATTTTAACGCTCTGCTTTCTCTCTCTTCATTCAAAACCATTTTAGTCACATTTTACATCTTTTCTTCATGTGTTCCCTCTTTTTATCCTTATTTGGAATCGCCAATTACTTGTTGGACTCATCCCATGGCGACACCCCGAGCACTAGCACAGGAGAGCTGAGCGTGGCGAATTCAATCCTTCGGTACACTTGCACACCTACAGCGCTTATTTTTCACTACAAGCACCCAGAGAACTACAGTGAAAAAAAGCACAAACCTCGCTTTTCTGACATCATTCAAGTAGCCTGCAGCAGTGTACCAGAGATCGGCGAGAAGCCATGATACAGCCACGCCTGTGCCCGGAGGAATAAGCCAATCCGGGACCAATCGGAAGCACAACTATGCTAAAATAAATAAATAAAAAAACGGATCCCCAGCCTCTTTGCTAACCAGAATGATTCGATGTAACCTGATCCCTTTGTTTTACTTAACGTAATTTCAAGCAATTTAGGGCAAAACCAATGCTAACACCTTTGAAACAATCACATGACAAGGAATTGGCAAAAACTAGCAATGACAAAAACTAAATCCTGACCATATCAGGTTAAAGGTATGTTCTCTGACTCCTTGATGTACATTGAACCTGCCTCAGTATTTCATGCATTCATATTCACATTACTATATGTACCTCACCAGCTTTGTTATAAATGTGTTATAAACAGCCCCACTGCTTGCAATTGGTGTTCTACATTTTTCTAATCAGAACATATGAGTCAACTGCAGTCTTGTTTGTTCTTTAGTGATTGAGTGCACCTGATTGACCACCTGGCAGACTAGCCTCACAATTTCTTTCTTTTATTGTAGTGTTGCATCATATTGAAATGCATCTGCTGGAGAGCATGTGAATGTAGGCTGGCAGGTTTATGGAGCGCTGGCCACTTGAAATGGGGCTCCTTTTGAAGGCACATCAATTTTTAATGCTTTTTCTCTGTTTGAAACTGCAGTCATTCGGGAGCGCTGAGGCGAGACGAATGCAATCCTGTGATACACCTGCATTTGTGCCAATGGCAATTTTTGACACTACAAGTCCCACAGTGCACCACATTGAAGTGGGTGCTGATTGGAAGGAAGGGGCTACTCTGACAATGTCATCCAAGAAAATTACCGCAGCCCACAAGTGGTAAGATGGGAAAACCCCGGCTCACCTACCCACCCCTATACCTGCTAGAATAAAGCCAACTTGTTCTGCTAATGTTGGCTCCCGGTCATTGTTGCAAAATGGCACAGCCGTTTCACACCCAGACAGAAGGGCTCGGCCTACACCGTAGACGGGCAACTTGCTGACTGAAACACTTGAGATCCGTAACACAGAGATTTTCACAATGTAGGTGCACAGCCCCTGGAGTAGATGGATTGCAGCGCTGTGGACTTCTCAGAGAAATCCAAGACAAAAAAAATCATATATCATCAATATTCTGAAGTGCCTTTTTTGTGAGGCAAAACAAGAAGACAAACCCTGTTTCCCCACCTTTGGCAGGGGCTGCCTTCAGGTGTTTGAAATCTCAGCCATTTGTAGGAGGGCCTGGAAGGGAAAAACCCTATCTGAGGCCTGCTGTGGGTCTGTTAAAGCAAGGCAAAGCGACCATAGGGTGAAAATCTCCCCCAGTCTGCTCTGTTTATGAGCAGGGGGCTCAGGTGGCTGGGAGCGCCTTACAGACCATCTGCGAGTCCCGATTTATGAATATGGAAATGATCGAGAGAGAGAGAGAGAGAGAGAGAGAGAGAGAGAGAGAGAGAGAGAGAAAAAAAGAACAAATATTTCCCCTTTCCAGCAACCAGCAGTGCCAGGAGGGAGGCTGTGATGGCAGACGATCAAAGGGACAAGCTGCCCATCCGTCTTAACTGCCCTAAGTGGCGTGTCAGAGACGCTCATTCCTGCCAAATTCTGGGGACGTTTCAGCGATCCTTAGAATGCGCCCTGCCCTGTTAAGAGAATGAAGCTCAAAGCAAGACTGGATCAGGGATGATGGATTTTTCTGTCAGAATGCCACACATTGTAGCTGAATGACATACAGCAGCCCCTACTTTTGCCATTCCTGGAGTCACAAGGGACAATCTAGAAAGGGACACAAGCAATGGCATCCATCTGTATCCTCAGCCTTTTAAATAAAACTATTAATTTTACTTAATTCACAAGCTGTGCAATAAAAGACAGACCGATGGGAATGCTTGAATTTGGTAGTCATCAATAACCGTATCTTTGCTGGGACCACTGGAAATGTGATCACGACATTGATAGATCTGTTGAGCGCCATATGCGGTCTGCCACCAGGGGGGAAACTGCAAACAGGAAGTGGGGTTACCTGTGACCAGGAAGCTGCAGCGTCCCGCCCCAGCCTCGTTGATGATGTCACAGGTGTACTCCCCGTAGCCATCGCGGTTCAGGCTCCTGACCACGTACTCGGTCTCGTCCTGTAGGTCAAACTGCCCCGCCCGCAGCAGCCGGGAGCCCAGCCTCCACTCATACCTCAGCACACGGGACGGGTGGGCCCGCAGCACTCGGCAGTTCATGGTGAAGGTGCGCGCCAGGCCCTGGCGGATTTCGGTGAACACCGGCTCCACCGTGGGGGGATCTGTTTGGCAAGAGGGAGGGTTGGGGGGAGATGACGTATCAGCAAAGTTACCCTTACACTGATGCATCCATCATCAAAAAATGTCATATGTCAACAAAATACCAGCACCAATATTTACCAACTCATGAGGTCAATGAATCTGTATCCAGCCATAGGCTATGATTTTAGCAATTAGCAGGAAAGGAGACTCTCGACAATTATGTGCAGTAAATAATTCATAACACCTTTACATGTTCCTATAAACACAGGGACAACAAGATAGTCCACAGTAGGAACCATCCCAAACATTCTTAAAAAAGAAGGAGGCACATTAGAAGTATGCTGATATCATGCTTCTGTACTGGTCCCTCAGTGGTGGAATGAACTCCCCACGGGGGTCAGGACAGTGGAATCACTGGCCATCTTCCAACGCAGACTGAAGACCCACCTCTTCAGACTACATCTCAGTTCCACCTCAATCCTTGCAACCAAACACCTGCTATTTGTAGTACTTGCTGTTTATTTTATGTGTAGTATTGCAATGTGTTTTGGGTTCTGTGATCTAGCCACTGATGTATGGCAGTATACTTTCCTTTTTCTAGTCAGGTTGCACAAGTTAACTTAGGGTAGGGCTTGAATAGTGTTATGCTGACACTCACTGGTCTGAGAGTGTTGTTAGCCTGGTCTGACACTGTTGCTCATTCAACTTGAATGGATACACTTGTATTCTATTGTGATGGAAGTCGCTCTGAGTAAGAGCCTCTAAATGTAATGTAATGTAATGTGTAATGTAATATAGAGTAAGAGAGCTTTGTGGAGTAGTACCTAGAAAGCTGGATTGTCAGAACATATCGCATCCCTGTAATTGCAAATCAGATAACTGCATACTCTGTTTTATTGCATATGGCCCTGTTTCAACTCCATTGACTTCACTTACTGCAGCTATGTGTGCACAGTGATTAAGTGCGTAATGCCACAACAGCCCTAGATGTCATTGGAATTGGCATTGTGGGTGGTGCTTTGTGTTGATGGTAGTCAGAGAATTTTAAGTCCTTCTCTCAGATTTCAACATGACCTTATCTAAGAAAACTGAAGCCATGAGTCCAGCAGTAGCAACTGGATCTGTACAATCCAGCTGCTGCCCATTCAGTACCCCAGGGACCTCAGTAGATCAGCACGACAATGGACAGTGCCTGTGATCCTCACAGGAGTGTTTCAAGACCCTCAACAGCTTGGCCCTACTTACAGGAGTGATACAGGACCATAGACTAACAGGAGAGCTGCAGGACCATGGACTGTGTTGGTCCTACTCACAGGAGTGATACAGGATCATAAACTAACAGGAGAGCTGCAAGGCCCCAGCTGTACTCACCAGCATCGCAGCGCCTACAGTACAGCTCTGTGCTAATCATAGCAGCTGCTCCTTATTGCCTCATCAGAGATCCTGCATAACACTCCTGAGACTTTAATGGAAGAGAGTACTAGACTGGTAGGTCTAATGAGACACCCACATGGAGACCTTTTCCAATGCTTTTATTTTGATGTTCAGTTAGCGTTCTTTTATTTTGGTAGATCCTTATTTTGAGATTGCTTTTCTATTTTCATCCCCTTGGAATGTTATTTTTTTTCTTGTGCTAACAGTGCAGCTGGGCTATCAAAATAAAAGCCCCAGCCAGCAGATTACTGCCAGCTGGCATCTGTTTGTTCTTCTCTCGCCTCTCTCCCTGCACTTTCCGACCACACCTGGCACTCATTGACAATTATGAAAAAAAAGAATATTAACATATTAAAAAAACAGTTCTTCCATAAAAACAAGGCCACAGTTTTTCTTTTTTGTGGAATTGTAGAGATGCATTGAAGGGCATATCTCTCCATCCTCAGAAGCACTATGGACAACCTAAAGTGTGGACTACAGGGAATCAAAAAACATTCTGCCACCTTAAACATTTTATAATAATTTTTGAAAATGGCACAAAGCTGATGACAATTGCTGGTTGTATTAACTGTGATCACAAACAGTTTGTTGGCTCATTTTGAGTATCGCTCATGCAGTTGTAGATTATGCAAGCAGTGCATTTTAAGTACTGCTCATGCAATGTAAATAATTTTGTCAGCTCTCACTACAGACTTCCATTTAGAGGCCACATCCAATGACCTTTGTTCAGTCGAGCATTCAACGTGATCGTTCAATCCAAATATCATTCTAGAAAAGTGGTTATTAAAATTGACTGCCATTTGTATTGCAATAGCTGAGAGAGATTAATTGTACCATGTTGGGGCAACAACACAACACACACTGCATCGCCAAGGGGCGTTGTTTATGTCACTGCGTAAAGACCATGCTGATTTAAAAGCAATAATCACAGCATTGAATCTGTGACTTTGAGGAATGGGCCCTCTGCTGAATAGTTCCTCCTAATGGTGCTACTTTGTTTGTGCATTGGTTTTGATTAGCATTTCTGGTGTGGGGAAAGGCCCAGGGACTAGGAACGAAATAAAATGAACACAACAGAACAGTTGCGCAAATGCTGGAGTTTTGCAACTAAACCGAGCAGTTGATTTTTTTTCCCACAATCCTGACAGCCAGTGACAAACCCTAACCGTGAAAAATCACATTCTGAACACGCTGGGGTGGGCTGCAGCAATACCATTGAAGTTTAACAGTCGTGGATTTGCTTGTATGTATTAAAAGAGCACTTCCCTGACTAGGCTTCCTTCAGTCAAAGGCTACAGAGGCAAGTGTTTACACATCAAAGCTAGATGAAAAAAATGGCTCGACTCTGTGAAACTTTTTTTTTTATTTTACACTTCAAATGCTCTTTGTTTAGAGAAATATAACTTTACCCTTTATGGAATTAGTTAGCATGGTTTTACATAAGTCTCAGAAGCAGAAGGCTCTGACGCTGCTGAAGAAAAGCGCCTCAGAGGATTGGCAGGCGGGCAAGAGGAATGAAGCTGGGAGCAAACCCTGTGGTGGAATAACTCTGGTATTTACTGTACCGGATCGCCATCCAGACTCTGTTGCATCTCAGGCAGCAGAGTTACACATCAGGCTGGGAATACTCTAAAGGGTCTGCACCCTATGAATAATCTTAGTATGTTATCGTTTCACAGGCACTCGCACAAACATACACAAACACACACACATGCATTCACCACAAAGACACACACACATTCACTCAAACACATTCACTCACACACATGCACATACACATATACACACACACACACACACACACACACACACACACACACACACACACACAAGAGTATATACATTACAAGCATATATAAACATACAAACACACAGCCACATCAACACACATAATGCACACACATGCACACAAGGAAAAAAAATATTCCCACAAGCACATTCACATCATCCACAAGACTTATAAGGACCTGGTTTATGTAGGTCTCAAAATTCATATCCACATAAAGGCATTAACAATATCTCACAGGACTTCCCTTGGCTGACTGACCCACACCTGGTGCTATGGAGTCTGCCCTGAGAGATCTTTATGGCTGCCCATGCCCTGCCTGTTACTGCTGTAAAAACCATTTTAAAAAAAGACAAGGCAGGGTACAAAAGTTAATCAATAAAAATTCATTAAAACAGATTGCATTAATCATGCAATCTAATAGATGTTAATAGATTTATGCAAGTAGGAGACTGATTAATAATTGACTACAGCAGGTCAGGTTGTGAGCTTCCTCCATTGAGTTGTATGCCTGGACTATTTTCTTTGCTTTTTCAGATTTGATTAAGATTTGATTACGGCGAATGAAAGCTGTGATTCTGTCCGCAGAGAGTGACACAGTCGAGGGGCAGAAAGATTCTGGTCGTCTGCGCCGACATGAAACATTCCACGGATTCGAATACATTTCCATCCATTCCTTTTTTAAGGAACACTGGAGGATGCTTCATCTCTGAAATGCGTTTCTCCTCCTTCTGTGCGCCCGACGCGGTACGGCGGCAGGTACTTGCTGCGCGAGCGCACGCAAATCCGGCAGGATGAATTACAGACGGATTCTAATTAAACACGCTTTGTTTAAATTAGAATTTGCATGCGTAATAAGGTGAGGGAGACAAATAGCGTGAGGAGCGACAAGCTGAGCCGCCCTGCTGCGGCGTTTTGAAGCTCTAAGAGGCCGCGATGCCTGGATTCTGCTCGCCCCGTGCCGAGTGTTTGTAGCTGCTAGCGCGAATGCGTGCTCAAAACAGCAGCATCGGGTTCAGTCAGTGTATAATTAATGACGCTCGGGGACCGTTTTCGAAATCCCGCGTCTAGTATCGATGTATCGGTATTTTCGTCAACCTTAAATGGAACAAACTACGTTTGAGCGTAATACTGTATTTCTGAAGTCTCTGTTTATGTTTTTTTGTCTTAGCAGTGACTGGAAACTTCCCAAAGGCCTCTTGTGTGTAAACTGTGAGACGTTCTTGCCCGTGAGACTCAAGGTCCGCTCACATTAACGTCACCCTGCTAACGAATCCATTTTTGGAAAAAAAAAAAAACTGTTTTGGAGCTGGGCCGGTGATTTTTTTTTCTTCTGTGAATTAAAAAAAAGCCTCACATCGAAGTATAACACATCCTTCTCTTTCAAGGTACAGAGGCTTGCCCTTCACATAAGATTCCCTAACAGTAAAGAGTCCCCTGTTAATTATGTCCTGCATTTCTGTAGAGCAGATAAGAACAAGTCTAATTTCTGTGTGGGGCTCTGAACTGTGAACAGTTAGTGAGAAGTACTGGGTGTGGCACAGAAGTCTTACCAGAGGACTTTTTTTTTTAAACTTCACCATGAAGTGAAGTGACAGAAGGTGTTTGCTTCAAATTGTTCCAGTTAAATTCCCCTATTGTGAAATGTTGCTGACCCTCTGAAACCTTAAAAATAGTATTCATTGGTCTTCTAATTGACATAATGACTGCTTCTGAAACACCTTGAAGCTAATATGCCTTCTCAGATTTCCCTGAACTTCTTTAAGTGGGTAGGTATATAGACTTGGCCTACAGTTCTGCTCTGATTGCAAACCATTCCTCAAGCATTAAGTCAGACCTTACATGCTCCTTCACTGATGTGAATGAGATCAAGTATCAGCCATTCACACATAGCTACACAACACATGCGGCACTGTATTCTGATCCTCCATTTTACTGTAACTGCTACTTTGCTGTTTATTTCTATGCAATGAGCCGTGTAAGTGCAGGTAATTGCAACTTAATGTTAGAGTGTTACCGCACGGTTACCATATTACTTGTCTTTTATCCTTTAGGCCTCTCAGTGGTAAAAGTGCAGCCTACCTGCCTGTTCCAAACTAGCACGGCCCTTTCCCTGTCTGAATGAGAGTGGAGGCCAGCTGTTATGTTATGGATGTAAAGGCTGTAGCCCAGTTCCTGCATAATTCTGAGACTGTTTGGACAATGCAGATGGCAGGAGGAGATTCTGGTGGATTCACTCCACGGCTCAATTTCCACGACAAAAAGGAAAGTGGGAAACACGCGCCGAGCACCACCACCAGCCCCCGAGCCCTTTTGGCACATGCTGCCGCCAGCTGGTGGAGAGCACGGTGCGGGCTTGAAGATTGGTAATTACCTCCTCGCTGAACCAAGCCACGGCTGCTCCGCTTCTAATTTCGCCTCGCTGGCAGAACCACAAGCCCAAGCGGGCCGGGGTCGGGGGGAGACACGCTGCGGGAAATGACATCGCGTCCCGCCGGCCCTCCAGAGGCCGGCCGCCACAGTGTCGGGGGTGACCACGAAATCTGCAATCTTTTCCCTCCCAGCCATCAAAGGGGGCAAATGAAATCAAACTTATTTCCGAGGCAAAGAGTACTCATAAAAAACTTTTTTTTTCACTACGTTTAGTGACAAACAACCATGGGCAGCATCTCCAGGAGGGTACCCGAACTATCCTCACTGTCATTGGCTGAAGAAGTGGTGATGCTGTCTGAACAGGAATGTGGTCAGGATGCGGTCAGACCGCTCTTGAACCCTGTGGGGCAGTGCTATTTGTGGCGTCCTGCTGTTGTACTGAATCGCTGTTGCACAGGTACACCGCATGTTCACTGATCTCCATACGATCGGGACCGCTCCTCCCATTCCCTGGTCCTGCTGCATCAGCTAAACTTACAGTACTAGGTGCTTACATCTGCATTAAGTAGCACTTTGCTTTCAATGCTCCCATTCCACTTAACGCCAGTGTAATTGTTACTTTGCTCTTTGTTTCGATGTAATGAGCTGCACTTACCAGGCTAAGTGCGAGTAATTGCAAGTTAACATGTCAGTGTTACCACATTTCTACCACATTATTTCCAATTTATCTTGAGTGGTGAAGTTAAAATCAAGTGCAACCTACTTGGTTACTGTCAGTCCCTGCTGCACTGGTTAATACAAATGCAGGTGGCAGCACTAACAGCATCACCTCAAACACAGAAATGCATACTGAAATTAAAAAAAAAAACATTATGGGGTTATGACATGGCACTGTAACAGAATGTGCCAGCAGCATCTAGCACACATGCAGCCACTGAAATAGAATGCTACCATGCTAACATGGTGGTGTCTCATTAGAAACACCTCACACTAAAAGGCTACATGTTAAAACACGCCGATCACAGTGCAGCTCTTCCTTAAAGCAGGCAAATGCTTGCTTTGCTTGCTTTGTAACACATGTGAGCGAGAGACAGCGATATGGGGAGAGCTCCGAAGTGGCGGCCCCCTCATCAGCGATCTATCATTATTCATTTGAGGAAAAGTGAGCGGCTGCGGCGGTCGCTCAGGCTGATTTCTCCAAGCGCGTTATAACTTCATTAATCTCGCGGCCCGCAGAGCCGAGATGCTCCTGGCGCGGCAGCGGACGTGCTGGCCATGTCAAGGCAAGAGGGGGGAGAACCGAAATGAACCATTCAGCAGCCTGAACACCGGGACCCGGCTGCCGCCGAAACACTGCCGAAGCGCCTGTCTCTGTCTGTGCAGCCATACTGTTTGGGATGCCGTGCGCTCCGGCGTTTGGGAATGTGCTGCCCCCTACAGGTCAAGATTACGCACACAGCAGTTTAAGAGGAGGACACTGTGATCTTAACTCTGTGAGCTGTGATCTTAACTCAAATCTTTTACAATATGTCCACGGGCAAAAATATTCAAAAGGCTTTTATACATTCAAAGGCAGCCCTGATGGACAAGAGTTTATGTTAGGGATTGCTGGGGAAGGCAGCTATAGAACTGTAGAGCTCACAGTGCCCCCTGTTTAATAAATCTTTCTAGCCCAGTGTTTGAAGAACTCCAATTCATTTCCATGCTTGAATCTCTTTCACTTTTTTCCTGTGAAACCGCATGAACGGGTTACTCTGCAGTTAATCCCAGCAATATTCAGGAGGCTTTCCACAGTCTACAGAAATACATGTAGAATGAATCCCAGTGGGGGGAAATTTACTTTCTAATTAGGCCTTCTGCCAGCCTCTGAATGTCACATTTGAACAATGGGGACAGAACTGTGATGAAGCTTGATTCCAAAGAGGAAATAGTCATCCCCTATAAGTTCCTTCCTGTTAATTGCAATACATTTCACACTTATGGGATGCTGCCATCCCATTTCTGCACTGTAGACTTCAACGCACAAAAGGAAATTACCAGGTTTGCATGAGAAAAGGGTCCTTTCCATATGTACTTTGATGTAGCCTAAACTCCGCTCACACACAAGGTGTGTACACTGGCTGTCAGAAAGCATTGCTCACCACATTTAGAAACATGGGGCCACACTGCATGATGCTTTTTCAAGCTGTGCTTGGAATTAAAGTGTTTTCTGACATTTCGGAGGAGAACTCTGGGTGATGGCAGAAACACTCCCGTTGTCTCTGTTCCATGCTGTGTTGGGTAGTGGTCTGAGGAGGAGGGGACTGAGGTGATGGATGGGCCATCACAGTCAGCTGACCTGACTGAGATCCATTGGGATCCACCTGGAACCGAGGAACATGAGCTCTGTGATCCTGCTGAGATATTGTTCTATAACCTACAAGACGTGTGTGTGCATGTGTGTGTATGTACAGTCCCCTCCACAATTATTGGCACCCCTGGTAAAGATGAGTGAAAATTGTTATAAGTAATTCACCTTTTGGTGAATTAGCTTAGTCTCAGACTGAAAAAATGAGAAAAATCCAACCTTTAATTGAAGTAAATTTATTCAGAGAAAAAAAAACCTCATCGAGAAATAATTATTTTTAACAAAATCACACATGCCACAATTATTGGCACCCCTAGAAATTCTTACAAACAAAATGTAACTGAAGCATTTTTTCTATTTATATTTTACTTTTTTAAGCTGATCAGAGTGTTTTGGAACTTTCAAGCTGTAATCCATGACTTCCTGTTCCACTGGGGTATAAATATGAGGTGACACAGGGGCCAAATTCCCTTAGTCATTCTTCAACATGGCAAAAATAAGAGAACACACAAATCAAATAAGGGAAAAGTGTGTTGACCTTCATAAGTCAGTGAATGGCCCTAAAAAATAGCTACTCACCTGAAAATGCCCATATCTACCGTTAGGGCAATAATGAAAAAGTTCCAATCAACTGGAACTGTGACAAACTTGCCTGGACGAAGACCCAAGTTTATTGTGCCCCCACGCACAGTGAGGAGGATTGTAAGAGAGGCAAAAAAATCCCCAAGGATCACTGCTGGAGAGTTACAGAAAAAAGTAGCATCTTGGGGTCACCAAGTCTCCAAAACTACCATCAGACACCACCTCCATGCCAACAGATTATTTGGAAGGCATGACAGAAAAAAAACCTTTCCTGTCATTTTACCACAAACGTAAGCACCTGGAGTTTGCTAAACGCTACTACAAATGGGACTTTGACTGGAACCATTTTCTATGGTCAGATGAAATGAAAATTGAGCTTTTTGGCAACAAATACTCAAGGTGGGCTTGGTGTAAAAAGAAGGATGCCTATACTGAAAAGAACCTGATCCCCACTGTTAAGTATGGTGGAGGGTCTGTGATCATGTGGGCCTGTTTTTCCTCCAAAGGCCCTGGGAACCTCATTAGGGTACATGGCATTGTGGACTCCATGAAATACCAGGACATTTTAAATCAAAATCTGGTTGCCTCTGCCAAGAAACTATGGGTTGTCGTTGGATCTTCCAGCAGGACAATGATCCAAAACATATGTCCAGATCAACACAAAAATGGTTTACTGAGAACAAAATCAAGCTTCTGCCATGGCCATCTCAGTCCCCTGACCTAAACCCCATAGAAAACCTGTGGGGTGAGCTAAAGAGGAGACTGCACAAGAGAGGACCTAGGACCCTGAACGATCTGGAGAGATTCTGTAAAGAGGAATGGTCTCAAATTCCCTGCTCTGTATTCTCCAACCTTATAAGATGTTATAGGAGAAGACTCAGTGCTGTTTTATTGGCAAAGGGAGGTTGTACAAAGTATTAAATGCAGGGGTGCCAATAATTGTGGCACATGTGGTTTTGTTAAAAATAATTATTTCTTGATGAGGTATTTTTTTTCTCTGAATAAATTTACTTCAGTTAAAGGTTGGATTTTTCTCATTTTTTTCAGTGTGAGACTAAGCTAATTCACTAAAATGTGAATTTCTTATAACCCTTTTTACTCTTTACCAGGGGTGCCAACAATTGTGGAGGGGACAGTATGTGCTCTAGAGAGTAGTCCATTAACTGGACTGATCAATCAACTTTAGTCATTCTTTAATCAAATTATTTGATTAGGCTATTAGCAAGGTGTTCTCTTTTAGCACTGAGCCTCATGACCTAGGTTAGAAACCAGAATTTTGACTCATTTTTCTCTAACTTGTAAAATTAGCGCTTCTTAATAGCAGAATTTGCTTCTTTTTAAGTATGTAACAAGCTGTTTTGGGCTGTAAAATGTGCTGTCATTATTGAAAACATGTTCTCGCATTAATGCCATCCATCCTAAATAATTATGCTGCTGATTGAAGTTTTTAAAAAATAACTTAGCATCTGTGCTCTCAAATTTCACAACATTTCACGTTTCTTGCGAATCTTTCCCTCAATTTTTAGACTAGAAACTAAATTAAAATCTGCACCTCATTAAAGCTGTCATCATATAATTTTAGCACTAATTATGTAAATTACAGACTCTCTGCATATTAGTAGTATACTTGAATGAATGTACTATTATTAGTATTAGGAATGTGCTAATATTAGCAATATACTTGAGTTCAAAGTATACATAAATATATACATACATACACATAGACACACAAAGGACCACCAAGTGGGCTGTGAGTCCTGTCTTGGGGTAGGTGGTGGACTGGTGTGGACTGCCAGCATGCCAGCGTGGCCACCACCATGAGCAGATCCCCATGGACTCTCTGTGGGAGGCCTGCATGGGACCTCTTCTCCAGCCCACAGTGGCCACCAGTATGTCCACAAAATTGTCGCAGGGTAGTTGCACGCAGGCTATCTAGCTTTTTGTATCCTACTCGTGATTAACAATCCAAGGAAAACAGCACCAGCAAATGAAGTACCCCGACCAGAAAACCAGAGGCAAGATACAAAAAAGAGAGCTATTGTGAGCCACCTATTTTCAGAGAGAAAAGACATCAGCACTGGTGTTTTATAATAGCACAGGCTACTAGCTGCAAGGCCATAGGTTTAATAGCGTTCCATCTGATACGGGGCGACTGTTAGGGCCCGAGGGGAGAGAGCGAGGTGAGATGGCCCTCCGAAAAGGGGGCATTCAGGTGGGAAAGAGATGGCTGCTCCAGTTTCAGTTAGGATAACAGCAAATAGAAAAACACAGGAGAGGGAAAGATGGCTAAGAAGCCAGTGTAAATGTTGCACCAGAGACAAAAACATTTTTTTCCATTATTTGATAAAATTATACCGCACTCTGAGCAAAGAACCTCACATGGGGTCAGTGTGTGTGGATTAAATGGGTGTTTAGAAGTGCTGTGTGTGTCTGTACATGTGTATGTGAGTATGTGTGTGTGTAAGTGCGTGTGGGTGTAGCAGTGTATGCGTGTGTGCATGTTTGTGTGTGCGTGTGTGAGCAAATATGTGTCCTTGTACATGTGTGTGTGAGTGTGTGTATGCATACAAATCCACACGTCGATCTTTGTCTCTTTCCAGCTACCTAGTTCCACTGCTCCATGCGTACCCTGTTGCTCCTAATTCCCCTAATCCTCCTCTGTGCTCTGGGGGTGCCGGCCTGGGTAAGCGCAGGGTAAGCGCATCCGAACCAGGCTGCCACTTCAACAGATGACATGCACAAGGCTCCGTGACTCGCTCTCTGCCATCTCTGCCCTGCCGTCACCGCGAGCAGGTGGAAGTGACAGGCACGGTGTTTGACCTTTTAAAAATGCCACTGGAATTATGTGCTTTGATAAGAAAAACGCCGCCGGCCGCCGCGTTTGATTAGGCCACAATCCTCTGACAAATCCGCCGATGTGCCTCGGCCTGCGCTGCACCCAAGGAGCCGCCCGCCCCCCACGCTGAATCACCGCCCCCGTAATTGAATGTTTTGCCATTTTGCCAGGATCCGTGGCCCTGTGAATGCAATTAACCCTACGCCCTGCAGGTGGACTGAGCAGAACCCCCATCGCAGACACTGGTCGGGTCGACAGGTTCAGAGGCCTCGTCCCCGAACCCATCTGCCATTCCTGCGAGTCACGTTCTGCTCAGTGGTTAGCCTTATAAACGCTCAACCTCCACATTCTTTCTCTTTCACTTATTGAAAGCTTGTTATGCTGGTGTCACTCAGCTGTATCTCAGCTCTCATCACGCGTTTATTACTTGGCCTTTCTGTGGAAGCTTACATGGGTTGTTGCTTTGCTGTGTACTGATGTACTTGATAAAAGGTAAGGCTCTGTTGTTCATTTCATTGTGTGACTGGAAAAGCAACACAGCTAATAGGGCAATGAAATGTTGGCAACCACTACCAACTTCTGTTATAATCATAATTACTATCTGTCGAATATGATGATATTCTGTCCCTTATGCACACACATGAACATTCACATGCACACGCACTCACACACATGCACGCATCCACACACACTTCCTCTCACGATCCAGGTGCATGTTATGTTCATATCGTTCAATATTCATTTGTACTTACGCACATTAACTTAAGTACACAACTCCTTCTGGTTGAGCAGAATAACACCACTTAGCACATGGGGGAGTCATGCCATTCTTAGCACATTCAGCCCTGATTATACACCAGTGGAGCATATTTTCTGAAAACGCACTGATGGAGTCAACTGGAAAAGATGTTTGTCCGTCTGCTTCAATATAGAGCCAATCTGAAGAGCCTGATCTAGCTTTCATGTTTTTTGCCTTTTAATGTGGTTTTAGTGCAACATGAATAATGCTGATACAATTTTTTGACACACCTTTGAAAAGTACTGTAAATGTATCTAACAGAAAACTTTAAAGTGTTTTGCATCCTGTGCTGCTGTCCTGTGAGAAATAGAAAGTTAATGTTCCTTTAGAAAAAAGCTAAAGAATAAACATCTTCTCTTATAAATACAGGTGTGAAAGCCGTGAGGCTACGCTGGTTAAAAGTCAGTACATCAGTGGATACATCCGGGGTTAAGACCTGCCGTTATATTTAGAGCGCTCAGACACAGAGGGCAGAACACACTTGAAGACTGCTATGTGTTGCATTCTCAACTCGCTGGGAATTTGTGTTTCCCTCTCAAACAAAATCACCGCAAGAACACTGGCAAAAGAGGCTTATCGACGCACTATCCCAAAAAAACTATCACAAGCAGTGTACAAGGGGCCACATGCGGTCGATGAGACAAATTATTTATTATGTAATAATGCAAATTCTCCGCTGTGTGCTCTGCACTCTTACGTAATAAATAATTCGTCTAGATTGTCGACTGTGCGCAGACCTTATTACTCTGTTTTTTCAGTGCGCTTACTGGTGACTCATGCACTCCTCTGCCTTTGGCTGAATACATGCACACATGCAGGAGCGCATCTGTAAATGTAGCCAGAATCCACTAAATCAAAGGACAGGCGTATGAAAAGACCTGAAAGAAACCATGTCACTTGGCACAAACCAGCGTTTTTCAACCAAAGTGCTCATTTGGGTGACCCACTTCTCAGAAAACACCCTTTGAATGTGCCTGAGTTTTCTTTTAAGACATTATGTGCTGAACCTCAGTGGGTGACAGTTCTGACATAAGCTTGTAGGTGATTTAGAAGGGAAAAAAGCTGCAATGCTGGGATAAGTACATGGTGGCTAAACGTAAAAACACACAATTAATGCACACAAAATAGCATGCACTGTCACTCACAAACACAGACACATGTGTATATGCCTACAGACACAGACACACACAAACACACTTTCACTCACAGGCACGTGTGCTCACATGCACACATACACACATATACAAACACAAAAACAGTACACGCACAACACGAACACCTGCTTAATATGTATGTGCCCACACACAGATGCATATGTGCATGTACACACACATGAACATGCAAAAAAAATACACAAACACACATATAATCTCTCACACACACAAACACACATGATCTCTCTCACACACACACACACACTCACACACACACTCTCCTGTACTCACACTGCACGATCAGCTCCACGATGGCCTCGCGCGGCTTGACGTTGAAGCCATTGTACTGGCTGGTCTGGCAGCGGTAGGAGCCGGTCATCTCCCGCGAGACGTTGATGATGCGCAGGATGCCATCGTAGCTCTCTGTCTGCATGCTGCCGTCCGGCATGGGCGCCTCCTTGTCAGCGCGGGACCACAGGATGATGGGCTTGGGCTTCCCTGAAACAAGGCACTGAAGCTCCACCGTGTCGCCCTCCTGGGCCACCAGGGGCGACTTGCCTCGGGGGACTGTCAGGTTCGGGGGAACTAAGAAGGAGAAAAACAGAGGAGGGACTGATATGGGGCTCTAGCACGTCAGACAGCGGAGTAACTGGGATGGTTTGTCCCCCCCCCCTCCCCCTCCCCTCTCCCCACCACCCCCTTGTTTGGCAACCCGGGTCATGACTGAAAGGTAGACGCCTGCCACATGCTTCGCCAAGAGCCTGAACAGCATGCCAAGGTATCACACTCACATACTATTCAATGGTGAGGCTCTTGTCTGTGCCACTTTTGCCTGCAAAAATGTCTTCTGATTTAACATGTGTGACATTTAGTCCTTGCATTAATTCCCACTTTTGAAGTGTATTTTAAATCTAAAATATGCTAATTCCAATGCAATGAATTCAAAAGAAGACAGTTTAATTCATAGAGCATGTTTTGTCATTGAACTTTTTTCATTTAAAAGCCAATTTATCCATCCCCCTCTTTCACCCTGCCTACGGAATGAGCAGCTGTATGTTCACCTCACTGCCGCTCCCTCTGCCCCTGCTCAGGAGCACCAAGGCATGACAAATCCCCCCGATACACTCACATGCGGCTTAATGGCTGTTTCTCACACTACAAGTCCCATAGTGCACCACAGCAGGCAAGCACTGAATGGAGGATACGCCCCTCCCCCACTGAGGTCATCTGGAGATCTCATCACTGTCTGACGGGTCACTAGGAGGCGCTGCTGAGCAGTGTGATAAAGGGGTCCTTGCTGACATAACCCACCCAACCCCAAGAGAATGGAGCTAATTATGCTGCACCACCATGGGCTCCTGCTCTCTGTCAGCTAATGACATAGCCAAGGCTTGATCTGGCAGCGACTTAGACCGCAGGGCTCAAACTTAATCGACTAAGCTATTCGGGACCAACAGCTAATTGTTTTAGTGAATATGAGCTGTGCAGTTTTTTTCCCAGAAAAAAACAGCAGAAAATGAACATTAACATAGCTCACACAGGGCAGAGCACCTTGCCCTTGGCTATAATACACAGCACCCTTCTTGGGATTCCAAATTGTAAACCTTCTGGTAACAAGCAGAATTAGAATTCCGAGAATACAATTACACTCCCCCCACTGCAATCACTATGGTAACGCAACAGTTAGTATTTCAGCATGTCCCGTTCAATGACACACACAGACTAAACTGGCAGCCCTGATATATGAACTGGCAGCCCTGATATCTGAACACAGACACAATATGGCCCAAACGGTTGTCCTTTTCAGAGGACAGGGGTCAGCCAATGGCTGCCAGTCTTGTTCATTTAGACGCTGCTGGTCTATTGTACAGCTCTTCCTCCAGACCAGCAGTTCTTGGAGAGCAGTGTAGATAGTCTCCTCCAGCCTCTTTTTTTTAATTAGCTCCTTAATAAGTGTGCTCATGTTGTCAGTTGTCAGTTCAGCTTTTTTTTTTTTTTTATGAAAACATGCTTTGCTGTGAGATGTGAAGAATAGTCAGATGTGTTTCATAGCAGTGCATTCTGGGAAAATGCTGTATATCACTGCATATGTATACTGCTAACTAATCAACCAGACCAGAGGCTGGTTTCCAATCTCATGCATGTTTGGCGCACCTTTTTTCGGGCTTTGTCTGATCTATTGTGACATGTGCCCCTGTGTATGCATGATTCCAAATACCCCCTACATCCTTCTGTGGTACCCCTGGAGGTATCTGTAACCCTTGTTTAGAGTCTCTGTGCTGCACCGGTTGAGTAAGGGTAACTGACTGATGCACACCCAGGGGAGAAGCGAGCTGAGAATGACAGCCCTGCTGTAGGCCGAGGTGCAGATCTCCACAGCAAAGGTCTCTGTGGCAGCACTGGCCTGCACCCCCAGAGGGGTCCTGTTACAATCAACACTCTGTCATGGCATTGCACGGTCCTACGCCCCCACCACAGGGGACGAGGCGGTCTCAACCAGGTGGGTCGTCCATTCAGCTGACTGTAAGCCAGGGTGCATGTAGGGGGATGGGGCTCCACCCCCTGAAAAACCTATACTTCCATTAGGCCTGCAGCTAACTCTGTCCTCTCGTTTAAAGGAGAAAAGATGGATAAACAACCTCCCCTCTTCACACACAGACAACACGAGCAGGGGGAAAAAAGAATGGCATTTACTAAAACTGCTGATATTCAGTGAGTCTTTTCATGCAGCAAACAGCAGAGATTAAAGACATGTGTTAGCTCCGAATGACAGGCACATCGCACACAGTCCTCCTCTAACCACTTCAGAAACAAAGTCCTCTCTTCAACAACAAGCACCATGAAGTATCTCAGACAGCACAAACCAGTCAACTCGGACACAGTCCGCCCCAAACGCTGCTGACGCTAAGCAGAATCCGTCTGACTGAACACGAAATAGCTGCGCTGCATATCCAGCAGAGAGCCAGCCAAGGTGATTCAGTCACCGTTCCATAGACAGGCTCGCCTGGGGGTAGGGACAAGCGCAGGGCTAGGATAACACCAAGCAGCACCGCCCTTCATTTCGGTGTTCGCTTTCTGGCACCTGGAGCCAGTAACGCTTGCTAGGGCGGCAGAAAGGCAACCTGGGGCGTCGGTTATCACGGCGCGGCGTTGGTCAGCGGAATGCGTGGCCGTTGCCCCTGGCCCCCCTCTCTCTCCCAGCCCCCGATGCGCTGCCTGTGCTTCCAGGTCTCCTTTTCCGCCACATCAGAGTGGATCCGCTTTCCAGTCACCCGCTTCGCCCCCGAGGGGTCTCTCACGGGAGCGGGTGATGAAGGCGGTACTGACAGAGGGGGTAGGACTCGCCCGGGAGGGGTGAGGGGAAGACACATGGGAACAGACGGAGCCACAGCATGGAGAAATTAAAACAAAAACCCCTGACAACAACAGAAACACTCAGCTAGGGACCTGCACTGGTGTGGCTCCAGCTCTACACTGTTCTCTCCCTTCTGTCCGCAGTGGGATCACTTTATTGCCCTAAATGACATTACCACTATACAGAGAGGGGGAGACAAACAGAAAGACAGATAGATGGAGAGAGTGTGACAGAGAGACAGAGAGGCAGAGAGAGCGAGACATAAAGAAAGGATTAGAGAGAGAAAGAAGGAAAGAGAGAGATAGAGGGAGACAAAGAGAAAGAAAGGAAGAGAGACAGGGAGAGAGGGAGAGAAAGAGTGAGAGAGATAAAGGGAGATGGAAAGAGAGAGAGATAGAGGGAGAGCGGGTTTTAAATACTGCTGTGTGGAGTAAAATATGGGATCCACTCAGTAGGGAAGATAACATGAGAAAAATACCCAGGTGGAATTCCACAAAAAACACAGGAACATGCACCAATGCACGTAGAACAGGCTGATATACAGTTCGTATCGATATCCAGAGAAGGCCGCTTCATTTAACACAACATGTAAAAACCAGTTCATCACACTAGAAGGCTCTCCAAACCAAAGAGCTCAGCCCAGAAAAGACAGTGAGACAGAGAAAGAGAGAGACACAGACGGTCACTGGATCGAAACCACAAAGCGACCGTTCAGGTGGTGACATAAAGGGAGTGAGGACGTGACACAGCATGCTAAGGGAGGGGAGGTGCAGATTGTATGACAGAACAACCACCGTGGCAACAGACAGCTCCTGCATTTTAGTAGGACAGCGGCGCAGGAGCTGAGATTACAATGATGCCACACCGTGCAGATCATACCGCCGGGTTAGGAAGCGTCGTCCGCATGCACCACCGTACCTCTGTAATGTAAGAAATGTGTCTCTGCACAGACTGCAGGTCAAAGAGGCAGATTAAACATTCACTGTTGCAGCTAAGACACATGTACACTCTGCCTATGAGAAATAATACCAGGTCAATGCAAAGAAAAAACAGGGACATTCTGTAATCTGGCGGACTGCAAATCTGAATGTGATTATTCCATTCGCACAGCCTTACCTTCAGTAGCTACTGTAGCAGTCAGGGTCTAAGGTTAAAAAAGCTTATCCTGAAAAGAAATAACCGCATGGCATGTTCTGATGTAGCCAATATTCTAAATATCACCCTCATTGATCATAATTTTAACACAGCGGCTTCATAATGGCTGTGAAATTGCTTCAACATATCCCAACCCTCCCGTAACCGTAACGACAAACGAAGAAGAATCGCTCCCTTCCTTTGGGAAAACTTGATCCACATACTCTCCCTTTGATAAACGACACCATGGTAACGTACTAATTAAATTCTATCTGTCACGGGGTCGCAATCACCGAAGGCCTCATACTTGTGCATTCAGCACTTTTGGCTTACTTTTTTCCCTATTATCATGTTTAACATTTAACGGACTAATATAAAGATTAATAGTGTGCTATGACAGACCGAGGAAACAGCACTGCTCTGAGTTCTGGTTTGTCTCTCCTCTTTAATCTTGCTGGCAATGTAGAGCGGGTCCTGATGCTCATTTGCCTATTTGTGATGAATAAAACATGAGATAAAAAAAACAGTCGGTTAATGACTCAATCCTCACAATGAAAAATACTCGCAATCTTTGCCTGGGAGAGGAATATGAGCAATTTTGTTGGTTATATATCGTGTTATCAGTTGTTCGTCACTTTCAGTTTTATCTTCGCAGGGAAATCTGCATTGCAAAAGCAGAAGTTAAAAAAAAGACGTTTAGGTATGAATCATGTTTCTGTCATCCCAGTCCATTATATTTATCGCTTTATGTTTAAAAACAGGACGTAGCTTCAAGCAGGATTACCTTAAATGTGAACAGGAAGACCCTTGCTATAGAAATAATTTGATAAGCAATATGTGTGTGACAGTGAGATCACCCAAGGTCCACTTTATAGCCTATATACAGTTAGTGTCCACTGTAAATCAGTTCTTCTGGAGAGTTATTACATCAATGAATGATTTGAATGATTATTTTTTTCCAAATTTTTACCATTGTTGGCATTCTACTTTTGTCTTAAGACAGTAAAGGAAAGGTGACGAAAGGGAAAAAAGATTTTTCATAAAGGGGTAGGGTGACTAGTTTAAAGTGCAAAGCTTCCTTTAGCTGAGACCGGCACTGCAGGAAAATGAAGGAGACGCTTTCGCAAGACCCAACACCATTGTTTTAGGATGCAAGAAAGCAACTGTCATGTCCCATGTGCCCACGTTAACAAAACAGACCTGATTAATCCATCAATTAATTAACCCAAGAAATGAAAATGATTCAACAGTTTTTTCTTTCAATCAACCGACATCCCTAGTATAAATAGGTCGCATTCACCACCATCCCTGTCCAATCCCTGCAGAGACCCCTGCAATGGGGCGGTGGAGCTTGGTGGAAATAGATGCTCACCAGTGGTGGAGGAGATGTTGACGTCGATGCTGATCTCCGGGATGCCCCCGCCCTTCAAGGCCGCGATGCAGGTGTACGTGCCGAAGTCGGTGAACTTAAGGTCGATGATGTCGAGGTTGGTGGTGCCAGCGGACACGTCCGGGTCGGTCTGGGTGATGACCATCCGCTCGGAGCTGCGCAGCGGACGGCCATTCTTCAGCCAGCTGAACACCAACTCCTCGGGGGGTGTGGCCTCCACCTGGCACGAGATCTTGACCTCCCGCCCAATCTGGATGTTGTCATCGTTGTGGTATGGGTCTGGGGTGATCCAGAAACGGCCCTTCTTCAGCGCTGTGATGGGGGAGAGCAGAGAATGGTGGGTAATGTCCAGAGGGACAGTTCTGGAAAGCAGTTTCACAGTAAAGCATTCTGGATCAGTGCCTACAGGTTTTTTGGCTCTACCAAAGCATCCCCATAAAAAATATAATATATTGAGAATACATTTTAGAGAATATATTTTTAGCTTAATCAATATACTGAAAATATGCAAATTGTTTCTGTGTTGGTACATAGCAGTATATTTCTGATATGTATTAATATATTTTAAAAGTATTTGTAATATTCTTGGGCTGAACAACATATTTCTAAGTACAGTATATTACATTAAATTTCATTTTCATATGGATCATTTTGAAGGATAACTAAGTATCCCCCTAACTAAAATAATTTAATATATTTTCTCAGGACATTAAAAAAACAGGGTTGGAAGTTTTACATCACAACTGCAATCCCAGTTTAATGTCTTTAATAACAAATACCATACTCTGCTCAACAGAAATAAAAAGACTTCATTGGAACTACATGGAGCATTTTGCTGATATATTGAGATGTGTTTATGTTAATAAATGTTTTCCTATGAGACAAGTTCAACTCCCATCTCTTTGAAATTATTGGACTAATATATTTTTGTTTTATCCACCAGTAAATTTTCATAAAGCTGTTGAAAATCAAAAACAAAAGGTCAAATGGAGACGTTTCAAAGGGAAATGCAAGATATCATTATAATTTCCGGAAAGATATTGTATAAACAGCATTATGATGAACAGATATGAAGCCACGCAATAGCTGAAATGCTTTTCTCATGCAGTTTACTCTGTAGCATTTATGCTTCTGAGTGGCAAGCTGAGCTCCCCACATCAAAACATTGATTTCTCAGTTACATAATGTATGAACTGTATAATGCAATTAAGATTCTAGAATGCGGCTTTCTGAACTGCTTAAAAAGCACAGGAGAGCATTCCATGGTTCCTTTCTTCTCAACTCTCCATTTAATGAGGTACAAGTGAGAGACTAAGGCTGCCATGTATTCTGTTAAAGCATAAGTAATTCTCTGAAAAAAGGATCAATACTTCACTAGTTATTAGGAATTACAGACGAGCAAGTTTTTCAAAATGAACCTCAACAAACATGTTTAAGTCATTAAAATGTGGCACTGCGAAGACGGTCCAAACCACACCGACCGATGTCCAACCAAGGGCTTTCTGTGTGTTGTGCTCTGTGACACACGGCATTGAACCATGACTGCTTCTTTGATCAACATCTGTTTTGTTACGGTCTTGCGTGCCTTCCGGGTGGTTCTCGAGCAAAAAGAGGCATGTGCCTCTGCCAGCAAATCCTTCCAAGCCTGCAAGTGCTCTCCCAGCGCCACTGTGTAGCCCGTCACAGCTTGTGATGGTTGCCAAAGGAGACAAGCGGGCTGACCGGCACCTCCAGGTTATATCCGCCCAGGAAGCACGTGCCCTTGAAGTGAACGCCACTCGGACCACGCTTGCACTGCGGCTTCATGCATATTTCAGTAAACCCCGCTCCATGCCAGTGTTCTGCTCAAAAAAACAATTTAACATGTCAGAAACAAGGCACCACGGCTGCAGCCCCGCTGTGGAGTACATTTGCATAGGTGCAGTCATGTTGTTATTTATGGCCTCGGCCCATTTCCTTATCCAGTGAGACTCATATATATTTTCCTGTACATTATTCATCAATACGGCAAGGTATTTACAGAATGAATTCAGGTTAAGTACCTGTCTGGGGACCTGTCTGGGAACCAAATCAGCACCCCCCCCGGGGTACAAATCCCAGCTGCCTCCCTACACCTCACTCTTCAGTGGAGAGAAAGAGGTGCAAATACTCATGCCTAAAACAAGGTAAAAGGCACCCTCTGTTGTCATGCTCCACACCTTGCGGGGCTGGACGTGATTGGCTAGAAATGACTACGCCTTGCCTTCGATTGGCAGGCCTTGAGATGTGCTTTTCTGGAAGCAGAATCAGTTTAGTGTGCCATGGCTGTCGCTGGGTTGCCCACCCCCATCACCACCGCGCACTAAACAACATGACTCATCTCAGAGGGCTGCTGCATTTTTTACAAGAACACCAGGTTAAAACAGCACTTCCCCATTTGTGTGCCCTGACTAAATGTACCGGATGTCACCGCTGTCCGCCTAAAGTCAGGCCGCATCAAGCTAGGCGATTTTGCCTGCTTCGGTGAAGTGAAAAAGCCCAGTCACAGAAATAGACGCTCCTACATTTGTAAAGGTCAGTAGCTTATTAGGAGCTGTAAAAGCTAACTAGACGGGGAACAGTACTACCTGCATGTACAACTGATGAGGAAGAGTCTATGGGCTGAACAGGAGAATCCTGCAGTTTTTAAAGGCACCTGATATCAAAGTCTGACGCACTTGTAATACCAGAATGGTTCAAATCTCGTTTTTCGCGTGTTTCGTTCCCCTGGATCTCAAACGAGCTGAAGCTCAAAGCAGCTGCAAATGTCAACCCGCTGATGGTGGCCAAAAGTCACACCCCCCCTACCCCCCAGTAGACGTTTAGCTGTGATGCGTTACAAAAGTGCCCGAGTGCTGCGAGCTTTGGGAAGTGCAGGGAGAGTAAACAGAGGAACACAGAGTCAGGATGCATTATTAATGCACCACTTTGGGGTGGGGTGGGGGGGGGGGGGTTGGGAAGGAGGATGTAACTTCCCTTTTCTTCGCACATACTCATCACATGACACGGATCTCTGAGGCATGCAGCGCGAGCAACGAACACGCGCTCCCTCAGAACTGCCAATCCTAATATTTATAACGGCGGCAGCTCATCTAAAAATACACAGAGGTGTCGGAAGGAAAGGCGGCGAACAATGAGGGAGTAAAAAAGATAAGACAGAAGTGCCTTCAAAGGGCCTGAGTGAGAGAGCAGCGGCAGCCGTTTAGGGAAGATTGGGCAACACCAAGCAGTGCAGGCAGAGTCGTTTGGTTCCATTAGACGGTGCCGCTCTAAGATATTTATGAATTTGTTGCACAAGAACAGGTTGCTGAACAGTGCAAAAAAACAGAGGGCCAGAGTCATGAGAGGCCACAATGTCTAGTTGCTCTCCCAATGGGCACTTGGGTTGGCGCACTTTCAGAACGCTGACATGTCAGAACTGTGAGATTGTAGTGGTGGAGGCCCCTGCTCCTGACACGCAGTAACCATGAGCTACACAGTGCCTATCTCTCTCACAGTGCTCACAAGAGGAATTAGGGATTTTGGGTTTCACCTGACATATAACAGATGAAATACATTTTCATGCAATTGCTGGTTCAATATCATAAACCTTGCTTTCTTTCAGTTAAATCATATTGCACATGGTGATGAAACTTGCAGACTAGCAAGTCATTTCCATTCATTTTTTTTAATTAGTAGAAAGGTAAAAGGAAATTGAAAACAGCTAAATCCACCTCTGATGACCCTAACGTGTTGGAGACACATTTCTTTTCATGACTTCCACATTTTTTCAGCTGTACTTCCCTATGTTCCCATAAAATACATTTATTTATGTCCTTATCAGATGCCTTCTCAGAGATTACAGTTACATTACTGTTACATTATCCCTGAATGCATGTGAATAATGTGTTCCTGTAACTGAGGTTAAGCACCTGAAACAAGGGTAGAACCTGAAGCTTTAACATTAGGAATCCAGCACTACAGCATAGGCACATGCTACTGAGCTGCTTTCTATTCTCTGTCCCACTCAGCTGCTGAGACGGAGCTGAGAATGGGAGACCGTATGAGCTCTGTTCAGAGTGTTGTCTCATGCCAGTGTCCCTTCCTCCGACTCCCGACCACTACCCGCCATCCATCCTCGAGGGGTCCACAGCTGCCCGCCAGTGCACCACAGCTCGCTTACATCCACAACACCCCCAGCCAAAAACACTCTCCCCCGCCACTCATTAATGAGAATTTTATGCAGCACAGGCCCATAAATTATTTAAAAAAAACATCCCTGATAAGAGCCAATTTACATGTTGATTTACATGCTGGCAGCCGGCTCTTTACAAGCCGCGTAGAGAGGCGTTTGTTTTTGTTGGAGGGCCAAACATCAGCAGCGGCGAGCCCACCAGAGCCCGGCGGGCCGTCCGGCTATAAATAGGCTAGAGAGCGTCACGGGGGGGGTGCCCGCCGAGCGGCCGTCCGGGGGCTCGAGTGGCCAGCGTCTCAATTAACGAGCCGGTAAACGTGGGCCCCGACTTCAGCAGCTCCCACAGGAGCTGTCACAAAAGGCATTAATTACGCTGTTTGATTCGAAAGCTTTGGTACATGCGGCCCGGCTCCTTTCCTCATAGTAGAGGAAAAACACTTGAGGCTGAAGGCGGGGAAGGGGTGTTCAGTCCAACTGCAGTGGAGGCTCATCTGTGATGTAAGCACGTATCTAAGTAAATGCCACATTTTGGGGCCAACGCTCAAACCTGTCCACCTAATTTGCTGTGGAATGGAACTGTTTTGATGACCTGAGGCCTTTATGTGTTAGCCAATGTTATTTTTTCCACTATTTTCCAAGAGTGTCTCAACCACCTTTTCCTGGAGTCAGGGAATAATTTTCCAATTTTTTTCCCAATTGGCAAGGGTTTTCTGTTTTTTGATTGCCTCTAGATGCACTCACTACACTATATGTACAGCGCTTTTTGCCAATCTTGTTTATAAAAGTGCATCATAACAAATAAAATTTGATTGATCGATTGATTATTTTCTTTTTTTTCCAGAGGGATCACCTGGATATTTTTGGTCAATGAAATAAAGCAATATTGAGGAGGACAAGTAATGGTTATCGTAATTCCTTAATTAAATTTATGGAGAAATAGCTACAAACGTTCGGGCCGACCTCCACCCGCCACCCCTAGGAGTTTTGGCTCAGGTGTTTCTTGGCCTGGAGTCATGGGCTCAGTGAGCCAGGAGTCGGTGAGCGTCTGGCCAATCTGGAGAGAGTGAGCTCTACACTTTTCGTCTGCGTCGGGTCTCGGCGCGCCTGGCGCCTGTGGGTGTCCTTGAAGGACGGCCGAGGCGAGAGCCGTCCCGGGCCAGGGGAAGCGCGGCCAAGAGAGCAGCCATCTGCTCGGAGAGGACCCGTGGAAACAGACGGGCCCCCTGGCAGGATGGGCCCCCAGGGTGGGCGGGATGGGGGAGGGGGGGTGTTCAAGGGCTGGGGTCCATAAACCCAGCCCCGCCTGTGCCAATCCCAACCCGCAGGATGCCGAGGAAACAGACCATGACCCACAGGACGGCATGGAAGCAGACCGTTTATGAAAATAAATCTCCACTGTGAAAATGAGCTGGTCTCAAAAGGCTAGAAAAACCAAAACGACATCAGGATGCACCTCTGTTTCTTTCTGTGCTAAACCACTACCCCTTTCAGTGCTTTAGGAGTTTATAGACACTGCCAAGTTGTTAATTTATTTGCCATAAGTGAGGCCAGGTTCCCTCGGTGGACCAAACAGTCTGTTGTTAGCACTGTCACAGGCCTGGACTTGGTGTCATGACAACATCAAAACAAACTTGTTTCTGCTGGAGTCCAGCTCACCTTGCCTGCACATCATGGCAGTCTACTTCTGTTGTCTGCTTGAACTCAGTTTGCACAGCGTCAGACTTAAGAAAAGCACATTTCCACAGCTAAAATAAACCTCATGAGCTTAATAAGATCTATTTCTGCATGTAACAAATTGATTCCATGATATTTTATTATCACATAGGTATTTACCCTAAAATAATCCCTGCTTTCAATTGTCACTAATGTCACCATACCCATCTCTTTTTATTTAGCTTGCTCGCTAGCTCAGAAATCAATAGTAATAATGCCTTCTGTTTTGTGTTCTTGTTCTCTAATTATCTTTTGTTGCCAATTCACATTTTAAGGCTTGTAGCTTTCATACCAACCTTCTCCTTCCAAAATAAAATGTCGTCCTCTGACTCTATTACTTTTTAATAATGGTGTTCCCCACCAAACCAGACTGACTAAGTGGCTGACAATGCAGCACGTTGAGGCTTGATTTCCACAAAGACAAAGCTAATACTTTACTAATATACAGCTCAGCATATTCAATTTACCGAGAAGCATGTGCAATTTCAGGTTCCTGGGTTTTGAACAAAAGTATATGGCATCCCAGTGTCCTATAATCAACTATTCCATTCTATGCCAGAGGTTTAACCTGAGAAGCACATTTTCCCTGAGATGGCTCTTCACTCTTCAACAGTGACCTCAGCTACTGTAAACAGATACATTAAACTGTACATTAAGAAGAAGTAAAAAGTTTAAAAAATCTTTGAGGTCAGTGGGCGCCCTGGCGATTGCTAGATAGTTGTAGTTTTTTGGGGGCTCTGGAGCATTAGCAAAGGTTAGCATTAGCTTTATGAAATGGTAGGGGGCCACCATCTCTCCCAAAACAAAATTAGGTCAACTTGTGTCTTTAGACAATAATTAATAGGCCCTCTTTGGCATGAATACAGTATTAACAAGTGCTAACAATTTTAAGTAATAACAATTACTGCATGGTTCTCATGTTGTGTTGCAGAAAGTTGCCTTCCTATGCACAAGATAAAAACACAAACTTGGGGAAATTCAGAAAGGCATGATGGTGCTCAAAACAGTAAGCAGTCGGCAGCATTCATATTTGCAAAGGGAGCACATTTATTGCTGACACTAAAGACACAGCGTTTTCTCCCCCTCAAACAGCCCGTAAGATCAGCGATAGAACAAAAAAGCTCCACCAGCACCCACGTCATTATGATCAATAATAAATGTGTACCCATTGCAAATATGAAGGTTACTCTGTTCTCAATATTTTAAAGCCTTATTATTGATATACATTTGTTACAGTAATAAAATTTATATTTCTAGGGGCTGTGTTTGTAAACTGGTGCTTACCACACGGATGTTCTCTGTGTTTGCATGGGTCCTTTTGTAATGGTAACAGGGTTCAGGTTTTAGGGTTGACCTCAGAATGTCACAGTGCTTTTGGGCCTCTATCCTTGCTCTACCTACCTGACTGAACTCATCAGTGGCACGTTTTATTAGCTGAGCACACCTGATTTAATCAAGCAGCAAGGACAGATGAGGTGCTAGATAGCACTACTTCTGATGATGATAGCAGTGGACTTCTTGGATACTAGTCATTGCCCACCAGAAGCAATAGCAAGCACTCCCTCTACAATGGTGGCGGACTTCCTACATACAGGCCTTTGTCTAATAGAGGTGCTAACAGCACCACCTCTGACAACAGCAGTGGTGGAAGTGTTGCATATTACTCTTTGTCCACTAGAGGTGCCAGAGAGTGTTACCTCTGACGATGATGGTGGTGAAAGTATTGCATACTACTCTTTGTCCACAAGATTTGCCAGAGAGCAGCCCCTTTGACAACAGAGTGGTGACATCGCAGCATAATACTCTTTGTCCAATAGAGGTGCCAGGCAGCGCTACCTCTGACAACGATGGTGGTGGACTTCTTGGCAGGGTTGCCCACGTTGTTGTTGGCCACGCAGCTGTAGACGCCGGCGTCCTCCGCGGTGACGGCGGGCAGGGTGAGGGTGCCGCCGTTGAGGACGCTCTTCTCCGGCAGCGTCTCATTGCTGGAGACCCAGGTGAGGGTGGGCGGGGGCTCGCCGCCGGACGTGATGCACACCAGCGTCACTGTCTGGCCAGGGTTCACCACGATGGGGTCCTCCACCAGCAGCTTGATGGTAGGCGACGCTGCAAAAAAATAAGTTACAAAAAAAAACACGGGCCCATGTTTACTTCAAAGCAGCAGGCCTGCCTGAGGCCAGAGGAGCTTAACCTAGCGCTCCACGCATCAAAATCCCTTGGATCCTGTCTGTCACAGTTCAAACATACCTCCAAGCGCATTAAATTGCTCTGGAGTGAAGTTTTATCCAGCAGCAAAAAAAACAGTAAGTAGAAAAAAAACTCAAATAAGAAGTCAGTTGAGGGACGTTATTCAACACCCAAAAAAAAAAAAAATCTACACAAAACTCAATTTTGCTATTCCGTTTTTAACCGTATCTCAGGGAATATGCACAGCCCTTTATTCAAGAAACAATTACAGAGATGTGAAACTGGAGTAAAGCTTATTTTAAATGAATGAAGATAAGCAATTGGGAAAACACTGCAATCTGTGTGACTTCAGTAAATCATACCTTTCATATTCTCTTTTTCTTAAAGACCATGAGGGAATATTTGAGATTTGGGAAATCATGATCATAAACTCATGCGAGCAGCCAGGATGAATGCTGTGATATCTGTATCTGAGTCAGTGAAAGTCTCCCTCATTACTCATTCAGAATCTGAATAGAAACACACTTTGCAGCCATTTACAGATCTGAAGTCCTCAGTGTCCTTTACAATTCTCATATGATCTATTTCTTTATCAAGCAGCTAGGTCCAATAGCAAGCTTTAGAAATTCTTATTGATACTTTGTTCACTGGTCATAAACTGTTATCAAGGATTAGTAGAGTTTATTAATGGTAGTTATTTTTTCTATAAATGGAGAGAATTCCAATTAAACAAAAAAGATATGAATGAGTGTACAAGTGAGGTCAACAAATCACTTGTATAAACACATAATTATGACATTCAAGAAAAGTAGCAGATATTTTTTTAGATGCAGACACCTCATTAATGAGCTAATTATCCAATAATAGGTGGACTTTGAGGAAGTAAAGAAATTAATCTTTCTGAAAGCTTCATAAAGGCCACATAAAATCCTGTCCTCCATACATGAATTCTCTTGAATCATTCTCATGAATTGCTGGTGTTGGAGTTCTAATTGGGCCTGAGGGATGAGGGTGGAGCATTCTAAGGCTGTTCTGATTGGTAGAGAGCGCAGGGGTTGGCTGGCTTTCAGTGTGGGCAAATAATCATCTCCAAGACAAACCCAGAAAGACCAGGAAAGACCAGCACCACAGACAGGATATCCCAGATGACCTGATTCATTGAGAAATATATCTTTAACTTTTTTGTTAAGCATGGAATGGTATGTGCTGAATAATATAGAAAATGATTAGATTCAGAGGCTGCAGTTCGTTTAACTGTCTTGGTTTCAATGACAGCACCAGGCAATGCACTTAATTTCTGCTTAACAGACACTATACAACAGTATATCAATAATATCCCAAATAAAAGAATATTAATATGAATATATCTGAGTACTCAATATACTCCACTCAGAAGAAACACTGATATCACAGTCAATTATATATACATCAGAAACACTGGGACAGAATCTTTCCTGCTCTAACTTTGTTTAAAAACTCAGTTTGTAATAATCAACCAACCAGTTTATAAGAATCAATTTGGGCTCACTCATCATGTAATATGGAGCTCAATGTAGCGATGGTGCCTAATTAATGAAAAAACACTCAAATCTCTTATCTCACTGATTACCAAAGCATCAAGCATGCAAAATATTTTTTGCAGTTTAGCTAAGAGCCTGAATGCCAGTGAACACGGCAGGAATCAAGAGGACACTTCATACAGCTGAAAAACAGTGACTTTTTAAGTCTTACAATTGTCTAAAAACCAATGAAAAGAGCCCAGCTGATTAACCGGGCATTCCACATCCTACACTGTCAAAGAATCTGTGAAGCATCGCAAACAGACCAGGCACCATGGTGCCAATTATCATGGAGACACAAAAAAATAATTATGAGTCAAACTGCGATTTTATGTTTTAATTTAAGGGAAGGACATTGCCAGGGCTACAGCACCAGCAATTTGCATGGTGACATTCAAATAATTAACATGACTCATGTTTTTTATTTAATAAAGGACTGTATAAAAATATTGAGTATGTTTTTTAAAAGATAAGCGTCCATTTCACCCCTTCAACTGCAGCTCTGCTTTCAAGGATGAAATGCTTTCGAATTACCTTGGATGGAGTGCTCTGCATTGCCTCTATCAGTAGTTTTAGCCAAGTATTACTTTTGAAATCCAAAGAACAGAGAAGGCTAAAGAAATTGTTACTGCCATGCACTAAAGACTCCGCATAGCTATGAGGTCATGACTCCAAACACCTGCGCTCTATTGCTGCTGTACTGCACCTTAAACGCAGGTTACCTGTCTTGTTGGTGAGCCTGAAGTGGATGTTCTTGTCCTCGATGCCACACACGTTCCGCACTGAGGCGATGCAGCTGTAGTTGGCGTAATCTTGGGGCCGGAGGTTCTTCAGCTTCAGGATCTTAGTCTCCCCCTGCAGATGAGGCCAACGGCAGAAAGAGCGACATTTGCACTGGAGGTGTTCCACTCATTTAGATCACGCTACACGCCTCGTTAAACCCACCGACATTCTGGAAGTTCCTTTTCCGAGTACAATAAAGACATTCTATATCCTTTTAGGGGAATCACTTGCTAGCTGCAGGTGACAACAAGTTAGAGGCCCTCACTTTGAATGCAGGCAGAACCCTATGGCCCAAGTTCAAGACTGACCATGTCATTTGCTGAAAATTACTGGAAAAATTGCAACAAATTGGCTTCATTCTACTAGGGACAGGAGCATGGAGGTTGGTCAGGGTCTCTCATCTCACTGTTCTCAGGCACCCCACGATTTGTCAGACATCTGCGAGTTCTTCGGATGAGGTCAGTGGAGTGGTGCCTATCCTTCAATGAGAGCCCGACCTACTGTGGTGCACTGTGTGACACTGTGTGCTAGTGGATCAGAGGATTGAACCTGTCTTGCCTCAGCCCTCCTATGCAGATGCAGACTCAAGGCGAGACAACCTGGCGCACAATGGTGGTTCCAAAACAGGTTTGCGAAAAAGGGAAAAAGCATTTAAAAAGACATGATGGTACATTAGAAAAAAAATGCTCTTATGTTTGATTTTTTTCCCACTGCCTACAGAGACTTTAAAAGATCAAAAGAGGAGCGCAAGGTCTGTGCAATGTCTGTCCTCATTAATTACCAGAACAATGACATGTCACCAGGGTTTGAAAATGCCACTGTGCAGCTTCGTTCGTCTTGGTGACACACATTTGTAGGACGAGGCTGCGCCTCTGTTTCAGCTGATTCCATTGCGCAGATCAACCACACACCCCTGCCTCTCCGGTCTCTGTCTGGCCCGGAGCTGTCCCGTGCAGCCCCGGTTACACACGGTCCAGGTTACACACCCACCTGCTGTCAGGGCTGGAGGATTCGTGCCGATGTTTCTGCCAGCCAGGACGGCCTTTTGCACTTCAGTTAACACAATACCCCCTTTACTTACACCCATCCTGGATCCTGTCTTTGTTTTTCAAAAACAGAACGCACGAATCGATGGCTAAGAGGACTCGCTGCCTCAGCATCAAACTTTCATTGTATTTCAGCCAGGTATATCTAGGGATAAGATGTGCTTGAAAAATAAATGTTGAAATCATCCAAGTCTGCTTGCTGTGTGTAACCGTGTGAGCCCAACAGACGGCTGTTGTGGCCTTACCCTTTCAGTAAGTGTGAGTCCCTTTGGTACCACTATTTGGGTCAGACCGTAATTCGTGTGTACTTAAACTGAGCTTAGCCCAAAGAAATTCACTGCTCAATTTTGAGCAAGTTTGTACACAGCCAGTGCTGCATTAGCACAAAACTGTTTTTGGTGAACCCCGTCGCTAAACCTCATTTTGCCACTGGACTGAACACGGTCGTAATGGCGGGTTAGCCCCCTGCCAGCGAAGGCAGATGCAGCTGGGAGTCCAGGGCTTACCTGTGTGAAGAAGGGCTCGTAGATCTCCACGCCCTTGTCGGAGCCCTGGGAGAGGACATCGCGCCCGCGCCGCCAGCTGTAGCGGACTGGCGGGTTAGAGTTGGCCATGCACCGCAGGAACACGGTCCGCTCGTAGTAGAACTGCTCCTTGGCCTCGCCAATGCTCTGGTGCACGGTCACCACAGGGTCGTCCAAGTCTGGGGAGAAAACACAGGGCGGGGGTTGGGCTGGTCAAGAACGGGTGCCATTGGGTGCAGAGGCTGGGGCACTGCACTCTGAGTATCACGGGTTCAAATCCCCCATCGGGACATTCCTGTTCTACCCCTGGGCAAGGTGTTCCACAACAGTCACTGAAGTGAAGCTCCAGCTGTACTGGTTGCACTGCAAGCACTGTAATTCACCCTGTGTGAGTGTCAGATGAGCAAATGACTAAGAAGAGTTGGTTCTTTTCACTTTCGAACACACAGTCTTGTTATACTGTGTTACAGATTATTGATGACAGCAGATGAACTGGTAATTTCTGTCTGGCAATTTATCTTTCGAAACAAAGACATTTACTCAGGCCGAAAATTTATTGGGACAGCACTGGGCTAGAACAGCAGCTCGGTTTGGTATTGAACCCACAGCTCAAAGGCATAGAGTCTAATCAATGAATGAACCTATCAATCAATCAATCAATACTCAGGACCAAACCCACGCAGCACTTCTAAAGATGACAGATATAGAACCAGGTTTCATTATTTAGGATGACATGGAAAGAGGGCGGCCAGACTAAAAGGAATAAGTGACATGGAGGCAAACAATAAGGATGCTGTCACAACCTGTCACCTGTTGCTTCAGACACAAGTGACTGCAAGTAAGGAATGCAACCACCAGAATGTTTGTGACAATTTTCAGCCAATTGAAATGCAACCACTGCTAAGCAAGGAGGCATCTGCTAACCAGGCTTTGTTCACCAGTCTGCATTGACCTACTGCTGCCGTCAGCTCAGATTGTCACAATTAGCTGGACTGTGTTTGCTATGCAATACTGAGGTTCCCCAACCCAAAAATATCTCACTCACTCTTACTTTAGTCTACCTTGGCTATTTGCTGCAATCAGGGGCAGTGCCATTCTCCTCTCTCTCCCTTCCATGTTTATCATCTCTGTTTTCAGTACTGATGCCAACTGACGTGAACATAGCTTGGCAGGTCAATGACTCTGCCCATAACCTGCTTTAAGCAGGCCAACTAGTGAGTGGAGCCGACACAGGTCAGCACGAAAAAGAAGACTGTAGAAACCCACCAAGAAGCTGATCTATGCAGGCCGGTATGATTCTATCATTGTGTTGGAAACGGGCATTAAAGTGTGACTGATGCCTACATGATGTCAATGTGATGACCCCGCCCACACAAAAAGAATTAGAAACAAACACGTACCAAGTGCTTCTATTGTGTCGCCTTGGCAACAGACAGTGGCTTAATTAGAACAAAAGATTAGACAAGTGCTACACGGGAAGTAAACAAACCAGGTTCCGTCACTGCTGAAACGACAGCAAAATGACCCACACTAGGTGAATACAGGATCATTTTAGTGTGGAAAACCCTTGTAACTGTGAAATTAGTGCATTAGTGCATTAGTGCAATGTGTGCATTAGTCTCTCTTCACCAATGGGTCCAGGACCGTTTCTTTCAGCATTAGCCACTATAGTCTTTTGGTCCATTGGGGTCCAAGGTCACAGCAAATAGCCTTTCAATCCGGTACACAGTATGGGTAATTAAGGTTATGAGAGGGTGCTAAGGAAGGGGGTGGGAAAACTCCAGGTCACAACACAAATCTAGCTGTGTAGTGTCTTTACAGAAGTAGAATGCTCTGCATGCTTCTTGTGACACCAAAGCATACACTAAGGGCACTGTCAATAACCTTAAAAGCACATTGACAATACAGAGACTGAAGTGAGATGCCCATGTTTGGATTGTTTCCTGCTGAGAACTAGAGAAAACAGTAACGATTTTCAACTCTGTCTGATTTTACTGTCTTTTTAAGTGTCTTAACAAGACTACAAATAGTAATACTAATATCACATTAATTACATCCGCATTGATGTTTCATCCGTTTGATGAAAAATAAAAAATCCCTGAACAGTTGTGGGGGGAGGGGTGGTTTGATTCTCCTAAACCACCACCAATGTGCAGCATCTGTCTGGAAGGCACACGGCAACCATTTTGCATCAGAACACTGACCACATACCAGCTGAGGTAAAAAGTAGTCAAAAATGGCAAACTAAAACCAGTCTTTGCGGGCCTTCCTCGGCAGTGATGTGGCTTCAAAAGACGGATCCCGATTTCTTAATTTTCCGGTTCATTTTCAGGAACAGCTTAACAGAGGTTCTGCCCGGTCTTTGCCATTGCGCTGTCTGAGCAACCACACTTGCAGATAATTAAAAGGATTTCAGGTTAATCACCTCACTCACAAAACACATTTAATACAGTCTCTGGAAGCTGGAAATTAAGCTTGCGCAAATGGTGTTCATCACAACACTTTCTGGTGCCATTTAGCTCGCCGTTAAAGAATGTCTGCTCACGTCTCCATAATATCCGAGAGCTGAGGACCCACTATTTTTTTCGGAATAGACTGTTTAACACAAGTAAAAGTAGATGTAAATAAGCTAAAGAGTGGACGGACAAATTGTCGAGTCAATTATTATGTTCAGGCCTTACATCTGACATAATCACAGCTCACTGAATCATTAAAGAATATGGCCCATTTTAATGAGCCATCTTGAGCTATAACTCTGTTTTAGTCTTTTGATGCTCAGTGAGGAAATATGATATACAAGCTACAACTGATCATTTTACCCACAACTGGGCCGACATTTACTAGTTTTTGTATCATAACTACACACCAGTAAATGTAATACACATTTCATTACTGTTTATCAGCTTGATGTTTAGTCACTGTAGCCTGCCTAGAATACAGATAAATAGTGAAATAATAATGATAATAATGCTTATTTTTTAAAGTGCAGTTCACAAATAGTATATTTCCAGACACCATACAGATTTATAGTATTAATACACTCAATAATAATCACCACTACACAATCCTTCACACTCAGCCTTACTGAGATTTAGAAAATATATGAGCAATATGTTAGCAATATAAAAAGCAGAAATGTTTGCATTAAACATCCAAAACGTTGTATTAAATGTTATGCAGTGAAAGTGTTTCTTAAGCTTAGCTAAACTAGGAGCAGTTTCACTGTCTCTGATGTCCTTAGGCAAATCTCTCAAAAGCCATTGTGCACAGCTTGAAAAAACTATGACACCAAAAGAACAATGCCTGGTGCACTGGATGGTTAGATGATAAGATGAGTTGTCAGCGGAACTGAGACTGAACTTGAGGTAAAGGATATGAAATACAAAAAGGGGATGGACCATGTGGGAAGGGGAGGGCCATGCAGGGCCTGAAACGTTAGTGGCAGTGATGAGACAGTGTATACAGAACCAGTGAGGTCTGTTCTTAACTTTTAGCACATGTCACAAACCAGAGCTTTGAATGGGTGGCAAGGCATTCAGAGCAGATGTTGAACTTCCAGCTAGTGAGGCACCAAAAGAATGTGGGAACTGTGATTGTGCTTCTCTGCATTGGACTGCAGAAGACTGGAAGGAATTTGAGAAATATTATTAAAATGATAGAAGGAATCCTTGTTGTAAAGCATGTTAATACATACATAATATATACTATATAACACATGTTGTATACATATATAAGGATGGGTCCCAGAAGTGAACCCTGTGGTACACCTGATAAAACCAGGTGAAAGTAATTTTATCTGATTCCTGCAACATTCTCAAGCCTACCTGGCAGAATAGAAAACTGATTGTGTTTAATGCAGAACTCAATTAAGTCAAATAATGGCAGAAACCACTGCAACTATTCAGCAGTAAATCACCCTCAGTATCATTACTTTGCAAAGACCTGGACCTCCACTGAAATGGTTTATATGGGCTGTTTGTCTCCAATTCACTAGCGTATGGACGTCAGCCCGCTGTAGAACCTTTGACAAGAAGGGTAGATGGGAGACAGGCTTGTAATTACTGATCTATTTTAGGCTTTTTTCAGTGTTGGGGAAATGACCGCTTGTTCAAGACTGGGCAGCGTAACTCCAGCTATTAAGGGTTTATTTACAACCTGAATAATTGCAGGACTTGCAGGGCTAGAGCACCTATCTAAACCAACGCACTTGGAATTGGGTTAAACATCTGATCGAGATGTTTAATCTCCTAATTATAAACACACCATTTGGGAATATTTCTGGAAAAACACAAGAGGGGGAATGTACTCATCTACAATTCAAGCACTACTGCAGAGAAGCTGACTCCTGTTATGTTCAGTGTTTTGCTAAATAATTCAGCTCTGTCTTTGCTGTAGGCACTGGAATTAGTTATTGCATTTTCTTTAATGTTGATGAGGTAAGCAGTTACCAGGTGGTCAAAAGCCATTTGGGGTTACATTTTCCTCTTCAATGAATTTCCCCAAAAAGGGGGACCTGGGTCAATTCAGGTCATTTTTAACCTGAAAAGTGTTTTCTGTATGTATAAAAGAAGAGCCTACATCTGAGCTGGAAAAAATAACTACTTGGCTATAAATACTGTGCTGGCTTAAAAAGGTATGTTTTGATATTTGGTAACATATTGGTATTTGTTAATGAGCCTTACCGTAACTCAGTTTAAATACAGATGTATAGCTGCTGGGAGCTGGTAATTTACCTTGCTGTAGTTAGTCATCTGTACTGCTGTGTCTCTGTCAAGGCTTGTTCCTGAATTTGTACTTGATTTTTCAATAAATTCTTTTTTTTTTTTTTTTTGTAAATATTCTCCTTCCCCTTATTTACATATGGTGCATAAGCCAACACCATAACAGTATCCTAAAAGGTATACATGGAAGCCAGTTTCCCGCCATCTTTGTTTAATATTCTGACCTGTTTCTCTTAATTAACACAATCATGAATTGTACCAAGGGGACACTCTAGTAACAGTTGCTCCTCTAGGCTTAATAGGGGCACATTTATTCCCAGCACCAGAAAGGGTTGAGCTGTACACTTCAGCTAGGCCCTGAAGTGCGTTACAATCAGTGTCATTTGTTGGAGTAAGTGTGACATACAGAGCCCAATGTTCTCAAGTGGAGACAACATAATGGACTAAATTGATTTGTCAATTGTTTTTTCAGGTCATGGGAAGAAAGAGTTTGATTTAAGTTTTTTTTCTCTTCACATTCAGAGGAAAGGTGAGGCTGAAAAGAACTGACCTGTACTATGAAATGCAGTGTCCCTGAATGTGGGGGTTGTCCATTTTTAGCCCACATGAACAAATTCAGGGTATGTTCTTTGTCACAGGTGGGCCTGACACCATGGTGATTAAATCCATAATAATCCAACAGGGGAAGAGCTTCTAGTGAAAGGGGCACAATGTTGAGAATCAGTACAGATGTTAGAAAAGTCCTGTTAGGACCTTTCTGAAGTCCAGAATTGGGAATGGAGATAAGATTTGCAAACTCATTTTGGAGAGGTTACCCCTCATATATTTAAACAACTGCTCATGGATGAGGAGAGGGAGCTTTAAGTGTCAGGCACTGAATGGTGGATGTGGAAGCCATTTACAAGGCAGCACTGAATTTAAATGCAGTTAACTAACCTAGCACCCTTGCCTTGGTCTTTTGTCTTTTTCTGTCTCTCCACACTATCCAAGAAGCACGTGGAACTGAAGACAATAACCAGTCAGACACTTTGCATAAATGAAAGCACAGTGTCAGAAGGCCAAATGATAATCCTGTGACCCCCTCCGGAAGGAGGCCTCCCGAAATGCGATATCATTTCTCAGACTACACCCTCTGTGTTATTGGCCTCTCAGTACACATGTCCTTACTGTTCGTCTTGCTCCAGTGATTTAATGTGTCATGACTGCTCTTCAAGTGGCTCTGGATTAGAGCGTCTGTCAAATAAATACATTAATAGTAACGTATGTGAAGATCCAACCCTGATCAGGAAAAAGAAACACGTAAATATAGTACAAAATCTTCATTTATATTCGCTCTGCCTGGCCCAGAATGCCTGTTCAAGAATAAAAAAAAACTGCCAGTCTAAGCGTCCTCCAAATGTTCTATTGGAGTTGCTCGGGGAGATGGCGATCACCTCGGAGGGACGGGTAATGAGGGATAATGAAACTCGGGTTGGTCCCGGTCGATGTTGCGAACCCTTGTCGCTCCATTCAGCTGGAGACGCGGGCTGTTCGCCGGCACTCAGAATAAATATGCAGCCACAACAGGAGGTGCTGATGAATATAGACTCTTGGTCAGGCCTTTTCAATTTCCTTCCATTTCACCACACCATATAACAGCTGTGACAAGAATAGAATAGAATCAGAAACTACATTATAAAGTCCCCCGGAGAAACATCTCCTTGTCAGACAATATGAAAATCAATGTAGAGCATTTTATTTTACTCAGATACAAACTGAAACATTAAAGATATTATGTATATAGGGCATAAATTCTCTATTTTTTGTGGTAGTGACTATTTATAGATTGCAAGTACTCAGAAAAGGCAGTCTATGTTGGAGAGAGCTCAGCTAAATATAAGAATGGACAGATTGAAATCCCTCAAGCTGATTTAAATCGCAAATCTGTCATTATCATACATCTTCCAGCACAAGGGCCACTGGTTTTTCTCCAGCTCCATCCCCCACAATGCAACACTGTGCATTATCATGGGCCTGAGAGTGCTGACTGATTCCTGTGCTTGAATAAAGACAGGAGCTGGACTATAGCTGAGATACAGTTTTCACTGAAGGGTTATACCCACGTCAGTGTTTCAAGGGTACTGTGCAGCAGTAGTTAGAATTTGTAATGTGTACTGACTTTAGGATTTGTATGGTAGGCTATGCACCGAGGTTAGGGTCTGCTAAGGATGTTGGTATTTGTGGAGTTTAGCATTTGCAATGGCATATATATTTGCATACTGATGAGTAATCAGGCTAGGATTTGTCATTTGTTTAGGGATGGTATTAAGAAATAAGTACACTTTTTGTTAGCCTAACCTTTTTGTATGCACTTTTGTTAGTCACTTGGGATAAGAGTGTCTGCTTAATGACGGCAAATGTAAATGCAATCAGGTTGGAATTTATAATCAGGTTACGATTTGCAGGAAGATGGCTGCACATTCACAGGTGACAAGTATTACCATCACATTGCACATTCTAGAAAAGCGCTAGACATAAACTGCAAGCAAGACCATACTGTTATGCAATCTAGAAAAGCAGGAGTCCTAAATTGCTCAGGAGTTCAACCATAGAAATGAGTCTGCTTTTAAGGTGATTGGCACTCCCGAACACTTAAAGATTACTCTTAACCACAGGATGTGAAAGTGAATCTGTAATAAGACCCGCTGTTACAGCAAGCCATTTTGAAACCCCCAAAATGTACATAAAGGGAGGGCTGGTTCATCTCAGGCCTCCTCTACAGCACATTAAACTGGCTCCATTATCTGTGTCGCAGGTGGGGGAGGGAAAATGAAGTGCAGCGTTTATTCATTTTAATGCACTGCGTGGCAGTCATTTGGATACATCTACACGTGCGATAGGCTCTGAGGCTGCCCGCATGAGGCCGCCTTTTATCTGGACCACACAGGGGCAGGTGATTTCCCTGTAATTACGCGCCCGGGCCACGGGGGTTGGCGAAATCTGGCAATTTGGCTCGGGCGGGTTCCACACTGAGACCAGACGTGGGCGCCACACTCCCGCCCCGATCCCCCCCGCCATCCCCGCCATGAGGTGGAAAGCGCGCGACGACGTGCACGCCGCCTGCCTCCAGAGGTGCGCGGGGGGCTAATTAGGTGGAGGATAGCTGTCTCCTCCGATTAATCCTAATTACGGGGAGACGAGCCTAATGGAGCGGAGCCGTTCTGGCGCGCCCGCTCAGGTGCTCCGCCAGCGGAAAGCTCCAGCCGTGCCGCGCAGGGCTCCGATCGGTCACGCCGGCGGCGCCTCCCGCTTAGCTCCACATCCCTCTCAAAAACCGGGCCCCTCCTTGCGCTCACTTCGAAGTGCGCCCCCTGCCCCCTTCCCTCCGTGAGATGAGCTCAGCCAGGGAGAGCTCCCTGTGTCTGGCAGGCACCATGTGTTTTTAATCCAACAAAACTCAGGAAAAGCATTTTATTGGCCCATGTGTTTATAAACCAGCCCCTGGAAGGGTTATTGACTTATGTGTATGGGCACAACGTGTTCCAAACAAGAACTTTCCCTTAAGTTTTTTTTCAAATGCCTACTGCCTTTTTTTGTTAACTGCCTTAAACATGAGATTAATTTCAAGCTCCCTTCGGATGATACATATGAAATCATAATTACAAGGTAAATTACTGATCATTTTTCCCTTTTTTTCCAGAGAATAGCCCTTGGCTGCTCATGCAAAGTGGCTACCGCAGCCGAGACAGGGGAGAGAAGCATCTCTTCAGAGACTCAGTGGCTCCGGTCGGCTCTTTGGAACAAACAGCATCCTCAGTCAAATGGGACTTCACTGAGACGCCCACTCAGCCACCGTGGAGGTACTCTCCAAGCTGATTTCAAGAAGAACATCACCGCGGCAACACAGGCCTCAGCCAATAAATTCCAGAAGGAGCATAACCACTGCAGAAACTCAGAGGAATGATCTTTTATGTTCAATATATTTCATTATGAAACATGCCAGTAATAATGAAACAAATATGACAAACAATGCCTTCCTATTGGATGAGATCCAATAGGAAAGAGCAACCAAATATCATTGTTTCCCAAATGTATTATATTTGATGCATCTACCTACCTGTATTTAATGCAGCTCATAAGGATTAAATATTTTACACATAAACCCTTAAGCAACTGGGCTTTACAAATTTACTATCTAAGAGTTTTGTCAAGGTCCGCATTGGGAAAGCATCCACGCCTGTCCCTAAAAACTACTCCATTAGAGGGAAGATCAGCCTTTATCAACTTGCTCAATGCAAACTCATTTGGATACGTCCCTCCCTTTAGTCTTTGTCAGGCATCAATGTAGCATTACTGCGTCCCAACATATTTAAAAAATGAATACAAATAGAATGTTTATGCAACCAGGGACACATCCGTGCGCTGGACCGCCCACGGCTCTCCCCGGATGTGGAGCACGAGGCCCTTAGGGGAGAGCGCTCGAGATGTCAGCAATCAGTGACGTGGAAGCGGAGAGGGAAATCTGATGACTCACTGGGATATTTATAGGCCAGGATCTCGCGCCCCCCCTCTCCAGCTGAGGCCCTGACTCCACTGCGGCTGCTTAAGATCCCATGGCACTTAAGGCACAGAGGGCAAGGGGTTTGGCTGGCGTCCTGGCTGGATCGCCAGACTCTCTCTGTCTGGCATCTAATCTAATCACTCCACGGTTCAAGCGGATAACATGAATCGCTCTCAATCCACCTTAGCTGATGCGGGGTGAGTGTTTCGGGGAAAAATGGCCACTGTGCCTCAGTTAGGTGGGTGCTATGTGCCCACCCCCTCTAGCCTCCCCCGCCCTGCCCTCCACTGCTATATATAAATGCATCTGCTATGCCCCCCCCCAGACAAAGGGATCTGCCATATAACTAATAATAATGTAGAATAATGTTGAGTTTCTCCCACACTCTTATTAATGTGATGTGCCACCCACTCTTTTCTTATCGTAGGCCCTCACACACCGCAGTACGTACCTGACACCCAGAATGCACCAAGACAGTATATAGGTATGTCGTGCTATAGCGCTCGAGGCTTGCATTGAGCAGTTTAAGCTTTATCAAGGCATTTCCAGGCCTGGGAATGGTGTCAATGGGAGCTCAGTGTGTTCACGCTTGGGCTGGAGCTGCAGCCACTGTAGATAAGAGAACCAAAGAGGCGCAAAGGCGTCCCTTTTTCCCTCCTTTTTTAGCCGATTATGAGAGGGTAATGAATTTTCCCAAGCTCCAATCTCAGCCTTCTCCAGCGATTCATCACACGGCTGAAATCGATCACGATTTTGCTCCTAAGATTTTTCCGCAAAACGCCGTGGAGAGGATTGCCAGCTGCCGGAAAAGCGCTGAAATTCTGACACCAAGAGGCCCTGCTGGTACTTGTGTCGCCGCTTCTGATTGGAGAGGTCTTGACCCCACTCTCACAACGAGTGCCGAAAAACTACCTCAACATTTACCTCTGAAACCCCTCCCCCTCCTCCCAAGCTGAGTGCTTTTAAGGGCTGCCTGTGCAACAGCAGCCTCAGCAGGGCACCACTGTTCCACACGGAAATTAAATGCCATCTGGTATACGTGCACTTCAAGTAACACAGCTTCTCGTTATCATTCTATATTTAGCAGCCATTCTAGTATTCCAGTAATAGTGGCATTAGAAGTATTAGGTGGAGTAGTGGTACATTCACATTTTTACATTCATTCATTTAGGAGATGCTCTTAACCAGAGCGACTTACAAAAAGTGCATTCAATAGATTAGGCATGTAGCCATATAAATACTGAATCACTGCTTCCTGTGCTTGGAGAAATACCGCATACAAATACATCAACAAATATGTAATATTTGTGCATACTACACACAAACATATGCTACCACCTCCATTTTCAGCCAACAAGCTTGTACCGCCACAAACTTCATAGTGCTACAAAGTATTGCCTTGTTTCGCTACTGTCAATTGCTACAGAGGTATTCGCCACATCAAAAGGCTAATACTGCCTTTGCCTCTAATGCTTACACCTTATATATTAAACTCATTTGACTATGAGTTTTATTCATAATAAAGTTTGCCATGCAAATTACGGGAGTTATTTTGTATTTATTTTTCATACAAAGTGGGAAGTAATGTCAACCCTATGTTGGAGACAATGCAGAAATTTGCTGTAATTTCAAAACCGGATTACTTGACAACGCTTTGTCGCACAGAGAAATAACTAGTATAATCAGAAAGGGTAAGTTCTAGTGATGTGTCGGTCGCAAACGAGTCGGCTCTATGAGCCGGCTCCTTTACGTGAAAGATGGGAGCCGGCTCCCGTCTGAGAGCCGATTTCTTTTTTTTATGATAATTAATACAAGACCGAATAATAGGATGATCTTTTCGCCCCACTGCTCGGCCACGGGCACTCCATGCACTGACTGAATGTTAGAATTGTAACATACATTTATGCACGAGGACCAGATGCACTGTGTTTAGTGTTTGTAGTGAAACGCTAATTTCAATAAGAATAAAACGTTCAATACACGTGTAATAGTGTTTGATGTTTTTACATTAATGCTTTTATGCCAAACATAATGTAAAATAATGGTATGCTAGAAATTATAAGGTTTAGTATAATTACATTGAATAATTTAAGTGATATATGTGCACACATACCAATCATAGGTCAAAACATTGCTAAATTTGGCTGAATCATAAAAGTCAGAGGTGGTACTAAATGAAGAGCCATTTGGGAGCTGAAAGAGCTGGCTCTTATTGCTGAGCTGAGCCAAATGATCCGGCTCCCTAAAAAGAGCCGGAATTCCCATCACTAGTAAGTTCTGCTGTTTATTTTGATATGCGGTACGTTATGAAGTGATAGGGACTTCATGAGTTATTCAACTGAGAAGCAGGAGTGTGAAAATGGGTGAAGAAATGAGTAAAGATATTACTTTGCAGAATGATCTGTCTGATCTGTCTTCATAACATGATTACTTCGGTATGTACCAATATGTGACTAACATCATTACAAAATCTGCTCTTTCTTGTGATATGTGTTCTGTATCTATGCAATGACGAGTTCATGAGTAATTCAAACAAGAGTAATGGGTGTGGAGATGGACCCAGAGCTGTATGCAGATTGTAACTATGATTAAATTTGATGTAAATTCTAAATTATTTTTCTCGCCAACACTTTGTTGTATATACAAGCAACTAGCATCGTTAGCGATGAATACTTCGTGAGCAATTCAACCAAGAAGTAGGGATGTGAATTTGCTGTTGAGGCTTTCAGGGGGTCTCAAGTGTCAATCACCCCCCGAGACCCCCCGTATTTCGCACCCTGTTTTGAATTCAGGAAGACAATCAAGAAAAGAATTGCTGTGCTCCAGACTACAGAGAAAGAAGGCCTGCAGGAACAGCTGTATCAGATTGGGAGTGAGAAACTGGCAGATTTTTCAGATGTTACAGAAAAGAAATCCATAGCTATGAGATACAGATGCTATTTTGAACACACACTGTGTGTAGCATCTGTGCTAATGACATAACACCAGCAGAAGTAGTAGTGACGGGGGTATGAGCTTCATCTGCGGCAGACATAGTCTTTAGAGTCCATCAGTGTTTTAGCACATCGCTTCAATTTACAGCTTCTCTGGAACCCATTCATAAAGTTCAACTGTAAGAGGGCAATTTGGGATAATGCTTATTATAGATTGATCCTCTTCACCTCTGAGCAAAATCAACAATAAGGACAGACTGAGAAGCCTGCTCTTGTCAATGTAATTTCTCATGTTTGTGTTCTCACATTTTCAGATCAGCAGCATTAAAGCAAAAGCCTGACAGGGAACTGAAATGGAAGGCCCCCCCTTTGCTTCAAGTCTTGACCCCCTCCTGCTGTGCTGCTACAGAGGGCTGCTTTAATTTAAGCACCCCTCTTGGACCAGGATCATTCCTTCTCTTTTCTGCTTGCACATCTCTTTCTCTGTCAGTGCGCCCCTGTCGCTTTTTCCTGAACATGCTGTCAGGAACGGAGTGAGGTGATCAATCGAGAGCTCTCTCTCTCCGCCTTCACCCCCCCAATGGAGCAGGGAACGAGGAAATAACCAGACCACCGGTCGTGGAGTCAGTGGTAATGACTCTCTCTTGATCGTCTCCCTGGGACAATGTTGTCTGCCAAAGTCCATATCCCCTCCTATTTATCTCACCGATAAGCAAAGCCGTGGAAGCACTCCCTCGTAAGCGTTGCCTACTGCAGACGCAACACTTTTATTTTCCAGCGTCTGGCAGACCCCGTGGAATCTCTAACGAGGCCGAATCTGTCCTTCTCTCTGCTCTCTTACTGTCTTACTCTCCCTCTTTATTTTTCTGTTCCTCTCCTCTTTTTCTCATTTTCTCTTTACTCCTGTTCTCTCACTCCATGTCCATTCTCTCTTCTATTCCATTTCGTTATATTGTATTCTATTTTCTCTTTCTTTCTCTCTCTTTTGGCTTCCTCTTTCTTTCCATTTCTGCTGGCTTGTCCTGTTCACAGTTTCCTTGACTACAACGTCTTTGTTAGTTTAGCTTTTCCACTGAAATGGACATGTTGTCAACAGAAGTTGGGACTGAGAGTCCAGATACAATTGAATCTCTTATCTGAAGCATAAGGGACAGAGATAATTAAGTTCTTGTGCTGAAAGTGATCTATCAAAATTGCCAGGCTGGATTAATTTAATAACTCATCCAACTGTAAGGACTGATGGCTGTCTGTCAGATATTGTCATTTGGGTTAATTTAGTTATCTTGACACATTTGGATTAGTTTAGTTATCTTTCCCTTCCATTATTTCTCTGCGTTGGAAGCAGATATGGGGGCCTTTTGATGTAACGCCTTTTACACATACGTTATGGGAATGTCTGACCCTGGCTCTCACTGTCTGACATCCTGTGGCCACTCAGAGTTGAAGAAGCCAGAGGTGCTGGCAGAATGGTCCAAGAGTGCAAGGGAGAAAAGAAAGAAATTCCAACTATACATCATTTAAACGTGCTTCCACAACAACTACCCATAGGTTCACATGGAACAAAAGTTCCTCCCCATACTTTCAAGTAAATTCCCAGTGTCAGGGTCGACTGACCTGCCTGAATGGCCTACCTCCATTGGCCTGAGCCTCTTCTTTCTTACCTGTTGTGTGAGGAGAGGCCTGATTGTTGGCTGTTTTAAAACCCCCAAGCTTATAAAAAGAGGGGGGGATGGGGAAGATGATCTGACTCAGGAGAGTTCCTATTTTACTGATATGAAGACTTTAGTCCATTTAAAAACTAAATGAACAGGACATGTGGATGTTCCCTCAGTTGTGTCTCTAATTGGAGCAACCACAAACTGCACCACCTGAAGGAGATCAGCGAGGCTGCCAGGCAAGCTCTCCATCACTGTCTTACTCTCTCAGCGAGCTTTCAATCTCTGTTACTCTCTCAGCAAAACTCTGTCTCTTCCTTACTTTCTCAGCAAGCTCTCAATCTCTTCCTTATTTTCTCAGTATGCTCTCCATCTCCCTTACTTTCTCATAAAACCTCTGTTTTCTTCTTAGTTTCTCAGCAAGCTCCCTGTGTCTTTCACTTTCTCAACAGGCTCTCCATCTCTTTCTTACCTTCTCAGCATACTCTCCATCTTTTTCTTCGGCAAGCTCTCTGGCCCTTTCTTACCTTTTCAGCAAACTCTCTATCTCTTTCTTACTTTCTCAGCAAGCTCTCCATCTCTCCTACTTTCTCGCTCTCCTCATATCTTTCTCATCCTCTCTAAAAGTTATGCAATCAATGTTTTTTCTCTTTTTTCTCATTATCTCTATTTTTCTTTTGTTCTTTCCCTGTTTTTCTTCTTTCTCATTTCATCTTCTCATCTTCTGTCATGTTTTCTGTCAACATATTTATTATCTTTCTTTTTTCTTCCTCTGTGAGCTACACTTACGAAGGCTCTCATCTCAGAGGGGCAAAGCAAGGTTACTAAGTTCAGTGATACAGCACTCTTTCAATGAGTTTGAAATTTTTAAATAAATAAGCCACTATTTACTAATTAAGTCTGAATCATTTTTAAATATCTAATACAGAGGAAGTTAGAGGGTAGTAAATGCAATTAGAATCTGACATTAGGTCGTAACAAATTTGAAAAAGTCGGAACAATAAGTGTGGAGGAAGAAAATTTTTAAAGCAATGATTTTTACATATTTTTACACTCCAAGATTGAAGTTAATTCCGTTTAATAGATTAACCACATGGCTGCTAAGCACATAATGCTAAAAAAAATCAAGTCACGTTTAATTAATAATCAGGATTCATTGGCTGTTTCCTAACAGTGTAAGAAAGCCCTGATAACAAAGGGTTACCAAAAACAAAACTGTGGGTGTACAATGAGGAAATAAAAACTACAGCTTTACAGCGCCTGCTTCCTGTTGATCCAACGTCTTAAACTGCCATCAACGTGGATGGACACTAACAGCTAACCCATTCCAATGAGATCATTTCACATGCAACTTCATGTTCTGTGCCAGTGCAAAAAATATCTTGATATGTATTTAGCATACATGTCATTAATGTTTTCTTATGAAGAACTTCACCCAAAAGGATGTCCTTGAAAGAATGATGGGGAATCGTGATCCCAAATAATTTTCACAGAAGCAAAAATTTACATGTTTGAGCTGACAGACAATGAGGCAAATGCAGGTGACACTAATTGATACAGACCAGGGAGTGAGTATCCCTAATTTGAGATAAATTAAATACTGCCAGAACGGGGTCATTAAAAGGACAGATCGGAACACAATCAGAATCTGTCAGTTCGTGTGTTGCGTAACTATGAAACATCACCTTTGGAAGCACGCTCGCAGCCCTGGAGCCAAAGGCCCCAGCAGTAATGACCCCACTGGCAGTAAGGCAGCACGGAGCCGCTGCTGTCAGAAGGAAATTGAATTTGCGATAATGAGAATGCTGAAAACGCCGTTGATGCGCGGCGCCCGCAGAAGCGGAGCATCTGCTTAACGCCTCGTTTGGGCCCATCTGCGGGAGCCCGCCTCCGAGCCGAGCCTCAGCGGGGGCCGATTCCGCACACGCCAGTGTCAGGGCTCCCCTCGCTGGCCGCCCACGCCGCGGTGTCGCCCGTCAGCGGAGCGGAGCAGCGCCTGGGGAGCTTGCAACAAGAGGTTAGCGAGCGCAAATCCCACCAGTGCCATCTGTACCATTAAGGAAGTTACTGGCTTGAGTAAATATCCAGCTCTGTGAAAGGATCATGGGTAAAATCTATTGTGAGGTAAGTCATGTTGGAAGGAGGGCCTCTGTTAATGGACACTAACAGAAATGAAAACTCACAGATTGACTATATCCAAAGCATAGGGATTCTCTCTCCTCTCTTTGCCACTCAGAAGAAACGATGCCAGAGACCTTCCATGGAAACCATAGATTCTTCTTGGATTAAAATTGCATATGGTAACACCGGTGTGATCAGCCCTTTCGCGCATATGGTCAAACTGGTGTGATTAGACAACTAGATTTGAAGAATTCTAGCTAATGTTAGCTTTGAGGAAACAGTGATTTAACATTACAAAGTATAGCAAATGCGGCGGTGAAAACTATGAAAAGCTTAATAACACTAATGAAAACATGATGATCTATGTAACGTAAAACACGCACCACATAGCATAAAATAAGTCATGCTGGGGGGGCAGTTGGAAGTATTTTAGAACTTACGTACGAAAGGGTTAAAACTGAGTCTTACACGTCTATTAAAATGAAATGACCTCTGACATTTCTTTTGTCTGCTTGCCTTGGGCTGTGTCCCTGGTCCTTTCAGCTATTGCTGCCAGTCTGCTTTGCGTGTCTAGAAAGAAGAGTTATTCTCTGGCTTTTCAAGCCCATGGTCAACAGAGAAAACCAGTAGAGTAAACGTGTGACAACTTCAACACGTGTGCCACTACCAGGTCTACATCAATGCAAGACCAAGTCCGTGTTAGTCATGTGTCAAAGGTGGGAGAAGTAGACTGTGTGGATAAAATGTCCTAGACAAGTTAGTGCAGAAAATATGTAGCTCTTCTAATTTGTATGTTCAAAATTCTGGTAAAAGGTAAGTAAAGTAATAGCAGATAAATGTATGATTCTATTTTTAGTTCTTTCTTTGTTTTTTTTTCATGCCTTTCATGGTATATTGATTGTCTGCAGATGGAGTGCCAGCTCTAAATATGTAGGTGTTTCAGGCAGACACTGGGGCTTCTCCTGATCTCTGTGACTTGCTGGGAAAAGGAGTGAAACTGAACCAGCTGAGAGAGTATTTCACACTGAGGCTCAGGTGGGGGAGAGATGCCACACACACAGTATGTATAGATGCATTTATATACAGACAAATACACACACAAACACATATACACAAACATGCATGGGTGCATTTAAGTACACACAGTCACACACCGGCGTGGACAAATTTACACACACACACACACACACACACACACACACACACACACACACACACACACACGGATGCATTCGTATAAATGTACACAAGCACATACACATGCATGAATATGTGTACACACACACACACACACACACACACACGCATACATAAATGCATGGACACACACATGCACACGCACAAACACACAAGGAAAAAAGCATACAGTTGCTATCACAGCCGTACAGCCACGGAATTAGCATATCCAGCATACATTTAACAGATACAGTGGGACCCTTAACTCGCTTTAGCACTGAGTGTCCTGAAAAATATCCTCAGCCTTAAAAGAGCTTTAAAAAGACTCCACAAAGCACCCAGTGTGCTTATAATGACATATAATGACAATATGCAATGAGCACCATCAACCCCACAGCATGCCAGAGAGACACGTTATCATCGTTAATTTTGGTGGGCTGTCCATGTCCATGCCTGCACGGAGGATCCCCAGCACTACGAAAGGTCCTGAATCCTGTGCAAAGAATGCTGGGAGTTGCTCACTCTCCCTCTCCCCAGTTTTTTTTCCCACAAACCTTCCACACTTCCTGTTGGTGGACAGGTGAGAGATCCCTCCCACAGCTGTGCTGGCGTGGACACAGAAATGCACAGCACTCAGCTGCGCGGGAGAGAGGAGACCTGGGAGGCATCTGAGCACCGGATGAGATGCACGTGGGCTTTGGGACTAACCGCACCGCTGTGTCTCCATACCGTGAAGACCTCCATACCTTGTGTTTTCTCTCAGAGGGGATCAGAGCCCCCGCCCCTCCACCCAGCACAAATGATCGGTCTGTGTTTGCCATACAGATGTGCTTATCTTGTGCTCTTTTCAAGTTTTATTCCTAATTCCCCTGTCTTCCCCCAATGAAACTAAAATGGCCATAAATTTTGCTCTTTGTCAAAGTGATGAGAATAAATGGGGTTTAGAAATATCTTTTCCGGATTTCTGGGTTTTTGAAAGTGTTTCTTTGTTTGTTCATTTGTTTTCTTTGGTTGTATTCTGCAGTTTTTTTTCTTTGTCTTATTTTATCTTTCTCTGAAAAAAACATGATCTTTTATAACAAATATTAAATAAAGAGCCTTTAGAAGTCAAAAGTCTCTCCCTCTCGCCCTGTCTTCCCATTTCTATCCATCTCACTCACACTCTTTTCTCTCTCTCTCTTTCTCTCCCTCTTTCTCTCTCTCTCTGTCTCTCCCGCTTTCCATTTCTTTCTGTCTCTCTCCTTCACTCTCTCCCCCTCATTCAGATACGGCATCCTCGGAGCCCCTGACCTTTCTGCTAGCTCAGCTCGCTTCAGCGACTCCGCCCCTTTCTCGCAAAATCACCACAGGACCGGCTCTCCCTTAAGGGCACAAGAAACAATTCCCAGCGCTCCCGGTCTAGGGGCAGCCCAACCAGCCTCCTCAACTATGGAGGAAACTGCTGTGAAACCCTAGAACCCAGGGATGCATGTGTTCCCACCACTATTACATTACATTACATTATTGTTATTTATCAGATGGTCTTATCCAGAGTGATGTACATGGGTTGCGATTTTATCCATTTATACAGATACAGATTTACTGAGGCAATTGTGGGTTAAGTACCTTTCCAAAGGATACAACAGCAGCACCCCAGTGGGGAATCAAACCCCCAACCTTTCGGTTAGCAGCCCTACTCCTTACCACCACACCACGCTGCTGGCCACATCCACATGTTTTATATAGTGTGTACATATAAATTTCATTCTGGGCATGGACGTCCTGCCATCAAAGTCTCTCCTGGTGTTCCCTGGATCCCATGGCAGCCTGTGATCGCTCCCCCTTTCAGCTTTACCTCTAAAGCACAGTGGAGGCTATCCATAAAACTTTATTATCGTCATAAATTCAGCACCCCTTCTTTCAACCAAGCAGACAATTCATGTTGAAATACACCAAATTACAATTTCAGGCTGGCATTTTATGAGCCAGGTGCTTAACCTCAATTGTGTTAGTAAATACTGAGCTGTATGAAAGGGCTGCATGTAAAATGGAGGCAGCAGAGGTCACCCTCCATGAGGAGGGGTCTGCTTAGCAAATCAGTCAGGTAATGCAGTGGGTCCTTAGCCAAACAGAAACATCCACCAGCTAAAAGGCAACGAGGTGAATCCATTTTAAATCATTGCTAAATTCATTGGTAACTTGCCCTGAAAAGCGCTCCTTTTCTAGTTGAGCCGATAAAGCACACAGAGAGGTGAAACTGAGATGCGTGTCTGCCTAGGATGCAGCTCATCGTGGTTGCGTTTTTAGGGCAGGTGAACGGGGTTCACATGGAACAAATGTCGGGGCTAAATTAAGGATTTCACCAGCTGGCTGAAAAGCTGGCCGTTTCAGCACTCCTGCTTGCATCAATAGAGGACGGGTCACTCCACCCCCCTTTGATCGGACAGACAGGGAGGTGCAGTTCTCACACAGCCAGCAAACCTGCCCATTTTCAGCTGCAGTCAGCCTTCAGAGGGAATCAGCTTTATTCTCTGTCAATCTCTCGTTCCTTGTGCCCTTTTCCTCTCTTTCCCTGTCCCTCTATCTATCTCCTTTTATCGATTTCTCTCTCGTCCCTTTTTTTCCTCATCCTGCTTTCTCACTCTCCATCTCAGTCCTCCTCCCCTTCTCTCTCTTTCTATCCATCTCACTATACCTCCATCTTTCCATGCCACTTTCCTTCCTTCTCTCTTTCTATTCTTTCTGTCCATCTGTCTTTCTCTGTCTCTTACTTTCCCTGCCCCCTCCCCCTATCCCTGTCTCTCCCGATCTCTGTTCCTCCATAGTGATTAAGACATTCTGACTGGGGGCCTGACCACCTGACCGTGTTCCTCACAGGCAGGGTCCTCTGGGAACGTACCATTTCTTGCAAGTCAGACAAAAAACTGCAGCTCTTCTTGCTGCGCGTTGCAGGCCCATGCTTATAAAAACTGCAATTTCAACGCTAATTAAAAATCAAGGCTGCAAACCTCTAAAAATAGTTGAAGCAGTAAGAGGAAAATCAATTACAGCTGCCCTCGGGGGAGGCCAAAGCTCTTCCTGGGCAAAAAGGAATTTCTGCACAATGGAGGCTGAGCAACAATGAATAAAAATGAATGGATGAACGTGGCATTCAGGGGTCAGATATCCTTCTCAAGCATAGTCCAAACGTAGTAAACATACACCAGGATTCAAACAGTATGACTCAGTCATAAGGTTGCTGACTGATCATGGAAAACTTGAAAATGGTACGATGCATGACACCGTACGATCATGTACTTGCAGGTCCCGTTTTGGTTTTAGAAGATCTGGGGGTGTTCCTGTGCTCCTGTGTTCCTGTTGTGCATCCCCTGTGGACGTTACGGTGGCCCACAACTCCCGGTAGGTTCATAGGTTTCCGCTCATTTTCCTCATTTCAATGTGTATCACAATGGAGCTCAGTGGAATCCGGGTCAGGTGACTGTGATGGCCAACTCACCGCCTCAGCTGCCTCCTCTTCGAAGCACATCCCCACACAGCACGGGACAGAGACGAGGGGAGTGTTCCCATTATCCCCCAGAACATTCCTCCTACTCTTACGCAAGAAAGGTTTCAGATCAGTTGGGTACTGTGGTTCAGGTCAAAATGCATCATGTCACTTAGTCGTGACATGACTTAGACACTTAGTCGCTCAGAAAATAAAAGCATTTGTTCTTAGCAGAAATTCTGAGCCCTACAGTTTGGGAATAAAAGAGGCAATGCCACCTACTGATGATGAGTGTGACCCCAGAGCAGTGTAACAAATTGGCTTCATTTTGCCAGGGAAGGGGTGGGGTCAGGTATGTCAGCCAGGGTTTGCCCATTACATCTCTAGCACCTCGAAACTCGCTCGGCCATTTACGAGTATATCATATAATGTCGTGGCAACGTGCCTATCCTCCAATCAGTGTCTACTTCCCAGTGCATTGTGGGACTTGTAGTGTGAAAAAATGTTGTTCTGACTTGTGTCTGTATTGCGTGTGCCCCTGATTGGGTACAGAAGCTATCATGGTGGGGTGAGGTTAGTATTCATCTACTGAACAGTAATCAAGGGGCCAAATTTTTAAACAGCACCAGGTAATATAGTTACACATTCCTATATGTTGTGAGTAATGCTTTCCTGACTGCCTATGTGTTTGAAAATATATTCACATATATTCAGCATATAAATATATAAATGATTCCCATGACATCCTCATATGTAATTCACAAAATATGAAATGTCAACATTCATGAAGCAGCAGCAACTGACTTACTCTGTAATGCATAGAGTTTATTTTTATACACAGTAAATTGAGTTAAACCATTCTTCTTGTATTCTGGATTTCATAATTCATACTTTCATACTGCATATTTTATTTCATATATTGACATATATTACTTATTCATTCCAATAAGCTGCTGTAGTTCCGCTTCCCCATGTCTTCAGATTTCACTTAATTTCAACAAAATGTCAAAAAAAGTCACTGCCACATTGTGGGAATGTTAGTCAGACAAGCTCACACAACAGAAAGGCCACACTGGGAGCAGAGGGTTTTGGAATTGGAGTGTCACTCCCTGTTCCGCCCTCTCCCCGGGGGACCGATTTTCATTAACATCAAAGCGTCGTTTTCATGCGCCTCGACAGGCCGGTCACGGCTCGGCTTTCTCGCCTCACTTTCTGACGGGATGTTTCCAAATGTCACGGCCGCGACGGCCTGATCCCGTAAGCGGACGCGTGTTGTGCAAGTGCGTTTATTGCCTCGTCTGCTGATGACTGAGGTCATTGGGTGGAACGAGCTTACGGATTGGGTGGGTGCGGAGGTTGAGATATAAAGTAGATGGAGGAGATGGGGGGAGGGGTAACCATGCTAATAATGTCTGAAGTATTAAGGCCTGATGGATGGAGCTAACATGTGCTGTAGGTTATCCAAGACTGTCAATCAGTCATGTGGACCAATCAAAAACTGTTCGCTCCATAAAAATGATTGGTCACTGGGCTACCAAGCAGCTCAGCCAGTTCAGGCGCTTGTTCTGTGCACCTGCAGGAGTGCTAGAACCCAAACCTGGATTCAAACATAAGCTAGGTCATTTGCCAATGATAATCAGGACTCCATAACCCTGAAGGACCCTTGACCCAACACCCAACCCGTTTTGTAATGCTGGGATAGGGTAGATTTAATTAGATGTGCTCATTTACCTGATGTGGCACCCTCTAGCAGCCCCTGACGTGCCTTGAGCTGCTTGGATAACAGTCCTGATCCAACTGATGTTTAATCCACCGCAATGCACTGTGGGACTTGTCGTGTGAAAAGCAACCATTGACAGTGTATCGGAGGATTGCATTCATCTTGCTTCCGCACTGCTTGCTTCTACCCAACTACAGCAATTCTAAGGCCTGCCCTTGACCAATAAAGGTGGCATGTGTCATCACTCACTGAGCCTTGCCTCTCATATTAGGGGCATTCCAGTTGCTCCCTCTCCACAATGAGCCCCATCAATAGAAGGCACAGTCAAATGCAGTCATGGGAGGAGGAAAAGCTGACAGACAGACCGACAGAGTACAGGCCCCGGCCCTGATCACAACATACTGAAGACAGACCACTAACCTGACAAGCACAATGAGGGAGCTCTGACCATGAAAAGGCACCTATTGTCAAAATCCAAGCACTTACATTCATGTGTCAGTCATCAAAGAAAAGGTACATACATGCATATAAAAAGAGCACATTAACACCAGTACATGTCAGAAAAACACGTCTAAACATGTGCCAAGCCATCGAACAGCTCTGTGACAACCAGTGCTATACTGCATACAGAATGGCTGCTACAATAATCAAAACTTCCACCAACTGTGTCAAAGTACGGCAATACCCTACAGCAGCAGTCAGACTGGATTAAAGCACATTTTCAGCCTTTTAATGGCCATTAACTTGAATGTGCTTGATACATCCAACTAAAACGTTTCCCTGGGCTTTCGTTACAAATATTTAAGGACCTTTTCAAGAGAACCTAAAACCAGTGTAAATCTGAAATTAGACGTACCAAGCTTAATGCTGGGAGTAAGGTTAAATTATTGATTGTATTTTGCTGAGAGACCAGCCCCGTGTTTAAATGAAAAACGCTCTGCTCTGTAAAAGGTCAGCAGCTGGTGCACCCTGGGAAACGGAGCAGGGTGGCAGGAATAAAGCATTGGCTCAGCATCGCTGCGGAGCTCAGGCCATAAAATACGAGCACAACTGCAAATGTACACAGACACAATAAACAATACGACAACGCCAATGGCGGCATAAATGGACGCTATCCTTTTTCAAGCCTGTGAGATTTTCACATTATTATAGCGGGGAGCAATATCGAGGATAAGGGTATGCAATCTGAATAAAATGCCAAAAAAAGATAGGTAAACTGTCAATCATCCTACAGCAAAAAGGGCTATACTTCAGCAGCAATGGGGTGTAATCGTCATGACAGCAAATACTTAAAGGAGGAATCCAATATAAAGATAAGAGTTGATTTGTTTTATGTTTTGTACCAAGTACATGACTGGAAAATTGAACATTCCCAAACTCTCCCTGTAGGCCCCCCATTCGTTTGATGGAACAGGGACTTGCTACCAGAGTTTTGCATTAGTGCAAAAAGCAAAATGCAGAATGGCATCAAAGAATAGCAGCTTTCTCCTCCTACTCAAGAATCAGACAGGAACGCTTCTCGTGGAAGTGATGGTGAGCGGGTCACACGTGGTGATGATTATTGCACTTTAGAAAGGGCAGGGGTCAGTCCCCGGACTCACAGTAGACGTCGACCCGAATGGACTTGATGGCGGGCGTGCCCAGGCCGTTCTCCGCCTTGCAGTAGTAGCGGCCCCCCTGGTGGCGCTGGATGTTCGGGATACGCAGCGTCTCATTGAACACAGTGGAGTCCTGGAAGCGGTCCGAGGCGCTGCCCGCCGTCTTGGTCCAGCGGATCTGCGCGGGCGAGAGGGAGAGAGAGAGAGAGGAAGAATCAAGAAGAGCTGAAACCTGCTAATTGCGATCATCACCTAAAGTAATGGAGGGAAGGTGAGTGTCTTGCTTCAATACCCAGCCTTCAGCAGACAGTGAGGCTTCGTGAATCCCAAAATGAGCAGTGCTATAATTTGCTCTTGAGCCAGTCACAGTGTTCTATTATGGCAAGCAAATCCTTTCGATTGGTTGGGTCAAGTCACATGGCAGCCCCAGTCATTACAGAGTTCATGAAGCCCCAGTCTCCAGGCCATTAGCCATCTGTGGGTGGGGCTGTTATGTAGAGGTCAAGAGTTAAATGATTTGGTAACTGGTCTAGTTCCCAAGTCAAGCACTGACATTGTGCCTTTGAGCTGCAAACCTATTTCAATCTCTTTCAGTAAAATACCCCGCTGTGTATACTTCAATATTTTAGTTGTAAAACTGGTAGAAATCACTCATCTTCATGGATGAGAAGTAATGTATTCTGGATTTTTGGGCAGCCATGACACTTCCCTCATCAGTTGGAATAGGCCTCTTCTTATGTAGCTGTAATACAGGTCTGTGTGAATGCACATGTGAAACATTAAAGCAAAATGATGCCAGTTATTCCAGCACTCTTTCTGGTTGAACATCACTGAGGTAAGCACACGCGCTGCACGCTTCAATGAAAATCTGCCGCATGCAAATTCAGATGACCTATTTCTGGCTCTCGCCGGCTTGCCGTTCCAAGGGACGCGTCGAATTGTGGCGCGAGACACTCACGGTCACAGCGACGCCAAGCCCCCGCTTCTTAAAGGAGCGGGTGAAATTATCCACGCTCGGCGTCCGCTTAATCTCGCGTCTCCGTAATAGATTCGCCCGCACATTATCGACACACGCCGTCATCGCGGCCGTTTGCACAAGGCAGAAAACGGTATCGGCCGGGGTCTCTCGGTTGCGCTAGCCCGCGTTTAATTCCAATGTAGTTCAGCATGACACTGCAGCCCTCTCTGAACCTGGCTCCCTCATCTCCCCCAACCCCCAGGGAGCTGAGAGAATTTCTGGAGGAAAGCAATTAATTAAGTCTGTGCACTGAGCTGGGGGCAGATGAAGGAACAAAGAGGGAAGGGAGGTTAAAATGAATCGGCTACATCTGCACGCGCACTGTACCACTAGAAGCTGAGCACTGCTTAATGCCTCTGACTACTTTGCCAACTCCCTTTGCCCTCTGTTGCCTCAATAAATGTCTGCCTCTCCACTGCAGATAACATCTGTTAATGTCATGGTGTCACATAACCACTGCTTGTCACCCTGACAGGTGCTCTATGTCAATGGTGTGCTGGGGAGATTTGCTCAGTCGTGTTATTACAAAGCATTTTAGTGATCCTGGGAAATGGTGAAATGAGGTGCAGGAACGTGATTGGTCACTGCCGCCTCGATGTGAAATGGTGGGATGCGCTCAGTCGGCTGGCGCACAAGTGAATCGGTGAGCCGGTCAGTCAGGCAGTCGGCCGGTCAGTGAGAAACAGCACTGTTTCTATGGCCGCTTCTTCCACCTGAAAATTACATGAATAAAACGTCTAAGCACTTTTCATTATCCGACCAATGAGTGTCTTTACTTTCTGAAAGTCATTCATTGCCTCTGTTGTTTTGCATTGTGGCGATGATTACACCAAATGAGTCTTCAAGGTTACTGTGATGTTAAAAAAGATTCAAAGACTGTTATTCAGTCAGACGTCTATGGCTTATATTCAAAGATCACACAGATAACAGTAACTTTTCAGATAAAGGAAGACGTCCATAGACAGCAATAATAACATCAAATGCTGTTGAACAGAACATCAAATACCATCAAATAGCAGAACGAGACACAAAAAACATAATTGTGTCATTTAAATGTAACTGCTTAACTTAACCAAAAATATAATGGCTGTGTGTCTGTGTTCACACCACTTCACTACTTACTGGATGATATTGACTGCAGGCTTCAGGAAAAAATGCCTTCCTACATGCTTTTTTAGCCCTGGCATCAGGTGCCAGTGTTTGGATACACAATCTTGCTTCTGCTCTCCATCCTGACACCCAGCAGCCCCCTCTGTTTCGGCCTCAGACAGGAGCCAATCACCGGTTTGGGCCTGGCATGCCCATATGATGGCTCACTGTGAAACTTCACCAGCCAGCGAGACTCGCCCCCGCAACAATGTTCCACCTTTCATCACGAGCACAGCCCTGGGGCTCCGTTAATCTGTAGCAAGCCATTTACATAGGCAGGATCAGAGACCACACCTCCCTTCCCCTTTCTCACAAATCACCTCCCCGTGTTTGCTCATCCAGATGTGTTCATCCCTCCTTTTGAAGTGTTACTTCTTACCCTTTCTTGGTCGCCCTCTCTCTTGTTTGCTCGCCTCCCTCACTCAGTCACCCTCTCTCTCTCCTCCCTCTCTTTCTCTCTAACTCACTTACTCTCCCTCTCCCTCACTCTCTCTCCCTCAGTCTCCCTCCCTCTCTCTCCCTCCTCCTCTCTCTCCCTCAGTCTCCCTCCCTCTCTCTCCCTCCTCCTCTCTCTCCCTCAGTCTCCCTCTCTCTCTCTCGCTTGCCCTCTCTCCCTCTCTCTCCCTCTATTTCTCTCTGGTTCTCTGTCTCTCTCTCTCTCCTTCTAAAAAATCCTCAAGGTTTCAGTAACGCGGAACCATAGCACACCCGTGGCACATTTGGTGCATTTTGCTTTCACTTCAACGCTCAAATACCACTGCACCAGGTAATGGAGAGACTTCTTTGGACTCTTGTGCAGGTGGTGTTTTTTACTTCACTCTCAGTCTTTAACTCCATTCTGAGTATAAGACCATAAGGCTGCAATCTGGCAGCGAAACCACCCTCTCATATGTGTGTAACCTCAGATGAATTATCCCCATGTGGAGTGCAACAGAGAGCACACAATCTGATAGGGTCTACTCTACAATACCCTTCCAGTCAATAAATGCCTTATGTGACAGGACGTTAGCAAAGGGAATAAAGAGAGACTGGGGATCTGCAGAGAACCCACACATGGCGCCCTGGAATCTCTGATACCCCACACCAGCAGGGAAGCAGAGTAGCATGACAATTACGTAACTGGAATGCTGCAGATGCAGCACTGTTCAGCAAGGTACTCAAGCCGCATTGCTTCGGTTAACATCCAGCTGTACGAATGGACAAGAGACAATATAAGGTTAAGCTCTAAGTCACCCTGGATGTGAAATTTCTCTGAATGAGCTGACAAATTTCATGCTGTACTGAAGTGGACCAGCCCCTTGATTGGAGTGTCACGACAGCCGGGGTGGTTCTGATGCTTCTAATAGTCCAGCCTTCATGGTACAGCAGAAGCTGATTATGAAGCTTGTTATTTGGACCCTTCGGTTTGGCTGGTCTCTTTCCATGATGTTACGAGAGAGGGCAGTTCAGGACAAAGGACAGCAGCCAGCAGTTTCCCTATAGGCAAGGCTGATTCAGGACTATGTGTGAACTGGTGATAAGAAAGAAAGTCTTTTTCAGCGTTAATGGGGTGGTATTAGTAGATTCTTTTTGCATGGTAAGTGCAGTATTTTTCCTCATTGATGTGATTCAGGACAACGGACAGCAGCCAGCAGTTACCCTATAGGCAAGGCTGATTCAGGACAACGGACAGCAGTCAAAAGTAGTCCTACAGGCAAGCATTGTTCAGAACCATGGTGAGAGGCCAACAGTGGTCCTAAAGGCTAAGCAGATTCAGGAGAGCAGCTAACAATGGCCCTGAGGGTGAGGCAAATTCGGGACAGCAGCTAACCGTGGCCTCAAGGGTGAGGCAAATTCAGGAGAGCAGCTAACAGCGGCCCTAAAGGCAGGTCAGATTCAGGACTGAGGATAGGAACTGAAAGTGCAGAGGAGGGTGTGTTAATAACCTTCAGAAGGGATTGACATTGCTAGAAGACCTTAGCATTTTAGAGTTATGTAAAATACAGAAGTCACCATATGAATGTATGCAAATATTTGTAGCATGCATTACAAAATACTGATAATCAATTATGTCTGCATCCATACAGGCAAATTTATGCATGTATTATTAAGTATGCCTTAGTGTTAAAAAACTTTGACAATAGTTGTACAACATATTCATAAAATCACATATAAGACAGTGGATATAGCTGATGCATTTTTATGTACGCAGGATATTCAGATACATTAAAAAGATGTGTCTCAGATACTGGATTTCATATTTTTTTAAGAGAAGGGGGCCCACTGGCTGGCTGTATTAAGTATGACAGAGAAAAAAGAAAGCTCCACTTGACCTTAAAAGTAATTGAAAAATCTAGCCATAAAAATCTTATCATGGCACAAGAATCTCATCCAGCTGGGGTGTGTTTCCAGGGCTTGTTTGGCTCGGGTCCATAGGAGAACACATGTAGCCACCAGGGTACCTCGTCTCTGTCAGAAGACAGCTACCAGTGAGGTGCGGATCCACCCCCATTTCTGAGGGTATCTGTCGGGTTGTGATCTGTGCTGTCCTTCCTAAAATGGAAATGTGAGACTACACCCCCATGTCCTAGAATGCCACACTTCATCTCCTCTTCATGCTGGTTGATACTGAGGACTTCTTGTGCCCTTTCCCTCTCTGTGAAGTTATGCCCAGAGGTGACAGGCAATCCGCCATCCAATATGTGGTCTGTTCTTCCTGGGTCATACTAGACTATTACTAACCAAACCTACTGGAGTGCAATCCACACTCAAATGTCTATGGCCACCCCCTAAGGCCACCTCTACCCCACTAACACAAGTAAAACTTTTCTTTCGCAAGTCAAATAGCAGTAATGCTTACTGCTAAAAATGCATATGCATTCCTGCCAGGACCGATCACACAAGACCCCTGTAATCAGGCATCTAGCTGCTTCAGACAGTGCCAACATCACCCTTTACCCACTGAGACAAACAGAATCTTTTTTTAGTATGGGTAGTTATTTTAAAATGCCTAAAAAACTGCTTATGCAGTCCTGATAGCTTGAACCATGTTATCTCACCAATAATCAGATTCACAGGCATCTAGCCACCTCAGATAGTACCAATGCCCCTTTTCCACAGCTGACATTACAAGTCTCATTACCTTGAAATACCTACTACAAAAAAGAAAGATTTTGAATGAAATGCACCATAAAATCCCAGAATTTCCAGAAATAACGTTCCAGAAGGCAGCACACACCTCATTACCCCCAAAGTGTCAGAGTGTCGATGGTATTCCAAACGCTAGAGGATAAGAACCCCCCTCCATCAGATAGCCTGCCCTCTCCTATATGCTGGGTCCTATGAATCAGCCCCATCTGGAAGACAGCTGAGAACGCAGGGGCTGGAGGGTATACTCCACCATGCCCTTCCGGTCATGAGCTGTCTCATGTGACGGGGATGGAGGGGGCTAACAAAAGGAAGGGACATTACCTGGGGACCTACGCAGAAATCTGCAGAAGAAGCTCCTGTCACTTCAGCCCTGTTAAAGGAACACCTCAGGAAATGCTCTCAATCCGAGATGCCATTTGATTGGCTGTCCCTTGTGGGTAAATTATTTTGTGTACATTGGTGCACGCTGGTAAATCAGCTCCATCAACCCTCGACGGGCACTCCTCAGCTTCCTTTAAACGTCTCTATCGGCACGTTTTGGCTTGCCCAGACAGAAATTAGAGCGTGCCCCCTTCGGTAATCGCTGACCCTGTCTCGCTCCACGGGTTTGAGCTCAACTCTCCAAATAATCACAACAACGGGGACAATATTTGCTCGCTGTCAGCTGGCAGCCTGTTGCTGTGTTTTCATGCAGCGTGTCTGTGAACGGCCCAGCAGCCTGGGGACATTGGGGGTAGGGGGGTGGCTCATATGGAAAGAGGCTGTTTCTCTGCTGGAGCATGGGATGGGACGTCCCAAAACCTCACAGATGCGGTCACCCGAGTGCTTCGGCCTAGCCTAATGCATTTTACCTCATAACTCAGTTGATCCATTGCTTCTTTTGGACTGCAGATGCCATTGCCTAGGCCTTACCACATTGGACTGAAAGTAAGGCAGGTTTTTTTCAACAAAATATATGTAGCAATTCACCCAAAAATTGCAAACATTTTAAATGCTAAGTTTTGAGAGACGGTGCCATTGACTAAAGCGATGCCCACAGATGTTCCAGCAGCAGTTATGATGTGTAGCTAGCATGGCAGCATGAAAAAAATAAGCAAACCTGAAGTGATCATGTCAAAAATAACAGGATGAAAAGCTGGACAAGTGTCCAAAGGATTAAGGGGAAGTTATGATGCCAATTTAAAGCTCATGTAAGTTAACAAGGTAGAAGTTTCAAAGAACTGTTGATACTGGAAAAAAATAGTGTCGCTGAAAATAGTGTGTTGTAATGGCATGACATGTGAGCCATTACAGTACCTCACTTATTTTAACAACTGATGAGGGAAAGTCCATCTGTTTTTGCAAAAGCGTGGAATTCATTTTTGGTGGCATATTGGATTTCTAACCTTGTGGTTACATTGCAAATACAAGCTGTACTTGGATGCCAACACTTTCTATGGTGAGTAAGAAAAAGTGAATTTTAACCCCTGATTGCTGAAACTTTTTTAGCTTTAACACATTTTTTCCATGTTTTCATAATTGTTTAAAAGAGGTGGATGCCTTATAACGAGGACTTCCATACACTCAGCCCAATACAGAAGATATTTTCGGGGAATAGAAATAGAAAAAAGTCCTTGAATTAAAATGTACATACAAACTTGATAGCTTTTGATTCAGCAAAATAAGACCCTCAAAAAGTTTAAATCTCATTTTGACACTAAAAATGAAAGATGGTAACACTTAAGGTTGCATCGATTAACACAAGGTATTGTATTCATAATCCTCAATAAATTATAAAATTTACAAAGCATAGACAGGTCTGATGTATATAGTTGAAAATACATAAACATGAATACTATGCACTTGATGAAAAGTGTTCCAAAACTACTACTGCTTTACATCATTATAATTCATTATATGCTGTCATGGTACATTAATTAGACATCAGTGTATAAATGAGACATTAATTAGACATAATGGTGTGAATTGTTGCCACTTTACTATACTGTAGGAGCACAAAGAAGATGAATTCATGATGAAGTACCATGAGTTAATCCTTAACAATCTGTCATCACTCTTTGGTCAATTCTTGGTAACAGTGTGAATAACTAATACATTAGTTCATGTTAACTAATGTAACCTTCAAATAAAGTGTTACCTAAAGAATGTATCTTACTGCGTGAAGTCATGCCCGTCAGACTATACCTCATTGAATTTACTTGTCTTGTTTAAAACTGGATGTTCCATTTAAATAGAAGTCAAGCCTTTAGGTAAAAACAGTCTTCAAACATCATTTAACAAAGGTTTCTTTTCCCCATATTCAAAACTGGCAGTTTGCTTGTTAACAACAGCGTGGCAATTGCATCTATTAAAGGTTTTCAAGAGGCAAAACTCAAATGACAACATTCAGGAGTGCACTTCATGGCCCTCTCTCCCGTATCTAGCAAGCTAAGCACTGTGGCATCACTTGGAGGAAACAGATAGCAATCTAACATCACCGTGAGGCACTCGGGGCAGAATGTGTTATCTCCGAAGCCACGTTGGAACCAAGACTAGAGCAGTCAGATTTTTTTCTTTGATAGCATTTTTGGGTGATAATGGGATCCAACACTTCACGCTTGCCAAATCCCACCAACATCACTGAAATGCCACGCTCCATTTCAACATCTGGGATGAGGATGTTTTTATTGCTGATTGGTCTCTGCTTCTGGTCTGGTGATCTTGAATGGAAAAATGTAACAATAAAGCTTAAAAGTCTAGCAGCAAAGTGTAGTGAGGAGCAAGATTAAGACTTCTGGTCTCACTGTCTCTTTGCAACCCTGGCCGGTGAACCTGCCCATCAAACTGACAAACCCCAATGAACAACCTTTTCCAAAATCCTCACAGAGGAGGTCTTCCACAGCAATGGAAAACTTTAAGCAGGGAAGTTCAATGGCACACCCACAAAAATATAACCAATCACCTCTTTTTTTGTTTGTTTTTTCCAGATGGAAGTGACAATGCCTCACTTTGCCATACTGATGCAGGGTCTGTTTGCACAGGAAGGAGGGTAAACGTCAGGAGTTGGTGATATGGTAGTGATCTGGACATGAGCCACAGGTGCATGCGTTCCTCGGAGGGGAGACGGAGAGGGGAGTTGATTTTATATTTATTCTGAGATGAAGCTGCCTATCTCAGCTCAATGTTCTGCTGTATTCTTCTGGGTTTCTCAGTTCCAGAGAACACGCTTCATTAGTGGGCATAGACGTGGCATTTCCAGCTATTGGAACAAGCAAATGCCCATTTTGGATGAGATCCCAGAGTTCTATAAATGGCACACCTTGAGGTTTGGGTGAGGAGATCTATGGCGTGTTCACTGATCACCCCGAAAGGGGTTAAAGGCCAATGTGGCCACCAAAGGGAGGACCATTCAGCAGGGAAATATCCTGATAAGGTAATGTGTGCATCATCTGTGCATTCACAGAAGATTTTTTTTTCCATTGGATTCCATTTTTTGTCATCACCCCCAGCATAAATTGGGTGTGGGTATTTGACTGATGTGCATGTACGCATGCCCCTTGGGTTCTGACCTTTGAACTGTGTTTTAAAAACTCTGAACTAATTAACCTGATGGCCATTTAATTTTTCTCCTTAATCATAATCCCTGGGGGACTGACCTCCAGAGGCTCAACAAGGCTCAAAAGTCAAAGACAGGGGTCAAATGTCAAAGACATACAACAAAGGAGTTTGTCAGCCCTCTATTGTCAGACAGAGGAAACATTTAAGAAATATTTAAGAGGCAATGAAAATAAATAAATGATCCAGTGACAAGTGTAATATGTCTGTTGCCTCCTGTAAAGCTGTTGAAATTGCAACCTGATATGAAATAAATAAATAAATAAAAATCTTATTTGCTTGAAATCCATCGATATGCTGTTAAATGTTAAATTTTCACAGATCTCATTCCAACACAGCTTACATTTGCTTCACTTCCAAAGAAACATGATTTAAAAAAAAAATGGAATGTTGGAATGTCCACCTTTTTACCTCTTAATTCAGTACTGCAGTCAATATAGAATATGTGTGTCCATTTCCAGAAGCTGTGTATGTACTAACAGGCTGTATATTGACCAAAATGGCATGAAACATTAATTAAAATATAAATTGACAAAGTCAAGTCCCGAGACATTATTGGTCAGACTTAATGAATTTCATCGAGCAGTTCGAGTAAAATCATCGCTTTTGGTATCGACCGCGTGACCCTGAATGCAAAATAAGCTCCAGTTATGAAGGAGAAGGGAGTCTTACTGGTGAACCTGGCTTTCCGCATTCAGCACTAAATCTAAAGTCCATTTGTCTTTCTTTAAGATGCTTAATAATCCTTTTCCAATCTCCACAACACTGATAGGAAGCCAAAATAAACGTGTGTGCTGAAGTATATTCCCATGGTTTTGTTAAATCTTTGTGAAATCTCATCTGTCTCATGTGTAGCAGTCTCATATCATTGGAGGAGAGAGCCAGACAGACTCAGTCGGTGGTCGCATCGTGGCAACAGCACTGTCACCGTTCATGGATTTGCTTCTGGGGAGAGCAAGAGAGACAGTCGTCTTGTCCCTAGGGCTGTCTCCTCCATAGGGTGGCGAGAACCCCAAATCTGGGATTTATTATTGCTTTCTCCTTCCAGACTTTAACAAGAACAAGACTGTTTTGTGGGTAAGACTGCTCCTTGTCACCTCTGCAGCAGTAGCCTGTAGATTAAGAGACAAGGCACCACATCTTGATCCAGTAGCCTGCAAATTAAGAGTTAAGGTGCCACATTCTGCACCAGTAGCCTGGAGATTAACGGTTAGAGAGAGCTACTTGTTACACAGTTGTCTGTTACGCAATGAGAAAAGCCTGTTGTATGCTGATTGGGCATATGAAACACCCACGGCTTTTGATTGAACTATCTTTGCAAATACATTAACTCAGTTTATTGCACGGTTGTCAAGACATGTTTCTGTCAGACTGACACATGGCTTGGAAAGCCAGACCATGGCAAAACTAGCAGCCAACAAATTCAGCGCTGAAAAACCTCAAAACTGAAGCGCATTGAGTTTACATACAACTACAGAACAAAGTATAGAACTGAAAAAGCCAAGAGGTAGCAACTCGCTCAGATTGGTGTGTTACTCACCTGGGGGCGTGGGTGGCCAGTGACCAGACATGTGAGCTCCAGCGTCTCCCCCTCCCGGATGGTGTAGACCCTCTCAGTGTACCTTTCTTCCTCGACATTGCACGCATGGCCCGAGTGCACAATCCGGACAGAAGGGGGAGCTGTAGAGAGAGGAGGACCACCAATTTGGTATCACTTCAGCAGGCTAACATGCAACAAGCATCAGACAGTGCGATGACTGCGCTCTCTTTGTGCAGCACATTTGATCAAAGAGCAACACAAACTCACTCCCTGAATCAGTAAAAATAGTTACTTCTGAGAAGTTACTTAGACATAATGGTGTGAATTACATATATTACTTAGACATAATGGTGTAAAGTTACTTCTGAGAGGAAAAGCAGACCTTGTTGTGTACCACACACCATTTCAGTTCCACTGCCCCCGTTCATCCATGTGCTGCAACATAACTACAAGAAAAAATGTTCAAACGGCAACACGCTGTATGAATGTTATTGCAATCTGTAACCATAAGGAGTGGTAATTCCAGTGCCGGGGTGCATGAGGAGGACTAACTGCAAATGTTGCAACTCTGCAGTTACTGCAAGACTTTGTATTGCTGTGCCTCTGTAATGTATTCTTAACACTACATCACACTTTCTACAACACACTCACAGTGCTAAGGGGAGTTCATAGGACACCAGTGATACTTTAGGGTTGGTTTACTTGCCAACAGTAATGGGTTTATGCAAATAGAAGCTCATTACCCATGAATGACAGTAAAGTCTCATTCGGACAAACACATCTCAATGCAAAATGCCAGTAACTAACAATAGTAATAATTAGTGCCACCCTGTGAACAGACACATCCAAGTTGGCTAAATAGGGCACAGCATTTCATTATATAGAACCAATCACAAAGAGGGACCAATTGTGAAGAGGGGTTGAATTTAAGGACCAATCATGCCAGAGCGGTCAAATTCGGGGACCAATCACAAAAATAAGGGATAGCCAGACTCCCTGAGAGAGCACTACATGTTCATCTGGTCTGCCATGTTGATAATGATGCCTTCAAAGGCAAGAAAGGGAAAGCACCAAACATAATACAGACAGACAGACTGCCACATTTTAGTGAAAAAACTTCATTAAAATCAGGAAGAAGAGGCCACATCTAAACCCCACTTCAGCAAAACGCCATTGAAAAGGGGAGCTGATGATCCACACTGCTATCTGACATCCGGCCTGTAATGGCTGAATCACACGGACTGAATGGGAAAGTCGCTGGCCTTAAGCGGCTCGTATTGCTTTCTTTTTCCTGCACTTCACATAGATGGGCCGTTGAAGGGGGGCTAAAAGCATCTCTCACTGGAAAACAAACAACCCTCAGCGCACGGGGCGGGTGGAAGGAAAACCAAAAATAATTTCACCGTAGAAACTGTATGTGCCGATGGAGATTAAACAGGATGTAGCTGCCTCTTTGATAGAGCAACTGTCAAGAGCAGAAGAGCAGTTCATAAATGTAGGATGGAAGCATTCTCCTTCATCTCGCAGCTGAAAAAGTACACACAAATTACTGAGTGCTCACTGGCACGCATTTTGCTTTTCAAACCAAGCACAGGAGATTCCTACTGTTTGTGTGTGTGTGCATGTGTGTGTGTGTGTGTGTGTGTGTGTATGTGTGTGTGTCTGTGTGACACTGCATTTGTGTCTTTAAGTGTGTGTGTTTGTATGTATGGGGGCACTGTGTGTGTGTGTGTGTGTGTGTGTGTGTGTGTGTGTGTGTGTGTCTGTGTGACACTGCATTTGTGTCTTTAAGTGTGTGTGTTTGTATGTATGGGGGCACTGTGTGTGTGTGTGTGTGTGTGTGTGTGTGTGTCTGTGTGACACTGCATTTGTGTCTTTAAGTGTGTGTGTTTGTATGTGTGTGTGTGTGTGTGTGTGTGTGTGTGTGTGTGTGTGTGTGTGTGTGTATGGTGTCACACATGTATGTGTGTGTGTATATTACTGTATAAATGATTCTCTGTGTGATACTGGGAGCATTTGTGTATGTGTAAGTGTGTGTGTTTGTATGGGGGCACTGTGTGTGTGTGTGTGTGTGTGTGTGTGTGTGTGTGTGTGTGTGTATGTGTGTGTGTATGGTGTCACACATGTATGTGCGTCTGTGTATATTACTGTATAAATGATTCTCCCTGTAAGTGTGTATATGTGGGAGATATACTGTTTGTGTGTGTGTATGTGTGTGTGTCTGTGTGACACTGCATTTGTGTCTTTAAGTGTGTGTGTTTGTATGTATGGGGGTGTGTGTGTGTGTGTGTGTGTGTGTGTGTGTGTGTGTGTGTGTGTGTATGTGTGTGTGTCTGTGTGACACTGCATTTGTGTCTTTAAGAGTGTGTGTTTGTATGTATGGGGGCACTGTGTGTGTGTGTGTGTGTGTGTGTGTGTGTGTGTGTGTGTGTGTGTGTGTGTGTGTGTGTGTGTGTGTGTGTGTGTCTGTGTGACACTGCATTTGTGTCTGTAAGTGTGTGTGTTTGTATGTATGGGGGCACTGTGTGTGTGTGTGTGTGTGTGTGTGTGTGTGTGTGTGTGTGTATGGTGTCACACATGTATGTGCGTCTGTGTATATTACTGTATAAATGATTCTCCCTGTAAGTGTGTATATGTGGGAGCACTGTGTGTGTGTGTGTGTGTGACAGTTATGACAGCTCTGACAGTTATGTTCATTCCACGTTTGGAAAACAGATTCACAGATGGTGTGAGAGATGGTATGCATGAAATTATATCTTCAGTGCTTCTGTCCACAACCAGCGCTGCATGTTGACTGTAGTATTAGACCCAGTCAGTGGTTACACAGCTACACTTATCACCACTACAGCAGTGCCATGGCAACCTGGGTAATGTGCTTAACCTGCACTGCCTTAGGAAATATCCAGCTATGTAAATGGATAAAACATTAAAATGTCAACTATGAAAATCTATGTAAGTCATAGACAAGGCCCCCCAAAGCAAAAAAAAATTAAATATCAATGAGGAGTTGCTTTGCTCCCTGTTCATAAATTCTCCTGCGCAAAAAAAAATTGAACATGAAACATGTGCCAAAGGGAATTGTTTTAAGATTAGGCCCTTCCTGATCAGACCTCAGACTGCACAAAATGGCTCTTGATTATTCCCGGCAATATGATAAAGCTTCGCATGTTCAGCACTGATTACATTTACATTCCTCTAATCGGGACCCCACAAACGGCGAGGGGCCCCAGCTGACTCGGCCTCGGCCAATCGCAGCCGGCGGCCTCCCCTCGATGCCCCGCCCCCCGTTTTCGGAAAGCCTGTTCCTGCGGTAATGTCCTGTCATGGTGGGTTTTTAAACTCTAATCCCCTCTAATCAGCTATCTGCAGGGGGAGGATAATCACTGTGATTGGCTGCGGCGGCTTGTTGGGCTCTGATTACCGTTCGGTGAAACGTGTGCTACCGGGGCCCTGGTTCGAGAGTTCCTGCTGGCAGCGCGGCCTGACTCCTTTCTCTGTGCCCGGATTAACACGTTATTATCTGCTCCCCCAGGGTGTCACAGAGAGGCTGCTGCCGTAGCCCAGGTAAGGCCCAAAAACGACTACCACGGCCCATATCCGGAAACTCCTGCAGCCTTTTATGCGCACATTTGACAAATTAGCACGGATACGTGGTGTAGTACCGGCTGCATGTCCCTTGCCACGTGCCAGTTGCACACACTGATGTCGGTACTCTAATATTGGTACTGATTGCTTTGTAATAACAGAGACCCCCTGGTTCAGAGACTTCAGTGTTCAGGCTGTGAGATGAGGGGAGACAGCCAAAGGAGTTACTGCTAATGGGAGGCAGGGTTAGGTCCTATGGGGAGGATACTGTAAGCCGGTGTGCCATGAATTATTGTATGGATCATTATCTGTGAGTATTAATGCATTTCACGGGGAAATGATTATAATGTTGATGGGATAGTGGTAAACTGTTAATATATACCATGATGGACAATTAGTGCTAAGCTTGCTCTATGATTACTTTTCCAATAGGCACGGCTTTACAGCAGTAATTGGCAACATCATCCTGTTCTGTTAATCTGTGCCATACTGGTTGTCTGATGTTTAAAATTCCTTGTCTCTGTAGGAGATGTGGTTTGGCCCAACAGGGTGTGGTTGGGTACCTCTTGGGAGGGGCAGCTGTTTGCCCATCTGCGCCTTTAACACATCCACATCCTTTTTTAAAAAATTATTTTCACTAGTCCTGTAAGATCATTGAACTATAATCACAATCACAGAGTGCCTTGGTCAGCATTTCCAAAAAGCTTTGCAACTCCATCTCTCCCTCCTGCTGGTGCGGCTCATGCCTATGCATTTCCCAGCAGGGAATAATGGAGCGACAGAAAAAAAAAACACAACCCACTTACAACCCCTGACCACCCCTGATGAATTTATTAATAGGCCTGGTTTTGATTCCTTATGTTATGTCGCCAAACCCACGCTGTGCCGGCCCAGTGTTTCCGAGTCGCAGAATTGTTCTGCCTCGCTAAAGCTGCATGGCCGCCAAGCAGGCTTCCAGCACAGCTTCGGTCAAATATGTAAACAAGATTTGAGATTTCCACTTTAGTGAACTGTACGCTTTTTGCCACAAGTTGTCCACTTTGTTGTGCATTTGACACCATTGCAAGGGCCATGCTGTCATGAGCTGTACACTTTTATGTGTGTTGCACAGTGTTTGTTGGGAGTTCGCTACATCGTTGTGAGTGTGAGAGTGTGCTGCTAGTTGGACACTAAACTAAGGTTAGAGGAGCTGAGAGATGTGGTAGTGTGTGCTGTTATAAATAGTTCACATAAAAGCTGAAAAAATACTTTAATTTCATGTAATGATACAATGAAAAGTAAAAAAAGGCTCAAGTGCTATTTTGCTCCTTAACTTGTAATGGCAAACACAAAAACATTTTGTATTGATCCCTGCTGGCTCTTCATCAGGTGAAGTTCCGCGGGGATCGAAATGTGGTCTCGTTTGTTGATGAAATACAAGTTTTGTGAAACAGTGTGTTTTCCTGCACCCTGCCAGTCAAACTGATGCAGAGAAGTGTTCAAAAGTGAGACATTCTCAACTGAGAATGGAGTTAAAATTTTCATGAGGATGTTTGGGGATTTTTGATGTTGTTGTTTTTTCATTTAAAAGTAAAAGATATTAATAAAATTGTATTTTTTAGTTATTTAATGCTTCCTTCTGTTGTCATTTTGCCAATTTCTTGGAACCTCAGCTCATGTTAACAGCTTGGTTAGCTGTAACATTGTCATTACCACAATACAACAGACAGGGGAAAAAACGTTTCATTCCACCTCTAAAGACTCTCCCATGGTAAGGAAATATCAAGTTTGGTTTCAGTGTCACAGGATAATCATTTCAAAACTAAGATTTGAAGGGAGAAATTTCAGGCAATCCCTACACCAATTAACTTAACTGAGACAAACTGCTCCCATCCACAACTGTAAAAATCCCACTTATGACTTCCTTTCTGTATCAGCTTTTCACATAATCCCTCCTCCAGCCCCCCCTTTTTTCCCCTGTTTAAATGTCCAAATGGGGGAGTCAATAACCTCAGCCTGTGACCAGGTGTAGTCCCTTTGTCAGACTTCAAGCCTACATTAAGTGCTATATACCTTCCTCAGTCGCAGCTCGTAATCGGTGCAGATCAAAATCACACAAAGGGAACATCTGAGGGGGGCTAAAAGCATTCCTCACCAGAAAATGAACAACTCTTGGTGCAAGGGAGGGAGGCAAACCAAAAATAATTTTACCGCAGAAACTCGATGTGCTGATAGAGATTAAACAGGACAGATGGAAACATTCCCCTTTATCTTGCAGTTGAGAGAGCACAAATTACTGAGTGCTCACTGGCATCCTCTTTGCTTTTCTAACCAAACACAGAAATGTGTGCACACAAGCATTTACGTGCGTGTCTGTGTATTTGTCTACATGAATGTAGGTGGGGTTGGGCACTGTGTGTGTGTGTGTGTGTGTGTGTGTGTGTGTGTGTGTGTGTGTGATCACACATTCACACGCTGTAATTTTCAGAGATCAAAACAAGGCATGTTTTAGTTCAAAGACTGCAGGATCCAGCTGAGGGAGTGTAGCTATATACACATTCTGAGATGGGTGTCAGAAAGTTGCTCAGAAAAAGAGGAGAGAAGCAGATGTTTGCATGCACAATGCAAACACTACCAGAGTTAGGGTACTCAGTGACTCCCACCTCTGACCAAATACCGCATTGTTTCTGAATGGGGAAGGGTCAAGCTACAGTGCAGAATCTTGAGGGAAGTTAGGTATGAAAACACCTGTCACAGTCATGTCACGTGGGTGAATCCTTTCTGATTGGTTGAGCGACAACCCTGTTGCCTCCTTTGTCTCTGAACTCATTTTCCGCGGGCAGGTCTTTCAGTTTCAGGGTTGAGGCGTCCCCCTGTGGTCAGCATTCGGGACTCCATCAGTCTATCAGTCACTCTCACCCAATCACCAAATCAATCAATCAAGCAAATATCACGTCTTCCTACGGGCACTTCCGCGTGGGCACATTACAGAGGCACATCAGCCGTCCAACTGACAGCTGGTCTTTAATCGAACCCGGCGCACCACTCCGGAGCAGCACGCACTGCTATTTTGGACACGAAACGGATCTGGGGGCGGATCGCTCTGAGCGGCTAATTTTCAGACCAGAGATCAGTTAACAGCTCACTGCACAGGCGGAATTGCAATTTCTGTTCGACTGAAAGGCAGCCTCTGCAGGGCGGCTCGAGACAGAGATCAAGAGGCCCTGACCCACGCACCTACTGGAGAATGTGATAAACTGCAGTCAGGAGAAGGACTACCCAGTCCTCTCCATGGCAACTAACCCAGGATGGGGCCTGAACAGCACTCGAACTGGCAACCACCTTGGTAGGAGGTAGTCATGGCACCAGCAAGGCCTAGTGAGGGAGAGAGAGCTGGCTCAGAGCTGATATGTCTCGCAATACGTACGATTCCAGGTGGGCCACTGCTGTTATACCCCTGGGCAAGATACTTACCCCACAGTGCCTTAGTAACTATCCAGTTATAGAAATGTGCAACATATAATAATGTAAGTTATGTAAGTCACTCAGAATAAGGGTGTCTGGCATGCAAATGTACATGTGGGACACAATGGGACATAAATGGGCAACCAATCAAATACGAGTGTTAAGCCCACAAGGCCAGAAACCCACACCAGAAGAATCGTTAAGTGCCTCAAGAGGTGACATCACCTTGTGTAACAGGTTAAGTGCACTCATAAATAAGCCCCATTAACCTGCAAAGTCTTCTGGGAAATTCAAAGAAACACAATCCTTTCCCTCACTGGGTTGTGCAAGATTACTTTTCCTCTACAAAAGACAGTCATTGCTCTAACTGTTCTTCTTTTCTCATTTGGAGATATTTTTACTCATGAGAGCATGTCTGAGAAAAGGATATGTAGGAGGAGAGTGTGAGCTAGATCTTACGACCTTATTTTTCACATCCTTACTGTAATCTAAATGACACTATGGTGTCTCTTTTTTCTGGAGAGTTCTTTTTCCGTATGATGGGAACATCACCTGGACATCAGAATTTGCCTGCAGACACCAATCCAATCATCCGCGTGAGCGCCGTGACCATCTGCCGGCCCTGGTTACTAGCGCCATTACCACACTGATGCATTATGGGCCATTTTGGAGACAGGTCTGGGGGGAGCGAGGGAGACGGCAGCTGGAGACCGTGTTTCCGTTTAATGGTCATTGCCTTTTTGGAATGGATTTTGAGCGTGATTCAATTCTAGCCTCTCTCTGATCCCCACGCGCACAGACCGCTGTGCGCAATCGGTCAGCCTGAATTCCCTGGGACGCCGAGGTGATGGCTCTGCCGTCTACAGCGGCTGTAGGAAGCACAGAACCTGCACATCAGCACTTTGCTGGCGTGTTGCCGGATCACCCTGCTGCATGCTTAATTTTCGTCTAACTCGGCTCTTTCTTAGTTTGGTTTAATTGAGCTATTTATTGAATACCTTTCTGGGTTTGACATTAGTAGACAGGCAGTCATTAGTTTACATACTACATTTACATTTTGTCACTTAGCAGAGGTCCTTATCCAGAGTGACGTACAGGATGGAGTACATTTAACGTCAAATTTATGTTTTTTTCATCCAGCACATGCTCTTATCTGGAGTGACTCCCAAAGTGAAGCATAAGGTGCATCCAACAAAACACAAAACATTACACAAACAAGGACACCACCAACCACACACGCAAAAGCCTGTGTCAAACACACAAGGCTGAGGCCACACTTGCACACCTGGCCCAACACACAACTGCTACCCAATATCCCCTCAGAGGAGTGTACCATTCCAACACAAAACCAACATACCCTAAAGTAAAACTACCACACACAGTGGATGGGATTAGTTCATTCAGTTAATTAACAATATCAATATGGGATAGTGATGTGACAGGGCCTCCCCCAGAGACCTCCTTTGATGGACTCTCATAGATAGACTCCCTTGTCTTTGCACAACTGTCTTTGCCAACTTTGTACAGTCTTCGCCTTAGTCCTTGGTCAAAATAACATTAGTGCTGTATCCAGAAAAGTGTTGTACTCGCAAACAGACACAGCTAAAGGTAGTGTGTCAACTTATTTCTGGTCATTTCAGTCCCTTTAGCAGATTGAGTAAAGCAAATTGGTGTTCGATTTAACTGAGTGAGATTAATCAGGCGCTCAATCAACTGTTTTAGGGCCCTGAACAATGGAATTGATCCACTAATGAGACTGCACTGAGACGGCTGCCTAGCATGATGGAGGCTAACTCTGCGGTAAACTTTAGCATTGACCCTCACCTATCTGGAGCAACTTGACAACTGGTTATCCAGTCAGCCGTAGACCTCTAAACTCAGTGCAGGTCAGCACAGTTTACAAACTGTAAAAGGCTACAAATGTGCAAAGTCTGACTATATAAAGTCTGTAATAAAATCTGAGTGATCAAGGTTCAAGGTTGCAGGAGCTTTTTTCCTTTAGTGACAGAAACAATGTTCTGCGGTTGAGTATCCAAATGACAAAATTAGATAATTTATTATTATTCAAAGGATAGAATACCACTGCATGGAAGAGGTGAATGGCAAGGGATTAAATAAGACATGATTTCTCTTTGAATATTAAACCCTGACTACTTCAATTTGACTTTGATGACAGTACCGTTTAAACACATTTGTGGGTAAACTTCCTCAAAATGTTCTAAGATGCAAGCCATGTAGAAAAGAAGTTGTCTTTGAATGCAAAACACAGTGAGACGGCAGGAGCAGAGGCCCATTTAAGTTCATTTCTCTGTGTAAGCAATGGACAAATTGTAATCAAGTGTAACCTGCACTTTTGTCAAAAACATTTAAGGAAGCATTACATAAACAAAATCATCATTCCATTATATATTTTCTTGTGGCATAATATTCACAGGTCACTCTGTCGAGCAAAGTTACCGAGGGTTTCCCAACACTTCTTGGGTCCTGGCAGAGAGTGCCTTGGCAAAGGCATCAGCACAGAGTGGTCAGTTTGTCTCTCCCCAAAGCTGACGCAATGGCCAGGTGTTACTGTTCTCTGATGTGATAATGTTGAAAGTCTCTGCATATTTTCTGCAAGTGAAATAGCATGCTCAGGTGTGCTCGTTTGGCTCCTAATGCAGCTCCAGCTTTCGGCTGGTTGCGATTTCTCAGCTGTACATTCAAATAACATCCCGAGTTTTCTATGTGTGATTGGGACCAGTAACCAAGCGTATAGGTCAAAGCATATACAGGGCTGACACAGAACTAACAAACCCACAAAATACTGCGCATGCTGAGATTGACCTGTGTCTGTTCAACCTTTCTGCTTAAAAGTTATTGTGAGTGCGATATACACATTCTGATGATTAATTTTACTGTTTTTTTTTATCTAAACTTGAACTTTTTTTAGCTTAACTTTTTTCTGCCTCCTGATAGAGCTGACAGAAAGCATGGTGCATTGTGATTGATTCTCTGATAACTTTGAGCAGCAAGTAAGAAAATCAGATGTCCTTTAATTCAGCCAACAGAAGCCTGAAATGGATGCAAAGGCATTACGTCACATGGACAAAGAATCATCAGAGGACAATGACGTCCCCTGTGTAAATCCTCTGGAGTCTGTGATTTACTCATCTTTTTTCAAACAATTCTAAATCTCAACTTTAAAAGCCTTCCACAGCAAAGACTGGAGTTTTAGCATAGGGTGACAACACAGTGCCTCAGAAAGAGTTAAAGGCACTCTCATTGCATTTCTGAATCATCCAGGACCAGAGCTGTGAACTTGGCTTTCCACCAGTCAGACCGAAGGGGGTCAGACGCTGTGGATGTTGACATCACAATCACCTCCCGGGACACTTAGCGAGGACTGAGAATGGAACACCTTCACTGTTAGAACACTCCTGACACAAACCAGCTGAGGGAAAACACTATTCCAACCCCGTCTTTCTTCTCGAAGACCTCAACTGCTGAAAACCAGCTGGTTCAAAAACACTGTGTGTGCCTCGCTGCAATTAAGCGGCATGTGTTGCGAGGGGCACAACAACAGAGCTCTCATTCTTATGCTGTCAGTGCCTGCAGATGGACTTGTGTGGTGTGCTGGGACACTTATTCCTTCAGGGAGCTGTTGGGGTGATGTCACAGACACTTGCACATAAGGCATTCGGACGGGGGATCCCCAGAGGCTGCTACCCCTTCCCCCCACTGTCTCTAAGCTAAGCAAGTCATCTGCCAACATTGTGCAAATGGAGCCACGCTGAATCAAGATAACAGCTAAACTTGGCTGTGTAAAGCACATATTAGATATCGCTTCACATCAGATGGGTGACAGACCTCTGTTTTAATGCTGTACTTACATTATAGCCGCGGTGGTGAGCTGCATGGTCCTCTGCTGAGCTGTACAGAGTGTAGTGTCAATATGAGGTTTGCTTTGACTTTGCTACCTCTTCAGGCTTCTTCCAGCCTGTTTAAGCATCAGGCGGCCTGCCTTGATGCTTTTCATACCGCCTAGTTGAAAAATGGACAAAATAGCTGCTTGGATCCAATGATTCTGTCATTATTTTCAACTGCACTCACATTTACATTTACTTATTTAGCTAATGCTTTTATTCAAAGTGTAAATATGACCATCACATCACAGTGCCAGGACAATTTGCCAGGGGTGGTAGGGCAGTTTGGCTGGGGTTCCCCTGTCACACCACTCTCAGGTACCCGCAAGCTGCTTGGATGGCGTCAGCTGAGTAACTCCTATCATCCAATGAGCGCCCACTCCACTGCAGTGTGCTGTTTGACTTGTGTGTCAAATGAGTTTCTCAGAGAATTGCTTTCACCTTGCCTTAACACTCTTGGAAAAGGGCAGTTGTTGGGGTGAGACAAGTTTAATATACAATTATTTAATAAACAATTCCACAACAGGGTTGCATGAAGGGGAAGAAACATTAAAAAATAATAGTAAGCTAGTATTCATCAAGGCTGATCTGGGTCAGTGTTTATGGACTTGGTTGGACCTTCAGCATGCAATGTGCTGAATAGAAGAGATGGAGGAATAAAATTTGAGCAGGGGCCTCTTACCAGTTGTCTGCATCTGAAAGAGTGCAACTTTCGTCTTACCTGCTAAGTTGTCTTAACTGTTGTCTTAACTGGTAAGTGTCTTAACTCTTACCAGTTGTCCCTGGTTCTCTTACCAGGGGATTCTTTTGGTCCAAAGTATGAGGTTTAGATGATTATAACTATAGCAGCTTATTATTATTATTATTATTATTATTATTATTATTATTATTATTATTATTATTATTATCACTGTCAAGACTACAGGTTTGTGATGCCCCCATTTGGATATCATAAACAGAAAAACAGGTGGAGGGTGAAGGAGGGATGCTGTGAACAGCTGACATGGAAAGGAAGTGGTAAGTGGGATTTTCATACTTGTGGATGGGACCAATATATGTAGGTGGGGTTAACTGTATAGGGATAGTCTGAAAATTCTTCTCCCACACCTTTGTTTGGAACTTCAACTCATCAAATAGGGAGCCACATCCGCAATGGTGAGTCACATCTGAAACCAGGCCGTCAAACCTGGAGATCCAACTGCAGTCTGTGTGTTGCGTGGAGGAAAAAACAGCAGCATCTATTGCACTCGACAAAATTTTAACCTGGATTAAAATGGATTAAGCCTCGGAGTGCCAGGCTTTCTAATACGGATTCGTGTTGAGATTCAGGCACAAAATGAGAATGACGGAAGTCCACACTCATCATTAAGTAATTTTTATCCTTGTGTGACACACAGAGATGTTTCGGTCCTGCATGCAAATGAATGTATTAATGCAAATTGATGCAAATATAGTCAATGCGCCAAACTGAAGTTTGTTTTTTTTTTTGTTTTTTTTTCTTGCCCTGTGAGGGTCTTCAGTGCTAAAACACATCCAGGAGCCAGGCTGCCGCGCAGTGTGCAAATAGCTCACATTGTACACTGCAGGGAAGTGTTCATAAAAGCATTGTCTCTTAGGCATTCATTTGTCTATCCAAACTTTGTGAAAGACCTTAACTTTTCATCTACTCACAAGATTTCCTTTTTTAGAATGAATGACAATCTTTTTTTATGCACCAGTTTTATTACGCTTGATGTTGCATTTCTGATCCACGACGTTACATAAGAAAACACTGCTGTTTTTTTAGTCTGTTCACATGTTACGTGTTAACATTCAAAATAGTCAGGGGTGTTCCACGCACATAGCGTGTTGATATGTGATGGAGATGTCTGTCCATCAATACACACACGACCAAACAAAAAAAACCTAAACTTTCACAGACATGCTGATCAGAGGCTCAAAACAACCAGTTTTGAGCCAGTAAATCCTCTCTGTTCCCTCATAAAGTTTTAAATGAATCGGCCTACTGGAGAGAGATCGCACAGAAACTGCGTGTGTTTGGGAACCATTTCCCTTCTCATCTCTGAGTATGATGTGACTCACGCTGTGAAAGTATGGGGTGTGTGTGCGTCTGGGGGGGTGTCCCGCCTGTTAATGAGACACTCGTAATGGCTGCAGTGGGAAAGTGGGAGATGTTCAGCTCTGCATGTGTTCGCAGAGCCCTTTCTCTTACACAGAGTGCGGCGGCCTCCAGAGAAACCGCACGTCCCTCCCTTTCTTCCTTCTTTGGTCTCATAAGCTGAGAGCTACAATAGCTTCAGAGAGGGACAAGGACGGGACTCGTTTTAGTGAGTAAGCGCTTTAAAAAGAGGAAATTGTGAAGACTTGTTGAGCGTGCGGTAGTAAGGCACCCTGCGGTATTCACGGTCCTCAGTCGAGCTGGCAGACAGCTTTGTTTGGCTTAGTCGAGCTTCTGAACTCGGTGCTTTCAGGACAACCCCAGCGTCCCATTATCGGGCCTCTTTAAGACCATAAAGTCTTCAAAAACACTCAGGCTTCAAAAATAGCTACGCCACAAACCAACTGCTTAAAAAATAAAAAGTCAAAAAGGTTTTATGAAAAGATAATGGCAAACAAGATAAGACTAATGGATTGATTCTCGATCATACGCTGTAAGATCTAATGGATTTCAATCATGGCATGTGCCATATCCCATTCCAGCATCTCTCTTCCTCTCTGTTGTGTTCGGCCCTATTGGAAAATGAGATATACAGGCTGCTGATCACAGATTCCACTGTAGTTGTCCAACCAGCTCAGGGCCTTGTATTGCAGTAGCAGTCTTATAAGAGTTTACAGCAAAATAATAAACAAGATTGTCCAAAAAACCACTGCAATTACTGCAATCGCATTAGCCAATAGAGTAGATATGAATTTCCATACAATCAAAGACTGAAGGTTGCGTGTGATGTGATTTCAGCAGTATTTTTGTTTGGCTTGGAGTCTGATGAAGGGATCACACCTGGCTGTGGGCTGAGGTTGTTGACCCCCTGTGTGGACATCAGAAACAGGAAAAGGGGGGGAGATGGGGTAGAGGAGGAATGCCATGAACAACTAAGGCAGAAAGGAAGTGTTGAGTGAGATTTTTCACAGCATAGGGATTTTCTGAAAATTCTCCAAACTTCAGATTGTGACAATATGTTTTGCATGGGTCCATGACCAGGCACAATGTGTGGATTCAGATCCAGTGGCAGTGCTCTGGAGACCCACTGCTGACCACAGCTGGTTGCCAAGCACGTATGACGCATGGCTTCAATTCAATTTCAATTTCACCAAATTTGGAAATTTTTTCATCAAAGTAAATGCAGTCTGGCTTGGTGCGGTAAATGCAGTCTGGTGTGACAGAAGCCCAAAAGACATGCTGACAGAGGTGATCTCTGACATGAAAGGGAAATAACACATAACCCAGGGCTGGACTGACTCAAATTCCAGGTCCTCTGTGTTGGGCAGGGCTGTGCATATCCTGAACCAGTGCTCATATTAAATCACTGTGTATGGGGATCCTGATTACAGCATCTGCCTTTACACAGTGATGGCAGAGTGAGGTCTCATGAACCCTGAAAAGGGCGGAGCTATGATTTCCTATCAGTGGCTCACTGATTTGAAAGATGAAAAGCAAAGTATTTTTTTAATTGGTTAATGAGTTGTTGATTGACAGCACACAGTGTAAACCCTGTAATGAATCCTAACTTTCCCCTTGCCGCTGTTCTATTAGCAAATCCTTACTCAATAGGTGTCCGAACTAAATAGAGATCTCTCCCCTTGCATTCAGCTTATCACTCAATTGCGGCCTGAGCCAAGAATAAATGGACCAGAAGAACCCATCCATTTAACCCTCTCACCTTCGCAAACATCAGCGTTGTGGCTCAGAGGTGTTTCACACAGCCCAAAGCTAACACAGTGCTGCAGGCTGAGCCTCAGAAAGGCAACAGATTTTTATGGCATGTCTCCACTTCATAACAGAGGTGCAGTTCTTGATGTACAATGAACACAAAGCACCATGGGAGACTGAGTTTATGGCCCATGACAAGACTCCCTGGATCATCATGGATGCATGCTGCTGAATAAAAATAAAGGGCCTCATCTACTTAAACCGGCGAGGATGTGTTTCCATGGCCTCCATGACCACATATGGTGAGTTTGCACCAGATCACTTTCAAAGGCCTGTAGCATTACTGTGTGACAATATAAAATCTGCAAAGTCAGTAAGTGGGACTCACCGTGCATTTATACTGCTCTAAATTCGTCCATTATTTTGTAAGTGCTCTTTAATGGGTATGTGCTTTGGAATGTCCAATTAAGCATTTTTTGGGGGCTGTTTTCTTGGCTGTTTTCTCTAGGAAAACATATTTCTGGGAAAAACACATCACTTCAGACACCAGTTAAAAGACATTACATACAGATGTTAAATTATAAACAACATCCTATGGTGAGGTAAATGCTAGTTAACTCACTCCATTGGTTATTTAATGCACAGGCTGGTTGCCCCCACTCCTCTGGTTTAGAAGTGAAACCGGGTCAGGGCACACTCACATACCCTCTCTACCACCCTGTGCCACAAGGTGAGAGCTACAGGAACCAATTACTATCAGACGCGGGCGGTGTGAATCTGGACTTTCTTAGTCTGTCAAAAAAGAGGGAAAACAGGAAAACAAACAAGGCTCTCCTGGTCCTGGAGGTCCTGGAGGAGAGGCAGGGCAAGTTAGAGGAGACTTTAAAAAAACACTGGCTCAGACAACTGCAAAAGTCCCTGACAAACACAGCATTCCTGTAGGGTTCATTAACACATTCTGGACAGAGTTGTTTATTAGGGGTAACTATGTTAGGGGACTAATGCCAGGCTGCTGCAGTCCGACATGACATGCAATTCTTATGCAGAACTGGAGGCCAGTGGCACTGACATATGCTGACTACAAAATTCTACAAAGCCTTCAATTACAAGCTGAGGTAACTGAAGAGATCACCAAACCCAATGAGTCATCTGTTCCATGTCTCAATTCCAGAACCATCTCACTGGTTGTAAAAGTCTGGACTGCAGGGAGGGTGACAGAGAAAGGCTTCCTTTGCATCAGTGTGAATGAGCTTCACGTAACACAAGCTGAACTAAGACCAAAGGCAGGAGTGCCCGGAGCAAAGAGGGCTTGATGTTTGTCAAGGGTGCCCTGAGCCACTCTGCTCTCTGCGAACCCACCAATGGCTCCTCCTCCTCCCCCACCCCACCCCCGGTGGTGGAAGATGTCCCAAATTCAATCCATTAGAGCGTTTGTCCATAAATAGAAATGCTAATAACACAGCGATCGGATCAAACCCTCACTATTTTTTCCCCCTGGAGTATGGTATGGTAATGGAAAAGCCTTTTTATGACTCTTTATGCACTCTCATACATAATTCATTCCATTTATTATAAAAGGGAGTGTTTTGTGCAAATTGATCAATATTTAAAATGCAAAATGCTGAAAGCGTACAGCACAATACATCCAAAATGGGAAGGTAAAATTACCATGACGAGATTACCAGCGTACATGTGTTTCCTCCTGGATTCGCATGCAGTGGCCACCTTATTGCGTTAACTGCACGCAATCGCAGTTTACCGGGCTGATTAACCTGGCATATCACTCAGGCTAGCCCCTCACCTCCGCAGCACACTCACGTGTCGGAACCTGCGAGAGTAAAGCAAAACGCAGCTCTGCCTTGCAGGCAACACACGCACTTGAATCTCGTTCCGGTATGATTCAAGCCCTAAATGTTGCATGCCGTGACATCCATGTGTTAGCGCTGTGCTCATTAGAAGCTCTCTCGGAGGGCGTAAATGGCGCCGGTGAGTGTAAGTGGGGGCGTGACACCCACGGTAAACAACACTCGCCCCTGGGCGAATCCGCTCCCGATCTCTCCTCCGCTTGCCACGGCCAATGGGAGGCAGACTCATTTTACGGGGGAAAAAATAGAAGAAGAAGCCAGCGGCCCCGCTCTTCCCACAAAACCATTTCCGCCGCCGCATCACGGGGCATCCTGCCGTGGAGAGTGACAGATATGGGCCGACGTGTAAAGAGCCGAACGGGCGAAGACAGCCGTGAGGAGCTCATGAAAAAACATGAAACGCAGGCTGCATTCCGAAATAATTCAGCGTGGAGCTATGTTAATGCAAACTGTGGTGGAAATGAATTTGTATATGGCGCTAGATATAGAATTCATTGTCTATCCTGTGCATATATATGTGTGTGTGTGTATATATTTAATATGTATATGTATGATGAGCAATGCGTGTACATTTGAGCCGGTAGTGCAGCCCCCAGGCTAAGCCAAGGGATGTTTAGTGCCCTAGAAGTGATGTATATGGAAATAATAACTAGCTCTGATTGGTGGAAAGGCAGGCCAGAAGAAAAGTGTTCTGATTTGTTTGTATGGATCCATGGTGGACAGAAGAGACACTACCCATTATGGGCCTAACGAACCTCTACTTTCCATCACTGCCGACTGGAGAGCTTGACAACTTTTATGCAATGCAGACCAGATGGAATAATGTACTTTGGACACAACGCTAAAGGGAACACTGTTCTCCTATTTGTATTGAAGTAGATAAGAGCATCTGCTCAGCAAATACTGGAGAATAACAAAGTGAGAATAACCACTGCAATGGTCTCTGAATTTCTGAGATGGAACACAGGCTGGGCAATGGGCCAGGCCTTCTAAATCCATGCAAAGGGAGAGCCGGCGCACCCTGGCAGACCAGCTTTGGAGAAACAGAGAGAAGGCTGCGTCAGGATTGCCCCTCTCATAAGCAGCTCAGGCCAGCCTGTAAGCTTTTCGATGCCTGGTCCTGCTCGGAGAGGTCAGAGATCAAAGGGAAAGGACAGAGCAGGCGTCACTCTTGCGGTCACTCACATCAGTACACAAGCGGCCAGCTGGCTTATCGTCTGCTGAGCTAGCAGGAAAGTGAGTACATTTAGAACTTCTTATGTTACGAGTTTGTTCTGGGTAAAAACCTAAAGCGACCAAATGATGCCTCACAGTTACAGGAAATCACCAATCAACAGCCCATCCCAAGCTGGGGTCCCGTTACAGCCAATAGGAAAAGCTGGTTCCGAAGCAAAGCATTAATAGCAAAGTTAACATACGCCGTGTGTTGGGTAACTGGTTGGAATGGAACACTGCGAACTGTGTGTGGAGACTCCCCAAGTCCAGTTCACCTCAGAGATTTAGCTGGCTAGCTTTGTGCAAAGAAGAGAGAACAGATGATCAACAGCAATTCATTAAAACACATCTACCAATATAGCATACTTCTATAAGTTTCAAAAAAGCATTACATGAAGTCTGACCTTAACCAGATGCATTAACAACAAAAGCAAAGTGATGGAGAGATGTGGCTTGATTTCCATTTTCAGCCTTACAGGAAATGGCCAGCAACCTGTAGCTTCTCTCTAACCAACATAACCTCAAAATTCATGTTTGTTAATACAAATGCTTTCTCCTACACCACTTAAATCGCCAATGGAAGTGAAAGCTTTGGTTTCATACTTTATTTACAAAAATGTATCCAGTTCACATTGAGAGAGGAAACTGTGAAATTGTTTCATACTTATTTAAAGTCATTAATCATAGGATTCGCACTCTATAAATAGTATATTAAGACAGAGCACACACACACATACAAGCCCCTGGATTCCACTCATTTCTCAAGTGAAAACTGCAAATTACAGCAAATATCTTGCATCTGATACTTGAGTTCAAACGAAGATCGATAGCCTGCGAATGAACAGACATAAGGCTTCTGTAGGCTCGTGCAGTCCCTCAGGGATCGACCGGCCGCTCCATTTTCCAGCGTATCAGCCTGCTTGCAATTCAGTATCATTACGCAGACATGGGCAGTCTTGCGTAAAGCAGCTTGTTTACTGTTGCCTATTGATCTCCGTGTTTGCCATTGGTTTAATCTGGGTTCTTAAAATTGCTGCTGCATGTCTTTGGAGATGCACGCTCACACACGCAATTACACTATCGCGTGTTTGCCAAAACCGGGGATGAGAAAAGAATAATAAAAAAAATAGTTTTACCTAATGTAGCAATGGTAAAAAAAGGGTATATTCACAGTTTGTTTGCCAGGATGATAACAGAAAAAAGGATAAATGCTACAACAATATATTGAAGTTGCTTAGCAGACCTTCTTATCCAGAGCGATTCACATACCTTATTATTTTTACATGTTATCCATTTACACAGCTAGATGTTTACTGAAGCAATTCAGGTTAAGTACCTTGCTCAAGCGTACAACGGCAGCGCCCCCTTGGGGGATTAAACCAGAAACCTTTGCATTACAGGCCCTGATTCTTTACCGCCACACTTTCCTGCTGCCAACACGAAATGTTCCCGAAGAGCAACAGCCCTAGTTAAAGCGAAAACAAGTCACAGAGTGGAAAATACATGTGACCCACGCTACAGCGTGTGTTACACGGAATAATCCACGGAATATTCCGGGTTGCGAATATATGCCACATTTCTCTGCATCGTGCCAGGAGGTGGGGGGTTGAACTATTTTCCCATTAGAATGCTCAAATCGCGCTCAAGGAAATAAGCGATTGAGCACTGGGAATACTAAACAGCGCGGTACTTCTGCTAGTGCCAGATGAGCGTCTGCCGAGACGTGCCGTCTGCGTGCTTCATCATTGAATGTCGAGGCTGTTCAGGCGCCTGAGCTCGTCGATGTCTACATGCTTTTCTCGGAGCGCACGCTCCTGCTACTACTTAAACATTGCTTGCTGCGAAGATAAGAGGCCCCTGTGAACTGCGTCAGATGTGAACGGGCCACGATTCCAGGCTTCCTGCGATCGCAGTAAATGATGGCTTCAGACAGGTTTTGGGACAACGGAGGGGAATGGGGATGTTCAGACGTGCAAGCTTTACACCGCCAGTGTTATGGCCGCTGTCACTTGAAGGGAAGGGAGAATACAATGGGTGTGTCGATTTTAGCAGCACAGCCATCTCCAACCTGTGGAGAGTGGTGCATGCTCATCTTTTATGGCCTGTGTAGCCCAAGGCCAATTCTCACATCCAGTACACACAACAGAGCCTACTGCTCTTTCATGATCTGAGCACCCCAAGGTCCATTCTCACATCCAGTAGTACTACTGAAAACACTTTACATAACACTACCTGTGTAATTACCAATGCCAACAACTAAGCATTGTTCTTATGGTTTTCCATATAGTGCAACATGATTTTATGTGACAATGTTCTTACGTAACACTGCGTATATAGGTCTTACATATGGTGCAGAGGTTCAAGGCCATTGCTCCTGTTAAAGACATGCACACACATACAATCTGTTTCCTTACTACCTGAGTTCCATTAGGGTTGATGGAGTTTGTGAAATATTTCAAAAAACAGTACAAATAAAAGCAAGGCCACCTTAAATAATTACAGGAAAAATAAAACAATGCAGTACTGAAGTCTTGGCTCTGTGTTTCCACTATGAGAGAATGGTTGATTGGTCTGAGGGAGAAAAATGTGTCTAATTTATTCATCTCAAAGTGTTTTTCACACTGTGAAAATACATGTGTGACTTCATTTCCGTTGTTGTTTTTGTACAATTTTTTCAGTTTTGGACAGTCAATATATTAGTGATTATACTGTGTCTTAATAAGTGCAAATGACCTTGCACACTGCTACCTGCAATACTACAAACCCTGTTCCTATACAATAATAATGCTGTCATAATAAAATAAAAATGATGTTGTTCTATATACATACATAATTCTTTATTAAGCACTTCACAAACAGCACACAGAAACATTAAGAATGACTAATAATTGTTAAGATTCATAACGGAGTGTTCAACAGCATTCATAAGAACTTATACACATTCATAGCCATCTATTACTTGGGACATCAATGATAACACAGAACAAAATGACTTCTAACAGGGATTAAATGAGACATTCCTCTCAGGATTGGCAGGCCTGCTGCAATGTCACCTAATGTCACCTACAGTCCAGGTACTGAAATGCCAGCAGGGAGATTTGACTCTAATGTAATCTGCCGGTCGCTGGTACAGTACTCCTTCCAACGGCGTGGTCAGTACTGGAGTATACAAAGAGCTCCTGCCATTAAAAGCCTCGTCTTCCTGTTCAGTGACAAAGTGATCATTGATCCTCCGGTATCGCAGTTTTATAAAGTGACATAAAAACGTTGCCTCGGCAACCACGGGCCCGCCTGCCAGCTGGACAGAGCGTAGCCTTTTTCTCTCCCCAAAAATCTTTCCCAGCGATATTCTCAAGCCGCAGGGACTACGGTAACACCAGGGTGCCTCCGGCAAATCACGTCTCGCGTGCGCCTCACGTCTTCGCAGGACATCGCTCAACCGACCCCTGCAGTTGCATGGCCCCGCCTCCGCTGACCCGCGCGAAAACGCCTCCGGGGGCAGACGCAGTGTCTCGCCGGCTGCCCCCTGGCAACCGGCCCGTCAGCATTGGGCTCCAAAAATAGTTTTTGAAAAACACAACTTGCGCGTGTGGCCTGGTGACAGCACAGCCTCGCGCCTCGGGCGCTGCTCCCTGAACGTGGCAGTGAACTGCCTGTGGCGCAGCGCCGTGGGTGAGAAATTGGATCGGAAACCTAAAGGTCATGGGCTGAAATCCCAGGGGCTGCTGTTGTACGTCTGAGCAGAGCATATTTCCTGTCTGAATCACTTCAACAAACACCCAGCTGTATATATTAATATCATGGAAAAATGTATATGATATGAATGTTGCCCTGGACAAAGGTATATGCTAAGCAAGCCTATTATTTGGAAAAATGGACTGTAAAAATGTAGATTTTACACAGCAAATATATGTTTCATACATGTAGGAGATCTGAGGGTAGCAATTAGGGCTACTGAATCTTCCACATTTTGGTTCACTCCACCCGTAATAAGCAGCTTCTTGGATGCAATGATGCACGTTAACAATGATGCAATTTTAAGGCACCGTTTGGGTCATGAGTCATATGTAAAATGGCAAGGACTGATTCTTTCAGTTCTCAGTATGTGTGCCTGTAAAGCTGAATTGCAGTAATTCTTCAAGAAGAAGCGGACTTGGACATCAGCAAGGAATGTTAAACAGGAAGTACACTGGTGACAGGATGCATGAGGATCTGTCTCCAGAATGAAAAAAAAAATCCATTCGCAGATTACATAGCTTCCCAGAGAATGTGCCAAATTCCACGCACAGCACTTCAATCATATGGCAAAATTATCAAGAGAATGTACATGCCAAATTCCATGAAGAGCTCTCTGACCTTATGACACACAGTAAACAGAATGCAGAGTTATCAAACAGCACATGCTGTAATCTCGCCTGATCCACCTCCATTAAATCAAGTTCATCAGGGTCATTCCTGAAACTGGGGCATGATTATCCCTTACAGATCCCATATTGTGCATTGTCTCAGTCCAGTGGTGCATCAGGCCCGCCTTGCTGAGCCAGTGTTACACACATCTGGTGACAACCATGGGATTAAATGAGATAAGAATGCGTGGATTGATCCTAATTGCGGGGGAGGAGTGTTGCCCGTTTTCCATTTCTCCCTTGGGAAGCAATCTGACAAACAGAAATGCTTACTGCATGCTGATTGAGTGGGTGAATCAGCCATTATTTCTGATTGCTCACCTTTTGCGCATACATTATCTCAATTTAGAGCTTTGTTGCATCCAGCAGGAGGGGAGAGTGCTGTGCATAAATAAATAAATAAATAAATAAATAAATAAATAAATAAAAAAATTTAAAGTTATATTTTGAACAAATAAACAGTTGCTCATCAAAACTTTACAAATTAGGCACTGCTTCATCAGGAACCATTTGTTTGCCAAGTTGATTAAAACATTTATGCCAGGGTCAGTTTGTCTTAAAATATTAAATTCAGTGTGAAATTAAACAATTACTTCAGTCTGTCAAAATCAGTAGCCAGCACTGCATTCAAGAGGAGGTGTTCTAGTCTCTATTACTGCTAAAAGCCACCTTGCAACTCTGTCCTGCCTGATGGCTGAAGCTAAGCAGGAATTAGCTTGGTTAGTAAACCACCGGGTAAAAATGAGGTTGCCAATGGAAGTTGTACTGGTGGCCTTGTGGGGGACAGTCTTCCCTCTGGACCTTGCAGGAAACCAATGTCCCTGTGCAGTGATGGGGACACTGTGTTGTAGGAGGCTATGTCTGGATGAGATGTTAAACTGAGGACCTGATTCTCTGTGGTCGTTAAAGATCTCATGGCAATTACTGCAAAGAGCTGGGGGTCCCCCAGTGTCCTGACTACATTCCCAATCAGTTGGGTCATCTCAGTATCTCAGGGTTAATTGACTAAATTACTTCCCACTCCCAGGTCACCATTGTAAAAGGGTCAATTTACCCTATCTGCTAAAATAAAAGTTAAATAAATAAATGTACACGTAATATCCATCCATAAAAATATGTGCCCTCTCTCTGACGGTTATGTAAGCAGCCACCAGGCTAGTACTTTAATTGTTTTGTCAAATATATTTGTTTATTATTATTTCTTTTAGAATTGATCCAATTCTTCTGTTTCTCTCATGTTCGTGTTGTTTTTCTTCTGAATGTTAATAAAATATTCTACAGAGATCTGATTGGTTTCTCTACTATGTGTAAACATGGGTCCATTAGCTGGATAGATAGCTAAAGTTAGCATTCTCAAGCAACTGCATATTATACACAACAGTGTCTAAAGTTACAAATTTATCTGACATGTTCTTTTTTATTAACATACAGGCACACTGCAAGCATACTGTAGATAACAATCAACCAGCTAGTCCCCTCACGCTAACAACGAGAGTTTTTGGAGGGTGAGCTGAGTGTATTTTTAATCACACCTCTCCTGTTAATACTATTAAGACTTCTTAGGTCTGCTAACACTGCTTATAAAGGCAGTTAAGAATTCTAGCTTAGGATGGTAAGACTACTTCTTACAGCCAATAATACGTCTTTTTAAGGCTGTTACGACTTGTTGTTACGGCTGCTAAGACTTCTTAAGTGCTGTTAAATCTTCTTGTTAAGGTCATTAAGACTTCTTAAGGCTGTTGAGAATTCTTGTTTACAATGTTGAGTCTTCTTATGGCTGTTAAGACTTCTTTTAAGTCTGTTAAGACTTTTTGTTAAGGTTATTAAGACTTCTTGTTACAGCTGTTATGAACTCTTGCTTAGGATGGTAAGACTACTTCTTAAAGCCAATAATACGTCTTCTTAAGGCTGTTACGACTTGTTGTTACGGCTGCTAAGACTTCGTAAGTGCTGTTAAATCTTCTTGTTAAGGTCATTAAGACTTCTTAAGGCTGTTGAGAATTCTTGTTTACAATGTTGACACTTCTTATGGCTGTTAAGACTTCTTGTTAAGTCTGTTAAGACTTTTTGTTAAGGTCATTAAGACTTCTTGTTACAGCTGTTATGAACTCTTGCTTAGGATGTTAAGACTTCTTGTTAAGGCTGTTAAGAATTCTTGTTAAGGATGTAAAGACTTGAGGCATTCTGACTTGTTGTTACGGTGTGCCGACAGAACAAAAGCACTCTGTGGGAGCAGCACTCCTGGTTAGATGTCCCACCCTGGCAGTGGGGCGGACTTAAATCCAAGATCACCACAGCGAGGACCGTGACCTGAGAGAGGCGACGAGGGACCCCGTGGAAGAGGAACAGAGAGGCAACAAAGACACCTTCAGTCTTCAACGGCAAGGAGAATTTGCATAACTTACAAGCTGAACGTCTGAACTCACCATGAAAAAGGCCCTTGAGAACTCCGACGGCTTCAATAGCAACGGGGGATGAAAGCAGAAGAACTGTTTTACCAAGAGCGCATCGGAACATGATACGAGGCGCCTTACAGTATAATTTCTGATGTGCCGCGCATTTACCGAAAGCCGTGATAACGTAAGCATGACTTACCCGGTGCCAGGTCACACATATTATCACCCTGTAAGGAGCACAGGGCACATTCTCTGGGTTCGAGTAATTTCGCTTTTCTCCATCTGAAGAGATGGCTCAGAGCAATGTGCTGCTTATCACAGGTCTATTTCAGCTGGAAGTGCCTTTCTCATGAGCTGTGGTGTCCACTCCTGGTGCTGGAGGTCCACAGGGTTTTAGAGATAACTTTGAGCTGCTGGGCTGATTAGGTCCCGCAGAGGAAAGTTGGGTTTCTGTACACTAAATTTCAGCACTTTCTAGAACATACCTAGAGTGTGCAGACCACATGATCTAAGGCTGAGGAAAATGATACCACAGTCGTTCCCAAACCTGGTCCTAAAGTAACCCTGATTTTAAATCTGCTGTAGCCCTGGAGCAACCCTGTGTCAGCTGATTTTGGCTCCATCCGAGATCCTCGTAATTGGGTTTGTGTTATGCTAGGCGGAGGTAGCCCAAAGAGCTGGGAGACTCATTTTCTTTGGGGCCTCAGAAGATAGCAATGTGTCTGTGAAGGTGTGTTTGTGCTAGTAAAAGGGTCAAAGTAAAGACTCATCTTGTGGTTCACAATCAATTCATGTTAATATGTGGCCCTTGTAAACAAATTACTAATGCAAATTAGTATTGAACTTAGTGATTAATTGGGATGGGGCCCACAATAATTTATTTATTGAACAACTAATTAATCCTGAGTTCAACACAAATATACTGAATGTTTGTGTTTAACAAATGCTGAATATTCAGTATCATTATGAAAAATATCTTATCATGAGCATTCAATAAACCTCAGCAGGAAACAAATTATTTACATGTATACATTAGGAGAAAGACCTCTCAGTATGTGTTATGTTACACAGTATGAGTCAGTGGATATCCATGATATCAACAACGCACTATTAAGCACAGAGAAGTCCACCAGGTCCAAGATTCACTAGATGGTCACGGTCATAAAATCGGATGGTCCTCCGCAAATGTCACGTGCGCATTCGCTATGACCCATACATCATCTAACCGAAATGTGCTCTGTGCTTAACTCTGAATGACAAAACTAAGCAAGTGATCTTTTTGTTGTTTTTATTTTATATTTCCCTAACTGTCAGCAACGTTAGAACTTTGTTTGCTGTGCTAGCACCAAAAGATATACATACATGTGTTACTCAGAGTTAAGAGGTTAAAGGGTTGACTCAGGCTGTGTGAGAGAAGAACGTTTTATATCTAAATATCCAAAAGGTCTACCTGCAAGAATCTGTTACTGACGTCTTGCGTCTGCTATGTAGGTTAATTATTGCTCATCAAAGTCTCTTCTTGAAGTCACAGAATGCGCACCGCATTATATAATGTATTCTATAACGCTGATCGCACCTGACTGACCTGCGAAAATCGTGTTTCCTGTGCCTGTGTGTCCATCTGTAAATTAACGTCTTAAATATACCCTGTGTAACTTAAGACTAGAGAAAGATTCACGTTGCCCTTTTATGAACGCGGATGGGCATTTCCGATATTGAACGCCAAAGAAGACTGGACGAAATGCAGTATGGGACTTTGTGTGGTCAACACTCCTTTCATTAAGATATGTTATTTTTCCCGAGTGTTAGCTCTTAGTCCGTGAATCCAGATATTTTTTAACTTTATTTTTCAATGCCTGTGCAACCGACGTCAATTAGAAGAATTGTACTGTAAACCATTTTAGTTTTCTCCAAGCACTGGGCCAATCCATACTCGGCGTTCGCTTCATTGAACTCACCGGCTGTTTCTCACTCACAGCTCCGCATAATACAATTCCCACAGTAACAGTCCAGAGAGCGTGCCGTCGGCTTGAAACACAGTATGCAATAAACAGCGCGCCAGAAATGCGCAGGCGTCATTTAATACTTAGCGGCGCAACGGACTTTCAAACGGGCTCATTCAGAAGCCTTGAACTAACCAATTGCTTTGTTTACTCCGGGAGATCAGTCAACAGAAGGGATTCAACTGAGCTTCAGTGTCTCCGCGCTCCCCCGTCATTTGCTCTTTATGATTCATCCGGCTCCACAAAGAATAATGACTAATTGTTCTTGCCTAACACAAGGGCGTCTCATTCACTTCACCGGCACCATTGGCAGTAGCTACTTGTTCGAGACAGCAAGCCAAACGTCTTAATGGTCATCTATCGATACCATCTATCGATATAATAGTAAATACTGTCAATTTTACTCCAAACCCTCGAATATAACAAATCGGCAAAAGTTGACAGACCATTCAAAGGGAAAATGAACACGCTTTTAATTATTTCACCGTAAAGTCGTATGTTTAAAAATAATTGTTAATCCATTTCGATAAAATCATTCCTCTACTTGAATGAGAAGCCAATGAGCGGAATCCAACCAGCTGTGACTGGGTACGCTGACTCGCGGACACTGGAACACAAGAGCCCATTATACACACGTATTACACGGTCCCGCTGCATGACATTGACGTATAGAAAATTCAGATTTTCAGTGCTTATTACCATTCATTTCAAACTCAAAGGTCTACATAGCCACTCGTTGCAGGTGAATATCCGGTTTTGTTTGACATGTAGAGGAATGGTGAATTGCTCAACTAAACTGTAAGTGCAAACAATTTTAAAAATTCATTTTAACGACGTGCTGTGCAATGAGCTACGTGCATAATACTGCAAATTTCGACCGGTTTGCCATGCAACATTGGTGAGTGCAAGCCACATGTGGTTGATTGAAAGCCGGTAGTCTTTCGTTTTATAATGGCAATCATACCCTTAAAATAATCACGTCCGGAAAAAATATGGTAATGGTCTCCATATCGTTTGTGGCCCTAGAGAGTAATTGTGAATACAAATCTTCCTCTTTATGGGCTAATGGTCGTGATCATAAAAATTCGATTCTGTCTTCCCGTGTGCACCCACTTACCATATACTCCTTGGCAATGAATGCCCTCCAGAAACACCGTAAGAAGCCACGAGACACCGAAAACTAAATCCATCTTTACGTTAATGTCACCATATCCAGCTCGATAGCGACAAGTCCGTCCCCGAGGCAAGAGTGGTGGTCAGACAGAACTCAGATCCAGCGACAAACCACACCGCGTCCGCGCTTATTGGTGACGGTTCTGAAGGTGGTGTGGCAAATACAAAAATAGATTCTTTGAAAAAGGGCAAACTGCGACAGATTACGATCCAGAATCGGTATTCATTCCGGTTCGTTGTATAAAAACAACCAGGATGCAACGGCTTAGCCTAACGAACCGATTTAGGCAGGTTTGGCTGTAATACAGACAGAGACCAAAAACACAGGATAGCTTCTGTTCGGGTGCGTTAAAAGTAGCTCCCGCAGAATAATTAAACCAACACGCTTGATCGCAGTCCTGCGATATCCACCGACATGTCTTCACCAGCCCTAGGATGCAACGGCTAGACAAAAAAGCACATTAATCCTCCGACCCGTAGCCCGTCTTGGGACCCGATGCATTGACCAAACAGGTTGCCTGTTCTCGGGTTTTTTTTCTGTATATCACAGCTACCGGGCGAACGAGAAGCGCGAGGGAGCGCCACGCTGTTGCCGCTGCCGCTGCCGCTGCTTAGAGATGCGATGCGCTCACAATCACATCACGACTTACATCCAAGGACCGCGAGCGAGTCACCTCCGGGCGGGTGAGAACTGCTCCAGCTAAGCAACTGCGCATGCGCCCGATAACGAGTAAACTCCCTCGATAAAAAGGAAAAGAGGAGGATGCGAGTGTTGTTGAGTATCGGTACTGTACGTTCTTTCCTTTCCTCTACACAGACTATCTTAAAAATGGAGGGGCATTGGCGGGCAGATGATCAGTCACGTTGTGCAATACGTGCTGTGCTGCAAGAACACAGACCCGCAGCCAGTCGCGCGACGACGTCAAAGAGTGCGTGATTCAGAAAGATCTCATCTGTATGGGGAACTACAAACAGCGTCAAGGGGCCACGCGAAATCCAACCACTGGATAGATAGCGATAACAGGAAAAAATGACAAAGGTCTAAATTGGTATTCAGAATAATGGGCTTCCTTTTCAGTCGACAGTAATTCTTACAATAAAATAGATATGATTTCGCCGATTCTAATCCGACTGCTCTCCCTTAGCGTTCTGCGGTAACTGTCCACGCTGCTAATGGCTCGAGAGTTTAACGCATACCAGACGTGACTCTTACTCACAAAGCGTACAGTTCATCTTCGTTCCGCAGCTTGTAGATTCGTTTAAAATTACTACGTTTTTTTGACTCGTCATAGCTTCTGTTGCATCGTTAAAACTGTTCATATTTGCTGTCTTGCAATACCAATGCATCCTCTTCATGCGATCTGAATATTACAAGTAATCACCCGTTTTGTGAGAGTGGCACGTCTCTGTGTTCTCGTGCCAGAGCGATGCGCTTTCATGGCTGTGAATGAGGCTCGCGTCTGTGCATTTTCTGGCTCTGTGTCAGAGAGGACTTGGAGAGATGTGTTTGCTAGTGGGTCTGCGGGGAACAAACAAGGGTAGTCAGGGTGCTTGCCATAGCAGCAGCTACTGTACAAATTGCACTCACGCGGCTGCTTCCCGGGCATGGGGGCGATATGGGTCAGGGTGTGGCCACAACAGGTGGTTTACAAGCGCTGTCAAAAACGATCATTGTTAACGACGTAGATTTTATGCGCCCTCGGTCTCTGAGAGGTCCGTTATGAACGACCGCAACGCCGTGTGAGCGGACAGGACGTGTCATTAGTCTTATTAGCAAAATAATTCACCAGAGCACAATGCCAACGCAGTGACGGTGACGGTAAGCATACGCTAATAAAACCGGCAAATTTAATAATAAGCGAATTAATATACAAACACACAACGTAATTGAAAGTTATTTTTGAAGGGCAGACACAGCAGTGATGGGGACACGGGAGGACAGACTGGTCCAGTCAACTGGTGGGGTGCGATGACGTTGCACACACTGGTCTTGGGACACTAATCCAACTCCGCATCGCTTCGCGTACGGGTATCCGATCAGTTTCTAGTTTTCAGGCTGGGACTGTTTAAATTATAAGGTAAAGCCTTTGCCGTGAGTGTGTGATACGACAGTCTAGTTATCAGCACTTTAGAGGGAGAAGTAGGCTGCGCTCCAGAGAGGCTGAGAACATACACCACATATTATATATGACCATCTCTGCAATTGCAAGGGGAACGTGGTGCCACTTCAGTCGAAGTGTAGTCTAAACCAGTTTTGTAAGGGGCGCCCTCTACTGTTAAGTGTAGGAGGCAGCAGATTGTGTCTTCAATCGTCTTTGGAGATAGTAGTGACACGTATAGTGCAAATGTGGTCTCCAGCACTGCTGTCATCCGGTTTGTGTTCCATTTCATTCTAAGTCACCAGTTTCTGGACAAAGGGTAGCACCTTAATAACCACTGACAAGAAAACCAGCTTCTTGTTCAAGATCAGTAAGTGTGGTTAAGGTTTTGGTGGCATTTCCCATGTTGTGATTAAACATACTCTAGTAAGAGCTGGTGACATTATCAACCCACTAAATGCTTAGCCTTAGCTCTCAGCAGGACCTTCAATGAAGTTGTTCATTTTATCATAAAGTACAAGGTAGATTTAGTTTAGTTTTTTTTCTCTCTGTTCCTGTCCAAGGTTGTGAATTTGGTGTCCTCAGTGGTAGGTGGTAAAAGTTGATTCTGTCTGATATGGACATGCATAACCATTAGCAAGACATGGTGTCTGTGTTGCCATATAATTACAGAGGGATTGTTTTCTCATTGATTCATACGCTTGTATTCAGGGGATAATTTAAGCTTTGCATGGGTAGTCTGACATTTTTAATTATGCTAAAAAGCAAATGTCCAGCAGAGGCAGAACCATTCTTGCCAATATTGCTGTGTTTAATCGCTTCAACACACACCGCCTGGTAGCAGACGTTTGTTTTACCAGGACCTTAATGTTTGAGGAGGGTCACATCTTGTCAAAATGACAAATGCACAGTTCAACTCCGTGGTGCATTCACTCTATGATTAAAATGACTGAGTCCAAATGGGATTGATCCAGGTATTCTGCAAACAAGACACTCAATGTTATGTGTTTCCGTAGACACGCTGGTGCTGTCCCTGCAGATGGGCAGTCTTCTGAGGTGAGACACTTTGTTATTTCTGTACTACTGGGATTAGATTTACAAGCACTCGGTTAGGGAGTCTTGTGCATCTCACGGAGAAGTCGAAGGTGAATGTGATTGGTCCTACTCTTCCTTTGCATGCTACTAGAAAGTGTGTGAATGATTCAGCCGTGTCCAAGGTTCTGAACTTGTTACCCTCTCTGAATGCCCCAATACCCAAAATGTAGTGCTTAATTAGAGGTTCTAAATTTAATTTTTGGAACAAAGCTGATTACAAGTCCATCTGATGTTCCTGTTGGTATACTCACTCATTTTCAGTCATTTGGTCCATCCTGTCTGGTCATTAGTTCGTTAAATGGGCACAACATTTATTGGGTGTGTCTGCGCTGAAGTGGCAGTGGAGGCAGCAGCCTTGTCTATCAGCCTCCTTGTATGGAAACGTACTGCTAATATAATCAACTGTGCTCTTTCCTCCATGTAATCTCCATACTTCCCTTCTCCCACCTCTACAGCTCCTCTTTTATAAAGAATCAAAAGATTAATCATTAGCAACGTAATTACATGTCAACATTAGTGAAGTTGTATGTTGCTCTGGATAAGAGTGTCTGCTAAATAAGGAAAATATAAATGAAAGTGTTAACACTGTAGAAATAAAAGGGCAAACAGAGCTATTGTATTACATGAAGCTGTGCGTGGGGGTTATGTTTCCTACACGTGTCTCCAGTTTCAGAGTAGTGCGCAAAGAATTGTGCTCATCACCGGATGGCTCCAGGTTTGAATCCCTAGGCGCCGGGGGGCATCTGCCCTTCCCAGGATTGCCACTTCACCAGAATTGTTTCAGCAAGCGTCCAGCTGCAGAATCAGATGTCAAAATGCGAGGTGCCCTGCACGACAGTGTATGCCAAGGTAAATAAAAATGCGATGTGTTGCGTTTTGCATATTTCCTTCTTGCCGCTTGGCGTCCAGTCACTCAGGGCTGTCCTAATCAGCAACAAAGCTCCTCCCCAAGCTTTGCAGAGCACCAGTGTAATAATTACTGTGACAGCAGGTCTAGTGCAGCACCATGGAATAATATTACCATACTGAGATAGAAACCCGCCATGGGGCGGGCAGTAGTGGAAAAAACACATCTATGCACCCTTTGGTTTGCGTTTTGATCATCCAGGGGGGTGGGGGAATGGGGGGAGGGGTCTTTTGCCTTTCAGTTCCCCTCAACAATGCTTCCTTGTCATCTCGTGAACCCTGAATCTAGGAGATGTTCAAACGGCCCCCAACCTGTTTGCCTGTGTCTTTTGATGTCATCATCCAAGGCCTTTGGCGCGCTGAACGTCAGGGGAGTGCTTTGGATCTTACTCTGTGGCCTAGAAATATGTGCTCAGCTGTCAGAGGTTGGCGCACTGTTTACAGTGCATAGGTTTTTTTGACCCATTCATCTATTTTTTCAATGGTGAATTCATTATGATTACAAAAAAGTAACAATGTATATTGCATTGTATTGCAATGTCAAAATTATGAGGAATTTATCTAATATCAAATGTCAACATTTACGCCACATATTATAAAGTGTATCAATTGATGACCTTTACATATGACATGCATGGACAATATAATCAAAATACAGAATTGGTTTTGATATTTGGACATTAGTTATTTATGGACAAGTTATTTAGTCAACATTAGGCAGCTAACAATCCAGTTATATCTCAACAGTAGCAAATTAGCTGATGTAATTTATTATTATTGAGAAACATATTACTAAATTATTAATAAAGGTTTGTGAAAATGTGTTGCTCAGAGTTAAGCAGTAAAAGAATTGTGTTCGAGACCAAATAAAAGCACAATTCATTGACAGGTACTCAAAGGCAAATGATAATAGGAAATCTGGTTTAGTCCAAACCACTCTGCCACAACTGCCTGTCATCAGAATGATCCACAGCATGGGGACCTTCATTTTTCCCCGCCTGTCTACCAATCAGCTGTGACTGATGCATTACCCATCATGCCTTTTGGTTTAGCTGGCTGCTGGATATTCAAACAAGCCATTTTCGTTCCTCTCCCATAACGTGGCACTTGGTGTGACAGTAAATACCAGTCACCACGTGCACTGCTCCTAGTTTTCCTGTGAAATCCATGAGCCACCGCAACACTTCTGCTCTTAATGAAGCCTGAGTCCCGTGAACACCTGCATGTGAGCAGGTCCCAGGCGAGGGGGGCTGATCGAAGAAGCTTAAAAAATGCAAAGCTGCTTCTCTGAACAAGTGCTGCTGCGAGACTCCGCTCTTGAATTGTACATCAGGCGTGCCTAGACCCCCCCGTCCTCCTCGGGAGCAGAGCGTGGGCCTTAAAAGCATATCATTTATAAATAAGAAACAACCTTTTTATGAACTTTTTACTCATACTTGCCTGGAGCTTCCTTTAAATTATGGTAGGAGTGAGGAAGACTAGAAGGTAGTGATTTTTTTCTCTGGACGACTTGCCCTCAGTGTCCAGCTTCTGCAACCCTGTGAGTAACAAATACTGGCCAATGGCGTGCATTTCAGTAATGGTGTGCATTTCAGAAATCGAGCTGCAAATGTGTAACAAGTAGATATTTTGCACAAAAAACAGACTCAAGCAAATTGAAGCCAGACATACATTTCAATCAATGAAGCTTTTCATCTTATGTAAGATTGTATGGCCTTGATCCCTCCCTCCAGACATCCCTGCCTGCAGCAGCAGTAGAGCTGCTGCCTGATCTGTCATTGTGTCCAGCATTAACACACAGAATATACCTGCTGAATGCACACCCTTCAGTATGAGTGAAATCTGTTCAGAGTGATGGTCCTGCAGCAAAGCAATGCGGCAGACCTCTCCAGCAGCCATGCACCCACTCAAACTGTGTAGCCTTTGTCAGTGCTTTCACTCAAAAGGAATTAAACCGACTTGCAAAAACAATAAACAATAAAATATGCAACTAACATATTTATAATCCATATATGTATGAAAATATAGTTATCATTATCTGCTAAATTGCAATCTGAAATTAGGTAGAAGGTGAAGCCACCTATTATATATAACTAGCATGTTAGAATATTTATCAAGCTAGCTAGCTAAAATCTAGCAGTATGGTATGGTATGAGTATTTAACAGTAGCCACAGTTGTATCTACCCTAAACTGGCACCAAGAAAATAACTCACCATTGTCACCATTCTACAGGATAATAAAGCACTTTCATACACATTGTGAGTCCGGCAATAGAAACATGAGATGCAGGAGATTGTTTTATTGTTTACATCAGTTGATTGCTTTGGTACCGTGACATCATCCACCATTTCCACTCTTACCAACGCTATCGCTCCACCCACCACTGACCAATACCACACTCTCCAACGCCATTGCTCCACCCACCACTTACAGCTGTCACACCCACTGTGAGGTGGAGCCAAAAACGTGGTGCAAGGGGAGGGGGAAACAACACAGGCAACCATTTACCGCACAACCGTGAGGCCTCTGATTCAAAGGCCTGATTTTCCTAAGGGAACAACATTGGTACAAGTGCAATTGCCCGCCTGCCAATAAACTCTTATCACTCACCTGTAATGAACAGCCTACATTTTAATGGATTACTTCACTAATAGACTAAATAATTAAACTACCACCAGCAACTGAACCAGCCCAAGGTGTTTTAGACCCCGAAGCCAATGAGTCAACCAGTACAACAGGCAGAGTTCAGAGCCCACTGTGGCCACCTCCATTGTCCTGTTTGATATAAACGTGTTGTGGGTGATACAGGCTAAATGGGTTTGTAATTGCTTCATTGTACACAACATTTCATGCTCAGAATCAGTATCCTTTTTGGCAGCTGAATGATTTTTGCTTTCCTGTTACTGAATGTCAAAACTGAGGACTGAATCTAAATGATTTGTCTTTCTTTTCTTTTTTTCAGTGTTTCAATCAGTCAAGATAATGTGGGCTGTAATTGCTTTTTTCCACAACAGATGCGAAATATATGCTGTGTCTAATGTGACTCTCTATGAAATTAGTTCTCATCGAAATCTAGGCCTAATGCCAACACATTATTCAGGTTTCAGGTGCTGTTGCATGTTGTTTAAATACAAATTACTGTTGATTTGCTGAGCAGATTTTTACACATGCAACTAGCATAACGTATTTCACATTACAGCTTGATATTTGCATTAGAAATCTGGGTTGGGTAAGTGCTCCTAGGGGACAACTGCTTTGTCCCACCTGGGAATAAAACCGGTAACTCAACCGCTCCGGCCCAACCTCGGAATCAAACCTGTAACACAACTGCTTTGTCCAACTGGAGGATCAAACCTGTAACCCAACTGCAGTGTTTCACCTGAGAATCAAACCCATAACCCAACAGCAATGCCCCACTGGAGAATCAAACCTGCAGCAAATCTGTTTCCTTACCCAGTGCACCACACCAGCACTGTATGAGCAGACTAAGGCAGCACATTACACGGTGGAGTACAAAGTCAGGGTAAAGCATTAATGAGAAGCTCAAATGCCTGGTGGTTGCCTCTGAGACAGTGGCTCTTTGGTAAGAGAGGGGTGTGAACACTGAGATTCGTCTCGAAATTAGTGCTTTATAAAAGTTGTGCTTCCATCCTCAGCACATTCATGCACCTTCCAGGAAATATCATGGTTTTCACAAGCCTGGACATCACATTTAATATGAGACATTCTTTGGGTTACTTTACAAACTGTTTACTTTACAAACTAAGATTTTTGTGATTTGTAATGTAGACCACAGACCTACTACTCCTATTAATAATAATAGAAATGATAACATAGGTAATGACTGCATCATGTTGTTACTTACAGGACATTTAGAATAATTATATTTTTCTTTTCCATATTATACCCTGCTAAAATGTTTGGACACAAAGAGGAGTAATGGTAAATGCTCACAGGTTAACCGTCTTTTGTCCAGAACAGAGACATGCACCTCCATACAGATGATAAAGAGAGAGGAACAGCAAACAGATCGGTAGCTGGGTACACTTCTCAGAATATGCTAAGAATATACTTCTCAGAATTCATTGTACAGACTGTGTTCAAGCCATGGTACAGGAACACCACATTGTGCTTCTACATCCACTAACTCAATTACAGACTGCCAGGGCTTGTAAAAGATGAAATATCGCTCAATATAAATTTGTCAATATGTGTGTACGTTATTGTCTAGAAAGATAGTTATTTATAGTTAAATACATATATTTTTCACAAACATGCAGATAAAATGTGCAAAGTATACAAAAACACATTTGAGTTATATTATTCATCTAGATGTCTTGGCAGAAGCCTCCGCCCAGGGAGAGTGAAATAGGTTAGATTTTACATATTATCCATTTTCATGGCAGTAGATTTTATGGGAGCGATTCAGGTTAAGTGCACCGTTCGCGGCGGCCTCCAGGCTATCGGCGCGTGTGGCTAGCCACAATGACACGGAGCCTAACTGAACGTTCACATCAGGAGCGGCGAGAGCGTCAAAATTCGCTCTGGCTGCCCTGCCAGCAACGCTGTCGAAGAAGTGGACGCTCTGACGTAGATGAAATGGGCGGCTACAAGTTCGTTCGAAATACTTGGTCTTGCAAATTAGTGGTGTTCAAAACTATTCTTTTTAGTGATCCGGTTCCTTTCGTTCAGTTCAATAGAATGATTCGAATCTTTGACTCACTGATTCGTTCATTTCCATATCCGGTCGGGCGGCATACACGAATCTGTAAATAGTTTTATTACATTTTAAAAGTTACTGTACATTGTTCCAAACATCATATCCATTATTAGCCTGCTCTGTGGCAAAACAGGACATATGAAACCAAATGTCAATGAAATTAATAATAATTAAATCGTAACATTCATTGAATGTTAACAATCGTAACATTCGTGAAACTGCACCATGTTATTCAAACAATCATGCAGCCGCAAAAGGTAATATATACACATTTTAACGCTTATAATAGCCTAAGTACATGTCATTTGCTAAAACTAAAAAAGCACTCAGGAAGAAAGAGCCACGCTTATATCCGAAGCGAATAACTTCGTTTTACAAGTTTTGAACTAACCCATTCCAAACATTTAATACACTTGTAGGCCTAGTCAGCGATGTCGTATTTTTATTTGTTGTTAATGTAGACATAATACACTACAAATGTGATGCATATGCATCACATTTCTGTTTTGTTTTGCAGCCTACTATGTTGATTTGTCAGTATTTATTAATAAGGACTTTATTCACGTTAAAAGGAAATGTGATGTCAACATTAAATACATCGTAGCCTACGTAAAATTGCACTTGTGATAAAGAACTGCGATACGTTGTGCGCACCTAAAATATGCTACTCCTAAAAATATAAATATAAAATAATATTCCAGGTAGATGAGGAAAATAATATATAATAATATTTTTTATTCCTACAATAATGTCACGGAAGCGCTCTGATTCCTTTTGCATCGTCACAGTCAATGGCGGATGTAGCCCAAGCCTGTTATCCTGAGAACTAGCGATTCTGGCAACACGTGGTCACCAAGTCTTCATAGTCAGTGAATCTTTGGAGTCCGAACGAACTGGTAAACTGAGGACTCACAGTTCCTTTGAGTCCGAACGAACTAGTGAACTGAAGACTCACAGTTCCTTTGAGTCCTAAGGAACTGGTGAACTGAGGAACTTGTCAACAGTTCATCAGGTCAGTAGGTGGAGTTTAGAGTCTTCGTAGTCACCGGATCTTTTGCATTGGCCCACATCGTCAGCTGTGCCGAGATGGCCAGTGGGAGGTGCTTCGAGAGTTTTAGCATTTCAGCCATTGGCTGGTTGTTGTCATGATCGTACTGCTGATACAGTTTTGTGATAGGCTGCTTCGTGGACAGACCGCATATCTAATATCCACTGGAGGGAGGGTAATAGCTGCTATGCCAGCTAATCAGCCCGCATGTTTGCAAAGAGAAAGGAACGACTCTGTTAGAGTAGGGATTCAGTACACTCAGTTCACCTCAAAGATTCGTTCAAAAGGATTCGTTCGTTCACGAACTGCACATCACTATTGCAAACGTTATTTAATGGGGCCGCAAAGCAAACAAACGTGTCGTTTGTGCCGACTGACCACAAGTAGGGTAGGCTATAAGTTAACTTCGTGAAATCTTTTAAATGTGAAGGTAAGAAATCGATCGATGAAGGAAAGAAATGAACAATTATAATCACATGTTTGGTAACAAACTAAACCAACGAAATAAACTGATTAAAAGCTATTTGTGTGGTGTGACTTTTGTGTTGTTGCTAAGTGCTAAGTCAAATTTCAACATTACGCCTTGGTCTTTAATTAACATTAACGTTAATTTGTGTGTAGCCTACATTAATTATCACCCTCTCCTCCATTGTGCTTGGGAACCAATGTTTGGTGGGAACAAAAGTTTACACGGCTGTGTTCTCTAGAATTCTCTAGAGCGGAGCACTTCTAAATTCCGATTGGTTGCCGCCGAACCACGTCATAGCTCATTACCATAAATTTGCCCAGACTTCAACTTTATTCTGACGCTCTCACCGCCCAAGACGCGCCGCCAATGGTCATGCCGCTGCTTGCCGCCGAGAGACGCTGGCTCATATAGAAAATGAATGACTTCCGGTCGCTTTGACGCTTTCGCCGCTCCCGGTGTGAACGTAGGGTAACAAGAAAGCCAGCGTCATGTATCTCACATAACGCAACCCGCGCAGTTCCAACAGCATCAGTGACGTGCAGCTAATGGTATAACATTTGTGACAAGGCATGGGGTTGCCGAAGTGATTACTTCCTTTAAATTAACGTGGCAGCACGCGGAACGTCTGCACGAGATCTAATTAAGAAAGGTAATTGAGGCATCTTCAGTGCTACCATCTCTATTTCTCTCCCATGTTTTTCACCTCATTTGCATGTTCAGAAACGATAAATTGTTGCGAACGTTAATGAATGCTGTTTCTGTCCCTGATTTAGTAATATAAAGGGTGTGTGTGTGTGTGTGTGTGTTCTTTGCTCCTGCGTATCATTAAATAGATGTTTTGAAACATGGCATTTTAATTTGTGTATTACACTGCCATTAAGGTATGGAACTGCAAACTCAACAAAGAAAATAGCAATTTACAAAAACAGATTGTGACAGCATGTTCTGGCAGTTGTGAATTATCAGCAGGCCAACTGTAGCCCACAGCTGGTCATACTTTGCGTGTAAGTGTAACTTCATAAAGCATAAACAACATTTTCAGGAGCATGGCATTACCTCTTCATAAATCTGTGCTTTCATAAAGTGATATACAGCACAGTAATGCACACTGTGTGAAAAATGAAACCACACACATGAAAACATGCATTATAGCTATGAATCTGAATCTAATAAAAGCACAACAATACACACAGAAATTTATGAAGAAAGCAATGTCCATGATCCATAAAGTAATGTGAATGCAAGATGACAGAGGAAGCCATGAACATAATTGCGGGTCATGCTTTGATGTAATAAATCCCACTGAAAACATTCTGACACTCTCTTTGGAACAATACTTAACACTGTCCTTGTGAGTTTAGTACATGTTGCCAGCACCATCTCAACAGGAGCGGGCACCTTGCATGAAAGGAACTGTTCCCACCATCTACAGTTCTGGTCAACATTATTGGCACCCCAGTATTTTAAGTACATCTCCTAAAAAAGTGTGTAGTGAAACAGCTGTGGTCGATGATATATACTCACATGTTTGAGCGGTATACAGCACAGGATAAAATAATAGCAATTTAAAAAGAAATTCCTGTGTAAAAACAGAAACATTGCTGTCATTGCTGTGAAATTAGCCTCACCTGTGATAAATTGTCAGTGCTCACATGACTTGACTAGAATTCTAAAGGGTACAAGGCTATCTTCAAAGACCTTGGCATCCCTGTTTCAACAGTTTGCAATGTTATTAAGAAGTCTGCTGCTCATGGAACTGTCAAGAACCTCCCAGAACGAGGTGGAAAGAGGAAAATTGATCAGAGAAGTCTTCAGAAGTTGGTGCGAACTGTGGAAAATACACCATGTAAAGCATCCACAGAGCTTAAGGCTGGCCTGGAGCAATCTGGAGTGATGGTTTCAACCCGTACCATACACCGCTGAAAGAAAAACATAAGGCAAGACAGATCTTTGCCAAAACCTTCCTAGACAAACCACAGTCCTTCTTTAACCACAGCTCTTTGGCAATGCAGACCAGTGATTTGTTAATAGGCGACGAAATGAAGCTTACAAGGAAGAGAACACCCTACCTACAGTTAAATATGGTGCAGGATCCGTAATCTTGTGGGGCTGCTTTGCTGCCTCTAGTACTTTAGGCCTTGAACATGTTAAAGGAACCATGAAATCGGAGGATTACCAAGGCATTTTAGAGTAAAATGTGCTACCCAGTGTCAAAAACCTAGGTATGGGTCGAAGATCATGGGTCCTCCAGCAGGACAATGACTCAAAACACACATCCAAAAGCACAAAAGTTGACTGTTTTAAACTGAGTCCTGATCTCAATCCTATCGCAAATCTGTGGAAAGAGCTGAAATCTGCTATTGGGAAAAGGAATCCTGAAAAACATTCAAGAGCTTGAACAAACTGCAATTGAAGAGTGTGAGAAACTACCAGCAGAGAGGTGCAAGAAGCTTATAGATGGCTACAAGAAACATTTGGAGGGTCTCATTGCTGCCAAGGGTTGTTCAACCAAATATCAGAGGAGGGTGCCTTTAATGCTGTCCAGGTCACATTTTATATTTATTCTGTGAAATCACTACGTGTAATTTGAAAAGGCATCTTTTTTTGTTGAATGACTTCAGACATCCTTTTAAGTATTCTGATGATACAAAGTTGGTGCATTTCCAATTATTTCTCAAGATATTGCAGGTGATGTACTTAAAATACAGGAGTGCTAATAATGTCGACCAGAACTGTATGTATCAGGCAGAGTAGTTACACTGTAAGCTCATAGTAAAGGACATTGCACACAATACACAATGCATAATGCATGATGTTGAGAATACAAGGATTGCACTGGTGATATCACAATTGGGAAACATTATGATGTGATGGCTGCAGTCCTTGGTGACCATGTTATAGTGGCAAAGACTTGGTGATGGAGTAAAAGCCCCGACAAATGAGTCAGTGATTGACAGCAGATATTAGTCTGACCCATGGGTCATTGGGCTGTTGAAGGCTTGCTCCCCCACCACTGATGTGTTACTCCACTCCTGACAGTGCCGAGAGTGGTAACGGTGTTGAGGGGTGATACACTGTTCAAGCCGTGCGTTCACGCATGAACCTCAGGAACTTTTGCTGAACGGTGGCAGACTCCATAAAGAGATAATTTCGAGCTCCCCCTCTCAGTCACACCGTGTTTTACTATCTGCGAAACCCTCTCTCTTCTCTGATGATGGAGCTTCTCCCATGAGCACGCTCTCCGTGTGGAGAAGTGAAGTGCAGCGCTCTGCAAAACAAGGGCTTGACTCCTTCGGTTACGGTGGACAATACTTTACCCTCATATGTGTCATGACTGGGAGTCTACTGTGTAAGTCGGTCTGGAGAAGAGTGATGGAGCCCAGTAGCCATGTAATCATTTTGCTTGAAAAAGTATTCAGCCCCCAATACTGTTTTTACAATTTACTGTATCAGATTCCAAATTTAAAATATATTAAAGTTAGATTTCCTCCAGCTGGTGTTGTACATCATGAAAAATTAAAAGAAATACCCAAAACCTTTCAAAAATTTAGAAAAAGAACTGAACTAAAACTTTGATATTTAAAAAGTATTCATACCCTTGGTAATTATAAGGCTGATCTTGCTCAGGTGCAAAATGTTGTCTTACAAACTCATTCAATTTGTTGATGGTCTCCACCTGTGAAGGAAATTAGTGGATCACCTGTTTTGAATGACTTCATGAGCATAGATACCTTCCCTCTCTGTAAGGTCAAACAGTAGGATTGGATTTTCCATTGAACAAACCAAAATGAAGAGAAAAGATCATTCAAAACAAGTGTGGGATATAATTGTGGAGAAGCACAAATTTGAGGAAGGATACAAGAAAATTTAAAAGGCACTGAACACTTGCCTTGGAGCTCAGTGCAGTCCATCATACGGAAGTGGAAGAAATATGGAACTACAGGCACACTGCCTAGGGCAGGCCGCCCCCCTAAACATAGTCACCGAACAAGAATGGCACTTGTCAGAGAGGTTACTGTGATGCCAACTGTCACTCTATCCGAGCTACAAAAGTCAGTGGCTGCAACTGAAAATTATGTCCAAGGGTGAACAATATCCAAGCTATGCACAAAAAGGGTCTTCATGGAAGAGTGGCAAGGAAGAAACCCTTGCTGAAAAAAAGCACATGCTTGCCCATAAAGACTTTGCAAAATGTCACCTGGAAGATACTACAAAGATGTGGCAGAAGGTCTTGTGGTCTGATGAGACTAAAGTGGAACTTTTTGGCACAAACACTAAGCGGTATCTGTGACATAAAGCTAACATTGCACGTTAGCCAGGACACAGCATCTCACACAGTAAAATATGCTGGTGGTAGCATCATGTTATGGGGGTTTTTTTAGCAGCAGGGACCAGCAATCTGGTCAACATTGATGGGAAGATGAATTCTTCATAATACATGGACATTCTGGATAAAGACCTACTCCCCCAGAAAGTGTAAACTAGGGAGGATGTTTGTGTTTCAGCAGGACAACTACCCAAAGCACACTGCCAGAGCACCACTGGATTGGCTTAAAATTAAGAAAACTGATGTCCTTGAGTGGCCCAGTCAGAGTCCTGACCTTAACCCCATCGAACATCTGTGGAAAGACCTCAAAATTGCTGTCCACTGCCACTCTCCAACTAACCTGGTACAGCTTGAGGAGGAATGGGCTAATATTGCTCCATCACGTTGTGCAAAATTAATAGACTTATCCAAAAAGACTGTGGCTGTAATAGCTGCAAAAGGTGGTTCAACCAAGTACTAAAGACGGGGGATGAATAATTATTGTTGACATTTCAGTTCTTGATTTTTTTATTCTTTAATGGTTTATAATTTTACTTCTTTTTTGGGCTGCACTGCTGCAGAGTTGAGTGATTCCCTAATTAGTCAAAATCTCAGGTTGTGGAAATCATTTGTGTCAGTACTGCGACATTGTAGGTGGTTTGTTTTTGTTTTCCCCGTCCATGTGCTCTTGTTTATGGTTTCCTTGTGTTCCAGCCCTGCCCCACTCTCCGCCCTGTCCCCACCCACCTGATTGCCTGATCGCCTCCACCTGCCTGCCTGCCCACCTGCATCCCATCTCCTCATCAGCCCAGCCCTTTATCTACCCTGCTTGTCTTTGTCTTGTTGCTAGTTTGTCAAAGTTTTCTGTTTTGCTACCAGCCTTTTTCACCTGTTCTGCCTGCCAGGTTTTGTTGACCTTGCCTGTTTTCCTGACCACAGTTTCCGGATCTGATTTTGGTACCGTTTGCTGTGTTTCCCTGGCTTTTGACTTTGCCTGTTTTTGACCCTGTTTTTTGGATTTCGAATTGGACTTGAATAAATCTTTTGTGCATTCTCCATCTCTGTTTGCACCTGAGTCCCTGCCTGAGCCCTGACACATTTCTGTGAAAAAAAGAGCTTCAACAGAAATATATATGTATATATAATGTCAAGTCAGAAGAACTAGTGCAGCTTAGCTTGGCTTTATTAGCTCACCGCAGTATTGTAATGAACAGAGGACTTCTTACCAGCATGTCCCAATCACTCCACATAGGTGCAGCCCCCCATTTCTGACATATGCCCTTTGCCCTTTATATCATTATCCAATAAGAATGATCTGACATAAAATCATCCAATAAAAATGCACTGCAGCATGTTTATAATCCTGTTCCCATTGGTTGAGTGGGCTGAAAAGAAGGGATTTCAGAGGTGCCACACGTGAGAGAGGGTGGGAACCGCACCAACCTGAAAAACAATTCCCTTCCTTTTATTGGAGTGCTTATCACTGCAGGCCTGTTAACACCAGCTGATGAAAAAAGTCTGAATGGAATATGAGAAGCTGTAGCAATGTGCTGGGACTGAATCAAAAGACATCTGCCCAAAAGGGAAAGGCATGAATGAGAGCCTACTGCTCTCACACGCTGGGGAAAAGAATATGCCAAGGGCAAAAAAACAAAACATCATTGTGATATAACTAAACAAATGTAAGACACAGAGCACACACATAGCAATTACTCACAATGCAGTCGTGAGGCTGAAAAAGACAGGGCTCAGATTCAGTCAAATCCCTACTGCAGTTTGTCCTTAATTTTGAATGAGGAATTTAAGTAAGTGTTGCATTTGCCTTTTAAATTCATGCACAAAATAGTTTGCTAATTCCGGTGACAGTCAAACTCCTGCAGTAAAGCTTAAAAGAGAATTAAACATTTGATCAAATTTGGTGTCAAATTGAATGGTAAAGCACGTTACAGCTAGATTGAATTGAGACCAACTGCTCAGTCGTTTTTGAGTAGCATCAGACACCTCTGAGTGACTTTAATATGTTCCAGAACATTCCATCTGAAGTATGTGATCAGCTGAGGTGAAAGTGTAACTTTGACCTGGCGTCAGGATCAGAGGATGTATTGAAAGCCACGTTAAAGGATGTCATTAAGGAGCAGGGTGAATACTGTAGCATAAGACACCATAGACAGAATCAGATATTTCTCTCGCTAACCATTTCACAGCACTCTCCCCGTTTGCCTCTCCATCCGGCACTGAAAATGTTCAGCACACTGAACATGCATTTTGTCGGTTTAAATTTGTGCCACGGTTTCTCAGGAAACCCAGTAAATTCTAAAACAATCTGGGGCCTTGGGCCATTAAATTCATATTCATTAATAACGTTTAGCATGACTTTTGTAGACTGCGCAACCACTCTGAGAGAAACTCAGTAGGCAGCAAGTGTTACACAGGAAATTTGTACAGATTTCTGAACAATTTTATCATGTATTTTGTGTCCTTCAATAAGCCTAGAGTGCATGTTTTACATTTGCACAGCAGATACCCTTGCATAGTATTGTCACATATACAGATAAATATTTACTAAAGCAGCTTAGTTTAAGTATAACAGTGGTGCCCCACCTGGGAATTAAACCTACAACTTTAGGGTTATGAACCCTGCTCCTTAACAACTATACCAAACAGCTTGCAAATTTGCAAGTACAGTTGTTGTGTAACGGAGGTTTCACTGAGTATTGACTTAGCATATTACATTATATTACATTATTGGCATTTAGCAGATGTTCTTATCCAGAGCGACTTACATAGGTTACAGTTTTGTACATTTTACCTAGTTATACAGCTAGATATTTACTGAGGCAATTCTGGGATATGTTCCTTGCCCAAGTGCACAACAGCAGTGTCGCAGTGGGGAATCGAACTGGCAACCTTTCGGTCCTGCTCCTTACCTGCTAAGCTACGCTGCCACCCAAACATATCTTTCTGTGCAAGACCACAAATCCCAGTATGCATCTGAGATTTGAACCTGAAACCTTATGTCTAGGATCCAAACTCAGTACCCACATAGTACAGAGCAAATCAAATAATCATTATCATTTGCATAGAGAAATCAATCTGTTAGTACCAGTGGCCCCAGCTGGCACGTCAAATGTTGATGACATGCTGTAAAATGTGCCCAAATTCCTAAGATGTCTGAATCATACATTTATTGCAATTTTAATTTCATTTCACTACCATAAATGAACTGCTCTTAATGTATGTATGCTCAGTTGGAGCCCTCTTAGTTCTTATTTAATGAAAATGGCCTGTCAATGAATCAACAATGTCATACATTTGTCCTAAGATATAAGATATGTCTTAAGAATATTAGTACCATATGAGCTATATCTTTAGATTTTTTTTGCTTTTCGGATGTATCCTTCTTTTTAATATTTCACTGTCTGGGCCCAGCTAATGAAATCTTACAGTGGATGAAAACTTACTAGGTTCTACCCTCTAGGGTTCAGTGAAAAAAATAAGATAGAATAATTAACCCCCCCCCCAGCGGCCCTGGAGTTGAGGAATAAGAGTCATAACCAGGGGGTCATAGGGTCAGATCCCTCGTAGGCTGTCACTGTTGTTCTTTTGAGCAATGTACATAACAACTTCACTTTCAGCGTCCAGCTGTATAAATAAATCATTTATGAATGTGAGTGGTGTAATTCGCCCTGCGTCAAGACACCTACTGCGCTCACACCAAAAAGGAAAATGATCATATATGAAATGTGGTGCCTCTGAGCCAGTAACGTGAGTCACAGACCTTGGTTCACCTTTGCACTTTGTTTATGTATAGTGACCATCATAAATCATGGCATCATAAGTCTTTGCCCAAGACATTCAGAATCCCATGGTTGATTGCACTTTAGCCTAGCATTGAGAGATATGTTTCAGATGTTCCACTTAGCCACCTGGCTACAGTTGCAGTCCAGAGCAATTCAGTGCAACATGACACAGTCATACTTTATTGCATACTTTATTGACTGTTGGCTTGAATTGTGCCCCAATTATTTGGTTAAACATATTTATGAAAATATATTATGCTTTACATTGATAAATGAGCACAACAAATGATCAACACATAAATCAAATATTATGAATCAATAAGTAATCAGCAATGCTGGTTATATGGAGGTTGCAGTGGAAGAATTAATTGTTGAAATAATCTTTACCATGTGCATCCCAGTTACAAGGCCTTGAGGGTTTGCGAAAATTCAATAAAGTATGCTGGTTGACAAAAACACCACTCGACACTACTGAACAACTGTGAGTTAGAACAGTTTTACAGGTCTGGTCTGACATTGTCATTCTTTGTGTTTTTATTCAAACTTGATCCTAATACAGTTAAATAAAGAAACATTCAGACAGGCAGATAGATGCAGAACATTAACAAACATGTTAATTTAATGTAAAAAAAAAAAACAAAGAAAATATTGTTTGATTTTATTAAATTCTTTTAATGTAGACACAGCATTCATTTTCCATAGCTTTTCTGCAGAAAAATGTAGCACAAAGCATTCCATCCACCTAAGTGGGCTACAGTAAGACATACTTGCAGCAAATTATTTAAATGAAGATTTATTCCAGGAAAATGCATGTTTGTCTAGGTGTTCTTGAATTAAATAAAGTGTGAGTCGGAGCAATTGAATTTACACCGTTGAGAATATTATGTCAGTTTGCATGCGTGCCACAAACATTAGGCCATCCTCCAGTGATCCACTTCACAGCACAGAACAGTCTATAGTATCATCGGCTCAGCAGACGTTTTTACATATTATCCATTTATGCTGCTGAATGTTTGCTGAAGTGATGTTACAGCTGCACCCCACCCAACCTGCAGCCCTCCTGTTACTAACCATATTTGTGTCTGTAGGGTTACTTTGTGGTTATTTTTCTCATTATTATTATTCTTAAATGTGGCAGATCCTCAGGTATCCTGCCTCCAGGGTACTCCATGTTAAACTCCCGCTCCTGATATGCAAGTCTGCATCTTTTTCAAGAATACATACAAATTAACCACACATACATTTTTCACAATCTCTCCCTCTCTCCTGTTGAAATACGTTGAAACTACAGAAACACAAACGACAAAGGAATACATGAACATGCTTGTTGTGCATGGACACACACCTCCATTCATAACTGAAATAAAAGTCTGATGCTGGCATTCCACTGATGCGCACTCTGGGCAGTTTTTTATCTTAATCCGATATTCCACAAAAGGCTAAATTAGGTCTCCCCAATCTCCAGCCCACTCCCAGTATCTCCTGACGATATTCTCCAAGCTCATTCGTTATTCATAGATGAAAAGGTTGGTTTTTTTCTTCTTCTCCTTTTTTCCCTTCCTGCCTTTTGCTTGCTTCTGCCCCTCTTTTCATCCTTCGCGTTTTCTCTCCAGTCTATCCAAGTCGTCCTTCAGAGAGCGGCGATATGATTTATTCACCTTCTTGCATTTGATTTTTCATTTTGTAGTGACGGTCGCCAACATGCCAGTAATGTGGAGGGAAACGTTAGCCCTCATTAATGCTATGGATGCTTATGAATGCTGTGGAACAGTATCGCAGTTAGGTAATGTCAGATGAGTGTGGCTAGGTTTGGTGGGCTGTCTGTCCCTGTTTCCCTCTGGAAATATGAAGCGTTTGGACACAGCAGAGACTATCACAGATCACTAAGAAACCTCTTATTATGACAACCTATTACTTTTCATACACCCATTCATTAACATTTCTAAAATTACTTAACAGCATGTGTGATTCTTTATGAACATTTTTATAGGCTCACCACTGATCACCATATAGTGTGCAGTTATGATGCGTGTAAATGGTGGCTGTAAATATTTATGAATGATTACAAGTGTGTTAATGTATAATCGCTAATGAATGCATATGAATGTCCATATGTAGTTTTAAATAAACATTAATGGGACCTGTACATGTAAAAAGGCCCATTCTTTGCTTCCCAGCTGTGCACGAGGCCTGCCTTGTTCAGCCAGCCATGCTTACAGCTGGTGATATCTGTGTGCTTAAGTGAGATGAGTATGCGTGGTTCACAGGGAGGAGAGCTGCCCCTTGTAATGAGAGAAGCCTACCACATGCTGATAGAGCGGGTGGATAACCTGCTGGTTTTGATTGCTCATACACATGCGCATACATTATCTCAATTTGGAGTATGGCCTGACATGTTGCTGGTGGTGAAGACATAAAATACGGTCTAAAACACTGTATTTTTTTCTTTACTGTGCCATTGTTTTTGCCATCCGTACTGCTGTAAGCCTCCTTCCTCAGAACAGTTCAGTAAGAGGAGCAGCATGAGGGTGGGGTGAACGTGGAGTAGCAGCCTGGTGCTAGGCTTCAGTACCTTAGCATGTGATTGGATGGTCATGGTTTAGATTCAGTTCAGCAACCATTGGACACCTAGCTCCTTTTAGATATACAAAGCCCCACGTGTCTCAGCCAATTAAAGTGCTTGCTCTGAGCTCAGGTGGAGTTCCATGGCCTGGGTTCAAAACTGGGGAGCCCATAGCAGCATAAAAAATTTATGATGGGGATGGAAGGTCCAGGGTCCCTTCCTCACACCAGGTGGTGTGGGAATGTATCAGAGAACTGTGCTTGCTAAGCCCTGTGCCCAATGAGGAACCAGTGATTCCAAAAAAAAATCAAGAAAAAACTCATACAAATAAATTCATAATAAAACTATGTATAAAAAGGTGTAGAACAGATCGAAGCCAATGGGCACCAGCTCCTTGTGGTTATTGCCTCTGAAAATGACAGAGGTCAATGAGTCACATTTTCAGCCATTTTCCTTAAGATCCTCAATCCATAAGTGATGCATTAATGAGGGTTCCTGACCCATTGCCAAAGGGTTGTGGGTTCCAGTCCCAGGAGGGGTGCGCAAGACTCGTCCCTTTCCTCATTTTCGGGGGATATTTTTCCCATAATCCCGGGGGCAATGCGATGCTGGGGAAACAGAGCAGAACGTTTTAAAGATGAGCAATGGTCCCAGCCCATGACAGCAGGCAATTACGCACTCTAACCTGTCATTATGCTAATGAAGCATCGGGTGCATGCTTCACGTTCCTTGGGAATGCGCTGGAATTTGCCGTCCAATGAAAAGCCCACCCACAGAGACAGTAATCAGTCTTCCGTTAGCCTGGAGGCACGGAAGACAAAGCTGAGTCAACAGCCATCACAATAAGCAGGTCACTACCGGTAACGATCACATGGGCCCCAGAATTATGATGCGAAATTTGAAGAAACTGTACATTTTGGATCCACAAATCAGAGGCCTGTTTCCTTGATTTTCTATGTAATGCAGTTATATGCTGATATACACAACCCAGTAAGATTACTGCATTTTTAGACCATGACCATGTAATACCTCAACAAGTTTGGAAAAATTAATCTTAGGAGATTGCCCGTTCCAGTAATCCTCACAACCATTTTAAGGAAACCGTAGGGGACCGAATGAGCATTAAAAATGCTATTTTTACAATTTGATGTACAAACTGCTCATAGCAGGACTCCAGTAAACCAATTAGTGATCACTTTGGAAGGACAAAAATGGTTCTTTGTAAGGGGAACATATAGTGGAAATAGCCAAAGTAAATTCGACAGGCATCCATTACCAGCCTTTCTGTTGAAGCTCTCCTGTCCTTTTACATATCTCATCCAAAATATGATGCTCACTACAATTCACATGCACTGTACTGAGACCACATAAATCATAAAAACTCAATAATCATAAGATGCAAACCCTGACAACGGCATAACTCATGCATTCCTCCAGAGAGAAAAGCAGTTTCCCAGGATTAGGTAATACAGAGTAATATCATGTTGTTGCAGACTGAACATGCTTTTTAAACACCAATACTAAAAACAGAATAATTCATTTTGGTCATTAAATGCTGGAGAAGATATTGCCAGATATATGAATTTACAGAGCAAATATCACATATGTTGGGCCTGTATTTTTGAACCCATACCCCCAGCCCCACCCCATAAATCTATCAATATGTATACATAAAAAATTTATGTACACGTATATTAGGAGTGCATATGAATTAAATATGAATGCAGATCGTCATCCTCCTGCTAAGGGCGGCAGTATGCTCTCGGTTTAACAAGACCTTTTGGGAATTGCCCCCAAAAATATAGATGCAGGCAGCCAGGCCACTATACTTGTATATTATGAGGCTGTATCTGGGGCCTGTTCCACAAAGCAGGATTACTGAGTTATCCAATTCAGTCTTAACCAGTTTCATGAAGCAAGCTCAAACTGTAGTCAGCTAAGTTACCATAACAACATATTGTTCAGCCTAAATCTGACACCAAGCAAGCTAAGTTGAACTTGAGCCTGACTTGCTATAAAAGCCGGCATGTCTGACCAATCAATGGCACACCTTCCAGATATGGCATCATAATTTCTGAAGGAACCGATTGGTATTCCAGACATGGTGTCACCATTTCTGAGTATTCTGGTATTGGTGTGCAAATTGTAAGAGGAACTTAAAAAGAGAATTTCAACAGGATGCATTAAATTTCTCCAATGACTGGATGTAAGAAGGATATCTCTTTACTCATGAGGGTGCAATTTACCTCAGCAATTTACTAAATCCCTACATTGCCAACTTAACCTGTCACATCTTCACACTGACAGTGACATAAATTGAAGCTCCAAACGAAGATTTGGAAGGAGAGTTGACAATCCCCAAACAATCAACAATCCCATCCCATCCTCTAGTATAAAAATCCCACTTCTATCAGCTGTTCACTTCTATTGCCTCCTTCACCCAATGTCCTTATCTATTCCCATGTATGAAGCCGGGGGGGGGGGGTCAACAACCTCAGCCCACGGTACACCTTCATCATCACTAATGCCCCTTATTATATTCATATCTATTGAATTGCCCGTGTCAGACTGTTTTTTTTTTCTTTGTAAGTGGTAGGTTTTTATATTCACTTGGGGTAAAACAGTAAACACAAATACTTTCCAGAAACTCCTGAGATCCGTCCAATTTACTCCAAACGGCATCTTTATGATGAATGTTATGATACAGTTTAACTGTCATGTTGTACAGTTCACTGTGCTCAGAAACTAGCACAATTAACTTCTCCACCGCTACCTTCTCTATTTTGGTGGTTGTTATGGGAAACGACAGGTGTCACTACTCCGCTTGTGATTGGTCAGCTGTCAAAAAAGCACTTGACGAATGCGTTTTTTTCTGAGAAATTGAACTTTTTTCAACTCAAAAAAAACGCCCTGAGCTGCAGAAACAAACGCTGGCGACGGCGTTAAAAAACGCTCAGGACGTTTGTGAAAACACGGTCTACTTCATAGGATTATTATGTAAAACAGATGCTGACACCTTCAAAAAAGACGCTACGTGTGAACACAGCCTCACTTAGTATTGTTGTGGCTAACATTTTGGCACCCTCGTGTTAAGTCTATGGGCATTTCATCGCAGGTTCTTCAGAATTGTAAATGTTAATTCAAAAACTGTACATTACACGAAAACATGAGTTAGAAAAGGCACGAGCCACCCTAAATACATTGTGAGTGAGAAAGGAGTATCTTAACAATTTAATGTATAATATGCGTAGTGTAAAATTGTTGGAGTAATCGCAGTTTTGAACGTGAAATTTCAGTTGTTTTGTCTCTGTATCTACTCGTTAGCTAGTTAGCTTTAATACTATACCTACTAGCCTACTAGCTAGCTGAATAGCTTATCCAGTGCAGCCAACCTATGTCAGATAGCTAGCGATCAATATTAGCTTAAATAATGAAAAAGAGAATTTACTTCAAGATGCTTCTTCAGGTTAGAGGTCGACTCTTTTGAACCGGATAGCAGTTTGGTTGCTAGCAAACACAGCTTGCATTGTACTGTTATGTTGTGACCTTTGCCAAATTTGAAAGTAAAATGGTCCCGGTATTTCCATGACATAAACGCGTTGCGCTGATTGCTTTCTGTCTCACTCTCCATTCTAATGTCTTGTGAGTCAGGCAGGCTGCGCGCATTTTTCTTTTTCTTTTCGTGAGGGGCATATGGGAGATACACCCCGGAGTTGCCTATCATTGAATAGACTTTCCAACTGAATAAACATTAAATGAAAAAAAAAAAGGAAAAAAATCCAATGTAATCCCTCCAGTAATCTAAATATTTTTAATATGTAACTGTAATTTGATTACCATGAATTTAAATGGTAACGGAATACAATTACTCATATTTGGTATTTTAAATACGTAACGCCGTTACGTGTATTCCGTTACTCCCCGACCCTGGTTATGATGCAAGGCCAATATTTCTTTATGACTACTTGCAGCACATTCGATATTATACAACAGAGTTGCCTAATAGTTTAATTAAAACACATACATTTGAGTTAAACAAATCATGAATCCATATTTCATTTCAGTGATATGTTTGTGCTGATCTGTTGGCTTCAATTCGCTTAGCGGGTTAACCTAATGTTTTGAGAAAAGCGTGACATCTCTGCCACGCTCCCCTTCAGCTGCCCTCCCTACTCTCTCAGAGATGACATGCAGTCAAAATAAACGGAGGATTGGTGCATGGAGCAGAGCCAAAACATAACTGGGATGGCAGGTGTGCCATGTGCTAAGCTACGTGGTTGGCGTGGCATTCCACATACCTACACAGCACCTAGAGTTTAGCCATTTTTGGTTCACAGTGCAGTGACGGGTTAGGCTGACTAAGACCTAACACAGACAGAGATGACATCTGCCCAGCACAGTAAACACAGTATTGAAAAACTAGTGCATTTGCATCAAGAAAGAAGTCTTGGTTATTTCATGCTATATCCGTGCTGATGGCACCAGTGCAATGATGCTGTTTTTTCTACGCCAACTTCTCCCTGCAGAAACAGCACACTTATGAATTTGTCTTTACCTCCACATGTAGTCTGGAATGATGGACAAGCACACTTACACATGACTGACAGAAGGCCTGCACTGTGTCTATGACCCATCCAGCAGACAACATTGCATGATGGGACATGGTATCCTTTTGGCTTTTTTCATTTTGAGATATTAAGAAAGACATCCAAACTTTTTTTTCCAGCTGTGAATGTACTTTTTAGAAGGCTTAATTGTTAGCATTATGGAACAACTTCTGCAAAAACCAATATTTCTTTTCCAATAAAAGAGAAATGAGGAATTGGTTTTTTGCAATGTGACAGCATAACACAATAAAGCACACACAAAAACACACATACTCACACTAAAATAAAATAGGTGTCAAATCAGCACTAAAAAATACCTGCAGGTATCACACTGTAATTCACAAGTGATCTCACCATCAATATTTAATAACAACACAGCTGATAACGACAGAGTACAACCTGTATGAGAAGCATGAAGACATATATATCATACCACAAAAGCTGAAAAAATTCTGGTTATTACTCAAAGAGTGGTGGGGTAACAGAATCATGGGAAAAAATAATTGAAAATGTCTGCAGAAGGGGAATGCATCAGAGCCATGGGAAAGGAGCAGTTTATTTCAGGTTTTGCTTTTGAGAAAGTCATTAAAAAGTAGCGTTGCAACATTCTCCAATGAACTATACCAGACCAGGTCACAGCACAATGTGCCAAAAGCACAGAGAATCGTGATCTGGAGACGGTATGTGCTAAAAGAGATAACTGCGGCAAAAGCCGTTGTTCTGGAGAATGTTGACAGGGCTGTTCTCATTGTTTATATTTTCTAAATATTTCAGCTATTCAGAATGACTCAAAAGGACAGCTTGGGTTGCTTAATTACATTTCTAATGAACAAAAAAGGTTCAAACAGCATAAGTGCTGCGTAGAAGTGCACTGAGAGCAGTTCTTGTGACTGCTTGACGTTTCAGGCCAAAGAGATTGCGTTGTCCTTGTCATACATCCAGTAAAGTGTTTTAATCCAAGTGGTTATATGGCACAGAGAGGAGAGAGAGCAGAGAAATCACTTAAAGTGAAAATCATGTAAAGAGATATTCATTTGAGTGGCTCAGTGAGTGCAGACAGAGCCCTACAGACTAGGTTTGAAAACCAGTGGTGGCACTTTCTGACAGTTACTGGGAAACCACAGCAGTGGAGCAAATTGGCTTTGGTCTGGTGCAGACAGGCATGGGTGGGTTGGCCAGATTTCCCTCATCTGGTTGCTGTCAGGCACCCAGTCAATTCTTCAGGTGCCTGCAAGTTGCTTGGATGATGCCAATGGATGACAGAGCTCCTATCCTCCTTTGAACGGCCACTCCACTGTAGTGTGCTGTGTGACCTGCAGTGCAAAAAAACAGCTGGTTTTGTAAGAACATACACATCAAAGAACTGCACTGGTCTTGCTTCAGTGCTCCCATCTGAGGTCATCCAAATGAAAAGAGCCTCATGTACAAGTGGTGATTCCAAAACAGTGACCCCAAGGGGGGAAAAGTCACATAAAAGTGAGTGGCATCACCACCCAATGAGTGAAAGTCTCAAGTTTAAAACAGAAAGTAGAAACTTTACATTAAAGCAATAATGGAGGGGGAAATATATAAAAATATTTATTATGCTGAAAGACATTTTCATGTTTGTCCAGTGTATGTTGTTTGTCTCTTTTCTGTGTTCAACTTTTTTGTGATAGTTTCACCCATAAAGAGCTGGGGGGGAGTGTGAAGTCAGTGTGAACTAAGTTCATGTTAACTGAAAAAAACATGGCAATGTATGAAGATCAAAGATTAAAATCACACGATGATGTACAAAAGAACAGAGGTTTTTCCCTTCCTGGTATGGCTTACATTTTGTTCTCTTGGGAGCATCATGTCACTGTGTATGGTTTTGCACGGCATCAAAAATGAATTCTGTGAGATTGGCAGCTGCCAGACTCCTGGTACCCGAATTCAACAACTGGGGTGTCAGTATGCATCGCTTATATGGATTTACATCTCCCTTTTTTGCTGCCTCAAACACTTTCTGTTGCATTTCATTCCTGTCCTTCTCCTCCCACGCTCCCTCCTTTTAGCAAGTGAAACGCAGGTGACGTGAACACCTGTCACGAAAAGACACAGCGACGACTGCCACGGAAATATTAAGGCCCTCGCGGGCGCTGAAGCCTCAGCCGTGCTAAACATTCATTAGATTTCCTGCAGCGCTTTATGGTGCGGGGTTACCAAGTTGCAGGGCCTGTTCGGTAATGGGTTCTGGCATTTAGCTGGTGGTACGGCGCGGAAGACTGCCACTCACAGTGCCCTGAGCCAGTAACGCTTTCTGTATTATCCTGATTTTATTTTCCTGCAGACACTCTCATGAAAAAAAGGAATTATGTTCACCCAGAAAGCATCTTCAGCAGAGATGAAGCCATTGAGGGGAGAGAAGAAAGCTCTTATAGGGGTTAAGCCGGCGGCTGTTATTGAAATGAGCTACGTTTACTGCCGCTATTTATTCGGGAGAGTCATTTCAGGACAAATATCGGGGACAGTAACGGGGAGAAAGAAGACGTGATGCAGGGCTGTTTGCAGTTAGTGAGGAGTATGATATAACTGCATGAATATACATACAACATGAACCTGGTTAATATCACCTTGCCTAATATCACAACCCTCTTAATGTTACCTGCTAAGTGATGTTTGAGTGAGAGAATGGGCTCATGGACAGTAGGAAGAGCATGCAGAAAAGAGGTGTAATTTACATATTCTAATCCAGCAAGATTAAAATTTGGATAAATTGATAACAAATTTGTTTTACGTACTACAAATCAACATACCTATATATTTATACATCTATGTGTATGTGCACACACACACACACACACACAAACAAACAAACAGTGCCTTGCCTAGGCCCTGGTATTTAAACGTGCGGCCTGGAATCTACTTCTCTGACTGAACATCACAATTGGCATTATTGCTATGCGCATTCTTATTTGTGTAATTTAAAATTTTAACTATTTCTTTCTTTTGTTTTAAAGTAGTTATTTCACCATTTATTAATTACTTTCTCCTTTTTGTTTTAAATGTTTCATGCCACATCCTTCTTTGTTTGTTATCAAATGCAATTTAAATGTTTTCACCATTAATGAGTGGAACCCTGATGTCTGAGCAGGGAAGCATGTTAGCACCATTTACAATATGGCAGTCAGAAGCACATTAGTGCCATTTACAGTATAGCAAGTAATGTGGCTCCTTATTATTGTCTCTTTGCACTGTTTTAGCTTTACTGCGCTTCTTTTGTGCCTCATCTCTGCATCTCGGCACAGTACTTGGGTGGACATGACGTCCTTTGTCTGTTTTAATAAGCTGGCATTTATGAATATTAATACCTCTGAATGTATTATGAGTGGTGTATAAAATGCCCTTCAAATGAAGTCTTTCCAGATGAGGTGGCACTGCTGTAAGTGTTTGTGCTCCAAAGCACTGTGACTGATGATTCGTCCTTAATTATCTAAATAAATTATTTTTAACTCGGAGGCATGCAATTAAAGTGTCCAACATCGGCACTGCGGTTCTGCGTCTCAAATCTGGAGGGAACATTGGTGCAATGTAGAACTGCCTCTCCCTCCCTGCAATATTTATGGTCGGGTCACTCAAAGGCATCCGGCTCTTTCTGCAAAACGCAAGCTTGTCTTCAGCATCCTCGCAAGTACATTAACCCTCTCATGTGAGTCTGCAAAGGCTAAATTTCAAACAACGTAAATTTGCGTTGTTGTTGCTTTCTTTCTTTTTTAGTCCACCATCCTGCCTCTATTTGTCTGTTAGATTCTATTTTTTTTTTTTGGACATTAAACCAAGGTCCTGACTCACCCTGGTCTTTAAGGGGTCCATTGTGCTTATCACAAAATGCAGGGGTGCTCCTCACCATCCTGGCAACATGCCCAGTCTGGTTCGGCTAAATGTGGTCATCTGCAGCAATCATCCCCCAGTTTGACAGCCTAAATAAAGCATTCCCAGCTAGGCTAATGTACAGTAAGTGCTCTGTTGCAAAATGGCTGCCCCACATCACCCAGTTGGGTGCCACACTTTGGCGGAGGTTGAGTGAAGTTCTGCTAATTTCACAAAAATTACGAAGAGCAGCATGAAAGAGCACACGCATGGACACATAATGTTTCCCCCGTTATGAAAGCTCCCCCCTCACGTAAGAACCTCCTGCTGATATAAGAGCCTCCGCCTGTTATAAGAACCTCACATTGATATGAGACTCCCCCTGTTATAATAGCCTCCCACTGATATAAGAGCCTCCCTCTGATATAAGATACCTCCCCCTGTTATAAAGAGCTCCTTCCTGTTATAAGAGCCTCTCATTGCATACTAAACATGCTCACAGGCTTATGAGTAATGGCTTCTCTGGCCAGGATCACCTGAGGTTTTGGCAGAACATTTGTGAAATTTAAACTAACCTTGTATTGTGTCCAAATTCTCTGGTCTACATTTACAAAGCTGTCGCCAGAATCAAGTAAAAGAAAGCTACTCCTGAAAACAATGTTTTGCAATGTAATTCTCTGTACATTTGATATGTTGAGTTTGAATCAATTTATCTTTCACAAATGGGGTAGCACTGGCAAGGGAACTTGATTGGTTACAGCAAGGTTCAAATACCATGCGGGGTGCTGCTCTGTTCAATCACTGAAATGAACAGAAATATTACGTAAGACTCATAAAATGTAACACCTAATGTTCTAATATTTAATAAACAGTAATAATTAGCATTTTATGCTTTCAGTTCTTTAAAATATGTTTTAAAAACAACAGAACCTAACAGTCGTTTAAAATTGTCATTGGAAGACAGGGCAAAGTGCCCATCCGTGGTCTATCAATGCACCATCATTCTTTTGCGTATATTCCTTGCACAATCTGACATTTCAGCTGTTTTCCCCCAGCGTCGTGTCCGTTTCCACATTTTCTGCTGCTTTACCGTAATCCCTCATCGTAGACCTGTAGACCCGCTGGTGCGAGTCCGTGCGGAAAGCCTCTCCGTCTTTATTAACTGCGGCGGTCTCAGCTGACAAGAAGCGTATTTACACGACACGGCGCTTCTCTTGTCACCGTCGCTCTACACCCCGCTGATAGACACCTGAAGTCTCGGCACGTGGCACAGAGACGCTAACAGTGCCCCAGCAAAGTTAATTATATTCATATACTGACTGAGCCGGGGACGCTTTGCAGTTGTGACAGCTGATGATGTAAAAAAAAAAAATCGCTCAGGTTTCCCGAATGAGGAACAACCATAAGCATAGAAAGAAACATATCCCTCCTATCCGTACACGTGTGGGCAGACGCGTCATGCCCATTCAAGCTGGAGGGGCACAATATCTGGATTTTTTATATTTTTATTTTATTTTATTATTATTGTTTTTTAATAATATGTAGTTATGATCATTTTACATTATGAGTCAAACGTATTCTTCTAATTATGTCATAGATCATACCTCAAAAAGTCACACAACCCCTTTCCCTATGGTATTGGTTTCTTCCAAAAGTTGCGGGATAAAATCGGTTCGCAACCCCAAGTACGCACGCACAAAGCTCTCTGTTGCGCCCAAGTGCAGGAGGCGATGTAGGCTTCAGTTTAACTGTGTGTTGCTGAAGTGGTTAGGAGAGCATCAATCCCTTTTTCAAACGTGTGAAAATGAAATGCAATTAGTTATACACACTTAATTGCATTTGAGAAATATAGGCATAGTTTGCTTTGCAAGATAGTTGGCTGGTACCAGCTAAAGTTAGTAGCCATCCCTCAATCCGGTTGTTTAGCCTTCTGGCTCGCTAGCTAGTCGTGACTTGTGATAACATAGCATCCTATTTAATATTGGTAAATGAGAGCTGTATGAATCTTATGGCAGTGAGCTGATAGTGAGGTTATAGTTAGCAAAACACTGAATTCCATTTGATATCTTCAGGTCAAGATGCAGAGTAAAATCTCGTCATTCTTTAAAAAACGACAGAAAGTCCCAGCCCTGTCCTCAGTCAGGAGGTTGATAGTGCAAGAGGTAGGGTATCTTATGTGAGATTTATAGTGATAGGCTGTTTTTTCCTTCATGGAAATGTATGCAGATATAATTGAAAGATTTGTTCCCTCTTTCATATGACCATTTCAGACCAATCAAGGGATGATGATGATGATCAGGCAGTTAAAGTTGCTGATCTGTGTGAAGCGGGTAAAGATAAGCGAATAGCCTAATGATGATTCTCACAACAACAACAAGATGATGATGATAATAATAATAATAATAATAATAATAATAATAAATGTTGTCAAAGTACTGTGTGAGAGGCAGTGGTAAGGGAACAAAATGAAGTGGTTTGATAAATGAAAGCCACAAAAACAAATTTTAGCTATTAGCATTTTTTAAGGAATTTCACATGATTTAATGAAGGTTTTTCTCAGACTTTCAGACTGACAGAGAAGTTCTTCAGGTCATTGAGGATTCCCCATGTCCCTCCACAAATGTTAATCAGAGTCAAAGCAGTGAGATAGAAGGTAATCATGTCAGGGGGGGAGAGTCAGGACTGTTCTTTGTAACATAGTTTGATATATGATGTATACACTCTATTCTGCATAGAACTGCTTAATTAAGCATTTTCTACTTTGAAGCAGACAGTGGCAGCAGTGTAGAAGCTAGTGTAGAAGTGGGTGAATAAGTGAGTGTTGTGTTGCCCTTAAGGCATTTATTTATCCACTTTGTTTCAAATTTCTACTTCAAAATTATTTCTTATTGAATATAAGAAGTTGATAACTGCTCTGCAGTTTGTGGGTTCGTTCGTAAATGATATTCGTTGCCTGCTCGTGTCGTTTGATGACGTCACTTGCGGTTCAGTCGCTTGCTGTTAAACTGTTTCTGGTTCGGCAGATAAGTAAGAGATACGTGAGGCACAATCAAAATATAAGCTACTGTGAAGCATCTTAAAGGCAATGCCGTAAGTTGAGTTATCTGACATGTTGTATGAACATATATTAGTAACAATTTAGTTTAAAACGATGTTTGATAAGTTGTCTTAGTAGCGATTTGTTTGTTATCATACATGAGTTAATTTGAACGCTAAGAGCCATGGTAACTGCTACCTACGGTACAAAACGACAATGTATGTTTGTTTTACAGCTATGTACAGTAGTGTTTAGTTAAGAACACAGACACTGAATATTTTTGTATTGTTTTTATTTACAGTTTTCACCGTATGCAACATGTATGAGGAAATGTCAAAGTAAATGGTCGATCTTACTACGACTCTCCCTTCATTGGCAACGGTTTAACTTGGTGTTTAGTCAGTTTCGACACACTGCACGAGAACACTACAAGTGTCATTTTCAATAACCATAACAGCACAAATAATTGACATGAAAATCTCTAAATAAATATATAGTATTTACCCTAATATAAAGTGGGAGATTATTGAGCTACAAAAACTGATTTAATGAAGTTTTAAAATAATCCCCCAAAAGTCTTTGAGTATATATGTCAAATTGCAGAAAACTGCATCATTATTTTCTGTTTTTTCTGGGGAAGGACCCCATGCCCCCACTGTAATTGTGCCCCCCGAATTTTGGCTTGCATGACGCCCCTGCATGTGGGCTTAAAACACACTTAGTGACTTTTGTTCAGTCAGCACTTTTGCCATAGGCTTGATTGATTGGTCATTCGCATCTGATTGCGCAGTGGTCAAGTGGCTCAGGCTGTTGTATAAGCACGACTGCACATCATTAGTCAGAGAGGTGATTGGGCACAGCTGACGAGGCAATTTAAGACTGCTCAGGGATGAACATTGCGAAAAGCAAGACACACAAACACAGAGGTGACCAAATGTTCACAAAACAGCTTCGCGTCATGGGTATGTCAAACCCTGGGGTAAGGCCGGGATTCAGTCGAAAACCGCAATGTCATCTTAAGGAAAAGTGCCATTTAATCAAACAGAAACAACCTTTTTAGCACCTCAGCTCAACAGACGGCATTTCTGAACCATAGAGAATTGCTGTGCAGGAAGCAAGATCTGTCAGCCAGTGACAGTGTTTTTACACCAGTGACTGACACCATAGATTGTGTCCTATTGGGCTTAAAGCAGAAAACATTCCTGCTTCTTTGAACATGAAAGAGTTGTTTGTGTGTATTAAATGCTCAGACAAGCTGTGTCATCCCCATTTCGATTTTACAAGTTTTTATTTTACACAGCATTACAAAGTTATCACACACCACAAATGAGTGTTGACCAAAGCAACCTTCTGCCATGTAATATTAAATACAAAAACATAAATGATTAGTAAAGAATTAGTAAAATTATTAAATTAGTAAAAAAACTTAACATTTTACTTTGTGAACAACAGCTTTTCCCCTTTTAATAACTGTTGAATTGCTTTTCATTATTACATCAAAAGAAATGTCTAATCTAAAAAACGTAGAAGACAAGAAAAGGAAACAATTATATTAGCTAAACTCTTTATTCCTATAATGTGGCATTAACCAAGTATGACACGATTTTCCTCAGTGAATTCCATTATTCACTCTTTAAGCTTCTTCATTCCTGTGAGTGTAAGACGTTTTAAAGAGTTAAACAGTAGGGATTGTAAAGCCTGAGACAGGCAAAAGGCTTCCCTGGAGCACAGCTGTCACTTGCACAAACACTCCCTCCTGTTCCCTGGATTTTGAGCCTTTATAAACTTTGTTTATAAATAAAGATAGCCCTCTTTTGAATGATCTCGGCCTAAATTTGAGGAATTCACAACCAGCAATTGCTAACCTAGCAGCAGGTCATTGTCAAACACTTTGTCAATCAGTTTTTTTTTCTCATGCCATTATTATTAGGTTTTGAGGGGTTATTTATTAGCGTTGTACATGGTAGTGAGCAGTGTCCTGTTTAACATAAACGTCAATTATGGCAGTATCATAAAGGACTGATTATGGGCCAAGATCTTGTGAGCCAAAGCGATTTAACTCAGCGAACTAACTCCCATGTTGGTTCAGATTCCGTTTGGTCTTGTGAATTTCTTCAACACAGTCTGTAAAGAACATGCTTCAAATTTAAACATTTAATTTATGTATGACCCCGGGTGGAACATATTCAGATCTGCATAATTTATGTTGGAGAAGACACTCTGTACTTACCAGTATCAGGGTCGTACTCCACATGGGAACTGAACCTTCAACCTTCAGATCCACAGTGTAAAAGGAAACACTGTGTCAATGATCCTCATTATGTCCACACATTGATGAGACATTGAGAGGTGATGGCAATACAATTACACAGACAATTTAATGCTAATACAGTTCTTCTTTTCGTTCAATTTCCAAATTATCCATTATGTGTATACCCACATATTGCGAGGAGGTTTCCCCGTCAGTGGAAATCACATTCAAAAGTCAACAGATTGTATACACTAGAACATCTGGGAATTACTAGCATACCTCAATATGATATCCAGAGGTCAGGTTTTTGTGAATTTGTTATGGGGTGACTGCACAGATGGCTCAGCAGAAGGCTGGAAAGAAGCAGCACTGAGCTGTTTAAGATTTTCAGGGATAAACTTTCAAAATCCCCAGAATGCCACCCTGTGTGGGGTGCACGTGTGGGATAAGTGCGGCAAGATAGTTTTGTCCTCTCAAAACAGATTAGCGTCAAAGTTTTTTTTATTTATTTTATTTAAACCTCCCTGTATAATCTCTTTTTCCTAATGCAGTGTGACACTGCAGTTCTGCTGTCCTGTCCTGTGTACCGACATCACAGGACCAAATATATAACATGCATGGACTTACAGTATTGTGACTATATCTTTTATTAAAGGGCATGGGCTTGTTTGTTTAAGCTGGAGATAGAATTTATATACAACATGTCCATATGCTACCACATGTGCTCCCTGCAAAGGGGAAATAAACAAATAGACAAACAAATCTACATATCATATACTGTACATGTAGGTATTGCAAGCTTTCCTTCTGGTGGAATAATGGTATCTGACTTCTACATTGTGCAGTGGTAGCATTAGGATCTTGCTAACTGTAACAGTCTGCAACCATGTTGTGTGACTAAAATGTAATATTTACTGGGGTAAGAGTGAGGGAGGAATATGAAATATGAAGGTGTGATTACATAAAGAGGTTAAAGAGAGGGTAACTAATAAGCTGGGGTTTCTGGCTGAAAGCGTGGTTATCTGGGCTGCAGTCAAACCCGAGCTTTCAAAGGCCATCACAGCTGTCGCACCTCCCAGGACTCTGCCCCACTTTAGAGGGGCCTGGGAAAGCTTACAAGTGGTTTTCCCATTCCATTCAGGACACTCCTGTTAAATGATCATCATGAAGGACAAAACTGGATGAATTTTTTTCCCCAGCAATGTGATTCTGGGTGCCATCTTGTCATCACAGGCGGTAACCAAGCCAGGCATGGCACCTGTGCTCAACCCAGGCCTTAGGGCCTGCATGTTGGTTTCAGCTACAGGCATACTACATGAGAAATCTGTGTGGATCTATGTGACCCCCAAGTCCACATTACAGCAGAAATAGATACACCGTGGGGTCAGGTGGGAGTTGGATAATCCTGCCACCTCACCCAAAGTTTGGGAGACTCAGCCCCGGCCACACGTGCACCCTAAAAAGCATCAGCAGTCAGCTCAGGCGAGGCTTCATCAAACCAAAATAATTTCTCCCAACATGCCTTTGAAAGGAGGGACTGACTTGTACATCAATTTGGAATCTCTGGTAACTAGGAAAAAGCGGGTCTAAACTTGTTTTTACCTCTATTGACCTTCTCTTCGTAGCACCTCACAAATTCCCTCATGTGCAAAGCCAAGAGCTCAGAGACAAAACAAAAAGCAATGAGCTAAACGTGCATTCTGACTGCGGACACAGAGGCACTGAAATGCATTTTCGTCTTAACCTTGACTAATCAAGAAAGCAGCTGGAATGAAAAATCAGCACAGGCACCACAGTCTGCAAGGCCCTTCTCCAGCAAACTGTTTCTCATACCAAAGCTCATAAATGCTAGAAATTGTTTGTGCACAGCTTCAGTCCACTTTGATTTACATCCTTCTTCTGTGCTGCATGTTAATCCATTTGCTGCTGCCAGCATCCAATATGATAACATCATTTGAAAATTTCAGCCAGTGTTTATGTATCCAGGTTATCATGAGACACTGAGCACACTAGGCTAATGCTACACTCTACATAGTTAAATATGAATAAATACAGTGATCAATGATTTATACTGCAAATAGAGCTTGTGTGACCTGCGTTGAATTTTAACGGGTAATCTGCATACTTGAGACATATGTATTATGCAACTCTGTCAAGGATATAATTATTTCATGTCATTATTTCTTCTAATGCATTTTTAATCATGCCTAATCATATTTTTAAGTATGTTTATTGTTGGCTGACGTGTTTTAAAAAGGATTAGGGCCCACGTTCACTCTAACAGCAAAGCTCTTAATCTTTCATTTTTCAAGATAGATTGAAGCTACTGTAATATATTTTTTTTTTTCAGATTTTTTTTTGACAATTTCAGCTTTGCGCAAAGTATCAAAGGAAAGCTACTTTTTTGGGCAACATGCATTGCAGTTAGGACAGAGTCTGGGCTTAAGAACAAAAAAAAAAATTCAAGGTGTTTTCCTGCTTGCGAGACGGAGCAGCTGTGTGGTGCCAACAATTTTTTGAAGAGGGGTCTTTGAAATGCAAACTGGATTGTGAATGATCCAGATCAGGCAGAGGATCACAGAGGATCCTTTTCCGCATCTCCCAGTGGCACCCTGGGAGCAGTTTGAAATCACCACATCGCCAGCATGGAGTTTACCCATTATGCACTGCTCCTCAGAACTACATGTAAAGCCTTGTAATTTGCCTTCTCTTAGTAACCTCATCAGCATTACCAGCATTACCATAAAAACCTAGATCCTGGCCTAGATCTCTCTCAGCTGCAGACAGAGGAAGAGACAGCCATATAGTTTATTAAGCTACAGTGTTGCGGCAGTATAGTATAGCGGTGTGGAGCAGCGCTTGTAACTGAAAGATTGCCTGTTTGATTCCTCACTGGGGCACTGATGCTGTACCTTTGGGCAAGATACTTAACCCAGAACTGTCTCAGTAAATATCCAGCTGTATAAATGGATAAAACTGTAACCTATGTAAGTCGCTCTGGATAAGAGCGTTTACTAAATGACAATAATGTAATGTGTTGACAGCCACATACAGACAGTGATTACAAACATCTCATCTGCCTGTAATTTAGGGGAAGGGAAGAGAAGGAATGTTCGTCCTCTGTTCTCTGTTGAAAGGTATGTGTATACTTACATGTCATGTGCAGAGCTTGATTCAGCATTGCTTTGCACACTTGAATATTGCAATGTGGGTAAGACTCAATATACTAGCTCAGGATAATCTTTTCTCTCTTTTACATTACAGTTGCTTCACAGACACTCTTATCCAGAGTGTCTTAAATAGATTACAATTTTTACACTTAATCCATGTAGGCAGCTGGATGTCTAAAGAAGTGGTTTGCATTTGTGATGTATTTAATGAAACCGTAAGGAAAAGACACAACTGTAATGACGCATATTATCAATTACGCATGATTGGTTATGTACTGTGATGTGATGTAATCCTCCTCTGAGGAAGGACTCAAAGGACTTGGCTCTGACGTCCTTTTCTCTCTCTGTTCCGGCCTGCAATCAAGAAATCTTATGCACCAAAAGCTCATTAGCACAGTAAAGTTGAACGATTATACTTTTCACTCATGAGTCACTAAAATTAAATTTTAATCCCAGGGTCCATGAGTGCCTCACCCAGGATTTGAATGAGCAACCTTTGGAATGCAAGCCCTTTTCCTTACCACACTGCAGAATTTATTTTAGTTATTTATTTTATTTATTTATTTTATTTTACAAAGCTGAAGCACTTTTTAAGGGGAGGAGTTCACAAGGGACAAGGGGAACCATGTCCCCAAAACAAGCCTAATGCATTTTGTGAAAACTCCTACTCCAGCTCATAACCAATGCCAGTGATCGCCAGCAGGTTGCAGCTTCACCTGTGGAGCAAATGAAGTCTCCCCCTGCTACGGCGAGTCACTGCTAAACGTGTGCTCAGGGATGGATGCGATGCCAGGTCATCACAGCGATGGCGGGGCCTGCCACCGGCTGTTCCAGAATTTGTCAGGCCGGAATGCGCTGTATCCACGAAAAACGGACGACATCATTTATAATTTAACGTACTTGCATGGAGCGGAGGCAGACAACGTGTGGATACAGCTATGAGGGGCAGAAAGGAGGCCTGGCACCCTGTAGCTCCCCTCGAACACAAACCCTTTGTTGACCTTCCTTTCTTAACAGAGGTGAAATAACCAGTCAGCACTACAGGACACTTGAGGCTCAAATTCAGCAGAAAATTTCAGATTCCAAGAAAACTTTTTTGGCCCAGATTTTATCACTGTCCATGGAGGAATTTTTTTATTCATATGAGTGGCACCCTGAGTAACTCTTTTTGTTATTAGCAGGTGTGTCAGCACTTTGGCCAGCTGCCCTAGCGTTAGGAAGTGCGTCTATAGCAGTATAATAAGCATAGTCTCATCTGTGTGCTCCCTTGGATTTCTGCAGTTCCTTTGTGATCATCATGGTGGTACTGTCAGAATGGATCCTTTTAAGTCTAGTGTAATAGGCATGAAATGCTTCCAAAGCAGATTTAGCCTGAGGTGAAACCCTCCCCCAGATCAACTGCCCATGACGTGACCGGAAATTTGAGCCAATCTGAGCAGTCACTCCCGCCAGTGCTACCAGCATTCAGGCTCGACTCTTGACTCCAGAGGGTGGCAGCTCTCTGTGAGCAAGGAAGTCACAAGGACTTTCACGAACCAGACAGTTCCACTTAACCCTCCTATTGTCTTAAGAAATACTAACACCTATTACCTTTGGGTCACTATGACCCGGGGTCCAGTTTATCTCATAACTCAGCTAAACCTTTGAATACAAATGTGAAATTTGGCACAATGTTACAGCTATAAGTGTAGAATACAACCAAATAGTCATAAACAACATAAGCTGTTTTGTTAACTCTCTAGTGCCCCCCAAAGGTCCCATGCACTGCAAAAGCATGAAAAATGTTTTGGATATAGGTAAAATTGTCATAAAATTCCCCAAAATACAACTCTTAGCCTTTTAAGATGTAATAGATTCTGATATTTATGAATTGAAACTGTCTCAACATAAATTAAATCTATAGGGCCCCCTTTTGGAGTAGCTGACTATAACATCTGAATATTCAAATTTTGTAAGAGAAAGAAGATAAAGCTACAAACTTATGAATGCCAATAAAACTATCTACAGACATATTTAAACTAAGTCAAGGAGGTTATGGTTCTGCAATATTACCATGAACACATGTAAACTGCCCAATGGAAGCATGTGAATTGGAATTTTCTCTTTTTTTTTCCTTCAACCAAGACAAGTTGATTTCAAGACTGATCTTTGAGTTACTGCTCTTTCCAACATCCATATAATCCAAACATACACTAATTCAAAAGAATAACAGACAAAAAAGAGCTGGTCTTAGTCTAATCTCTCACCCTTGGCCTTCCTGTTATGGTTGGACCTCACAGGGATTGGTATAGCCCCTATCAGTATAGCTCAAATGATCACTGAGACACTCAAGCTACCCCACCTCGACAAGGTGCCTGCTCTGTATTGGGGTAGATATGGGTAGGTAGGGTAAAGGGATAGTTTGGTAAAGTTTGGGGGGTGGTTTTTTTATTGTATTTTTTTACATGCAGTCCCTCTTATTATACAGTGTGTTGACAGTGTGTAGAAAAATCATGAGGTGTTATCTCAAACACATGACTGGCAAAAGTTGTAAGCATGTGTTTGCATGTCGCTTGCATCTCTGGCAGATCATTGGGGTTTTATTATCAGACCCTGTGCAAAGATGACATCGCGCACGTTTTGGGGCTGGTGTCGGCACTAGCTTTGGTGTTTGGGCACATCTTTTTCTTGCCTGAATCACCAGCAATGCCGATGTTACATTACGTGGAATGCGCTCCCTCTGTGCCATGACAGGTGCCACAAGATCTTTCCCTAACTGTTCAAGGAAAAGTGTACGCTTGTGCAAGGTCAACTTCTGTGCTGCTAATAGTTGAGCATGTATAAAATGTCAAGTCAATCATTAGAGGTCAGGGGGCATCAGTGGTTTTGATACAGTATGGAATACAGTATGGAAAAACATGGAAATTATGCACTGCTAGCAACCTAGCATGCTAAACTAGCATGCTGTCAGTACTGTGGCATCTTAGCTGGTTTTGTTTTTGTTTTCCCCGTCCATGTGCTCGTTTACTGTTTCTCTATGTTCCAGCCCTGCCCTGCTGTCCGCCCTGTTCCCGCCCATCTGATTACCCGATCGTCTCCGCCTGCCTCCCCGCGCACCTGCACCCCATCTCCTCATCTGCCCAGCCCTATATCTTCCCGGCTTATTTATTTTCTTGTTGCCAGTTCGTCTCAGTCTTCTGTTTAGCTACTCGCCATTTGTTTTCATGTCTGCCTGCCGGTTTTGTTGCCTTGCCTGTTTTTCTTGACTCCGTTTCCTCGATCTGCCCTTTTGGTTTTGGTCGCCGTGTCTTCTAGTTTTGGTCTCTGCCTGTTTTGACTACGACTTTTGGATTAGCCTCTGGATTTAATAAACTCCTTGTGCACCAATCTTCCTGTCTGCGCCTGAGTCCCTGCCTGAGTTCTGACACATGCATGCTAATATCTTTGAAATGGGTTTAGTACCAGGTATTTATGAGTATGAGAAAATACTTGATGAGTTTGTGGCACTCTGAGTTAGACAGAGCTGCTCATAAAGATAGTTCAACATCAAAAGTTATCTCAGGTCATATTGACCCTAAGACAATAGGCGTCACTTTTTTGTGGCGGCTACACTGAAAATGATTTTTTTTTTAATTTGCCAAATTTCCATTTTTGGGGTCATTTTAGGAAGCTACATAGGAGGCCATGTACTTAGATTAATGTTTTATATCATTTTCTTAGGTTTGAATATGATTTCGGGTCATTATGACCCCAGGACAACAGGAGGGTTAATCACGTTTGTCCATCTCCATCCATCCTTCCTGAGTAGAAATTGATGAGGACCCTCTGCTGAACTGTCACTGTTTCTGGTCAAAACCAGCCACTCCAAACTAAGCACCCAGAAGTTTGCTGATGGTTGAGAATTGCAAATCTAATTGGTCCTTACATGTCAGTGATTGACAGCACATAGCAGCTCCGCCCCTTTTTGGGCTTTCTGTAAGCCTTCCGCTCCTGTCACTCCTTTCTGGCTCGCAGCTATCAAATTATTGTCAAGGGGTGTGGCTAAACTTAATCTTAGCATTTTCCAGACGGATTTCCTCACTGTGGATTTCCTCAGACATGGATCCAATATTGTCCTGCGCAAGAGAAGCCGGGAAGCACTGGTGCCAGGGACTGTATTATTCTGTGTGGTTTTTGATTTTCTTTTTGGTCACAAATTGAAAAAGCAGAACTTTTGCATCTTTGACCTTTAGCACCCCTCACTCTGGCAGGACTCCACAGTGGCAGATTATTGGCAAGGAATTGATGGGCCCCGCCGTTGGCCGCAGAGAGCTCGGTATGAGACAAGGCAAACGAAAACACGTGAGCTCGACACTGTTCAGTCCCTGAGAGCACCAAGCAGACCCATTTCCCCAAAAGCTTTTACCTCTTTTCCCATCTATCTGAGGCCCACGCAGCTATAATCACACAATCACACTTATGTTCCCACCACAAATTGCCCGCCCTTGTAACACATGGTGAGGGGGAAGGTGGGTGCTTTCACAGCAGCGGCTGATTTCACTTGCCTCCACAGTGCAGAGTGGGAAGTCAGAAGCTTTCTGCATTCATGTGAAACAAAGTGAAAATGACAGGAGCAAGGCGTCTGGGGCAGGGTTTTGTTTAGGTACTGAGTAGTGTGGAACTTGCTCAGGGTCGTTAGATTGCGTTTGCTTTTTTTGCTGTTTGTGTTCTGCACTGTATCTTCTAATGACCCATAAAGTTACCTGCTTAAGGGTCATATAATGTCATTGTAGCACCCCTGTCCATCATTGTTGAGATGGGTTCTCCTTAATTTCCACTGCCAGTTCAAAGGAAGCTTCACACTAGAATTTTCCTTCATCTCAGAAACTCAGCACATTTAGGTATATTAGCCCACACATGCTGGCTGTACACAGCTGTGCAGTACTGACCGCTCCCATCAGGGAGCCCCTGACAATTAGGACACATCCCTGAATGAAGCTTTAGGACAGATGCGACACCCCCTGTTAGAAAGAGCCAATGGACTGATGGAAGGAGGGAGGGGAGGAGCAGGCAATCAAAGGGAGTAGGGAACAAAAACACCTGGGTGAAACTTAGCCACACCGCTTAACAGTCATTTGATGACTGGCAAGCAGAAAAGAGAGATGGAACAGTGAGGTTTTCATGAGCCCCCAAAATGGGTGAAGCTTCCATGTACTGTCAATCACTCATGTATGAACAAGTCAAAGGATTTCAACCAGCCACGACAGACCAACCCATTTTTATCTGTTCACAAAGGGCCATTCTCCCATCACTAGCAGTGCTTCTGTGCTTCCCTGAGTATCTGGCATTGAATGGGATAAAGAGCCTGTTCTCACCAGCCTTGCTTTATTGACTGCTCTCAGAACAGTAAAGGACTGGACAGTGATGCATTGGCCCCATGATGCTAACCTAATAATGCTTTTTTCCAGAGTCAGTCAGGGAGGAAGTACAGTTTTCGTCAACCCCCTGCCCCAAAACTCATCACAAAATCAATTTTTAAAAAATCAATATCTGAAGAGCAATAAGGAGGAAATCCTTTTCAAACAGCTTGAAAGTATGTCCTCCAAAGCAGAGTTGCGATAGGATTCTTTGTTGGAGATAAGGAAATGTAAGTACTTTTCAATATAAATAAACACAACAAAATATATCAACCGATCTCAAAAAAGGAGTTTGGACTCAATTTTGGAAAATCATCAGCTTTTTTTGTTAAATAGAAAATCTGACAAGTGGTACTCATCCCTCTGATCCATGGGTATTTGCCTTAAATGATCTGATACCTGACCACATTTATGCTGCAACAGCTTTATAAATGATTAAGACAGCCTATGAACTTCTCTGATGGCAAAGCACTGAGAATGGTAACTGGACTTGTAACTGGGTCTTGTGCTTCTGCAAATGGAACATGCGCATGCGCGTTTGTATAAATGAACACGTTAGTGCGCAAGGACATGTATATACATGTATGCATAAATGAATGAGCGTGGATGTGCATGTGCATGCATGAGTGTGAGTGTGTGGATTGAATGAGTGTGCATGCACATACATGCATTTGTGACTGAATGCATGTGTCCTTGTTAGTGCACGTTTGTACTTGTGTGTTAGTGGCAATCTTGTTACAGATAAAAAAAAACTAATTCAGTGGAGTTTCCAGATAATATCACAGTAAATAGCTCAAATGTTCAAAACAAATTCTGTTTTCCTGACAAACATAAAATCCAGTTGAATCCTATTCAGTTTAAACTGGCACCTGGGCAACCATTTGAATGCGAGCCAGATAAGGTACACAGTAAACACTCCATGCCCGTTTAATTAATGCTTGGCTGTTACTAACCACCATAATTACACCCACAGCTTGACAACAAGAAACAAACTGTGAGAAACAGATCCTGTTTGCGAGTGAATCCAAATCTCATCGCTGAGTTTCCTCTTAGAGTTTTCAGTCAGTGATAGTCTGATTCATAGATTTCATTTTTCAACATTAAAAAATGTGCAATGTGTAATGCTTTCCCATCACTGTATACACGGGCACAGCTCAAATGTGAGGCGGATGGTGTCTGATTCAAAATGTTAGTGAAAACAATCGCAACCCAATCTCACAGTGTGCTGTTTTTTGTCCAGAAAGTTTTAATTAATTTCACATTTAAGCTAGAGTAGTGTTTTCCCAATATTTACTTTAAACACCCTTGCCAAATTCCCAGTCTGTGTCAGTCTGGCCCTCTGATCATCCCCATGGTCATTGCCTGAATAAATCCATCTCTCTGCCTCATCTGACCTCAGCATCACCCGGGGCCCAGGTGACCAAGGTATACTTCATGTGTCATTATTCTAATTGTATCTCAGAAAGTGAGAGGTTGCAGTGCTGATGTCTGGTATGGTGTCAATGACCGAGACTGATCCATATCACAGATTACACTGAATGAAAGTGATCCATAGCATAGATTACACTGAGCGAGAGTGATCCACATTGTAGATTACACTGAGTGAGAGTGATCAATTGCATAAGTTACACTGAGTGAGAGTGATCCATAGTGTAGTTTGGGCATCACAGACAAATTAATTCACTCATGTGAGAAAGGATTCAAGGCCAGCGTTGAAGGCAGAAATGGTGTTTCACTCCAATGCCACACTGTTGTTCACAGAAATGGATATTACCATGTTGGGGCTGACACAATGGAGCTGGTATGACTCTGCAGACTGTGTCATTATATTATTTCACCACCCTCTGTTATGTACTCATGTAATTGACATCTTAATAAAGAGAAAGCACCCAAACCAGACATGATGTGTGATCCTTGCTACTGGTATAAAACCAGTGGGAGACATTTTGAAGGGATGTTCACTGCACCTGAAGTATCGTTATCCTAACCTTAATCGCTCCCTGTTACTCATAACAGCATTGTGAGATGTTAAAGAGGTTCACCTTGAAAGGGTTCAAGATGAGTCCAAACACTGGGTCATAAAGTGGCCCCAACACCTATATATGTATACTATGTCGGTGCAGGAACTACTGTGAAGTTATATAGTAACTGCTGCATGCATATCTATTTTGGTTGTCAGACAAGTGTAATTACACAAATCACAAATGGGTTAAGTATTCTGTAAGCATGTGATATTAAGCATAGTTGGCACACTTTATGTAAGCAAAGCATAAATACATATAAATGTAAGTGGTATAAGGGCCACTTTGATGTAAATGTTACCACTGTTTAAAAAAAGGTATTCCTGGGCAAATTAATATTTATGATTCCTATAAAATGAATTACATGCACTAAAGAATATACTTCATGCTTGGAGGCCTGAGTCTCCCCCCACCACCTATGGTCTGAAACGCTTACATTTCGAGATGAGCTACCTGGAGGGAGTTTAAGCGGGCTAATCTCACGTGTGGCGTTTATGTAATGACCGTGGCATGGCCCATGCATGAAGTGGTAATACAGTTATGCAAACAACCCCGGGCGCTCGAAGCACGTTTTACTTTAAGCTGATATTCCCCATGCGTTTGTACAACTGCATTCCTCGGCTGAGAAAGCCCCGACACTTCATGTGCAAATTGACTGAGCAGCTCCGTCTTGTCTCCAAAAAAAAAAAAAACACCGCTGCACTCATAGCGAGGCGCTCATCAGAAACGGCGGCTCGGTTCGGAGATACCTAGCGAAAAGAAAATCAAACGCGCTCACGACTCGGGCCCTCGCTAAGTAACGGAGAGGCGACAAGCGTGCTGCCTGTCTCCGGGGACCGCATTTGCATAATGGAACAGCCGCGCGAGTTTGAGCCGGCAGCGCTTCTCTCCTGGGGAAGTTCGCCGGTGCGGAACGAGGACGGGCGAATCGGGCCAGGTCGGCAAGTCGCCGCGGAGACCAGCGTTTTCTCAGCGCCTCTCTAACGCACCTGGCCGTGCAACCCGTCAAGCGTGTCGTTCGATCCCGCAGAATTTCGCCGACGAAATCGGTCACGTCAGAACGCTATTAGCACCGCCAGATAACATCGGCGCAGCTGCGGCTCAAACGCACTTCTTTACGGCGCAAAAGCAAAACGGACACAAACTCAGAGCCCAAATAACAGCGCCTTTTCTGTGAACGAAAGCTCTCAGATGTGTTCTTCGAGTGCTTTATTTCCCCACAGCTATGAGAAGTCAGAGGTCGGGGTTTGAACTTCCAAGCTTTATCTCTGGATACCTGCGGTAAGACCTCTGCTGACCCACCCACGCTGCAGTGTTGCCTCAGGAAGCCAGGGAGTGCGGGCGTGAAGTGCGTCACCTATAGCGTGAGGTCAAATGTGCTTCCGGCGATGGGTGGAAACCAAGGTGCTCATTTTGCATCACCCTGTCTGAAAATAGAACATTCAACCACCAGGATAACGTAGCACATGGAAATGCGGGAAAAGGACGCGGGGTACGACGAGTCTAAATGTATAATGGAATAAACACAAATGCGATAACTTTTTGTGAATTCATACCTCATGTTGGTGCCTTTGAACCCTAAAGCTCTGAAATGCAGGAGCACATCTGGTCTTCCTCCAGAAATACACAATGTTACCGATGCTTTCCCTCTTCATAGAGGCTGTCAGTCAATAGATTCTGACTATCTGAGCGCACGTAATTTACCCTTAAAATAAAGAAGTTACATTTTTTCATACATACCATCATGTCAATCTTCATCTGCTAGTGAAGCTAAAAAACAATGCTTTTACTTAAATAAAAAGGTAAGAAAGAACTGCAACTGAAAGAAAGGGAAAATTTTGTCAGTTAAACATACAAAACACAGTACTGTCCCTATGTCCCACTAAGAAACAGATCGGCAAAGCGTAGAGGTTTGTGCATAGTCAATTTGACTGGAACCTTCTAGATAAAGGACAAGTGGAAAATGTGAGCTATCAACAGCTAAATGTAGCAGATTAACATCTAAAGAAATTGCAATGAACGTAACAAATTTAGCAGAGCAAGAAAAGATCATCAGTCTTGCGTAACCATAATGGTTATCATCTCCAGTATTAGGCCTTATTAATATTCCAACTGAGATCAGCTCTTGAGCGCCGTGTCTCTTTGTAATAAACCTGTACCATTTATTACAGAGAAACATAAAATTGTCACAGGGGAGAAATTCTGCTGAGTTAATCCAGTGACATTTGCCTCATTACCTCTGGTGGTTTTAGCAAAAAGAGGCAAAATGGTTTAAAATATGTAAAAGGAATTTTGGATTTTAGACAAACATCTGCAGTATTCATGAAACACCCACTCTACCTGAGGGAGGGGGATTTTTGTGAGCCCTGTGGTGCACTGATGTGTTTGAGTGCCTAAATGTTACATGTGGCTGGTGCAACTCTGATATGATTGGCTGGGCTTCAAACACAGAGAGCAGCACCTAAATTCTACAATGTTCAGCTACATTTCACTTCAAAAATGAACACTGGGTGTGTTACCATGAATTGGGGAGATGCCAATCAATACTGCCACTAAAGGAAGTGGCTGGCTGCAGTATTGGGGTAAGTACTTCTGGGTCACTCCTTAATGCTAAGTAGAGGTCATAAAACGGATTAAAAAAAGGGTCAAAGGATGACTTGAGATCACTTCTTCATCTCTGTAAGAAATGGTTGTAAGAAAGCCCATATTAAGGAACAGCCACAGTGGTGTTCGTACTTCAGTCATGTGCCTACTTCATCATATAAACTTTTAGGGGAAAAAATTAATGCAGTAATTTTAGTCACTTTTCTTAGTTTAATGGGGCTTGTAATTAAATTTCTAAACATGGAAGTGTGTCTCTATAATGAATCGTTTAATGGGGCAAAGGTTGATTTGCGTTTTAATGATTTTTTTTTTTTTTTACATAAAATTGAACATTCATTAAAACACTCCAGACTCTGAAAATAAAATGAATGTAAGCACATGGAAAGAAGTCTTCTGATATGTATGGCTAACCTTATACAAACATTCAAAATGTTGCGTTTTTTTTATTTTTCTGGGTATCAAAGTGGCTTGATCCACAGCCCTCGGGCAAACAAACCGACCCCCTGAAATGGCTTCAATGCATTGGCCAGCAGACTGAATAAATAATAGATAACAAATCAATTTTATGAAGAAATGAATAAATGAATAGGTAAATGAATAGAACTTTCCACCCTCTGCCCTCAGCTGTATAAAAAATGCAGGCTGGCCTAAAAGAAGGTCATGCAATCTCAGGGGAGAAAACTCCAACTGTTTCGGTAGGGTGAGGTGGAAAAGGGGGGTAGGTCAAGAGTGACGGAGGGTGGGCCCCAAAAATGCGGCACCACGCGCTATGGTTCAGTGGCTCGCCCTGGTGCGGTACGCGACCATCGACTTTTAAAGGGGCAGGGTGGAAACTGCGATGAGCGTTTGGGTTGTGGATGCTGCTCCGCCATTCTTTTGCATGCTCAAGTGCTGCTGCATCAGCTGCACGCAAATACTGGCCATTGGCAGCAACATTCTCCAGCCCACCAATTACCTGACAATAACATGGTGCAAGGTGTTCTCACATACAATGCACGTTATTACTACTAAAAACGGTGGATGCACATGATGAATTCTAAACACACATGAAAGGTAGTTCTAGTCTCATATGAAGAAATACATTTGAAGGAGGATACATATTCACATGTAAGGGAGTAAATTAGTTATTATTATTAATATAATCCTTATTATTACCATTGAATTGCACAAACCATTTCTATTGTGATTCTCCTGTGATTAGTTAAAATCATTGAGTGACAGACCGCATTTGACAGCTCCACTCATTTTGGAGGCTGGAAGCATCATGCTACCATCCCTGCTGGCAAATAACATTTGCAGTCACTTTCATCCTGTTTGGAAAAACGTTCACATGCTCCTCGGATGTCCTTACAGTGTGCATCTGTTCTGAACGGTGACCGCTGCAACTCCCCCCCCAACGCACGCATACACACACATACACACACATACACACGCACGTTCCTGCTGATCGATTGGTCACTCCATGCGTGTCACCCAGCACGATGGATGGCCTCTGACAGCTCCAATCAGAGGAAAGGTTAATTGGCTGTCGTCCTCTCATTAAGCTCTTCCCCTGCTTTTTTCCCAGATGACATTCTTTAGAACTCCTGACACCCTTAATGGACCTGCTAGTAGCATGGAATGCTTCTGCAAAACCCAGGTGTTCCCTGGCCAGAGGGGATGAAAGGGAAAGAGAGAAACTGCATCCCATCTCCTGTCACCTTTACACTGATACACTGAGAAGTCCTCTCTGAGAAGTTTTTTTTTTTTGCCCCAGTGCTATATTGCAGTGGCAGCACATTAACGGTGTCTATTTGCTGAAGAGAAAATAACCTCACACCCCTTCATAAATTATGCCCCTTTTCATCCTCTCCTCTCATTGCATGTGGCAGTGGGAGATGACACGATCAGCACGTGCTGGTGGTTGACCTGCAAGGAAGGACCTCATTAATTTGCGCAGAAGCTGATGATGTGGTGTCACGCGCTTCATAAAAAGCTGTGGTAAAATACAGCAGAATTTGCTTTTAGAAAATGAGCTAGCCTCTTGTTAACCACTTTCTAACTTTAATTGCTGTGAGAACAGGTTAATTGTGGCAATCGTGTATCCTGATTTCAGGTACACTTACACAGTGGTTTTGTGCTGAACTGGAGTCCTGCCTTCAGAAAGGCCTTTGAACCGAAACATCGACTTCTGCCCAACTACAATTCCATCTTTGAAATAAAAATTTATGGTAATTTTTGTTTGCCTCCACACATATGTGATGCCAGAGGGGGTGGGGCAGGAATACAGAATGCTGCTTGCAAACATTTTTGGCTGCTGTCTGTCCTGTCAGCCTGGGAGGCTTTAGGACCTCGGCCAGTTGAGGCTAATTGCTAATCAGCCAGGTGCGCCCTGTTGCCTTCGTTAGGCCTGTTATAAAGGACGCCTAGATGCAGCCTGGAGGGGACGTTGCTTGTTTTGGTGTTTGTAAAGTGGAAAGTACTCATGGTGTTTTTGGCTGGCCTGAAAGAGTTCTGTCTTATTGTTTTGGTTGCTATTTTCTATAACCGCTGGAGGGAAAAATACATCTGCCAGCCAAACAGATAGCTTGGTAGATAGCTTGTTTGTTCAATCACTCTCTGGCTAGGTGGCATTCCTGTCACTGTGCCATAGCATATTTACTGTTTTTTTTCCCTATAGCTAAATAATGAGGTAAGCAGATTTATGGATAACAAGCTTCATTCATCAGTAACCACAGATGGGAAAGAATGGGGATGGAGTAACATCAGTGCTGGAGTTGGACCATCCAGCATTTGCAAATATGAAGGCACTGGACACAGCCCACAGTAGCTTGTCCTTTAAGAGATCCATTCCAAAACATGGCGCAAAAGCTAGCTGGTACTTAGAGACAGGCAAACACTAGCTCCTTAGCGTGGTCAAAAAAATGTCTGTCCAGCTAAACACTTACCCTGGGGTTCCTTCTGAAATACTTTTTTTTCCAGAACTGAAATCAATTTCAAACCCAAAACAGAAGCACTTTTTAAGTCATGGCACAACTATTTTTCCCCATCAAACAAGGTTTTTAACAGTGCATGAGAACAGTACACACACTTTGCTCTCTGCTGCACGTAGCAGTGGGCAGCCTTCAGTGTCTCGGGCTGTGGGTGAAACAGCGCTGTTTTAGAGGGTGCCCCTGATGTTATTCCAGGTGCAGCCTGTGGTTTTTAGTGTTTTCGCACCGTGTCTGTCATTAGCGCACCCCCGCACATACTCGGTGCCGTTTTCGTTTCTTCAGTAGCAGTGTTTGAAGGGAGACCCTGCCCGCCCGGCAGTGACAGGATAATGGGAGAATCTCCCCTGCGGTCCGCTGAAGGCTGAGGGGGCTCTTCAGAGGAGATGCCGGCAGCCGGCACTTATGATGTGCAGAAAGCGCAAATGAGAAGCATTAGGCTGCTGGAGTCCTGCGTTATGGAGGCATTGGGGGCCACTGGGAGGGAGTCAGGTGGAGAGGTGCCGCTGCCTAATAAAACAGGCCATCTTCAGGGCCGTCCAGAGAGACTGGAGCAGCACGCTCTGTGTGTGTGTGTGTGTGTAGATGCGCGTTCATGTGTAAGTGCGTGTGTGTTTGTGTGTGTGTGTGTGTGTGTGTGTGTGTGTGTGTGTGTGTCCATGCATGTGTACGTGCGTGAGAGTGTTGTGGGTAAACCTGTGTTCAAATGTATGTTTGCGTGTGTGCATGTGCGCGCACATGTTGTGTGCATGTGTATGTGAATGTGAGTATGTTTGGGTCATCTGTGCGCATGTGTGTGTGGTATGTGTGTTCACATGTTTGTATGTGTGTGTGTATTTGTGTCTTGTGTGTGTTTGTGTCTTGTGTGTGCATGTGTGGGTGGATATGTGTCCATATGTGAGTGCGCATGTGCACACGTGTGCATGTATGTTGTGGTGTATGTGTGGCGTGTGTGCATGTGTGTGTGTGTGTGTATGAAGCACCTGTGAATACCACTGTGTGGTTCCATAGCCTGCTGTGTTCTTAAAACATTCAGCTGAACTCTCGCTGGGACCCATTAACACACAGGCATTCTTCCAGAGAAGTAAAAATCATTCTCTACTACCAACTAGATAAACATGTTCAATCACAACCGTAACATTCAGTGCTAATGATTTATCAGAAAACAAAACCCTGGCTCCCTTTAAGAATGTGTCACAGCTGAAAGAAGGTTTTAAAGAACATCATTCCACATCATGTAGCATTACTGGCACAAAGGTAGAAAAGTTTAACCACAGAGCATGCTCTTCTCAATACACTGACCAAAAATATAGTGGAACTCCTTGATGCAAGCAAGACAAGTGAGCGATATGAAAAAAGAGAAGACAAGATACACATTTATTTATTTATATGCTTTTTGCTCTTATTTCTGCTACCACAACTCTAATTTAAGAATCATCAATTACAATTGCATACTGTTGTCTCTCACCATGACAACCACTGTACTCATGCAGGGGTGCTGGGGTAAGCAAGTGCAATCCTCTGATTCACACACATACCAGCCCTGACCGTTTTCCATACAGCACGCCTCTCAGCGCACCACAGTGAACTAAACGCCCACTGGAGGATGGGTATGGATTCACTGATGTCATCCATGAAATCGGCAGGTCCCTGATGAGTCACAGAGTGCCAGGGGAATATTATTAGGTCATGGTCACCATTGGCTGATGACACAGCTGGGGTCTCAGTTATGGGTGGCTTGAAGTCAATTTGCTGGCTCCCAGTCATCATCTGCCTATGACACAGGCTCAGTCTGCACTCAAAGCAAACACCTTAACCACTGAGCTACTTGGGACCCAAGACAAAGGTTTATTAATCATTACTCTTTGCCCTTTGCTTTTTCTTCCTTGCTGGATTCTTATCTTTTTGACAGTGAAGTCATTATGCTACAGATCCAATGTTGCGTTAGCCTGCCAATCATATCAGTGTTACCAATGTCTTTCATTATATCGTAGTCATTTAACAGACGCTCTTATCCAGACTGACTTCCAGCGCAAAGGAACAGAGGTGTATCTATCTGAGTTATATGAGCATCAGTGTCAAACCAGGCACCCCCAGGCTAGTCAGTGCAAGCACATCACCATTAAAGCATTACCACGAGTTAACTTGTGCTAATCTTAAACTAGACAGCCTAGAAAACTAGGAAGTCATTCAACACATTCATTAACACATATCTCAATGTCACTAGATCACAAAATTCATAACACACAGTGATACGATGAATAAATAAGCACCAAGTCATACTAGTACAAGTAGCGGGTGCTAGAGGGTGGGAGGAGGAAGCTTCTTATGAGGGACACGCTCCACCGTCCGTTTACAGCTTCAGGATCTTCCCTGCTTCTGGCCAACTCCAATTCATTCAAGGACAAAAAAGCAGATGACAAGCCTGGGGACACGTGAGCTTTTCAGACCATTCAGACACAGGTAATGGAGCAAGTCTTTTCAACGCAAAACAGGCCTAATAGAGCTCTCCTGCTTGCACCGCAGAAGATTCCAGGCAGGAAGTTGAGCGTTTGTTTGAGAGTTTCGATTTTGACATTTATTAATACTGTAGCCGACAGCATGGGATTTTGAGATCACTTAATTAGACGTACGCTCGTATAAGCGTTACGCCTTCATTTTAAAAAATCTTGACGGAATAATCGTGTCTTGATGCAAGTAGGTCTGGTGTTTACAAAGACTGCCGGCGCCAAAAAGCGGCGTTTACCGCGAGCTGGCCGTTCCACTGGTAATGAGGGGCTACTCCTCGGCAGAAAATCTGGCTGAAAGCGGATAATTGCTCTTCAGGGGGTTACAAGCATTCCTTAAAACCCCCCAAAAAACCAAACAATTTTCTGCAATCTATTGCTCCCCGATACTTCAGAGAGCTGCTTTGAGGTTTTAATTAATACAAGTGGTGTACCACTCCTTACACGGAAACAATGTCGTCCTGGAAAGCACTGTAGAAATGTGCCAGTAATCCATCATTTTGTTCTTTGGCGAGACACGCCAAGATGCACCTACAACCTCTCCTCTCCCCCAACCCCCACCCCCCTCCCCAAAAAACAGGAACAGAGGGGGTGATTGAATCTCAGGGAAAGTGGAAAGTCCTTAAAAATCAATAACTAATTTAATGTGCTGTTACTCTGTGTTATAACTGCTGTTATAACTGGCTTCATTCCTGTTTGAAGAAAAATACTGCTATTTAGTTTAGCGATAGCTGTGGTGCTGCCCCCAGAAAATAAGACATCAGTTGGTTTAAAATTTCCAGCCAATTTGGTTATGTTTGACATCCACTCTACAGAGACACTGAAATTCTTCATGACTAAAAATGTTACGAGGCTTGTATTGACAAGCACCTCATCCTGAAATTAAAGAAAACTGTCGAGTGAGTAATAACACAGTTCAACAAAGCATTTACAAATGTCCTACTTCTGAATTCCGTCCCGAGTTCATCTATTTCGTTGAGTGGTTTTGTTATTAATCTCCACAAACTGACAATATTTGTCATAAAGGTATGCAGTCTACTCACTCCCCCTTAATCGATTGGAACATCACTTTAATGCCGCCATCCGCCACTGTATTACAGTTCCTCCTGAACTATTCCTCTAGGCCTGAGCGCTATTCAAGAGAGACACGTTACTCGTATCACCTTCGTCAAGCCTTATGTTATGCCTACACCTCTCTTCGTATTTTAAATTGCCTGCCTCAAAGTGTGAGACAATATGTCCCTCCGCCAATTACTCGGTGACATTTTCGCCTGTGTTTACAATTCCTCATGCAGGCATATCTGCTTCCTGCTGGGTCCCCCTCAGCCTGCGGTGGACTGGCGACGCGTGACCTTTCCTCTTGGACTGAGAGCGCTCCTTCTGATCGCCGGTTCCCGGCGAGCTTCACGAAATCTATAATTCAGCGTGCTTCGCTCGTTTCTCTTCAAAGGAAATGCGGAATGGGTAATGCGGGCGGATCGTCTAAAAACACTGCAGAGCCGCGTTAGCGGTGAGAGAAGGGGGAGCTACAGACCGGCGCCGACTTATTGCGAGCTCAACATCAAAAGGGAACTAATTAGGAGCTAATCGGAGGTCTGATTCAATTGAGCATCTGAGCTTTCAGGTGTGCCCTACACCCCGACCCCGTGCGCTTTTTCGTCGGTGCAGACGGAGTGGATTTCGCAAACATGCGGGACGGCTCCTGACAGGTGGAGGCGATTCGTCGGCTGAACTGATGACCCCGGCACACCAGACAGTTAACCTAATGTCTTCACTCTTCGGACAGTGAAGACGAATGGCAGGAAATCTATACATGTATAATGGAGTTTCCACTGCAGGAAAATGGATGCAATGTGCAGATATATAGTGAAGTTATAATGACTATTAATGTAAACCACATTCTTATACACAAACGTGTCAAAATGTGAAATCATGCTGATGCTATGGCAGATACTGTTGGGGCAGATATTATATTATATTATATTATATTATATTATATTATATTATATTATATTATATTATATTATATTATATTATATTATATTACAACGAGTCTGTTAAAACAACACAATACAGGCTATAACACAGAAGACATGTACAACCCAACAGCACCAGGAAATTCGCAGACAATGATGTGCATATAGAAAAACAAAGCTAGTCAATTTATTCAGTCTGACCAATTATGATGATTAGATTAGATTCAAGGAGATTAGACAAGATCATAGTGAGTGAGAAAAATACACAACAGAGGGCTATAACACAGAGGACATGCACAACTCAACAGTGCAGTCACCAGGGCATTAGCGGATGATGACGTTAATATTCAAAAACAAAGCCATTCCAGATTTATCCAGTCTGAACGATAACGCTCGTTCATTTCACACATATGTTCCATATCAGGCGCTAACACCGCGCCTCTCCTTCCACCTCTCAGCTTCGGGGGGGGAGGATACAGACCAGAAATCACCCATAAATTCCGCACTCTTCGCAAAGGTCCCGGCAGGTAAAGAGCATCCTATTTCATTCAGATTTAAACAAACACATAGCGAGTGCCTCCTCAGGAACGGGCTTGACTTTAAGGGTGCCGTGAAATTGCTATTGATTTTTTTGTCCCTGGATAATGCGAAGGCGTATCGCTTGTCCAGACGCTGCGTTTATCGGTTTATTCTGAATATAAATAAACCAAATGCTTACGGGAGGACACAGGTGCTTACTAATATATGGGCAGGTACATTTCAGTAGTTATTATTCACTGTGCCAGTATCCGCTTGGCTATCAATGGGTACAGAGTATTTTGTATCGCCATGTTTGAGACGCCGCAGAGATGTAAATGCGAATTAACCTTAATATCGACTCTTTATCGACTGCTCTCTGCCGTCGTCACCCACCGCGGCGACAGGAGCCCAATATGCCCATGAATCTGTAAGAAAGCAGAACCACTTCTACACGCTTAAATGTAGGCTAATGTAATGTTCCACTCAGGCTATTACTAGACTCTGTTTGTATGTTAGTAGGCTATGACGTACGAGTGTTGCTTTTAAGGATAATTGATGGGCGCTGAGTGCGTGCTCGAGCAATTACGGATTTTCGGCGCGATGCTTTGTCACCGTGTTGTTGGCTGTTCTGATCTCGACGCTTCTGTTGTTAGCATTTTGCTTGCGTCTTGCCATGGCGGCCTGGTAGGGCTCTTTAATTAACGACTCTGACAAATAAAGTAATAATTACTGTAGTTCCAAACGAGGATTCGGGAGGAAAACAATCTTCACCCTGTGGCCAGATTCAATTCAAGCCAAAGGTAAGTATTACTGTACCTACACCAATCACAGGCACATGCATGAGGATTCATAACTACATAATAATAATCATAATAATAATATGTACTTTTGTGATATATTCTATTGTGATTAAAATGGAAGCATGATAATGCATGTACTGCAGCCTGGTGAAAACACACCTTCACAAACACTACTACATCAGAAAAAAAGGACATCATTTCACCCTGTGAATATGAATCTAGAGCCCGGGTGGTCATGAGGCCTGGTTAACTGGGCCAGTCTTGTCAACGCGCCATCAGCTCACAAGGAGCGCGCTGATGACAGAGAGCAACACACTGCTGGGGTTTGGGGGTGGGGGGGGAATCAGAGCACAACCTCATTGATCAGGGGAACGGCACAACCTCACGTAGCGACCGCAGCTGACACCTCCAACAGGGCTCTTTTCGTTTAGGTCAACAATTTTCGAAAATGGCCCTTCATTACAGAGAAAGTGGTATGTGAAAGGAACAAAAAAAAAGACTGTCTGTGACATGTTCTGATGTAGATAATATTCTTCATTATTCCCTTTGAATGGAATGAATGAGATTAGTTCCTCAGCTGTCCAGATGAAAGCGCTCCATTTGCGCACATTCCAAATTTAGCCCATGCAATGGCAGGAAGAGGGGGCCCATTTTTATAATATATCATAAACCTAAAATATTTCTGTGGAGTGGATAGTTCACAAATATTGTTACGGTTCACATCCCACCACCAACAACTTTTTATATCGAGCCCACGTTTGAGATGTTGTGGTTGGTTCTGATTTAAATGCATTTTCACAGTACGAGACCGCCTGACAGAAAATCCATTCGGAATTCGCAATATAATGATTATTTATGGATTGTGGGCTTTTGAAACCGTCATCAATCAAAAGTGTCACAACACAGCATCAGATATGATGATTACTTATGTAATGGGAGCAGATCATCAATCAAAAATGTCTTTGTGCAGTGTGCAACAAACACAGGTGGTAAGACGCTTTCCGAAATGTGCAAAGGAAAGCATTTCAATTCAGGCACTTTTTCTGGTGGAGTGGCAGAGGGGTTATGCTTAAACTTGTTTGAGACTAAGACATAGGTTCAGTCTAGCCAATGTATTTTGTCCTTGCTCATTTCACATTAACTACAGCCACCATCAGATGTATATATAGTAAAAATAAGAATTTAAGCAAGACTTAAGTTCCAAAGGGACATTTAGGAGGACAATTTTTAGACAATTTCCACACAATTAACTGAGCCCAGATAAACCCATTCTAACTGCATATAGAAATCCTACCTACCACTTCCTGTCCACGTCAGCTGTTGAAAGCATCCCCTCTCCACCCCAACTCCCCCCTTTCTTTTCCCTGAATGTCCAACCGGGGGCTCCGGGGCAACTTCAGCCTCATGGCCGGGTGCGATCCCCTCATCAGACTCCAAGCAAAAGATGAGAACTACTGTACCCACATCTAACGGCACAACTCCATGTTCTCCAATACATTAATGTGCATTGTTTGGAAATTCATATCTATATCCATATCTAAAAGAAGACTTGCTTTGCAAATTCATGCCTCACCCAATGAGCAATCAATGTGTGCCCATTATGGAAAATGACAGCTCCCACTCAGCTTGGTGGAAGCCATTAAAATAGCTGGAACAAAGACTGAGCTCTTAGGAAAAAACAGAACTCTTGCTTTACTACTTCAGAGCTTTGTACCACAACTGAAAATCCAATGACGCTAAAGAGATCCATTTTCCAAAATGTACACTGTGTACCTATCGATCAAGCCACACAGAGCACTGCACTACACAGAGCACTGTGCAGAACAAATGCAGCTTGGACACCAAAAATGTCAGAATGACTTAAACACACACAGAGTATGCTGAATGAAAATGTGTTTTATTTGTTGGTTAATTTATTTTGCTTCGTATCTCTATGGGTGAGAAGTTCAAAAATCACAGTATCCTTTGATGTGACACATGTTCTTATTTAGAGAAGTATTGGGAACTCTTTATATTTATTCACCATTACTATAACTGGATATTTTACTGCAGCAATTCAGGTTAAGTACCTTGCACAAAGGTACAGTACAACAGCAGTGCCCCACCTAGGAATTAAGCCTGCAATCCTCAGACTGCAAGCCTAGGTCCTTACCTGCAGTGCCACACTCCTGACTTTTGGATGTGTTCCCCCTCACTTTGCCCTGCCATATTCACCAGAAGGAACCTTTGTAGTAAATGCCCTGGCAATTGTAAACACAGCGGACAAAAAGATCTTAGCTGGGGTTGCAACTTTGAGTGTAGACCGACAGACTTCTGAATCCTACCAGAGCCAGATTGGCTGTTCCTGCTTGGGAGTACAGCCTGTTCCTGTTGAGTACGGCCTGGCGGACTAAATCCGAGGTGAAAACCTCCACTAGGGCCCTCGCAGCTGGCCCAGAGAGAGGGAGCTCTTTAAATCAGGATGCCGCTTGCAGCTGGGCCAACTGCGCCCGGCGAAGGCGCGTCTGTTTAGTCAGGACGCAGCTGCGGGGCCGAGGAGCATGGCGACGAGGGAGTTCCCCCCCCCTCCCCCTTTGCGAAAGAGGAACAAGGAGCTCAGACTTTTTAATGAGCGCTCCAAAGCACTTACAGCACAACACATCATTAGACACCGTCCGGGATAAAGACAATTACGCGCGCGAGGAACCCTCATGGGACTTACAGGGGGGGGGGGAGCGCAATTATAAAAAGCAGCAAGGTAGACCAACCGGTTCAACGTCTCGCAAACGGGGATCCTTGTAAACGAAGCTACATGAGAAAAAAATGATCGGATCATCAGAAAAACTGCCACACCAGGGATCCTGTACAGCTACACCAAGTCACATAAAGCCACAGAAAGACCACAAACCCTCGAAGGAAATGATTTATGCTAGTATATAGGCAGAGAAGCTTGCAAGGGAGCAGTTATCCTTGTGAGAAAATGAGACATTGTTATTTGTTGACTGGGTGCTGATTAGATTTTCCACTCGTGCCTGAAAGGGTAATTCACACAACAGTGTCACATGGTTCCTGGCCATCATCATTATGGCGGACGCTATATTATATATCCCATGATGGATTCCATTCTATCAGGTCTTCTCACAGTCAGTGACCTCACCACTCACATATGCATAGTGTAGCATCTGCTTCAAATTGAACCTTTGCTCACTCCATTCAAAGCTTCATGCATTTGCTCAGCATACAAAAGTAATGCACTGCGTAGCTCAGTAGAAACTATAGCTATAGCATTCAGGATTCAAACCTGCAAATGCTTAGTTGCATGTCCACTTCTCTAACCATCAGTTCACTCTGCTGTGGTTTATTTGCTTAGTAGATGCCCCTCACCCAGGGTTTCAATTTTATTTATTCTTAAAAATGGATATCAGGTTATTCTGATCCAGTGCCTTGTTATGAGGGTAATAACTGGCCTCATGACTGTGTCTTACTGCACTGATGACTCACCCCTGGCCAAGAGGCCACCATGAAAATGGCCCCGTCTGCTTCTCATCCATGTAGAAATGGGAGAAATCACCAAAATTGACCATAAAGTACATATGCTAAAATTTCATTTGCTAATGGGGATTTCAAAACTGGATCTCAAGGAACTTTTGTGAGCTATCACAAGTGCCACTGGCTAGCAAGATAGCTAATTACAGTAGCAGTACATAAGATATCAAAATAATTGCTCATGGCATCAATGAGGCTAGCGAACTAGCTAGCCTCATTTTTTAACCATGTGAATTTGACTTTATTCATAGTGGATACTGCTTTTACCATGCAAGATGAATTGTTATTATGTATTAAAAAAAGACACTGGCAATCAGAAACACTCCTCCAATGTATGGCAGCTGTACCAACAAATTTATCTCTGTACTGAGCCGGGACATCACCAGGCATGGAGCTATATGTGTCATGCACCTGGTGAAAGAGGTTAGGTTACAGCAGTTCTCCATGCTGCCCTGCTGCCGAGGGATGAACCAACAACGAGACTCCGTGCCTAGAGGTGGGACCCAGCTGCCGAGAAACCACAGCCGCCTGAGCGTGACACACTGTGACACGGCTGTCACAGGGTGGACCGGCACGCGCGTCTGCTCAGTGGGCACTGACTTCCAATCAGCCACAGAAGAAAAGTTCCAACCAGAGAGTTCTGAAATGCTCAACTCACCATCCTCTTCTGGCCAGTACACCACTGCAGTTCCTCTGTGGTTAGTCAAGTGTCTCAAAAGGTCTATGTAATGCTGCGGTTATATGCTGTGACTGACATGGAGCTTGGGGCTTTGGTCCCGCCTCCAGCACAGTATCCATTTTTAGGGCACTGCCAGCTGTCAGAGTCAGTTGTCTTCACTTATTTTGGATTTTCTCACTTGTCAGCAATATCAGTCAAACTTCTACAGGCATACGTCCATTAACCAAAAGAAGCGTTGTGTGAGGTCAACCCATTATCAGACCTTTCTACCAGAGACATAAACATTCCAGAGCTTCAGAAAATGGGGGTAAGCTGCAAAAATATCCTCAACTACTAAAGAGGCAACATCAAATCGGCCTTGAAACGCACATTTGTTTAAATTTAATGAATGGGTATGAACTTGAAATCCATTAAGATGCACTGATCTGTACGAATTTCATTCAGTGCTAGCGTTGTGGGACTTGCATGCACTTGCACACAGCACTGAAGTCTTCACTTTTTCTGCTCGATTGAAAATGGCAATCAATGCCTACTGCTCAAGACCCAACAGCATCACTTCGCTGCGCTGTTCATTCTTCCCGTTTCCTCCCTCTTTAGGAGATGCGTAGCATCCAGTTAACTTGATTTAAATTTCATATTACGTCCTGCAAGAGTGCTCAGAGTTGCATTGGCTGGCCATTTCGATGCCGTAGTTACTTTAATCACTGCCATTAATGAGGAACTGTAAAGGGCATGACAGGAACTGTTTATTTAAAAGAGGGACTCACAATCCATGCCTCGTTACTGGCTGGCTTTTGATATTGCGTGAAGGCCAAATCAGTGGAATATTAAAAAGCAAGCAAGTGATGGCTGATGCCCTGCACATAAAACAAACAAGCAGAAGGAGGAACGTAGCAAGACAAATCAAATAATTTCTTTGAAAAAACACATGAGAAAAAGCCTTGAACACATACATAGCTAAACCTACTGCCAAAAGAGTGAGTCCCTACCTGCAGCCTTACGCCTGTTTTAAAGGCGTCTGCACACAGACAAAAACAATCAAGACGAATGAAAATTCAACAATTAGACAATTAACCCGTATGAACCCGACTGATTTAGACCAGTTATCTGTAAAATGGTGGAATGATGATTCGCACAGAGATCCCATTAACATTTATACAAACATTTAGCAATTACAAGACATTACTAACAAACATGAACAATTTTGGTGGCACAAGTAAAGACTTTCCTGTAGTGCATTAGCACTGTTTTGAATTGATTTGAATTAGAACTGCTTGAATTTTAAGCATTGACATATTAAATAAATAGATTTTTTATTATAAAAAAATTAACTCCTTTAACAGGGTCTTTGATCTCAAAAATTTTGCTAACTGACGTCTACCTGTGCTGTGGTCATAAAGGCATGCGTCAGAGCTGTTCAGGAAAAGCTACTCTTGGGGTTGGAGTTGTAAGCCGACAAGATATTAATTTCATTTTTCAGTGCAAGAAGTTGTCATGCAGAGAAGCCATGCCATTAACTACAACCCTGAGGGCACAACCAATCGTGTTGAGAGGTTTTTTTTGGAGCCACCTACTGGTAGTTGGAGAATGCTCAGGAATGCTTAGAGGAGTTCTGGTGAGACATCGGTTCCTCAGACATTGGAATCTCATGCTGCCACCTCTTGATGTACGCAGTGAACCAGTGTGACATGGAAAGGTATTCCACGATGCGACGGACCGCCTTAGTTGAAGGGGTCACTTCAATTCCAGCTCATTCTGTGGTAAAAGCCCCCGCTGTTAAATATGCAGGCAGTATCGATTTCTCTCTGCGAACTGCATATTGCTTTGTATGTGGTTAAATTGGATGCTAGCACTACCTGCCGAGTCAATAGCTTGGGTGCTGCATTATTTTTGATGGTTTATCAGTTGCTCATTGATTTTTTATATTTTCGTCCACAACTTTGCAGCACTGGGCATGTACTTATCTCAGCATAATGACTTAAAAGGCCCCTAGGGTAGATCAATGAGAAAATACACCCCAGGGAAAGAGGTTTGGCTGGACAAAATAAGCATTCATGAATGAGTCCTATAAGGACTGTATACTCACTATATGCTTTTCATGGCCAACTGAATACTTTCCCTGTGGATCATTTTGAAATACTCACCTTTTACCTACAAAAAACAACCCTTTTACTAGGAATCCCAAAATTATTCTCAAGGTGCAGTTCGATATTGCTGAAAGACAAACAGCTGATGACTCTGTTTTTCAGAGAGTAGCCCCAGGTGAGTGTTAAAAGCAACAATTGCAGAAATCAACACTGCAGGAGCCTTCTCCAAAGGCCAGAGCAGGACCTCTTAATGTAGCCGAAATGCAGCTTTAAAAGATGACTCGTGTAATCTCTAACTTTACTTTGCTAGCATTCTAATACAGCAGGCAGCTTAAAATCAATGACGGCTCATTCCACCGAAGCCTATGGTGTTGGATGTCACAGGTAATGAGGTGTGTCTCCCCTCTGATCGATAATGAGGACATCATTGGTCATAAATCTTATATTTCCCTTTACATCCATTTTATGCTCTGTTGCAATGGCACCCTGGCAAAGCGGAGTAGCTGCTAAGGAACTTGGCTTGCAACCAAAAGGCTGAAGGTTTGATTCCCTTTAAGGGTACTACTAGCTTTGCTGCTGCTTAACCTGGGTAGCCTCAATAAAATACCCAGCCCTGCAGAAAGATTAATATGTGAGAACGCATGATGCTGCAGATAGGGGCGTCTGTCAAGCAGGCTGACAGTTGGAGCTTAGGGTTTTTCGTGGTGAGATATTTTTCTGCCTTGATTACTGCGCCTCAGGGAGAGATAGCATGTGACCGATTCCCTTTGCTTTGATTGTTTGTGACTGCTTCCATTCCACAGACGGATAAACAGGTGGAATCTAAAAGACAAACTTTTGGACGGGGGTTCTTCTGGTGTTCCATGTGTCTTACAGAGACCAACTGAGCTGTGCCAATGTAGGTCTCACTATCCTCTTTTGGGTCATTTAAAGTGAGCAAATTTTGATAAAATTCAAGCTCAGATTGGGTGATTTTGTGTGACCCTACATGTTAATATGAACGTCTTGATGACCAGAACTGTCAGCCATTGCTCAAGAAATGAGCATGGTCATCCATGCAAGCAGCAGCACACAAGAGCTACTTGGCAGTTTACTCCTGTCTTTTCCTCAAGGTTTTTCTCAACATTTTCATAAAAGTTACTACCTCCTAACGAACTGAAATTCAAATTCTAACAGAATTGGTTTATCTATTACAGAAAGATCCAAGCAATGCCATGTGACAAACCCCCTTCCTTTCTCCTCAATCAAGGCTCCAAAAATAATCACACAAGATCATTGTAACACAACATAAATCCAACACCAATTTACAGAAATCAATAGCGATAGTGCTAGCTTTTCAGTTTATACTTGAGATGTGATTTTCGTGACATATAAGCACATAGAATTTCCAGTATCCTCCTCCATACCCCCAACCCCACTAAACACAATGTTTGGGGGGTATGTCTGAAAGCATGGGGAGAATATTTCAATTTGAATGATAACCTTGAAGCCATTAGATACACAGATGTGTATCAAGCTGGCAGCGATCGAAGCAACACTCCTGAAATCCAATATGAGAGGGAAATTGGAGTGTTTTCCACCACTCCGTCACTCCAAATGGCCCCCCTGTGAGCAGTTTGGCCCTTCATTCTGCCCTGATACATTTCCCTTATCAGCACCCTTCACATTATTCACAAACCAAGAGGCTGTAATTTCATACCATCCTCCATTTGGTTATCGACAGAACCTTCCCTACCGCCTAGCTTGTGCATTTAATCTGCACACAGATGAGTCAACCAAAACTGTCACCCCATTAAGGGCCAATTTGAATAATCTTGACATTCCGTGTCTGGCTGGTTCTGTAATCTGCCATCTTTACCCCTTGGACAAAGAGAGGGGTTCCCCCTGGTAACAACCCTTAAATTTCATAAGCCATTCGGGTGGCTACCCACTTGCCTTCTGCTATCTTATTGCAGTGCCTTGGCTAACATCCACATTTACTGAATGTTCTCAGAAAGCAATGGAAATTGAAATGCTAAAGGTAGCTTCCATCACATGTGACTGTTCCAGTACAATTAAGAAATAACATTTACTCTTCATGAGTGCTTTCAGCAGTTTAAGTAGTTTTCCAGGCCTTTTAGAGCAGTTTTTACCTTTTTTAAAATGTCCTCCATCCTACGCATTATGAAGAAAAGAACAGCTTTTCAGAGAAGATTGCATCATAGCTCACTGTTGGGGAGGTTGAGGTTTTGAGGAAAAACTAACATCTGTTTCTATTTGGTCCCACATCACTACCAATAGAAGAGTGCTGTACATCTAATATCTCTCATCCATCATCAACCACTAACAGACAAACAAACAATAACAAATACACAAACAAATCAGGCAGCGACCAGTCAGAGGAGAGCAGAAATGCATAGAAACCAAATTAGGAGTGACACGTGTGTAATCACAAACCAATCAGTAAACACTGACTTCAGTCTAGCAGTATCTCTCTCCAACAGCTGACCTAATAACAGATCATGAGCAGGTTCAGTAGGCATGGACAGCGGGCGCCATACTGTCCAGTTACGTTCGGCGCTTTAAACGTTAATCAACCGCAATTACCCTGATGCTTCTCTTTAACCTGTGGCCTCTTACCTTTATGAGGATTAATGTCTGTTTTTCTCTTCCAGGCAAGCACGTTTTTTTTTTTGAGAAAGTTTGATTAAATGACCACAGCTTGACAGGTAATACAAAGCAATCAACACATCGGACTGCTTCCCATGTTTTGGAATTTCTTGCTGCAGTGCCACCCGGGGTAGCAGAAAAGGTCCCAGAAAAGGCGTCTGTGATCCAGGCGGCCAGAGACAGTGAAAACAGTAGTAACCCTCATCTTTGAGTAAATTTTCATTTAATGATTTGTATTCGAATTAGGGCAAATGAACGGATTCAACTGACCCAGGTAGCATGCTAAACCCGACAGCCGAGGAAGAGGGAACATGGAGCTGGCTCAGCGTCACGGTTAGCCGCCATGAAGGATTTGCTGGGTGACTCACTCTCCCTCTACCTGCATGGCAGCGTATGTCACTTTCAGGTCTTTCACCAGTAGTCAGAAACAGAGGGCGGAGGGAGAGCAAAATGGCTGCAGGTGACCAATATAATATCAGTATTTAGGGACAGAGCAGATGGTGAAGAGAGATTGTCACCGCATCTCTTTCACCCCTTGCTTTTTTTAGTAGTCCCAGTTCACACTTACCATTTTTACTTTAATACTCCTGAATTGCCAGGCTACGGCTGGTAGGTCCATTTAACACTGCAGTACTATTATGTGTGAGATAGTTAACTTAAATGGAACAAACTTGCTGAGTTCAACTCAGGGGAAGGTAGGTAAGACATCAGGGTTAAGGAGCGCCTGCTTTATTTCTGATTTGTTTCATCTGCTGTTCACCACTGTGACCCCAGGACCAAAGCTGTCACTCAGATGGAAGTTTCAGGTGCTGTCAGGACAGATCCATCGTTCACTAAAAAGCTCAAGCGTCTTTGCGTGACTCACACGGCGATCAGTCATAAATCTATCATGAGCTACCACTGACACCCCCCCCTCCCCTGGGATCCACGTTTCAGTCACCAGGAGGTCACAGGCCTGACCCCAGGTTACAAGTCAGACCTCACACTGGAAGGAAACATCGATTTGATATCTGACTCAAAAACGATGAGGACAGTTTGTTTTTCTTGGCAAATCAGCTAGAACGAAATCTCTCCGTGCTGGCCTCATAGGCATGCAGTGCATGCACCATAATAATGCTACAATCACAGTTTCAAATGTTACCATAACTGATGACATAAAAAATATATGTAATTAAAGGTCTGCCACAGAGGTAGAATCATGTGACATGGTGGACTTCACGCCTGCTCCCTGGGTTCCACGCTGATAGCAGGCAGACAGGCAGCAAGCACCCTGTCTTTGTTCTCCTCCTTTTTGACCAACGGGCGTGGAGACGGCCCCGCTCTCCTCTTGATCAATGGGCTCCCCTCCGACAGAGAGCCAGAGAGCTGTGGACTGTCAACGCCTCTCTTGCAGAAGGCTGGGGAGAGGGGAAGAGAGGGGTGGGGTGCGAGGCTCAGCCGGTCAGATCCAACGCGCACCTTGGCTCATTTCCATTTGCATCACGGCGCTTTTTTGGATGCCACTCTGGCGGCATCTGTCCCCAGCTGTCCCACGTCTGTTGTACTCATCACGACCCTGAAAGAAAGCTGCACACGTGCAAGCATGCACACGCACATGCAAGCCCACAGACTCTGCAGTGCAAAATCAGTTTGGCCCATTATGAAACCTCATGGTGTTCCTGCCGCTGTTGTCCATGCCTCGACATCACTGGGCTGCATTTACTATATGTGAGGACGCAATATTGCAGCAATGTCAAATTTAACCAGCGGGTCTATGCAAGGGGCCCATCACTTCATGTAACAACATGGAGTTGCCTGTTCAAACTGAACGAGAATGAAATTTATGCCCCTTATCACAATAATTAATTGATGTGAAGTAGATGCATGTATGTGCAAAACGACTTGCAGGTTAACTGATCGTTTCATTCCTTGCATCTGTTAATTCGCTTGTAAATTTGATTGTTTAGTGTTTTCTGGCAATTGTTCCATTTGTGGGTGATGATGGCTGTTAATAGTGATTGTCTAGCCCTGTGTTGACAGTAATTCTGTAAGCCTGTGTTAATTACAGAGAATAAAATAAATATAGGCATATTGGGGTGGGAGAGTTGGGGGGGGGGGGTGGGTGTTCAATGCTGCCAGCTTTGGCTTTTTTCAGCCAAACCGGATGATTCATTACTAATTTTGCACTGAATTGTGGGAATTGCAAACTGGCATTGCAGTTTGGCATCTCTTCCATTAATTTTTCTAATCAGTTTAACTCACAAAGAAAAACATGCAAATTTTGGGGGCTGGTTGTTAGCTGGGCCCATTGTAGTGCAAAGCAGTCATACCCAGCAGGTTTTGCCAGTTAATATTCAGCCACTCTTGTCATTGTTGCTGTATGACTTGTACTGTTGTCTACACCCAGTCTCCCCCTCTCAGCCAATGGCAAATCAGGTTGCTTGTTACCAGTCAGGAAGAGAGGTTTACCAGCAGCCTCCTCATTTGATTTTCAATTAATGTGATTCATTCATATTTAATAATACATAATGCATAAATGATATTATCCATCTTTGCTACCAGCGTAATATTTGCATTCCAATGAACATCAGGAGTGAGTACCATTACCCCACACACCTTGTGAAATCACTGATCTCTGTATCTGTGCACTCATTAATGGCTGGAGTGAATTTGTCATGCTTTCTGCTGATTCGTGAACAGTCCAGTTTAGTTTGTAGGTTGCTGTGCAAGTAGGAGAAAGGAAGAAAGAAATAAAACATCAATACACAGCGCCACCTGCTGGTCACCACCAACACATGAACATTCGGCATCCCAAATCCTTGAATAATTAGTGTAATTCACGACATGCATTGCAGACACAACTAATCCCTTCTGAAGTAGCTGATGACCTAATATATGCCAATAACGAGACAGCGGCTGTATCTATGCTCAGTGTCTCTTATTGGCTTGGCCACCACCCTGATAAAGAGCAACCTTGTTGCAAACAAACATTTTATACAGCTTGTCATTATCTATGCTGTCCATCATGGTGTGATTCAGCCAAAGGCATCGAGTTTCCCTAGACAGCCGTGCGGATGTAGAGGTGGTGCTTTAATTGCAGATTAATACTGGAGAAAGTGCATGTGTTCAAGCGAAAGCTGGTTTTCAGCATTCCAGAACTGCACCCTGCCCCTCCCCCCACACACACACACACACACACACACACACCCTGAGACACGAGGCCCTTGTGTGCATCAGGGGCTGTCGGCAGAAAGAGGAGGAGATGGGAGGGAGGGGAGGGGGGAGGGGAGGAGAGCAGAGTTCGGAGCACCCGCTGCGGCTCCCCCAGCGCCCCAATGGTCTCTCTCCAAGGGGCGGAGCGGCGCAATTAGTGGAGGCACGACAGGAGCGTGACAGGCGCTGCGCGGCACCCCCCCCCCCAGCAGGCACACACACACTGTGCCTCTAATTGCTGTTCTCATCCTCCTCGCCAAGCCACTGCTGGGGCCGGCTGACCTCGGAGTCACCCTGTGCCAGGCGCATTTACCGAGCTCCGCTCCCTCACCCAACCCATCCCCTGATCTCACCAGTTCAGGATGGAGGATGGGGGGGGAGACGAAGGGGAGGTGGGGTGCCATTACTGATTGATAAGGTTCCTTGGCTACACCCCCAACACACATACGCAAGAGGGGAAAGGCATCTGTGCTCTGAGCTCTCACAGTGGGTATCTCCGTTAGGGAGCCACATGTTGTGCTCTTCTGTGGTTGTCACTGGTGCTCAGCCCAGACCAAGGTCGGGTGAAAAGGGCAGGACTGGTCACTCGGGGATATCGATCTGGTCCTAATGCTAGCATAATATTGACCTGAGCTGCAGCCGCTAGCTGCAGCCTGCTAGCGGAGGCTGCCGGGGACAGCTCCAGCCACAAGCTCCGGCTCCACCTTGCAGCCGCTCCCCTCTCACAAAGGCGCCCCCGTGCCGACATGGCTGATCAGACTGAGTGTGAAGGCGAGGCTGTGGAGGGGGTCCCACGCCTGAGGAGAAGTCTCTGTGGTCTTCCAACACCAAAAATTTCAGAGCTCAGCATTCATGACTTCACATATAAGATGTACATTGCACCATTGCATGCATGCAGGTGTGACTGCAGATGAAAACTTGGCCAGTGTCTGCACAGTCACATTCACTCCCTCCGCAGGCTCTTTCCATACTATAGTGACTCTTTGAACTTATCTGTGAGGGTGATTGTGACAGCAGAGTAATCCTCACAGATATCACTATGTAGAAATGCACTGCTGACCTCAGAACATTTATACAGGTCACTCTCACTTTAGTATGTGCAGAACACTACACAGTGGTGCATTTGTTTAAAGCACCTCCCAGATGGAGAGCAATGGCTTGATTGTAACTAACTTTTGTGAAAAATTATACTACAGTAACCACTTTCATAACAGACCCACACAGTGCTTCTAAAGAAAACTAAGGCTATGTCAGCATGCTGACACAATGAAGTGGTGTCACTCTGCTGTGTTCGAATATGAATGTAGTCGCTGACATTGCTTTGATCCATATGCCTGGATGTTCAGAGTGCACATGTCGTTATGCTCTTGGTTAGCCGGATAATTTTACTGGACGTCATCGTTTGAGGAGAAGAGTTTGATCAACCTGGAACAAAATGCCATTCGCAAGCGGGGGGCTAAACTCTACGGCAAGATCAAAGATTAGCCTGCGTGCCGTGTGCACGATATCGCTCCTCTAATCTGCATGCAGAGCCGAGGGAGAAACAGTCCGCGGGGTGAGCATGCCTCTTTTTAAAGCGTGCTTTCATGGTGCCTGCGCTTCACATAATGTCCCCAGAACAGAGGGTGTGATCGAGAGCTTCACGCAGTTAAGAGTCGAGAGCAGCTCGGTCAAGATTCAGTCAGGGTGAACCTGAGGCTCTGAGGTCTGAGGCCCCTATCTTGCAAAGGCGCTGTCAAATTAATAATTATCTTTTTTGTGTGTGTGTGTGTGTGTGTGTTTGTGTTTGTGTGTTTGCATGTATGTTTGGGGGAAGGTGTTTGCCATGCCATTTTAAAAAAGCTACTGCCCTGCTGCTGTTACAGAATGTTAACGCAGTAACAAGGCTATTCTCTGGATGGAGGAAAAGTCAAATAACATAAATATACCATCCCAAACCCATGGAGACTTTCTCTGTCTTTAATGATTGGTATGGAAAGCAAAGTAAAAAAACTAGTTGTGTTGAACTTACTAAGCTGTTAAATGGGAGGAAAACGGTAGTTTTATAATAGTCGCTTCACCCCAACCGTGTCTTTTTAGGAAAATCTCTTTACTCTCTGTCCTACTGTGAATACAAGCACATGCATGTCATTAATGCAGCTGTCACCAGCAGAAACAGAACTTCCAAAAAACTGTTTTTGTCAGACAGTGCTTTTATCAGTCTGTATGAAAAGCATTGTATAAACTCTTCTTCTTCTTCTTCTTCTTCTTATTATTATTATTATTATTATTATTATTATTATTATTATTATTATTATTACTAATGAAAGACCAAGTGCATGACATCTAAAAAGTAAAAGGCTTCATTTCTGGGGTTTATCAGTTAATGGCGCGATGCAATGCTTAACAGAGTACTGTCAAAGACGGCATGTCTGTTTGAATCAGAGACACAGCCTCTCTGGGGCCGCGGTAGCCCATCTGGTGCCTTCTCTTTAAAAGCGCCAGAAGGAAACTGAATTATATGTTCTTTTTAACGGTAGCTGTTTTTCCAAGGTCGACGTGAACTGAGCATCTCTCTCTCTCTCTCTCTCTCTCCCCGTTTCCAAATCATTGCAACATATCACTGTTGTTTAAGATCCAGAAAACTCCCGTATCTGCGTATCTGCGTGTCGTGCGCTGTGTTGAAAGGACGCTGTATGTTTTTTACAAAGGCCATTACGTTGAATTACGGTGGAATTGATGTAGGGAAATTGGCCTCCGGCGCGTGTCCAGTTAGCTGCGAGTGGCAGCTTGTGATAGCAGACTCGTGCGTCCGTTCGGGAGACGTGCGGTCGCGTGTCGGGTCCGTTACCCTGCGCGTCTCTCATACGGCTCCGAAAGATGCTGTGTACGCACACATCCACACAGGCGAAAAGGGTTGCTATGCCAACGCCCGCAATTCCGTCCGGTCTCTCTCTCTCTCGCTCTCTCTCTGTGCCTTTTGAGAACGGCAGAGAATGAAGGAGCTAGCCAACTCATTTGTCCCTTGCCCTGAAGGGGGAATCTGGGTTTAAGGGTCACTGGAGAGGAAAAACAGACAGCCCAGCGTTTTTGATATCTACAGTGAGAATGTATAGATGGCAATACAGAGAACAGCATCAGGAAAGACTGACTGCAACGATCGGAATCTTGACTTCTCCAGTTAGCACAGCAGCAACAGCAGGCCCTTTTAAACCCCGAGCATGAAGGAGGAGTGAAGGAGGAATTCATTTTGCGTGTTATCACTGAAAACGACTGAAAATACGTACCAACACTGCAGTTATCTTTTTATTTGTATCTATATCAAAACACAGCAAAACAGATTTGACTAGCTAAATCTAATCTGATTTGTTTATATTTTTGTTCATTTTTGTTCTTGTCTGTTGATTTCAGTTTGTGTGATGTTTTACCTGTCTGTGGCATACCACTTGAAAAGACCCAAAAATGAATACATGTGGATAACATGTCATAAAGGTTTTTTTTAATCCAGTCATCCAATTTTTGGTCACACATACTGTACTTAAAGGTAGCAAACCCACACTCCCTGTAATTCACAGGGAGCTGTGGATGTACTTTAAATAAAAGATGAAAAATGTTATTCTGCTCCCAGCAGTGGTTATGGCACTGAGACAGGAAGTCATTTTATCAGGAGAGGATGTTCACTGTGGTGACCAATGATAAGGAAAAGATGCACTAGATGGCTAGGAGGTTCACAGTATGAGGCGGTGAAATGCTGATTAATTTAAAAGCACATATACTCTCTCTCTCTCTCTCTCTCTCTCTCTCTCTCTCTCTCTCTCTCTCTCTCTCTCTCTCTCTCTCACACACACACACACACACACACACACACCACAATGCTGGTTCTACAACTGATCCATGAGCTACACTACATTTTAACTCTTCACTGATGATTGACAACAGACCTGGATGGATGATGTATTTGTTTTTTTTTCTTTTTCATCCCATTTTTTGAATGGCTAATTGTACATTAAGCTAGCCACACCACAGCATCCTCTACACTTGCACTGGAATACAGAAGTGTTGGAGTATAGCAAATGGAGTCCTCTGATTCCCTTGTATGTAGCCAGCAGCTACTTTTTACATTGCAAATCCCATGGTACATCACACGAGATCAATCTCTGAACAGAGGTAAAGCATATCTTTGCCTGACATCATGCGCATAACCGATAAGCCCATAGAGGATTCTAATAAGCAATGTGACAAGAAGACCCAGGCTGACCTGCCTTAATCAACTGAGCCACTCAGGAGCCCACCTCACCTGAAATGCAAATAGCTCCTACACCCATACCAGGTATAACTACCATACTGATAGATAAAAAAGCCATGTTCTCATTCAGAGGGTGCAATGGAAATCAAAAGGCTGTGTTATGGAAAAACTGTGGTGCTGGATACACTCAAAGGGACAGAGCTCAGGGGCTGTATGCAGGGGAATAACTATTACCCACAAAGATGGTAAGGTAATCAGCCAGATTGACATTTGACCTTGACTATAATAATAAATCAGAAAAGCAAGTGAAGATTACCAAAAACAATGCGCATGACTAAGTGTTTAATGACCCCCTGTGAAATAAAGATATATTCACTTTTGCACTGGTTGACTATCACATTTCACAGTAATGCATGTAAACCCCTTATCTCTCAGTGTAAGCAAGCCTGTTCAGTATTCCAGTATAACAGCAAACTGAGCAGCTGTTTTACATAGCTGTAAACAGGGCACATTTCCCTCTTTTACAGCCTTGACTCCATAATGAGCTTTATTCATAGGAAGGACACACCAAAGCCCTGTGGGTACAGACAGCTGTATCTATTGCTCTCTCCATCAATGCCCCCTCCCAAAAAAGGAGAGACAATGTATTAAATGTGTAACAGACTGTTAGAAGAAGCTGTCCATGCAGATAATTTGCCATGGGGGCTCTCTCACCTTTGAAGTAAGGACAATGAGGCTCCCAGTGGCTTTCTGTAAAAGTTCTAAATCTCCCTTTGTAGGATTTGAAATGGGCCATGACAGCAGGTGAAGGGTTAGGCACACAGTATGCCGAGAAGGAATCAGACAAAGCAGAAAACTCATGGAGAAACCAATGGAGTGGGTGAGGCTTAAGTGGGCAGGGCATCACAGAGCACAGGTCAATAAAGCAGGCCGGGCCTGGCTGTAGTAGCAGTCTGACTCTGATAAGGCTTTGTGGCGGATGTGGCCTAGCAGTAGGGGTGGCCTTTATAGTGGATGAAAAATAACAGGCAAGCCTTTTCAGTGGGTGTGGCCTGGTAGTGGGTGTGGCCTATAGTGGGTGAGGCCATGCATGGATTGGCAGTCTTAGCGCCCTTTCTCCAAGCCCTCCCATAGGATCCACAATATGGATTTTGCACCACACACCAAATACAAGGGACCTCCTGTGTACAGTACACCAGTGAGAACAGAACACAGCAGCTGAATTTCAGCACCACCACATTAAACCACCACCCTCAGCAGTGATTCAAAAAACAGCCTCCAGAGGCCATGACAGTCACTGTCCAGCTCTCTGTAGGGGGTGAGTCTTAAGTGATGACTCGATCAGACACCACACCAAACGTAAACCTTGGCCACGGCACAAGTGGGGACGAGCGACCAAAGTCCCATCCATTTTTGCAGTGGTGAAATATGGTCGATGAACTGCACCTAACTTGTACCTAACCAAATGATGCCGCAAAGATGCTTCCTCCTGTTAGCGTTTGCTTTGAATGGAATGAGAACAGGAGGGACGTATTGAAAGCGGTAGGAGGTTTAGAAGCTCCAGTGTGGCAGATGCAGACACTCTAATGGACCAGGTGCAGGGACAGCACCTCCATCAGCCAGCAGACCATGGCAGCCCTCCTGGCACATGCTCCCAGCCTCATTACACACAAGGAGCAACAGGCCCTCGTTTAATTCTATTATCATAAATAGCGGTGGGGGGGGGGGGGGCGGTGTACTCAACACCACAGTAATGTCCTACAAATCTCTCCTCTTCCATTGAGAGTAAAATTACATTTTGTAAAACTCTGGGGCCTGTTTAGTACAATTCTACTTAATTGTTCATTTGGCTTATTTTTTCCCTTCTATTTTTCCAATGCACTCATTATAAATAAAAGGTATTAATGTATGTAGCATACATTTTGTGAGATTCATACACAGTGTCTTAAAGTGCATCCTGGGACATGTTTTATAAAGTTTCCCCCTTCCCTACAGTGGACTGAGTTCACCCAGAGAGAAACATATAAAGCTAAAACTACATCTCCCATTACTCCCATCAGGAGGGCAGCCCTACCAAGTATCACTCACTTACCATCTGATAAGAAAAACAAACAACTTTGAGTCGATGGTTTTTTTTTTCTTTAATCTCTTCTTTAGAGGATTCTTGCCTGTGTGACTGGAAGATGATAACTCATCTTATGTTGTTCGTCTGCATCTGAACTGCCAGTGATGCAATGTGGTTGGTTACAGGTGTGCGGGTGTGGGGTGTCCAGACAGATGCATTACTCAGTCCAGTCATGCTAACTGTGGGAGTCTTTCCTGCAATAACAAAGACGATCAATGCAGAAGGTTATGCTGGTATAAAAAAAATGCACCGCCACCTCTCTCTCCCCTCCTCCCCCTGTCCTACTTCACCAAGAGGGAGGTATAATGGGGTCAGGAATCCCACAGGGAAATGCAATCATAACCTATTACTAGTTTCCAAAGTTTAGCATACATCGTTAAAATCCTCGTTACATTTTAATTAAAACAGAGCCAAGGAGTGCGTCTAATCATTTTTTATATGTATTACAAAACCATTCGGCATAAATAATAATGAGGAGTTCCAGTTCTTCCCACTCACTGTGGTGCCTTCGGGTTCAACCCTCTCTAAATTATTCATTCTCATTAATGGAATGTAAACTCATTCCTATGTAGCCACACGTGTGCCATGCTAAAGATTACCTCCCATAAATTATTTACAAGCTATTAATAAGGGAGCACTGTTGCATGGAGATTCAGTCACTTCTGCCAATTTGTGACTGGCTCATCTTCCTCATCCAATATTCAAACTTCTACACACAGACAGTGTTTGTCGGTCAGTGGTCACACCCCTTTGAAAGGCTGCAATCAAGTCTGGTCAGTAAGCACATCCCAGATTTGTAACACCACAGTTAGGGTGCACCAAACGCTATGGCTCTCATAGGACTGATATACAAATTATCATTGTGTCCAATCAAGCACTTTCCTTGGGTGTTGTGTCCTCACAGAGCAAGAGGAAGCAGAATCCCAGAACACATATAAAACAGTGGTTTTATCACGATACACCTCTGTCCACAGATCCACCGCAGTAAACTCAGATGGAGTCTCAGGACCAAAAATGTGATGATAAGGACCTTTTTACTTACATGTAACCATATCGATTATCATTATATATGATGTTATGTAATTACTATTGTAAAATTGTATTTAATGTTGTATTATATATTTTCTTATTTTTATGATAGGTGGGCATATGCTATGTACAAGGACAAAGGGTAGTCTCTGTCAAAGGAGCTGGTTTTAACAAGAGAAATGTCAATTTCTGCTCCGGCGAAATAGATCTCTGATCTTTCAGCACCGCAAATGGCTCCCATAACCATAATTGAGTTAATTACGCAATTACGGACACGCTCATTTAGTGACAGAAAAAAACCTTTTCTTACGCACTGTCGTCTAACTGTTTAATGAAGCAGAGAGGCATGAAGTGCTGAATCATTTGTACTCTCTCTTGGCTGGTCTGAACGTATGTATCTACATATCAATAATTATGTATAATCATTGTAATGGATTATTTTCGCATACATGCAAAGCACGCACTCTGGAGTAATTTGCATAATCACATCGTATTGTACGGTACATTTTACCATGTCCGTCCATATTAAAATGGCACATAAAAGTATTTGTAATTTTCTGAAGACAGCAAGACACACAGAGGTGTTGAGCTTGTAGAGGTCAGATGTTTTTACTTTGCTATGCAGCGGTAGAACCCGTGCTGTCGTCTACATACACTAGGCACTTTTACCTGTACATTCACCTTTTTGTGTTCACCTCTGCATGTGAACACAAGCGGAACCGCGGGAGCGAGCCGAGCCGAGGGAGAGCACCGAGATAGATCCGTTTAAGCGAGAAATCAATTTTTGTCCGGTCGTCGCTCTGGCAGCAGCCGGCCAGCCTGGCACTCACACGCGACGGAAAGCGCGACCTCTCCGCTCCGGCGGCCCCTCGGAGTGCCTCCGAAACGCCGGCACCGTTTCCTCTCACCTCCGCCCATTAATCACAGCCTAAGGAAATCAATGGGGACAAGTCCGCCGCTGCCCTCTCCGATTCCTATCACTCCTCATTAAGCTCAATGTTCCGAATCCCTGCCTCGCATCTGCTGTTAAATATTTAGATACTGCATTTAAAAAGCCCTTTGATTCTCTACAGGGACAGCCGAAATCAATTAAACCAGAGACAGCCCCGTCGGTTTGGATACCTCCCTCCCTCTTTCTATCAATCTTTCAATCTGTGTGTGTGTGTGTGTGTCTTTCTCACACTTTCTCTCTCATTCAGAATGTGAATAAAGGATTCTGGAAAATATTGTCATCATAAAAAAGTAAAAATAAAAAATAGTGGTCTTAAATTCTACCGCATATCCATTATTGAGCTACTAAAAGGCGGTGGCGTGGGGGGGTCACTGACAGTTCAAAGCAACTTGCGAGGGTTTGAGTCTTCTGTTGCTAAGGAAAATGGTGAACGTTTATGGACTGTGTCTACATGGGGATATGGACTGGGCATTGGCTCACACACACCATGCACTTTATTGTCTGCATAGTAATTTCAACACCTCATGGTCCACGGCATTAAAACTAGCATATTATGGATGAATGTGTGAGGCTCGCAAGTGGTTCATTCGTTAGGCCCTGTCCTCAGTAGAAACTCAGCTCTACAGTAGGGTGACTAGGAACCCTCAGTGACAAACTAGGACAAACTTTTGTCTCCCTTTAAAATGCTTCCTCTCATTTTTAAGACAAATGCTTCCTGAAGACAAATCATGGGATGTGCACTTCTACAGAACAATCTGAACTAAAAAGCAACCATTTCCCGCTGTTGCTGGCACTGTATGAATAAATATATGAGGCTTGAAAAACAACAGTGCAGCTCAGCCAACCACAGCAGCCACGTTAAAAGCTCTGATTATGTCCTCTCCTTAGACACACCCACCTTCTTCCCTTTTTATAAAGGCAGGGGGCAAGGACAACACAATATAAACATTTTTACTGGATCATATTTTTGTATGTTTTCCCCATTGTCACTAGCATTTCTGTAGTGTGATTCATTAACTGAAAAAAATCTATATCATTTACTTAGATCATGAGTAGTCTGACTCAACTACACACCTAACCTTGCCAGGTGAAAATAAATATTGCCTTTTCCTCCCTTTTCATTACACAGCAAATTTGCTGAATGCTGTTTGTATCTATTGATCTGTGTGCTCTGCAGAACTTAACACTTACTGCTCTTTCCTCTCCTTTGTCCCGCTGCCTAGCAATTGTAGCATTAAGCCCTGGTGTGGTCGTTGTTGTCATGGTGCTTTTTCCAGGAGCATTGAGAGGCCTGGTGCAGAACCCAGCTCTAAGAAGACCATGCTCCCGGTAACCAGACTTGCACACTAGTCTTTGCACTTACATTAAACACATCAGCTGTAATGCGATTCTGCCTGAATTCAGGCCACCCCATGAGGCAGTGCAATTACTGCAATGATTCAGTGCTTCTTGCTTTCCTCCCCTGTCTGACACCTCTGTAAAAATAGCCATGCGTGGCAGTCAGTATGCTTAAAGGGCACTGGGAACGATCCTCTATAAATAACTATCATTACTATGCATTTCTAATTGGAAGTGGGATCAATTTGACATATTCAGGAAAGAATAAATAAGAGTTTGCATATAAAAGACCATGGAAGGTTGTACATCCTGAATGCATAAATACACTGCACCAATTAGATGCAAGCAAGTGGTCCTCAGAACTTTTTTGTGATGTCCAACCAAGCCCTTTTCCTGGGTTTTACATTCTCATTGAAAACACCCCATAGGTCTTTTAATGGATCCAGTATCTGGACTTCACTGTCTGTTGGTGCCCAAAACTACAAGATCGCAACTTCATGCGAGTCAATTTTCAACACTCTCCCTCTCCTTCAAGCTAAATATGCTGCATGGAGCTTGATAGTACAATTCAAGCCTTTTCCATAAGAGTAATCTTTACATCTTACTTAACACGATTACATTATTGTGAGCAACAGACTCTGAGCGCAGAACCAGCTCCTTCCAAGGCTGATGAGTCAATATGTGCAACACTTCATTTTCTCTGCAAATTAGACCCCTAAGCACCGTTAACATTGGCAGATGGGTGAATTAAGAGGGCCGCGGCAGTGAACGCCTAAATTGGTTGCCATCACATGGCGGATGGCATTACACTCACACACAAAACGGGACGCAAAGATAATCCGAACCACAGCTATAGCTGGCTATGAAAATTAATAATTTATGCCGATGTATGATCGCTGGTGATGACTGCTTTAAACATTACCCAGAACATGTGTATCTGTCAATGCACATGTCATAGTGAGTTTCTTCACCGGGTACAATGCAAGCCCTTATGACAAAAAGCAACACGCATTTAAATGCAACACCCAAAAAAAAGGACAAAACATTTGGACAATTTTTAAAATACATGTCAAAATATGCTGCACATATCAGAAAACTAATCACTCCTCACCTTTCCCAATATTTTCACATGTCATTTTGTGCATAAACAGCTAAATACTCAATAGTATAAAAACACCTAAACCGTAAAATATATTCAACACCTTTGCAATGTATGCATAAAATAACATATATGAGAGTGGCAGTCTTTTTTTCTTATCCATGCTATGTGTATTGATGGGCATTTCTTAGAAGGCTTATGTCATATCTGACAGTTTACTGGCATGTACTGCAGTTTCATAATGGTGGTCTGGGTGGTTTGCCTATCAGTGAGACAGAACATTTATCCCTAGAGATTAGATGGGGGTGGAGTCTGGTGACAGGGGCTGACTTTGATAAGTGGATTTGTTTGCTCGGCAGGTCGTGGGTAACGAAACAGACCAACCGACTGTGAGCCAGCTGCATATCCGGGCTATACCAGCGTTACCCTCTGAAATGGCAAGTGACACATTTCAGAAAAAAACCACACATCTGATGGCAAAGCTCTGTTGTTCTTTCAGATATCAAGCCAGTAATAATCTAAGATCTGATAATCTATACAGAGGGCAAAAATAACCTTGTTGGCAGTTCAGTGGAAATCACCACTGATGGAAATTCCATTTTAACTGAACCACTACCAGAGACACGTCTGTAGTATTCACAGCTTTTACAGATAAAGCTGATTTGAAATACAGCAGTACGTCTGTGGTATTTGCGGGTTTCACAGCTAGACAGACAGCATGAATAGATAGCACAGGTAGCTGCACCTCTGACAGGAAAATAAATGGGAATGCTGTTATTGCTCCAATTATTTCCCTCAAAGAAAATTTGTATTTTCCGCCAGCCAGCACAGCAGCAAAACTGCAAGCTTCAATTCCCGCCATTTCACCAGATGCATTTTTAGGTCATCTGCTACAGTCAGCTGGATAGAGCTGCAGACCGTGGCTAAACAGCCCAGGAGACTGAGGAATGACTGGATATGAAGACTTATCTAACCATAAACTCATTAACTGTAAACTCATAAACTATAAACATACTAGCTGAACTCACTAACCATGAACTCACCGATCATAAATTCACTCTATCCAAAAACTCACTAAATGTAAACTCACTACCGATAAACTCTCTAACAATAAATTCACTGACTGTAAATACGCTAACTGTAAACTCACTAACTGTTAACTCAGTAACCAGGAACTCACTAACAATGAACTCACTAACCATAAATTCACTAACTGTAAACACACTATCTGTAAAATCACTAACCGTAAACTGTAACTGTAAACTCGCTTACTGTGAACTCACTAAATGAAAACTCACATCATCACTAACATGTCCAGGCTTTATTTTGCAGGGTGATCCAAATTCACGTCTGAAAAAATATAATAATAAATGTGGCCTGGGTGCACATATTCTGCTGGAGTCTGCATCTGCATTTCCAGAGAGAACACTTTGAAGTCTTACGTGAAGGGGATTAGCACTCAAAACTACAGGGCAGCATTACCAATGCACCCGCCCCCAGTCAAAGGTTGTCAAAGGATATTATTTGATCTTACTGCTACAGCTATGAATTGAGACAGCTCTCAGCGATGGAGAGAATGAGGCTTCGCGAACTCCAAAATGGAGCATAGCCATCATGTGCTGGCTATACTGTTGACCTGACTGGCCTGCTGACTTGCATCAAGGATTGGCAGTACATGATGGTTTTCCCCCGACCTGAGGGTTCATGAGGCCTCCCTCACCCATCACTCAAAGCCATATAAAAGCATCAAAAATGCAAAATCCACACAGCTCGTTACAGGGCCTAGGCAGTAAAGTCACAATCACAGAGTAAGAGAGCGACAATTTCCTCTTGTCTCTGGGATGTTTTGGCTAAATCTGTTCCCACAGCATGGGATTGTGGGTAGCTTGGAGGGGAAGCACGCTGATAACATTCAACAAGGCCAGAGCTGGGAAAGCCAACAGATTACTACATCTCGGAATTAGGCTTATTATTTTCATTCGTTTTGTTAAAAAGTACAGATGGAAGACTATCTTCCTTCCCAGAAGCTAATTACATGAGGGTCAGCGGCTGCTTTCATGCCTCTAAACGTTATTAAATGTCAGCTCTTGATCTGTGTTGCTTGCGAGAGTGCTTCCATTCCCGGCAAGGGTGACCACAAGGTCACACAGCTTATAAATGGACCAAACTGTTGCCAAATAGATTCTTCTCCCCTGTTCCCTGGACAATTTCCCTCTTACCTGTATGTCATATTTCTTGTATATGTTTCCCTCTCCATTTCTTTCTCTTTCTCTCTCGCTTCCTTTGTTTCAGTTCAATTTAAATGAACCTCACTGGTGCGACAGTGAACCAAATTGTGTTGCCAAGGCAAAGGCAGTGCAAACCAGAAATGAAACACAGAGTAGCGTACAATAAGTGCAGATGTCAGAGTTCATTATCCCCACTTAAAGCCCCTTCCTTTTATCCTTGGAAAAGAGTGAAACAAGCAAAGTCTCTCCACCAGGTCCCAGTCTGTTTGTAAAAAGGACTGAAACCAGAACTGCACTGGATTTAAAATTCTGTAAACAATCTTGGTGGAATTTCAAAGAAGCTGGGTGTTACAGGCACTCTAAGCACATGCCAAAAGCTCTGCAGAGAACTGTTTTTTACTGATTCTGCGCTGATGACACAAATAGATCAGTTTTTGTCTATTTTCTCTCCCTTGTAGTGTCCTGTTCAGATGATCTGCTCTTGATTTAAGAGCTACTGTCAGCTTTTTATTGAACCATTTGGTGCATTTTTTGGAGTTCATTTCAATTGTATAATGAAATGAATTAGAGGAGCTATAAAATATAATATCAAATATAATTACCTAAATTAGATTTTCTCTGCTTCCCAGACTCCCTCTGTCTTACCCTCTTGTCTCTGTCTCTCTCCCTCTCTCTCTTCATCTACATGTACCTTTTGTAAGATCTCATTAGTTTTCTCAGAGATCCAATAGGAAAGCTGGAGGTGTCTAGCAGAGGAGCCAGAGGGTCTCTCACAACAGCGCAGGGAGAGACAGGCAACGGACAGGAGGACATCAGTGTCTGTGGTGACCCTTCTATTCCGCTTAGCGTGGTCTCTTTTCCCATCATGAATGTGATGAGAGTTTATCTTCCTGACCTTTTGTGACAAGCAAGCAGACCACAAGCCAACCGCAGTCTTTTGTGATAAGCAAGCAGACCATAAACTGACCATGGAGCCTTTTGTGACCAGCAAGCAGACCGCAAGCTGACTGCTGAATCTTTCATGACCAATGAGTAGACCGCAAGCTGACCACAGAGCCTTTTGTGACCAGCAAGCAAACCCCAAGCTGTCTGAGGAGTCTTTCGTGACTAGCGAGCATAAGGTAGACTATGACCAATAAAAAGTCACAGAAGCAGAAAGTGTTTCACACAGATCAGTGTGGTTTGGATGACAGACATAGCACCCCAGCATTACTATGGGGATTTTCACCCCTTTGATTCTGGTCTATTTGGTTCAAAGTGAGACCCAGCTCCTGTGAGCTAATTGTAGGAGACCTGGTGTATCCAGCCCTCAGGTGAACACAAGGCTTCCAAACCTTTCTTCCAAAACGTCAACCGCAAGCTGTAAATACTGTGCCAAGAGACCCCAAAACCCTCATTAGGAATCTTTAGATGAGTCATCTCCAGAGAGCTGACGTGGTCAGAATTACAGCTCTCCGCCCTCACCTTACAAGGACCAATCATGGCCTCAGCTGTGGCCCATGAGTGAGTGTGGACCACCTCAGTGTGGCTCTAAGAGAAAGAAGGAACTGCTGAGATGAAGAAGGTTACAAAGGAGAGGAGAAAAGGAGAGAGACGATAAAAGATGGATAGAGGAAGACAGAGTTGGAGAAAAAGAGAGGGAAAGAGAGGGAGACAGGGAAGTGAGAAAGAGAAAGATAGTAAGAGAGGGACTGAGAAAAGAGACAGAGTGAGAGAAATGGAGAGAGGGACATAGACAGAGAGAGAGAGAGACAGTGAGGAATAAAGACAGTGAGAGAGTCATATAGACAGAAACAGAAAGAGAAAGAGAACACACCGAAGAATTCTACGTTAAAGCCCTGCTCCCAATCTGCCATCGCTCCTGGCTTCGGAAAGTGCAAATAAATGTTCGTGTTTTCCACAAGATTGAAAAAATTGAGGACGAGAAAGAGAACGACAAATCCATGAGACCAAGGTTTTCCTTTTGTTTGCTCTAAGAATTATAAAGAATAGCGTTTACTTGTGAGAAAGCAGAAGCAACCAGCAGCAGAGTGACCAGCGTTGCCATGCCAACACCACGGCAAAAAAATGAATCAAATAAAGTCCCGTGTATGTGAGTTTTATGAGAGGGCGCGTGTGAGCGTCCCACATGGCGCGTCGCAGATGCGCATTCCTGCTTCTCCGCGAATTTTCGGAAATGCCCCGGGGAAATAAGGACCCCTGAACGCTCGAAAAGAACGTTCGCCATGGAAGGTTGGACATCGCAATCTAGCGACTCCCCTATGATCATACTGCACCTGTCCACGAGGTCACGTGTGTCACTCACAAACGATCCAGGGAGCTTTTCAGACTATTTGAAATTTTGCCTTCCTGCCACCAAAATGTATTTTGTCAATCACTGGAAATACGAACCAATTACCCGAACTGTTTAATGCCTTAAATGTTTTTCCTATGTACTAACACATATATGCTAGAAAAAACATATATGTTGAAGGACATTTGACATTAATCCTAGTTTTAAACTCACTAAAATGCTATGCAATAGCTCGTGTGTTTGTGAACAGCATTTTGCGGCATTCGTCTGCTGGGTAGGGCAAGCGAGAGATTTTTTTTCCCTTTGTAGAACTTTTCTGCCACCTAGTGCCTGAAATTGTGCATTGTTTATTTTACAATTTTCGATGTACACTTACATGGCGATATTGTTACTATTACGATATACAGTATCTCATCTTTCTGACATTTTGTCGTTACACCTTCTCCTCTTGCCTATTTTACATTATATTACATCATTTAGCAGACGCTCTTACTCAGAGCGGCTTCCAAATAAGTATATCACTATGCTAAGAGTAGTTATCAAGAAGTATGACAAGAGGTCAGTAAGATACTGAGTTAAGTGCTAAACTAATGTAGGGTGCTTTTTTTTATAGAAAATAGGGATAGGTAGGATAGATAGAGATAGACAGAGAGGAAGGTAGGCTAGAGATACAGCTTGAAAAGATGAGTTTTAAGTTTTCTCTTGAAGGCGCCCAGGGAGTCTGTTGTATGAATCTCGGCAAGAAACTCATTCCACCAGTGTGGAGCTAGTACTGAGAAGACGTGGGTCCGAGAGACGCTGCCCTTGTATTGTGGGACAGAGAGGCGACTCGAGGCAGGAGAGTGCAGCACTCTCTCTGGCTTGTAGGTCTTGATCATGTCCTGTATGCATTGGGGGGGCTGATCCATTAAGTCCCTTAAAGGTTAGTAGCAAGGTCTTGAACTTGATCCTTGCTACAACCGGTAGCCAGTGGAGGGACTCAAAGACAGGTGTCACATGGGCCTGCTTGGGGAGGTTGAACGTCAATCTGGCTGCTGCGTTTTGGATAAGCTGCAGCGGTCGGATGGTGTATGCCGGGTGGATGGTAAGTAGTGAGTTGCAGTAGTCCAGATGTGACAGGATAAAAGCTGGATCACAATTCAACTTTGTAATTGGAGAGCATGCCCGTTCAGACCTTGGTAATTTTTATAGCTAAAAATAAAATTTATGCTAAATGCAATTGGATAAAAAAATCAGTGGTTGAGAACTTCTCCTCTGAGGCGAGTGCATGCTTAATTCAGTTTAGAATTGTTATTTAATGTCCGCTGTGTGTGAGAGTTGAGTTGTGAGAGAGGGAGCGAGCGCAGCCCCTTGCATCATCAGCACTTCCACTGACAGCAGCAATTGGAATTTACGCACGTTGGCAGCAGCAGGTAGCTTGTGTGTGAACTGGCAGCATACCATTCGGTAAGACAAAGCAATGATTGCTATGCCATTATCTGTAAGAAACTTTCAAAACAGTAACCTGGTACAGCGGCTGGAGTGAAGGCAATTGTATGAAACATGTTAAATACGCATACTCTGGCCATGATGAAGGCTAGGCTATTTCTTTCATATTAGTAGGCCAGCTAACGTTTCACACAACGCCACTGATTAAAAACAGCTTGTGTAGGCGACGGTATCAATAATAGTAGGCCTACGAAACATTTCAAAGCGAAATTTGGATTTGTAACATTAAAATCTGAAGTTTACCACTTCAGATTTTGACAATTTTCTTTCAACTAAAACAGGAAACCCCTGTAAATAATTTTCCATATTCCCTTATTTAAAAAAAAAAACACAGACATTCCTTTCCCCTTTTCATGATGAAATATTTCTCATGTACTTTTCCTTGGTTTTGCCACACATCAGATTATTCTACTTAGAGATACTGAACAAGAGAGCTACACTTATCTTGCTATTCCTTGATGGTCATGTCATTTAAGGCATTCCAATCACACTTGCACAAGAGCCCTCTCACAATTTCAACTTCCAGAACAGTTTTCTCAAAAACTGAGAAAAGGGTGTGACTTGAGGCCACTATCCAACGGTAAGTTTAACTTATTTTGCATATTTTTATGATAAACACAGTGCAATTTTTTATTACTTTGGGGAAAGTAAATTAAAACGACTTCTGTAACTTGTGTAAATATCGTTAAACCACAGTAAAAATATATCTTAATCTTGTGACACCCTTATCCTAGGTCATTTCACAAGCTATTAAATCTAACATGATTTCACTCACAGTCTAAGTGATTTTTATCCGTCTATAGCTCTTGATTCGCTTGCCGTTATCCTTCAGTGAAAGTTAAGTTGCATCAGTATCTGTCTGTTGAAGACACCGTCGAACTGAAATTATTCAGTAGCAACACAAGGCAGACAGATGAAGCGAAGGCAGGAAGCATCACTTCTGCAGACAGGTATTACATTTTTTAGCTGGGCGAAGAGAACATGCTTTGCGATCTCACTCGCATAGGTACCAGCCTTTTCCACATTCGTTACACTCCTTGTCCATGTAGCTTTACCCTAACATTCGCAATGAGTGTTACCTTTACGCGCACTAGGCAAGGTAAGTTTTAAGGCGAGAAAGCAGAGCAAGAACCTAACCGATTTTCCGTATTTAACTGTGATTTTATTAGGCACTATTGTATGGTTGGTTACGGAATCAAAAGTTTCGGAGACATGTCAGATTTAGTATGGTCATTCACTCACCACAATCAACTAGCGAGCGTCCTTGTGTTGAGTGAGCCAATCATTAGCCTCAAATGATGAAGGTAACTTTTTATAGGACACCCCAAAACCAATGGCAATGTTATGTATCCAAAGACTGAAGTTAAAGCACTACTCCAAATTTCACTGTAAAGCTGGCATTTCTCGGTCAGTAACACATTTGTTACATCTTCCCACACAGGCCAGAACAGCTGTGGGCCCATTTCCTGACACTCTGTGAAGTCTGAATTTTTTAAAAATCATGAATTTAACAGTCACTTATTGTCTCAATAGATTCGCTGCTACGCAAGTACCATAGTGTAGATAAGACACTAATGTATTGTATGTTATAACACTTCCATGACCAAAAGGGGTCAAAAACCCTGTGTTGGCAGAAGCCAAAACACTATATTATGCCTGCATGTTGTATTCATGGTGAAACGCCACAAAGGAATATTTATAAAGTACGTCAAACATATTTTAAGGTTTAAAGGCGTTTAATTCAATAAGACACGTAATTCTTTAAATATATATCCAAACGGGCGAAAACACCCGGCAGCTGTGCCAAAATACAATTTAGCAATGCAATGCAATACTATACTCCTGAGACTCCCTGTAGTTACATTAAACACAACTGTATTAAAAATGCCAAATCAATTAATTGACTAAAGGTATGATAGATGTGCTATCGATATTTAGGAACCACACAAATCAGGTTAAATTTCAAATATTTATTTGTACAATGCTACACATCCCAGGGTGGTCTTCAACATGGTTTCTTCCATGAAGAAACTTCCTCCTTTTTCTAGGTGTTGTGTGCTCCAATCGGTGCAGCGTCTCAGCACATCTAATCGAGCTATAACAAAAAGACAGGATAACGAACATTTTTTTCAGTAAAAACGTTAGCTACTGCAACTGAGAACGTCTGCTACATAGTGTACAATACAGAACACTTCTCCGTAGCATAACGTTTGAAGATACGCTTTGCTAACACATTAGCTTCAACTCAATTAACTGACTACTGAACAACGCAATGCACATCACACCATAGTTAATAAGCTTAAACCCTTAAATAAACTGAATGACACAGAGTGCGACGGGAATTTACCTTAACGAAGCCGATGTCTTTTGCATACTGTCGGAAACACTGGCGGCACATGTTGAGCCCGTATTTTCGGATCAGACCGTGTCTGTTTGAGCATACCCGGCTAAAAAAACACATGAGGAAACGGGATTAGGAGGCAATCGCTTGTGATGCTAGTTACAGTGATTAACTACACAAGAGTTCCTCGGTAACTAGCAAGGTGTTAAGTAGAATAGCTAACGACCAAATTAATATGAAATCATTCCTATAATTTCCTCAATAGTAGGCTAATTAGCATTTTTCCCCACATGTAGTACCAACACTTTCAAACAATTCCAAAATTCCCATTGGTGGTAACTGGCTATAGGTGCAAAAGTTAAGATTTAACGGGTAGATCTAGATAGTGAAGCTGCTGGATGGAACGTTACGTCTAGCAGTTGCAGTATTATTTATCTTGCAGCTTGAGCTCGACTGGAGACTTCACGTGGGTGTCCTGCTTGCTATCATCAGCTCGCTAGCTAACTGAGTGTTAGACACAGCAAAGGCGTGGAAAATTCATAGGGACCAATCAATTTGTGTTCTCTATATACGGAAAAACGTAACTAAAGTCTAATAAAACTGCAATATAGCGGCGTATGCCAAACTATGCTAATCCTTTCAATGTTGAATGTCTCAAAGGCCGGCCTTAGCAAGTTAGCTATTAAGCTACTGACAGAAGACGCCATGTTTACCATCCATGCGGACCAGAATTTGTAAATAATATTTATGGTCTGAATTAAAGTAAAAGCGCCAAGATCCAGAAGTATTGTCAAAAAAAACATTTGTACTGCTGATTTACAGGGCATAACTAACCAGGATCGAGATCCCTGGCCGAATTTTCGAGGGTGACTCCAGTAGAGCTGCTGATGGCCCATCTTGTCTCTTTCGCTCGGGTGTCGAAAAGGAAGGAAGGAAAGCGCGCATGCGCATACGAGTGTCTTCCAGAAAGCCCTTCCGCCCAATGGCTGTGACGTATTTCCAACTTTAAACCTGGGTGGTTGTGTGTGATGGTGATGACATTCTGATTTGTTTACTGAACCGAATCGTTTCGTTCAATTCAGTACGAAGAATCGATTCATTGATTAGTGTAGTCCAGTGGATGAACTACGAGGGTAAATTAAATTATTACTTTGTTAAAGACAGATTAACGGCGTTTAGGTCTCACTCATCCGCTCAGAAAATCACTTGTATGTAATAAATTTTAAAAAATCAAACAGACCTAACATTTTTGGTGATGTAATTTTAATTAAGCAACGCCTTAAAACACGCACATGCAAGCAACACACATGAATTTGGACTTTTGAGACTTAATTCATTTTGAAGTTCTTTGACATTGTCTTCGTATAGGCCTGGTATAAACCCATTCACATTATCAATTAATATGCTTTGCACTCCAAGACCACCTCGTGCCCCACCGATTCTTTCACACTGCTCTAGTTCTTTCATTAATTAACCACGAAAATTGAGTACTGATTGATTGAAATAAATAGTTCCATCACTGCTATGTAGTCCATAATATGTTTTGATTGTTCCCATTTTTAATAATACTGAATTCAAGAAATGACTGATTAATGGTATTTTCCTTAGTAAAATATCCACATGTGGCTAAATAATTTATCTTGCTTCTTCAGTAATTGCCATTAGTTTTGTTAAATGTTGGAATGTAAGTTTTACAAGAGAACACGTTCATTTTTCTATCGTACAGTGGTTTTATATGTGATTCACGTAGTCACATATTGAAAGTACTGAAGGAAGTGAACAATCTGGAAGAACTAAAATCGGTAGCAAGTCAGTGAACTACATCAGACTCACAAAGTGACAAACTGAAAGAAGTGGATGAACGATCAAGTTAATGGTAGGCATTGCATTTAGGAGTGTACTGTGTAACTTATTTCTCCACTCACATTCATTCTTGGTGTTATAATTTTCTACAAGCTGACAGTTGTCACTCAGATTATTTGGGGGCTTTATACAAATACATTCAAGACGTTTCAATATATGTGTGTGCAAGACATTTTATGGTTTGAAAGACATTTCATATGTTAAATCCCTTCTAGATAAAGTGAAATATTTTTTTCTACACGGGCCAGTAAGATACTAGGGGTGGGGTCAGGGCAAAGTGGAACTATGGGTGGATAAGATAATGGACTTTTGACCTACCATGCAGTGGTGGTGAAGATGGACAGTGGAATGATATGATAGAAATTATAGTGACCAACATTGTACATCTTAGCTACATGGGTGTTTTATATATCCATTACATTACATTACATGCATTTAGCAGACACTTATCCAGAGCAACTTCCATCACAATAGAACATGAGTATATCCCTTCAATTTAAACAAGCAACAGTGTCAGACAAGGCTCACAACATTCCCAGACCAGTGAGTGTGAGCATAACACTATTCAAGCCCTACCACAAGTTAAATTGTGCACTCTGACAAAAGCCAAGTATACAACAATACAACAGGCCCTACAACACAAATTTATAATACATCATAATACTACACATAAAGTTGACATTGAATGCAAAAAGTAGCAGGTATTAGGGGGTGGGGATAGAAGTGGAACCGAGATGCAGTCTGAAGATTTGGGTCTTCAGTGTGTGTCGGAAGAATGCCAGTGATGCTACTGTCCTAACCCCCGTGGGAAGTTCATTCCACTACTGAGGGACCAGTACAGACTGGGATCATGACTGACAAGAGCGACTCTGTTGGGTCGGGGCAGTCAGTTGCCCTGTGGATGCAGAGCTCAGCAATCTTGAGAGAATGTTGGGTTTGAAGGGGGGGGTCATAGGTATGAAGTGGCTGGCCCATTCACTGTCCTGTATGCCAGCACCAAGGTTTTGAACTTGATGCAAGCAATAACAGGAAGCCAGTGAAGTGAGATGCTGTGACCATTCTCACTAAATCATGGATGGGCATTACAGCAAAGGCCTGAGATGTTACTTTCAGGTAGACCCTGTGTCTGTACTGTATTGGGCAGGTATTGCCAAAGCACATAGCATTTCTCTGCCAGCTGGTGCTGAGGAAAATACACTGATTAATTTTGTGAGATAAAATGTCATACCCTGGTTGAACTGGAGCACTGTTCTGAATTGTTTGTGGGGCAGGAGGTTGGGGTGCGGATTCAACAACAGGTCTTTAATGAAGACTTGGGAGTAATCTAAAACTACAGCGTATGGTCCTACAGTGTATGGTCATACCGTGTATGGATGTTTCTGTTGGTAGACTAGGCAAGGACCACAGTAAAGAAGTAACTGTCCATGCGTGATCATCAATGTCCCTTAAATGCTGATTGTTGTTGTCATTTCTGTGTTCACAAAATGAAGCATATCCTGTTTAAAAGAGAATACAACAGCCTCTTTGTTGCATTTGGTTGTGGAGTGGAGAAAAAAAAACAATACATGAAAAAATATTTGTACTGTCATATATGTAGCTAGATCAGAGCAAGTAAGTAAATGCAAAGAGTCACTGGGATGTAATTGCAGCAGGTCATTGGAAACAACATTTACTCTGTGAAATTTCAGTAGCATGAGTGAGAGCTGTTTCATGTGAATGCAAAAGCAAAGGTTCACACTCTAACACACACCACTGAAAATTCAGTAGGTGATTGAGAGGTAGTCTACTTTATGTGGTTGGGTGAGCATTTGAGCATTCGAATTTCTTATTAGAGTGCATGAAAATGCACTCTATTGTTATCCGAATTTTTCTTATTCTTCTTTTTCTTCTTCTAACCAATTTTGTGCGTTTAATACAGCTTCAACCGTTTAACGTAGAAACTTCATTCAAACTGTGTTGCGTAGGTCTTACAAAGGACACTTATGCTATGTATTTTTTATTTTTGTAACATTTATACTTTTTAAACTATTAATTAAAAACTATCAAAATTTTCCCCATAGACTTAACATTGGCCTTTATGACATCACAATAGAGGCATTAAGCAATTAGAATCTTGTGGCAGCTGTTCTGACCACCTACATCTGTTTGATGTAGGCCTATATACTTTTATCTATGTAAAATTAGACTGTTTGCATTTTCATGCACTTGTAATTCCCTGGAATTACATTCTCTAGTTAATTCAACATTTTACAACATTTTCAAAATACTTCAATTTTTTGTACTTTGAAATATCACACAGTGGATTTCAAATAGGTGCTTATAATTTGATATGTGCTATATTTATTGAAAACTGAATTATGTGGTTGAAACCCATTGTTAAGAGACAAGCAACATTAGGTGTTTACACAAGATTTATTACAATCAGCAATACAATACATTAACTATCGTAAGCTTCATGCTCAAAAATGTTCAACAACTGTGGTAAAATTAATTAATTACCCACTTTGGGTTGATGAATGAAAAGCCTGAAAAAGCCAGCTGGTCCGTGGATTTAATGGAGCCCCCGTCGCATTGAGATAATTGGGCCGTCTCACTCAGGTACTCCTGGAAAAAATATCTGCAGTCAAGGGGCTTCTCCTGTGATAGGCAGGCAGGAGACAGAGGGAGAGAATGAAAAGTGACTGACTGAAAAGTCACTGACATTCTGATTTGCAAGCCATCTCTCAAGGCACTGCTGCTGTTATAACCGATACTTAAACAAGTGAGTCAGTCGATCATACCATTACGGGCTTGAAGGGGGGCTCCACCTCCCTCCTTTCAAGGGCCAACCAATCAATGTTCTCAAAGAAGGGGTGTGCACGGATGTGGCCAGCTGCTCCCAGTCTGAGGGTGGGGTCCCTCTCCAACAGCTGTAGGGGGAGAAGCAGATGGGGACACAAATACTGAGCAATGTGAGTTTGCTAGGGGGCATGGTCCCCATCAGGTAAAACTGAGGCTCATTGATCTCATTTACTCACACACTCAACTGATACTTATTTACTCACATTAATGCACTCACTGACTCATCCATACATTGACTCACTTGCACACTTAATGACTCATTGACCAATTCACTTACTCACTCATGCATTGAAACACTTGTACATAAACCGAATAACCCACTCATTTTGAAAAGATGTGTTGACAGGCATACAGACCTTCTCCAGGAAATCCTTTGACTCCTCGTTAATCCAGCTGGGGTACTGGGGCATGTCCATACAAACAGACATGGCTAGCTCATCATCATCAGCCCCATGAAAGGGCGACTCGCCAGTCAGCAGTTCAAACACCAGGACCCCAAATGACCACCAGTCCACAGGAAAAGAGTACTCCTTTCCCTGGAAGATCTGAGGGCAGGAGGAAGACACTGAGTTACTGACATCATCACAGAGAAACTGAGTCAAAATTCACAGTGTTTAAGGTGATGCTGTAGTGGGCTCTCAATTTTATGCACCTTCCACCCCTGTGTACTCAGAAGTATATCAAGGAGTGCAAAGTGTGCAGGTATGCACTTTGGAATACAGCTACTGCCTGCGCCTCTGACATCATCAAAGAGAGACAGATACCTCTGGGGCGATGTAGTGCTCCGAGCCACAGAAGCTAAATGCATGTTTATCTCCAAGCATGTTATCCTTGCACAACCCAAAGTCTGCAATTTTTATGTGGCCCTCTTTGTCTAACATCACGTTGTCCAACTTCAGATCTCTGAGGAGAGGAGAGAAGAAAGAAAAAAGTGAGAGAGGAAGAAGAAAAGAGAGCAGAAAAAAGGAGACAACACATCTGAACATTATATTTGCTTTAGACCTATAGGTTTATTCTCACATACGTACTGGAAATAGATTGGTGGAGGCCAATTCTTTTTCTGGGAAAAATGTGTACAGGCAGTGGAATATTCCCTGGTCCAGAACAGAATCAGTGAGATAGGACTGTGTGTATGTGTTGTGCATGTTTTACACATAGTGTAAAGTGACATCATCACAAGGAGACATAATGGCTGGGTCAACATCGTCTAAAGGAGACACACTGAATTGGGTACTTATGACTCCCTCATTCTCATCCTTCTGCTCATTTCCAGATGTGAAACTCCTATTGAACCAACAATAATATGAATGCTCCATCAACATTTGACTGCCTGGAGATGGAGGAAAGCCTTTTACCTGTATATGACTCCGTTTCTGTGGAGGAATTGGAGTCCACAGGTCATCTCTGCAGCATAGAACCTGAGAGAGAGTGATAACAATGGGAACCTTATCATAACTCATGTTCGCTAGTCTATGATTTCATTTAAGTAACACTGGCTGTGATGCTGGGATTAGGGTCAGGGAACACAGCTGGTACTCACTGTGTGCTGACCAGGTCAAAACGTCCCTTTTCCTCTATGTGGAAAAACAGGTCTCCTCCATTCACATACTCCATGACAAAGAAGAGAAACTCCTAAAGACACAGACAGCACTGTTACTCATCACCTGGACACACACCAGTCTCTGGGTGAGAGGCATTACTCTGGTCTGGAGGGTGAAATATATTTGTATAAAGGGGAGGGGCTTTACTTGGATGTGAAGAACAGGTATGTGAGAATGAGGACATTACCTTTGTTTGGAATGAGGTGTAGAGGTGTGTGAGGAAGGGGTTCCCTACAGAGAGGGCCAACACCCTCCGCTCCACCTTGGTATATTCAACATAGCCATTCGCTAGAATGTTGTCCTTCTTCAGCACTTTGATGGCAAAGTGCTCCCCACTTCCCCTCATCTCTGCCAGCATGACCTGAGGAAGGGGTGAAAGAGGAAAGGAAGAGAAAAGAGGAGAGGAGGGAGAGGACAAGTTTCTAACAATGGACTTCATATCACTCGTTAAGATTACACATACAACACTGACATTCACATTTTAAAGAGCCATCTGGGAGGTATCTGTGAAGTAGATGAAGGTCATGAACAGGTTTGCTGACAGGTGCCCAGGCCATACCTTTCCAAAGGATCCTCTTCCTAGAACTTTGAGGAACTCAAAGTTCTCAATGGAGAGGCGCGAGTGCAACTGTGCTGGCTTTTCCTCCAGGTCACAGTCAGGCAGGGTGGTCTGTGCTCCTTTTTCACATTGGACCTGTGAACCTGTTTCCTCCAGGTCATGCTGGAGGCCTGCTGCTATTTGCTTTTGGTCATGATGGAGTGGGGTGGCCTTTGCTTCCATCAAGCAGACTAACTTTTTCAGTTCTGGCTGAATGTGGTCTGCAGTGGTTTGCAGGTCCCATTGAATAGATGTTATAAACTCCTGCAGGTCAGGACTTGGTAACTCTATGTCCTGACCAGGTGAGCATGAAACCCTCCTCTCCTGAACAGGAGGGCATGTTGCTGCCCTCTCCCCTGGCCTGCTCTGCTGCCTGTGCTCATCTGGGGATCCAGAATAATCCCTGTATTTTTGGATCTGTTTCCCTTGAGACAAAGGGCCTGGGGCCTGGATGGGGGAGAGAGGGTGACCAGAATTAACCACTGACCGCAGCTGACCTCAAGTTCATTCACCATAACAGACGAGTCTGAATGACTCAAAACTGGATATGGCTGTGTCCCAAATTGCACACAAGCATACTGCATGCTACCAATTTTTTAATATGTATCAGTAAATACAAAAGTACACAATGTGCATCAAGCATGCAGTATGTGAAGGTACAGTATTTCTGCATAATTCATAATAATAAATAAATGTTAACAAACTTTGATCTTAGCTACATTAGCCAGGCCAGCTAGCTAGCTAGCTAAGCTATTGTGCACTCATTAGAAATCCAACTGACAAGTTGACTTACTTGACAGTACATCAAATGGTCTATATTAGCATTACACCAATTGAAAACAATCATGATATTAGATAAGGGGTTGTATACTACCAAGCTGTTTGACTTTACACCACTGTTCAATTGTTTTTCCATATGGACTCCACCATAAGCTCTGTCTCTTTCATTTTGCAAAGAATGCTGGAACAGGAAACGTGAAACCATTCCTGGATAGTGTGCAGCCAATGTGCAGTGAGTGTATCTATGACATTTAGGTACTTTCAGTACTATGCTATCTGCACTATTATATGTGATGTACTAGATGCTAGTACTAGATACTAGATGGTCAAGAATACTTGCTAAGTGCACTACATAGCATGCTAGCGTGTGATTTGGGATTACACATACAACACTAACGTCCACACTGCAGATAACCATCTGGGATATATCTCTGGAAAAGATAAAGGTGATGGACAGCTGCGTTATGAAGAGGTGGAGAGGCTTTTACCTCCATCCTAAACACCAACTCCTGCAGTTCCTGTTGGATCCGGGCAGCTGTTGCATGGAGATCTTGTTGGATAGATGTTATTAACTCCTCCAGATCTGGACAGGGTACCTCTATATCCTGACCGAGAAAGCATGGTTCTCTCTTCTCTTTAACAGGAGGGCGTAGGGCTGCCCTCTCCCCTCGCCTGCTTTTTCGATTGGGGGAACCAAAAGAACCCCTGTATTTTTGGGGGGTTTTCCCCTTAGGCAGAGGGTCTAAGGCCTGAGGGTAGGGAGGGAGGGCAACCAAAATTAAGAACTGGCATTAACTGACCTCAAGTTCATCAATGTGTCATATATGGACATGTTTACATTTTGTCATTTAGCAGACACTGTTATCCAGAGCAACTTCTAATGTGCAAATACAAAATGCATTTAACAAAACAGTATGAAAAAAAAAACAAAGGACATATATATGGTTCAACACATCAAGTGAAACGCAATATCTCCTTTATTATGGGAATGAAATAAAAACATACAGAAACTACAAACAACAAAACTACAATTTATGAAAATTATATAAAAGGGGAACAAGATCATACTAGCGTAGGGGAAATGAAGGACAGTTTGAAGGGGTGGGACTACGGTCTGTGACATAATGTGGCAAGATATTTGGCCGTTCTGACCGCAACAGGAAGCTCATTCCACCACATAGGGGCCAAGATGGAGAAAGTATGTACATATAATTATATATGTGTGTATGTCTGTGTGTGTATATACATGACTATGGAGAAATATAAGTTAGATATTAACAATCATGCTACTTGCTACATGCTACTAACAATCATGCTACTATTATACAATTACTCACCAGAAAAAGCCGTTTAAGTTGTTTGAAAAAACCCATAGTTAATGTTTTTAATAACTCAGGATTGCGCTGTTGACTGAATTGGTGTGTCTCTCAGAAATGCAAAGTGATAATGACTTCTTTGCCCTGTTTGTTTACCTTTAAATACATGGACAACATGCTGTGATGTGAGAGTAGGAGCAACCTGGTGTCATAATTCCAAGCTCCTGTGATGTCACAGTTCGATTGTGTGCCCTGAGAGGCATGACCAGTCCTTTGTATTACAGTATTCTCTCTGTACTGACCATTGCTTTCAACGCCCATTGTTGAAATGACTTTTAGTTCAACAATTTGTCAAACAAAAAAGTTTCTTATTTAAAACCATATTCCATCATCCCAAAACTTTCAAAGGAGGAAAACTTGTATGTTTCTCTCAGGTTAAGATCTCTTCTTTACAATACCGATCAAGGCCACAAGGCAGCAATTGCAAATAACATTAATAAAGGGATGCTGTATATGGGCTATCCCTTAGCTAACAGTCTACATGGATAGAAGAACACAAAATCATGTGTGCAGCAGAGCTCAAAGTACCAGTTTGAGTCCTGTGGAAAGCCGCTAGGGTAGCAGGTAGCAGAAAGCTGTCGGCGTTGACTGAAGGCTTATTGTCCATGGAGCTACGGACAAACTACATTTAGGCTAGCTCAAATCGTAACGACGTGGGTGATACGTTTAGCTGCGCGATGGGACCATGTAACCTCATGTAACCTTTGTTCGCTTTGTCACGGGAGCGGTTTCTAATTGCACATCAAGAGCGATACACAGCGCAGATGCCGGCGGATCAGATATAATGTTGGTTTCTCCCTTCATTGGCAGCAGCACTATCAATTACTCCGTCGATTGACTAGTTTCTATAAATTCGCACACGTTTTTTTTTTTTACACCTTTTTTTTTTTTTTGGTTTTACTTATTTTTGGTAGTCAAGATGGACAAGCAGGCAAACCTCCTCATTGGTGAAGTCTGGCTGCCCCGTCCAACTGGGCATCCGTTCATGTCGATGGGTGTGGGAGGGAGCCTTTTTCATGTGGGTGTGTGAAGCAAGCTTTTCTGTTTTATACGAATGAGTCCTCAATAATATGGATATGGGTGAAGTGTGTGTGTGTGTGTGTGTGTGTGTGTGTGTGTGTGTGTGTGTGTGTGTGTGTGTGTGTGTGATGTTACATATGAGTGTGTGCAAGCATTTCATATTTTATTTTTATTTATTTATCCTTTATTTAACCAGGAAGGTCCCATTGAGATACATTGAGATCTCTTCTGCCAGGGAGTCCTGGTCATGATGGGCAGCAAAATGAGATAAAAAAAGGTTTCATGCAAAGATACAAGGGACAGATAACACAACAAAAACATATCAAAAATACAACAAACAGACACAAAACATACAGGGATCATGGGCTGAGAAGAATCATGAAGAATAACAGCACATGTTAAAAGCAATGACATTGTTCTGTAAAAACTGATTTTAAAATATTTTTAAGCATGTCGAGAGAGGGTCAAGTTTCCAAGTTAAGTATGCCTTGCAGCTCATTCCAAGCTTGCGGTGCATGAAAGGAAAAGGCATATTTACCCAGCTCTGTTTGGGTGGTTGGGACCATGAGGAGAATTTTCTCTGATGATCTAGTGTTATAGCTACTGTGGCAATATATCAGCAAACTAGATATGTACTGCGGTAATTTACCCAGTGAAGATTTTGCAAGTGAGTGTAAGTAAAGTATGAGTGTATGAGTGTAAGATTAACTCTCCACATAGCACCTCACAAACCTTGTTTTAGATTAGCAGATGAACACCCTAACACATGCAGTTACAATAAAAGATTATCTGTGGCAGGTCAGAGGCATTATTGGAGCTCAACAATAATGTCAATTGAGACATATGACGTAATTGAGTATGGCTTACTCAAGAAATACTCCCACCCTAATTTAAACCTAAATTAATATGATGTGATTTCATTCATATTTCACTCATTTAATTGGGCTGTCATGAGATATCAATTTCCTTGTTTCTAATAAAGTCTCTCTAGAGCAGGGCTTGCCAACATGTGGCCCTTGGGACTCCTGCAGCTCTATCAGAGGTTAATTGGTGGTGCCTGAGGTGCGAACAAAGGCGAAAAAAAAAATCCTTTACAAACCGTTTCAATGCCATGATTAAAATGTTATTGCCGTAGACCACCAGAGGCCACTCTTGAACAAGAACTGTTTAGGTATGTCTGCCATTTCGCAGGAAGTGCAAATCTGTGCTGTTTCACAAAATAGCCACTGCAGCACTAAGCCCCTCCTGTTCAGTGTAAAATCAATTAAATTTCATATAAAAATGAATACATGGATGGATAATTAATGAGTGAACAATAAGTGAACTGGACATTAAATGTTTGTAAATATTTTTACTGTGGCCCTTTAATAATATCAAAAAATTCTGGCTACTATTCAGGGTCAAGTTGGCTACCACCTACTCTAGATCAACATGCAGGAAAGTCTGCTTGTCTGGACCGTTGTTATGAGTGATTGACATCACTGGAACCTGCTGCAGTGGAGTATGTTTTGCAATATGCTGTCTTCTTTTATTCTTCAGTGTTTTTTGCAGGGTGCAGCTGGAGTTAGTCACTGAAGCACTGGGCAGCATTCTGTTTTCGGCAGGAGGTGTCATTACTTTATCATTTGAAAGGACACCTTCTAAAAAAACTGAAACTTATGATGATCTGTGTCACATGATTGGTTTAGGAAAAAAATATGATTCATACAGACAATAAGTCCTAACTGTCACAGGCCTCAGCAACTCCCAATCTAGCCACCTCACAATGTACTGGTCAATTTAGAGCTTCTGTAACTGCCCTGAGTCTGAAAATTGCTTGTGAAAACTTTTGCATCGTGAACTGTCACCACTGACCGTTTTAGGCACTGAAACCTTTCTTCTTCAACCTTTTTTTACTTACAGGGACAGATTAAGTTTTCTTTTGTCCACGAAGTATTTTGTAAAAGTGTGATGTGCTGAAATCTTTTGGGTCAGTTTTATGTCTATTTTTTTCATTTTCTCACAATTTGGTGTTCAGCCATGGTAAAGCATGCTTGTGCTCGAGCAAGTCACTGAGCACAAGGATGACAAAGCAAATTTAGTAAAATGCATACAGCAAATGTAGCTCCCCCAAGTGATGATGATGTAATCAGGAAATTGGGTGCACTCATTGGCGCCGCCTACTGCACTGAGACTGAAAAGGCAAAGAAGAGTGGTCACCCAGTCCAAATGGAAAACCTAATGTAGAGAAGGTTGATCATTGTATTTTAGGATGTGTTTCCCTTTAGACAGAGGGCCTGGGGCCTGAGGGTTGGGAGAGAGGGCAACCTTTCTGTGGAAACCTCCCAATCCAAATTCCTCAGATGAAGGAAAATCATGGCAGCTCCCGTGTGGGGCCTGATTTCCAGTAGTCCCTCCTGAAAGTTACTGCTGAACCCAGAACTTGAAGAGAAAGTACCCTCACCTGAGAAGAACCCTGTTTTTGTTTTCTCTTTTTTATTTTTGTAGAAATGCTATGAATTTTGCATTTCTTTGTGATGTTCCTGGGCGTGCTCACAGCAGTCCTGTCTGTGCAGGCGGGGATGGTCCTTGTTCCTGAAGGGAAATGTCCCTTCTGATCCACCTCACATTGTTTCATTGAGTCTGACCTAGGACTCTAAGAGCTTTTGGACTTCATGTGCCTCCACCTGCAAGATGACAGAACATATGAAATTAATGAAACTGTGTGCAATGTCGTTAAGGTCAGATGTATCTTCATTAGCAGAGAGTTTTCAAAGTGAAACTCTTGTGTAAGCAAATCCGCCTCCTCGGGCTTGGAGTTAAGTGTGCCCTAGCTATGCTTTTCCCCTGTCCTATATGTACAAAAACAATTGCCCTGTTTTCAAGTTGCATGGAAGGTCCAAAAAATGCATTCACTAAAAACACAGCCATGGTTCAGTTAAACATCTCTGAGGAGAAATGCAGAAATGAGTGTTACATCAAAACATGCTGATTGGCTGCTGTACTGCATCACCCACTCCAGTGTGCTGATGGAATCAGTGTTGAGTGGTGCTTTTTGTAAGCCCAAAAAATCCTGCTGATAAGATGATAGACTGTCATATGAAAACTAATAAACTTGAAGTGTTTTTTCCCCACAACTCTCCTTTTTCCATGCCCATCTCTGGTGGGTCCCGGCCCTTGCCAAAGCCTGTGGCTATGGAAACGCCAGGGACCATGGCAACACGTGGCGGTGTGTCATCATAAAGGACCCACCTGGATAGAGGGTACATCATGCTTCAGGTACGAGGTGCTGGTGGATAACACAGGCTGTGGAGGCTTTGGTACGGCACCATTTATGCTCCATCGGCTTCTACTCATGGTCGCTACGCAGCCCGTGGTCACTCCATGCATCAGTTAACCAGGCACTCACAGTAAGCCCTCAGAACCAAGGAAAATGGACACAATAGTGAAATGGCCTCTGACAGACAGGACTGGGCCCCAAGGGCTGTTAGCATCAAGTATGACCACACCTCTTTTTATTTGACTCCTCCCTGCTATTTTTATCACTGCTTACAACCTGCAGACTTTTCCCTCTCTCAGATACAACCCAATATTCTGGCAAAGGCACCTTTCCATCATGACACAAAACAGATGCCATAATTAGTGCAGGCAGATGTTACCTTAGCACTTTTTAAATTGTTGTCAGGTTTTGTTGAAAAACCTGAGCTGGAAACCTGAGACCAAAGCCAGCATAAATGCTCATGTAGAGGCTTACACACAAGGTGCCCATAAAGTCATAAGGCTGAGATATCTGTAATGTTTCAGTGAGGTAGCATAGCCCTCTAGTGGCTAGAAATGTAATGTTATTGATCACCCAAAGGAAAAAATATTTTAAAATAAAAGTTTCAACCATTGACTTTCCTGACTGTCTTTACCTCAAGCTGTCATGATTCACAAATTAAGGATAAACGTTCGTATCGGCCTTTGTTTTACAGTCTGTTAAACAACAGATACCTTTTGTGAAATTCCATTATTTGTGTCCGGTTTGTCAGATTAATGACTAAGATTAAATGGACAAAAAGGCATGTGGATGTATAGGACACTTAAGCAAATCAAAGTCCGCAAGTACTCCTTTACTCCTTTAATGAAAATAACCTAGGTGGCATGATAGAGCAGAAGTTCACCTGCTTTTCATACTGTACAGTGCTTTAGTTATTTCTGAATTGCGTATTTCCTACCGTGGAACTGCTGCCTTTTTGGTTATAGAATTAGTTACCATTATCGCTTTGAGAACAACACTCTTTCCCCTTAAAGAGGTGAATTGTGAGTTTACAATGAATATATTCTTTGGTCTGAGTATCAAAAGGTTTTTTCATTCCAACACGGATTACATGTATTCACACCGAAAAACAGATCTCACATGAATAGACATTGAATAGAATCAACTTTACATCGTTGTGATACCGAGTAAACCGAACTGCCTACAGCGGAATTGATTTGAGAAGGAACTGATTTGTATGCGTACACGAGAAACAAACTAGCCTACAACAAGTCCATCACCCGTTTTGTTCCCAGCCAAACGTGTAGTCTGCTCCTTGCCTAATAAATAAACATTTGTAGTACAAAACCGCCGCCGCAAAATGAACAATACAATAACTGGCCCAAAATTCTTCGGTGAACTAATATATTTAGCTTTACAATGGATGAAGGGGTCAAACGAGGACAAGCGTAAATTTTTAATCATGCATTAAATATTTCATTGTAATACTCCACTAATGTTATTGTTGTAAGTTATCTAGCTGACGCAGCACTTCCTTCACCTGCAGATGTTGCTGGGAGTGTGTTTGGTATTGTGCCTGACAATGCAGTGTTTTTGACATGTGTTTCCGTCATTTTAGCACTTAAGCCTAACAAACTTTTGGAAATTTTCTATATTTGCATATTTGCTTGTATTTTTCCTGATTAAGCCCATGGAGAAACAGAAAGCGCAGTCCTGAACCTGGCATACGCTTGCCATTTCTGTTCCTGAGAAGTCGCAATAACTAGATCAAAATGCTTCGGGTATAGTGATTGAATAAACATTTCCAGGCGACAAAAGATTCACCTGTCGGATCTTGGAAAAGTTGATGGACAGTGTTCCTACAGTGAGCTCGGAACCAAAGGGGCAGGCACTGTTTTTACAGGGGGCGTGTCGACTCAGCCAATCTCCAGAGCCCCCTGGAGGTATAACGGCAATACATTGTCGGATACAGAATGTACTGAGCGGTGCGCCTTTCGGTTGAAACGCAACTGGAATGGGAAGGGAAAGGGGTCTAGGAATGGAGGGCAGCGACGACCGCACGTTTGCGCCTTGTTGATCAGACCGCATCTGAAGCAGCCGAGTCGCGGGAGCGCGTCATTGTTAAGGTAATGTACGCTAACCGGCTACTGGCGAAGATTGTGTTTGCGGCAGTTCCGAACTTGCTACTGTATGGAGTGGACGAATATTCACTGTTGTATTCTATCCAACTCGCTAGCGAACAATAAGTATTAGACACGGCGTGCTTCTTACTTACGCATACATGCATGCATGCATTCACGACGTTTTTGTATAAGGAGAAATCCCTAGCTTACTAACGTAGCCTGCTAGACTACTTAGCTAGACGGAATAATAATGCTTTTCTGTCATGGCAGCGCACCCCAGCTCTCGTGCTACCTTCCAGTAACGCATCGATGTGGGGTTAGCTAGCCTGCTGTCTCGGTAGTTTGTTGGATCACTAGCACAATGAAACTGGAAATACACCTATATGAGCTAGCTACGCACTGGCAATTAATGCAGCGAATACCGATATCCAAACACTTACAGAACGGTAGCTGATTAACGAGCCAGTTTGCTGCATCCATCCATTAGGCTACTGTATCTATGAAGCCAAATTAGCTATACCGTATCAATACCTAGCGAATCATATTTTGAGACCTGGCTTTAAAAAGTTGGCTTATCAGCGAACCCAGCCACTTGGTAATTTGCTAACGCCTGGAGTCGACGATGGGAGAAAAAAAAATAGATAAATAAGTCGTCGGTAGCTAGCTACAGCTGTTTATGAGGTGAGCTAGCTAGATCTAACCAGCCACCCATGTATTTGAAATCATCTGGCTGGATAGTTGTCCTGCACGTAATCGCTGCTAGCTGTGTAGCCAATTTACTAGCCACCTGTCCATTTGTCGTTGTTCACAATACAGTAGGCTATAATTAGACCTAGTTGTCTAGTGAACAGTATGAGATACGAATTTAGAAATACTCGTCTTAAAATGATTAGGTACAACAGGCAACACAGACAGACGTCATTTTACACTTACACAATTTTAATAGTGCAACAACAATTAAAACGACACAAATTACGCTAATTTTGTCAACGACATACATGGACCGAAAGCGAATTATAATAAGTATTATTAATTGATAATGTTAAACAATAATGCAAAGTCAGTAATGAAACAGTGTTCTTCAACTTTGAGTATTCCACACTGTGCTACAAGATATGTTTTTGTAACCATGTATGTACAACTTTTAAGTGATTCTGACCTCACTATGCGCGTGTGTGTGTGCGCGCCCGCGTGTGTCATGCTTCTGTACTACCGTTTTCTGATAGGGATCTTATTATCAGACAAGTGCAACTCTGGACGCTTCGTCATTTTCTACATCCAGGACCGTTTTGCTCATGGACTCAGCACTGTTGACAAAAGTAGGGAGGGGGGCAGAGCTAAAGACGAATGGCCAGGATTTAATGGGGCCGACGGTATGAAGGCTATGGACTGCCCCGAGGCGTAGAAGCCAGTGCAGAACAAGTGGCAGAGCACTGAGACGCGTCCAACGCAGATCGCAGCGTGACGCGCGGAGGAGCGAGCGGAAAGAGGCCCCCAGTGTCTGCAGGCAAGGGGCATTGTCGATTACTCACGTCGTCACAGAGTGCGCAGGTGGGGGTAATGAGGTATAGTAGTTAAGAAGCTGGGTAACGTTACCCTCAAGGTTGTGGTTCAATTCCCGAGGGTCGCTCCCTTGAGCAGAGCACCTAGCAGGAATTGCTTCAGTATATATTCATCCGGGTAAATGGGTGATTGATAAGTGAATGCACAAGTCGCCCTAGATTGGGGTTGGTTAAGTAAACAATCAAGTAATGAATGCCACTTGCGTGCTTACAAATGAATACATTATACAAATTTGAACTGTGAATACATACATACACTACTAGATATCTCAGTGCGTTTCCTTGAAATTTGGTATTAAAATATTTAGCAGTTCTCAGGTTCAAATATTCAAATACTTGAGCCTTTTTTCCTCAAGCGGTGCGAAAGTGCAGTTGTCTCTGTGTAAATAATACCTCGCTGCAAAGAGGTCTGCATTCACCAATGCTTTCAGGCTGGAGAATTAATATCAATTATTTAACTGTTATTTTATTCTGGATTCTATGGCTCTGCTCCATGAATATTGATGAGCAAGAATCCAACTCGATTTTTTATTTGAGTTAATTATCAAACATTAGAACGCTGATCCAAGTAATCGGTCTCATGGCGGAATTTTCAATGAATAATATTTTTTTTCTTCCTGTCTCTAGTTTGAACTGATTTAGCTAGAAGTATGTGTCATATAGGAGTAACAAGCATTTAGTTTGCCGCATTGACACGTTTTATAACAAGTGAAATACTGATGAGATGTTTTCCAGAGTTGTTATTATCGGCACAGATCATAGCTTTATTTCGCTTGATATTCACGGTAGAAATGCAAGTTTAGTGCCTTTAGTGCCAAGGATAAAACAGCAATGCCACCACCAGGGTTTGAACCTACAGTCTTGGTGATATTTAAAAAAATACATTGTGTGAGGAGTCATCAAAATGTGTAGAGCATGCTGGGGTGAGGCTATCCTAATACACAACAGGATCTCCCAAAATCAGCATGAAAAGGGGAGAAAAGCATGAAACGGATTGAAATAATATGACTTTTTATGAGTGTAACTTTGAAGCATATTATACAACCATATTGATATAATCAAAAGCAATCCCTGGGTTTTTTGTTTGTCTCTCTCACAATCCCAAAATGTGTTGGATGTGGAGTACAAATCAGCACCATGTTGAAGCAGATGTCATTAAGTACAGCCTCATTTGTTCTTGTTAACATTTTAGGTAGTGGCCCCCAAAACCACATTAGATGCAAAAGGCGCAAAGCGCGCAGTCAGCCGCAGGCATGTGCTGGAGAGGGATCATCAGCTCCTGTGTTCTCTAAACCAGTGTTTCTCAACCTTACTCCTGGCGGCACCCTGTCCTGCATAGCTTCTAGCTATCCTTGCTGCTTGATTAAATCAGGTGTGCTCAGCTAATAAAATGTGCCACTGATGAGTTCAGTCAGGTAGGTAGAGCAAGGATAGATAGAAGATATGCAGGACAGGGTGCCGCCAGGAGTAGGGTTGAGAAACACTGCTCTAAAAGACAGCAAAATCCCTTCTGGTGTTTTACATACACCTCGCTACATATGTGTGTGGTATGTATTTTTGTATTGAAATATTTTCCATGAGTTTCACCTGATGACCTCTTTGCTAGGGGACATGATTTTTGTTGTTTGGTTTTCAGGAGTTGCGCACGGCTTGGTTCGATCGAGGAGGTCTCTGGGATGCAAGCTGCGGATCCGCTGTGGTCAGGCGCACGCTGTGCTCCTCAGGGCGCAGTCCGATTGGCAGGCTTTCTGAAGGGACCTTTATTCACAGCCCATCACGACTCGATGGCAAAGGAGAGACACGGATAGCTGTCACGGGCTAGTATTTTTTTGTAAGGAAGACCTTTCTCCAAAACTGGCTCAGCAGATCTTTTGGATAGTAATGCTGCTGTTTTTTTAGTACATGGATTCTCTCTGCATCACTGCCTGAAATGAGGTTCCGTATCTACAAAAGGAAGGTGGTTATACTGACCCTGGTGATGCTGGTTTGTGGTTTTGCATTCTGGGGCACTGGCAAGCAGAAGAAGGGTGAGATGTTCCCCAAGGAGGGGGCCGTAGCGAGGGGCAGCCAGGCGCTAATAACCCCCGCCAGCCGGAGGCCGATCAACGAAACGCAGCTGGAGCCAGCAGCAAAAGCCGAGGTGGACAACCTGACTTTGGTGCTGAGGGGCATCGTGTTCCAGCTGAACTTCGACCAGACCATCAGGAACGAGGAGCGGTTCAAGATGCGCCCCAAGGATGACCTGGTAGTGGTGGTCCAAGTTCACAACAGGCTCGATTACCTGAAGCTGCTGATAGAGTCTCTCAAGAAGGCAAGAGGCATTGAGAATGTGCTGCTTATATTCAGCCATGACTACTGGTCGCCAGAGATAAACCAGGTGGTTGCCGCCATCAACTTCTGCCAAGTCCTCCAGATCTTCTTCCCCTTCAGCATCCAGCTTTACCCTCAAGAGTTCCCGGGGAATGATCCAAAAGACTGCCCCAGAGACATTCCCAAGAAGGATGCCTTAAAGTTGGGCTGCAACAACGCAGAATACCCCGACTCCTTTGGCCATTACCGAGAGGCCAAGTTCTCCCAGACCAAGCACCACTGGTGGTGGAAGCTGCACTTTGTCTGGGAGAGGGTCAAGGCCTTAAAGGACCACAACGGGCTGGTTCTGTTCCTCGAGGAGGACCACTTCCTGGCGCCGGACTTCTACCACCTTCTTAAGAAGATGTCCGCCCTGAAGAGGGAGCAGTGCCCAGACTGTGACCTCTTATGCCTGGGATCATACGGGCACACCAGCCACGCCGCCAAGGCCAACAAAGTGGAGGTGAGGGCCTGGAAGTCCACAGAGCACAACATGGGCATTGCCCTGGGTAGGGAGACCTACCGGAGGCTCATCCAGTGCACGGACACTTTCTGCACCTATGACGACTACAACTGGGACTGGTCACTGCAGCACCTCACCGTCGCCTGCCTGCCCACCTTCTGGAAGGTGATGGTGAGCGAGGCGCCCCGCGTCTTCCACGCCGGGGACTGTGGGATGCACCACAACAGGGCCTGCCTGCCAGCGGGCCAGAAGGCCAAGATCGAGGGCATCATCCTGAGCAGCAGCAACCAGCTGTTCCCAAAGAGCCTGCTGATCACCAAGAGACTGCCTGCTGTCGGGGTGCCGCCCCACGTCAAGAACGGAGGCTGGGGGGACATCAGGGACCACGAGCTCTGCAAAAGCTACCGCAAGTTACAGTGACTGCCCTGTTGCAATATTTGCATCCTCTTTTAAAAAAAAGCCTTTTAATATATATATTTTTCCCCTTGTATGGGTTGTTTCCTTGCCTGTTACCTTATGGGTTTGTCCCAAATAAAGCACATGTTTTTCTGGGCTTCTATAAGAATGTTATTCCATATTCAAGTAAAGATTTTTTGCTTGTGAATGGTAGCAGTAGTAATTGTATTTTGTTGAAGAGTTGTGTTTTGAATGCATTCCTGCACAAGCTAGCATTAATATCAGAATCTTATCAGTATATTTGCCAGTGAATATAGACAGACCATTTTTGCAAGATGTTTTTTTAATAAAAAAAAAATTGAAAAGTCTTGATGAAAACTGATAAAGTGTTGTCGTTGTCACATTTTTCACAAATGTTTTTCTAAAGAGCTATAAGCTTCATTTTGGTTTGGATGTAGGTTGGTTGGGCACCTGTATGGATCTGCAGAGACTGGAAGAACTTTCAGGACATTAGTCATGAAATAAAACAGCTCCCTTACCTGAGCCAGGTAAGGGAAAACATGCCAGTTTTCAAGAACACCATTTACAGTCTGTTTGAGCCATGCCAGTTGATTTTACAGTCCACCATGAATTATGCAGAAGACTATGCATGCAATATATTGTCCCAAAATAAGTTCCACTTCTCACATGACTTCTAAATGAAAGAAGAAATCAAAGCATGTCTTCTGGCACACTGGCGTGGACAATGAGAAACAAGAATTCATCAGAAGTTCCTGTGACAGGAATGATGCACAGTGGCTCAGGAAACATTGTACTGCCCAAACTGACAGCCACTGAGGTAATCACTGACCATGAGATCCAAGAGTGACAGATCTGTCCCCTAAGAGAAAGACTGCACAAATGGAAGCTGCTAATATCAATCATTTGATTTCTCAGGGTAAATGGCATTATGAATGATTTGCTTGGTAGTGTGTGTGCAGATCTAGGTTGCCTTAGCATACAAAATGCAAAATTCAACATTCAAATACTTACCGGCATGTCATAATTTCCAATGGAAAGGTTGGCGTAGAAGAAAAACTGTGGTTGTGGCTACTTGATGTACCAAGGCTCAGATCATTTAAGTTATCATTGTAGCTTCCAATGATGCAAGCAGATTTGGCTAATAGTTTCTCAGTTGGAATGCATCAAATGTCTTTAACAAAATATAGGAAAACCTACCAGCACCAGTGCTGTAAACAATTACTCGGTGAAATATGTAGGATTCATGTTTATGAATGCTAGGTATTTATCCAGAGATTAGCCTTCTCTTAAACTATGGGCCATTAAGTCTACCAGTCAGAATCATAAAATGGGCACTTGAACATTATTTATGCATATACCTAGGTATATACATTATTACATTATATCATTGTCATTTAGCAGACTCTCTTATCCAGAGTAGCATATATATGTTACAATTTTAACCATTTATACAGCCTGATAATAATGTATATACAATATATATACAGTAGACATTGTTTATTTACCAATAGCAGCATATACACTACTCACTGTCTTGTCCTCAGTCTGAGTGACAGCTCTGACCTTGTACTTGTAGAGTTTCACATCATTACACATTAAGTGAGCACATTATTGAGCCTCTGTTAGCTTACACAAGAAAACCGAACCGCGGTCCCACCAGCCACACTTGCTGTTCATCTTCACATGCCGCAAGCAAACCGTTATACTCTGTCTCCCAAAATCAATGGCACTCGGCCCAGCTGAGCTGCAGAGGTGCTGACCTTTCTCTTTGGACGGGGAGGCACCGTGATGTTAAATCTGAAATGCTTCCAGACACAGCGCCAGTGCCTTCCTCAAAACACAGGTGACAGGTGATCAATAAGGGCCCGACATCGATTTTTCCAGGAATCAGTGTTTTACAGCCTGCATCTCGTATCAATCTCAGCAAGACTCCCTGGCGAGAGAGGCCTCTAATGGGCTTTACTCTGTCAGCCTACAAGCAGCCCGAACTGACAATAAAATATTAATCTCCTCATGCCAGTGTCAGGCTAATTCATCAGGCTAACGACATTGTCCCTGTCTGGCACTGCGGCCTAAACGATACCACAGACTGTGTTAAATTAGAATTTTGATTCAATTGTTGATCCCATATTAGGAACCTTTTAAGTTATTTCACATCGTATCAGCCAGAAAGTCTGTGCATTTAGTCTTCTGAAACTTCTCTGGGGGGTAACCACAATAATCTCTCTGTTCCGTACAGCCCCTTTCTATCACAGAAACCAAAATGGCTGTCCTTTGCATGAATTCTTCCATAGTTGTCTGGGGCTGTTTATGTTTATACTCAGCTTATTTATCCAGTCATTACTGTGCCACACCTTTGACAGATATGTAATATATTGTAAGGTATTTTTGTTAATTGCTTGTGCCCCATAAAACATATTATATAACAAAAGTTGTTTTCAAGTCACTTCATGAGGGTGAATTAGGTGTTTGGCTAATTAATTAGGATAGGACACAAGGACTGAGTGCGTAAATAAGTAATGAAGATTCTATGACTGACACTGCCATTCTGAATTTGTATATATTTTTCCTGTTCAAAAACTGGATGAAATTAAATGTAACATTATATATGTAATAGTAATGTTACTGGAATGAGGGCGTAAGCATGGTGTTCAGCATAATTTTGCCCAGGTGGCAGGGATTCGGGATGCTGTAGAGATACTGCAGCCAGGCTGTAAAAGCAGTGATGTTAAGGCTGAGGAACAGAGGGGGGTTGATTTTGTCAGTGCTCCGCCCCCCTGGCTGTGTGTTTGTGTTCTTCCCCTGTCCATGTGCTTTTGTTTTTCCTTGTGTTCCAGCCCTGCCCCACTCTCTGCCCTGTCTCCGCCCACCTGATCATCTTCACCTGCCTGCCTGCACACCTGCTTCCCATCACCTCATCAGCCCTACCCTATATTTACCCTGCTTTTCTCTGTATTGTTGCCAATTCGCAGTATCCTGTTTCGTCCTTGCCTTCTGTTTCTCGGTTTTCCACGGTCTTCTGTCTCTCCTGCCCTGGGTCTCTGTGTTTGCCTGCTGTTTTGAGTTCTGTCAGTCTGTTTTCTGTTTCGTCCCTGTCTTTGTCTTCCCCTGTCTGTGTTGGTCTGCTCCTGTCTCTGTGGCACTGCCCCTGTCCAGACCCTGTTTCCCGCCTGCTCAGCCCCGGTCCATGCCCGTGGTTCTGCCCCAGCTCCCTGTTGCCGGTCTCCTGGTTGTGCCCCTTCCCAGACTTCACTCCCGCTTCTCGTCTGCCCTGCTCCGACCTGCCTGCCCAGTTTGTGACCCCTGCCTGGCCTTCGGATCTCGTCTCTGCCTGCCGCTCTGTTCTGGTTGCCCCGCTGCCTGCCTGTCCGTTGCCGACCCTCGCCTGTCCAGACCACGTGCTTGCTCTCTGTTTGTTTTTGGACTGACTTCCCTGGTTTTGACCCTGCCTGTCTTTGTCCCTGTCTTCGTCTGCTCCTGTTTTGGGGCTTTATTAAAGTCACTCTGCCATTCACCTCCGGGTCTGCGTGTGAGTCCTCACCCCGCATCCCTGACAGATTTTAACTCTGCACACATCTTCATCCACACTAGCTGAGATGGCGCTACCAACGGCAAAGCTGTCAGTGTCCCTCTCTTCTATGAGAGAGGAGAGACGCGTGATCAATTATCATCCACTGAGAGGAAACCAGGACACGGCAGCCTGACGTCCAACAACGAGCGCATTTCCAAAAGTGGTGCGCTAAACCCCCGTGACTGACGTCTTGGAAATCATCTGCGTCCGTGAGGAATTCCCTTTCTCTGTCCACTGTCACTCAATTTGTCTTCATGCTGTGGGAGCGGCTCCTCAAAGCCAAGCTCTTTGGGCTGTGACGCATTTTGATTCGCTGCGGTCTAAAAGAAGAGGATTTATCATGTACACTCTTCACCTCTAACTCACCTGCTGTCACTTCCAGGCACAAAGCCATAGTTCCTATTGCAAGAGGAAACACACTGGCTCTTCCAGAAGGAGCTGTTCACTGAGCTGTTCACTCCTGCATTGGTTTGTAAATGTCATATTCACAGTCACCCCAGCTAAGTATCAATGCAGAGTCTTTTGTCCAACGCGTCTCAGTCATTGTTCCCACTAATGACCTCCTAGACTAGCCTCTTTGATATTTCTTGCCACAATTCAACAGTTGTGTGGGGTCCAAAAATGTCAGCCATTTGATTAGCAAGCTCTATTTGAATCAGACAGCTGTTTCTGGTAAAAAAAAAAAAAAAAAAATGCACAAAGTATGACTGTGTATGAGGTACCAGCAGAGGTAGTGGTTTTTTTGGTGAAAGAATTTTGCCATAATTTGTTGTGCTTGAAAAAGCAGGATCCTTTTGTTGAAGCACAAAAACAGTAAGTATCAATCTATGTTATTATGAGGACAGTGGTATTGGTAACTTCTAAAATCCATACCAGAAACAACAGCAACACTTTGGCAGAGGTTACGCATACAAGTCTTTGTTTCTGTTTGTGCTGTAAATGAATGTTTTTTATGCTGTTGTAAAATGTAGCTGACTCCCTTGCCATACATAATTTTTAGGCTAAGTTTAGTTCTGCAACAGCTGTGTTTGACTGCTTTGTACACAATGTGAAAATGTATTTATTGTGTCACATTGCAGTCAGCTATTTCAGCAATAACTACAACAGCTGTTCCTTTGTCTTCCATGTGGTCTTTCTGGGACCTGTAAAAGATTTTCTTTAACCACAAATATTCACAGAGAAAGCACACTAGAGCCGATCCGCAGTTCTACGAGAGTCGATCGTTAGTCAGATTCGCATGCATAATTCAACTGCCTCCTTTGTTTGTTAATGAGCTGGAGTTGATTGGATTGAAAAAAAGTGCTCTCCCTAACGAAGGGATTTAAGGCCAGACCTGGAGGATGTCCACTTTGCCATACTGATTTTCCAACACACCTTCCATGAATCTGTACAAAGCTGATTGCTGGTTTATGGATTTAAATAATTGTCTACAATTATTCTAAGGAATTATTCAATACAGTGAGATGTGACTGCAGTGATGAGTTGAAGTCTGCATGCGGGTAAGTGTATGTTGGTCACCTCTGTTAGTGCCGGGAGCTAACAGTTGAAGAGAGTCTTTTCCATCATGTCCAACCCCCCCCCCCATTTGACCCTATGACCTAATAGTCATGTGACAGGAAAGGAGGGGGCAGTTGAGGGTTGAACATGGTGACAACAGTAGCTAATTCACTTTCCTACCATTCTGTAGATAACTGATGCTCCAGGAGCATCTGTCTTTAAATAACACAATCCCATGATTTGTGTAAAACCCATGATCCGTGAGCACGCTCAGGTCCAGGGGTGTCTGCACTTGTACTCTTCATTGTGAAAAACACGAGGCCAGTATCTGCACCTTGTGGCTATCTTCAGAATCCAAAGCCAGCTGTGAGTTTTATACACGAGCACAGACAAGTGCAAAAAGGAAAAAAAAACTCTGGTACACAACCCAGGCCGTGGCTTGGCATTTCTTGGTTTTGGTTTGGACCAGTGTGGCGGTGCAGTGCAGCAGTGCGTGGATTGGGTCAGCTTGGACTGAGAGGACCCAGGGACACAGCGTGCATGAATCACTCAGCTCTTCACAAGCTGCCAGACAACAGGGTGAAACACAGGACCAATCAATACCCTCGGTCCAGATATAGATCATGGAGTCAGTGCACCATGAAAATGAATCATACATAATCCATACAGCTGATGGATTGGCTTTTACTCCACTGGAGAAATCTGCTGTAAACATAGTGCCTGTCTGCAAAGATTAGCAGACACCAGGATAACCACTGGGTAACTAAACTAAACTATACCAAAGTTTACACCAGCAGAAAAAACACCAAAATTATGCCCTCATAAAGTTTGTAATTATGTGAAGATGAGCCCTGGATGTGGCTGTTTTACTATGTGAGTGCTTGGTATATCCAACTAAACACTTCCCCTGAGTTTTATTTTTCTCATTAGTCCCTTCCTGGGTGCTTTTCAAAGCAAACATACAATAAAAACAATATGAAACTAAATGAAAATACTTTTTTATGAAATAAGAATATTAAAACACTGCATGAAAAATGTATACACTGCTAATATAATGGTGTATGCTAACAGCTTTTACATTACAGTTGTGTCTGTATCATTGTGCGGATATTAAAAAGTCTTAAAAATAGAATCCTGGGTAGTTTCAGAAATGGCAAAAGAACTTTTAACTAAATTTCAAAAGTGATTTCAGATGCAAATTAAATTTAGAAGCAGTGGATAGGGAAGGGCTGCTATTCAAGGAAACCTCAGAGGGATCATGCTGAAATTGGCCTGATTCCGCATGGACTGGCCCAGCTGATAAACGCTCACATGGTCATATTTAGCTCAGGATTGTCCTTTGTTTTTATGTGCGTTGGAAAGGATAATTTCCTGTTCTGTTCTGTGGATTGAGAATACTTCCTGATTTGGTCAAAGGTTTCACATATGAGTGGAAAGCTCGTCTGTCACAGTGGGCTGGAAGTGGGCGGGGTGATGGGGACTGTGTCTGTCGTGTCGCTCTGTGCCCCCCTCTCTCGTCGTCACCACCCAGCCTCTGACATAGGTGGATGCTGCCTCTGGCGTTGAGTGGCTCCGTCACGCACTAGCTGGAGTGTGCCCCTCCTGTTCCCTCGGTCCTTGGCCTGGCACTGTGACTCCTGTGTGACCCCAGTGCGCCCGGGTTCCTCCCATCACCCCCCCCTTCCCCCACAGCCAGGCCGGTGGATGCACGGCCACCCACACTCTGGCGGCAGCGATATTGGCATACACCACTCTTAGTCTCTCTTACGGCGACAGTGTAGCATAGTGGTAAAGGAGCAGGACTTGTAACCGAAAGGTTACCAGTTCGATCCCCGCTGGGGACACTGCTGCTGTACCCTTGGGCAAGGTACTTAACCCACAGTTGCCTCAGTAAATATCCAGCTGTATAAATGGATAACATTGTAAGGAACAGTAACCTATGTAAGTCGCTTTGGATAAAAGATCATCTGCCAAATGAATAAAAATGTAGTCTAGGCCCAGATTCCCCAACCACAGTTTTAACCATAGCCATCATAAACTAAATAACCACATGTTCAGATGGGAGCTGTTGATTATTCTAGTCTTTGATTTTGTGTTGAGCCGGGCAGTGGCAGTCTGAGTGGTGGTTACACACCTGGAATTCAAAAATTCAGATCCCTAGGAGAGACACAGTATTTGCGCCCTCAAGGGGGATACCTTGTCGATATAAAATTTAGAGCATCTGAAGTCACCCTACATAAGAGTTTTGATAGTGTTTTTAAAAGGGCAGCACATCCATTAGTGAAGTTACCTCAGCAGTGCAGACAGAGGACAAGGAGAATGAGGAAGATTTGCTCGTCTTCCTCCTGGATGTGCAGTGGGACAGTGCAGAATCACTGAAGAGGATTCATACTGTGTTCATATATGATATACCTCAGTGTGAAGACTCAGTATTAGCGTTGCATCTGACTGTTGGCACACAAGCTCAATAATGACATCTGCTGGTTTGGATGTAGCACTGCTAGCGAGTATTAGTCTCAGTTGTTCTCTCTCTGTTAATGCATTTGTTGCATCTCTTGGGCCAACGGAAGACTGTAAGCAAAAATAACATCACAGGGATCCGCCAATAACTGCTTTAGGATGTGTTCTCCTTTTGATCTGCCAGTACTGGAGTGCATTAGAAGATTGGACACAATTTGCCTGCCTATAGGGAAGCAGCTGTGCTGGAGACTTCATGACATTCATTACTAGTGGTTTAGACTTCTCACTGTTTTCCCCACCTACTGTCTCTCCGTTTATTTCCATTGAGGATGAAATACTCAGCACTGCCCCCTGGTGTATGTTGCAGGATACACAGCTAAGCATTTAGCCTCATCTTTCACAGGAACTTCTTTTTCTGCCACTATCCTGGAAACACAGCACTGGTGCGTGGAAGACACGACAGCTGGAGGAGGTTGGCACCTTGCTTAATATGCACATGACCTGTGACAATTTCACATCTGCGGCTGAGCGATGTCCAGGCCACTGGAGTGCAACATTAGAAATCTCACCCAGAGCGACTTGCCTGACATACATGTTATGGCACAGCTGAATATCCACTGAGGTGATCCAATATGACCACTTCACCTGAGGGGTACAAGAGCAGCAGCCCACTTGGGAATCAAACCAGCAGCCTTTAGGTTTCAAACCCTGCTCCTTAGCACTACACCGCACACAGTGGCACTGAGGCACTGAGCCCTTTTGGCAGACTCACTTATGTAGGGAGTCTTAGCATGTAGACAGCTGTACATGAGAGAAAACAGACATCTGTACACACCTGATCATGCTAAGCAAGCCCCTGAAAAACCCAACAGCAGTGTTATTTAGGGATAATGGAAGCCAGGTGTCTGTCTGACTTCAGCCAGGGACCCAGGAGGTTCGGCTTTGGCTACTACCTCCATAGGCCACGCCCACCTCTTGTAACAGAGGTGCTTGCAAAGCAGTTCCTGTAGGCAGGGGGAAGGAAATGATGGGCATTTAATGTCATTCGCCATGGGGAGATTAGAGGAACCACGCCTTGGCTTCGATGCAACTACAGCGCTCCTGTGATCCACTACCAACACATCTCCTCGGTCCCTCAGGGGAACAAAGCTCAGAGAATTCCGGCCAGACAGCACCTTCCTGTGGGCTCACAGTGGGTCCTCACAAGTAGCTCCCACTCGTTACTGGTGTATTTTGTGCTGAAGCCCCCCTGAGAAGGTGCACCTGGGCTGAATTATCAGCACACTGCAGTGAAGCATATTGCACATATGTGTTTTTGAACATGTTTTTGGTGTCTTAAAGGCTGAAATAAAGTGAAGTCTTTTTTAGCTGTAATTACACATCGTAACTAAAAATATCTAGGTGAAAATCAAATGCCTGTTTTACAAAAGAGTACTAAAAATGAAAAACTTTGAATGTCTCAGTGTGCAGACTGTCTAGACCTTTCTAGATCTGTATCTAGGTATCTTTTTTCCTTTTTCTTTAGAAAGAGAAAAAGGGAACTTCTGAAGAGATGAAAAAGGATGTGAGAGTGAATACAACCACAGAGGCATATTAACAACATATGCAGTGAAGTAAAACAGGGCTGCAGTAAAGTGCATTAGCAACACACAGAGTGAAGTAAAACAGAGCTGCAGTAAAGTGCATTAGCAACACACAGAGTAAAGTAAAACAGAGCTGCAGTAAAGTGCATTAGTAACACATGGAGTAAAGTAAAACAGAGCTGCAGTAAAGTGCATTAGCAACACACAGAGTAAAGTAAAACAGAGCTGCAGTAAAGTGCATTAGTAACACATGGAGTAAAGTAAAACAGAGCTGCTGTAAAGTGCATTAGTAACACATGGAGTAAAGTAAAACAGAGCTGCAGTAAAGTGCATCAGCAACACACAGAGTAAAGTAAAACAGAGCTGCAGTAAAGTGCATTAGTAACACATGGAGTAAAGTAAAACAGAGCTGCAGTAAAGTGCATTAATAACATATAAAGTAAAACAGGGCTGCAGTAAAGTGCATTAGCAACATACAGAGTAAAGTAAAGCAGAGCTGCAGTACAGTGCCTCTAAAACATGTGGGCCGGTGCATTTCTCAAAACTATGAAAGCATTGAATTCTGCATCACAATGGAAAGCATTAGTGGCTCCATGTGAGTCCTCACTCTTACTCTATGGTAGGTCCAGGGGTATAAACATAGGGACAGTATGGCGTCCACCTCACCTCAGTAGGTCTATCTCATCTCCTGCTGTGCTTAAATCACTTTTCAACTCTAACTTATTTGAGCATTTTTTTTCTTTCTTATCCTTTTAATTCAAAGTGGTAAGGCTACATAAGATAAGATGAGAGAGCTGTCATCATTGTCATTGTCCAGTACAACAAAATTACAGGTGAAATTACTACATCTCAAAGATGTATGATCATAGACTGGCAGCTTGTAGCTGGGTGGGATTTGTCAGAGGTGTGACTTGTAATAACCTCTTTTAATTCTAAAATTGAGTGGTGAGTTACTCTGCAAGCATATGCATTTATATCACCCCCTCTCTATTTTCAAAAATGAATTTCAGAGCCTTATGCCTCACAACCTCACTTCATATTGTGTCATTAGAACTCCATAGGTTTACAGTAATAAAACACAGAGAAAAACTGAAAACATAAAAACTGTTTAAAAAGGCTTGAGAGTAAACATTTAGACTATGACTCATAAATCACACAATTGGGCCCTGCTGTCTTCCTCTTAAGAATGTTTCCCATTTTCTCAGGGTCACAGTTTAATTATAACAACACAAAAAAACTTTCAAGTACATGCTGTGCACTGATCTCAGAGTCAGAATCTAACTGCACACCACACTGTTTCACACTTGGACAACACAGTGCGTTAGACACACAGTCAGTAAAATAACCATGACAGAGACGACATATCGAAGAGAAGGCTGACTATTGACCATGGAGATGTGTGACAACATTTACGCCAATGAAGAATATGTCCAAAACAAGTCCAAAACCACAGTGGACCAGAACCCAAACAGCAGCCCAGGAGATCAGCACTTGGGTAAGAATGTATACACACACACACACACACACACACACACACACACACACACACACACACACACACACACACACACACACACACACTGTGAAGGCCCAGAAAACCCAATGGAAGAGGGCAGGGAGCTGGAATGCTATACCAAGGACAACTTACAAACTCTGGACAAACACTGAAAGAAGAGGATGTGCCATCAGAGCCATGTAAGATGAAGAATGAACAAGATGCCTGTATTTACAAGGAATCATTTAATTCTAATTTCACATAAGAGGGAAATATTTTATCTCTCCTCTAGCTCCGTCTTTTCCTGTCTTTGAAGTTTTTTAAGTGAGAACAGTAATCTTTCCTCTCTGACGCTGCTAACTATGAGTGACATGGTTTTTTTTTCTTTTCCTTAAAAACCTTACTTGTGTCAATAAAACTACATTAAGCTGCCAATGAAAGTAGTACCTAGTTTGTCAGAATACTTCTACTAACTTTCCTAACATTATCTAAATGTTGCTGCTGGATTCACTAGCTAGCTGGTGAATGGGCTAGATAGCCTGGCATTGGAGAAATCTTATATATCTTATATATTCAGTGTTACACAGTAGAGTTCAGTTGCTGGCTTACTACAAGACCACCATTTCTTGTATGAGATGGTCAATGTTTCCATCTTTGGTAAATTAACTCAGCTCATAGTGATGCAGAATGGGTCAGTCATAAAAATTTTACATGATGTTAAAACAATGTATGAAAATATATACCTCTGGTGTATTGAGTATTGTCACAAGTTGGGACATAAACTGATGAAACAATGTTTCACAGCTAATTATATATATATATATATATATATATATATATATATATATATATATATATATATATATATATATATATATATATATATATATAATGAGATATATAAAGCACTTTTGTTATGGTGCTCATGTGTACTATTGCACTGAAAGAGAAAAGCAAGTATAAATATCACTGACATATATTTGGAAAAATTTAAACAACATTCAAACCTGTATTGAGTACTGTGGTAATTTGATTTTATGTACTAAGAGCCACAAAGCATTTCATCATCTTCTGATTTTGTGAAATTCGAGATGACATTATTTCATCTCATTCTGAGTGAAGCACACTTAAATTTAATTTAATATCTAAACAAATCTACAACAAATTTATAATACACATTATACACATTTAGTATATACGTTATTATACAAAATACATTGCTTGCAGGTGTTTTTAGTCACCCAGAATATATGTAAAAACACTGAAATGAGTTATGTAATAAGAGTTAAAATTCTGATAGGAAGGGCTAATGGATGACCAGAAGGACAGTTTGGCTTATCGTCTTTGTGCCTCTTTAAGGATTAGATAAAACACCCTGACCACCAAAGAGACAGAAAAACACCATGAAAGTGTGACTGAAAACAGAAATAAGAGAAAGAGAGAGATCATGAGAGAAAGAGCTCTCCAAGGCATGAATCAGAATCAGACTTTATTGACAAAGCATACTTCTAAACATACAAGGAATTTGATTACGGTTCCAGTGTCTCTCGCAGTGCTTGCATACAACATCAAAGTGACAATAAATACCTAACAACCTTAGGGTTACAACAAAAGCAACAGTAGTGCAGATCACATACATGGAATAAGGATGGAAAGAATGAGGTATATATGAACAACTATTGCACAATGAACATGAATTAAGTATACAGGAGTGCAGGCTGTGGACCTGTACAACTTAGTTATGTACCACTATTGTACTGTGTTATATACAGTTATTACACAATAAGCATGAGATAAAGTTTACCTGAGAGCAAGCTATGGATATGTACAACTGTTGTTGTTGTACAACTATTGCATGGTGGACATGCAATAGCAGAGATACAGTAGTCACATCACTGGTTTAACAGTTCAAGAGTGTGATGGCATGTGGGAAGAAACTATTCAAGTGTCTGCTTGTTTTGGTGGGTAGTGATCTGAAGCACCTGCCGGTGGGAAGGAGTTTGAATACGTGGTGGCCAGGATGCAAGGGGTCGGCAATGATTTTCCCTGCCCATTTCCTGGTTCTGGTAGTAAAGGGCAGGTCAACTCCAATGATCCTTTCTGCAGTCCTGATGGTGCATTGTAGCCTGCTGATGTCTTGTTCAGTGGCAGAGCCAAACCAGACTGTTATAGAGGTGGTGAGAACAGACCCGATGATTACTGTGCAGAACTGAATCAGCAATTCCTGTGGCAGGTAGAACTTCAGATGGCACTCATAAATACGTGTGGAAAAGCAAAGTTTTATCAAATGTAATGAATTACCTCCATTCTAATGGATTCTGCAACGTGTACAATCATAGTTCCACAATTCTAAGTGATGGAGTTGTCTGTGTGGATCTGAATCTACAGGGGAAAGACTCTACAGGGTGATTGCAGTGTGTCTGGGGCTGCTGTGTGTTCTGCTACTGACCGCCATCACAGTGCTCTCTATCCACTGTAAGTATCTGGGACTGCTGTGTGTTCTGCTACTGACTTCCATCACAGCACTCTGTATGCACTGTGAGTTTAGCCGTTGCTGCCTCTTACTTGTCTGTGTAGTTATTGTTACAGTGAGTAGGTCATGCTATCTGTGTGATTCAGTAAAGTCCACTATGGTTTTCCCTTCCTCTTCAGATAAAGGAGTGGTAAACGAGAGAGGCCAGTTAGAGACCAGTAACACCAACCTTAAAGCACAGAGAGACCAGATAAAGAGTGAGAAAAACAGGCTTCAGAGGTGGCTGGGTAAGTAAAATATCTTTGTAGAAATGAGTAAAGATAAAATTACCCCTCAATGTAAAATATGTATGACTACAAGATTCTGGATTATAACGAGTGAGTGCGTGTGTGTAGGTGTGTGTGTGTGTATGAGCTGAGTATGAGTGGAATTTTTGCCTGTGTGTGTGTGTTTGACATGAATGTGTGCATGTGAGCACAGAGACAGTTCCTGTTGTGCATATTCCAGAACACACATGTTTCCATGGCTATATAACGTTCGACTCCAAGTTCTACTATGTCTCCAATGAGACAAAGACCTGGAGTGACAGCCAACAAGACTGCAGAGAGAGAGGAGCTCACCTGGTGGTCATTAACAACAGAGAGGAACAGGTGAGAGAGAGGAGCTGACCTGCCCATACAAAAATGAAATACACTGTAATATATTGAGAAATATCCTGCCATTTCATTTCAAGTGAGAACCTTGAAAAGCGCTATATAAATGTAATCTGTCATTAGTATTTTCAGTCCACTTCCAGTCCACCTGTTTGCTCAGCAGATTTGGCATATTGTGGTTGAAACATTCAACAAAACCAGTAATAATCCCTGAGCCCACAAATGCCCATATGCGTTTGGTTTGAGTCTGCCATGAGTTGCAATGAGTTTGCAAAGTTTATTTGCGATGCCAATGAATAAGACATGATATGGAAATGGACAGGGAGACAGAAAGAAGGAAGAGTGTGTGAGAGAGAGAGAGAGAGAGAGAGGAAGGGGAACAGAGAGACTGAGAGGCAAAAGAGACCAAGACAGAGGGATACAATAAGTGAGAATCAGGACTGAGAGAGGAGAGACTAGAATAAGATGTTTGTTATTCTTCTTGCTTTGTAATGTGCCCCCCTCAGGAATTCATCAGTGGATTGAGAAAGAATGTCTGGATCGGCCTGAATGACAGAGAAACAGAGGGAACCTGGAAGTGGGTGGATGGCACAACACTGACCACAGAGTAAGAGCAGATTCAACACTGTTGCAGTGTCAGGGCTCAGGCAAGGACTCAAGCGCAGACACCAGGGCTTCAGGTTCCAAAAAGCTTTAATTAAGATGTCAGGCGAAGTAGCAAAACCAGAACAGGCAGTGTTGGTAACAGGCAGGCAGTCTGTGGGCAAACCAGGGTCAAAACAGGAACAGGCAGGGTCGGTAACCACGCAGGCAGTTAATCAGGCAGACAGAGCAAGACAGCGAGCAGAATCAAGGTTGAGGTACAGGCAGGAACAACAACGGCAAGACTTACAGGCAAAAACACAGCGGGAACGAAACAGGAGATAAACACTGCAACAATCTGGCAAACAGGACAGAGACAAGCAGGGTAGATATAGGGCTGGGCTGATGAGGTGATGGGAAGCAGGTGTGCAGGCAGGCAGGTAGAGATGATCAGGTGGGCGGAGAGCGGGGCAGGGCTGGAACACAAGGAAAAACAAAAGCACATGGACACAATGACAGATGGGGAGAACATAAACACAACAGCTAGGGGGCCGGAGTACTGACATGCAGAGAGATAGTAATCTCTGTAAAGAGCAGATTCAGCACTGTTACAGAGAGGTAGTGATCACTGCACAAGGGCAGCAACTGTTTCTCTTCTCAGTATGTCCTCTCTTCCTTCTTTCTGTCCCTCCTGGTGAATATGCATGTGTCTCATTCTCAGTGTTGTTGCTGTTTTCAGATACTGGCAGAGTGGGCAGCCTTCTAATGGTGGTGTTACTGATGAGAAGGATCCTGATATTAGAGAGGACTGTGTTGAAAATGCTGTCTTCCAGTACTGGAGGAATGGCACGTCTGAGGACTGTGCTGACTGCCAGAGAGGCTGGAATGATGCACGTTGCTCCACAAGACTGAAGTGGGTCTGCGAGACAGAGGCCAGTCCCTAACAGGGACACATTTAAACACACTTACGCGCATGCACACGCACACACACACACACACACACACACACATACACACACACAAGAGATCAATGTATTGAATGAGATTGGAAACTGAATAATCATCATTCCTTAATGAGAATCAGTACACAATTGATATCCCTGGTTTAATGAGAATACAATTTAAAAACATGTGGTCTTGGCCAGGTGTCTCAGAATCTCACATCTTGCGACAACATGGAGATTAGCGGAGAGACAGACAGGATCAGGTATGGTGGGGCATCACCATTCACCTCTTTAAAAAATATATATTTTTTAAAGAGGTGATATATATTAGTCAATATTTTAAATAAAAATGGCCTAAGGACCTTTCAGGATATCCAGGTACAATTTTTATATTATTACAGTATATAGAAGATACTAAAATATGAATCACATCCTTTTTGCTGTATTTACACCTCTCTATGCTTTGCATATCTATGGAGTTCCTTGGGGTACTCAGTTACCGCTACATCCTATGCATGGGGTAACACGTCCTTAAATCCAAAGGAATTGCTCAGCTTGTAGCATTTACTCTTTTCTCCTCTGAATCTCTTCCTTATGTAACATCTGTCTGGGCAAAAGACCTAAGTCTATATGTCAATCTATCCCAATCTATCAGATGATCCACTGGACGTTCCTGCATAGATTATATCTGACCCCACTCAAGCGCTTCCTTAAGTCTGTCCCCAGCATATACCCCTCTGTCCCTAAGTGGTTGTGGAAACTTTTCTTACATCATCATCAGGATTATCTAAAGCCCCTTTCAGACATGCACTGCAACCCTGAACTTACCTAGACATTACCCGGAGGAGCTGTATGTGAGAACGCAAATGTACGAATCAGTTGGACTGGACATTAAACGGACTTTACCCTGCCAGCTCCCTAGCACAAAGTCCGTGTAATGTCCGATTGAGTCCATGTGTGCATAGAGCAGGTCATTGTCTGGAGAATTCACAGTGAGCGAGTGGGCGTGTTAATGACGTTTCTATCATGCGACTGGTGCAAAAGCGGAAGAATACAAACATCTGAGGGTGAAGAAGAAGGTTTGTTTACAGGGACATTCTAAAACACTTAACCTGAAAAGGCTTAATGTGGCTTAATGTTCCAAAATAGCATCCAATGATCACCCAATTTCTCTAAGACATGTCTTGTTATAAACACTTCCACCTGTCAAAAAATCAAAACCGAAGTCCTATGAGCATGGACGTTATCTTACATTAAGCGTTTTCCTCTCCATTGACGCCCATTATAAGGAAAAAGCTTAACGTGGCTTAATGTCCCTATCTTGTGTTAAGGTGTTTCTTCTTCATTGACCCCCATTATAAGGAACTTTTGTTTTGGTCCATAATGCTATGTTCAGCTTTTTCCTTATAATGGGGGTCAATGGAGAAGAAATGGCTTAACGCAAGATAGTTACCCCTTTCACCGGATTTCAGTTTTGCTTCTTTGATAGGAGATAGTGTTTATGACATGTGAGATGTCAGACAAATTTGGTGATTCAAATTCAAGGAACGGCAAGAGGCATCTTCTATGTGCTGTAAGCAAAACACTGTGATTTGCGCAGCATACTTTTTGCGTCATGTCCTGCCTCCCGCATGCTCTACCCAGGAGCCACCTCTCGCCTCAACCAAACGGAGTATTTCTAGTAGGTGAGAATGCGTTTGACACGGACAGTCTTCTGTTGTGTGCTACATGTGTGAAAGGGCAACTCCGGACAATGTCCGGACCTCATTCTCCGAACATCATCCGGAGTTCATATGAGAAAACAGCTTAGATGTCACCAGCTTCTAAGTTGTCACAGCCCATACTAGGGCTCTGTATCTCTGTATCTCTGTGTACCATTGCTGCTCTGTTTGCATATGTATTTACTCTCCAATGTACTCTGCCAGCACATGGTGGGGGCAGGAGTTTTTCTTTTTGGTGGTGGGGGGGGAGGGCTTCTTAGTTATATTTTTGACTGTGATAGATCAATTCTTTCATATCTGTGCCCCTGTGCTCTTTTGAAAATAAAACAATTGCTCATCAAAACTAAAAATAATACTATGATTTGTTGATAAAGGGGAAAAGTTGTAGTTCAGAATACTGTTCTTCCATGCCAGAAAGAATACCCCCAGACCTGTTGAGCATGGAATAACAGGCTTTGGAACTACAAATGTGTGTGGTTGTAACAATCTTCCTTTTATTTTGTCCTGTCTATTTATGCATTACAAAAAAACACATAAGGTTCTTATAAACATTGCTGTGTGTTTGTTCAGACAGTGATGCAAAACTGCGTGGAACGCAGTTTGGATGTTGCTTAATGTTTTACCCCTGCATGTACAACAAAAACTGTGACAGATCCACAAAGTAATCTGTAATTCCAACGATTTCTTTATTAAACACTGAGGTGAACTGACACATTGCAGAGGTCTCATCTTTTTTATGTCTTAACACCTACTTACAAAGTAGTGGAGTCCCATGTTTTCCCAGTCTTCCTCACCTTCCCACTATTACCTTGGAGGTAGCAAGGGCTCTCTACCTAACAAAGACTGTCACAGTGTGTATTCCAGTTTTTTTTCTGACAAATATGGTCTGCTGGCCATGCAGACAGAGTTTTGGGATGTGACTGAAATGCTGCCATCTGCTGGCCACATGCAACCAGAAAGCCAGAACACTTAGGAGAAAAGCAATCTAGAGGAGCTTGTAGGGGGTTAATAGATCCTGCAGTTAGGAAGGCGTGAGCTCTTATAAAGCCTTAGAAGTTAGGAGTTGTAGATTGAAGTCAATCCAGTAATTTATTGTTAAGCACTGAAGCAATGATAGAATTGGTGTTCACAGAATTGGAGGTTCACATTTTTTGTTATCAGGATTTTAGCAGCAGTATTTTGAATAAGTTGCATTATTAAATAAATACACATGTGAATCACTTATGTAATACATTATTATTTTGCATTTGTGTTTTTGTGTGTGCCAGGGACACATTCCCCTATGTGCATGTCAGTTATCTCAACAGGATGTCAAGGATCACAGTACTACTTATACATTTCAACCTTTAATTGAATTGAGGTCTGGATATTGAGGTGGCCAGTTGATTGATTTTTTTCATTATAGATTTAGCTTAATGCTGTAATGTTCATTTTTGGCCAAGCTTGAGATTCTTGGCAGTGGAACCAGAATTTCCCAGAATGTTCCAGTCCTTGTTCATGACTCCCTCTTAAGAAGAGACATAAACAACCCCAGAATATAACTGATCCCCTGCCATATTTCACAGTAAACATTTTTTCTTCAATAGAGGACTTGTTCCTTTTTTAACATCAAGCATAACACTAACCAGAATATCCACAAAGCTCCATTTTAGCTTAATATGATCAAAAGGTATACTTTCTGTTGTCATTCAGGTTGCTTCTGTTTGTGGTTTGCCTACAGAGGATGCTTCTTCCTTGTAACTCAGCCATGAAGGCAATCAATACATCACCTAATAGTCCTTGTTGATACTATTTAGACACGGGTGCATATCTGCTGTGCTGATACTCAAAGTATGTGTCTGAATTCATTTTAATATTTAAATGGTGTCCATAGGCATGTGGTGGAAAGCACTTGTGGGTTGGGACTACCTCTCTAATGAGGAGCAGGTGTGACAAAGGAGTGTCTGTGCCATGGCCAATGAAGACACCTGCCAGCTTAGCTTTGAAAGCAGCTTTGAAGCAGTGCCCCAGCCTTATTTAGACACATCTCACAGAGTAGAACTAGAATACAGGTACATTTTAAATCATAGAATCATTTTAAATCATAGGATCATTTTTATAATACAGACATTAGTCCAAACAAAAAATTAGATACCACAAACTAGCACCCATGTAGCTGAGAAAAACAATCAGTGAATTATTCATTTTTGCAATGTAGCATTTTGGATCTTTTTTTTTTTGGCAAATTAAAGAATTCAGAGGCCTTAGGCCCAAACAGACAGGGCTGTTGCTCTCACACACTGATCAGAGCCACAACAGAGTTTAGCCAGTATGATTTTCAACCAACCATGTTTTACCATTTGTACCACCATAGGGCCATTGCCCACAGCTCAAGGAAACCAACGAATTTTGTCCAATCATAAATTACATGTTCTTTATTTTACACTTTAAGGCTGTCTTTGCTGGAATGCTACAAATCTGCTTGAATTCACTAGAATATTAGATCAAAATGCTGACCTGTGGGTAGCAGGTTATTAAACAGGTAGCCACATGTTAACAAAATTTGCATTTCATTTTTCCATTCTCTGGTGTGGCAGCAGCTAGCTCATGACTTTCAGCTGCTTCATGAGAAAAGAAGTAATGTTAGCTTCATCAATGCACCACCTCTGTCCAACACTGCTGGCATTGTTTCCTTCTGCTGAAAATGGTAGGAAAAGTGCAAGTAAATTCTTCCCTTGGCTCTGTCTTCTGCTTCAATTTTCAATCCATTTCTTAGGGCAGAACATACACTACTTGCAGTAGTCATGCCATTAGCTGATGCTGAATGTGGACATACTGTATATGTGAATTGTGATCACTCAAGAGCAAATCAATTGGTTTATGTCGCTAATTTACTCAAATAGCTTTCTTGGAATGTTTAACCTGTTGACTTGGGGGTAGTTATAAGCGTATAAATATGGTATGTCATGTAATGTCATGTAGTGGTAAGGAGTAGGGCTCGTAACCCAAAAGTTGCTGGTTCAATTCCCCAACTACCACTGCTGTTGTACCCTTGGATGAGGTACTTCGCTCACTTGATATTTGGCCTCAGCAAATATCAAGCTCTATAAATGGAAACATGTAAGAATTATGATGTATGTGAGTTGCCCTGAATAAGAGCACTTCCTAGGCAACTAAATGTCATGAAATGTAAATAATGTAATATTTCTTTGATTTGGTTTCCAAAACCCCGTGGTAAACTATGGTGCAATAGTGTGCTATGTAAAGAGTTTTAGTCAGATTCTTACATGCTCAAAATATTTGGATCGAGGCAAATGTAGGCTCTCTGGTAAGCTTAGTAATGCTTAAAGTAATGGGGGGCCTCTTGGGCACAGGCCAGAATGGAGGTGAAACCTCATTTCCCACTTCTACAGGCCAACTTCAAAATGAGCGTCACTCTTAATCAACACAGTTTCCATAAATGTGGAAGTACAAGTACTGAACCAAAATGTTCAACTTAGGTCCATAGACTGTAGGTGTGAAAGACTGCTCTTTTAAGACTGATTTAAGTTTTCAGTTGATCCAACAAGTCAATATTTTTCATGTCATCTTTCTAATAAGATTTGCTATGGAGAAAATCAATTTCTTAATTTCTAGTGTTGTTCTTTTTCTGTGAAATCAGTGAATAACTCATTTCCACTGAAATCATCATCATCCATCAAAATCATCCATCTACCAATTCTTGCGTTTTTTCATCATAAATGCCTCCTCCAGGCTCTTCATTGCTTGTTCTTTGGTTATAGATTTCCAGTTTGGTGGAAGGTCAGCAGGCTCTGCATCATACTCCTTTGCAAACTGCGTGTTGAACTTGGCAAACACGTATTTCCAGTAGGCTGAGGCCTGGATGCTGGTGTCAGGCTGGATACGCCAATCAGGGTAAAATTTCTGATAATCCTTGTATGGATGAAACTTGCCATTTGTTTCAGCACTGCGGAATGTAATTTCACTGGCAACAAGAGAGGAACATATTTCTGGAACTAGTTTCCTCGTGCGCTTCCATCTGTACCGTCTAAGCCCTTCGGGACGGTGGATTGAGGTGAAGTGCTCTGTGTGACCTTTTCCCCCAGCTTCACATGGAGCGAGGCAAAATGGGCACTGCTTCCCACAGCCGATCACCCTGTTGAAGAGCTCATCCTGTGGTTTAAAGGGCATTGTGGTCAGCCTGGTTCTCACATCCTTATGTCTGTGGAACTCTATGCTCAGGGACTCTTCCATTTCATCTATGGAGGACAGCAGCCAGTCAAAAAACTGCTCAGTTTTGGCATGGTTTAGAACCATGACTGCATCCAGAGCATCTTTGGGGATGACCAGTGTCTCACTCAGAGTACCACAGATGAACTGACAGATACTTATCTCCTCTTCACTCCTCACTGCAACTTTTGCACTCATAACTGCTTCCTTTATGTTCCTGATGATCTTCTTCAGGTGGTAGTCCTCCATAACTGCAATTCTGTTTGGTGTACTTGAGAAGGCCCCCACAATCCAATTAACTATCCACTTCTTAACAAAGTTCTCATAGTTTGTGATGTAGCCAGCGAAGTTCTCAAATTTGTCCTCTGCAAGCAGCTGTTTGAGGATGGAGAACTGGAAGAAGGAGCGGGTGCTGAAATCAATGGCTTTATTCCCTGTCATCATTTCATCCACTATATCTGGTCCCAGGGCTTTACTGACATACTGTCTGACTGCAGGCTCCAGACATTGTCTAGTGAACTCCTGTGCCTTCCTGTGACACAGGTCTCTTTTATGGAAGAGATCCCTGAAGTCAGTGCAGTACTGCTGTTTGAATTTCTGCAGACACTGCTGCGGGTCATTGTCCCTTGTGAAAGCATCATGCATTTGTTGGAATTTTCTGGCTGCATGCCCACAGATGTGGATCTTCAGAAAGGCCTCAAAGTGAGCAGTGAATTGTAGGTTTCTGTGGGCCTCCAGATGCTCATCTATCATTCTCAGCAGCTCCAGGATGTATGTTTTTGTGAAATCTGTTCTTGTTTCCAACTTGTCTTCAGTGAATTTCGAGCTGCGCTGTATGATGCAGTCGGACATTTCTTGTATTTTTTGTGTCCATTCATGACTAAAGGCATGCTGAAGACACCTCACAGAAAAATATTTGTCATCATTACTAACAATAAATTGTTCCTTTCCGCATCTGTCCAGATGTGTGATCTGGGACAGCAGTTCATGGACTGACCCTCCTTTTGTCTCCAGGTTGGACTGTAATAGGCTATAAACTTGTTGAACAATATTTAGTCTCTTCAGGCCCTTGAAGGACAGCATCTTCATGGTCTCTGTCCACATCTTCTCAAATTCCTGCTCCAGCTGCTGGTCTGAAATTGGAGTCTGTGATGTCCTGCACACTTTGACTAACTTCTGCACTTGATCCTCCATGATGGTTTTGTGTTTTTTCTTGATGCCCTCCACACTGGCCATCCCCTTCTTAATGTTCATGGCTGTCTCAAGTTTCATAAACAATGCCGTTTGCAATTCTCTCTTCAGGCTCTTAACACTGTTCATGAAATCCTCCCTGTATTTCTCCACTAGGTACACATGGCCCTCCTTTCTCTGGTAATAGTTTGTTAAACTCTTTGTGATTTGTTTTTCCCCTTTGGCAAGCTCATGAGAAGCTTCATTTTCCAGAACACTCAATAAGTCATCCAGGCTGGATGCTTTCTGAGCTGTCAAGGCAGCTGTGCCGAAGTTTAACACGCTTGTTTCAGCCTCTGACACCCAGGTGTACATGTGTTTTCTAAAATCCCACTCCCATTTGTTAAATTCTGTGCACAGCGTGGTGTAAGCATCAGCCACTAGACTGTTCTGGAAGCTGAAGATGAAGTTCTCGTACTTCACTGCCTTCCACAAACTCTTGGTCCACCCCAGAAGCTCAGGAATTGTGTGTGCAGGTCTGGTGCCTTTGAGCTCTTTTAATGTGTCAATCATCCTGCTCTTGAACTCATTCACAGCCTCGCTGTAACCAGCACTTACTGATGCCATGGGGGGGTTGCCATGCCAAAGGCCAGGGATGTACCATGTGTTCCTCTCGGGGACGTAATCCATCACATCTGTAAATGTCATGGTCTCTCCCTTTTTCTCCATCCTGGCAGCGACTTGGGTCATCTCGTCCAGCTGTTCCAGGAGAAGCTGCCTGTCCCTCAGGTTGTTGTCATGGGCAGAGACGTCTGCCACGTTCTGGTGGACAAACTGACAGCAGGGTTTCTTCCCCACCTCCGTCATGCGCAGGAAGGCGTGCACCACAATCTGCAGGATGTCTTTCATTTCTGCTGAGTTCTCCATGGCGATGTTGATGATTGTGATGTCACTCAGTCCCACCACCAGGGCGGCCAGTTCATTATCATGCTCGTAACTGTCAGTCAGCTGGGCCAGTTCTGGTGACTTTAACCCTTCTGTGTCAATGACCATGAGAAAGTCACAGCCAAGCTGCTCTCTGAAATCCTCCTTGACCCTGATGAGCAGCATGAAGGCGCCCCTTGTGCACCTGCCACTGCTGACAGCAAACTGCACCCCGAACATGGTGTTGAGCAGAGTGGACTTCCCAGTACTCTGGACACCCAGCACGGTAACCACACGGATCCTACTGCTGCAGTTCACATGGCTATGGAGCTCAGACAGTACTTTAGATACCCACTTTATAGGGATATTTGATGCATCTCCATCCACAAGCTCAAGAGGGAAACCATCCAGAAGCATCTGAGCGCACAGTCCAGGCAGTTTCTCCAGTCGCTTTCTTGCTGGGCTGTTTTCTGGGAGGGAACAAGCAGATTCATACAGCTGTCCCATTTCACGAAAGAAGTGTTCAATTCCTAAGGAACTGTTCGAAATTTGTCTATCAAGATCCGCAATCATCTGTTTATTTTCAGACTTTTGACAATGCTCTCTATATTTTTCCCGCAAATCAGAGAGACTCTTACATGACAGATTATCCAAATTAATTCTCATCCACCTCAGGAAATAGGATCGTTCTATCCTTGAGCTTGCCATTCCAGCTATGAAGCAATCCATGGCTTTTGTCATTGTGAGACCAGATTGCCTTTCTCTCAGTTCCTTTTCTTTTCTCTCAAGTGAGCTCTTGTAATGTTCAATCTCCTGGTTTCCTGCCTGCTTTAGTCTACACCTCTCCTTCTCTATCTGAGAAAGTTCTTTCCAGATCTCAGCTTGTAAAGGCAGCTGATCCTTCTTGAACTTCAGAGTGTCCTCTATGTTGCATGTGAGTTCATCAGCCCTCTGCTTGGCTCTCTGGCATTCATTGCAATTCTCATCCACCTGAATGCCTAACTCAAGGGCAACATCATACATGTCCTTCACGCTCATTTTCTGTGGACTTTTCTCAATGACTTCTCTTACTGTGCTGCTCAGTTTTCTCACAAAGTCTGCGTCATTCTGTTTGGTCTTCATGATAATGTTACTTCTTTCAATGTTACAGTCTGTCGCAACTTTTTGCAACATGTCTGAGCTGATCGTTTTTCCCTGAGAATTGATGATCAGAAACAGCTGAGCTTTGACATTCTTGATGGTCCAGTACTTGAGATCGAGCTTCAGGTTGTCGAAGAAAACAAAAATGGCTGCCGACGTGTGACACAGGAAGCTGTACTGAGTCTCGAAGGACCTGACGTCCCCTCTAAAGTTGGCCACTGCCATGGGCTCTGAGAAGATGTCTATGTTTTTGTTTCCGCAAGGCAGGTACCAGGTGATTTCAACCAAGCCGTCCGATATCCTCCGGGGGCAATCGCCACATTCCATATCGCGGTGGACAAAGGTATCGTGGTACTGCTGAGGATTGCTGAGCAGCTTGTTCAAAATCTGAGACTTGGACATACTGACCTCGCCCAGCCTGATGAAGGACACCATGGGGAGGTTGGTGAGAGCGATGCTGTTTTCTATGGAGGCTTTTGGGTAGGCCAGGGAGTGGGGTCTGAACTTCTTCACAACACCTCTCATGGCCCACAGCATTAAAGTGCATTTCTGCGTGTCACAGTGTGGAAGCAGGAGGGGCACAGCAAACTGGCACATGGACATTTTCACAACCAGCTCATGCTGAAGGAAATTATCAGAGCAGAGCAAGATGGCAGTGATGACGTCGAGAGGGTTAATGGCATTTCTGTTATCCGGGTCTTTAACCAAGTTGCCCCAGTCAGAGTCCGGTCCAGGGGCTGGTGCCTCATGATCAGAAGGAGTGTACTTTGCACTTCTGGCAGCGACATTCACCATCATTAGTCTGTTCAAAACACATCGTGGAAGTGCCTCTAGAGACAGAGCTGACTCTTCTGACACACTTCTGCCCCCTATCTCAAGTGCCCTACCGACTGTCAGCTTCGTTTTAAAGAGGTCTTTCAGTCCCAAATCAGAAAGAAGCTCTTCAAGATTTCTTCCTGCAAATAAAACAAATCAAAAAAATCAATAAAGCAAATTACTACATTACTTTATTAAAGGACAGCTATGTTGAACATGCTTTACAATCAACAGTTGCTGTCCTATTTTTATATTTAATTTGCTTTTTTTAAATAATTTGATATGATTCCAAAAGAGCCATCAAAAGTTTAAGTGTCCAGGTTGATTCTTTGTAAGTGCAATGGCTTGTAGGTCTCTGTTGTAAGTTAATGGGTGCTGATTTTTTTGTCATGTCCTTTTTCATTGTAATGCAGTGCAGTACATATTTACACATTTATTACGTGTAAATACACTTAAGTCTGCACATTTATAACTTTCCTTACAAGAGGAAAGAGAGTGAAGTTTTTCAGGCATTAGAATACAGTTGAATGATTAAAATGTTAAGGTGGATGAAAGAATAACATGTAGACACTTTTCAGCTGCACAGAATTTTCATTTTCATTGCATAAATAAAACAAATAAAACAAGATAAGTGCCATTTGACCATATGTTGACTTGCACGCAAACCATGACTATTTTTCACACTTCAAGTCCCATGATGCACCAGGATAGATAATGCAAGACTAACGATAGGGGCAGATGTGGGTACAGGGTACAGTCAGCGGTGCAATGAGGGAACCCTGGCCAACAAAACCCACCATACCCAGCGGGATGGAGCCAGTTCTGTCCAAACACTACAGACTACTGGCCATTGTTGGTGAATGGAACAGCTTAGACTCACACCTGAATCTGTACACTAGGTTTCAGTCTGCACTAGAGCCTGGGCACCCTTGGGCTCCTGCTCATAATAAGATAAGAGATCACATCGATCATCCTTCAGAGAAGGATATATGTCTCCACAGCTCAGCATAAACAGTCCTCTGAAGTACTAAGTGAACACAGTGCATTACAAACCATCAGATCATTATGACAGAGTTAGACAGCTGAGATTTACTGAGATTTTGGACAGACATAGGAATGAAACCCAAAGCGTACTTTCTTGCATCTCAGACATTACCGACATTTAGCTGCTTCTTTCTTGGATGCTAAGGGAATTGTCAGCAACATTTTTTCAGTTGGTGAAAGGTAGAAGGGAAAAACAACATGTATGTTGTAACTCCAGTAGGTCAGGAGAGGTGCAGAAACACTGCGGTATAATAACAGTAGCAGGTTTGATGAGGCAGAAGCTTCATGGTTTAAGAAGTACAAATAGTTGTTGCATATAATAGTTTGTTATTGACAGCAATGACTAGGGATTTAAAAGCATCAATAACACTTACATTTACATTTAGTTGACAACATTTAGTGACTTACATATGTGACAATTCTTACTCATTTATAGAGTAAATGAGTAAGAATTGTTACCATTTATAAAGCTGGATATTTTACTGAGGCAATGGGCCACATGTATCAAGGGTGCGTACGCATTAAAATCGTGCTGAGCACTTTTCTACACATAAAACGGTATTTATGAAAAGATACTTCCTGCGAAAACATCCGTACATGTTTGGTACATGCGTACCTCTGTGCATGGTTTCGAGGTGGCGTACGCATAAAAATTGTAATTTGCAGATTAGCGACACCAAGAAGAACTAACGGTGATGCAAGTAAACAGGTCTTGTGTCAATCATTGATGAGTGTTAATGTGTTGTATTCTGCCCTGCTTTGAATAAAAGCATCAGCCAAATGAATAAATATAAATGTAAATGTAATAATGGGGTAAGTACCCTGCCAAAGGGCACAACAGCAGTTCCCCAGCCTTTGGGTTGCCAACCCTGATCCTAACCACTACCCCACACTGCTGCCTAGGCTGCTCCTATTTACTGCACCACACTGTTGCCCGAGTTCAATAAGTTCCACTGTATTTGCACCAGTAGTGGCAGGGCCATCCAAGACTGTGTTCTACAACATCAGACATCTGAACATCAATGAACATTTGTTCCATTTTGCGCACAATTACAGTCATGAAAACTGTCACCACTTGTCAGGTGCCCCATGTGAACTGGAGAGACTAGTTTTATAAACCAGTTTTACTTACCTATACATACACACACAAAGCAAACAAACAAGATAACCCCTGCTGTAATTAAATCCACAGCATTACATTTTTATACAAATACATTCTTACCTGCTGTTTTTCCAGAAGTTAAAGGTTGTAGTTCCTCTTCCTGATCATGCAAGGTTTCCCCAGCACACCTACAGGTCTTTGAAAAGGACAGCAGTGTTTTTCATTATGCTCTATGTTTGTGAAAGAAACAGCTACATAATGTTAAGTGGCTGGTTTTCTAGTGACCTAATAATACGGGTTGCATCAGTGTTTTTTTTTTTCCCAAGTACTCTCCAATCAACCTTGTAAGGATTACCATACTACAGATATAAATGTTACACTTGTCCAAACACCTGTGTTGGTTTACTGCTCTGCAAATTCTATTTAAAACTAAAATACTAAAAGGAAATATAATAAAGCAAACCAGAGTCCTCTGAGAAGGACTGTTTGTGTTTGCATATCTGACATTCCCTCCCCTCCATCTCTCCCACTCACTCTTTCCTCTGGCAGGACTGGAGAGTACCAGTTTACTAGCAGCACTGGTACTTTCACTTACATATATGTATATGTTCTGCTCAATCCCAAAATGTTATTCTTAAATGAAAGCTAAAAATGACATGACTTTGGGAAAACTTAGCATCAATTTAAAGGCATTTAGTTTAAACCAAATAATTATGACACAGTACCTACTACTCTGATAAATACTCAGACAGAAAAATTATCTGGATTGCATATTATCAATACTGGTTGTGACGGAGTGCCGTCACTACGGTTGAGTATACGCTCTGACCGCCATACCAACGAGCCTGGCTCTTTGGGGTTGCGGTCAAGCTGCAGCTTTGGTACCCCGTAGACCTGGGTTCGAGGGGGTAGTTGAAAATGTTTTATGAACAGTTTCCATTTCTTTTTCAACCTCTCAGAATGTTGAGAGAAAGGGTGACAGTCAGTCTAACACTCACCAGACATTCAAATAGGCACATTAACAAAGATAAAGATAGCAAATTATGATAACATTAAAATTATTAGATAAATATCAGCCAAATTACTATTGATTTCAGAAATGTTTATTAATATTCGCTAGCTATTAGCTAGCTACTAGTGTCTAATTCACGCAGAATAGCACCAGCCATTTGCATGGTGATACTCAAAGTATAATGAAGTCATACTCTTATTTTTATTTAATAAAGGGTCATATAGAAATACTTTACTCTATGTTTGATAGCTAAGAGCATTTATCAGTTGCATTACATTACTTTATTGTCATTTAGCAGTCGCTTTTATCCACAGCAACTTGCATAGGTTACAGTTTTACATATTATCCATTTATACTGCTGGATATTCACTGAGGCAGTTCTAGGTTAAGTACGTTGCCCAAGGGTACAACAGCAGTGGGGAATTCATTCATTCATTCATTCATTAATACCCCTTAACTATTTTATCATAACTATGATAAAAGTATATAAGTACAGCTTAATGTGTCTCTTAATAAGGGTATTTTCTGATATTGAAAAAAATTATTGATACATTTCGTATATCACATTGGTAAATGTACAATATGCAGAAAGCATTACAGATTAAAATCAAACAGATTCTTACCTTGCAAAACGACAACATCTTGTTATGCTTCAGCTATTTTTGTAAGTGTCGGGAAGATGTGCATCTTATTTAACTTTATGGACTGTTCCATCTGTAAAGCAGGAGTACCATTAAGGAAAAAATAAAATACTGAGCTACACATTCCTTTACAAATGGTTTCTCCCAACTGCCTCTACAATGCTTGTCATATCTGACTTTCTTTTTAACTGATGGTGTAAGTTATCCTTGAATATGTTTTAAACAAATTTGTCCAATACAGTGTACTCTGCTTACATTAAATTCAGACTGAATCATTTACAAATAGTGCTCAAAAATAGTGTTCCAGTACTAACAATGTTTAAATAATCTACTTTCAAGAGTCAAGCAATCCACTCATAAGAGTCATTTTGGGGTCACACACATATATGACACTCAGTCAAGTTCATTGGCACATAAGTTTAAAAAGCCATTAAGAGCTGAATGCATTAGCATTTTATCTTGTTCTAATCGGTGAGGTACTTAGCAAGCAGAATATTTTGAATAAAAAACTCTGTTAAGTTCCTGGATGCATTTAGCAAAGGGCAGTTTTTGTTTCACTAAACACCTACATGCCCATTGACATGAAAAAGATAGACGCTTTCTACAGATCAACAAAAGCTGCCTGTTTTAGTTTTAGGTAGAGATAGAGCCTTACCAAAGAGATGGAGCTGTGAAACTGGGAATTCCATATCCTATGCTGTCTAAGATTCTGAAAGACTATCAGGATGATCTTGAAAAAGGAAATAAAATGAATGCAAACCAGACTGGTTTGCTTACACATAATTGCCTACAGAGTTGATAGCATAGCTTACTGTAGACTGTAGTAATACACAGTGCCAGTTATCACAGAGATACACAAATATTAGGGTGAGCAAATTAATTTATTTTTTAACTTAGTGAAGGACATTGTCTGATGAACAGCACTGCAGACCACACAGCTCTACCAGTTTGCACAGTGATGTTCAAATTATTAATGTGATTCATATTTTTATTTATATTGATTTTACAAAGAATTACATGAAAACACTGCACATGTCAGGTTAAGGTTAATATGTTAATGTTCTATACAACAGATAGTAAGAGACAATACTTGGTTGTTGAATTGGTTGAAGAAATTGGTTGCTGTCATGGTTTATTTGCACACATTCAGTAATGGAATTAAGTGAGCCTTAGATAGGCTTATACAGACTGTAGACATATAGTCTTATACAGAAAGAATTAGGTGGAATAAATGAGATGCACATAATTTCATGCTGAAAGAAGTAAGGGTCTGGGGAACCATAATTCTATAGCCACCAATAGCACAGCCTGGGGAACCACAACTCCGCAGTCACCCACAGCACAGTTTGAACAACATAGCTGTATATTCATCAACAGGACAACATGGGGGAACACAGTTCCACATGGAAACTTTCTCCTTGATAAACTAAACCTATAGCAAAACCTGTGTACCTCTTGGCCATTGATAATAGCGTATTACGACAATGAATGTATATTTTGTTGTTCATTTACAGGTGTAAAGTAGAACATACTTAAAACCCACCACAGGAGGATGGATTGCGGCATTCGAGGTATGACAGCACGACATACCTAACGTATCGCCTGGAGCAGATGCACTACATGCCAAACATAATACCTGGCAAACTGTAGGTACAGGTCGTTGCTCGTTGTCATTTCCTCATGCTTTCACATGGAGCAACAAATACAAACATACAAATTTACACTTGGCCTTTTCACAAAGAAATAGCCTCTCATGGCAGAATCTAGAGTTTGAATGTTCCAACTGCACATGCCCAGCTAACAATGTCATGAGTCAGTAAATTCAGGCAGGGACAGCAAATCATCCCATTCTCCTCTGTGTCTGTAGTGTCTGTGTCTGTGGTGTGTTCCTGCTGAGTGGGAACCAGGTCTTCACTCTGCTGAAACACTGCTGGCCCTCACTTTCTTTTATCTGCCATCTCTTCCTTGTCTGTCTACTCAAGTAGGTTTTGTGTGCTTGGAATAATAATAACACTATCATTTGCATCTAAGTGCAAACATAACTGGTGCTGACATGCAAGTGCATACAAGTGATGGACTGAGAGATGAAAGGTAGGGCCAGTTTCATTTTCATGAAAATGACACACCTTGGCGTGAATATATATGTATATGTATATATATATATGGCGTGAAGAATATATATATTCTTCAGTGAAGAATACATGTAGATGTATGCAGGTGAGCTGCAGGTAGAGAAAACCAGTCTGTAGGTAGATTACAGTTGGAGAACACCATGAATCTGCACACACAATCTGCAGGCAGATTACAAGTAGAGTATGCCATCAATCTGCACACCCAGTCTACAGGTAGGTTACAGGCAGAGAGAAGTATGCAGTCTGGAGTTTTTACTCAGATCGGAGACTCGTTACACAGGTGTGTTGGGGGAAACTGGTTGGGGAACGCCAGAACCTATTGCAAAAAAGAATGATCCTGTACCACATATCAGGTGTTGGTGTGTTATTAGGTCCACATGATCATGACATTTCTTATAGTATCTGTTTTATGTGGAACAAAACTAGCATGGGAGTTCCACTCCTAAAGTGGCCCATGGGAGGGACTGATGCCTTACTGGCTCAGCAGCCTTGCACATATGAGGCACAGGTGTCACTGTCCTTACTTGACTCAGGTACGCAGTCACACAGACACAGCGAGGGAGTGTGGTATGGAGTTTGCTGTCCTCACCTTGCTCAGGTACACAGTCACATGGACACAGTGAGAGAGTGTGATATGGACTTTGAAGAGAGAGAAGAAAGCACTGATGCAGCTTCACACTAATGTGCTGTTTTGCATTCTCTAGTGCTAACAGCTGGCAGTGTAGCATAGCAGTAGTGCACAGGACTCTGGAATCGAAAGGTTGCCGGGTCGATTCCCTGCTGGAGTGGTGCTGTTGTAACCCTGGGCAAGGTACTTAACCCAGAACTGCCTCAGTAAATATACAGCTGTATAAATTGGTAATGTGTTCAATGAAATGTAACCTATGTAAGTCACTATGGATAAGAGCGTCTGCTAAATGCCAATAATGTAACATCACATGACATTTCAATTATAAAACTGTGATATATAATTCCATTAAATATTATTATAGCAAGAAGTGAACAATATAATAGGCTCAGTAATGTGTGTGCTTCCACTCAAACCTGAGGTAAGAATTAAGTCTATGCTCTGCTTTCTGAAACAGTGATATGTCTGTCCTGAACTAACTAGTGTTACTGTCATCCAGCTCCATTACATTTAGGCATATGCAAAAATATGAGCCTAAACCTTATTTAGTAAGACTGGCCACAGACAAAACGAGCTGCTCAAGTTCATCTTATGTGTTGTGTAAGACTGCTAAAGTCTGCTCAATTTTAATCTACTGTATCATTCAGTTATTCTTCAGAATCAGTTGAACATTAATGTAGGTCTGAGGATTGTCATTAACTAGCTATCCCTAGTGTAGCAGAACTGAAAGTGATAGCTTGTGTGAGTCCTGTGTGAAGCCGGTAGGGTAGCAGATAGGAGAACACTAGCGGTGACATCACGCCACACAATTTAGTTAGCTAGTATCATTAGCACTAGAGTGGTGGTTCCCAAGGCTCTGCTGTTGGTTAGCTAGGAGCTATAGAGCTAGGAGTAAATTGCCTTTGGCTCAACTGGCAACAATGTTTGTCATTAGTTTGGTTTTGTGATGAGAACAGGGTTTTGGAGCTCAGTCGCAGAGTTGCAGACTTCTTTCGCAATCATTACACTAGTTCCATATCCTGGGATCTGAGATATTACATTCAGTTTCAGACCTGAGGATTCAAACCTGCACACTGACCACTGGCTTACACCCAAGGCAAATGTTTACTGGTTGGCTTGACTGAAACCCTGTATGACCCATGAAGCCACCATGACCTAAATTTAAAAACTCTAATTTTGTCCCTCCTGTGCAGAGTTAGTGTGGAGGGCATGTCAGGACCAGTGAAGGTAAATATTTCATGGAAAGAAATATTCCTTCAGGCTCATTTCACACGGTAGAATTTCAGGATACCAGTACAGTTGGCCAGTAGTTCCAAAATACACCACATTTGAGGTATGTGTATGTTAACAACTCAACAAATATCTGTAATTGCATGACTATTACTAGACTAGCTTATTATGTGAATGTATGATTGGCACTCAGTGTTTTATGATATTGGCCCTCTCTGAACTGAAGAGGCTACATTCCAATGGTGAGAGGAACATGAAACTGAGGGGTCAGTTTGATTCTGGAGCAAAATCTTCATGCAGAAAGTCTGTAACACCAGTCTGTGATCTTTCAATACTCAAAATGATTTTAACCAACACAATCTCGTTGTTATAATTAAAATGATTTAATGTGAATTGCACTGAGGTAACAATATCACACAATTAAATACATAGAAATCAGCTCAAGATGGGTAATTCATACAAAGAATTGGCCACTATCAGTTTAAAGCTCACTTCTCTATCCTCTCTAATTCTTGCTCTTTGGGTTGCCGCTGTTTTATGGTAATAACAAAATAAAATTACAAAAACATTCAGCAGGAAATAAAACAAAGAAAGAAACATGTGATTATAAAATCCCATACGAAATAACAGCAAAAGTGGACTCAGATTATGGATAAAAATGTCACTAGTGGGACACACTGAGCTGTGTAATACACCATCAACCCATACTCAGTTACCACATTGTCCTGTGGAAGGCAGCAGTGAGCTTCAGCTGAAAATAGCAGGAACAGTGTGCTGCAGTGAGACCTGGCAAAAATTATGTTTTTAACCGATATCCTCATTAAACCAAGGATATCAATTGCACACTGATTCAGGTCCTGGAGTATTCATTATCTGGTCTTCAGATTTATTCAATATGTCAAACTCCTGTGTGTGTGTGTGTGTGTGTGTGTGTGTCTGAAGGTGTCTCTGTTAGGGACTGGCCTCTGTCTCGCAGACCCACTTCAGTCTTGTGGAGCAACGTGCATCATTCCAGCCTCTCTGGCAGTCAGCACAGTCCTCAGACTTGCCATTCCTCCAGTACTGGAAGACAGCATTTTCAACACAGTCCTCTCCAATATCAGGATCCTTCTCATCAGTAACACCACCATTAGAAGGCTGCCCACTCTGCCAGTATCTGAAAACAGCAACAACACTGAGAATGAGACACATGCATATTCACCAGGAGGGACAGAAAGAAGGAAGAGAGGACATACTGAGAAGAAAACCAGTCACAGCCCTTATACAGTGATCACTATCTCTCTGTAACAGTGCTGAATCTGGTCTTTACAGAGATTACTGTCTCTCTGCAACAGTGTTGAATCTGCTCTTACTCTGTGGTCAGTCTCTCTCTGTAACAGTGTTGAATCTGCTCTTACTCTGTGGTCATTGTTGTTCCGTCCACCCACTTCCAGGTTCCCTCTGTTTCACTGTCGGTCAGCCCAATCCAGACATTCATTCTCAGTCCACTGATGAATTCCTGAGGGGGACACATTATAAGCAAGAAGAATAACAAACATCTTAGTCTAGTCTCTCCTTTTTCTCAGTCCTGATTCTCGCTTCTTGCATCCCTCTGTCTTGGTCTCTTCTGCTTCTCAGTTTCTCCGTCCCCCTTCCTCTCTCTCTCTCTCTCTCTCTCTCACACACTCTTCCCTTCTTTCTGTCTCCCTGTCCATTTCCAAAGCATCTCTTTAACTTTTTTTCATTGACATTGCAAACAAACTTTGCAAACTCATTGCAACTCATGGCAGACTCAAACCAAACACATATGGGCATTTGTGGGCTCAGGGATTATTTCTGTTTTTTTGCTGAATATTTCAACCACAATGTGGCCAATGTGCTGAGCAAAGAGGAGGACTGGAAGTGAACAGAAAAATACTAATAACAGATAACATTTATATAGCGCTTTTCAAGGTTCTCACTTTACAATGAAGGGGGGGATGCCCCAGCCCCCGCTAATGTGTAGCACCCACATGAGTGATGCTGGCAGCCATTTTGTGCCAGAATTTTCACAACACATCAGCTCAGGGGGAGTGGTAGGGAGTTATTTAGCCAGTTACATTAGGGGATTATTATCTGGCCAGATTGAAAGAGCCTCATTGGGACTTTAGCCAGGCCATGGAAGAAACCCCTTGCTCTTTGTGAGAAGTGCCATGGGATCTTTACTGACCACAAAACAGCACCTCCTACAGCACAGTGTCCCCATCACTGTGTTGCAGCATTGGCTTTCCTATTCAGGAAAATAAGCAAGATTGCCCCCTACTGGCACACCATTTTCCCCATGGCTCTAGGGAACTGATTACACATCCCACTTGTTACCACCTGCAGAGCAAGGCTGCTCCCAGCTGCAAAAGACCTGGCCATCATGAACAGTATTACGGCTCTTCATATCAGTGACTTTATGGCATGCATTCCAGTATTATAATGGACACAAGGAGTGAGGGTCACTGTTTGTTAGTGGGGTCAGAGTTTAGCTGCCCCCTTTCGAATTTCAATAAATTGTAATGATCCACATCTCACGCACCTGTTTCTCTCTGCACTTACTGACAACCAGGTCAGCTGTTTTCTCTGTAATCTGTTCCTCTCTGCTGGTAATGATCACCAGGTCAGCTGCGCTTTCTCTCACCTGTTCCTCTCTGTTGTTAATGATCACCAGGTGAGCTCCTCTCTCTCTGCAGTCTTGTTGACTGTCACTCCAGGTCCTTACCCCACTGGAGACGTAGTAGAACTTGGAGTTGAACTCCTTCCAATCTTGGGAACAGGATTTTTCTGGTGCACGCACAACAGAAGCTGTCTCACTGCTCACACAAACAAATTCACATCAAATACACACACACACAAACACACACACACACACAAACACACACAGATCTTTCTCTCTTTGTCACACACACATTCACACAGCACCATCTTTCTCTGTATCCCTCACTCACACATACACAAAGTCTAACACTCACCTCATACTCAGCTCCCACACACACCCAACTCTGACTCTCTCACAAAGATATGTACACACACATAGCTCTGTCTCCCTCTCTCTACCACGCAACACACACAATTATCTCATAAATGCTTGACTTTGAGGGGTAATTTTATCTTTGCTCACGGATATTTTACTTACCCAGCCACCTCTGAAGCCTGTTTTTCTCACTCATCCGATCTCTCTGTGCTTTAAGGTTGGTGTTACTGGTCTCCAACTGGTCTCTCTCATTTAACACTCCTTTATCTGCAGAGGAAGGGAAAACCATAGTGGACTTTTGAATCACACACACATAGCATGGCCTGCTCACTGTAACAATAACGACACAGTCTAGTAAGAGGCAGCAACTGTTAATCTCACAGTGGATACAGAGTACAGTGATGGCAGTCAGTAGCAGAACACACAGCAGCCCCAGATACTCACAGTGGATAGAGAGCACCGTGATGCTGATCAGTAGCAGAACACACAGCAGCCCCAGACACACTGCAGTCCACCTGAGTCTTCTCCCTGAAGATTCAGACTGACACTTAAGTACATAGAAATCAGCTCAAGATGGGTAATTCATACAAAGACTTAGAGCAATACATTGATGAGTGCTTCAGTAGACCGTGCATAGTTCCAACAGAGGAGGGACAGCATAAATGTACCCATGAATCCTCCATAGACACAGAAGACCTCAGTACCGACAAAGTAGAGATTAGCATCCTCATACTGACCAAAAACTATCAGCCCTCAAAATGATATTTTCACTCATCAAAGCACTTTACCAAGAGATGAAAAACTTAAGAACAAGTCTAGACTTCAGACAGCAATCAGCCTGTGTTACTTCAGAACGGCAACAGTAATTTGCAAACTACAGCCAGATCTCTTGCTGTGGAAATACTCAAGTAAAACATGGCGATGAAAGAAACTCTCGTAGCCATAAAATCCCATTGCATGCATGCAAAACTGGTCCTCTCGGGAATACCTGAAAACGCACCTGAGAGCACTTAAACTCCTGTAAAAGAATTTTCACCAGCCGCCTTAAAATTAACACGAGAGACATTTAACAAAATAAATTTTCAATAAATAAATTCTTCGCATTCGCTGTTTTGGTTTAAAAGTCAACAGCACCAAAGGTCCAACACCCATCATTGCAAAATATGAATACAACAAACAAAATGACTTGATTAAAATGAAGAAACGCAGCTGAAGGGAACACATTTTGGCCTCAATGAACAATTTCCAGAAAAGAAAAATGCAAAAAAAAAAAAAAAAAAAACACAAAACACAACTCTCAAACAAGCTCAGGTGAAGCGGAGCCACACTCTTTTAGCAAAACACTCTCTGCGTTTCAGAGACAACCTGTACAATGGGCAGCGATACTCCAATAGCAGTGTCACTCCCTGGCTGCTCTACATATCCACCTATGGACATCACACTTCATAGCCTTCACTCTCCCACCGCAGTCAAGAAAGTAGGCAATATAATCTATATCTATAATCTTGATAATCAAATATACTGCTGTAATGCAATGTAATTCCCCTAACACCTCTTTACACCAAACCAAGCTGAGGTGTCCTGTCTTAAGACCTGTCATTGCCTGTACATATGTGTCACTGTCCTGTGCATCTGTTTGTGTTCTGGACCACATGTTTATGCCTGCCGGTCCCTGTTGTTAGGATATTTTGCCCTTCTCCGTGGAACTCAATGCAGGACGGTGAGGAACACACTCACGACTTCTCTTAAGAGAATTGATGTTTATTTCAATGCGCAAGGGAGAGACAAACTCAGGACATTCGGGCTGTCTGTGCTGAGAGAATCTCTAAAGAATCAGGTTGTGTGGTGTGTTGATATACAGTCCACGGTCATACATATCAAAGGATTGAGTTAGGTGGCGGGCCAGAGACAAATGGTCTTGTGCCATGGGAACCCTGGCAGAGCCATTCAGCAGGGATGTGTGACACCCTTGCTGCAGACACTACAGAGGTGTTATACAGAGACATACATATATATATATATATATATATATATATATATATATATATATATATATATATACATATACATATATATATATACATGGTACTAAATAAAACTGGGAACCTATCACTGTCCATGCCTCCATTAATATGCATTCTTTTTATGAAATTTAAACATTGAGGGTGAAAAATATTGTTTTTAAACATTGGGGAAAATTGCTTTATTACTATTTTGCAAAGTATCACAGACCAAACCATATTACTGTTAATGATGATGTCATGATGCATATGATAACGATGATGCCAACAATTATGTTAATCACAACAGCTATGTTGATAACGATCACCCCTATTATTTTTATTATAATTTTCATGATTGCACACATACAATTCATTTTTACTATTTTCCACATTTTAGAATAATAGTAAAGACATCAAAACTATGAAATAACACTATGAAATAATAAATAAGTAGCCAAAATATTTTTTAAAAATTATTTTTTGAAAGAAATTCATGTATAGGCATCACCTTCACTATTTATAGTTCCCTACGAAACAAATTTCAAGCATTTAAGCATAAATCTTTCGATCAAAATGTCTTTGAATACATGTTTCCTATTAACTTTTGACTGGTACTGTATGTCTGTTACAAGAAGCTCATCTTTCAAAATCTGAGAGTCAGAAATTAAAATCTAAATTGTTCAATCAGGTTTATTTAGTCTCCTCCTTTTCTAAGAAAAGAGGTGTTTCAATTCTGATCAGCAAAATTATACCATCACCATTATAACATACACATATATACCATTAATATACAAAACTAGCATTGCTGGAAATGTAGTAATAAATGCCTCTATTTATGACAATAATATCACAATTGCAACCATTCATGGCCTAAACTACGGTGATTTTTTTTTTTAATACAGTACCAGTCACACATCACAGCCAAAAGACACATTCTTCAAAAGAAGGTGGGCATCCTTCATGGAAATAAATGATATTCCAGAAATCTCACCCACATTACTGGGAAATGGCTAAACTTGTACTGCAGAGGAAAATCATCTCATGCTTTACACATAAAGATGGAACAGGAATGTGAAAACAAATTGGAACTATGAAGACTAAACTACTCGATGACATTTTAAAAAGAACCCCATAGATCAAATTAAAAGACTGAACTAAAAGAAACTAAATTTCAACTGACATTATCAATGATAAGAAAAAAATCCTGAAACAGAGACATAACTATTTTCTAGCACACTAACTCACAGCCAAGGAAAAATATAGAAAAATATGCCATACCAGTAAAAAAGGAATCAGAGGGTGATTCAGAGATCTCAGGACAACAATACCCCTTTCAGACATTTATATGGCAACTTCTGTAAATGAAAGTAAAGAAGCCCTACTTCTGAAAGTAGAGAAGTCCTACATAAAGGGGGTTAGTGGTGGGAGAGAAAGAAAGAGAGACAACCAAAAAAGGAGAATAATTTCAGCAGGAAATATTAAATAACCAGTTCACTGTTTGTTTTTCTTGCTTTGTGGTTATTTGTGTATGTATGTCTGTGATGATTTCCTGTGTGTGCCTGTAAGGTAAGTCTGTGTATGTGAGAAAATGAAACTCAGCTGATCTTTTGCAATCTACTTGGGTAAATTCCTCAAAAAGTTATAGTTTCTCACTATTTCAGAAGAATTATGTCTTTCTAGTTTGTCATCCTAAACATGTTTATGGTTTTAGGGTAAACAAATATATTTGTAGAAAATCATACGTCACATGTGGTCCAATATATCTCTTGTGCATTTCCTGCACAAAATATGTTTAGAGCAGAATGCATTCTGAATCTAAAACACAGACTGGTAACTCAGAGAGCTTTCCTATTAATGTTCCTCCTTTTCTATGGTTTGAATTTGTATTACTTTGTTTTAACTCTTAAAACATTTTAGTTGATTGATTCATCTGTTGTGTTACAATAATTATGGGCATTTGTGGTTAGTTTTAGAATCATTAGTATTAATAACAACAGCATTAGTAAATAACAATAGCATTAGTAATAAATGAAATAGTTGGATGGATTTATGAGGTGTTTTTGACCTGACTGAAAACCTATTTGAACCATGAAGCCACCATGACCTAAAATTAAAAATTATTCTAAATTTTTTCATTTTCTGTGTCACCTTTAGATCACAAAGCAATTTTTCCACCACATCTCATTCATATTGCATTATACTGGGCATTCATTTTCTGTACTGCAATCTGTGACAGTTTTCAATTCCATACGTGTATGCCTGTGTGTGTGTTCTTACCTGAGAGTTCATCTCCTGGGATATTCTTTGCGTTCTGGTCCACTTTGTTTCTGGAGTCAAAGGACTTGATGATTTCTGTATTGACATACATACTGTCACACATCTCTATGGTTCAGAGTCTGAATCTGTAACCTGTGTGTGTTTTGTGATTTGTCCCTACTGCACTGTACAGATAGTGGTGTTTTTAATATGTACAGGAAGCTGTGATAGATGTAGGTGCAGATAAATTAGCATAGCAAAGACACAGAGACCAAGTGTGGTTGTGGTTTGTATGTTAATAAAATTATTTTAAATGTTTCACTGCTTATTACAATGTTGAATCATATGAACTTCATGGTTTATTCTCACAAACATAAATTCACAGATATCACCCATGCAAAGTGTTCTTAGAGAATATTTTGTGAAGGACATGTTTAACAGGCTATCTGAGACAGAGAAATGTAAAATTGAAAAAAAAAAAAAAAAAAAAAGTTTGCTAAAGTTCTGAGACAATTGAAGGGGGGGAAGACTCAGTGTATTTGGCTTGGAGTCTTTACTGGGCTGGAGGATGTTCAACCCAAAAATATATTTTACTCCTTGCCACAGGTGGGTTCCGCCCTAATAAGATGAACTAGGACTCTGATGGGATCTTGCCTCATGCAATAAACCAATACATGGATGGATTCCTACCAGAGGTGGAAAGAATACTAGAAGATCTTACTCAAGTAGAAGTACTGATAATTTAGACAAAATTTACTAGGGCAAAATTAAAGTTTTTCTGCCTATAAATTACATGAATAAGTACCTTATTAAAAATACCCAAGTATTTTTGCATTTTTAGATAGCTTTTTTTGCTACCTTGTAATCTTTCAAACAACTATTTATTAATATTATATTACAATATGAATACATTAATATTATAATAGTAAGACAGCTTTGGTTAATAAATGGTTCTATGTGTATCATCAAATTAGCATAAGGGTTCTTGTTGATGCTGATATCTCCACTGGCATTACTGCCATTCATGTTTTCCAAGCTGAAGAGTTTTTGCAGGTGTGGCCAGGGATGTTCCTCCTTGTAACCCCCTTCCTGTCTTCCATTATTGCCATACCCAGTCATTTTGAAAGCTAAATGAACCAGAATTCTGTCTTTGGCCAACAGGTACAGGAAAAAATGTAGTTGCTTGATTGTAGTTTCTGTAGTTGCTTCGATTTGATTAGCAACAAACTGGCTACGGTGTCTAGTAAGTTGAGTGACTTAGCCGATGGCGTGGTTCCAGTTTTTTTCTGTGTAGTTGCTGTTACAATATGAAATAAGCATGTGGAGCATTGCTTTGGATGCACCATGTACAGCCAAGAAGAATCTTTTATTCACATGTACTTCAGCAAAAGTAAAAGTGTGATTTAAAAGCACTCAAAAAGAACAAATCCTGTGGAAAAAAGAGTAAGCTAAGAGTGAGTTTTCATGAAGCCTGAATTACAGGTCAGGTCATGACAGCATGCCTCTGAAGACCTTCAACTGAGGACTCGGGTGCTTTAAAACCTTTCGCTGTAGAGGAAGCTGCTGCTTATCAGATTTTAAATTTCTCAGACATATTCTTCAGAACAGTATCTTTCAGTATCTTAAAGACCCTCACGTTGCAAGCAATAATGTGATATATATATTTCTTCTTGTGCGGATAACATAATAACGGTTATGGCATCATTCATAAAAATGTACTCAAATGATAATGTAATAACTTGCATGTTCATTTCTCCATACAAATTTACTTCCATGCTGTGTTTTGAGGAAGTTGAATGGAATAAAGGTATGCGACACTTTCATTGCCTGTAATAACCCAGGGAGAGTATTCATTCTAACAATACAAATACGACCCAACAGAGACTTGCCAAATAGCCGTAACACTTCTACTAAACCCCGAATCTCTAACACGCGCGAGTTCCTTTTAGTGGCCCGGGATTCAACCGCATTTTAATCAATTAACAGTGGTCTCTAGTAGTAGCCAGATATCCCCTTTTGATGTTATTTTTTTATAGAAAATTTCGACAGTGTTTCATCCAGCAGTCTGATATTAAAATGGCTGATTCTTATACCTGCAATCTAAATTAGCAACAGCCTATACAAGAAGCATTGGTAATTATTAATCTTCCACTGTTCTGGTCAAGCTTCCGTATTATCTAAGAATGTGGACAACAATTGCGAATGAATATTAACAAGATGCGAGTAGCAGCCGCCGCCACCCTCCTTCGCTCTCGTGGCAGCAGGGCAGTGGACATGCGGCGGGGTCCACAGTGTAACATTGTAAGAATCGAAGCATTCAAGTGGAAGAAACTATGTTTAGAGAAACTACGTGTTGCTGATAGCATTAAGTGTTAAATTGTAAAGATATGGGGTCTTCTGATATTTGAACTGGGTGAAATCATACATGCGCAATTAAACATCTCTTCTAAAGTCACTGTCCTATACGAAGAGATCGTTTTACTTTCTCTTAAGTATTAATATAAACAATAAAATATTATATAAAAGCCTTGTTAAGCCTCCGTCTCTGCAAAACACAAAATTATATGATAGTACAAGAAAAAAGACGGGGTCCTCAAACTCTCTCTCGATAGACTCTGATCCGACATTATAGACAGAGAAAACACGCAAAGGTGAAAATATTTATTTGACCATTTGGTAACCTACCGGTAATTGGTGAATCTGTGCTAAACTGAGGCTCGGTGTCGTTTTAGATTAAGTGATACAAGAAAAAGCACTTGAACTGAAGAGAAAATACGACAATTCAGTTGTCAGAGAGCTGAGGCCGCTTTAAAGATCGAAACGCCGTGCTTTCTTTTCAGTAAAAGAGAGGCCTTTCAGTGTTGTGCTCACAACGAACACTTTTTTCTATTCACGATTTCCCTACTTATAACGTGAGACATTTAAACGCCTGTCTCCAACAGCAGCCGGTCTTTTACAGACGCCGGGTTCAAAGTCACAGGCTACTAATAGACGTTTTGTGGTAGCTTTCTATATACCTCTTCTTCTTTCCCAAAACCGGATTTAGATTCAGTTTAAGTAACTCATAAAAAACACAAATATTATCATATATTTAAATCTATCAGATGATGCCTTGAAGGGTTGACAGAGTCATCAGATTCTCTGCCTTTTCCTAATGGCAATGTCACTGATTTCCATGCATTAATGTCACACCCAGAGAAAGAATTGAATTTACTTATTAAATCAATGAGTACTGGAACAGTAGCTCTTGTATTTGTGAACAATACTATTATATTATATAGCATAGCATATAATGCAGTACTGTAGTGTCTAATATTGGTTTATATATCTGCAAGATGAGAATTGGATCTAGCAGCTGCCGCAACGTTCCAAAGCAAAAAAGAGGAGAAAGAGGGCATCCTTGTCTTGTACCTCTTGCAATAGAGAATGAAGAGGATAGCGCATAATTTATCAGAGGAACTGCTTGTGTTGTGGAGTAAATAGGTTCAATCCATTCTATAACTCCTTCCAAAAGAAAACTGCTGTAAGACCTTGAATAAGTAATTACACCCATTACGATCAAATGCTTTGCATGCAACAGTGTGCAAATTTTTATTTATTTATTTTTTTTATTTTAGCATGGTGTATTGAGAAAAGTAACCTCCAAATGTGCATGGTGTCAGTTTGGAACAAATCCATTCTGATCAGATGACACAATTTTAGGGATGACAGAATTAAGGTGGATTCCTAGTACTTTAAAGTCAGTATGTTGAAGGGAAATAGGCCTATAAGTCTTCAGGAGAGTTATTTTATTCTGTTTAATTTTTGCCACCTGTAGAGACTGAGGGTTTCTAAATAACTAATGAATATATAATCATATTTGTTAACAGTGGTGCAAGACAATCATTAAAAGCTTTATATATCTGAGCAGGAAGCCTGTTTGTACCAGATGCCTTCCCATTGGTCAGAGAGTCGATACACCTCTTTACCTCTTCAGAGGTTGTAATACTTTCTAGCTGAAAACTTCACTGTTTTTAGAGTTTCTGGAGTGTCTGTGCGAACAGATATAAATGACACACCCCCTGTCCTCTCTCTTTCATTCCTTCCTTGGGTCAGCACCACCCTACCTGAATCCAGCACCCCCACCCTCCGCTCCCCTCCACCCAGGATAACCTGGTACCTATCCCAATACTCTACCCGTCTCTTCCTCCGATACTGGCTCCGATTGGACGTCACCGTCTGACTTTTGGCCTTTCATTCAACCCACCAATGAATTATGACAGGTGCAGTCCTCCAAGTGTCCAGCCCTGTCATTGGATGGTAACTAGGAGTCCACAGAGGCGGCATGACTTGGCTTCATTCCACCAGATCATAGGGGTCAGTTTGTCAGTCAGGTTTTCCCTCTCTCGCTGCTCTCAGGCACCCTCACTTATCATGTGCCTGCAAGCCTCTCAGATGACATCAGTGGAGCTGCACCTACCCCCTGATCTCACTGGCTGCCCTGTGGTGCACTGTGAGACTGTGTGTGTGAAAAGTAGTTGCTGCATGAAGCAGGAGCCTATCAGAGGGTCACGTCTGCTATCCCTGGTGCTTCTGTGTGGGTGCAGAGCTTTCCGCGGTGGGACGAGCCTAATATGCAGCTGGCGATTTCAGCACACAGGTGCAAAAAGGGGAATGAGCATCAAAAATGTATCATTCCTTCAAAATTAAAAGGTAACAACAAAGGCAGGCTGTGTTTTGTGGCACGCCGTGTTGCCCTCTGCTGGCAGAATTAACGTATGGTTGATTTCTGAGTTTATTCTTAGAAAATGCAGCAACCATTCCTGCTCTGGAACTCCAAAATAACTGGACTTTTTGTATCGTTTAATCTTTGTATGAACAGAATTTATGTTATGGCTAAAAATATACAAAAGCAATCTGGCTGAGTATCTCCTGTGGAGCATGTCTTCAGCAGTCATGCAAACTGAAGTGCTGCTCTGGCAGATTTCTGCAAACAGCAGCACCTTCAGCTTTCATTTGCCATTCTGAAAAAAAAATGCCAAAGGTATGTTGAATCCAAAACTCGCAGAACAGGAAACACCCCGAATGGGTGTGGTTAAAGAAGGAAGTGTATGACAAGGACCGTATAATAACGGACAAGTTGGAACTTGAACTGACCCTTAAGTTCCTTGGCTTTTGAGGTTATGGAAACCTCATCCTTCACTCCCTGCTCAGCAACCTGACAGGCAAAAGGTTCACAGTTCTTACCGCTAAAAAAATCAAAATAAGTAAAAAATAAATAGAAAATATGGAGCTTGTCATTCTTTGGCCAGTGACCCTGGTTACAGAACGGCACTAAATGAAAGCTGATGATTTTGACTCTCACTGTCACCAATTTTAAAAAAAGCTGAATAATTTATTAGCTTAGTTGCAATTTTCTATTAGAAGCCAGACACTTGGAAAATGGGATAAAGGGTTTAGCTGTACCTTCTCTCCTGTTCAGATTTGCCTGGAAAATGATGAACATAATGCTAAATATTCACTTGAGAATGTTGTATGTGGTTCCTGCAGGTCATGTGACTTATGTCCTTATTGCTCATTTATGCTGAACACAAGCTCTTTCCTGACTTACAGAATGCAACCGGAAGGTGCAAGTGTGCAATAGTACCACAGGGTGGCGCCATTGGCTTCAAAATAACTTGACTGCTGCCTGAGCCATTTGGGTTTATACACCGATGAAGCAAGCTGCCAACTGGCTGTGCATCAATTTCGTGGGTACATATGCTGCAAATTCAGAGGAGGGTGGGAACATGCATGACAAATCCCTCAGGGCCCTCCAGAATGCGGGGTCATACCTGCATGAGTGAAGCAGAGTGCTGTGCAGTCCCATCTCTCACATTCACATCGCAGGTAAATCACTGCACCGGTCACAGCCAGTGGGAGAATTTTTAGAACGAGAGCTTAGCCCAGGAACACGTTCATAAAAAACAGCATAGTCACTTTTTGCAACCGATCCTGGAACTGAATCAAAATCTTAGAGCAAACAGTTGAGGGTTAAGACTGGAGATGGGAAAGCTGATCTTAGATCTTTTCTCAGGGAAGCCTGGAGTCAATTAAAAATGAACAAATAAATAAAGAAAACTCACTTTTGCTGCATGTTGGTATGCCTGAAACATAAAGGCAAGTCAGTCTAACCTGATCAGAGGCACTTTATTTGTAGCCTACTCCCACCCCTGAGTGTAGAGGTACGCTTACCATCAAATCGGTCCCCCTCTGGTTGAATGCAGCTTTTAAAAAAATAAACACTCAGAGCACAAAGAATATGCTGTACTGAGCTGAACAAAGGCCCTGTAGAATTACCATGTGCACTTGGTTCCATCCCTCTGAACCCAGCTGTTACTTCAAACCACTGTGTCATCCTTATTGCATTATGGATGAGACAAAACGGGGAAAAACAGGTAAATCATCAGTTTTGTAGCTGGCTCCCAGGGAATGAGGGAAAGGATGATTATGACATATTTTCCACTGCTGTCTCAGTGAGAGCTCTATTAGCTGCAGTACACTGGCTCCCACCCCCGCTCTGCTGGCCTAACACAAGGCCTCCTTTTCCCCCAGGTAGAGTCTGGCTGCTGCAGGTCAGCATTTCCACATGGGGGCATTACACATAGCATTTAAGCACAGAGGTAACATAGAGCAGTTTTACTTCTGGGGAAAAAAAGACAAATGTGTTTACCAGATCTGCTAAGAGTTGTAGATATCTTCAAAAGGCATGTATCAGCTATATTCAGACTGATATGGTGCACTTAATTGTTACCTCCGCCATAGATACACTTAGTTGCAAAAAGCATATGGGTGACTCCAGAATGAATTAAGAAAAAGATCATCTCTGAAACAAACTCAAATGTCACATCAAATGAACCAGGTCACTCAGCCCTCAAGACCTTTCTCAAAAGTGAAAATGAGTTTTGAGGAGCAAACCACACCGTTCAGTCTGTATTTATGTTCATAAACTAGTGATGGGGAAACTGACCAAACAGCACCCTCATGTGGCTCAGAAAAGCTTCTCAAACAAAAACACCAAAAAAAATTGGCTGAATCATTAGCAAAGCTTTTACATTACATTTACATTACTGGCATTTAGCAGACCCTCTCATCCAGAGCAACTTACATAGGCTACAGTTTTTTTTTTTTTTTTTTTTTGTCATTTTTCCATTTTCTCCCCAATTTGGAATGGCCAATTTCCCGAATTTTGGAATGCCCAATTAGTCATCGATGCACAACCCCCACTGTCAATCCAGGAGAGCGTGGACAAGCAGCTTGGCTTCTTTTCGCTCTGCGGTCCACAAGCCAAGCTAGCACAGAGGAGTCGGAGGAAGACATTTCATATGCAGCTTTTGGCACGTGGACCACAGGCGCCCGATCGACCAGCAGGGGTCACTGTTGCTAATGGGACCGAAGCCCCTGCCGTACCCACCCCTATCCCCGGCGGAACGAAGCCAATGTGCTCCGCCTGTGAGCTCCCGGTCACTGTCAGCTAGTGACACGGCCGGGATCGAACCCGGGCCGTAGCGTTCAGTCTACACTCAGAACGAGTGCTTTTACCGACTGAGCCACTCGGGAGCCCCTACTGTCTGTGTGTGTGTGTGTGTGTGTGTGTGTGTGTGTGTGTGTGTGTGTGTGTGTGTGTGTTTGTTTGTTTGTTTGTTTGTTTGTTTGTTTTTTCTTTTTTCATGTTACCCATTTATGCAGCTATATATTTACTGAGGCAACTGAGGGTACGGCAGCAGTGGGGAATCCAGCTGGCAGCCTTTTGGTTACAAGTCCTGCTCCTTACCACTATGCTACACTGCTCTTACATAAATGATTGATAAAGTGATCTATACTGAAACTTTAACCTATATATGAAGTCACTGTCACATTAATGTGAACAACTGACACAGTCTACTACATTTTGAGGTGATGTGAGGATGTTTAGTACGTGCGCTGTGCTATGTATCCTCTGCTGTTATGAATGGAGTCAATGTCCCCAGTCACAAAGGCCAAGGTGACACCAGCTGAACTGCAGCAAAGCATCCAGCTCTTAGAGAACGTGAACACATGCACTGCACCCAGGCTGTGCACACACTATTGATAATTACAAATTGCTGAGGGATTGCTGTTAGCTGTCCTGAGGCTTGATGAGATGTTAGTATTAGCTGTTTGGTCTCCAGTGAAAGACAAGGCCAGGGAAACACGCCAATGGAGCAGGAAGTCAAAGGAGGACACCTACCTGATACAGGATACCCAACAAGCACTTCATAACAGGAGATTATGATTATAGCGACAGGTAAGGCTAACAAACACATTCTGTATACATATATAGAAACAAACACACTACATATACATCCTGTAGGATTGCTCTGTGCTGGAGAACTACCAATTTCATACACTTAAATGATTAGTGATGATTGTGGTAATCCCTCCACCCCATACCTGAAAGAAAGAAACTCAAAAAACAAGCAGTCCAATACCGGGGTCCATTCCATGCATCCAACTGCTTTCTAACCAAGGACAACAGGGATTCTTTCTCTTCGGCCTGGTGCGAAGTGACAATATCAGCCACAGTGGGCCAATCCAGCCATGTTAGCACAGGTGGCGACCCATGGGCGGGTGGCAGGGTGACTGTCCTCATTAAGGACTGTGCCAATTTAAGTAAGGATCGCTCATCGGCTGTCCGTTCCTCCACCTAATGTTACTACACCTTCATCATAAAGATTGTTCAGTGTGAAGAGAACATGTTGCTGATGATGCTTGACCATGTTTTTTCTGGTAACTGAGATTTAATGCAAAATTCACAAAGGTAAGCTGACTGAATTAGATGTAATTGAGTGAAAGGGAATGATCATGAAGGTTATGAAATAAAGGCAAGTTCTTTGCTTCCATCTGCAGCTGGCTTGCCCTCACTGATTACCGTACTTCCTTCTCTCTGCAGCTCATGAAATTTGCATAGCTGTAAATCCCCAAAAAGCTCACAATACACAGCTCAAAATGAATCTGCACCCATCTTGTTCTTTTGATGGCCAAAGAAAAACCACACAAAGCATGGAAGAAAAGCAAAACCAGAAAGTGTTTCAGATGGCAGAAACCAATGGCTCCTCAAATTCCACTGCCATCAGCAGTCCCCTAACAAGGACTTATTTTTTTCTTTTTAATCTGGTGCATGATTCCAGCATACCAGAATTCAGAAAGTTGTACCTGAGTGCTGTGCTTTATTGACTGTGCTGACATGATTACTCAGACTGAATCAGCTCAGCTTTTATCAAGCTTTGGCTCTACTCACTCCAAGTTGAACTCCTGTCAAAGTAGACACCATGTGTGGTTGCTCTGTTGGATTTCAGCAGACATTAAATGCAGCTCTCATTTTCTTTTAAAGGTTTAAAGAAACACACACACACACACACACACACACACACACACACCATTGTCTTTGACTCCCACTCTTTTTGAAGGACCCAGCTGTTCATCCACACAACACAGGGTTGTACAAACCACTGGACGCCAGAAGATTCACTTTCAACAGCTGAAATGCCATATAAACAGATCACTGCACTCCAACATCACTCTGGGCACCCGGTTAGTCAATATCAGGGCTGGTTTTAACTTAGCCATGTCAACGTTTACAACCACATGCAACACAGTGACCACTTCAGCATCATGCCTCAGGAACTCAGTAACTATTTACAATAAATTACTGGAACTTTCGCACAATGCAAAGGAGCACCCCAGCAGGCATCGGCTGGAGTGAAAAACAGCAGTCTCAAGTGTTGCTGCCAGTTGCATTTCATCATTTCCATGTCACCCTGTTTCCCAGCCATTAGCGCCGGTAGCATTACATGGGGACAGTGACTCAGCGGCTAAAGGGAGGCGGAAGGCTAATGGAGTGAATCATCGCTTCTCAGGCAATTTCTCCTCTTCTTAATTCAACTTTCCTTCATCGACCTTTAAAACGTTGCGTGAAAGCCAAAGGAGGCGTACCCCTCTCGTTAATACCCTCCTAACTGCCAGTTAGGACAGAGGGGGAGGAGGCCATTTTCTCAATGGGGGTGGTGGAGTTTGGCCGTGCTTGCACACAATTTGAGAAAAAGTTGCAAAAGAGCTGCACACAAATAAGTAATTCGTATTCCTCTCTGTTTAACGAAGGAGTGGGAACGTGTGCTCAGTGTTCAGTACCATACTACACTGGCACACGCTGGGGGATAAACGCTCGTGAAAAGCTCATGTCAAGCCCATCCATGCAAACACTTTCACAGAGATGAGGGATCACATGAAAGAGCAGAGCAATGGACTCCATCTATTTTGACAGCCTTTGTGAAGGAGCTCAGAGAGTCGCTGGTTTTGCACGCAAAGGAGAGCCTGTTATTTTTCACTCTTCACCTCTGGTAGAGGAAGAGGGCGGGTCCCCAGGGGTCACTGGGGGGTCATGATGCACTGCTGGAAAGGAGGATGGTGTGGTGGGAAACCCATGATGGGGCAACCCAGGGATTCCAAACATACTTTGGTACCATGCGTCATGACCTTTGACCTTATATGTGTACATTCATCAAGAATTCATATTTCTGGTAATATTTCCTTAAGCATGTCAAGAAAACAAGTAACACCTGTATATCCATTTCTCCATTGCAGCAGTCTTCTTCACCTGAATTTGAAAGGGCAGATTTAAATCGCTAGGGTTTCTCAGAATTACAAGCATGGATCAAGCACGCTTTTGTGCATACTTCCTTTTTTTGGTTCTTCCATGTAGACGAGACCACATCCAGGGAATTTTAATGCACAATTGTCCTTTTTGAACCCTTAATATGAGACCACAACCTTCAGTACATTTTTACATATTTGCTAGTATTCAAGTGCTGGATTTGGAACACAGGCAATAGCTGTTTCTCAAAGTCAAGGATGCTTCCTTGGTAGGACGGGTCCTTCAGAGGCTAGGCAAGACTCCTTCCTGGCATTTGGAGAACAGATAATGGAACAGTCTAGGGAGTGTGCAGGTGTGTGCCCCACCTTCAATTCCACGCCACAGACTCTTGTACGTGCGCATAGGATTGTGGGTGCTTTAAGAACGCTGAGGATACACGCTAGGCATCCTTGAAAATTCTCTGAACAAAGGACTCGGTCCTTGGTAGAATTCAAAGGATCCTCGACATCGGAACAGTCCTTCGGCGGGATTCAATGACGTAGCATCCTTGAAATTAAGGAAGCCATTAAGGATCCTTTCTTGACTTTGAGAAGCAGCCTAGGATTTATCTAAAGCAGGAGCAACTGCTTAAAGGAACCAGCTGGAAACACTGGCTTCAGACACTATGGTTAGGCCATCAGGCCACATCAGAGCATTACTCTCAGAATAATGACAGACTCATCTCAGCATGTCACCTTTGACACCATAAGAAGGGTGTGTAAGGGTGTGTGTGTGTGTGTGTGTGTGTGCGCGCGTATGTGAGTGAATTTCCGGTGCCGCAATCTGATGAAGACCACAGATCCACTCCCTTCGTCAGCTGTGACCACAGTCAACTTCCAAAAGGTGACCGCCTGTAGCTCCTGCAGCCCACAGTGGAAGTTTTTCCGTGAAGGAGACGCCGTGAAACACAACAGCAGACACAGCCCCTCTGCTGTCCTCAGCCCTTCCAGCACAGGGGCCAAACCCTCCGACCCACACCGCTGTGAACAAAGACTGGCAGTCACAAATCAGCAGGTACATTAAAACTGCTTTAATAGTGTCATATGGAAAAGGTCCTACCATCGAACCTCGAACCTAGCTGTTCCTAGTGGCTGCTACTTAACGTTACATAGAATAGCATTGCTGATGTTAAGCAAAATCTTTATTAAATCTTGTATTGTTTTTTTTTTTTTTTGTAGTCTGCCGTAGACTTCCTGAGCTTCATATAATTGCTGAGTTCACCTGCCTTGCTCTGCCGGGCCTCCATACAATTGTGTGAATCCGTAACAATAAGTAAGCAATTCAGCTTCATCTTGGAGATAAGAGCATTTGATACAAAGATGTCTCCTATACCAACATTTAAGAAAATACATCTGAATGATCTCTTTTATACAACAGAAAGGAAAAAAAAACGAAAACAAAAACCTGCATATTCAAGATCTGTTTTAATATTATTAATATGTATATATTTGTCTGCATTAGAAATATCACTATTTTTCTTTAATGAAGGTGAACTTCCACTAGTGTAATGATCATTTTTGCCCCATCAATCACTGAATTACAATATTTATACATATTATACAGAGTCCATTTTAATCTGAAACAATATTAAAATAAATGTTCAATAGATACAAAGGTTTTAATTCTTTAATATTTTATCCACCTTATAGCTGTCTGGAGTCCTTGCTCACTCAAAATATTGTAAAGCCATTCTGTTCTAGCAAACTATTAAGTGCAAACAATTTTTCTCTTCTCCTTTAAAAAAACTATGATTGCAGCATCCAGCTCTCAGATTCAAAATTTCAAGCCAGGAGAACACGACTTGCCATTAACCCAAGTGCTTCCAGGCCGTCTTCGAACGTTTCACCCTTTTTTTGTTCCATACTTATAAAAAGAAAAGAACAGCAACAACAAAAAGGAAAAAATAAAGATCAGTGCAAAATACTCAGCTGTGAATTCTAATTTAAATAAAAAAAGGTTCAACCTAAAAAAGTTTTTTTTTTTCCTCTTCCTACCAAAAGCAGAGGGTTTGGTTTTTCCATCTCGCCGCACCGGTGGCCTGATTGGCCCATTCTGCATTCTGAGACGGCAAAACACAAAAGGGGGAGGGTGCTGACTTCCCGCTCAGGCTTGAGAAGATGGGGGCGTGTGGGGAGGAGGGGGGGGGGCAGTGAGTGGGAGTGTGGGGGGTCTAGGGTGATGGGAAAACAAATATAAAAACCCTAACCACCATCCCAAGCCGCCCCCCCTCCTCCGCCCCCATTCCGAAACCCCCCCCTCCCCTCCTCCCCCGCCTTCACATTAAAGACAAAACTGTCTTGACAATTTCAGCAGTCTTCCACAATCACTCCTCACCCTTCCTCTATGCCTCTGAAGGGCTCTACCTGCGCTGGGGGCGTGTTTTTGGGGAGGAAAAAAAGAAAACAAAACGAGGGAACAAAAGGAAAAAGAAAGGGCTTTGCGGTGCGCGTGCCGAGTGGAGCTGGGCTCTGGCGATGTCATTGCGTCTCTGTGACCAGGGCTTTTCTTAGCAGCTGAAACACGGTGGCTATACTACAGTCCCGCTGGGAGAGTTGGCTTGGTTTTGGGAGGACAATAAACCCTGCAAAGGAGAACAAGGAGAGCTGTGTTGGGGATCGTTCTGGGGAAAACACGGCCAGCCTCGCTCGTGTCTGGAGAGAACAGTGACCCTGCATAAACTGTAAAGTGTGCACATGATTGAAAGTAGCCAGTGATCCACACGGGCAGTCAGCACAGAGTGGGTGTTTCTCACCAGTGTGAATGTAAAATGTAAAATACAAGTGGGTAACAGGCCACACCCCTCTCTAGAATTCTTATCTACTTGTACTATTGCTAGTGAGTTATGGTATATTATGCAATTTATTGGTAGGTGATTTATGGTATTGTATTTGACTTTCTACACTTTCTATGTTGTCTTACTTTCAGATTAGCACAAGTTAACTTGTGGTGATGCCAGAATGGTGTTGTATGTGCTTGCTGGTCTGGGAGTGTTACTCATATAACCCGGATGGATACTGTTCTCCTGCACTGTTCTCCTGCACTAGCATGTAGAATTAGGGGGTGGTCCATGCATAGTAAAAGTTTGTATACAGGGCTCGCTGTCCTTACACCACCTCTCTCCCTCTCTCTCACTACCCAACCCCTCTCTCACTGTGTGGGTGTGGTGTTGTTGTGTGCTGCCTCACCCCAGCACACGGCAGCAACAGGGGTCTTCTGGCACGGCAAAACCCCAGTGCACACACACACACTCACACTCCTCTGCCTGCTACCAAAAGCAACCACAATGGGGCAGCTCTGTGCTCCCTGGGTTTGATTTTGGAAACTGAATGTGGCTAAGAGGGTTAAGAGGAACAGCATCAGTAATGCTGCAGGCTCTTAGAGCTCAATAACTTGTGTGAAGGCAAACCCCCACGACTGGGGGGGTTTAAATCGCTGCCTACACTTACTGTTGTGTGCACTCCTCAAAGTGGCAGGGCGGCCGACCGTGTCACACAGAGAAAACGCGTGCCGGCCAAAAGCCGCCACCCCACAGGGCGGTGCTCTGTGTTCCCTGGGGCTGAACACTTACCACTTTGCCGGGCCTCGCCCATGTGCAAACAAAGCCCTCCTGGCAGGCTGTGACGAGGCAGTCCTCCAGGAAGATGAGCACGGTGAGTCTCTCGTGCGCAATCTTTTTGCAAATGAGCGGCTCCAGCAAGGGCACGTCCTCCATGCGCGGGCACAGCGCCGTGCCCAGGGTCCGGGCGGGGTCGGAGCGGCCCTTGGCCAGCAGGTTGAGCTTGTCGCTGCTCTTGCTGCTGATGTGGCCCATGCTGTGGTTGCGCTTGTGGTCCTTGTCGTGGTGCCGCTCCTTGCGGTCGTGCAGCGAGAGCGTGGCGAACTTACTGACGCCCGAGGCGATAGCGCTGTCCATGATGCTGGCTTTGCTGTTGGCGGTGGTGGTCGCGGGGGCCGGGGCGGGGGCAGGCGTGGCCGGCGTGGTGGCGGCAGGCGCCGCGTGCGGCAGGCTGTTGGAGCGCGGGAGCGACGTCGGGAGCGAGTTGCCGGGAGCGGCGGCCGGGTTGCCGTTGGCGCCGGGGTTGTTGCTGCTTGCCGTGACGCCACTACCCCCGGTGGGGGGGCCAGTGGTGGCGTTCATGACGTTGGTGTGCGTCCTCGTCCGGGACAGCGGGAGGTGGGGGAACAGGATGTCCTCCGTCAGGTCCCACAGGCACAGCTGCGTGTCCTGCCCCACCGAGCCGAAGCGGTACGTGACGCTGACCGGCCGGCTGTCCGTGGAGTTGCGCTTGGAGAGCCGCGACTGCGTGCTGTTGGCCCGCTCGCGGCCGAAGTGGATTTGGTCCTGGAAGTCCTCGTCGCTGCCGCTAAACTCCAAGGGGTCGCTCTCCTCCACGCTGGTCGTGTAGTGGTCGAACGCCACCACGCTCACCCACGACTTGTGCCCGTGGCCCCGCGCGATCACCCGGCAGTCTGAGAAAGACCAGACGGTCACCAGGTCGTCCTCGCCGCCCGCCACGATGTAGCGACCGTCGGGGCTCCAGCAGACGCACAGCAGCCCGCCGAAGTAGCTCTTCATGGTGCCGTGCAACTCCACGGCATCGAAGTTGAACACCCGCAGGAAGCCGTCCTGGCTCACGCACGCCAGGAACTTGCCGTCGGGCGAGAAGGCGAACTCGTTGAGCGCGCCCTCGCCCACCGTCCATTTGAGCAGCGGGTTGCGCGCCGACTTGCTCTTGCAGGTGTGCACGGCGTAGCCCTCGCCCTGCTTCAGCAGCTGGTAGTGCGGCGCTGCGGTCCCGCACGCATGCTCCACGTTGTACAGGTACATGCTCCCGCTGGAGTGCGCCACCAGGAAGAGGCTTTCAGAGCCCGGCACCCACTTCACACAGGTCACCCGCGACTTGTCTATTAGCCTCTGAGGGGAAAGTGGGACAAAATGCGAAAAAAAAGAAAACACGTGTTAAGCACACTCTGTAAAGCCTCGGTTAATTGCATTTTTAATGGAACTGTCACCAGACAGATTAGAGTCAATGTAAGTGACAGTGTCACTGGGTTTTTTTTTTTCCACCGTTGTTGCCCGCTTCAGTAATCTGTGCTGCTTGAGTGAACCTATCGCAGGGGGATTCACTCAAAACCTCAATTAAAATGCACATAGCGACCTCTGTATAACCTGATACTCCAAATGGCAGGCAGCTCTCAGTGGGGCGAGGGGCGAGGGGCGTGGGGCGAGGGCCATGTCACTACGCGTTTCCAGTGTGTGGATCACCCACCCTGCTGAAGATCGGAATCCCGTCTACCAGACCTCCCTATCTGATGTAACCATTTATACAGATCCCTATCTGAGAGGGATTTCCCTAGAGTCATGACAGTGATTCATTGGCCTGTCAAACCAAAACCACACTATGAGTCATTTCCTAAAGAGCCCTGGTATCAGCTCTTCTTTACCACCTATTCATATTTTGTGGCATGTGGTAGATGAGTCTCTTCCCAATGCCCTGCCATACAAACCAAATCACTTCACCATATCCCCATCACTGCAACAACAGTAACTGCACAACCTATGCAGAAAATTACATACCGGCATTATATATTATACAATTATATCCCCTGTGACAGCACTTAAAAATGTCTATAGTAGTTTTATGTGATCATTAAACCAACAGGAAGGGTCTACTTGCTCTAGTGAGTTGGTGTATACTTGGTGCGTCCACTTAAAACACTTTCCTTGGGATCCATCTTAATTACCGGGTCTATTTTAGAAAATGTGATTTACCTCCACTGAAATGAGACGCTCTGTCAGCCTGAATATAAAGTAGGGCTTTTCCCCAGGATATAGGTTTTAAAAACGCAACTCACGGTCATGTCAAAATCGCTAATGCGGAGTTCAGCTCCTATATTGAAAATAGATAGGCCTTCCTGAACTACTCTCTGAGAATGGCAGGGAAAAGAAAGTGAGCTTCAGAGGGGTACCTCTTCATTGAAGAGCTTGCTGGTCTCCTTCTTGATGGGGTCGATGAGCTGCACCTGACCGGCGGAGAAGCCCACCAGCAGTGACACGCTCTCCGCCGTGGCCGTGAGGTGGTTAAAGTCATGGCAGGTGGGCTGTGTTCCCTTGTATATCCTCTTATCAATAGGCTTGCTAAGGTCAGCGGCCTGGAAGACACACACATACAGACACACACACACAGGCAGACACAGTCACACACGTACACACGTACACACACACACACACACACATATATATACATGTGTACACACACAGACATACACACATATACACAATCACATGTACACACAGACACACAGATAAGATTCATGTCAGACGAATATTTGTAATTCCAGAACATTTTAACACTTAATTTCATGTCTGGCCACTTGCCAAGCCTGGCCACCTGATACACTAATACTTCAGCAAGAACCTTTCACAGTAACACAGCATGGACGCTTTTAACAAGGGCCGCACCACAAGCTAAGCCAATCAGCTGTGTTTGTGACAGTGCAGCAGGGGTTGCCAGTTCCAGTCCTCTGTGGCAGCTGATGAAAATTGTGACTGACCCTGTAATCAGAACGGGGAGCTCAATGCGAACAAACATCAAAAATGGCCCCAAGATCAGTCAGAACCCATTCAAGGAAAAAGCCATCACGGTGTACAAATGCCCTTCAATACCAGCATAAAAACACCAGACCGTTTGACCAAACAGAAATTCTACAGCACTGACACTGCCAAATGCAAAGAAAGGAAGGAAGGCTGGAGGAGTGGACAAAACACACTGACCCAGGACTGTTCACACCCCCTCCGATGGGCTTTAAGTCTTTTAATATTAACAGCTGACACCTTGCTGGGTTCCCCCCACACCTCCCTGCATGTTTCCATTACGCCTCAATGCACGCCTTCAAGGACTCTGTGACGGTGACCATACAGGAAATCCAGAAAAACCAGTTGAGAACCACCCCCTTGTCCTGCCTCCCTCCACCCACCAACCCCTGTTTACTGTGACACAGATGTCTCCAGGCTCCACAGCGAACAGAGAAATGGTGCATATGACATCACAGGGGGTTAGGCTTAGAGGCATCATGGAAACACAGCACCTATGACATCACAGGAGAACAGCAACCCTGTCTCTATGGGGTCTCTGTGTTCTCAAAGCCCCATAGGGTTTAGGAGCTGGGGGGTTACCGTCTAATAAGGGTAGCATTACATTTTTAAATCATAAATAACATGCGCTTCTCCAAAGTGCTTTTCCCCCACCGGTTCTGGAACTGCCGTTTTCCTGTTGCTCATGGAAAGCGCACTGAACTCTGGGAAAACAGTCTGAGAGACAGACGCGTTCTGCAACAAAGGCCCGACATCCGCTCCCCTTGTTAGCCGCTGTGATGACACCCTGCGGTACGGAGCCAGAGAAATGCCTTTCTGCGGGCAGCTTTTAATCTACCATCTGGTATTTTTCGGAGCGCCGTGGCTCTGTTCTGCTAATGTGTTTGGAGGTCGCGCCCGCGTCCATATGATCATCGGCTGTGCGCGACCGTGGCGGGCGGCACCACCGTGACCTGGAAGCGGTGTGATGACGCGCTGCCGCTACACGCCTCCAGAACTACAGCGATACTCCATGCCGCTGCAGCATTTCCCCTGGCAACGGCTGCACTTCCCCTGGCAACAGCTATCTGCCCACAGCATGAGCGCAAAGCCCGACCGCAGGGTTGCCACTGGTAGGTTACGAGCACCTGGTCTTCTGCACCATGGAAAGGTATGGCCCTCCATGTCTATTAGAAAAAGGTATCAGGAGAAGGAGGGGGGTGCTAATATATGTAATACAGTCATTCTGCTGCACTTTTACAGATAAAAAAAGAATGGCGGGGTGACTTGTAAGGAGATGTACATGTTTTACTCAACCACAAACTCCGGAGAATCTGGGTGTGGTGCTGCCATGATCCCTTCTCAGCGGGGAAGGTCAGGGACATGGTGTCAGCCTGGGTTTGAGGCTAACGACTGGGTATCTGGAGGGACTCGCACGGGATGTCCCACATGCACATTAGGTAGTTTGTTCAAGGCATGAACAACAATGATCCAATGATCCAACAATGATCCCTCAGTACAAATACAGAAAGCATGTATGGGACCATCTGCAAATTACTGTCAGAAGCTCAAGAGAGCAACACTCTAACCAGGGATGGGAAGGGGAGGAAAAAATTTCATTTAAGGGACTTTGGGAGGTTATACTTATAGCCTTTTAAACAAAATAATTACCCTAGGGCCCTGTCAGGTAATAAGAGCTGTAACATTATTTTTATTAGTATCTGAGCCAATTCATTAGCCAATCACTTTTATGTTTCTTTCTTTTTACCAAGGACCAACGTGTCGTAATCATGTTTGTCCAAATAGAACACAAAATCTGGTGCTGCAGTAGCATATTGTTGCCAGCAGGTGGCAAGTGTGGCTATGGCCTGACCTGCAAACTGCCAGAAATGGCCACCACAAAAGGAGTTAGCAGGCATCAACAGAGGATCAGAGAAGGTGAAGTGGAGGTCCCAGCTTATGCCTAATTACATAAAAAACATTCCACACTTAAAGAATTTCAAAGGCGGCATTCAGTCTTGAAAAGACAGGGGATAAGTGCTCTCTGTTCTTTTCATATGTATTCAGGGATGAGGTTACATTTCACAGATTGCCGCTTCTGGCTTTTCAATGGTGAAAAATCTGAGCATGCTTTTCTCATATTTGTAAATAACCTGTCACAAATCAGAGACTGACAACCAGAAACCTGGCACCTGCCCACTTAATGTTCAGCTCAAAGAGGAGATCCATGGCAGCCAGCTAGCTAGCCAGACTGAAATGTTACAATGAATCACATTGTGACTGCGTCAATAGACTGCTGAAGTGTATTGTTGACATTTTCATGACTGTGTTTGTCTAGCTACTGCCAGAGGCACTGCTGAAGCTTACTGAAGACAGAAGCTTACTCTGGAATGTTTCTTAAATAAATGGGAATGCTTTTTAAATAACTTGGAGTGTTTATACCAGACGGAAAAAAAACTAAAGTTGAGCTGTACAGCACAGGTTCAAACCCAGCCACAGATGACTGAGCCGCAGATGAACTCGATTGGTTCCGCCCAGGACAGGGGTGTGTGTGTGTCAGCAGGGGTTGCTCATCTCACTGCTCTCAGGCAGATCCGACCGCTCTCCCTGCGTTTTGCCAGGCGCCCACGCCTCACCGGGATGACGTCAGCTGAGCAGCACCTATCCTCCAATGACCAGCCGCTTCCACTGTAGCGTGCTGGGTAACTTGCAGTGCAAAGAACAGGAATTGGCTGACTGTGTGTTTATCACAGGACTGCGTTTGTCTCCCATCAGTCGCACTGAAACAATCGCACTGTACAACGAGTGGCTCCAGAACAGGGTTCCAAAAAATTAGCTCTGTATAAAGAACTGCATTACATACACTACACTGACAGGTGCACGCAGAATTTTTTCAGGAAAATACTTGCCATGGTCAGTCCCAAATTTCAGAAAAACCAGTCTGAAAAACCAAAAATATTTTAGAAAAGACAGAGCTTTAAAGGTTCAATAGCAGCAGGCCGCTTGTGAAAACGCAATTAAAAGACACAAGTTGTTAACTGAGCCCAAAATTAAAATGGGGCATTAGCCTAACAGACATCAGAACACCAATTGAGCTAGGGGGACAGGTGGGGATAGGAGATGCTCTGCTCCAACAGCAACTGAGGAGTTCATTACAATGACAGGATTTATAACATCAGCATCGGGCAATACCCAAGTTGACAGAAGGGGGCGCTGTGCTACAAGCCACATCTCCACCGTCTTATGTTTGCATGCCCCAACCGCACACCAACCACCCCCCCAAACCCCGCCGAGCTGGCAGAATGGCGATTATCAGCAGTTAAACGGTGCGCCTCTTACGGGATTCCTCCTTGAATGTGCTCCCGCTAGGCAGAGAAGCAGAGGAGTGAAAATCTGAGCAACTAAATCCCAGATCGGATTAATAAACGCGTCTTTCGCTTTGGCTTGCTGTCAGTTAAAGCTCATTCAGCACCACTGAACTTAAAAACTGGAGATTAATCTTCGTGCCGGCCTTTCCACGGGACCATCCCGTACTCTGCGCTGTACGAGCGCGGTGATGCTCCATTGTTGCGGAGCGGTTCAGACACCGCGGGAATAATGACAACTCTAAGCCCCCCACTGTCTCTGCCTGTCATAGGGATCAATACTGAGTGCTTCCCGCTGCAATAATCCCCACTCCACAGGTAAACACCTTCTGAGGAGGCCCATGCTTCTGAACCCGACAGTTCACTTCACACTCAACTTTCATCTTGAACAGCAGATTCTGAATGAGAGCAACTTGTTTAACATGAGTTGGAGATGCTGGAACCGTGGCGGCGTTTTGCTAAAGGGGCTCCATTGTCTTTTTCAAGAGATTTACTGGAAACCACAAGGTAAAGTGGACACCCACCCTGAGGTCTGCGGAGTGGGTGTTTGCTACAGAGCTCAATTTCAAATCCATCTCTTCGATAGAGAGCTAGTAATCAAATGCACCTGATCGGCCCGATTTCACACTGGCCCCAGAGCCTGCATCCTTAGAGCAAACGGATGAAATTTCAACTGCTACTGTGAGTACAGTGGCATGAAAAATTATTTGCCCCTTCTTGATAGTCTCTATTACTGCCTATTTGGAGCACTGAATGGTTTCAGATTTTCAAACAAAATCTGACATTGCAACAAAAGGAACCTGAGTAAACATAAACCGCAGGATTTTAATGTTTATTTTGTTCCTTCAGTGAAAATAGTTAACACACCCATATCATCGCTGTGATCAAGTAAATGCCCCCTTAAACCTAATAGCTGGTTGAACCACCCATAGTGGCAATAACTGCAACTAAATGCCTCCTATAATATGATATGAGCCTCGCACATCTCTGTGGAGGAATCTTGGCCCCCCTTCTTTAAAGAAGTGCTTTAACTGACAAACTAGTAGGTCTTCAAGCATGAACTGCTCTTTTCAGGTCCTGTCACTTCATCTCTATTCATGTCAGGACTTTGACTAGTCCACTAAAAAACTTTAATTTTGCTTCTTTTCAGCCATTCAGACATGGACTTGCTTCACTGTCCTGCTGCATCACCCAATTACACTTTAGCTTCAGCTCACGCACAGATGGTCAGACACTCTCCTTAAGAATTGTCTGGTTCATAGCAGAATTCATGCTCCCTTCAATGATAGTCATGCAGGTCCTGAGGCAGCAAAACATCCCCATCCCAAAATTCTTGGGGATCACCCACATGCTTTTCAGCAAATGTGGGACAAGCTTTGATGTTTTTCTTGGTGTGTGGTGGCTTCTGCCTTGCTACTCTTCCATGAAGCCCATTTTTGCACAGTCTCTTTCTTATTGTTGAGTCATGAACATGGCCCTTAGCTTATGCTAGAGAGACCTGCAGGTCTTTGGAAGTTTTTCCTGGGATCTTCTGAGACGTCCTGGATGAGGTGCTGCTGTGCCCTTGGAGAAATTTTGGCAGGTTGGCCACTCCTGGGAATATTCACTACTACTCCAAGTCTTCTCCATTTGAAGATAATGGCTCGCACTGTGGTTCGGTAGAGTCCAAGAACCTTAGAAATGGCTTTGTAACCCTTTCCAGACTGATACATCTCAACAACTGTGTTTCTCAGCTGTTCTGAAATTTTCCGTTGATCATTGGCATTGTGTGCCTGTAGAAGCTTTGTGGTGACTACTTCTCTCTGATAGTAAGCGTTAATATATTTGCCATTTAAACTCAACAGGGCAGGTTGCTATCAAGCCTGGCTGTGTTCAGTCACCTGAATCTAATTATCAAGTAAAATTGTGTTGATTTCTTTATTTCAAACCTAAGGGGTCAATTACTTTTTCACAGGAGCAATATGGGTAATTGATGACTTCTATTAAATTAATGAAATAATGATTTAAAAACTACTTTTTGTTTGTGTTTTCTCAGGTTCCCCTTGTCTAATATCAAATTTAATTTGATGATATGACACCAATCAGTGAGAGATTCATGCAATATAAGAGGAAAGGTGGCAAACTTTTTCACACCACTGTATGTGAAAGGGGCTCTACATGACCAAATCCTACTGCTCCCTTTCACCCGCCCTATTTGTACGCACCTGGTCTGGTGGCAACCATGCTCCGAACCAAGATAAAGGACACGTAAAGGCTGGCCAATCAAAATTGCCAGTTGGTCATTGCGCAGTAGTCATTTCTCATTATGTAATGAACAAGTGGACGGTAAGCAATGCACACCCTTGCCATCACTATGGGCGATCCACGCATTCTTATCTCAGTTAAGCACAGGGTTGTCACCAGACATATGTGAGCTTGTCTGAAGGAGGCACAACTGGCACAGGGCAAGTAAGCAAGGAGTATGCTTTAATTCAAGGCCTTTCAAATCTACCACCCACCTTGTGACTGAACACACTTTGTCTGACAGGAAAGCTATCTAAGTAACAGCCCTGTAATTTCCGCCTCGATGTAATACACCTACATTCACCTCAACAGCAGCACGGTCTCCTGGCTAATTAATTCCTGAGGAAGAGAGTGCTGTCGCCACGGGTACAGAGATAACCATCGCGAAAAGCGCCGCTCCAACAAAGTGGAGCAATTAAAACCAAGCGGCAACCTGCAGTATCTGCCGCGACACTTTTCAGCGCCCGTCTCGTGGTTCTGCGTGCCCGTACAGCCGTGCCATAATCTCTCCAGCCTGATGCTATATAATGTACCGCGTTCCCCCTGGTGTTTGCAAATGACGGTGGCGGCGGCAGCACGGCCATCTAATTTATAGTAATGGCCGCCACTCACCCGGGACACAGACACATGGTAGCCGGCATATGCTCCCCAAATGGAGCGAGCGCTCATGCGAGCCAGGTAATCAATGAGCCGCCGCAGACGGCCGCACTCCACCAGCTCGGAAGTGATCTCTGCGTTAATGCTCAGCGGAGACTTTTGATCAGGACCAGGCCTACACAGCGAGGCCTGCAGTCGCCCCCCCCCCGACACGGGTCACGCTTCATGGCTTCGTTAAGTGGGTCACGTAGGCCTGATGATGTTCGTGGAAGAGCCTGGTTACAGTCGACAGGCATGGCTGTAGAGCAGGTGGGGAGGGCGTGGGCTGTCTGCTCAGACCCAGGGGAAAGTCAGGGTGAGGCTCAGTGCACATTAGCACGGTCACCCTCCCCTTCTCACAAGGGGGTCCTACTTAAAGGGTAAAAACAGGGAGACACTGCAGGTCGTGGAGAATGTCAAAGAGGTGAAGGGGGGGAGACAGACAGAGCAAATCCCCTAAATAACCCTCCTGGAGACACAAGCCTCAGATTGGAGCCTTTTTCTCACATCCAAATCAGGCGAGCGTCATTTCTGAGACACGGGTAACAGTTTGGAATTTAAAAGGGCTGCTGTTCACGTCCCTATGAATAAAACCCCCTTACTTTCAGCATCCTTTTAAAATATCAGAGTGAATGTTTGCTTTTGTACAAACTAATGCAATAAAACAACAAAAGACAATGTCTTATTTGCAAGCATAAAGGAAGTTTGACAGTTTTCATCACAAGCCCACATGGTGCAGTTACAACAGATCTCATCAATGGGATGCTGTCAGTGTTGGATATCGATGTCTAAATGCCTTTTCAGTGTGGAGATTAATCCATATTTCATCTTTCAGTTGAAAGCCTTGATTTCAGTCTACCTAGCACCAAAGCCACATAGTAAAAACTCAGCAAGATCTCACTCTCAACTAATTTTCTTGTACAGTTTGATCCAACATAACTCTGATGTTGTTTGCCCTTGATGCTGGCCATTTTCATCAAGGGTACTTTCAATTCTTACATTTTCCATTCATTTCAACTGTGTGGTGGAGTGTCATTTCAAAGGAAAAAATTGCTTAAATTTGTTGGCCAAAGTTAGGGACAGAATACACTTCTTTTATACTGGAGTTGAACCAATACCTCCATTGACATCCATCCAAGTTGAACATTTTTCGTGGATACTTTTTACATATCTTTGCATATTCTGCATACTAAAAGCTACTACTTTTACCATGAGCAAACACTGAAGCAGTGAATTAGCCTCATCGGCATTGACTTGGTATGTACTTTGTACCCTCAGCAAAGCCATTTCCCTTGGGTTCATTCATAAATACTTTTTCCCCCAAACAGCTTCAGGCTGAGTTTAAGATGGAGTTAGATACACGTAGGGGTGGGCGATCTTCCCAAAAAATCATATCACGATTTTTTTAACACACAATCGCGATCCACGATCCGAATTGCAATCCCAATTTTGAAATGTACTGTTGAGAATATCCAGACTCGAACAAGCCTAGGGACTTATCTATTTGCACCATTTAAAACACAATATTGCATTGAAGACAGTTTTCAAAATGGTAATTAAAGCCTGAGTTAAACTTCTCAGTAGATAAAAATTGTAGTGGTAAAATGTGAAAAAACTAAAAAGGGCGTAGTAAAATGTAAACGACACAAAAGTGCACTTTTCAAATTCTGACACTTTCACACTTGAACATTCTAAGAAAAAAACATTCAGACAATTTCACAGTTTCAACTTTAAGTTGTAATCAGCAGCCAAGAGATAACATAATAACCATAAAATAACAGACTTTTCAAGTACTCAGAACTCAAATAGAAAAAGTAGTTAAATGTAAACAACACAGAAGATTTGCCTTGCTTTATTTGTTCAGCAATCATTTGTCACCATTCGCTATACATATGGGGAATGGCGGATTTAGAAAAATATTTGCAACTTGGCAGATCATACCGTGCATCTAAAGTGTGCATCACTGTCTTAAATCCCACATTGTCCACACTTTTGAACGGCACCATATGCTTAGCTAGATAGAATATGACCGCCTCAGTCACCTCTTCCCATCGTTAGCTGCTTTTATCTTTTTATCGACTGCTCTAATGCGTCAGTCAATGATAACTGTTTATGTTTCGGGACCTCGTGAGATACAGATGAGTGGGGTTGTATCAGCATGTTCCTTCGGATGTTTCCTTTTAAGGTGGTTCAATAGATTTGTCATACAGCCAGGCGTCGCATAACGTCCACGATACGTTCTGTGAAATAGGACGTTATGTGATTTGGACGTTGTGCGAACACCATACTATATACGGTATATGGCATAGGCTACTATGTACTGTACCATTATACACCTGGCAGCGCAATCGCTTTATTTCCATGAGACATGAGATACACCTGTTGTGTGCGGGAAGCGTTGCCTTCACTAGCCTATGTCTGGTTACGCCCGCTACTTCCTGTTCTGTGATTGGGATTTTTAAAATTTATTATAGACTTATGGGACTATGGACATATATATGCGAATGGGCTTTGTCCGAATGGACGTTAAGCGGCGCATGACTGTATTACTTCCGGACCATTGCCCAACAAAGTTTACAGGTAACTTTGCTTTGAGAAATATCTGACTAGTAGGAGGACATAAAAGGTCACGATCTCTACGATGCGCTTGAAAAGTAGATCGTGGACGTCTTCAGGATCGATCACGATGTAAAATCGTCAGATCGCCCACCCCTACATACACGCCTCGCACAATGACACCGGGTTAAACCATGATTGTTTTTCAGTGAACAGCCCTCGGTGCCCTTTAAGCAGCCGAGGTGACTGGCACTCTGGTGGAGTTTGTGTTTGCACTGCAGCAATGGGAGCATGACGTTCTAAATGTCAGCTGCGCCTTTATTTATAAATGTTATTCACAAGTGCAAAAGCGGCTCTGTCCCTGTGAAAAAAAGAGTTTCCTCTTTTTTCTTGTGGTTATTGAAAACGCAGCACCATGTTACACTATGGCTACATCTGGAGGGTGTCAGTGTTGTATCGCCTTGCACTAACCCAATATGAAGTGATAAGACCTCACTGACTGAAATGCTCTCACTGGAGACATGCCGAGATGGTCCAGTGTCAAATTATTCAGTGCTTGTTTATGTAAAGAAAAGACTTTTTACAAGAAAGTCCAGTTTGAGATTTTAGCACTCTCTCTTTTATCTCATAACAGGCGATCAGTGAGTCCTGCCATGGAAACAAAGGCCTTAACAGAACGTTATGAATCACCTGTGCTAACTGGACAGTAACGGGCAGGTAAGGCAGGTAGAAATATCAGCTGAACTACAGCATTCAGCTCTTTGCCTGGGACTGTCTGTCTAACATACGCTGCCCACTACCAATCCAGCATCACTGCCCTGCTACAATTACCTGCTCAATACCAATCCAGTATCACTGCCCTGATATGATTACGTGCTCAATACCAATCCAGCATCACTGCTCTGGATATGATTACCTGCTCAATACCAATCCAGCATCACTGCCCTGATATGATTACCTGCTCAATACCAATCCAGTATCACTGCCCTGATATGATTACCTGCTCAATACCAATCCAGTATCACTGCTCTGGATATGATTACCTGCTCAATACCAATCCAGTATCACTGCCCTGATATGATTACCAATCCAGCATCACTCAATACCAATACCAGTATCACTGCCCTGATATGATTACCTGCTCAATACCAATCCAGTATCACTGCTCTGGATATGATTACCTGCTCAATACCAATCCAGTATCACTGCCCTGATATGATTACCTGCTCAATACCAATCCAGTATCACTGCTCTGGATATGATTACCTGCTCAATACCAATCCAGCATCACTGCTCTGGATGTGATTACCTGCTCAATACCAATCCAGCATCACTGCTCTGGATGTGATTACCTGCTCAATACCAATCCAGCATCACTGCTCTGGATGTGATCATCTGCTCACTACCAATCCAGCATCACTGCTCTGATATGATAATCTGCTCATAGCTGTGAATGTGACAGTTCTTAGTGAAGTGATGATTTGTGGATGAGCGCACTGGGGCAGGAGAAGGAGAAGATTTTTCCCATTGAAGATCTGCACAGAACCTCAAGATGGGTGAATAAACCAACACCACTCACTATTTAATCACACAGAAGCTTCATTCTCATCCCTAATTTACACCAAAAAGCAGCCTGGGGCCATACACCCATTTCATAGTGATTTACCTGAAAGATTTATAAACCAGTTATGCTTAATGATTTAACAAACAGTAGGACTAATGCTGACTGATGTTAAAAACACATCTTTAAGAACGCAGAAGGAACCACAACATTATCGCACCTGAGCAGAAGAGGGCGCCATGTGCAAGAGCATGGAGTGCCAACCTGTCTCTGACCCACAGGTCATGTGACCGATACGAGCCAAGCCCACGTGTTGCTAATCAAAGACGGACGGCAAACAATGCAAAACAGCGTGGAATTATTTCACAAAAACGGACAGCAACACCTTGAAATGGCAGTTAAGTGATACCGTGCTTAAATGCAGCAGCAGCGGCATGATCTGTTTGCACAGCCACTTGAAGAACAAACACCCAGCCGTCTCTTTAGAGGATGACTCAGAGAAGCCTTGCATCTTCTGTACAGAGCGTGACAGTATGCTGTGACGCCCAACGCTCAGGAAGAATGACGGAGAGGGTACGCAGCATGGTCACCGAGAGTGTGCTGCCTGTCAGCACAGTTGAGGGGAGGGGATTCATTGATCTCATGAATAACGGTGAACCCAAGCCCTACATCCCAGCAATGGACAAGGACCGCATGAAAAGCGCCTCCATAAAAAAAAAAAAAAAATCAAAGGACCTAAAAGCTAAACTGCAAAGTGCTGAGAGGGTAGCGCTCACACCCCACCACTGAACTGTAATAACTGCCCTAAGCTACGCTCCCGTCACATACTGAAAGGGAGTGGCGGATTCAATCAGCTGTACAGCTGAAGTGAAGTATGTCAGAATGACACCCAGCTGGAAACCTGGCTGCCAAACTGCCGCAGTGGAGCCACAGGGACCTTGAAGCCATGTGACGGCAGCCGCCATGTTGAGTGCACTGTCATGCGTGCAGGCTAATTTGTCAGGTTTCACCGGATGGGATTTGGTGCCTTGTTTTGCATGCACTTTGCAGGTGGCCGTGGTGGCGGTGGCAGTGGATGTAGCATGTTTGCGCATTGTGCTGTTGTGGCTGCTGGCTGACTTTGCAACCTATGCAACGCAGAAGACTGAGCTTCTACCACCCTGACACCGCCTCATCCAGGCCTGTATAAGTGGATGGGACTCAGTGGGTATGACACATTTGAAAGGCTTAATGAGCAGCAGTACACAGTCACAGCTGCACTCTCTGATCACTATGCCGTCAGACACCAGAACGCCAGAGTGACGAGACCAGCGCTGGCACATCACAGAAGAGACAGTACAGGTGCTGTCAGCGTTGAAAGTGCAACAGCGGCCCTGTCATCAGAGCGGTTTGCCGATTTCACACCTCTACCCCATTCAGCCTCCCGCAGACACGGCTGAAAAGCGATAAGACCAAGAGCAGAAGGGTTTCGGAATTCTGAGCAAAGGTTCGCGACTCTTTGGGGGGGGGGGTAGGATGCAGGCGGAAGCTGGTGATCTCATTATCAGACCTGCTCTGATCCCGTCAGCAGTGAGCCCTAACCACAAACACCTCCGATTTGGGAAACCTGTGAAAACTGCAGTGAGCATTAAACTGCTGTAAGTGGGGACCTGCAGATGTGCCCACGGTGACTGGTGAGTCTGATGTGACTGCTGGAAGGGTGTTGCATGTGGAGAGGAGGCCTCTAAAAAAAAAAAAAAAAAAAACCAACATGAACCGAGCACCCATCCTGCTGCTACTTGGGGGCAATTGCAGCCGAGATACTGACAGCGAGGTTTGTCCATCACCTCAAATATACCCACCGGGCTGGCAGAAGGTGAAGAGCGATCAGTTCCCAAGGTATAGCGGCGAGTGCATTTTCTCAGCCGCTGGCATTACCCTGGACAGCGTGCATACTTGTTTAACCGCTGAACATGTCCACGTGCTCTTATTCCTTAAAAACATTTAGCCTAGCTAGTCCAAAAGGCTAAAGAGAACAGGACCCATTTTGGCCTACTGTCAACAGTCTGTAAAGTAAAGATGCACCACAGCGACCAATACACTTAACTGGACCCACTGACCATTCACTACACCACTTGGGGTCTGCCCTTAGCTCCGGGATTGTACGGAAGCTTTGTATTGGGAAACACAGCAATCTCGAGCGAGGTTAAAGTTTCATCAGCTGGGCTCACTCTTACGAACAATGCAGATGTGAGTTGCCCCGGATAAATAAATCTAAATGTAAACGTACTGAAGATGCACTGTCTCAAATACCAGCTGTGCATCTGTGTTTAGCTGCGGAGGCTTTTGATTTGCGCTCACATCTGCATTATGTGGCATGTGACTTAATGGTATTGCCAGGGACAGGAGAGACAGAGCGCTGCAAAGCACAGTGGGAAAAACAGCTAAAAGTTGCATCTCCGTCGATGCTCAAACTGCCTCACCTGCTGGCTGCCCATGCAAGATGGACAAGGTTCACTTCTGCTGCTGACACAGTCGGACCAACACATGAGGAAGTGGTGTTGAGTAAGTGGTGCTGGGGCTGAGACAAACCCCCAGGGATGAGTGCAAAGACAAGCTTTTTCTACAACAGATCTGCTTCTCTCACAGCTCAAAGCCTCTTTGCGCAGAGGAACAGACGCCCTCCTCACGAGCTGAGCTCTGATCGTGTACCACAGGTGTACCGCATCTCACGTAGTGCCCAGGAGCACTGGCCCTTCTTCAGAAAAACGCAAAGCTTTATTAAAAACAAGGGGGTCAAACACTGAATTCTGAGAACAAACTCAGCTGACGACGACACGAGTTTTTCTGTTCTGTACCGCTATTGCTCGCTCTGCTGCATTGAGCAGAAGTCTCTGTTCATTTGGAGAGGGTGTTTTTTTTCACGTTTCTGAGGACCTCACACCTAGCAGCATGACCTCTCATGGAGTCCCGTTTGGGATACTGTAGCTAATCCAAACCCCTCCCGCCCTCAAAACAGTTCCTCCAAGAACGAAGACTTCCTGTGGCTGTGCCAGACTCTGAGGGAGACAGGAAGTGCAGATTCATATGCTGTGCGGGCTCCATAGACGCAGCCAGTGTCACTCAGAGACAGGAGGAAACAAACAAGATCCCAGGAATCATGAATTTCATTACAGACGAGGAGGGGAAAAACTCATGACTTCTGTTTCCAATACCGAGAACTGATCTGTGCATATGCTCGACACAGACAGCTGCTTTAAAAGCCAACAGATTTTCCAGGAGCTCAGTACAACTAAAGAAAAACAATATTTTTAGCAGTGTTTACCCAGCCACTCTAAACATTAGGTGACCTCCCCAAGTGTTTTTTTTTTTTTATTTACTATTTTTTCCTGCTTTTCTACCCAACCTCACAAGCACCAATTAACAACATGAAGCCAACCCCCCAACCACAGCAACAACTGCAGTCGAATGGGAGCACAGGGCTAGGCACATGCAATCCTGATACAAACGCACAGCACCTACTTTGCACACAAGTCCCACAATGCATCAGGAGCAGACACATCCCCCTGATGCTGAGTAACCTGCAGATGCCCAAGTGAGTCACAAGTAACCTTCACCTACCCCTCCCCATCCCCCTGTGGAACAAAGTCAGTTTTTCCTGCCGCTGTGAGCAACCGGTGATCTTGGCAAATGAAATGGCCAGTTTCAAACCCTGGTCATATGGCACAGCACTGAGACACTCAGAAGCCCAACCTAGATGTTTTTTATACTGTCTAGCTGGAAAATTGTCAAAAACACGACATAAATCCCATTATTTTATCAATACTTTTAACTTAATTTGCTAGTCAAAAAATTTTTTTTGAATACCTGACATGTAAACGTGTAACCGTACTCTATGGTGAGCCCCCCAAGTCCTGGATTTGGATCCAACTTTTCAATCTAATCTAAACAACAAGACTGACGACCTGTTGATCTAAAGTGTGAGTTTGGGCTTCACCTTAATTTATACATTTCTGGCCCTTTAAAACTATAAGAACTGCTTCTTCAATGCTTTATTACAGACGATATTGTCCCATGAAAAACAGTAGCCGAGCTATAGGCTCTGCAGGCTATATCTTCTCATCATAAAACAATTTCTGTGGAACAGGAACATAGTCATACTGCTGATAAAGCTTTGTATACATACTATCTTTGTAAATTTTCCAATAAAACTTCAGTAACTCACAGCACATTTATACAGTATTACAGTGAAAGTAATGTTCACTAATATTCATACATGAGTTGATAACCTTGAAAACAGACTAAATAATATTATTATTTTCCCCTGCAATCAATCTTCTTTGAGCACCCATACACCCTCACCTGGTCAGGCAGATGTTATATTCATAATATGAAAAATGTTCCCAAAAGCAACTTTTTAATTCCCCCTGGAAACCAATGCTCTAGTAAAAACCTCAATTGCCATCTTTCAACAACAAGATTTAACCTACTTTTTTCACCAACAGAGATCTCTCAAGGTGAAACTATAATGGCCCTTTCCTTAAGTCATTAGCAAACAAGGGACAAATTTGCAATGCTGTCCGGAAAGAAAGACTGCCTGGATCTCCTCTGCATTTTCCAACTTATGCAAAACAGCCCTCATGGTTTCACCTTTCCTGAAATATGCAAAGGCCGCATGTGTGCGTACAGGGCATGAGAGAGAGAGAGAGCAAGAAAGAGAGAGAGAGGGTGAATGATCACACACTAATGATGACCAATGAGAGGAGACGGGAGATGACAAAACCCTTCCATCCAAGATATACAGTGCTCAATCTTTTACAAAAGCTGGCGGCTACGAAGGGTGTGGGCAGGAGGGAGGCATTTTAGCTCAAGCTGAACCTCTCTAGAGAAATTCTGCCTCTCAGTCCCCTCTCAGGAATCAGCGGCAGCTTGCCCCCTCAGGAGCCAGACAGAAATGGCTGGGGTGACCTGTACACTTTAGCTGACAGTTTCACCAGGGACAACTGTGACCGAACTGTCAAAACTTCTGGGCAACTTCTGTGCGCAGAGCTGCGCTAAGGGGCATGATTTGAATCTGATTCATACGAAAGTTTGACTCCAGAAAAAGTACATGCTGAAGGCACTTTGAGGAAGGGAGGAATGAGCCGGCCACCTCAACACTCACATCTGACAGAACAACAAATGACCCTCTCTGCCAAAATCGATACGGAATTCTTTCAAAAACATTTTAGATTCAACCAAATGGTCAAACATCTGATTCATCTTCTGGTCTTACAACTTACAAAAGAGACTGTGATTGGGCTTGAAGGTAAGCTTATAGACAGTGCAGGGTCTGTAACAGTCTGAATGCAGAGCCTAAACTACTGAACATGTCTCCCTGAGCAACGAGGTGCATGCATGATTCACAGAGAGAAAAAATATCCCTCTAATGACACTACAGGTTTCACAGAGTAAGTGATGACTGACTCTTCAGGGAGAGACAGCCAGTACTGACTCTGAAGACTAAACATATACAAATGAAATCCATGGTATAACATTAGCCGCTCGGCAGCACATTGTGAATATATTTTTCTTCTGTAATACGGTCTCTTGTTTCAAGGCGAGCCCATGTTGAGTATGAACACAACCCCACCATGCACATGGGGCACGGAGCACGTCGAAGCGCACGAGAAAGCATTTCAGATGGCGAAAATTGCCTCTGACCCAGAAGCAATGACCCCAGATTAGTTTCTGCTTCTTCACATGCTGGCTGGGTGAGGATAAGGGCTGCGTAAGGTGTCCCTGATTCAGCTGCTTTCTGAAAGTAGCTGCAATGCTTTGGAAGAGCAAAAGAACCAAAAAAAGTGTGGGCTTGTTTTGTATTTCACTTGAATCAAAAGCTCAGAGAACTCTATTCATTGCCTCTACAGCACTGACACATATAAAAAAGTATCACCACAGACATTCTATATATTATGAGATATTCTTCTCTGTATGCCTCACATCACTAAGAGCTGTTTCCTGCAGTTGCTGAAGCTCTGAAATTCCTGCTTGTTATGAAAATGCTTGAAGGGGCTAGTGGCATGGTCTAAAACAGCATGCATAGCTAGCATAACAATGGAGACAGCAATCAGAACCTCCTAGACAAGAGAATACAGAAAAAGAGAATACCGCAGCCGCCCACAGCAACCAAATATTTGGACATAAAATAGAGTACCTGTGGTATCAGTCTCACCCTATTCCATGCTTTTCCAACCTGTCACTTAGACAGACAGGGGCGAAATCAGCTAGAGCTGTGAGTCAAGGGAGGCCTGTTCCATTTGCAAATCCACCACCTGCGATCACCTGAGAACCCGCACTGTATGCAGGGGTGGAGCTGAGCACCACAGGCTGTTCAGCACTGGTGCATTCAGTGATTGCTGTTACAGCACATTTGGCTCGTTTCATATTGTCACCTTCACTAATACATATGTCTATGATGGTATGTGGATCACTCCACTAGGTCATACAATAACACTGTTCAGACTGTGCTTTGAATGGTCTTTAGACTGCCAGCAGTATAGTAGCACAGTTATTTCTTATGCACAAAGCAATGTACCTTGTAATTCATTCTGGATAACACTGTCTACTAAATGGCTGAATGTAAAAGCAGATCTTGGGAAAGCACAGCTGTAAGGTGAAGATACTGCATGACATGCAACTTCACAACTACGTCAGACTTCAGCACATGAATGGGGAGTCAGTAAAACACTAACAAATGGCCGACGCAGTATGTATGGCATCTTTGCAGGGCGCAAAGTTTCCACAACAGCAGAACAGACACCCTACACAAGTGCAAGGCAACCATTCCCTGAATAAACCACTTTTTTTAACTACAGCTAGTACTTCAAATGTTCCATGCAAAGCACCTGGCATCCGAGTGACAGCGATTGGGTTGAGCACCTTTATCTTGTGCTAGCGTTCACTCCCCATGTAACAGACAGGAGTCAGAACTTGGTCACCCCCCACCACCTTGCTGTAGCTGAAGACAGAAGCTGACAGGAAGTGACATATTTCACAGTCACAGTATGTGAGTAGAAGGCCTGAAAAAGGCAAGTTTCCACAACCCCTCAGGGCCAGGGCATATCACACCAGGGCAATATGTAGCATGCTACAAATGGTAGATACGCTCTGGCAATCAGACACTACAGTTCTACAACCACCTTCAATATGCACGGAAGACAACTGCAAATTAGTCTTTCACTTTGCTGGTACAACACCCGTCAGTATTGGCACATCAGTAATTTTGTTTTCTAACATTTTACTTTCACAGATTGTGGCTTTCAACAAGGATTTCAAATTGAGTTTGAAATTATGGCTTTTACTGTTATAATCTTACCAAGTCTGCATGCTTTTTTCTTCCAAGGATCTTTAGGTGGCAAAGCTCCTACCTAACTAGATACAAGCGTATTTGACCAGTTCGCATAAACGTCTGCTATAGTCCCCAGTTCATCCACGTATATCACCTTCAATTAGCTCAATGGCCTGGAATAAACACAGCTCTTACGCACACCTGTTCCTCTTGCATCAGTCACCTTAGATGTTGTTCAAGGCTTTAGTGTCAATAACCGTCTTTATTTCTGTGCTTTGTCATCAATACTGACACTTGGTTTGCTCAAGATCTATCGGCTTGTCAAGATAACTCCATGCTGCCCAACTCCGGCCTCTTTTCCGGTGACTAAGTCAGCGAGCTAGCTACTCATTCATTCGAGTACAAAGATCACTGGCACTCACGGCGAACGGGGAACATAACAAGCAATACCAGTAAAACTCTCAAGGGTGAGCAAGTTGCGTGGAGTTCTGTGATGATCGTGTAACACGCTGTCATGTCATGTCATGTCGTGTTCGGTGTGTGCATTCTGAAACCTCGATCTCACGCACACAGACAGCTAGCCACAGAGGAACATAAACAAGAGAGCGTCAACAAGATCAACAGCGTCTTATCTGGCGGGTCACCACAGCCCTAAGCGACCAAAACCGAGCCAGAGAAATCTGTCACTAACTGCGTGACCACCACGCCGCAAGTCACGTCCAGAGCGGTCAAACGCAGCCGAGCCACGGTCACGCAAGCGAACGGGCTCACCAGCATTTTTATGTAGAACTTGCGGGTTTCCGTGGTCAATGGGAGGGTTTAAGTCCACAGAAGCAGGTGAACTAAGGCCCTTTCACTGCCAGTAGTGCATACCACAACATTTCCACAAGGGACGCACAACTAAACTAAGGGTGGCTGGCTGGGCTAGTTAGCCACCTATGAGCTGCGTCAGTCACAACGAAGCAAAACTAGACAACACTGTTTCTTGGCTTTAAACTCAGTTTTTTGCAGTAGTTTACCCCGGGCTTGAAGGATGTCGGGTCCCGTTTACCTTTCTGACGCCTTTGTAGATATAAAAGTATAGCTCCCGGCCCACATTGAAACAGATTCTGTCGCCGTTGCCGGACTGGTCGTTGACGTTGACGAAGGAGACTTTGACCGGGTTGGAGCCCTGGGAGTTGAAAGGCACCCTGTTGGGGCGGCTGTATTCGGAGTGAGTGAGGAGTTTATAGACGCCTTCCCGAGTGGTGAACTGAGTTTTAATTTCGTTCATCTCCTTCCCTCCTCCCTCCGCCGCCATCTTGGAAATTAGCAGTCATCCTGCCCCGAGCCCGGATCTTACGCACAGCGCATGCGCGTTCCTGCTGGAGGAGCCGACGCGGTCGTTTCCACCGTCAGCTGATTCTGGAAGTCACATGCGGTTTCCGTAGCATTCGAGGCTACGCTTCTATGGGTAGTCTGGCTTGTTTGAGTAGTTCAGTCCACGGCATGTATGAATACAAATACTCCAACTTTATTTGATTTCAGATATGACTGCAAAGTGATCGTACAGCTCAATCGGCTACCGTACCACTGTCGTCCTTAGTGTAGCCATTAGCTGTCTAATGTAACTTTCAAAAAGCATCAGTTGCAATCCTGTCTCGTTAGTTAGGATGTTGAGACTCCATACAAACGGTAAAATTTAGAGCAATATAGATTGACAACAGTCCCTTCCACATTCTTATCTACTTAAAATATAGACTGTGTTAGTCTAGATATTGATGCATTCAATGTGGTTGGCTATGTATCTAGTTATTAAATGTTTACATGTTCAGTAAAAACTGATGTTCATGTGTCAAACAAGACTGTCGTTTATCGACCGCGTCAAGTTAGAGCAGGTGCAGCCCAGAAATGTTGAAACACTAGTCTAATCGTCCGTGTCCACACTAACATCTAATAATTTTGTTGACTCTGTATGGTTTTTCGCTTGTGTTGTATCGTACCTCACTTGTAAGTCGCTTTTCGTGTGGATGTAAATGTAACATCCACACGAAATAAAGAAAACGGTTTTTGTGTTGACGACTAAAGACCGTAGTCAATGAAAAAAGCGATGTTAAAGTGGTCACAAAACAAAACGTTTTTTCCACAGTTTATCCACAGTTTATCCATATTTATCCACAGGGTTTTTATTTCTCATTATTTTCCTACTAAAGACGGTGCTTATCTTTGCTCAGTGAAAGCGCGTTGCTAAGACCTGTCTGCACCTGGTATAGGAGGCTACACTAAGCGGACGCAGCCTTAGCTAGAGTGTCAGATAGTTCCAAATGATCGCTTATGTCACTAATTATTTAAAAGCTTAAGTGTCAGTAACTGTACTTCTAAATCACTGCAGTTCTCTGCATCAATTTAGTAACAACTAACTAGTGTAATTTAAGGGACCCGAAGAAACAAATCTGCCGCTGTCCGTGCGTTATTTCATGAACAATAGCTCCACTTCATGGACTGCTGAGGTATTGCATAATACAGTTTACACTTGTCCAGTAATTTCCAGCCTTTTCTGTTACGTATTCCTTGACCACTTTTCGTATCGCATTGCGTACCAACGCAGGAGAAGCAACAATACACAGTTTGCACAAAGTGCAATCAACAATAGAAATAGAAACAACATAAATATCTCAAAGGTGTTTTTCTTGGTGGTCCGATGGGTTTATGGTTGGTATATCATTGATATTTAACCATAACGCTATTATCAATATTATCTTTAAAACCTTAAAAACATACACGATTAAATAATTCTGTTAAGTACTGAGTAAAATCCGCCATAATAAAATGTATCCCGAAAAATGCCTGGTCTCCATGGCCTAGTCCTGGACGCTGTAGGCTATAAACCTATTTTCAAGGCTTAGTTGCACGCATTGCGAGCTTTATTCGCAATCTGCAATTCGCATTTTACTGCTGTTAAGAGAAAATTAATTTTAATGCCTGAAAGAGGGGTTTGCGCCAACAGCTTAAATACGACACAGTGATTAAGTTTTGCAAACAGGAAACGTTTCATTCCGAACACTTGTCACGATGGCAGCCGCATGCAGGGCAACACGCTGCTGGTGGCTGTCAAATGAAATACCAATCTTCTGGTGTATTAACATTGCGAAACGGATGCGTTTTCAGTGAGAAATGTAGTGAGTGCAAATAAACAATTGTTTTCACTGACTAAATAGTTCAAAGTTGTCATTGTCCTCATGTCTATCACCTGTGTCAAGAGCGAAACTCGCTGTCAAGAGACTTCCAAATTTCTAGGAGAGCACACACTTCCAGCACACTCTGGAAACGGATGGAGAGCATGCCGTAGAGGTCAGCTGTGTAAGCCGATTTTCTTTCTAGAAGCAGTGTCCTCTCGTGGTCACAGAGAGTACGACAAGCGTGGGAGAAATTTCGCGTGCTTCCAGCACATTCTCACCTCAAACAGTTCACTTCAAGCCTTCCAAGGAAAACACTGAGTCCTGTTCTTTTTAGACGACTTTAGCATGACTCCAGGATAGCATTACACTATAAGTGTAAATGAAACTTTTACACATAATAAAGTGTGAAAGAAAATTGTCTGACATGAGATTGACAAATACTTCTCATGTCACATTTTTTCTGTGTTCTCTGTAGTGCTGATTTGATGATCATTCAAGCATTTGGATCATTTTCTAGTGAGGGCTGTATGTGTCATGTAGAAAACTTCATGATGAGTGAGAATTTATCATAAATAAATAAATCATGGCCATCGGTTTAAGCATCCACCACTGCACTGCAATGTTTCATGCCATGAATTTGGCATTAACTACTAAAATTATTGATAGATAAGATATGACTGTGATTGGAAATTGGCATAAGCTACTAAAAATAAAAATTAGGCAATATATAATCATCAATGATCCAGCTTAACTTATGAGAAGTCTCACTGGAAGTCTCACAAGTTAACTTGTGGTAGGACTTGAATGGTGTTATGCTCACACTCACTGGTCAGGGAGTGTTGTTAACCTGGTCTGATACTATTGCTCATTTAACTTGGATGGATACACTTATGTTATATTGTACTGGAAGTTGCTCTGGATAAGAGCATCTGCTAAATGTGTGTAATGTAATGTATCAGAAAATAACCATTTTGCATATGTTTCTTGAACCATAAGCAATATACTGTGATTGCAGCACAGATGGGCTGTAGAAAATTGAATCAGACAGAGGTGTGGATTTAAATAGTACCACAACTGTACAGTATGCGTCTGCTCTACCCAGGGACAGTGTAAGGGAAGGCCTGCGGATGTTATCTTTGAGGGGTCTGTCACACCTCGAATATGTTTCGGAAAGGTCCCAGGACCAGGTGGTGGTGAATGTCCATGCACAGCTGTGACATCATCACGGCGGTGACGACCAGGACAGGACGGGGGAGGGTGAGGTCCGGCGGTGATTGGCAGGCCCGCCTGTGACACCTCCCTAAAAGGAGTGCCCCTGGCAGCTGCGCATGCACACCCCTACCCCCTGCCATCTCTCTGTGGGCCTCCCCCCCTCTGTAGGGGGCATGCCTTCTGGAACTTTCTCAGAGAGGTCTTTGAGAAAGCCAGCCCCTGGTTATAAAAGCCGCCATTGGGCCGCAGGACCCTCAGAATACTCGAAGAACCTTCACCTGAACCAGGAGAGGTACCGCAAAAGAGCGAGCAAGCAACCCTCAGCACATTGAAACTCATTCTGAAACTTTCAGCAAGGTGAGTGCAATGCTGAACGGGAGCCAAATATGGCGTACTCACTCATTTGGATGCTAGAGGCTAAATAGACAAATAAATTAAGTGAAATGTTTGAATTTGCGGGCATTGGGGCTTCTGCTTCTTTTGACCTACTTGTCATTCACAGTCCACAAATTTGTTAGTGAGAGGAGTTTTACTGGGAGTTTCACAGGTCAGAATGGCTCAGTTCTGCTCTAGGCTGAAGCCAGCATGAGGACTGGCGGAGAGATTTTGGGTTAAATGCAATTTGACTTGTGATCTGATCTATGTCTTACTGTGAGTGGTTTAGTGGGCAATTGTTTGCATGGTTCTCTGCATGCAAGAGGAGCAGGCAACTGACTGTGGATTCTACTACAGAGTGGTGGAGAGGAAAAGATGGCAGATATAGCACATTGCTGTCTCACCAGGGTAGGCAGAACAGTTTAAACAGATTTTACAGTGTCATTCAAGTTAGTGAAAGTGATGATCAAACTAATATTCAGGATAGTATAAACCAACTGCAATTAAAACAAAAAATAAAAATATTATTGTGGAAAAAGATAGTTGGATTTGCTTGTAATACAACATATAATGCCAGTTTTATTTACTATATTGTTCTATTTTGTATTTCAGTACTTTATTTATGTAGCCCTATGATATTTCTCACCATCAAAAGCAATGAATGAGTCACCTTTTTAAAATTAGCTGTGCCTCTTAAAGAACAGGTAGGAGGCGCACTATCTCCAGTGGATAAAATAATGGAATCTTTTAAAATTCTTTAATGTGGGAAAGGGCCGCGCTGAATCATAACATAAAAAAGCAGGCCAGAAACTCCAGAGGAATAGCCCACTGGAAAGCATGTGGTAGTGGTAGTGGTCACGGTGGTGTGGTGGGGTGGGGGCAGGGGTGTGTGTGTGAAGGGGGGGGGTTATATGACATTGGTGCAGCTGTTGGGGCTTGAAGCAGGAGGTTGAAACTAACACCCCACCCACCCCCATCCCCCAAAGAATAGGCTTTGATTGACAGCTATGACATTTGCAGTTGCTATGTGTAGTTCATTTTTTATCACTTGCTCAGTTAGTTACCATGAGGCTCCCATTGGTGATGATTACCAGAGCCTCTGTAAAACGTTAACAGAAGTAGACACAATTTCATGTATCAACACATGATAAAAAGCTATTTATCATCTCACTATCTATGCAGTAGACTTTTAGGAAGCAGCTTAATTACTTTTTAGTACCTTTAGTACCTTTTAAGTACTGTTAAAATTGAAATTCTGTTTTGAAAATCAGATCTTCACCATTATAAAAAGCATTGTTGTTCTGTCTCTTGGTTTTATAAATGTATAATTCAGAAAACTGTAGGCTATGTAATTCGACCTGGAGAAGAAAACGTCTCCTGAGTGACTTTAGAATGGCAGTAAATGTCATCCACACGTCTCTTGACCGTTGAATGGTTGAGCAGATCAGTGGCGTGCTGCTGGAGTGGGAAGTATTACCTTCACTGAGAAATTGTTGGGTGTCAAATCGCTGAATATGCATCCAGGTGCAGGTGAATAGAAACAGACAACGGGGAAGAGGTATTAGCCAGTAGCTACGTGGAGGTAACGCGGCTGCCACCTGTCATTTCAGATGCCAGAGAACGCCAGCATGCACGCAGAGGAGGAGGTGGAGACCTTTGCCTTCCAGGCGGAGATCGCCCAGCTGATGTCCCTGATCATCAACACCTTCTACTCCAACAAAGAGATCTTCCTCAGGGAGCTCATCTCCAACTCCTCAGATGTGAGTTTGCCTCAGTGTGAACTCAGCTATTTTAATAATCAATCACATTATTACAACAATGACACTGTGTACTTATTTCCAAAAACTTTTGGATTGGCTGCAATGGGTTATAGTTTATAATAGGGATGTGCCTTTGATTTTTTATGTTTGGATAGTCTATGGCACTCAAAATTATTAAAAAATTTAAAATTATTTTAAAATTTTTGAATGATCATATGCACTTTATGAAAGTTCCCTTGTGTATACAAAGTATTTAGTCTCTATTTAAACCATTAAATTGTCATTCATTGAGTCCTCTTTTATTTTATGGAAGTTCTCTTTCAGGCATGAATATTGATAATAAAAATATACCTTCAGATTTTTTTTTGTTAATTTACAAGCATTCAAATACTGATCTAAGTAATTAGTGATCTTGTGGTTTCCTTCCAAGTTTACAGTATCATGTACAATTGTCCTCCATTCCCTCAGGCTCTGGACAAGATCAGATATGAGAGCTTGACTGACCCCAGTAAACTGGAGTCCTGCAAGCAGCTGAAGATTGACATTATTCCTGACCAACTAAACCGCACCCTGACCCTCATTGACACCGGCATCGGGATGACCAAGGCCGACCTGATCAACAACCTGGGCACCATTGCCAAGTCAGGCACCAAGGCCTTCATGGAGGCCCTGCAGGCTGGGGCTGATATCTCCATGATTGGCCAGTTTGGCGTGGGCTTCTACTCTGCCTACCTGGTGGCCGAGAAGGTGACTGTCATCACCAAGCACAATGACGACGAGCAGTACATGTGGGAGTCTGCTGCTGGGGGCTCCTTCACTGTCAAACCAGACAATGGTGAGCAAATTAAAATACCGCTGATATAATACATGGAGAAGTCTAATGGTGGACAAAGTATGCATTAATGGATAAGAAGGGTTCTTCCTCATACACACTTCATACAAGCATGACTAATAACAAGATATTACCATAAGACACTGTACATGTAAAAGGTTTCATTTTTTAAAACATCTGAATAATAATCATGATTATTAATCATCTGGGTGTATATTTATTAGTTCTGCAGTCAGGCTTAGCTGTTAACTGTTTGTGCTGTGCCATTTGCAGGCGAGCCCCTTGGCCGTGGTACAAAAGTCATCCTGCATCTCAAGGAAGATCAGTCAGAGTACGTAGAAGAGAAGCGCATCAAAGAAATTGTGAAGAAGCACTCCCAGTTCATTGGCTACCCCATCACCCTCTTTGTAAGTACTTGGAGATCATTCCCATGGAAGGGCTGATGAGTTGAAAGCTTGTGAGTAGATCTTAAACCTCAGTGGAATTGTGTTATCAAACTATTCCCTCTCTGTCTGTTCCAAGGTGGAGAAGCAGCGAGAGAAGGAGGTAGATTTGGACGAGGGTGAAAAGGAAGAGGAGGTGGACAAGGACACAGCAGCTGCAGACAAGGACAAGCCCAAGATTGAGGACGTGGGCTCAGATGAGGACGAGGACACAAAAGAGGGGAAGAACAAGAGGAAGAAGAAGGTCAAGGAAAAGTACATTGATGCCCAGGAGCTGAACAAGACCAAGCCCATCTGGACCCGAAACCCTGATGACATCACCAACGAGGAGTATGGCGAGTTCTACAAGAGCCTGACCAATGACTGGGAGGACCACCTGGCTGTGAAGGTAATAGTTCCTCCAATTTGTAACATATCAGCCAGAGTCTCATTTCAGTTATATGTGACAATTTAGTCCCATTAGTGGGCACGTGAAAATGTATAATATTTACAGCAGCTATGGGTGGACTGTGAAAGGCTAATAGCTAGCAAGGCTTACAACTACTTCTGACATCACAATACTTCTGTCACCTGCAGCACTTCTCAGTGGAGGGCCAGCTGGAGTTCCGCGCCCTGCTCTTCGTCCCCAGGAGGGCTGCTTTCGACCTGTTTGAAAGCAAGAAGAAGCGGAACAACATCAAGCTGTACGTGCGCAGAGTCTTCATCATGGACAACTGTGAGGAGCTTATGCCTGAATATCTGAGTGAGTAATTTAGCCCTCTTTCTTCTACAGCATCTCCTGTTACTGTAGCACTACTGGCTAACATCCAACTGGCATTCCATCTCTTTGGTCAGACTTCATCAAGGGTGTGGTGGACTCTGAGGACCTCCCCCTGAACATTTCTAGAGAGATGCTGCAGCAGAGCAAGATCCTGAAGGTGATCCGCAAGAACCTGGTGAAGAAGTGCCTGGAGCTCTTCACCGAGCTGTCTGAGGACAAGGAAAATTACAAGAAGTACTACGAGCAGTTCTCCAAGAACATCAAGGTAAATATTTATTCGTGTATTTCTGTATGAATACACAAGAATGCCTTGAATGTTTTCATGACATTGACATGTATGAATTATTTTATTTTTGCCTTTAGCTGGGCATCCACGAGGACTCTCAGAACCGTAAAAAGCTGTCTGAGCTGCTACGTTACTACACCTCCACCTCTTCAGATGAAATGGTATCACTGAAGGATTATGTGTCCCGCATGAAAGAGAACCAGAAGCACATCTACTACATCACAGGTGGGTGATCTTGAAATTAGTCATCCTTCTTAATAAAGCACAATATGTCTCAGTAATCATAACTGGAGGAAAATAACTTGTACAAATGACACTACATTACATGCATTCACATTCAAACTAAGGCTGTGTTTTCTTCCATAACAGGGGAGACAAAGGAGCAGGTGGCCAACTCAGCTTTTGTGGAGCGCCTGCGCAAGGCTGGCCTGGAGGTGATCTACATGATCGAGCCCATCGATGAGTACTGTGTCCAGCAGCTGAAGGAGTTTGATGGGAAGAACTTGGTGTCAGTGACCAAAGAGGGCCTGGAGCTGCCAGAGGATGAGGAGGAGAAGAAGAAGCAGGAGGAGCTCAAGACTAAATTTGAGAACCTCTGCAAGATCATGAAGGACATCCTGGATAAGAAGATTGAGAAGGTATAGCACAAATGTTTCCAGGCTTAATATGGGACATAAAGGTGATAGCTGTGTGCAATTTTAAATCTCGATCTGGGACTCCCTCAGAAGGCTCCCAAACCAAAGATCACCTGCAATGACTCATTTACGATGGCTGTAGTTGTTGCTATTTGCATCCACACAAAAATCCCATAGCTGAAGCAACTTTGGGTGGGTCCACAAGTGCTAAATGGATCTCCATCCTGTTAGGTTAGAAATTACCCAGCAACATGACAGACATCAAACCAACCTAGGCAATCGTGTATCAGGGAGAAAGTCATGTGGCAACAGAGGGAATTTTAAGGAAAACCCCATTGGCTATAATGGAACTTGATTTTTGTGGAAGGAGCTTGGTCGATGAATTTGTATTCTCTCTTTCCTTACTGCTGCCAGGTCACAGTTTCCAACCGCCTGGTGTCCTCCCCCTGCTGCATTGTCACCAGCACCTATGGCTGGACCGCCAACATGGAGAGGATCATGAAATCTCAGGCCCTCAGAGACAACTCCACCATGGGCTACATGACTGCCAAGAAGCACCTGGAGATCAACCCACAGCACCCAATCGTTGAGACGCTTAGAGTTAAGGCAGAAGCTGACAAGAACGACAAGGCAGTGAAGGACCTGGTCATCCTGCTCTTCGAGACCGCCCTGCTGTCCTCTGGCTTCACACTGGAGGACCCCCAGACACACGCTAACCGCATCTACAGGATGATCAAGCTTGGTCTAGGTGAGTCTCCCCAGCTACATTATTGTGTTATGTATTAATATAAGTTACCACAATTATTGTAAAACACATTTCACACAAATGTTTTCTCTTCTCATTGTGATCATTAGTTGTTCCTCATTCCTCATGTGAAGCATTCCATTTAATACAGGGATTCAGTCCAGTATATTAATTTTAATAGTAATATTAAATATGTAATATGTCACTGGTAATATTAAATATGTAATATGTCACTGGTAATTTATTTGGATATTTCACAAAACAGTAGATTGGTCATAATTTTCAAATGTTTTTTTCCCTTTTGTCCTGTGTAGGAATCGATGATGATGATGCAATGGTGGAGGATATCATTCCACCTTGCGATGAGGACATGCCCGTTTTGGAGGGTGATGATGACACATCACGGATGGAGGAAGTTGACTGAAAACACTCAGAAAGTAAATTTTTTACTTTTTAGTTTGAAACTTTTTTCTCGAACATTCTTTTTTATTTATTTAATTTACTGTCAATCCCAAAGGACTAAAACATAAAGTGTCTACATGATAAATTATTGTTATTGTGAGCTATTACTACTCTGTTTAGATTTAATGGGTTAGTTTGTATTTTACCCTTACACAATTTTGAGACACATGCTAAGATGCAATACATGTCTAAGAAAGCAGTAACTGACTAATATGGAATTGACCTACTTGACTTGTCAACATTTTTTAAATTGTGAAGCATTTTTCTATGTAAATGTGTCATAAGTATTTATAATAAAAGTAATTTTAAAATGAAACATTTGTTTTCATTAACTGGTTCCAATTTTAATTTAAAATGAACACTTTTATTTTTTCTGTTGATCTGATCTGAATCAGATTTAGCAAGCGAAACATGACGAAAGAAACACCCACACAAAATAAAAGGGAGATAGGAAATGCGCTTTACCCGGTCTCTGCTTAAAGATGCACTAGTGTACCTAAACAGAATGTTCAAGAATGTTCAAGAACCGACATCACGAACTCGTTATTTGAATAATCAAGCTTCTTTAGCCTTCCTTTATTGTCTCCCGCCGTACAATATTCAAACCGAAACGCTTTGAATTAATCAAAACTATGTATCTGATGAGACTGAAGCAGTGATCATTTCCCCATTGAATAACACATGTAAACACGAATATAAACTGTGTGATGATGAGTACCCAGTTTCGGTCCTGCATGTTCAGATGCATTGCAGATCTTGTACATGATAAAGGTACATCATCACTTTCTTTTCCACCTGGTCTTCGCTTTCGATTTACTCGAAGGTTCCTCGTGCGCTGAGAAAACCTTGTCAGATCGCAAGGGTTGACGTCTTTCAGGTGGGATCTGAGTCGTTCCCACCGCGCCTCCGACCCCGCCTTCCCCCATCGGTTCTGAATGCCGGGGGCGTGCACCGACAAGCGGCACGACCGGCGGAGCGCCGTGATTGGCCTTCCGTGGCGCCTCGTCGGTCACAGAGGAGGGAACAGCTAAGAAGCTTCGAGACGTTTCTGGAAGCCGAGAGATGCTTCTCCACCTCGCGCTTCTCGAACCATCGTTAGCTGTATAAAAACAACCGCGAGACGCTGCTTCCCTAGATTCAACGGAAAGCGCAGGGAAACATAGCAACGGGCAAGGGAGAATACAGCATCGCAATTAGCTGCAATCCGAAGCCACTAAATAACACCCACAACATTAGACATATTTCTCGCAGGCTTCAAAGAGGGGAGACAAGGTAAGCACAGAAACTGAAATGCACGAAATTCATCACCATCTTGCCAATTACTGTCAACATTGCGCTTGCATTTTGATTATACAACGAACAGTCCGCTGATGTGGTAGCTAGCTAGCTGTGCACTGTCGACTAACAATAGGCGTTTAACATATTTTTAAATAGAATTAAAGTAACTTTAATTTCGTTTAAAAATAGCGAAGTTAACTAGCTGTCAAGTCCAGTAACACTGGTGGAAGCTTACGTTACCGCAGTGTTTTCTGGGCATAGCTAACATTATTTGATAAGGAACAATTACCATAGCTGGCTAACGTTAACCATGACACCACCCTTGACACTACAGGGACACCACTAATGTTTCTTTACATAAATTTTCAAATGCGACATAACCTTACACGGTAAAGAACCTATTAAGAATCTGCTCTGTAAGGTCTTAGTTACCTGTAGCCAGGTAGCCCGGCTATTTTTCATATTTTTAGCAGTGTTATTACTGTAACGCTAACGTGTAAAATACGGTGGGGTAGTGGAGAAATTCGCTCATTAGCTATCGTTAGCTTTCTATCTGGAAAGCGAGGTCTCCATTATCCGCGGTCATTCGCTTAATCCTGATTAGGTAGCTGATGGCAGTTTGTTCTTTCGAAGCACTGCAAAACCTTTCATGTACCCTTTTAATTTACTGATCATATAGATTCAACATTACGATACCTATTTAATCTGGATAACCTAATCCTTGTTTTTATGAATCTATTGAGTACAGACACTACAACGGCACGATGGTAATATTGGCTAAGTGGTTGCCAGTAGCAGGAGATTATTGGCTAACATTGGTAGTTTCTAGAAGCTTGCTGTGCTCTGTCTGTGCCGGCAGGTGGCGCAACAGTGTCGCAGGAGCTCGAAAGCACGTGGCCGCTCAAAGAGGTTTAGGATAACCGGATTTCTAGAAAAATCCATGCACCTGGATACCATTCAAGCACGAAACGAACAGTTCCGACCAAGTTACAAACATCTTTGTCAGAGATTTGTTATGCTATAAGGATACTACATACAGTTTTAAAAGTGTGACAATAGTGGACCCTCACATGCATGCTTTTACAGATATATATAAGCGTCAAAAACAAATTGCCAAACTGTTTGCCATTATACTCACACTGTTTAGTAGATGGCTGCAAGTGCACATCGTCAATCACTGAATCTGCATCCAATGGAAATGCCCACGTGCAGATACTGGCACTGAATCAATATGTGCATTGACGGTAAATTGTATGAAACTGACGTTTATGTGACTTTATTGTACAGTTATCAGCAACAAAACATACCAGCGTTTTTATTTTAATGACTGTAGTCATAATAAATGTAAAACTGATATCATAGTTGTCCTTCTAAGACTTAAATCCAAGGTCTAATCCTCATGCAATGGCCTTTAGAGGGATTACAGGTGAACAGTCTTATGCAAACCAGTATATCTAAACATATAGGCCTACTGAAAAAGATTGCTTTGAGATTGGTAGTAAACACCTTCACTCTTGTACACGATGATCAAGTATACACACAAGTTTTAAGTAGCAAGCTCTATTTGAAGTTTTGCTTAGCCTGAGGAGAAAAGCTTTCACAAGCTTTGTTTCTGGAGATGTTTTTTGGCTTCCACATGCTACTGTTGTGGTTGTTCCTATATATCAGGAACCGGGACGGTCATGCTTTTTATCACACTGGCATGTAGCAATGTCACAGTTGCTCAGCGACAGACATGTTCCACACATTTTTGAGTTCACTTTGGTTTATTCAGAAGTGCTCTAAGTGGAACAAGCAAAGCTTTTTGAAAGGCAGTGATTTATCTAACGTCAGATTCCTCAGACAGAATTAGTCATGTGGTTTTAGTGGTTCGCACGATTTGTTATCTGGAGAGTTCAGCTCCTCGAAGCCGCTGCTCCCGTAAATGTGTAAACTGTCTTTTGGACTGTTATGCACTGATAATACAGCTGGTTTATATGAGTTGTCTTGTGCAAAGGGAGAGATTGGAGGCAGGCTGTGTTAGTGTGTAGTATAATAACACAACGTTAGAATTGATGGGAGTTTCATGATCACATTCAGTTACATAATTGCTCTCAGGAGCACAGAACGGTGCAGAGCTGTGATGGGAAACCCAGCGAAGCTCACAGGATTCTGCATTAGTTCTGGGAAAGTGCCGGAAAAATGGCTGTTTGTGCCGTCTGTCACAGACAGCATGCTCAGCAGGCTCTAGTGATGGGGAAAGTTGGACTTCATGAACCCAAAATGGGTGGAGATTCACCGAATTCATACTACCACAGTATGGGCACACTGCATCTAAAAACAATTTGAGGAAAGCACAATACAGTCACAAGAATGGTTCAGAGAAGTCAGTGGTAGCAACACCCATTGTAGGGTGTATCCCAAACTGCATGCTTGTTCTTCAAGCCTGAGATCACAAGGCCTTCTTATTGTGAAGTCAATGATCATCTCACCCAGGCTTCAGCAGGGGTGAATGGGTACAATATTGCACTCTTGAGACACATCATCAGCAGTGACACCCATTATATCAGGCATTGTAGCTTTAATGGTGTTATCAACCACTACCATTGATAGTTATGGATAGTGGAAGAGGCTTAATCCAGAGGCTTATGGCTATGGTTTCCCTTCCCTGTGGGAGTCTGTAGCGAGGGGGGAGAGCAGTCTCCCCACCCGGCCTTGAACCTGGGTCTACGGGGTACCAAACATGCGACTTTGACCGCGACGCCAAAGAGCCAGGCTCGTTGGTATGGCAGTCAGAGCGCATACTCAACTGTAGTGACGGCACTCCATCACACTGCCCTCCCCTTCAGGAAGCGCGCCCATGCGCTTCACGCACCAAGGCGTCCCTCACGCATTCCCCTGCCGTACTTCTCCCGTCCCAGGGTGCCCCACTCACTCGTGCTTCACCCATCTCTGGGGTCCCTCACACTGTGCTTCACCCATCTCTGGGATCTCTCACACCGGGGTCAACCTAACCTGGGGGTCCCTCATACGGCTCACACACCGGGCACGCCTCCGATGGCCTTGCAGCCAGCCATCCCACTTCTAACACCATTTGTAGCGAAGGGCGAGAGCAGTCACCCCGCCCGGCCTTGAACCCAGGTCTACGGGGTACCAAACATGCGACTTTGACCGCGACGCCAAAGAGCCAGGCTTGTTGGTATGGCAGTCAGAGCGCATACTCAACTGTAGTGACGGCACTCCGTCACAGAGTCAAGGACACAAATTGGTTCAGGGAATGTAATTACAAATTAAACAGGGATTTTTAAAGTAGCACACAGCAGTCCTTCAGAGACAGGATTTAGGTGGCGCTAATCTAGATGCGTGTCTGTGTGAATTGGCAATTTGCTCAGTGTGCCCTCTGTGTCCCTTCCCCCCAGATGCCCGAAGCACACGACCAGCCCATGGAGGAGGAGGTGGAGACCTTTGCCTTCCAGGCAGAGATCGCCCAGCTGATGTCCCTGATCATCAACACCTTCTACTCCAACAAAGAGATCTTCCTCAGGGAGCTCATCTCCAACTCTTCAGATGTGAGTTCGCTGTGCATTGTGTTACTGGCATGACTAGAACAACTGACACTAACATATTAATAACTACTTGGTGAAAAGTTGAACATGTGATTGCCTTTAAGACTTAATTATTGTATTATTCTACGAAGATCTCAGATATAAGAGAAACAGAAGATCTGAAACATAAAGGTTGCTGTCCGCAGTTGTAAAGCATTGTACTGTACATGATGTTCTGTTGTGGATGGTCATGAGGTTAAAACATTTCTAATAGTTATCATTCGCAAGGTATATGTATGCGTGTTCATAATACATATGTCATGTTTTTTCCTCCTCAGGCCCTTGACAAAATCCGTTATGAGAGTCTCACAGACCCAAGCAAGCTGGAGTCAGGAAAAGACCTGAAGATTGAGATCATTCCAAATAAACAGGAGCGCACCCTCACCCTCATTGACACCGGCATCGGGATGACCAAGGCCGACCTGATCAACAACCTGGGCACCATTGCCAAGTCAGGCACCAAGGCCTTCATGGAGGCCCTGCAGGCTGGGGCTGATATCTCCATGATTGGCCAGTTTGGCGTGGGCTTCTACTCTGCCTACCTGGTGGCCGAGAAGGTGACTGTCATCACCAAGCACAATGACGACGAGCAGTACGCCTGGGAATCGTCTGCCGGGGGCTCCTTCACCGTCAGAGTGGATAACTGTAAGGACACACCTCTGGTCTCTGAATTTAGGGAGGAGACTGAATGTTTAATAAGGAGAATATTGAACTGTGAGGTTACATATAAGGCCCCAGGTCAGCATGCAGATGCATACTTAGGAGTGTTGCACAAAAGAACAGGATTTTGTGAATGCAGCGAGTCATTACTTATTCATAACCAGCTGGAATTTCACACAATGCATAGGAGAAAGGTGCAGGGTTTAATTATTTAAATGTATATATCTATGGTAGATTTGAATGATGTGTTATTTAAAGGGGTTATCTCTTTTAGGATGCTTAATGTATAAGATTACTCACCTTTTTCTCCAAATGCCTTTTCTCCCCCCAGCTGAACCAATGGGCCGTGGGACCAAGGTGATCCTGCACCTGAAGGAGGACCAGACAGAGTACCTCGAAGAGCGGAGGGTGAAAGAAATTGTCAAGAAGCATTCCCAGTTCATTGGGTACCCCATCACTCTCTATGTGGAGAAGGAGCGCGACAAGGAGGTGAGCGACGACGAGGCAGAGGAGGAGGACAAAGAGAGGGAGGAAAAGGAGGAGGATGACAAGGGTGATGAGGACAAGCCCGAGATCGAGGATGTGGGCTCCGATGATGAGGACCATGACAAGTCTGGGGACAAGAAGAAGAAGAAGAAGAAGATCAAGGAGAAGTACATTGACCAGGAGGAGCTGAACAAGACCAAGCCTCTCTGGACCCGCAACCCCGATGACATCACCAACGAGGAGTATGGCGAGTTCTACAAGAGCCTGACCAACGACTGGGAGGACCACCTGGCTGTGAAGGTGAGTGCCCACATAAGCACTTCCTGCACATTGTAAATGCCACAACACATATTTATGGCATGGCAACGCTGACTGATTTTCTTACAAAGAAAAAATTGTCAAGCTTTGGAAACTATTGTTACACAGTAGCACGTGTTAAGAAATGTTATTACAACCATTGACAAATTGTATGGGTAGTCATATAGGCTTGGGTGGCTCAGTTGTAGCTAAGAGGTGTGGGTGTGGCAGGGCTCCCGGCTGATGCAGCAGAAAATATTGATGATCCTCTCCCATTACAGCACTTCTCTGTGGAGGGCCAGCTGGAGTTCAGGGCCTTGCTGTTTGTTCCAAGACGCGCTCCCTTTGACCTCTTTGAGAACAAGAAGAAGAAGAACAACATCAAGCTCTATGTGCGCAGAGTCTTCATCATGGACAACTGCGATGAGCTCATCCCAGAATACCTCAGTGAGTGCCCCTTTTGTCAGTGTGTGTCGAGCAAATGTCTGTAGTGAGGGGAATGGGAGACTCCCTTGCAGGAATCTAGCATTTGCAACATTATTGTATTAGTTTGGGAGACATCGCATGACTTATATCAATATATATAAAATATATATATTTAAAATAAGAGCTAATGTAATAGGTGCCAAATACTGTTATAATAAAACAAATAAAACCACACTGTGGAGTAGTAGTTTAAGAGCAATATACTTCTATTATACCAAAGAAAACAGGGTCTCACAGTGATCTGCAAATACTGCTCTTTGTGGTTAGTGTTTACATGGCACCAGAGGATCCATAAAGACTACGTTGACTTGCACTATTGACTTTTTTAACGTCTGCTATCAATTTTTCCCCCTCAACAGACTTCATCAAGGGCGTGGTGGACTCTGAGGACCTTCCCCTGAACATCTCCAGAGAGATGCTGCAGCAGAGCAAGATCCTGAAGGTGATCCGCAAGAACCTGGTGAAGAAGTGCCTGGAGCTCTTCACCGAGCTGTCCGAGGATAAGGACAACTACAAGAAGTACTATGAGCAATTCTCCAAGAATATTAAGGTAAGCGTCCCTTCCCTGCTAACACCGTCTCCCACGTGTATAATTCGCCAGGGCATTACCATGTCCTCCTAATCTTCAGAGTGGTAAAGACAACTCTACAGAGGGTGGTCAGAGCCTCCTTCACTTAATACTCCATTAACATCCATTCTTGTGTGGTTGACACCTGTATTGACTTGTGTTAAGATCGAGGATAAAGTTGAAGTCCTTTTCCCCCTCTCCAGCTTGGCATCCATGAAGATTCCCAGAACCGCAAGAAGCTGTCAGAGCTGCTGAGATACTACACCTCTGCCTCTGGGGATGAGATGGTGTCCCTCAAAGACTACGTGACCCGCATGAAGGATACCCAGAAGCACATCTACTACATCACAGGTGAGCGGTGGCTGTAACCTCAGACCAGCGTTCTCAGACTTGAGTATCAGGAGTCAAATGAGGAGTCCCAGAGCTGCATTAACTTGGCTTGTCCTCGAAGGTGGATGCACTCAGACGTCTATGTCATCCTCTCGCAGGTGAAACAAAGGAGCAGGTGGCCAACTCAGCTTTTGTGGAGCGCCTACGCAAGGCTGGCCTGGAGGTGATCTACATGATCGAGCCCATCGATGAGTACTGTGTCCAGCAGCTGAAGGAGTTTGAGGGGAAGAACTTGGTGTCTGTGACTAAAGAGGGCCTGGAGCTGCCAGAGGATGAGGAGGAGAAGAAGAGGCAGGAGGAGAAGAAGGCCCAATTCGAGAACCTCTGCAAGATCATGAAGGACATCCTAGAGAAGAAGGTGGAGAAGGTAAGGTGAACTTCTTACATATACAGCTGAATCCTCAACCTGCACGTAAAAAGGCTTTGACCACTAAAATTGGTAGGCCGGACAGGTTGAACAAGCTTGATGCCTGTGTCACATTGTACCTGTTAAGCTGGCTGAGGATGCTAATGCATGATCTGTTTGTTTGGACCAGGTCACAGTTTCCAACCGCCTGGTGTCCTCCCCCTGCTGCATCGTCACCAGCACCTATGGCTGGACCGCCAACATGGAGAGGATCATGAAGGCCCAGGCCCTCAGAGACAACTCCACCATGGGCTACATGGCTGCCAAGAAGCACCTGGAGATCAACCCTGACCACCCCATTGTCGAGACACTAAGGCAGAAAGCTGAGGCAGACAAGAACGACAAGTCTGTGAAGGACCTGGTCATCCTGCTCTTTGAGACTGCCCTGCTGTCTTCAGGCTTCACGCTGGACGACCCCCAGACACACTCGAACCGCATTTACAGGATGATCAAGCTCGGTCTAGGTGAGTAATGCAGAACGGGCTGTTTTTGGGTTTCACATATCTGTACTGTTAAAATGGCAAACAATTCATCAAATAAGCTCTATAGGAGCCAGACTGAGGATTTGTATTTGAGAAGCCCTTGGGATTTCAGTGAAGTCAGTGAAAGGGTTAAGCTGCGTTTTAACTGAAGGCGAAGCGAAATTTCACTTCGCTTTCCTCGCGTGGGTTTGAATGCTTGCCCTGAATAATGAACAAGCGAATTTCGCGCCACGTCACAGCAAGCACGTGATTACAACAACGCTGCAAGCAAATGACTGAAGAGGTTTCTGGAAAGGGGGTGTGGCTTCTCATCCTACTTGAAGGTGATTGACTTTCGCCAGGTGAAATTTTCACTGGAGTTGAACATTTTTTAACTCAAGCGAACCGTTGCGAACGCTCATTTCGCGTCACTCGCAGTTTCGCCGCGATTAACTCCCCCCATTCGCCTCCTGCCATTGACTTTTCATGCATTCGCGTCGCTCGTAAATTTCGTGTCGCATGCGGTTAAAACGCACTGTTACAAATCCTAGGTACCCCGGCTTGTATGGAAGTAGCTCACTGTAGCACCCTGTAATGAATGTAATGTAATAAAACCTGATTGTCTTTCCCCTCCCAGGTATCGACGAAGATGATTTGTCCACAGAGGAGACCAGCACTGCCCCCATCGAAGACATGCCCCCACTGGAAGGGGATGAGGACACGTCCAGGATGGAGGAAGTAGACTAGATTGAAGAATAACTTCTACAGTGTAGATGTGACCTGAGTTCCAACTAGTTGGTGTAAATAATTGCTACGTTGAATTTTTGACTGTATTGTTAAATGAATGTGGAATGCACATTTCTCCTTGTTACCCCCAGGGACCAGTGGTTCTGATCATTCCCCTAGGCCTTGCTTTGCCTGCAAGTTTTGTTTCCCTTGCTGTTGTTTTTTTTTGTTTTGTTATTTTGATGTTTCACTGCGCTTTTGTATTTATGCCAACATGTTCCATTCCTCATGTGTGAAATACTTGATATGTAAATATCTACAGAACTTGAATCTACAATAAAACTTTACTTTGTCAACCTATGAAGTGTTCTTTCCTCTTTTGTAACTTGCATTTAACAGAGAGATTGGTTCCAAATAAACTGTGTTCTGCATGAGCATAAAGTGTTTTCTGGTTCAGCGTACAATGTGAATTATGTGGAGCTTAAACGTTACCTTTGTGCTGAACTGTTTAAAGGGGACAATCTGATTAAACTTATGTGCACATCACTGAATATGGGCAGTGACTCCAGTTTGATTTCAGAACAATTGACTAATCGTTGGTAAAACATTTCCAGCATATTGCATTATTTTTGAAAACGACATGGAGAGGAGTCTGATGTGAAGTAGGTAGGCTACAGGTAGTCTGCACTTAAATGAGTCATTTGCACTCAGTCAAAAAGATAACTAAGAAGTGGCATCTGTGGTGTTAACCGTCAGAAACTCAGAAATGTTTTGAAGGACCGTCGCCGAAACGTTAGAAGTAAGCTGACCGCCAGGAGAAAACGGCTGTAATTGGTTATGAATTGGTTATTTAAATCAAACCTATTTTGCGTTACTCATACAGTCGCCAGATGGCGGTACTGTTCTTCAAACCCTCAAAGTTGCAGAAAGTAAGCATGCAAATCATTTCTCAAATGCTGAGAGAATGGACGTTGGCACGGTTTTTTTTAAAAGCATGTTTTCCCCATCGAGGTCAAAACTGAGTCTAAATATTTTCATATGTAGAAGTGGAAAAATCCTCGTCTGCCTGGGCCTACTTGAAAATATCTATCTTCTGATGTTGCTTTGCCATGTTAAAGCAATTCGTATTCCCAGATTTCGTTTAGGATATAAATATTACTCACGATAGACTACATTGTACAAAATATTTTCTATTATATAATAGTTTTCTGTATTGACAAGTAACAGTGGAGACTCATTTTCAATGATTTTTATGCAGCACGACGTAACAAGTAACAAGCTATTTAAGCCATCCAGGCTACCTAACTCATGAAATGCAAATCTAGTCTGAGAGTGTGCGTGAGTGTGCGCGCGCTAAACCACGATTCATGAAAGTGATTTAGAATTTTAAAATTTAAAGTGCGCGTGTGTGTGTGTGTGTGTGTGTGTGTGTGTGTGAGAGAGAGAGAGAGAGAGAGAGAGAGTGCGCGCGTTACACCACATGACCGACAGCAACCTATCAAATCAGATGGAGACAAGGCGAACAGCTGCAGCGACAGATAACTCAGAAACAGTCGCAGGAGTGTTTCCAATAGGGGGTGCCGGGGGAGGTATATCTCTACAATGCCGAATAAAGTGAAAAAAGAGAAGGTGAGATCGGTATTTATGAGGTAATTTTACTGCTTATCGTGGTCAGCAAGAACCGCGTCGCATTGTTTTAGCTGTATAAACCAAGAGGCCTAGGCCATATTGACTGGGATGCTTCTCAACAGCAACGTGTGTTGAAGTGAGCCAAGTTAGCAGGGCAGTTGAGTGTTGCTTGGTAGCTGGACTATCAAACAAGCGAGCCGTGTTCAGGACAGTAAGACAGCTAGCTAGCTGCTTTGCTTCGTGGTGAGAGCTTGATTTCACTTTTGATTACAGTCAGCTTAATAATTACGATTTAATTGTTTTCTCTTCACGGCAGTTGAAAAGTTGGTTTTATGCTTGTTTGATTGGCAATTGGCTGGCTAGATTGCAAATATAGCATGCAAGCTAGACCAGCTAGCCTAACTAATAAAGTTGGTTGGGACCTTAGCCTATGCGTACAACTAACGCCCCCACAATTACAACTTGCTAGGCTGGCTGACTGGTTAGCAGGCTAGCCATACATTCTCTTTAATGCACCTGCTAATATGTCACTGTGAGTGCAGTATGAAATTAAGTTGACCAGTAATTTAGCTTGGTGTCCAGCTAACGTCAGCATCAGCACTTTTTTTTCTTTTACACCTTAGTTACTTTTAACGTTAGTTACTTTTAACGTTAGTTAACTTAGCTCGCCGCAAGGTAAGCTAACGTTAGTCTTGTCCGCTTGTCAGTTATCGCTAACCAGCTAGACGCGTGCTTCTGCTTAAAGAACGCGACAGGATAGCCGCTTTGTGAAAGAATTTAGGCACTTAAATACGTGATCAACTAGTTACATGAAGTGGATGGTTAACAGTTACTGATCACCAGGGAAATTCATCATTGAGAATAGCTAGCCAGCAAAGTAAACTACATTTTACTACCTGAGGTAGTGTCATTGCTGCGTAACTAATTGCGTAAGTAATTCCATTCTCGCCGCCGGCTGACTTGTAGCTAGCTAACAAAGTTTCACAAATGTTCCGTTTGTTAGGAATCTCCAAAATCTGGAAAAGTTGGCAAATCTGGGGGGAAAGATGGACAGGAGAACTCTGAACACGAGGTAAGTGAGATGGCCAAATGATGCTGCAACTGAACACTATGGTGTGGTTAAATGAACACGATGGTACATTATCAAAAATGATTAAATGTCGTTATTCTAAAAAAAAACTGTTTGCAAAATGTTACCTTGCTTGTCAGTGTTAGCTCTTCATGACTATTTACTATTGTTTGAGAAGTTTTACAATTAGTGTTATATTAGTGGTTTTGTTTCTATGTATTCATTTGTAGTTTGTGTCAGACCCCGTAAGTACATAAATCCAGATCATAGTTTCTTTTAAAGCCTTCTGTGAATGTTTTCACCCTCAATTTCGGAACCTTTCTTTTCACTTTTGAAATTCTCTTCGCTCTTGACGCATGAACTGGACGCATTTTCAGCATGTTGCAAGGTAAGAAATATACAAAAAGCTGCCGAAGAATTCAAAAGCGGCTGCCGTTGTCCCCGGCGTGCTGACCTTTCGGCTGGCTGCGGACTGGTTATGAAGTGACAGCACACTGTTACTGTTGGCAAGTGCGGCTTGCGGTACTTGTTTTCATTAGACAGACAATCGCGGGCCACGGCAAAATGTCCAGCCTGTTTGTATAATTCTGCTGCAGCGTAAAGGGGCGGGGCTGTTATGTGCTGAGTTTTTTCATGTGCAAATGGTGCCTTTTCCTTTGCTAATTGCAACACTTTGATGTCGCCTGCATGGATGGACACGCTGTAAGTGCAGACAATTCTAACAAGACTCTGGTCTGTGTGAGGTGCATGTTAAATATGTGCTGCACCTGTTTCAGCTGGCATATATGAGCGAGATGAGCTTTCATTTCTAATGTTTATAATTCAAGGGATGGGAATCTGTCCAATGTATGCGTTATGCAATATAGGTATCAAGTATTGTTGGTCAGGCAAGCTCCACTTTATCAGCTGGAAGTTTTTTGTTCATTTAAAGGTATGAGGAAGGAGGGGGTGTGATTGGGCAGTTTAAATTCTCGTCCTCAGTTGGTCTGTTACTACACGTGTTTCCATTATTTTGACAGAAAGCTTGTGAGGCGTACCTCTCGGCCACTTCCTTGGTCCTCAGTGTGCTGCCACAGCCACTGCTCAGTGGGGAGCAGGGGCAGCTGATCCAGAACCACCCTCTGCTTGTCATAATCCTGGTTATCTATTGAGCGACTCATGCTTGTAATACAAATGCCCAGACTTTTAATGCACCGATGTGTGCTGTGCTCACGTTGACAGCCTGCAAGCTGGCACTACAGATGCAACTCCCTTCCCCACTCCTCTGTAATGAACTTTCTGCTCTTCCTCTCTGGGACCAAATGGTCATAACAGACCTTTAAGCACAGGATCAGTGTGGTTTAAAAGGCTGGGTTTTATCCCCTTAGTGGTTGTTGTGCTCCATTAGAGGAAGTAATTGTTGCTTCAACGGTTTTGAAAGACCTGTTGCCTCATTGGTGGGCATTTTAAAAGAAGTTGTTTGTTGTTGGGGCAGGTAAACATCATAGAGCTGTGCGTTTCAAAAATGAACCTAATTTTTTTCAATTGTAGTCGATAGTTGACAGGGTCTAGGCCTGTGGAGCTGTTCCTTGTTGGATCAGGAGTCGTGTGTTGTGGGGAGGTGGATGATGCTGCCTTTTTCAGTCTGCACTGGCCTGTTTACCAGGGAGTCTCAGTGGACTGTGCAATCAGTGTGACATCATGCCCCACAGCTTGGGATATGGGTAATGCAGTGGAAAATCAATGTGTGTGCCTGGCTGGACCCAGATTGGGATCCACCTGGTGCCAGCTTGGTTCCAGCTCTACAGTGGGAAAAGGGCATAATGAGCCTGCCTGGTTCCAGCTCTACAGTGTGAAAGGACTATAATGGCCCAGCTTGGTTCCAGTTCTACAGTGGACAAAGGGTCATTGTCTCTCTTGCTTCTGCTCAGTGCTCTGCTGCTGCTCAACACTTTTTATGCGGTCATGTGAGGTCATTGATATAAAGTCTGGTCATTTATAATTTGACTTGTGCCCTGATGTCTAATATTTATAACAAGCAATATTGTGAGAGTGTTTTGGGCAGTACATTCATCTTAATGGTGAATGGCAGATTAAATATCTGGACTACGCAAACTAGTGGACTTTGAAAGGACAGAAGTAGCTTGTGCTGCTCTCCAAGAGCTGAGGTGGGCTCAGCTTGGACTTCTGGTCCTGAGACCTTACCATTTAAAGGGTGACTTATGATTGTGTTCTCATTTTTGAAGTTGATGTGCATTCATTAGTTTTCCTTTAACATTGTTGTTTTGGGTAAAGTACTTAATGAGAATGTGCCTCTTGTGTTGGATCATGTTGGAGTTCTAGGATAAATTGTACTCAGTCCAAAATGGATGAATGATAATGGCTGCGTGAAGCACACACTCCAGGGTTGCATGATCTAGTTGACCGTGTCACCAAGTTCCATTTCTCTGTAAGGGAACAACGGCCTTTTTTGGGAACAAAACCTTTCAAACTTATATGGAGTTGACTCAACCAGCCAGGAGCTGCCGTAAACCTATTCTATGGGAATTCCAAATGGTGCCACTGAATTTCCCCTTGTGGCTCATTCAAACATTTTTTTTTCTCTTTGCGGTGGTCTGAGGGGAGCTGCAGTAGCTTCGTGGCCACCCTGGGGACCGGATGGTCCAACTCTAGCCACTCTTGGAAGGTGATCAAGAATGTGAGCCTTGCTGCTTCTGAGGACTGTTCCAGCTGCAGGGAGCCGCCATTTGTTTCCTTTTACTCAGTGGGTGTCTGAAGCCCCTCCTTCCCCTTTGTTCCCTCGTGGCAGCACCCCTTCGTGGGCCACATGAGTGGCGGTAGGGGTGCAGTGGAAATGCAACATCCATGTGCACGTACACTTGCATGCAACAACTTGTGTAGGTGAGGCATGCAGAGCCCAGAGACTGAGCAGAAAAGCACCTTTCTGGTCGGAGTTGCCGTCTGCCTTTCCGTGTAGACCGCTCGCGAGTTGAGAGCGGTTGTAGCACCAGGGGAATTCCTGGTGTGCACGTGAACACGTGCTTGGTTTGGGTTAAGCTCGGGGCAGTCTAGCAGGTTTTGCTGCGCTCTCTAAGAATGGGGAAGTTCAGCAGCTGAATTTCAACTCTCCACTGCGATTCCCAGAGATCACGAAAACCCAAAAAAAGGCTTTGCGAGGTATGAGGTGGGGTTAGCAGGGGAGGAGGCGGAGAGCCTAAAAAGGAACGTGGACCAGTTTGATCTGAGCTCAGCAGTTGGACGAGAGTGAACAAACAGTCGAGAGGCCACCATTTGACCTCATGAGGCAGTTTGGGGTCAAGTGAGTTGCCAAATGATTTTTTTTTTTTTCTTTCTGCTGACGCCTTCTGTCCACTGGGGTCAGACACCCAAAGTGCAAAGTAGGTAATCTGAAAAATCTTTCTCTGGAGCTGCCTGCTAGAATGACAGCTCTAGTAAGAGGGGCAGCCAGAGGCGCCATGATTAATGCCATTCCGCTGAGAGGTCTGACTGCTGTGGCCTGTCTGATATGATCTAGCTCCTCAGCATCCTGTGACCCGTAATCTCTTCGTTGGAGAGTCTATTTGTTAACATTTGCAGCAAAACCCTCCAGAAATGGAGAAATTTGCCTAGTGCAGCAGATTTTTAAGCATTTTGTATGTCCTTGTCACTGATTGGAACAGGAAGTGAGGGATTGTGTGAGTAAATGAGGTGGGGCTTCCCATAATCCTCTGGGTCAGGGAAGTATCTTGTTTTTTTCTTCATTTAAGTACACAGTGCTCCATGCCTAGGCCTGTTTCTGCATGTATTCAATTTTGGATGCTTCAAGTGTGGTCCATGGCTGCATCACAAAGCACTGCTTCGAGCCCCACTCATCTCAGATCAGCACTCGTGACTCACGAGTGACTCAGGAACTCTTTGCTTGCCTGCTACTTATCTGGGTTCAGTCGGCATCAGGGCCTGAGACGTAGCCCTACTCCAGAGCCGGGGGGTTAATGGGATGTGGTTGACGTGCAGGAACACAGAGCAGTAACAGTAACCCCCTCTCCCCCCCCCCATCCCAAAGGCCTCCAACAAGAAGAACAGCGGAGGCAACGCCCCGCCCACCACGCAGCTGCTGAAGGGGAAGCAGCCGGGGCCCCAGGCACCCGTAAAGAAGGAGAAGAGGCAGAGCTCCTCCCACTTCGGCCTCAGCAACAACCGGGAGTTGCAGAAGCTGCAGGCCTTCAAAGGTGACATCATCACGTGACATCACCCAGCACCACATCACCATACATGATGTCACACAGCCTCACATGACCAAACTACATGGCACTCATCTGCTATGCAGCAAAAGTAGACACCAAGGCACATCACATGACATCACACAATGTCCTACAACCACACTACACATTAGAGATCAGTGTGGCAAACATTGACATCATATCAGGTGACAGTACTGCATGTTACTCATCTGCAGTGCACTGTGGTAATGGTTTTGCATTGAGTGTGCTCAGTAAACACGGTGCCCAGTGTTTTTCTTTTCTCCCCATCCCTGGAGTAACTCTGCAGGGCTGGCTTTACCATTTTGGGAGAGATGGGTTGTGTTGCTGGTCTTGCTCAAATGTGGCATCCATGCTACTCATTACTCTGGAGTTTGCGCCCTCCATGTAGTACTTTTGTTTGGTAAATTTTAATGCATTTTAATATAAGCAATTCAAGCTCCCATTGCATGAATATACCATATTGGTAATGTTTATGAAAACAGGTCGTTCTGTTACTAGTAGTTGATCATATAAAGGTGGCAGTCAGGTGAATCGCTTGACAACAAATGACATTGTACCTGACTAGTTGAAGAACTAGTTCAAGCCCTCCTGAGAAGAGTAGCAATAACTGTAGCAAGTTTAAACACATGGAGCCAGGCACTCCACCACAAAAACTGTGAAGAAATTACCTTGAATGGTGATAATAATGAAGCAATCGTTGGGGTCACTTTCCAAAATATTCTTTTAAATATGAATCTTCCAACAGCAAAATGCATCTAACCAATCAGCACCCTTTTAGAAAACAATATGCGCAGAAGGGAGTTTTTGGAAAGACCCAGTTGACAGACGTGTTGAATGGAAAGAGCATTCTCTGTGCTAGCTGACAGCTGATTGCTATCGTTGTGTGCTATAACTCTTCTCATTCTGACGTGGCCATGAGCAGTGAAATTGCTCATGGGTTTGTCCCTGCAGGCTAACTACTTGCGTCATTACTGTCGATGCTGCATTCACCACATTCCCGTCTCAAAAGAGACATTAGTCTCTATTTTTCTTTGGAATTTGACTTGCTGGAATGTGTAGAACGTTTCATCCCAGACCCTTTCAGCGTAGTCAAAGATGTGTTTCCTCTGCCAGTGAAACTTGAAATGTAGTAAACTGCAGTGGAGTTTGGTACTCTCCACCTGACCTGGTGACCAGTGCCTCATTTGGAATGCACCAGCACTCCAATCCTCCCCCTCTGCTCGTGTAGCCTCTCATATCAATTAGTTCAGCTCTCTTCCTTCAGGTGAAGGTTGGCCTTTAGGGGTGAGGTGAAGTCCTCCCATACCCCTCTGCACTGTTTATGAAGCATTTTTGAGCATCCGTCTGTTTGCTGTTGTGCGCCACGGAGACGGCCTCACGGAACCACGCTTCCCCTCTTGCCTCGCCCCGGTTCCGGAACTTTCTCTCTCTCTGGTGCGGAAACGGTTGGCTTTCAGCCGTGCTCCTGCCTGTGTGGAGCGGTTGGGCCTTCGGAAGGAGCCGCGGTCTGTGATTAAAGTTTCATGCTCGCGGCGGGTTCCAGCAGCCGGCCCTTTAATGCCCAGCAGGTGCCTCTGCTGCATAATTTACGGGGCAAGCCTCTCTCCGCAGCCCCTGCGGGGAACGTGCACCTTAGCTCACTTACACAAACTTTCAGCAGCCACCTGTTCAGTGAAGACTGGGTCTGTGGGCAGCGGAGGGGCTGGGGGTTCCTCCTTACCCACCAAGGGGGGCATGGGTTCCTCTGCGCCATCCCCAAAAGCTGAGGCATCCCGCCAGCCTTGGGCCCCTCTGCTTCTTGTTTCAGCCTAGGAGTTTTCCCTAGACGGGGACGCTGAGTGCAAAGCGTGAAAAGATTTTTTATTTATTTATTTATTTTTAAATATGACATAACAACGTGACATTTGATAACGGACAAATTAATCATGCCCCTCCATTGATAAAGAGGTACATTACGTCCAAGCCTGCTGGGCTACGAGAACAGAGCTTTGTTTTCTCTTTACAACCCCAGGAAAAGGTTTTGATTGGACACACACATGCATGTAAGGCTACAGTATTCCTTAAGGCCCATCAACTCTGTCTATCCAACCCTTTTCCCTGTAGTTCTTTTGTGAAATATGTAGAATATAGAATTTTTTTGTTTCCAAAAGACTTCAGTTATTTCAACCTCTAATTAGTTGCACATCTTAAATGGGAATTGTTCATGTGTAATAGCCCTTGGTGGCTTTTGAAATCCTTTGGGAGCTGTTTAATGACTCCTCACTTGTGGCTGCCTGGGAAGAAACTCTGGAAGAAACCAAGTTTGGACTATAGGGGAGAGAAGGGGTGTATCTTTACTGTCATTTGGTCATATGGGTATGTTTTACAGTCTCCACAGGACTGTGAGGCCCCTGCCCCCCCCCCCCATCTCAGCGGTTTCTACAGCAAGCTGGCCCAGGTGGAGTTATTAACCAGCCGCAGATACGCCTGCCTGCCTCTCGCTTGTAACGATGCTCCGCGTTACAGCTCTGTTTCAGAATGCCACTCGACAAGCTGAACTAGCGGCGGAGGCAAACAGGAACAGTGACCTCGAAGGGAAGTTGGACGCGCTCCAACATCTATATTTGGGGTAATCCCGAGACAGTGGTTAAACGCTTTTTTGTCCTTGCCGCGGGGTGAGCCGGGCAGCGTGCTGAACCATGCTGTATTGGCCGACCGGGAACGGCTCGGTCAGAAACGGATCTGCCACTCTCCTCCACTATGGCAAACTCCTCTTCAATGGCGAAACATGTCTGCATGCAGAGCTTATAGTTCTGTATCTCTGCTTGTCTTAGCACCAGTGTATCTGGGTTGTTTACAGGAGATATTTTCCCAAAGCACCACCTGCAATGGCAATATCCCTTTCGGGATTTGAATCTTTATCTCTCCAAGCATGAACATGTACGTGCCTCTCTTTACACATAGAGATGTGGAGTCCAGTCATCAGTGTTATCAGTCCCATTTGAGCTAGTGACCAGCAGTGTGTTCCCTCTCTGGTTGCTCAGATAGTGAAATTGCAGAACAAAACAGTTGTTACTTCGTGCTGCTGTTCTACAGATCGTGAGTGATGTTGCAGTTATGGACCAAGCAGCCTGAGATCAGTTTAAGTCCCCATGAGTGCATGGGGATCCCCTCCGCAAAGGTGAAAGCTGAAGTTATCAGTAGGTAATGACATGGACTGCTTATGTTCAAGCTGTTTCTTGATTGTGTTGACTGATTGTAGTTCAGATTTACTGCCAGCTGCGCTGGTGAAATGTTTTATTTTTCCTCCCTGATAGTTTGCTGCCATCTGTTGGAGAGTGTGTGAACTACCATCATCTCCACAGGCAGGCTCTCATGGAAACTCTGGAAAATCAAGGTGCTAACCATAATCATCAGTGACCCTTTGACATTGTGCTCTTTTCTCAGGTCAGTGCTGTAGGCAGGTGTTTGGGAGAGATTAATGATTCATGATTTTTTAAATTGTTATTGTTTTATCCTCATGTGTCCTCATATCCTCTGAGGATGGAAATTCTGTTGTTTTAAATTGTCATGTAATCGTGTTCTGAAAAGAGGTGGAAATCCTCATTACAATTTAATTTGGTTATGATTAGAGTGGTAATGATTTGCCAGCTGCAGCGTTCACCAGCTGTGAAGCCGTTTCATGCTAAGTAGACTCCCCTGTGGAGAGCATGATCAATAAACCATTTTAATTGTTATTATTACTCTTTGTTATTTTCTTTGCAGATGTCCGTATTGAAGGCGAGTGGCTTGGCTTACAACATGCATATAATCAGTTTGCAGTGCCAATGTGTGCAGTGATGTGAAGGTGTGATAAAAGATCAGAATCTTTTTCACCCGTCATGCATAACTCGGCTCTACAGGAAGTGTAGCGCAGTCTAGCACAATTATTCTGAACGTGTAAATGTGATTGCCAAGTACAACGGAACAAGAATGCTTCAGGTACTGTTCCACATTTGCGGGTTTGAAAGAGCTCAGGGTGTACTGTACCTATGCATCGACAAACCTCCCATCTGCATTATTCTGCTTTAAAAGGGTTGACTCAGCTGCGCTCAGTCCTTCTACAAAATCCACATGTCTCCGTTTCTGGGAATGTCTGGAACTTCACTGGTACAAAAGTTGAGTCAGATGCAGGCTACGGTGATTAAGAGATTGCTCTGTATATCAGCCCAAAATAGGTTAATCATGAGATCGAGTGGCTACTTAAAGATCCGACTCGTCCCAACGCCTGATGTGTCCCCACAGCCTTGCAGTGACCTCAGCTTTAGGCGCTGATCTTAAAGAGGACACTTGCCACCTCGCTTACATGACTGTTGACTGTTCCACTTATCAAGGAGCCGCTGCAGCTGAACCTTGGACCGACCACCTCTGCTCCCCCTCGCATGGAGCTAATGCCTCAGGGAAGATGTTAGTGCTATGGTGTTAGCATCTACATCCTTGATTCAGCAGGTTCTTGACTACTGGTGTATTCTGGGATTGCTGTTATAACACGCCTCTGTTTGGCTCATTACATGTCTCTCGTTCACTATTACATATTGTGTTCGTTGACACTTCCCAGGTTTTAAAAATGATATTTGTGTCTATAGTTCTGATCATCTCTTATATGCAGTATATAAAATGCTCTGGATGATAACAATGAAATGTAATGTAAAATGACCTGTAGATAAGTATGTGCTCATTCTTCTTTATTTGCCTCATACACCTGTACAGCATTTTGCATAATAGCATACTCCATTTTATTGCACAGTGAGCAGCCCACTGGCTCAGTTGCAGTACTCACATTGCAGGGGTCAGTGCATAACATGACAACAGTCATAGGCCTCTGAACTTCCCCCTCTACAGTCAGTGCTGAGTCTGTGAAGCATGTGAAGCTTTCAGGCTGTACCATCTTCCAAATGAGGGGAGAGCACATGGAACACCCCAGCAGCCAGCCAGAGGGTTTCTCCCCCTCCACCCCCCCCCCCCCCACCCCACTGATGGGAGGGTTGTTAGCATGGCCCACAACCATAGCAACCTCCCTGCTGACGCAGCTCTGTGGTTGCCATGGATACATAATGTCATGGCAGTTGCAGCAGGAAGCTGGTCATGGGCAACCTGAATGTGGGAGTTGTGGAATAAGGGAATGAGGAGTTTCTCCAAACTCACACCCACAGCATAGGAGATTCCCCAGCCTTCCAGCTTATGAGAAGATGGTCACTTTTCCTCCAGCGCAGTTACACATGACAGTGGTGTGTCAACCACCAGTTTTGGTTCTCAGAAGTCGCCACAGGAGAGGCACCAACTCACCCCTCCTGTTTTGGGGGAGATGGGTTGCTTTGGCCACATGACACATTCTCATGGCTGTGGGGGGCAGGGTTCAAATTCGGCCATGTCTTGCCGTATTAGGCGCTGATAGGCATGTGCTGTACTCTTGCTATAGAGGGTGTTTCCGCTAGGAACACCAGCCTCTGCAGTAAGGCGATGGGAGGAAGTCATGATCCGTTCCTCCTTGTCCGTCCACTCTGGCCCTGTGTGTCCAAAGAGGAGCCCCTCTGCCGTGGCAGCTCCTGTTCCACAACACCACGTGTGTGTATTTTAAGACCGCTGTGTTTCTGTCTCGTGACATTTCTGTCCCAGTGGGGGAGGGGTGATTGGTTCCTCCTGTCAGACAGCTGGGGCTGTGGCAAAATCGGAATGAGCAAGGGAGGTGCGTGAACGAGTCCACACTTCCTGTGATATGTATGTGCCTGAGGGCCGAGAGGAAGGGTGTTACGCGGAGTGCGTTTGGGGCACACTTCACTGGTATAGTTTTTATGTTGTGGCCCATGACATTGTCCCGAGAAGCCATGGCAATGGCAGAAGAGTCTGTGGAATTCACACAGGAATTAAAAAGCTAACATTGCTGATACATATTAAGAGCAAATCTGAGAATGGGTATTAGCAGCACATTTTATTTTAAAAAGTTATAGTTTATATATATATATAAACTATATGTATGTATATAAAACATAATAGGCATAAGGCATAGAACTCTGTCACTATTGCTCGTATACCTTTGGAGATTACACTTCTGTTCTCTTGTGCTGGAAGTCACTCTGTATAAGAGCATCTGCTAACTGCAAGTAATATAATGTTGGTGTCTCAGGTGTTTTTTTTTTTTTTTTTGTCTTTGGTGAACCATTTCCTATAACTTTAACGTAGTTACAGCTGCATATCATTTTAACAATGTTCAAAATTGGTTGGGATTGGGTTTAGTACAGTGTGATTACAAAAACGGGGTATAGGGAGAGATGGAAGGGATACCCTTAATGTATCCGTGTATATACCTGCATGACCATATACATTCATGAGCGCACATACAAACGCAAAACTCTGGTACAGATACATTTCATGTGTACACCTTTCAGGATAAGTTAGTGGTAACATCTCTTACATCTTCCAGAATTGTAGACTATTAAAAAAACTGTTTGAGACTTGGCTTCATGAGGTAAAATAATTTGAACTCTGAGAGGTGTTGTTTCAGACTAGCAGTATGCTGGGAGTCATGGTAAGAATTGTTACTAGCAGGTTTTTGGCTTGAGTGTTGTGACATTCATGAATGTCCCAGGCTAAATATCCAGCTTGGAATACAGTCCCCTCCCCCTGGACACTGGGTGGTTTAAAGTAAAAGGTAAATGGGGAAGGTTTGTGTTTGGTGGGCAGTCTGTTCCCACTGAAGTGCGTGTGCCTGCGATCAGCCCTTAGGAGTGCAGCGTTTTAGCTGTGTGTTGTCGGCAGATGGTGTAGCACTTTCCCAGTGAGTCAGCGAATGTACATGCGTGGGACACGGTGACGGTCTTCTCCCACGCTGGCCCAGAGACCGACCCCAAGTGCTGCTGGCACCCAGCTAATGAGAGAGACAGCGCCACCTGCAGGCAGTGAAGAGCCAATCTTCGGATTAGTCATCTCACCAATGTCTCTTCTCACTCGCTTTGTGTGTGTGTGTGTGTGTGTGTGTGTGTGTCAGTATACTCTAAAAACACTGCATAAGAGATTTGTTCATTGGAGGGTGTGACTCATACTATGGAACGTTCCAGCCGCATCTTATCTCTTCCTCTGTGGTGGGAAGCAGCCGATGTGAAAGCATCCCGCTGAGCAGGCCGCCAGCCTGTCACAGTGCCTTTCCTTTACCCATAATCCATCTCTCTCAGTGCCGAGAGGAGTGGTGAGCGGAGAAGCTGGGGGCACCATTTTTTTTCCTTTAGTCTTTGCTGTGTCAGCCCTCCAGGTCTTGAATGGGCCCTCTGACCGTGCGTCCATGCTTTTGGCATTTCAAATTGGCAGAACCTCTCTGCAATAGCAGATATTTACAGAATGATCTGGAAGGGGCTTTCAAGGAGGGCGTAGCGCTGACAGGGTGGAGCGTCAGCCATGTCTCGCGAGCAGGGGACAGGCTCTGCATGGCAGTGAGCTGGTGGGGTGAGGGTCAGGGTGCCCCTCTGTTTGGCACTGCCCCCCCTTACAGCTTGCAGGCTCTACATGCTGCTCTCGCAGGGCTGAGGAGGTCGCAGAAACGCAGTGGCACCCTGCCAAGGCGCTCCCTGAATGCTGTTCAGTGCTCCGCAGCCGGGAGTCATGGCCTTGTCCTCGGCTGTGTTCGATCACTGTCATTTTTACTCTGCACTCGTATCTTTGAAATGTCTGGAAGCAACACTGGATAAGACTGGATAACGATGGAAATGGTTCCTTACAATCAAGTTTTTTTTTAATTTTTTTAGTATTTTACTGCTCAGATTATTTGTATCCAGAACAACATCTGAGAAATAAAGCATTTCTGTGTTGTCCAAACCATAAATAATACTAATAGATATATTTGCAGTCATATTGTACTTAAGGGTTATGTCAGAATCCAGGGTTTTTGTAGAGCAGTAGGATCAGCGACTGCAGGGTATTTCAGATGTATGTCATGCCTAATCTGTACATTATTATTTCCTGCAGAGATGGTCTAATCCTAGGCAATTTACACATCTTACATTACATTGCGTTGCGTTGCATTGCAGCTTGTTTTCTGTATTGTCCGTTTCAGTAGCGGGATATTAGCTGTGGAATAGAATGAGCAGTTCAGTGCTTCCTGCCCAGAGCAGAAGGGGACTGGATTCACCCAATCCCTACTTTCAGAGCAGCCAATCACTGCCTTGCACAGCGGAGCAGGGGGAGGGGCTCTCCTGTTCATATTTAAAGCCCCACCTCCCCTCCTCCCTCTCCCAGCCAATGGCCCACCCCCCACCTCCCCTCCTCTCCTGCTCGCAGTCTGACGGAGCCCTCCCACGTGGCCGCAGCCGGCCAATCGGCTCCCCTCCCCCGGCCGATGACATCACCCAGCAGCCAGTTTCCCTCCAGCGGCAGGGAGAGCTTCATTTTTTCCCGAGCTGCTGCCTGCGCTAAAATGGAGGCCGGCGGCAGGCCTTAGAGCACAGACCTCCCAGCCCATGCTGACATGTAACGCCCCGGGAAGCACGATGGTGGTCGACGCGCCCAGCTCCAACGGGCCATTCCAGCCCGTGGCGCTCTTGCACTTCAGAGGTGAGCCCCCCCCCTCCCCGGTTCCGTTAGCCTAGCTATCTATAGGAGGGAGCGGGGGGGGAGTTGCTGCAGGAGAGAAGGAGAACGCTGCTGTGTTTTGTGGTGGCGATCAGAAAGGTGCTCAGTTTGGGGAGATAACATTTTCCGGTTGTGTGTGTATGTGTGTGTGGGGTTTTGGTGTTGTGTTTCGTACGGAGAGAGGGCTGTGTTTGCGCTGCTGGTGTGAAGCACTGCTCAGCTCCGCTCAGCAGAAGGGGGGGGGTTGTGGGGAGGGGAGGGGAGGGGATGGGGGGGGCTACTCCTCTCTGTCCTGACATTCCCATCCCCCACTAAGCCTGCCCATGTCAAAGAAAGTCTCAACGCTGGGCTGGGTGTGTGTGAGTGCATGCGGCTAACGCTTGTGTGTTTGTTTGTGAGCGTGTGTAAGCGTGTGGAAAGGGGGCCACTCCTGCCCTAGTGCTCTCTCTCTCTCTCTTTCCTTTTCTCTCTCTCCTCTGGCTCTCGCCACACAGTGCAGATCGCCTGAAGCAAGCAGGCAGCCACTGCAGCAACACTGGCGCGCGCGTGTGTGTGTGTGTGTGTGTGTGTGTGTGTGTGTGTGTGTGTGTGTGTGTGTGTGTGTGCGCGTGTGCGTGAGTGAGAGACATCAGAGAGAGCTGAAGGGTCATGCTTCTCTCCCTGTTAGACAAGGGGGAGCAGCCTAGTGCATTTCACACGCTACGCGTGAGGGTAGATGAGGCTAAAGGGATGACATCACAGGGGATTGGTGTGTGTGTGTGTGTGTGTGTGTGTGTGTTAGCTTCTGTGCCTGGGTTTAAATTTGCTAAGACTGAATGAAAACGTATCAAAAAACCAAAAATACCTAATGTTGAAATGGCCACTTAGACTCCCCAGAAGGACATTTCTCAGTTATGGTCATCATCATCATAATTGAGAGTAGGATCATTTGTTCCTTCCTTATTATAGGAGCTACACTGTGTTGCATTTGCCCAGATGGGGCAAATGCAGCCTTCCTTGTCATATTTCTTGGGTAACTTCCCTCTGTTGACCACATATAAAATCAATGCAAATTTATCAAACCTCGGACTGAAGGTGCTTCACATAATACTATGCCCTCCCATGGAATGCTATTTTGGAAGCACCTTTATTGCAATAGCCCTTAAGGGTAAATACCACAAACCGCACCTGTAGCTTTCAGGCGGCATTGTGCAATCTGAGACTGAATATTTTAGGACCACGCTGAAACTTTATCACCGTTGTGTAATTTGATCAGTCAGAAGGCAGGCATGGCGAACAGATGGATCACACACACATGAGCAAAGGAAGCGGTTCTGGAACGAGGGAGCAAGCTCAAAAACGAGGGAAGGAGCTTTGGAACAAGGGATCAAGCTTTAGAATGAGCTCTGGAACAAGGGGGCAAGCTTTGGAACGAGGAAGCAGGCCTCAGCACGCAAAGCCTAGCCCCGCCTGTGTCATCTCAACACTGTCGCAGAAGGTCACGTGACCAACCTGCTTCCCCTTGTCTTTCTGTACCTAATTGGTTTGGCATGTGCTCTTACTCTAGCCTACAGGCACTGCTCACACACACCTCTTTCTGTCTTGACAGCTGTAGCAATAGATCAAACTCGGAGCTTTTGTTTAGCGCACTCACTACACGAGCAGCTCCACTCATGTGGCTTGTAAGCAGTAAAAAAAAAAACTTGCTTGTGCACTTGAATGGTTGTGATAGCTGTTCCAGGTGATTTTTGATGCACGCGTCCACCGAAGGCGGGAAACGGCAACATTTGTTCATACCTTTGTGGGCCGTGCCCTCGGGCCAACAAGGGATGCTTCAGAAAAGCATTGAAGGACAGGGATGCTTCAACTGATCTACATCAGTTCTCTCAGCTCTGGCCATGGGGTCGTCCCCTGCATGCTGGCTGTTCTGTAAGCTGTGAGTTTGGCAGGATTGGTCAGGGTGCAGCGCCTGCTTACATGTTGTACATTTTGCTTTGACACCGTGTGCAAATTCATTGGCAGAAATGGAGCATCATGCGGTAAAACTGGACACAGATGTGCTTCTGGGTCAGGTCAGGACAGTTTCCCTCTGCAGAGCTGTTAGGTGGGGAATCTGAACTCTGTTGTTGGTCCCTGCTTCGCTTGTATAGGCAGTCTCCCCTTTTCTGCTTCATTGCCGTGTCCCTTGCTTTCCGCCGTTCAACAGATCTCAGGTCAGCTTTCCCCTCCCCTCAGCCACTTATTATAAAAGTCCAGGCCAGACCAGTTCCTACGGACAGGCTGAGTGCGTTGCCCCCTTCGTTTTGAGCAGCGCTGCGTTTGCCCTGTTTGTTCGTTCTGAGTGTCTTCACGCTCCTCAGCTTCGGCTGGGGCACAGTCTGAACTGCAGAGAGATAAATGGAGGGAAGGCCATGTGGGCTCCAGAGTGGAGGTGAAAGGTCAAGAAAAGGAGCTGGTCCGGTAGCAACATCCCATTTTCGATTCCCCAGTGGGGAACACATGCTACACTGTAGATACCTGAAAGGATATCTGTTGAGGGTTCATGCCTGTGATGGAAGTGACCATGAGAACATTGGAGTGATCATGTCTATAACTAAAGTAATCTTGAAAACTTAAATATGATCATGAATGTAATGAAAGTGACCCCTAGAGGATATGTATGTTCTTGTCTGTAAGGAAAGTGACCTTGAGAAGATAAGATTTTGTTTATAGCAAAAGTGACCTTGGCGAAGTTTATATAATTGCATCCGTAACTGAAGGGAGCGGAAGAGTGTCTCATTGAGTCTCTGCTCCCTCAGAGCTGCTCGTTGAGTCTCTGCTGCTTCTGTCAAACTGTCTCTGGTGGAGAAAAACCCTCGAGCTGCAGAGTGCCACTTCTGATTTGGGTTCTGTAACATGATGTGTTAATCATGTAAACACAAGGAGGTGGAACAAAGTGACTGTTAACCACAAGCAGCACTTACACTGCGTATCTTGCTGTGAGCCAAATAGTGTCTGTGAGCTGAGGGCCACGCTGAATCAAACATGCTCACGGCGACCACAGACATCACCCGCCAGGGAGCTCGCTCTAAATTTGACAGTGGGTGACACTCGGGAAGTTGGTGACACCATGGCACTTGGCAAATACCCCGCTGTTTGCCAGCGCCAGAGCTGTCCTGCACCAACCGAGCCACTGTCTCGGACGTGCTGTGTAAATTTTGTGCACTTTTGGTACTGTACCCCCGGTACGGTGCCCTCTGAGGAATCCTGTCTCTCCAGTCGTGACACGTCTCAACCTCTAAAGCCAATGATGAAACCAGCATAGGCGAAAAGGGCAGTCGGTTCCTTTTTGTTCCTCCAAGCAGGCGTGAATCCAGCGCTAAAGGAACGTTTTGCATCTGCACAGAGATCAGGGACTAGTCAGGCACCCTTTGGCTGCCGGTTTGACACTCCAGACAGCAGATTGGTTTGGCGCTCCTGGACTGCATGTTCAAAGCCCTAATCAAGCAGGGAGGTTTCGAGACTGATGACGTTGGTTCAGCCTTTGCAGTGCACCAGATCACTGCCTTTGTGCCCTCTTGAGGATGCTGAGTGGTACTGATGGCTGGTGAGACCTTTTGAATTCCCTTCAGCACCATCCACGACACTAACCCCAGCAGTTTTTGTTGCAAATGGGATAAAGACACATCTCCGTTAAGGCTAATTTTAGATAATCCCCCTAATCCTTTCTTTTGAATAATATTTTTTGGGAGGGGAGCGTTGCAGAAACGGATTATGCCATTTCCTTTTTACTCTGTATGCTGCCTCTGAAAACCCCAAGACACCGTTTTAATTTGAGCAGATGCGTATGCCTTCACTGAGAATGGCTCTGAACACAATGAATCTGCGCTAACATATTTGATGTAATCATCTGTAACTGCATGTCTCTTTCCTCTCGGGGCTGTGAGATGGAACATTGTGTCTACTCTCGACCTTTTGACCTTCATTTCAGGAAATTGTGGCAGGAACTCCTTCTCAGCTGGCAAAAGCCAGGGTTTTGTCATTTACCCACATCTAACCTTTTGACCTTCATTTCAGGAAATTGTGGCAGGAACTCCTTCTCAGCTGGCAAAAGCCAGGGTTTTGTCATTTACCCACATCTAAACCCCACCCCCCCCACCTGCCTTGAGCTAACCGGCTTGGGGGACCTACAGATAGTTATAGTGTGAAATTTGGCTAACTTTGGTGGTGTTTTAGCCGCTGTTGGAGTAACCGATATACCTGTGTTTATGTTTGTGTGTTTGAGTCAGTGTCATATGGAGTGGTTTCTGTGGGATTACTTTCTGACCTCCCCTCCACTGTTGCATCTTCCCTGGCTATTCTAGCAGCACTCTCAGCCAGTGTGAAACAGTAGAAAAGGAGAGCACGATGCCAGCAGCCCTTCAGAGTAAATGGCTTTTGTATTTTTTTTCCATTGTGCCTGTGGGCAGGTGTGTCCGTGTGTTCATGTGTAAAGGGGGGTAGCGCATGCAGTCTCCCCCTTTCGTCTCTGGAATGAGTGCTTTTAAAACTCCTCCCCGCCTCGTAGCATAGCTCTCACCAGTAATCTAACGGTGTTTCTGCTTCGGTTGGCATGTCTCCTCCTCTGCTCTGAGAAACTGTAGGTCGCATAGGAGGAATCCCAAAGGAGCAGCCATTTTTATTAGCTCTGGACCTCTGCGGCACAGGTGGCCTGTCCACCCCCATGCAGGGCAGGTGTGCTGCTCAGCTGCTCTGCCTGCTGATTTTTGGAGTGTTCCATTCTCAGGTGGTGGGGAGGGGGGTGTTGAGTGGATTTTCAGTGAAATGGGGCTTGCAGCAGAGAATTTTTTCAAACTGGCAATGTCAGTGTTTTTGGTTGTGAAATCAGTCGTGTCATTTCTGAAATTGGTTAAGCCAGTTTTGGATGTCTAAAAGTTTAAATGATAAAAATGTGGGGCTGAGTAAAGGAGTATTGTAGAGTATTGCTGGCTGACGTCAGTGTTTTGTCAGCTTTTAAGTTTTGTCCTTACACTAAAAGTTCTACAGAAACTCTGAGTGTGTTTACGAATTACATCTGGAAACAGTGTGGTGTGACCCTTTCAATGTTCCCTTGGCCCCTCTCTGCTTCCCCTTGGCCCCTCTCCACTCCTCCTTGGCCCCTCTCCACAGCCTCAGTGCTCACCCACGCCAGCTGGATCTTCAGCTATATTGAACTGGCTCTCTGGAGCTCCCTTGGTCGGCAGCAGGATGCTTACTGCTTGTCCTTCATTTGTCCTTTATCTGTCCAAATGAAGTGTCATGCATCGGAGTGCTTTAGTCAGTGACTTAAACAAGCACTTTCTGAAACCATGGTTTCTGTTAGTATTTATATGTTTATGTAAATTGATAAATTATATTAATGTGTTTATGGCAATTCCAGAAGTAGTAGTCATCTTGAGTATTTGTATGAAAATCAAGTTTTTGGTTCCTTTACACCCGTTGCCTGGTAACAGTGTTTTGTGAAATGTGTGGCAAAGGTGCCAGTTTGAATATGATTTTTTTAAAGGTTTTTTTTAAGGTTCCCAGCTAATAACAGATGACCAATGGTGGTATTGCATTGCTTGTGGCTTGTGACTCTTTCTTCTCCAGCGACACCAGCTCATGCTCTCCCCCCCATTCTAGATGTCCCGCCTGCAGAGCAGGAGAAGCTGTTCATTCAGAAGCTGCGGCAGTGCTGCGTGCTCTTTGACTTCCTGTCCGACCCGCTCAGCGACCTCAAATGGAAGGAGGTGAAGAGGGCGGCGCTCAGCGAGATGGTGGAGTACATCACGCACAACCGCAACGTCATCACCGAGCCCATCTACCCGGAGGTGGTGCACATGGTGAGTGACAGGGCGAAGGGGCAGGGCCTGCCAGGGCTTCAGGTGGGAACTCTAGCCTCCTCATAGTGAGTGACAGGGCGAAGGGGCGGGGCCTGCCAGGGCTTCAGGTGGGAACAGTCCAAACTGTAGCCATCCTCATAGTGAGTGACAGGGTGAAGGGGCGGGGCCTGCCAGGGCTTCAGGTGGGAACTGTAGCCATCCTCATAGTGAGTGACAGGGCGAAGGGGCGGGGCCTGCAAGGCTTTCAGGTGGGAACTGTAGCCATCCTCATAGTGAGTGACAGGGTGAAGGGGCGGGGCCTGCCAGGGCTTCAGGTGGGAACTGTAGCCATCCTCATAGTGAGTGACCAGGGGCGGGGCCTGCAAGGCTTTCAGGTGGGAACTGTAGCCATCCTCATAGTGAGTGACAGGGTGAAGGGGCGGGGCCTGCAGGGCTTCAGGTGGGAACTGTAGCCATCCTCATAGTGAGTGACAGGGCGAAGGGGCGGGGCCTGCAAGGCTTTCAGGTGGGAACTGCAGCCATCCTCATAGTGAGTGACAGGGCGAGGGGGCGGGGCCGGCTGGGGCGACAGGCCCTCTTGGCCCACCTGTAGCTTGGGGGTTAGCACAGCCACATGCATAAGGAAGAGGCCTGTTGGAAGTCCCACCAGACTGTTAATTGGCTGCTCCCAGTTTCACCTAAGCTCTTTTAGTTCAGCTAGTGTGTTTTTGTTAATGGAGCCAGCCCTCCGAGTAGGAGGGGCTCAAAGAGGTTTGTTAACGAAATGGGGCGTTTGATTCCAGCGCCTCCATATTCAGCGAGGCTGAAACGCGCCTTTGATTCCTTGTTTCGTGCGGTGCTTTCATTAATCAAAGTGGACCCCGGCACAGAGCTGGAGCTGAGGCCATTCAGAGTGCAGATGCGGCCGGTCTTTACAGATGAGCGCCGCTCCTTGCCGCGCTCCTCGCCCCGCCCTCCCCGCCGCTCGCCGCACGGCCGCGCTTTGAAGTGTGCCCGCTTTTCATCATCAAAGGCGCGAGATGGGCCAGCATGCTAATGACCGCATTGTCATGTTTATGCCCCTCGTCCGCCGTGGCCGCCATGTCGGAGGGCCTCTTGTGAAGCGAATATCACGTCTTCAAAGCTCGTTTTGGTTAAGCGTCTGCTGCGTCTTCGCAGCCCCCCCCCCGGAGGTTCGTGGTCGGCTGAGTTGGCTCAACTAAACTGAGCTAGTGCAAAGCGGAGCCTGTGCGCCATAAAATGTGACTGTCACCAGCTTCCAGCATCCACACTGTGGAAGGACTGATAGTGACATAAAATGGTCAGTCATCAAGTCGGGTCAGCCAATACGAGTCAGCCGTATCTCACCCTGAGTCAACCAATAAAATGACTCAGTCTCACTCTGAGTCAGCCAGTAGGAGTCAGCCGTATCTCAGCCTGAGTCAGCCATTAGGACTCGGCCATTTATTGCCTCTGATGTCAGACTTGTGGTGTGTTCCTCTGAAATTTTCCTGAATGTTATACAGTGCATAGAGCATAATTATTGCTGTAAATGTAAACCTGCACGTGATAAAGAAATTTGAGTCGTGAAAGAAACAAGCTCATGCAAACGTAGAGACTTGGCGTCATAGATATCTCTGAAGTTTATGCATCAGCTTCCAGTAAAATCTGAGCGGTGTCCTTCCAATGCTGACCTGCAACCTTTTCTCCAAACGTCACCAATACTGGGTCAGAAAAGCCCTGAAACAGGCAAAAAAACTCTCCTAGTTTAGCTGCTGTGGAGTCACTGCTGAGGAAAGGTTAGAGTAGATTCAGTTGAAGTGTAAAGTAGAACATTGACTACCAGTTTGCATAATACGTTGAGTTTTATTTTTAGTTTCAAAAAAGGAAGTGTTTGTCCAAATGCCTAGCTGCTGTAGTGATCTCCTGCTCTGCTGCTGGTTTTAATTGATCACTCTTCAGCTGTGTGTCAGGGCTCCTTCATCAGGGAACAAAATGATATAACTATGCATTGAGCAGGGAGGGGCATGGCTTGTTTCTGAGTTTCCCCTCATTTCCCCAGCCAATCATCACTGAGCTAAACCTTAAATCCTAAGCCTATCAATCGAACAGGTGAAATCAGTTGCGGTTTCTGATTTCTCAGGTTTAGTTCATGTATTATCTCAGTTCACAGCATGGATGTCACTGGTGTGAATTAACCCCTTGGTGCAGTTTTGGTTGAACTGTGTGACTTACAAAAGTTCAATAGGGTTGGGCATGCAGCCATGTAAGTAGTGAATTCGTTAGTGCCATATTGGTTATATAGTACCAATATGGGAATCCTTTGCCACTATAAGTCCCACCATAAAGTGTACAACCATAGACCAATGCCGTCTATTGTTGTGTTTGGCATTTCAGTCATCATCCAGGTTTAGGGACCTCACAGTAATCTGTCCATTTACCCATAATCCTCTTTGCCTCTGACACGCCACAGTTTGCGGTGAACATGTTCCGGACACTTCCGCCATCCTCCAACCCCACTGGAGCAGAGTTCGACCCTGAGGAGGACGAACCTACACTTGAAGCCGCGTGGCCACACCTACAGGTAAGACCAATCGACAGGCATCCAGCATTTGCCTGTTTGAATCCCAGTCAGGACACCATTGAGCCATTGCCTCTAAATGTACAGCTCTTGAAATGGACAGAACGTATAAAGACAAGAGAGACAAGTCACCCAGATGGTGGCCGTCTGCTAAGCAACCAAATTTGGTAATTGCGGTTTGAGGGGTTTGGCTCCTGCATTTTCTGTTCATACTCAGCGCCTGTGATGGTCCACTCAGAGTACATTATGTGCTATTGGCCCTGCAGTTGCAGCACTAAAACACTCTGACTTGCTGCCATGTATGTGTTTAAATCGGGTAATATTTCTGATGAGGTGTGGGCCAGGCTGCCTTCAGTGGAAGCACTCGCTGAGCTCACTGAAGCTTTGGAGTGGCAAAAAAGCAAGTTTCCTGTGTGCTTGAATGATTTGCACGTTTACGCATCGCCCTTGGGGTTGAATTTGTCATTTTGAAGCATTGGCAAATTGTATTAGCATAACAGAAGCAGTCAGTATCTCACTGTCCTTGGGCTGGGTTTCTTTTCTTGTGACTGGGTTTCATGTCATTGATGAGTGACGTTCCACACAAATTGGAGATGTTTAAGTCTCACTTGTCTTCTGTCCTTTTCCTTCCAGCTCGTCTATGAGTTTTTTCTTAGGTTCTTAGAGTCGCCAGACTTCCAACCAAACATAGCAAAGAAGTACATCGACCAGAAGTTTGTGATGCAGGTAAATGGGGGGGGGTCGTTTTTGCCACTAAGTTGTTTTTATTGCTGTGGGAACTGAGCAGAAGTGGAGTAATACCCAAGTGTGTGATTGTAGCTTTTAGAACTGTTTGACAGCGAAGACCCTCGGGAGAGAGACTTCCTGAAAACCACTCTGCACCGAATTTATGGCAAATTCTTGGGACTGAGGGCCTACATCCGGAAACAGATCAATAATATATTCTATAGGTGAGTGGGCAGACCGCTATGCTACAGATATGATGGTTAGCTACGCTTTTATACACAAGTAGTTTTGCTCTAGTCATATATGTGCTTTTGCGCACATACCTCTCAGGTTAAATTGTGTTCAGTGTTTGTGAAATTGTAAGAAGCTTGTTTTCTCACAGATGTTAGACTTGTAACACCTTAGTATTGCAAAATCAATGCAAAATGTATGTTTTTCTCTTGCTCTTCCCAGATTCATTTATGAAACGGAACACCATAATGGAATAGCAGAACTACTGGAGATATTAGGAAGGTATTCTATTTATAAGTCTAAATGTTTTATGTACAGTGGAAGTTTTAAAATGGTATAATTCTGCTATAAATATCTGCACCTGTTGGTGTTCAGATTTGGAGGGGCCCTCATACCTGAATGCAATCATGGACTTTGGTTTTAGATTACTCCTCCCTGGAGCTGGAGCTGCTGTGTATTCAAAGGGATGCAAAACTGAGATTGTTCTCTTCTACAGGCACTGCAAAGCCCTCTCAACAGTGCCTGGATAGAGTTAGGGTTAGGGATAACGTTAGGCTCAAAGTTAGGGTTATGGATGTGGTTATGTTGCAGGTTGAGGTTAGAGTTAGGGATTCTGTTAAAATTATGTTAGAGGCAGGGCTTAAGGACACTTTTATAGTTAACGTTATAGTTAGGGTTATGTTTATGTTGCAGGTTAAGGTTAGAATTGGGGATAACATTAGCGTTATGCTACTCTCAGGTTTTAGGGATACCTTAAGGGTTAACTTTGGGGTTAACATTAGGCCTAGGGTTGTGGTGTTATGTGCGAGGTTAAGGTTAGGGTTTGGCTTATCCCATGACAAATCACATGACAGTTAAATCACTTGGCGCTGTAACACATTCTCTTGTAAAAGCGTGTTCAAGACTCTGCTTTTCACTGCCAGAGTTGTTAGAGCTGTCAGAAGTTTCAGGGTTTTATTTTGGGGGAGGGTCAGGGTTAGGGTGAGGGTCAGGGTGAGGGTGAGGGTTAGGGTTACAGTAACTCAGATTTTCCATTCTCCCTCAGACAGCCATAAGAAAGCATGTGGCTTTTTCCCTCAGTACATATACCCTGCAGTCACCATTTTTCCTTTGTCCAAGTGGAAACTGGGTGCCTCATGTCTCGCATGGCTCAGTCTTCCCCTGCTGGAAGATCCTCCAAACCTGACTCATGGTTTCTCTCCTCTCTCCTTTCGGCAGCATAATCAATGGCTTCGCCTTACCGTTAAAAGAAGAACACAAGATTTTCCTGCTGAAGGTTTTGCTGCCGTTACACAAAGTCAAGTCCCTCAGTGTCTATCATCCACAGGTACACCAAGAGCATTTCCATTGGCTAGTCCACAGGCACAGCGATCATTTTCATTGGCTGGACGAGATGTCTGTTGAGGGCTCTCGGGTGAAAGTGTCTCCCTTTAAAATGACTTGGTCACGACTGCATAATATGGTACTTGGTTGCCATGGGAGCAGCATTTGCTGCCTCTGGTCGACGCATAAGAGGTCTGTGGGGTTACAGGAGTCAGATTCAGTCCCAAAGCCTGACGTCTGATAGCATTGCAAATGTAAAAGTGTCAGGAAATGTAACATTCATTTTAATTCTGTAAATTTTATTAGAAATATTACTGGAAGATTTTAATCTCCCATTCAGAACTGTCATGAATTTAAATAGAAAATACCTCAAGTGTGGTTTTAGGGAAGAATAATATCAAAGCTTTTTGTTGCATCAGAACGTTTTTAAAATTAGATGAATACATATTTATTGTAATGAATAATCTTGGAATTAATTTTAGATCCTTCCTAATAATAAAGATAATAATCTTAAAACTCAAACATGATCTAAGTGTGTGGTTTAGCTCGGTCTCCAGCATTGGTGTCACCGTGCATTCACTCAGTTACAGTTTGAACTGCGTAGTTATGTAGCTGTCATTCATGTGGTAAACCCAGAGACCATGCTTTTTAACCCTGGAGCCCACAGGTTTCTGGCTGTCTCACGAACCCCAATCTGCCCATACACCTTTTCGTGTGTACGTAGCAAGACCTGGTCAGATTGGATAGCCTGCCGTAGCGTCTGACAAAGACCTCTTTCCTTTCAGCTGGCGTACTGTGTGGTGCAGTTTCTAGAAAAGGACAGCACACTTACTGAGCCGGTGAGTCATTCATCCACTCTCTCCTTGCTCCCCCCTCCATCCATTCAAATTTGCTGAGTGTCGAGTGAGAGCTGCCTCAGATGCAGCATAGGTCTGGAAATGAGGCCTCTTCTGCGGCAGAATGCTGTAGCTTTTCACTGGCTGCTGGCACAACACAGAAATGGGGCTAATTTTTGCACACTCTGTCCTGGAGCTGTTATTGACCGCCCATTAAATAAGTGCATTGGACCGTCCTGTGGTCTGAGGTGACCCAATAAATGATGGTCCCTTAGCCCAGCATTAAATGTTGGACGATCCCTTAGCCTCTCAGTGACAGAATGCATGCAGCTGCTTATTGTGTAAAGCAGTAAGAGAAGAAAAACCTTCCCCTCCAGCTGTTTCTCAACCTCATGCCTCTGTACTGGTCCCTAAAGCCCCATACAGCCCTTGCTCCAGGTTTGCCAGTTTCCCCAGGAATTTGCAAAGAAGAGGATTTCTGTAAATTCTTGCCAAATCATGTAAATGGGTAACTTTATTTCCCTCCCTTGTATTGAATGTGTAGTGAAAGTGAATATTTCGGCATTTTAGTCATTTGCAGGAAAAGAGCTTTTTCAAGAAATATTGGTACATTGTGCGTGTAGACATGGATCTGTGGATGACTGTGACAGACAGCACACCCAGACACTTCCACTCGCGCACACACACGCACACGCACACACACACACACACACACACACACACACACACACACACACACACACACACACACACACACACACACACACACACACACACTCATGCACCGTGGCCTCTAACCCAGCGTGTCGTGTGTAGGTGGTCATGGCTCTGTTGAAGTACTGGCCAAAGACTCACAGCCCGAAGGAGGTGATGTTCCTGAATGAGCTGGAGGAGATCCTGGATGTCATTGAACCGTCAGAGTTCGTCAAGGTCATGGAGCCGCTCTTCCGACAGCTGGCAAAGTGTGTGTCCAGCCCGCACTTTCAGGTGAGTGACTGCACTCTGAGGGAGGTGGGGGGTGTGTGCTTTATAAGAGAAGGGATGCGCATTTTGTGAGAGGCCCATGCTGACCAAAGCTTTCCACACAGGTTGCAGAGAGAGCTTTGTACTACTGGAACAACGAGTACATCATGAGCCTCATCAGTGACAACGCGGCCAAGATCCTCCCCATCATGTTCCCAGCACTGTACCGCAACTCCAAGACCCACTGGAACAAGTAAGAGCGCCACCTGCTGTCCTTCCCTGGAAAAAAGACAAGTCATACAGGCAGCACCCTGTAGAATATGTGCCATCTGTTAAAGTTCTAATGAACACAACTGCCCACACAGCAACCATGAAAATGACCTTATGGGAAAACACCCATAGCTGTCGGTGGAATCGGTTTCAGAGCATTTATTTTAAACATGATATTCCAGCAATAAAATTCCTCTGAAGAAATCGGTGCTATTATGAAAAATGATTTAGAGGTCATGGCAGGGATCCTTGATTCCTTTAACTGATTGACGGGTATCTTGTACAGGAAATGTTCCTGGTCTGACACTGTTTACAATTATTATCAGCCTCAGTGAACCGGGCCTAAAGCCCCTTTCCTGTGGCCTTCTGAGCCCTTCTCCTAGTCTGTTTAGAGTAAATGTAACATGAGTCTGTGCTGCTGTAGCAGTTCACTCTGGAGCTCCTCAATATGCTTCAGTCTGTGTGCAAATGCTCAATCTATGCTTAAAACATAGATAAGAGAAATTAGAACCACGGAAACAAAGTTATTTTCATTCAATTCATTCATTCATTTCAATTAACACAGTTCATGTAGACCAACTGTGTCATTGTAGCTCACCAGCAATTTTTCATTTGCAGTTTACAATAACAGTTTTGTACATTGATGGTGTTCTTGTGCTTGTACCTGTTTTATTATATCAAATTGTACTGAATTGTTTAGAGTTATTCTTTTTGATGTTGTGTTAAATTTGTGGTCATGTTTTTTAACCAACTGATTGGAGTTGTCTTTGTGTGGTCCTCTTGACCTGACCTGGTCTCTCCCCTTCAGGACCATCCACGGTCTGATCTACAACGCCCTGAAGCTGTTCATGGAGATGAACCAGAAGCTGTTTGACGACTGCACCCAGCAGTTCAGGGCGGAGAAGAACAAGTGAGAGCCCCTCTTGTGCCAGACACTGTTCTCTCTCAAAAACCATGCACTGGCACTGGGTGCAAGGGCATAGCTCTGAAAAATATCTCTTAGTAGCTGAACTGTAAGAAGAAAAAACCCAGGGAAAGTGATTATTTGGACATTTTGCCCACGGGGTGCTTTGGGTAGAAATGCAATTGGTGCATCACTCTCTACACTTCCCCTTTTGGTTTCATCTCAGAAGCTTTTTGGCTTTTGCTAGAAAACATTACACTATTTACAGACTTCAGTTAGAGCATATCCAGTAATGACTGTTTGGAGAAACCATTGAATTGTCACACCTGTGACCTGAGAGTTCCAGGTGGCCATGAGGCATCTGTCCGCATTTCTCTAAATGCCATCAAAAGGTGGGTCTCTGTCTATAAGATCATCAGAAAATGGTGACATTACGATTAAGGGGAACAGCAGGTCATCTGTCCTCATTCCCAGTGAGTGAAGCCGTCTGAAAGGATGAGAGATGATTTTCCTCTCTTTTGTCCCCCTAGAGAGAAGGCCAAATCGAAGGAACGGGAGGAGGCCTGGGTGAAGATCGAGAACCTCGCCAAATCTAACCCGCAGGTGAGGGCCCACCTGCCTGTTCCAGGTGTGATTACCCAGTCCGAGTCTAGACCCCCACCCATTCTGTGCAAATGCAGGTCACTGATCCAGGATCACAGCAGAATGCCTTTCAGCTCTTGACCTCAAACTGCCACATTCATTGAAGGGGATATATTGTAGTACCTTTAACTTGTCCAACTCCTTGTTTTTCCATCTTTCCACATTTTGAACTTGTGGTGCCATAACATGAACGTCATGAGGGGAGAGAGTCCTCCAATCGCAGAGCTCCCTTGTGATTTGCGGACAGCCCAAAGTACTCACCAGTGTGTTTTCCCCTTGCCAAAGCTTGCAGCTGAATGAAGAGCAGGGTGACTGGTTTTAACTGAGTGCTGTTCTCAGTCCACCCTTGTGATCTCTCGTCTGCTGTCATACCCTTGGGCAAGGTCCTTGAGCCCAGTTGCTTAGTAATTATCCAGCTGTATAAAATAATAGATAACGTGTGAAAGCTGTAAGTTTTCTTTGGATGAGCGCAGAGCGGGTGACTGTGGGAGTCTGTGGGGCCGTGTACGGCCGTGCGTTACTCTGCTCTGAGGGACGGGCCTGTGACCGGGCCTCATCGTTGGACTGTGCGTGTGTCGCATGTCCCACCTCCCGTCACCTGCACTGACCTTTGGAGGAATGGCTGCAGCCTTTACCCAGCGGCGGAGAATGGCCAATGGGTTAGCACTGGCTCGTAGACTGCCGTGCTGCAGAAAGCGGAGGGGGAAAAAAGGAACTACGCTCGACATTTTGGTTTTTGCAGACAGCCAATCAGAGGATGAGGAAGGATATTTTGGCTCTTCCAAAGGATATTTTGGCTCTTCTCAAGCCCCACCCATCAAACGAAGGAATATTTGCTTTCATTTGGGAAGGGAGGGTCCAGTGATCCAGTCAGTAGGGTCGAGGCGACCGCTTTCTTCCTGTGCTGCAGCGATATCCGCATGAGCCCCCGGCCCCGTCGCCTCCAGCGGAATGCGCAGTGGGTGATGGATTGTGGCCCCTCAGTGGATCTGATGGAACCAAATTGATTTCTGCCTGTGGAATGCTGTTCGGCGCCAGGGCTGCTCCTCCTCTCCTCACTGTCCTGAGGATGTTTACACAGCTTTTCATTCCCATTATGCATTTTGGTGAAAGCTAATCTTAAGGTTCTGCCAAGCTTTGGATGCTGAAGTGCACTGCAGACATGGCTGGCTCCTAATTGCCCCTGTGTGAGCGATGACACTGCCTCACTTCTTGTTACAATCCTCAAGGACACTCCACCTCTATACACTTCCATATAAGGGGGAAAATGGTTCTTCTTCCTGTGTGTGTTTTTTTTTTTTTTTTTTTTAACAGTCTTTATCCATTATAGTTTCTCTAATGGCAGTCTGAGGCATCATAAGCAATAATGGGTGTACTCACTTCTTGCTGTAAAACATCATGCTTCATGCTTGGCCTACTTATGTAAGTTATCAATGGCACATTACCACCTGATAGGCTTGCTGGCTTTTGTCCTCTGACAGTCGTCTCTGTGTGGCTCAGCAGAAAGACTCATGTTTGTGTGTCTCTGTCCCGTGTCAGTTCCTCCTCTATGTGGACTCCGCCAGCCTCTGCAGTCCTGTCGAGATGGAGACAGACGGACCCTTGATGGATGTCCTGACGCTAAAAAAGACCATGGAGGAAGAGGCGACTCAGGTGAACTTGAATTTTGTATAAACCTAATTATCATTTTTGTTTGTCCTTAATCGCCCTGTATTCATAGCCCCTTAAGGGTTTCACACAAAGGTGTGCCCCGAAATGGTGTGGAGTGGGTTCTGGGGTCTGTAATGGCGGGACGGGGGCTGCTTGTTTCCCCCCCACACTTCTCATGTGTCTAAACTTCTCTTCTCACAAGCGCGTTGATGGAGATCAGGCCTGTCTAAAAAGCCAATCTAAAAACCCAGGGAAGTGCCTCTGATCACAGCTTGTTGGAAACACATCTATGGTTGTGTCATTGTGCACAATGAATGGCATCTTGGGAGAAAAAAAACCCCAACAGGTCAAAGATGTCAGCAAGTGTAAGGAGCTTTTGTTGTGTAAACATATTTCCATATTCCTAAACAAAGAATCTGAAAATGACATCCAGATGTGGTCCATAAGCTGTGGGTATAGGATGCCTAAGTAGACACATACAAAGCTGTCAAAGAATCAGGCATTGTGTTCTCCATGCATTCAAATTGATCAGCAACAGGTACGTAGGTCTCTTAACACCTTTTACAAAGGCTTGGCCAGGACACATTCAGATTTTCACTTCTCCATACACTGATGAATTTAAACAGGTGTCTCTTTTCTCCCTGTAAAATAGATGTGTAAGAGTAACAATTTCAGTTGCAATCCCTAAAAATGCAAGTCTATTTGCTGACATGTTCATGCTGTGCATTGCTCGCGTGAGTGATGCCAAATCCAGGTGTCAACCCACCTGTGAGTTGCTGCAAAATGCCTGCAAAATGACCGCCTCAGATGAAGATCAATAGTGTAAGTTAGTCATTTTTTTCTGGTTGTGCAGTGCTATACAACAACATCCATCACAAAAAGTAGACCTAAATACAGTTTGATTAACTGATTGAGCAGGGACTGCTTGTGCCGGTTTGCGGTTTGGAGTTAACTGTAGCGTGCGTGAGCAGTCGGTCTGAAGGTTTAACTCGTTGTCTCGCCCCCCCTTCCCTCCCCCAGCTGAACCGGGAGCAGCGTAAGGAGAGGCCCCTGGTGCGGCGGAAGTCAGAGCTGCCTCAGGACATCTACACCGTCAAAGCCTTGGAGTCCCACCGCCGCGCCGAGGACATGCTGGACCACCCGTGACGGCTGCCGGGCCCCGCCCCTTCCTCCCCGGGACACGCACGGCGGCCCCCTCCACAGGCCCCGCCCGGGCCGCCAGGCCCCGCCCCTCCGCCGCCTCTTCTGACTGCAGAGTGCAGTGCACTGAAAGAATTGGTGCAGGATGTGGGCAGGGCCTGTCTCCCTGCCCTGTCCCACCATCCCTCCCTCTGGTCATCATGGTTTCTGCTTTCTCAGGTTGTTTTTTCCCTGTTTTTTCTTTTCTTTCCTAGTTCCTGAATGTGGCGTGCCTGCATCAGACTTTTTCTCTTGTCATTTCAAAAAAAGAAGGAAAAAAAGGAAAGATGTTTTTTCCAGCGACACTCTCAACACCGAGCTCCCGCGTCACGTGACTGGGTCAACTGCAGATTGGCCCTGGGGGGGGAGGCGCTTGCTTGCATTTTTGTCTTTACTTTCAAAGGGAACAAACCAGGAAAAGTGACATTTCTGGGACAAACTTCTTTTCATTGATCTGTCCTTCCGTCCGGGGACAGCTGCCGGTGCCAAGAGCGGAGTTTGTTTTTCATTACACATTACTGTATTTTTATTTTTTTCAAACTGCGGCGGAGAAGGCATCCGTGGAGGTTTTGGGTTTTTGACTTGAGGCTTCATATGAAAAGCGTTTCCTTTTAATCTGTGGAGATGGTCAGCCCCACAGAAATGGCACTTCCTGTGAACTGCGTTTCCAGGAGGAAGTATACTCACTTTTTTCCCTCCACAGGACTTTATTCTTCAGTAGACTATGCTTCATTTTGTGCCATGCCAGTTGCTTCTAACTTATTTTTTTAACTTAACTTTTTTTTTTTTTTTTTTTTTTTTTTTTTAAACTTTTGTTCTTAAGCAGTCGGGTTCCAAAAGGCAATACGTTTACCCAGAATGCAGTGCAAGTGTTTGGTGGTTCAAACAATGGTAAATTTCTTTTAGGAGAGCTACACATTCGGGCCCATTTCGGTCAGATTACACAGCGGGTCCACTTGGCACGTATTTGTTTGTATAAATAAAAAGCTACAGAAAAAGGCATGTTTTCTTTTATGATTTTAGAGTGCTTATTTAACTTTGCTTCTCTTGTCATGACAGGTTTGCTTTATTTTTGTACCACTGAAAAAGAGTGTCAGCATTTGGTGCGGGCTCATAGGGTGTCAAGGAACGGACAGGGCCTGTCCCTTCTCAGGACAGCGGGGTCAAGACCGCACCAGAGGAGAAATTCGCAGGAGGTCCCATCTCATTGCCAAACTTGCTGTGTCTTTCTCGTTTCCTGCAAGTGCACTACAGAATAGATCTCTCCATGGGTGGAATCCATGTTCACTGATAACCTAGCCCTAACCCCCCTAACAGAGGAAACAAGTAGTAGTTGAAACAGACAACACAAACAAGACAGAGGACACAAGTATTTTAAAATTAGGTCCAGTGTCCTCTTTTGCCCCCTAACTTTAGTTATTTACCTGTTTGTTCATTTGTGTAAAGCTTTTCTATTCTGAGGTGCTTACTTTTAAGCTAGGAACAGATTTCAGTTTTATTTGGAAAATTAAAGTACAGCGCCTTTCTTTTCCGAGTGCCTTTATTATTAGAAAGATGGTCCTAACTAAGAGAATGACAGCACTTACACAAGGCCAGACTAACTATTGTGAAATTTTCTTTCCAGTTGTACCTGCGCACATGAATACGCTTATGAAAAACACACACGTTCACAAGTAATATACTGATGGAATATTGCCGTTTGCCTCATTCCCATTTTGAATCTTGCTTCAGTACAAGCAGGTGCATTCATGACTGTAATATAAAGCACTACATGACTCCACATGTCCAGCTACCAACCGTATAAGCGCCTGTCAGACTTAAAGAATGACCTTTGACGCTGGATCCCGGGTAATGCGGTCTTGCTGCCAGCCACCACCTGTCTGCACACCTCCGAATGGAGGCTATCCCAGCATGCATCTAAAGTGAAGAGGGAGGAATGCTTTTGTCTTGATTTCTCCCTTCCTTTGAATGTATGTCTCTCTCTACCATTGTTTGAACCTCCATCTCTGCAAACTGGCCATTCTCTGTAGAGCTGAACTGTTTCAGGTGTTCAGTGTGTCTGTGTTAAGTACTTTTGAAGGCTTGTAAGGTTTTCATTTCCCCAATTCAAACTGTCAGTCAATGTTTGGTTGAATGTGTTTGGTGTAAAATGTACTACATGCTACCATGTTCAGCACTTGGTTCTGGTTTTTGTCTGAAAATATAAAACTTCCCAACCTTCTGGCCCCCTTTATACAAACCCTTTGCAGCCATGGTAATGGTTTAAAAGGTTGAATTCCAGTGTATTTTCCCCATAGGCCACGGTGACCTCTTCTCTGTACTACAGTAGTGGCACAAATGACTGAAATCGTATATTAAACGAAAACCGGGAAAAAGATGAAGCGTTTTGGTGACGTATTCTCCATGAAACTGCTTTACTTCAGCGCCCCCTAGAGGGTCTTTTGTTTTAACGTGCTTTCCAAAATCCAACATGACAAAGTGTCCTTTGGTTTGCAAACTGTACTAAATGGCTTCATCGGATACTGTACATACAATGTACTTTGTTTTATGTAGTGTTGTATCTATTAAACGGTAGATTTCATATTTTGTACAAAAGGGTCATATGTACAGAATAAAAAGTTAATAACGACTACATATTGTCAGAACGTTATTTTTACCAGTAACAAATCCCCCTAAAATGGGTACGCCGTCTCCTTCTCCCTTGGTATATCTCTGAATGCAATCATTGAAAAGAAAGTAATCCTAGTATTAGTACGTGGCCTCTAGTGGGCGCCCACGAAGCAGTGACTACAGGGTGAGTTACACCAAGGAATGAAAGTTTCTTGCCAAATGCTTCTTTTTCTTTTATGTTTTAATTTAAAAAACTATGGCGATCTGTGATAATAAATAGCTGTCATTCCCCTCCCCCAAAACTCAATTTCATTAAAAAAATCGAAGTGATCATATAAGTTATTCTCCCTTTTTTAATTTTAGTTGTGAATGTAAGGCTTCTGTTTACCTTATCAAATAAATTAATTAAATGACTTTTGTATCAGGTCACAGCACTGTCACCGTGCTTTTTGTGGTAGTTGGTTGTTGATAAACAATGGTAAGATCTTCATGGCGGCAGTGTAGCGTAGTGGTAAGGAGCAGGGCTCGTAGCAAAAAAAAAACAGTTGCTGGTTCGATTCCCCACTGAGGCACTACTGCTGTACCCTTAGGCAAGGTATTTAACCCAGAATTGCCTCAGTAAATATACAGCTGTGTAAGTGGATTACGGAATTGTAACCGATAAGTCGCTCTGGATATGAGTGTCTGCTAAATGACAATAAGGTAATGTAACGTGACAGTTTTGGATTCGCTGGGGCGTAGCTGTTGCTTAATTTGTAGTAATACAAGCTGGAATTATGTAACGTTTATATCACTTTGTAAGCTGTCCCAGTGGAGGACACCTGACAAGTGAAAATTGATTAATTCTGTTTGTACTGAACTGTAAGTCTCTTGTTCTAGTTCACGCAGAATGACTTCTGTCTGCAATCCTTTGAATAACCATTATTTTCCGAAAGGGTCACAGACAATTATGTAAATTTAACACTGCCTGAAATACATGTGAATTTGGACCCTTGGAGGTTTGATTTCATGTTAGGCAAAACAATTGAGCTCCCTCTTTGTCCGGTATTTCTTAACCAGTAGACAGACTTGTTAAGCTGCAAGTGTAACAATTCGTTCTGGTAAATCAACTTTAAATTCTTTTAAATCAACTTTGACTTATTTTCATCCCTCTTGGTGCAAACTTTCTTCTGATGGGGGTATTGTTTACAACCTGGCGTTCACGTTTTTGCCGTAATATGCTTTAATCCATCAGAACAGTGACCTGACCTGAATAAAACGAGCTAATTTATTTAACATCCAGAGTGTATTGGCTCTGCAAACAATGACAGGACGTAGGCTTTACAGGACACATTGAATGTGAATTATTTTGCTTTTATGTGACTATAGATCACATCTTTCACAGCATGGCACTTCTGACTAAACGCTGTCCTCGAGGCTCCTTTTCAAACGCTTATACTTTTTACAGAAAACGCACATTTTCGGGCACTAATCACATGTAAATCTGGAAAGATAATTCAAAGGCCACCCACGTGCTTATTTATTTATTTAATAGCCGTCGGTAACCTTTTAGATTATCAGGACATCAAAGTGGAGCACTGCGCAACAAACGAGCGAGCACCTTCTACAGTAACCGTGGTAATGGCTTATTCAAACCGATCTTTTAGCCTTTCGTATTGACAGCATCAGGGCGATAACCCCCTTCAAGTCATTTTGAACCACTGTTCATTTAAAGTCAAAGCATACTCGAGGACATAAAAAAGCTCGCATAGTGGACGCATTCTCACTGGAGCAGAAGAACCGTATTGCCTTGCATGCGATTGAACACCGAAAGCCTGAATGAAAAAGGTAGAGAGCGAGATATTTTAATTGCATTTAAAATCTACAAACGACATTCATTTTCTCCCTCGGAACATTGTCTGAAGTGATTCCCTGTGCTGCACTCACAGATGGAAATAGAGGCAGCACTGGATGGGTTGATTTGTGTGTGCGTTAATGCACTGGGAGCATTCGATGGGAAAAGGGGAGATCAGAGAGAGGCTAATCTCTCTCTCTCTCTCTCTCTCTCTCTCTCATCCTCTCCCATGTCTCTCGCGTGCATTACCTTGAAAGCCCGGCTCTGTGAAGGCGGAGGTGTCTGCAAGGCGAGACATGGCGTGCGGGATTTGCAGCAGTCTATCAGAGTCGATTCTATTACGTCGCCCTGCGCTTCCTCCCGTCACCAAAGCTGCTTGCATAGCAGCAAAGAGCTTGCATAACCAGGCTTATTTAGCCAGCGGCGAGGTCTGACGCACGTCGGGCGGGTACACAAAACGGCCTAATATCCCACTGTAGTATGTCGTGCCGTGTGCTCTCGCTGGACAGGCAAGGCCAGTTGGTTTCAGAATCAAATGATGCTTCCCCTTGCATAAAAGCGGTGGTCCTATGGGAATACGCAACTACACTTTCCTTTGCATTACAAAAGTGATTATTAGGTGCTTGTTGACGATGTTAAGAGATTGTTAAATGCTAGTCACTTGTAGTGTACCGTGCTTGTGCATCCTAATCCATCCAGCACATATGATGTTTTACGTCGCGAGTCAGACTTGAAGAAAAAAGGAACTCCTTCCTTTCTGTTCTTGATCTGAGGTGTTGGCTCAGCTATAGTCAAATAGATAGTCAAACCGCAGACTTTCTATAATGGCCGTATATGCTGGAGTTGCATTCTTTCCAGTCATTTGTACAGGAGGTTCCAGTAATGTCTTCGTTCTTATGCCGACAATGGATTGTCGGGGAAGTGAGAATTTAATAAAAATTAAATGGTCTGAACCCAGCGGTCTTAGAAATTAACGCCCTTGTTTATCGCCCAGCACTGTGAATACCGAACACAAGTAACGCTAATCACTGAAACTCCTCACTTAACCAACATGTAAAATATTTTAAAAATTAATTTAATAATAATTATTAAAGATATTATCAATAAAATCGCCGAATTCGTTGATAGGAAATGAGCAGTCTGGTGGATCAACCTTTGCCGGAAATATACAATCACAGCTGGAATAAATTAAAAATGTTTATTGAGCAGTTACACTAAGGCAAAGACAAAATTCAGAGTCTGGGCTACAGACCTGGTCCACTACTTTAACAGACACTAAATTACATGAAGACATTAACAAAACAAGAACATGGATGGATCATGGAATGGATGAATGAATGAAGAGAAAATTACTTAAGCCGATTGTTTACCTCTCCCAAGGAAGAACACAGGAACCACTCACAATAGCAGCAAGACTCCAAAAGGAAAAATCCAAAAAGTTGCAGGAGAAACTGACCCACGGACTGGATGACTGAATAGATGACTGAGCTGGCTGAGCATAAGGCTGAGCATAGGCAAAAACTGAGCGACGAGGCCTGTTCTAGGCCTGACTTAAGAAGAAACTCTCTCCACCTCCCTGACTCACGCATAATTCATTTTATGGTAAGGGAGTGCCTGGAAGTTTCTTCAGGACTTAATTTTGTGCTTTCGATCCAAACATTTGGAAATACCAGATACATTTTCGCGGTTCTCATATTTACATTCAGCTCTTCATGAGCATCGCAATGACACCAACCATTAACAGGCATGGGTTGAAAGGAGAGAGTTGGCTGAGAGGAACTGGCAAAATGGTGGTTTTGCTGGTATATTGAGAAATATACATGTTATCACACGGCATTGGGTTTTCCACATTTTTCCCCTGACATGAGGGTACAATTAATTGTGGGGTATAAGTGTAAGTGATTCAAACATGCAGATACGCACAAAGAAACGCACACACACACACGCTGATTGTGCTCAGGAAGGGGAGAAGAGGAGGAGAAGGCAATGTATAAAGCATCTGCAATCAAACTGTTGTTATTCCAACAGGGTCTGGACACCCTGGCCAGTGTTTTACCTTTACTCTATCAAAGTATAAGTACCAAAAGCAGAAGTTACAGACTTCATCAATGATTGATTTTTTAGCTGTGTCAGCGTTAATTAGTTGTAACTCAAAGTTGGATGCCTTAAGTAGCCTAGTCGCTCTCCAGTACTGTTCCACCCTAATCTGATTGTGGTCACTCACAACCATGAAATGCTGATCTGAGCCATGTTTCAAACTAATTAGCGAACCCACTTTTATTTAACACTGTGCAGGGAAATTGCGGCATCTAGTGGTCAAACAAAGACAGTATCCTTAATTCAACGATTTACTGTTCACATTACAGTACACAATTGTCATTTAGCAGACACTCTTATCCAAAGCGAGTCTAAGGTTACAGTTTTTACATATTATCCATTTATACAGCTGGATATTTACTAAGGCAACACTGGGTTAAATACCATGCCCAAAGATACAGCAGCAGTGCCCCAGCAGGGAATTGAACGAGCAACCATTTGTTTACAAGTCCTGCTCCTTACCACTTTGATTCATGACATGTGGCATAACTGTCAGCAGGAGATCAGTTTAGTATAAAATTGGTTAAGATAAGCCCACAAACCCACATTAAAACTGATCTCCGCAATGGACTGGTACTGGACTGGTATATAATTGTATGTATAACTGTACATTTGTTTGGGCATTGACATGACAGCTGGACCCACAGCTGAGGTCAATTTTAATGTACCATACAAATTGTTATTATGTAATAATATGTACACATTACATAATGATTATTTTATAATAATGAACCATTTAATTATGACTCTCACACTCAGTCCATTTTGAAATCTCTGAAAACACTGGTGCCAGAGACAGATATTTTCTCAACAAGCAGATCAGATTTGAAAAGATGCTGTTATCTATCTCAGATGTGTGTAAGCAAGCATTTGACAGCACTTCATTGTGACTTCGAGGCAACTGGTTTGTGTAACTACCACAACACATATAATATCAATGCTAATTAATACCATTCAGCAGTGGAAGAAAAACATCTGGAGATAACTACATTTGGGGAAATATTTTTCCAAAAACCTTGTATAGATATCATTCTTCAGATTCCTCCCTCTTAAGGAGACTGGTTAGTGGGTGATACTGAAAGGAGGGTTCAGGCTGATCTCACAAAATCTACTGATTTCTCAGGGCAAGCATTAGCATCATGGTAGTGCTCTGTTAAAATGGAGAGCAACCATCCCCCACCCCCCCAGCTGTGATGGGACACAGATGTCATCAACAGATGTAAGGAGGGCGTGGTTTTTCTCGGCAAGGTATTACACAAGACAAACTACAGTACGTGCATCAGTCAAATAGCGTTTAGCCATGTAGCATAAGTGTCACAGCTTTTAGCCATGTAGCATAAGCCATATAGCTTTTCTTAAGGGAATGTTCACAGTTCACAGGACAAAGGCCTCTGTTAGGCTGAGCCCTCTGATATGATTCTTTTTTACTGGTGTTCCTTGCAGACAGGTCCTTATTCAGGCCCCCTTGTCTAGCTTGCATTTTAAAAGGTGTCTGCTTCCACAGCTGAATATTTGTAAGAGGTCAAGAACTGTTCACAAGTCGAAAGGTGCTGCCCGCCCCCCCAGCCTCCAGTTGGGAATCAAACCTGTGAAATGCTGCACGGCAGCATTTGTGGGGAGTATGTTCTGAGTATGTTCTGACGTTGATGTGTTTACGTTGCCCGTGTCACCTCGCAGCCGCTCCTGTTGATGAACCGGACGGAGACAAAGGAAGGCACTCTGTGGCATTATGGGATTACTGTGAGCATTTGTAACGCCTGATAATGGCCTGTTCCTTCCTTCACAGATGGCGAGGGAAGGAGAGGACCTATCCCGAGGAACTGGATCGGCTGTGTTTGTGTTGGTGTTGGCTCCAGCCAGGGGCACGGTGGGGGAGTGGCCGCCGGGATACGTGTTTTGGATTTGTGTGAATTTGAGTCACGGGGGGGAACGCTGATAGGGGGTTTGGGAGTAAAAATGATTATAAATAAGGAGCAAAATTCTGGAGACTGGTCAGAATGTGTTTGGCTGATTGAATTTTGAATCTGAAGGAAAAACAGCTCACTTTGGCATGTGGAAAATCAGTCACATGCACTTTATTAAGAGGAAGAGGGGCAGCTCCTGAGGCTGGCCCCACTTAACCCCTGGTCCCCGTCCCCTCCCCCATACTCCCGCCCCTAATGCCCTCTACGGTTGGGAAATGTGTAAAAGCGTATAAAAACAGACACAGGGCAGAAAATAGAGGAGGAACAGAAGTAGTGCTGGACTGGTGATTCGGTAAGAGTGTCATCAGTCCAATGTCAGATAAACAGTCCTGCTTTCCACCCCTCCCTCTCTCCCTCCACCCTCTCGAAATGCGTGCCAGCCTGGCCCTGTGAAACAAAGACTTCCACCAAACATTAACCATTTAACGTCCCAACTTATGGGGCCTGCAGTTTCTGGGCTTTGGCATTCAGATATATCTTCTGTAAAACGTCCTGCCTAAGAATCACATGAAGCCTTCTTATGCTGTGCATGACACAGTCATACACAAGCTCATACACACTTACACCAACTGACAGACTGCCAGGTGTACTGTGTCACCATCTGTATCATCCTAAACTCTGACATTCACGGGCATTCTGATTTAGCACTATATGTCAGTTGACATGGATGGTAGCACAGTGCACCTTGTGATACTTTATGCAAGTTGGAATAAGTGTCAAGGAATGTTTATGCAGTGCTTATGAAACCTTAATATAGTTATTCATGAAGGACTGTTCATTGAATCTGTTATCGAAACAGAAAGGGGAGACAAGCCAACAAACTCACCGCTTGTGCCAGAAAGGTCCAGAGAAGCAGGGCTTCCTCTGTCTGTGGATTAGAACACAATTCACTCTCTTAGCTAATTTGTCTAATAAGGAGGCTAAAAATATGCTTGGCAAGACCTGAGTTCGCTTTATGAGCCTCCAGTTCAGTGGAATCTTCCTCGAAAGGATGAGAGGGAGGCCTGTCTCGATGCAAGGAGCGCCCAGCAAGGCTTATTATAGGGGAGGTGGCTGAGGGCCAGAACCGCGGTTAAGCGCAAACACATTCAAGGAATCAATACAACAGGAGCGCTTACTTACTCTGAGCCTCTTTCACACTACACACTGCAATAAAGATCTCATGTTCTCTTTTTCACATTATGTAGTTTAGACTGGAGCGTAGGGGCATTTTCCTAATTTGGAAAAAAAAGGTCATGTGGCATTATTATTTTTTTTTAAACACTGAGATGTAATACTGAGGCAGCATCTTTACATGGGTGAATCATTGAGAAGAATCCTTTTTGTTTCAGGGAAATGAGAACCACATGAGAGCCCTCTGCCTGGCAGCTTGGCCTGCTGATAATACGGTTACCTAGCAAACCCTGCCCCGTTCGCAGAACTTCGCCACTCGCGACCTTCTTGGAATGATCCTGCTTTGAGTGGTCTGGCCAGACAGGGACTGGGTGACATAGCTAACGCATGCTGTGTGGTTTTGCCCTGTGTGGCACATTCTGAGGGTCACAGGGTTCAGTACTGGGTTGTTGCTGGCACCTTTGAGCAAGCTGGTCATGCTAGTGCTAATAAAGGATGTACAAGGATGCAAAGTAGCAAACTTTGTGAGCTGCCCTGAGTAAGAGTGTCTGAGTGTATATTTATATGTATATGTATATGTGTATTTGTATGTATGTACATACAAGTAAGGGTGGGTAATAGATGGTAAATATGGTAAATAGATAAATATAGTAGTACATCAGTCAAAGGAGAAAAAGACCTTCAGAAAGAAGTCTGATCATAGGTGTTAATAAATGTCATCCATGTGATCAGACTGTCATAGGGTAACACACAAGGCTATGGTGGATAACATTTTGGTTTTGGAATTTTAAGGTAATTTTGACTATGCACCCAACATGGACTTTTTGAAAATTATCATGATTTAGACTATATTCACAGAGTATATCATTAAAACTAGTTATGTTTTCATGAACACATACGTAGAATATGTAACAAAGATATTCATTATCTTTTTGCCCATTTTTTCTTTGACTAATAAAATGGAAATATACAGAAAATAGGATTTTTGTCACAATTTTGGTTATATTTGGCCTCAGTGGCACCCCCTAAACATTTCCTGTACATGTTTGATACTTGTGTACATGTTTGAAATTAGGCATATTGGATCTATGACTCCTTGAAAATGGCCTTGAATGTTATCCACCTTAGCCTTGTTTGTCACCCTATGATTGTTTGATCTAGCATGGATAACACTACTAAGATCTATACCTAATAACTCATGATGGCTCATCTACTAGAAAATATGCAGAATGTTAGGCTTGCTGGCACAGAATATACAGGAAAAAATCTTTCACAAGTGAAATCTTTGCATCCTACTCTACCCATCATCCTTTTCACAGAGAACCTCATGTGAAGCAAATCCGAACTCAGAGTGATTTTGTATCATACAACTATACCCACAAATGGTACGGTGTAGAAATGCTTTCTAAATGCAGTCAATTGTAAATCATGCATCATCATCAATTACTGTTCTCCTTTTAATCCCTTCAGTTGCTCATTTTGAGGTGTATGACATCTCCCTTGTCCTGAGCTTAAGAAGTTATCAGGAGCTGGTTGTTCTGCTATGTTTCAGCTCTCACACATAAACTCTGATATCAGCTGCCTATCCAGACATGAGTATATGCAAATACAATGATTGTAGATTTTGATGATGATGATGATGGCGATGATGATTATAGTGTCTGTCTGCGATTCTGTCACGGCCATTTTTATGATCATTCATTCGACAGAAAGAAAACTTATGAGAACGTGATGCTATTTCAACTATGCATTCTGTCTCTGCTAGTAAGCCTGTCCCATGAACACTAAAGGGATGACGGGTCATATATATATAACTCTGTGCCTAGCATCAGGATCATGTGACCTCAGGACAAACTGCAGCCCGGTTAGAGCTTTGATGCAGCCCCGTCTAAGTTGCGAATTTCTCATGAATTTATTACTGCTCAGGGCGCTTGGTTCATATGAAGGATAGTTTATGTTGCTTTAGTAACGTGGTACCTATGCAGTAATAGAGCCAGTGGGTGGCAGTGATTGCCAAAGTTAAAAAGGAAAATTAGGTCAGTTATCGTGTTTAAAGTTAAAGGAGGTCAGGTGTGTTAAAGGTATTCGGCCAGTTGACTGATGGCAGAGCTCCTGAGGTAAGTGGTTGTGTCTTCTTAGTAGTCTTACCCAACACAGCTAGGAGATAAGCAGCTTGCTCAGACTTTGGCTTCTCCCAACCAAGACAATAAAGTAATACAGACTGTTTGCTAAAACAGACCGGTGGTTGGCAATGACATTCCATCAAGCCTCCTGGCTCAAAAGAAAATGCTGTAGTGATTTTTCAGTGTTTGCTTGTTACTGTAATGGAGCAGTCTGACTATTAACACAGTTTTAAAGAATTAGCTTTTGTTCAGTTAGTCAATTTTACACGTATTATCATCTTCTCCAAAGCTGTGTGTTGTGCTTGCTGGTGTTGTGCACACTTAACCTGAAGGCTTCTAACTAGCTTACTCTGGCCGTTGAATTCCCAACCACTTCTATATGGAAAACACAAAAACTTCTGATTGGTTATCTAGCATTACCTATTTGTGGTTCAGGTATTATAAAGTGATTATCCAGTATGTGAATTTGGAAAAAAATCTTCATATTAAAATTGATACTGCAGGGTTTGTGTTTAATATTAACACTTTAAATGTGAAGAAATAAATATGTACTGTCCACAGGCTAACTGCTATGCCGGACTTTTTGCCCTCTAGTGGAGGTACTGCAGGTCCCTTGTGGGGAAGGACGTTCACGTTCATCTCCTCCTGCCACGGTTAGAGTGTGGCATGTTCAGAAGCCCCCCGCCCCCGCCTCGGACAGGACCTGGGGCCAAACGCTCATCGATGTGGCGTTCCCACGGCGCCGGCACGTCCAGTCCTTCCTGCCCGTCCAGCTTGCCCTGACGTGACCGGCTAATTCTCCCCTGGCAGCAGCCGCGCCGGCACAGATGATGTTTCTAAAGCACCCTGCTGAATTCACGCACGTCGGTGGGCCATGCAGTTATGCAGCCGTTTAAAGGTTACCGAGAAGCAGGCGATGCATTAGCAGGCGCACGTCACCGCGTGCCCAGATGGCGCCCAGCTAAATAGTCAGGGCTACACATATTATTTTATGCAGGGCGTCCCCCGCCCTCGGATAAGAGGGGATTATCTGCTCCATTTAAATGAGGGAGGACTCGCAGCGGAGGCGCATGAATAAAAACACAGGAGGACAGCAACCGGGGGAATATTCAGAGCGCCAGCGCACGTCACGGCGCGTTATGTGACGTAAGGAACCCGTGTGACCGTGTGGCCAGGAGTCCCAGCAACGCAAGCACTCCCTGATCTGATCTCCCCGGGGGAATCAGGGGGGTTATCAGACCATGGCAAGCGCATCACGCCCCCCCCCGACCTGGGCGAGTGTTTTTCCCTGTGTCCTGGAGACATCCCAGACACCAGATGAGCTGCGCAGGCGTTGCAATGGGGTCCCCCCCCGTCATCAGATTTTGCCACAGCAGCTGAACACGATGCTCTGAGCTTTTTCAAAGACAGCGGGAGAACATTGATATGTGAACCGCATCAAATGTTACACTCGCGTGCTAGACAAGAAGTGGACAAAAAAAGTAGAGCTCATTTCCCGTACCCCCCAACCCCCGTGGCCTCTCAGAAGGCGGGATTCCTGGCCCTCGGCCTTACGCCACGCAGGGTAAAATTGGCTTAAAAGCAGCGAGCCAAACCAGGCGGTGTGCCCGCAGTTAATGTGATCGAGCCCTGCCCCTGGGTGTGGGGGGGGGGGCTTGGCAGGGCCCGCGGAGTCCTGTCCTCGCATGTCGCCTCTCCGCAGCTCCGCAACTGATCTTGTTACAGCCCCGGCAGAGTGGTCACCTGACCGAATTGATTCGTCTCCCTTCCCCTGCTTGACGTCTTTGCCGAGGGGACAAGGACCTCAGAAGGCTCCGAGCGCACATGACACAGCCAGCGATGTTTACGCGCCCCACTGGTTGCAAAACACAGTGATCCACACCTCATTAAGAGGCCCGGCGACATTCTCCGAGGGGGGAAAAAAGAGAAGAAGAAACCGTACATGGCTGTACAAATGACTTTTAACATGAAAGGACGCTTAAGATCTTCCCCATAATTATCTTCTAACAGAATGCGTAAGAGCTTTTGGTCCCAGCTCTAAGCCTTCACTCGGAGGACAGAAGGCCTTTAAACCATTCCCTTTGAAAACAGTCGGCTGCTGAACTTATTGTTTCCACACCCCCTGTCTTTAGAATTATCAGCTGCCGTTGGCCAAAAAGCTCAGGATCTTAAGTCACTTTTCCATCCTACTTTTTACTGATTGGCTCAAGAGCCAACTTGTTTGGGAGGCATGCAGTGTAGCAGCTGTGGAGTGCCTAGGGCAGCTCTCTGAATTGTATACTGTATACATATGACAAGTGCTTTCATTTAGTGCTTTCTCATTTTAAACCAAGTGTGCGGTTCAGAATGCCCCCCAGCACAGACTTGAACCATGACAGCAGGAGATACTGATAGCATTAAACTCACACAGTGACATGTAGCCCCTGAAATTACAGACAGCAAAAGTTTGTTTAATATTTTTCTATTCCCCATATAAATGACATTTGCACAATTGAAAATCCCCAAACTCACGCCCCTTGGCAAAACACATTTTCTTCTGTTTGGACTCGCGTCCATTATACCAAAGGCAATTAAAAGCTAGAGGTCTTTCAACAATAGGATGAGAGCGGACAAACACTTTGACACAAACACAGAAAACCTTAGGCAAAGGAAAAAAAAGCTGCTTGCATGATTGCAAAAGCTCAACACGTTTCTCCTTTTTTCCCACAGTCTCTCTTTTGTTCTTCAGATATCTTGCGTGGCTAGTTTTTTCAGAAGAAAGCCCACCCTTGTTCCAGCAGAGCCCGCAGTATGGACATACCACTAAGTATCGACAACACATTAGAGGAGCACTGAAAGCTCACATGCAATTAGGTTGCTCACAGTCTTACTGTGACATAAAAGGTGATCGTTTTGACAGCATTAACTTTTGGTGGAGCTTTGGTGAAGGCAAATGTGCACATTTTATTAAGCAGCACATAAGCAATACATAAGACAGTATAAACTTTCAGAACGGCTTATTGCAGCTTACAAGGAAGTGTGTTGCTTTGATGACCTTTGTTGTCAGTGCTAATAAACAGTGGTGTACGTTTATAAACATAAACCAGTCTTATGAATGGTAATAAATGGGTGAGAATGCTGGGCTTTAGCACTTAATAAGGCATTATGCACACCTTTGTGAAACCTTTGTGAAACCACATCTGTCTGAGGCCATGCATTGAGCAGGCCTTCCTTAGGAATTTTCCAAGAATTTCCCTGCATTATTTACAGTATGTGCTTAGCTAATGGCCTGGGTTAAATCTGAACCATTTACCCATTTTTACAATTGGATATTCAAGCTGAAACTATTCATGTTTAGTGGCTCACACATGGGTGCGCCTGCAACCTGCCCCAGATTTGAACCTGCAATCCCAAGGGCTGTTCCCATACTGTCGGACTTGTAACTGTGTTGCTTCCCAGGAACACAGACACAAAAAGAAACAGACAGAAAAGAAATCTTATTCAGATGATTTTTTGGCTTGTCCAGTGACCCCAGGGCATGATCTTCAACATGCAGGTCACAGCATCAGCCTCTGGAGGACAAATGATGACATGCAACATAAGTGTGGGGCCCTTGCACCTGGCTGCAGTGCACGCACTGAGTGACTGATAGTGGCACTGTGACGGTCAAAAGCAGCATCATGGCGGTCGAATGGCGGTTGACCTCGGAACACCAGAGCATGACCCGTATCGGTTTGACACAGGGCGGACCCAAAAATGAGGTGCACTTGTCCACTGCGCCTTTCACTGGCCCTCCTTTCTGTTCTGTTCCCTCACACCCGACCCATCTAAAGCAGCTTAACACGGCCTTTACAGGTCACTTCCTCCAGTCTCTGCGCTGTGGGAATGGTGCTACTGTAACACCATTTAGTTTGAGTTTAAAAAAAACTTATTTAAAAATCAGTTGGCAACTGTCTACAACTGCATATGTTTCCAAGGAAGGTGGAAAGTTAACATCTGCACTGAGTGATTTCGAGAGTAACCAGCCCATATCATATAGGTGACGCATCATCTTATCTTTTAAACAACAGTAAGGATGACTGAAATTTTAAAAATAGCCATTTTACAACCGTCTTTTAAATTTTAGCAGCAGTATGATTGGAATATGACTGGTCATTCTCATAGCTTGTCTCTTAGTGATGAAATATACAGCATTCAATATCCTGGACTTGGGCATCTGATATTGCGTGATCAGTTCCCAAACCTGACTGGAACCTTAGACTTCTGTGCTGAAATCCATTCTACTCTTAGATTTGATTTATGAAATGTAATAAACTTAGTCCCAGTAACCACCCAACATGTGGATCTTGTTTCAAAATGGTGATATGAATAGTTATTAATAATTGGTTGTTCCTTACCTTTACTTCTTATATCTGTTTCAGTAAGTAAGGACTGAAGCTTATTTAAAATGCTATCCTTTGTGGTTCCACAACCTACTTTTGGCTGTCTAGTGCCAATCACAGAACCCACTGCTCCAGCTCTCCTCCTTTCTGCAAATCACGTACTCTGGCTACTAATTCTTTATCAGCCATTCTTCAGTACTTCAAAGCATAGACTCATACATCCACATGCTCCACATGTAACCTGCTCTTTGTCTGATAACTAGCTTTGTTGCTTCATAGTACTTTGGGTTGGTGGCAGAAAGCAATGAAGTGAAAACAATCATACTCTGTCATCTCAAATTTTACAAGTTAAAAAAAAATTACAAATTAAAAAAACCAAATGCCTTAGGCATTCAGGACTGCCATCTACATATGCTTTGAAGGTTCAAGTAGAGATCACAAAAATCATGGAAATCAAATGTCAATTCCTTGCCTTGTGGGTGGGGAGAATCACTGACGTCAGAGTGTCACTGTGGAAAGAAACCTGTGTCTCTGCCATGAAACCCATTCTTTGCTTTTTCGACAGGCACACCCAACAAACTGGAAAGCGAGGAATGGCATATTAAATGTTTGGCTTTCGGTTAAGCTCACTTGCAACAGAATGCACTGTGCAGACAGACACGTTGTACATTGCTTTTTACTCTGCACTGCTATAGTGCTTTGTTTAGCTATGCACAATGTTGTATTTTTGTGAACAATTTATAACCATGGGCATTTTTCAGATCAAGGTCATCACCTGTAATGTGTTTGTGCACCATGAACCTGAGAAATGACACACGTGTAGGTGGAACAGGTGCATTAACCCAGTGTCACCATAAAACTAGAGTTTTATGACTCCAGTCTTTGTGTCAGTAACGAAGAACTGAACCAAACGGCGTGTATCATATTTTATTATAAAATAATCTTCAATATAAAGTATGCATAATTTACAAAATAACTGTTCTGCCATTGATCATTGATGATATTCTTTATCACCGAGTGCTCTAGTATCAAATTACATCAGTATCGGTTTTCTGGTTGTTCAACCCTTTAAAAACCGAACTTCACAACAACACTAGAGTAAACGGTAATAGCCATCAGGACATTTAGACATTTACTCTTACTTTCATACATATACAAAAACACACGCGCGCACACACACACACACACACACACAAAAACAGATTTGAGGAGCGTGCCATTTGAAATTAGAAGCAAAACACAGGGCACAGCGCACATTCACAATGCACATTCGTTAACTGGTATCTTAAGATAAAACTTCTGACAACGAAGAAGCAAAAAGACAAAGACAGAACTGACTTTGCAACCGTCATTATACATAACCAACACCGTGGACCACATAGCCCAGTGATGATAGAGCTCGCAGAAAATACTTTTGAAGTGGAAACATATGTTTGCACCGTGTTATCAGCAGCAGGTTTTGGACCTTGGACACTGTGGGGGGTTTACTCGACATTAATAATTCTAGTTAATTGTGCTACACATGAATTACCACGGTAATGGAATTCTCGAGGCTGTTCCTGTATTGATCAAGCCAGTTTCTAAGCTCAGCAATACTGTAACCCTCCGGGCCTCTCCCGCCCTGATAGACCACCTTCTCGTCTTTGAGTATGTAAAGTCTCTCAAAATACGCTCCATACGCGGCGTTCGACGAATTCTCCATGGTATCAGCGACCACAAGGCATCCGGGAACCTCGAGATTCAACAGCTGAGCCGCCTTGAGTCTGTCCTCTAGACATTTGTGTTTCGGGATCTGATACGGAGCATCACAGCTCGCCCATCCGTCCGACGGATGCGCTTCCTCAATATAGACCAGAAGAGAGTCTGCAATATCAGCGTATTGGCTGGCCACCCGCTGGAACGCTGTCAGACGTGTCATAAACGGCGGTCAGGAACAGCTCCCGAAGTTCAGGATCAGGGGTCTCTTTCCTTTAGCAAAGTCAAGAATCCGGACCCTCTTCTGCCCCTTGAGCTGCACCACTTCGGTGTTCGGCGCTACATATCCAAGATACGCCGATTTAAAGAAGTCCAACTTCTGACCATGCCATACGGCCTTGAGCGACTCCAAGGTGAACATTCTATTGGAATCGGAGATACACATCGGGGGATCGTCGGGACCTCCTTCGGAATCTCTCATTTTGAGCAACATCCTCTTTCTTATGCAGAGAAAATCTAGCAACCACAGCATGAGCGCTGCCACGAGAAAACGAGGTAATAGAATAAGGCTGACAACTGCATTTTTCATCGCCTTAACTGTTTGTGAACCGGCAGACTGCTGCATATCGTCCACCATTTTACAGCGGAGTAGGGCTTGTTTGCCTGTTTATACTCCCCTGGAAATCCGCGCTGTTTTTATACCCTATGTTAGTGTTCGTTTATATAGGACTACCAGGCTTGAATGAGGAATACCCCGCCTCCAAACCCGTGCCGCCCCGTCACATGGCGGGGATCACCTTCCGTCAACTCCTGCTCGTCTGATGCGAGAGAGTACGAGCAAGCAACTGAGAGAGAGAGAGAGAGAGAGAGAGAGAGAGAGAGAGAGAGAGAGAGAGAGAGAGAGAGAGAGCGAGCGACCGGGGGATCCAAAATGAACACATCTGTAATGTAGCCCTAACAAGGACGGTGTACCCACACTTTTGCTATATTGACGGATGCACTTTTGGCCATAGCAATGATAAAAACACACCTCCAACGCGCGCGTTAGAAAGTAAATGGAACAATGGCATTGATTTAAAAAGTCAGTTTGAATGTTTATAGTAGCCTACAGTCAACTGCTCGATCTTGAAGCACGGGGTTTTTTTTTTTGACAGTTGCGAGAAGTACCCTTTTTTGTATGTTCATATGCAGGTTAGAAAGGCAAACGCTACCTCTCACGGTGCAGAAAGCAAAACATGAATGAACTGCAGTATGTAAGTATGTGAACCCATGTTAAAAGTGGCAGATGAAGACGATAGGTGTGTTTATGATCCACCTTTATAGCCAACTTTCGCTTTTAGTTCCAGTACATGGCGAAGCAGCACCATTAAGCAGAATAAACTACTCTCGGGAATTTGCCACTGACACAATTCAAATATAACAATTCACAAAAACAAAATTACATCCATAATAAAAATAATAATAAATATCATCATCATCATCATCATCATTATCGTGATTCTCAAAACCATGATTTCAACAGGATTAAAAGGGGAATTGGAGCAGGTATATTCAAATAATCTCCACTGGAAGGCGCTCGCGCCTACAAGGACGGTGTTTTCCAAGACCATTCTGACGACCACGGCTGTTAGTATAAACTACGCAAAGATGGGTTGGTTTAGCCGGAGAGAAGCGGATGGATCGCGCTAACGTTTCCCTCTGTTTAAATGTCAGAAGCGTTGAATTGAGCAGAAAACACTTTAGGAATACCCCATATAGGTTATCAAACCTTTCGTACAATGTAGGTGAAACCTCAATGGTTAACTCATTAGCTAAACCCACCTAGATAGATGAAAGTTATCAAAAAGATAAGGTGACGTGGTGGTAAACTTTCAACCATTAACATACAAACGCCTGGTTAAAAAATTACAACTCCAGTTGGCTCAAACTCGTGGAGGCTAAGGTTACTCAAAACTCTATTGTTAGCTGACCAAACTTGGTATAATATCCTACAATTGCAGTTTGGTCAACAGGTAACAACCCTCAAAAATATGCTTCATTTGCCTTAATAATATTAATATGCTAGTTGTTCTTAATACTAGAGTCTATTAGAGAGTATATTAGAGTCTACTAAATGATTAAATGTAAAGTTAAGTATACAGCCCTTGAATAAAATGAGTAAAGGTGCTTATATTTTGCAAGCTCTACTTTAGGCCCCAAAAAGTCACAAAATAAATCTGATGTTCATGTAGTATGAGGATGTCACTTCAAATAACATCAAAATCCTTTTATTAATGAAATGGTATCAACAGGCTGTAACACACGGATACAAAAGTATGGTTTCTCCATTATCTGTGTGGATCTAGGGGGGTTGAAACTCTGATTTCTTGTTTTCACAGCTTTTATTGAGGTAGGTTTACTGGTCTTCAGCAGCCAACCTGCCAAAAGGTGTGTGCGCTGGCTAAAATGAAGCCTTGCGTGCATATGGAAAAGCAATATGTATTGAAAAATCCCTGTCACAGTATTGGTCCAGATCTGTGACTGCAATTGCTTCAGTCTGTTTAGGGGTTTGTGTGGAATTGATAGTATAGAAATGGAAAGAGTGCAGTCCAAGTTAGGGGTGATGGAGTATACCCCATACCTATACAGCACTGAGAATTAGACCCTTTACCCCATACCTATACAGCACTGTATGCTGTATACATCACTGTACCTATACAGTGATCTAATTCTGTACATCTGATTGCAGAGAGGTCAGAAAATTCATAAAGCCACACAATAACTGGCTAAACTGGCCATTCTGTGCCTTCTTCTTCACTTAGTGATCCTTGCATATGAATTGTCAGCAACAGTGTAACTATGTAGAATCATGTGTGCTTTGCATGCTTTTACATGCTTTTCTTCCTTTGCATGTTTGCTGTTATTTTATGGCCATTTTTGGCATTGGCTTTTTAGCGTGGCACACAAAGGAGAGGGGAAAGCACTATGATAAACCACCCGGCAAAATTACTTGAAATTACAGAAAAACAGGGTAGCATTCATTTGTAATAGTGTCCTTTTAGTGTGCATGCCACAAACATGGCAAAGCACTCACAGGTACAAATCTTGTGTTTATTTTTGTGTCGGATTAGTGAGAAGCAGCTGCATGCTTTTAAACTTTTAAACGTTGCAGTGATAGTCTTGACATGACAGCGCACTCCCTTGTGCAGGCGCAAGTCTTTGAATGCGATCTTTGTTCACAGCACAGGTGGTCGTTTCATCCAATCAGAGGTCAGAATTACAAACCAATGGAATTTGAAAACAAAATGTGTGGTCATGAATCAGAAGGCATGCATAAGTCACCATTGGGGCAGCATCACATGGGAGCTGAGAAGAGACTGCATTATTGCTAGGGCTGCACTTTTAGGAGTGACCACTCAAAGATCATGTTCAACAGGAAATGATGTATGTTTGACAGGTACTACAGAATGGACTTCACAGGATAGTCAAATAAGGTCACATTTTCTCAGAATCTATGTCACTCTTTCACTGCTAATGTGAAAAATTATGTCAAAATCGGGTGATTCAGAGGTATACTAGTGGGCATTACGAAAGGAAAGTTCAGAGAAAGATCTAATGCCCTTCACCCTGCATTGTGATTCAGAAGCACTACCCTGACTCTGCTTACAAGCCCATATAAACCACACCAATCACTGTGAAATGATACACTGGTACAGACCAATAAATTCAGTGAAATTCCCAAAGCACACAGTCCATGGCCAACACCTCACACACACAAACCTGAAATTTATCGCAAACATACAAAACTTCACAGTACGGGTGCAATTGATAAGTAGTGCTATTTGTTTAGGAAGATTGGCAAAGGCCAAGTGTAAATAACCAAGATTTAACAGGCATTAACATTCTCCTGTAGCCATTCGTCTGTAAGCTTGCATGACGTGACATTCAGAGGCAGTCTTGTTTTTCACAGAAAGGCTTTTATTTGTGGAAATATTATTTAAAGATTCCCTGCCAAAGCTAAACTCGACCACCGTGTTTTTGGCTGTGACTGGAAAAACTGGCCTTAGAAACGGCACAGGCCCCCATTTCCTGAGCGGCTCCCTCAGCGGTGAGCAGCAGTAGCAATGTTTTACCACTAGAGGGCTAAGAAAAGGCCAGCAAAGTAGTCACAGCCCTTGAACAGGAATGTTCCTTAAGACGTTATGCAGTGATTTTGGAGACCATCCTGATGAATCAATTTAAACAAACATCCAAATGATCCACATGCCTACCAGAGACACTAATGGAGCCATCCTGGCCTGCATGGCTGTCATTTAACATTCCCTAGATGCAAAATACAGGAGGCAGGGTTTGTGTGTGTGTGTGTGTGTGTGTGTGTGTGTGTGTGTGTGTGTGTGTGTGTGTGTGTGTGTGTGTGTGTGTGTGTGTGTGTGTGTGTGTGTGTGTGTGTGTGCACGTGTGTGTGTGTGTGTTTGTATGTGTGTGTGATGAGTGTGCACGTTTGTATGCATGCCTGTGTGTGTGCTTGTGGAGCCTCTTCCACTGATTCCTCTAAATTTGTTCTGTCCCCCTCCCTGTCAGGGATGAGTGCAGAGAGCTAAGATGGTCCCATCTTTGTTTTCTCTTCTCACTCCATTCATTAAATAATACATGACAGATTGAGCTGAAAGCACGACTCAGCAGCTAAGCTAAGCTGCCCCCAGAAGTCTCCCTCTTTGAGAACTGTCGCAGGCATCTTCCCTGTCGTCTTCCCTGTTGTTTGCGGACGAGGAGGCCGAGAGGGCCCATGTGATGGACACATTTGTGCCTGCCATCCACTCTCCCGTAGAGCTGCTTCAGTCTTGTTCCTGGAGCTCCTCACCCTAGGCCCTAAAATGCACCCTCCTTCAAAAGGCATGGGCGGCACCAGGGAGGGGCTTGGGGGTGCTGTAGCTACCCCTAGGATAGCCATAGCACCCCCCTAGTACCCCCAAGAAATTTCTGTGGTTTATTTAGAATTTTTAATTTTTAATGTGTGAATACTGTAATTTATAATCTGAAAAATAAATAAATACATTAATAAAACAAACCGATTATTTTTAGACTAAAAAACATAAAGCCAACACAGGTGGTCTGATTCAGCCTTGTGTTTAACACAGAATGGCATTGTAACTGTCGCGGAGCAGGTACTGCGTATGTGCGCGTGTGTGTGCGCGTGTGTGTGTACGTGTGTCGGGGGTGTTGCAGTAGAATTTAAACTGTGGCGACCGGCACGTTAATGGGAAACCCTAAATTTCAGAGCACCCTCGCTGAAAAGTCAAGCGACCCCATAGCACCGGCAAAAGAAAATCTCTGACGCCGCCCCTGTCAAAAGGTCCTCTCCAATCTCCCAAAACCCCCTGCACTTCTTCAGTCTCTACAGCGCTCTCCCCATTTTGCAGCTACCTGCCTGCTAAGGTTAATGGAGCTGCTAGTGCTTACCGTCCTTAGGCTGGAGGGTGTGTGGCTGAAAGGGGCTGCTGGCAGCGCACCCGAATGCCTGCTCTAAGCTGAGCCGGGATCTTGGCAGCAGCATGCGGTTCGTTCGAGGACAGCTGGGGAGATGGGGAAAACAGCCCGCATCTCCTGCATGCTCGCAAGACCCACTGACGTTCAGCAGCATCTCCATGCTGGCGTGTCAGAGCACCGCGACCGTAATCTCTGATGATGAAGATGATGATGATGAGGGTTGATGTTTGCTCCTTCTCTGCTAAACCTATCCCACAGTTCCGAGATATCACTCTCTATCTATCTCTTCTCTTCTCTCATATATATATATATCTTCCAATATCAAGATATATAGATTGATATCTATTCCAATATGCTGTTATTTGTATGCTGCTATGTAACTGCTATATAACTACAATATACTATTAAACTGTCCACAGCCATTCAACTTAAATTAAGTGACTAGTGGGTTCTTTCTGGCAGAGCCAGTGTTAGCAAGTGGCCCTGAGGGCACGCTGGCTTTGAGTCACAAATCTGAGCAAGCTTTGTGCTTCTACAGCTCTCTCACGGCGTTTATTGTTGATGTCACTGACTGTTGACTGTTGAAGCTGTGACCACGTGTGAGTGAGGAAAAGAAGTAGCACTCGATCAAGTTCCCTCAGTCTGTAAGATGAAATGCATTGTGGTTAGTTTGTACCAAACCCACAAGTGGACATAACATGCGGCTGGGATGCAGAATGGGATGCATAGGTTTAAGCTTGGCACAAGCTCATTTCACACAGGCAGGAGGTTTGTTGTTTTGCTTTTTGCAGATCAGTTGTCCTCTTTTGCACCATGCATCCCACTTGCTCACAAGAAAAAACAGCAAAGGATTTCGCGATGTAATAAAGACATTAATAATAAAACAAAAACCCTGCTACTCAGACTCCACCAGACTGCTTAAAAGGACACATGAGGCCAGGAAACTGCAGCTTTTAACAAAGGCTCCCGGTGTTCTGCTGTAAGCTGTCCAAGGAGGCTAAACTTAAACCCGTTAGTCAAAGTTATTAGGGACAAACTGCAAAGTAGGACGATTGAATTGCCCCCTGGGGCTCCACTGTTCATTGAGATGAATGTGAGGAGTTGTGGGGGCATTTGAGAACTGGGGGCTGCAATGTGTCTTTAATAGTCAGCATCCCCCTCTTTTGCATATCCAGATGTAAGTCAGTCTGTATGAAAGTCTTTCAGATTTACATGTTTTATGAAAGCTTATAAATTTTCTCATTTTATTTTCTGAGCTATTTCTTAGGTTTTATTTTTCTCTCCTTTTGTACTAATCTCCACTTGAAGCTTGACTGACAACAGAAATCTCTGGCAAAGCTGTTTCCTGTTTATTGTTTACACTTGGCTCACTGGTGGCCGCGGGTCAGCCAAATGTAGGTGCCATGGTTTCCAAAATCTCGATAAGCCCGGGGCTGTGATCGGCGCAATCTCTAAAAAGCGGACCCAGGCCGGTAACAAAAAGTCAGGCTTGGTCTGATCTCCTCTCCCGTTTAGAATGTTTGTTGGGGGGATATTGAAACTCCTCCATGCTCGACTTGAGTGCAAATGCTCCTCGATTCCTGTGGTTTCAGGAACATTTTTTCCTGGAAGTTTTCACAAGCTATCAGACCTACATCTGTGTATTGCCCAAACAGCCATCGGTTTTGGCTCCAGCCTAATTGCGCCTGAGGTATTGACATGGTTGGATTGCGTCCAAGGTGTATTTATATACCTTTTGTATCCCAGCATAATGCTTTGCTCCTGCAACCAGCCTTTATCATGGTATCGCTACAGCTGTGTGGGTGGTGCTGAGACACTGATAATATTGAGGTAGTGGTATTGTACCGTGTTTGTTGTGGTAGTATGTTTATGTAAGATTGGACAGGATGTTTCATCATAGGGTTTTATCACCATGTGGGATAGTCATTTCATATTCTCTATAGAACTGCAGGACATTTTGGGTAGTGTTTGGCTGGATTTCTTTCCATTAAAGAAGAAACTGTTTGGTAACCGCATCCCATATTTGGCCATTTTTTCAGTATTGGGAGGCGGGGTCTCCCACAGTGGCTCAAATGGTATAAGTGCTTATTTCAGAGCAGGCTGAGCCCTATAACCTGGGTTCAAGCCCAGCTGTGAAGTTTGCTGATGATGACTGAGAGACCACAGTGGTGGAACAGGTTGGTCTTATTCTGGAGGGGGATAGGGATCAGGATAGGGGGTGGGGTAGACTGGCCAGAGTGCCCTCATCGCTCCACCCTGGGTCTTACTCAGATCGCATCAGGAGGATGCAGTTATCCTCTGATGGCATTTACCTCCTGGTGCACTGTAGGACCTGTTCAAAATCGTCACCGTAGGTGTACGCATGAATGGGATTGTATACACCTCACCCCGCATCCCTCTGCTGGTTCAGCAGTTGTTGTTGCAGTAGTGGTAAATTTAAATGCATAACTGGTAATGACTAAGTTTGGGTGAAAAATGCAAAAACATTAAAAACAGCAACAACAAAAAAGTCCAATCACAGCAGTAAAGCAAAAGAGAGCGTGACCAAGGCAGCCGATGTCACATGGCCGGATTAGCACAGATATTTGGGCCCTGATTATCTCCCAGAAGGCCGTGGGAGACGTTGGGGGGCCCAATCCAGAGCCGACAGGCCTCAGCCATCGCTGAAATGTTCAGTCACAGTTTATTTGAAAGGCCTGTCTGTACTTTGATGCAGACAGTAGATCATTGACAAGTGGCTCTCTGTCTTGGCCCTTACAGCGCTCACAAAGCCATGTCTATCGAAAATCCTGAGGGAAACACAATAATACGATTTCCAATCTGATTGCTCAGGGGATTGCTGATAGATTGGTTGATTTGGCCAGGAAGTGGCCCAACTGTGTGTATGTAAGCATGAAAAACACACTTTAAAAACAACCGAAACTACCTCTCATTATCAGTCTGACCTATTTACTATCTGCAGATATTTATGTATTTGCCGATTCATTATATTTTCTATAAGTCAGGGAGATGCATGTGAAATATTACGTGAATACGGTGTCAATGCTTGTAATTTGCACTGATAGGGTGTTTGCACCCTCTCAGCCTTTTACAAACTTGGGGCGTGGTCATGGCAGAAAGGGGGAAGGGCCGAGCTTTCATTGATCCTACTTCCATAGGCCGCTGGGAGACCTCAAAAACCCCAGCCACCTCAATCTGCCCCAGCCCTTCCCCTGCACCACTTCCATCTAAAAATAAAAGCCGTTTAGACTTAATTAGATAATGTGGGTCCAAAATAAGCGCCCTCCTTTTGGGCATGCATTTCGGTAAACATGTTGATGGACCTCTGGAATGTTCACAGAGAGACGCAACACAAACAGCCTCCATCCGGAGCCGGGGCTCGAGCCAAGTAGCTGACGGCTCTCCATCAGACACCCCCCAACCCCCGTCTCTGCTGCCTGGAGAGCCGCTATCACCTGTGAAATCAGGGGCTGTGAACTGTCAAGGCTGAATTGTGGGCAGAGTAACGCAGGGCTGGATTGAAGACTGTTTCCAACCTGCTTTTCAGTGTGTGCCTCCATAAAGTTAGTCACCTCAGTTCGTAGTCCTCACCAGAATATGTCGTATGTGCCAGAAATGTCTGCATTGGTGAGTCAGGCTTTTCTTTTAAATGCATCAAAAGCTGTGTAGAGAAGAATGGCCAGAGCTGCTCAGTCAATTTAGCGTCACAGTGCAAAAAAAGGCATCTCTCTGAATCTACAGCTTTTAAAAACAAAAACTGTTTGTACGAAATCACAAGGAATTGGTCTCTGAAGTTAAAAAAAAAAAAAAAAAAAAAGAATGCTTGTTCTTTTTGTCCTCGTCAGCTCAACACGTTGACCAAGCTGGTCCTGCGCTCTGGGGTGAAGATATTCGGAGTAATCAGACGCAGCCCTTCGGAGCAGCCGGCTGTGCCTGATCACAGCGCGGTGCGTTTCCTGCGACAGCGGCTCAGGACAGAGCTTCGAAATGCAAGCGCTTCCCTCTGCCGCTGCTCCTGAGGTAAAACTGCTCTGCCAGTTTTACCTCAGGAGATGTTGCCATGGAAACCACAGCCCTCACAAGATTTGCGACTAAACCTGCTCGGGCATATATTTTTTCTGTTATTGGTAACATTCACCGTCTATAAAGCACATTTTATTCCATAATAGAATTCTGTATCATGACAGCATTTTAGATATTTCTTGAGTCTTAATGTGGGTATTAAGTGTCATAAGAGATTGATTGTAACAGACCGTCCAAGGCAAATACCCTATAATTGCAGTGAATTTTTGAAACTGAAATTTGAAATTGCCCACATTTATTAATTCATAACCTCACTGCGCAAGACAGAAGGATAACACTCTATAGGGAGTGCCCTACATAAGGACTACCTTACAGCTTTAGGCGCCTTACAGAAACATAAACACATACAAGCAACTCATATATGGTTATACCATGGCATAATAAACCAGAATGTTATGGTAATGTCAATGTATGAACTTATTCCATAGATGATTGTCCCATGGCTCATCCTATGACACTTGAGATCATTTGTGATATATGAATGTTCATGTAGTGCGCATAGAGTCATTATGCAGATCTTATGCAGGTTTCTTCCACTAAACCATCTGCAGAAAAACAAAAACTGAAATGTTGACACTTTTAAAATATCTATGCATTATATATAACTCATACATATTTCATAAGCTGAATTTGTTTTCTTTTTGTATTTTTTGTTGGGTTTTTTTTTTTTATAGTTTTATTACTCTTTGTCCTCCCAAAAAGTTGGGATTGTTTATTGTGGTTTTATTAGCCAAAATGTCACATAAGGCTGAATATGCTTCAGTATATTGGGGGTAGCACTTATGTAGCGCTATTTCAGAGCTGCATGTGACATCTGAAAGTAAGGACCAACCAAACTAAGAGCCTTCGAAGCCTGTCAACAATTATATTAGTGATACAATTCATCTTTTAATAAACTGTTCTGCCCTCGCTGGAGTGATAGCTCGTGCTTGGCAGGGGCTGGGGGAGTCCACGGAGAGTGATGGCGGAGTGGCTTCCAAGAGGTTCTGGGAAAGCGCTTGACTCCTCAGCGGGAGCTGGCGGGGCTGTACCCCCATGCTGTTCTCCACCGTGGTACTGACCTTGGGGCAGGGCTGCACAGCACTGTGGGAGTCTCTGGTGGTGAGGGTTTGAATGTCGCTGTCAGCTGAGGTTGTCCAGGTGATCCCGCACCTCCACGGCTAGAGGACAGACCCAGCTGTAGGTACTGAGAGCCTGTGACAGATTCAGGGGTGTGGTGGCTAACAGCCCACTGCAGTGTTGCAAATCATAGATACCGATGGAAAGCAGTGTGGCAGAGTGGGCTAGATCTCACTGCTTGTATATAGCCATGGGCTCGTAACCCAAAGTTTGCTGGTTTGAAACCCTATTAGGGAACTGCCATTGTACTTTTGGGCAAAGTACCTAAACAAGAAGGGACTTAACCTCTTAAGAAAGTACTTAATGTCATTAAATATCCAGCTGTATGAACGGATAACATGTAAGAATTGTAACCTATGCAAGTTGCTTTGGATGAGAGCATCTACTGAGCAACTAAATATAAATCAAACCCCTCTGCCTCCCTTTGGGGGTGGGTGCGGACCCCCTTTAGCTATGAAATGAGGGCAGAGGGAAGCAGAGTTTTCCCTTTGTGATGTTGGCAATGTTTTGGATACTGTGCTGGTCTGTGCCACAGGTCCCCAGTTATTTAGCAATGGTTTAGGCTTACGCAACATACACACCTACAGTCGGGACTGGTGTCCCTCCCTGGGGGAGGGGAGGGGGACGACAAGCCTCCAAGCTACCCACCTGGGTGGAGCCCCAAAAGCTGACTGAGGTCACGCCGTTGCCGGGCGAAAGGTTGCTGATTCTCACTGTACTTGTCACAATGTCACAAGGAAACCAGTTTGACCGGGATACGGAGAACACATACAAGGATGAGCTAAACCCACAGTCTGGCACATACCCTGTAGGTTCCTCTGCCTTGGACAGAGGGCTTCATTGGTACCCCTTTGTAGGTTTCAGGCCTTTTCGGGCAGTCCACGCTGTGTCTCTTTGAAAACGGCTTGTCTCACATGATCAGCAGCGTAAGAGCCGAGAGCTTGGCAGGCAGGCTCCTCATAAAGTATGCGACATGTGCGTTGCATTGTTAAACTGCCTTCAAATGACTCAGTCTTGGCACACTCGCATTATTGAGATAAAAGGAACACTGATGGTGATTACTCACTCTCCAGTATTTGCAGAACACAATGTTCCAGTATTCGCCTAAACAAAATTATGCAGTTCTGTGTTTTGACAGATCTAACATAATAACGGTGTTTTAGTATTATTTCTGGTAACGCTGGACCGAGAGGTTCATCTCGGGTCTCACTCGCAGGCTTTTTCACCCAGCTATGCGTTTCCAAGGCAAACACTGACCTTGACTCCGAGCTCACGTTCTTTTTCCCTGTCTGATTTCTGCTGCTGGCCGAGATTTTCGTTGGCTTATTCAGCTGTCTGATCAAAAAAAAAAACCCAGATCTGTTCTGGGACATGTATGTTCCACTCTGCATCTGGCAGGCTGTTACAGACTTCTGTGTTCTGTACTTTTAGTGCAAATGTTTTTTTTTTTTCATCTCTACCTTACATGTTCTTTGCCTTCATTTGCCCCCACTTATCTTTTTTTGCCATTTCTGGTTGTAGGAAAGGATTCTATTTATGGATTTATTTATTTATTAGTTTTATGTAATTGGGTATATTGAAGTGTACCTGCATGTGCATAGTATATGTTAGCATTACATTTGGAATGGTAGAGTCCCTAAGTTGTACTTATTGTTTTGTGCTTACATGTCACTCTCGGCATGAATTTGTGATCTCAGCACTACATTTAGCCCTGATGCTTGTTCATGTGTGGTTAGTGGTGTCCTGTTTGTGCAGCTTTTCATGCCACTTTATTAGATGCACTGGGCAAGTGGCTCTGGATAGGAGTGTCTGTCTAATGACAATAATGTAATGTAATGTAATGTAACAGAGGCAGTGGACATCTGCTTGACTGTCCCAGAAGTAGCTATGAAGCTATGTTAAAGATTGTGGTTATGTATACCCCTGTGTGTTCCTCTGTCTGTCTGTCACTGACCAGGATCATGGGAAATGTTACAGATGGTATATACTTGGAAAAACGACTGGATTTTGGAGAAGGAGGAAAAGAATGAGTTCTAAGCAGTGAGAGGGTGGAGGTCTGAGCTCTCAGCGGTGCTGCTGTCGTTTCTGTGTTTCCCCAGGATGGGAGCATTACCAGCACTGTGGGGCAGAGGCAGATCATCATTTTGCAGCTGAAGTCATCGCTGCAGCAGGAAGCCAAGCTCACACGGTGCTTCTGATTTACAATCAGCCACCAATCGAGAGGCAAAGTGAGCCCTGGGCTCCAGAGGGGCTCAGCCAGCAACGTTCCATTTCAGATCCAGTCGTGTCATCTGCCGATGGTGACTGAGAGCCCTCAGTGGCCGAACTAATTGTTTTTTTTTGGCTGGGGATAGGTGGATGGGTAGGTCAGCCAGGGTCACCTCGTCCCACCGCTCTCAGGCACCCTGTGACTGGGCAGGTGTGTATGAGTTGAGTAGCGTAATTAGTCAGCAGAGTAGAGCCCATTCTCCAATGAGCACCCACCACACTGCAGTGCACTGTGGGACTGCATGCAAATATATCAGAGGATTTATGTTAACCTCCTGCTGGCTGTGCATGTGTAGAGGTTTTGACAGTGACACACACCAAAAGTACAACTGGCAATTTCAGAACAGGGGTGTAAGTAAAATTTAAATCAACACTGAAATGAACACTCATGGCAATAATATCAGCTCTCTACCTGGGAACCTAAGCTGTAACATTCAGTTTATATGTCTGGTTCCTCAGTAAGTCATTGCTAAATAATTTTTTAGTATTAACAAACATTTTTACATTAGCAAACAACCCTCCCCAGCTTAAAGCATGAGCTTCATTAGATTTTCTGGAAAGTAATTTCTGTAGTAAATTAGCACACTCACTTGGTGCAGAGCTTTGTCTTTGTGTTTTGTTCACAGGGAGGTGGGCATTGTGGGAGTATGGTGTACTATGGAGCTGATGTGTGCTTGGTTAAAGCCAGCCTTCTGTCTGCTCTATGATATACTGGTCTTGTTACCTATCATCTGTTGCCATATATTTTGTTCTCATCTGCAATTCAAGTTGTAAATTCTGACTTTAATGAAGCAACCATGCATTTAAAAATTTTGTTGCATTACACATTGTACTTGTGTGTGTGTAAGAGTGTATTATACATATTTTTTCTTTTTTTCATTTAATACCTCCAATCTTTTTATATGTCTAATATCTTAATATTTTAGTATATGGTAAGAGATTCCATAGGAATTCATGATTCCATGAGACTGAGAATGTAAGGGATATACATGATGGAAAAATTAGTTGCCACTTTAATTTAAGATGTTCCTGTGTGTTATGGCCTATATTTTTATTATATGTACAGTTATGACAATGGTATTAATTTATATATTGTATGTATTTTGACATAATGGAAGTATGCTCCATCTCCTTATCTCATTTTCATAAATGAAGAAAATATAAAAGCCTCTAATAATATATGAGTGCTTGTTCATCTGTCTCAGAGTGTACATCTTGAGAAAGGGTTTCTTATGTCAGCTGGAACAAATGCAACACTTTTTTTTAAAATCCAACTGAAGTGACTGTTTACTCCTGAAATGGAATGGAAACAAAAGGGAATAGACTGATTTTACCTTTCACGTTTCACTCTGAGGACTCTGAGTGTTTCGAATCACATAAGCAAGTATCACTTTGATGTCTGGCAGAGAAGATTCTTTTCAAGGCCAGGGTTTTTTGATGTAGCACCTGATGACAAAAGGTCTTCTTGGTTGGTGAGGTGTTGGGATCATGCACTGAAAATGTTCAAAGGTCTTTTGTAAACATTTACTCAGCCTCATTGTAAACATGTACATTATTGTGTCCCATGTCCTGAAAACAGATTTGAACTGTATGGCATTATTCATTTTGGTGTGTAGCCATGAAGTGTGTGTGTGTGTGTGTGTGTGTGTGTGTGTGTGTGTGTGTGTGTGTGTGTGTGTGTGTGTGTGTGTGTGTTTTTAAGTAGACACACATCCAATGAGTGATCAGGATGCAGTTAAATATGTGGTAATCTATGCGCTCTGTTGCCGACAGGTTAAAAAAAAGCACTAACTGACTTTCAGTACACAGAAGTAATAGAAACAAAGTATAATGTTACAGCCAATGTCGGGTAACATCACAGTAACTGAATACCATCCATAAACAACCAATCACCAGTCACAGTGGTATTCTGTTTCTAGAATTAAAATAACACTTTTAAAATAACAAAAAAATCATACTTTAAGATTGATAAGCTGCTTAGCTAAAGCCTTAACGTGTGCCAACTGCCACACTGGCTTCAGGCCTTTAAGCTGGGTGGCAAATTTTGTGGCTGGATACAACAAATCCATTTATTGGGTAGGAAAAGCCTTTAATTCGGAGTGTTCCTTCCTTAGACGCTCTATTCACATTGTAACGCTCACCTCAATTAACCTCATTAGAAAAAAAACAAACTGCAGACACTAAATCAGATTTAGTAGCTATAACCCAGATAATCCTCACCTTTTTTTTAAAATAACCATTTGAGAAACGCACAAGATTAATGGCCTCTGGGCAGTTATGAAATTGAATTTATGTCTTAAAATTCCTGCCTTCATGGGAAACGTGAAGCTGTACCAGAAGTTGCGATTAAGGTTGCAGAACTGAACAGAGCTGTTTCACAAAGTGAATGCAATCTGCCCTACTTTTGACCGATACTGTTGGGTATTCATAAAAAAAAAAACCCTTACCTCCGCATGTCCCCAAGTCTTTCATTTCTCTTTCTCCTTCTGTCATTTATGTTTGCACTTCTTTCCTTCTCACAAGTTTGATTTGATGGTGTATCTGTCTTCGAGCCCAGGATTTGCCAACTGCAGACATCATTCCAAAAGGTGAGTTTAATTTCAGCTGTGGCAGAGGCCCTACACATTACCTGTATTTCTTTTTTAAAATGTGTAGTGTTATATGATTGTGTTGTTTATAGAGGTTTTAGGTTTATTTATTATTTAGAGGTGAAACAGAATTCAGTGCTATGCTCTTCTCCCTCTGTGAATTAGAGCCTACAACACAATAACAGGACATCAAATCACAGCATATATGGTAGCCACATTCAAATGACTATAGAAGTAACATTTCATACAATAAAAACAGCATCACAATCCAACATCCATGCAAAGGTGAGCTGTCAAAATCATTTTGTGTTACATTTGTTGGGACCAAACAGACTCAGGAATCCAGATTTAACTGAGGAAATAGATAAGAGATGCCTTCAAATCAGCTGATTATTCATTCCAGGACTGTCCTGCCTATCCAACAAAAGATTTTTTTGAAGACTCATGGTGAACTCATGGAACATACATGTGATCATTGATGGCTGATTTAGCAGGATACTGTGTATCTGGTGTACTAGTTTAATGGATTCAGTCAGATAGCCAGGAATGAATTTCTTAATACTTTTATATGCTGTAATTGTTCTATTTTAAGATAGTCTATCTGAAAAACTCACCAATTAACAAAAGAATATGGCTTACAGATGTGTCATGTTTGGCTCGCAGTATTACTTTGGCAGCCTTTATTGACATTTTTGTACCTTATCTTGGAATGGTGTAGCAGTATTTCCCCAAACCATACTAGTGCTAGCAGAATTACAAATTAGCCACCACAACAGTATAGTACAGCACTATTACAAAATGTTTAGGGATGTGATTCATGATTTTACCATGAAATGTTTAATACAGTGTTTTACTCCAAGATATGCTTGAAGCAACAGCAACCCCAGATATTTAAAGAAGGATACCTGTTTGATCAGAACTAATTAACATCAACCGGGAGACATTCAAACTGAATTTGTTTGTCTTCAGTGAACAGTAAACCCCCCACCCACAAACACACACATAAGAAATTTCAGCAGGCATCCACTTCCTGTCCTAGCCATTTGCCCTTTTTCATCACCAGTTATATGGTTATTATAAATCTCAGTGAATAGTGCTGTCCTTGTGATCCAGGCATCTACAGGATCATTTAAGTGCGCACCCCAAGGCTTGCTCCTCAGTTCTTGGAAAAATGGATCACTGTGTCTGTGTTTGCCTTGGACACTGGGAGACTTGATTCCAAGCACCGTATAGACAACATGGTGATTACGTATACTCAAAGGCACAGTGGGACTGCTCTCAATAATTCTAGTCTAATCCTTTACTAGTTGCTGAAAACCGAGTTCTGAGGTGACAAATGTTAGTTGCAGGCAAGGGTTAAATAAGTAAATACATCTGATTGGCAGTTTCATACATACAAGCGAGTTCATTTTTCGTGTGCTGCAGCCTGGCGTTCCTTCTAGCTGATGCCATCTAGATACTCACTTAACAAATCAGAAAGTAATGTCACCCCACGGCCCCGCCCCCACACTCAACACACATACTTTTTCCATTCCCATCCCTTCACTTTAGTGGGTTCATGCGTGCAGATGTCGATAAACTCGCGGCCGCGGTACTTATCGTCAGCATCTAGCTAGCTACAGAGAGGGAGCGAGCGTAAACGGAGTTGCTTTTTTCTGAAGTGGTAGGTAATTTCAAATGCAACGTTTCAAACACAGCTCAACAAATATCACCAAACACACAAGCTGTTTTCATGCCCGTAACCAGCTATGAGGTCACCGAGGTCCGGACCTCGGTAATATTTTTAGAGCTAAAAATAAAATTTGAAGCGAAGTACAACTGGATAAAAAAATAAGTGGTTGAGAACTTCTCCTCCGAGACGAGTGCATGCTTAATTCAGTTTAGAATTATTTAGTGTCCGCTGTGTGTGAGAGTTGAGAGAGAGGGCGCGAGCGCAGCCCCTTGCATCATCAGCATTTCCACTGACAGCAGCAGTTGGAATTCACGCACGTTGGCAGCAGCAGGTGGCTTGTGTGTGAACTGGCAGCATACCATTCGGTAAGACAAAGCAATGATCGCTATGCCATTATCTGTAAGAAACGTTCAAAACAGTAACCTGGTACAGCGTATGGAGTGAAGGCAATTGTATGAAACATGTTAAATATGCGTACTCTGGCCATGATGAAGGCTAGGCTATTTCTTTCACCATTAGTAGGCTAGCTAACGTTTCACACAACGCCATTGATTAAAAAACAGCTTGTGTAGGCGATGGTGTCAATAATAGTAGGCCTACGAAACATTTCAAAGCCAAATTTGGACATAAGTGTGTAATGACGTTAGCTTGTAATGGTGTTACTCTCAAGCACTTTTCTTTTATTTTTATAGCTAGCTAAGGTTACAAATGACCTTAGCTTAATTATCATGCTTCATACCGTAGAGCTATGTATTTTGATGCTCTAGATAATGTTCTTATGATTTATTATTCATTCAGCAATGCATATTAATATGGAAGCTCCACACCTACCAATTTAATGGGTCCAATTTAACAATGCCTATCCCCACAGAAAACAAGCAGCACAGAGCAGGGTAGAAATGCCAAAAAGGTTAAAACAGAATACTTTAGATATCTTTCTGACAAAGAAGCCAAATTTAAATCAGCATCATGAGGAAGAGATGGGTAAAGAGGAAGGCAGACAAAACCGAAACATCAACGCACCCCCCCCCGGGGCCAGGATTCCCCCACCTGCCAAATCCCACTTTAACCCCTGGTTGCAGGATGTCGTGAAAAGCTGTTTCCTGTCACATCACAGTTAACTGAGCACTGAGCAAGATGATCTCCTTTCCTACTGAAGTGAGATATTCAGGGTCTGCAAACGGTGACTGAAAATAGCATGGAAAAATAGCATTTTTAAATGTACAGCAGTGTGGGGCAGCAGTGTGGCATAGTGGTATCTTGGACAAGATACATAACCCAAAATTGTAACCTATGTAAGTAACTCAGGGTAAGAGCATCTGCCAAATGACAATAATGTAGTGTAATATGCTGGAAGCTGATGTTTTCTGAGACAAAATATTGCCGTTCCATTGTCTCTCCTTCTCTTTCCCCGTCTCATTACACGATAACCAAGTATGGCCATTTCACTGTCTGACACAGTCTTATCTAATCTTTCAGCAGATGTGATGAAGTCTGTTCTTCAACAGGATTTTAAGTTCGTTGATTCTTGGTTGCCAACTCAGCATGTTCAAATGAGCCACCTGTGGTCCTTTAGCAGTTTTCTGAGGAATGTTTATCATGTTGTCTCCAAGGCCAGGGTTACTCTGGATGTCACCACATGCTATGGGCAGGAGAAGGGAGTGATGGATCGCTCTTCCCCGGGCTGCTGTTATCCATGCTTTTGGTCGATTAATATTTACCGGCCAGAAGGCTCATAGTCCAAGCTTGGAGCCCGAGTTGCAAGCAGCCGCCGATTCCCTTAGAACCCTTGGATGGTTGTTTACTATGTCACTGTATCAATTTATCTTTGGCTTCTCTGGCAAGATGTGTCTTGTCAAAAAGATTGCAGAGATTGTCTTGAACCAGGCTTTTTGTAACACGTAGACACAGTCGAGTAAAAAAAAGCATTAAAAAAGTAAGTGAATAGAAGAAAAGAGTAAGTCACCTCCAAACCAGTAGAGGAGAGCTTGGGTTTTACATAATATCCTGCAGAGACTTTTATCATTCTGTCTAAATTGTACAACAGTAACATGAAAATTAATTTTAATTTCTTGCAATGAGACTGGGTAGCCAAAAAAAACGTTTTGCAAGTATTCTGTTCCAAAAGGGTAGCATCTCCTAGAATTGGAATAACGTTAAAAATTCACATTAAAATACAAATCCATGTTTTCATCCTACATTTCTCTGTGATATTATAGTATATACCTAATGGTGTGTAAGGCACCTCTAAAATCATAACTACAACAAAAACGGCGCCACCATTACTACTGCTCCTACTACTACATCTACATCTACTGCTACAAAACAGGCTACTTCCATGTAACAGTTCTAATGTTATACTGTTACCTCTAATTCTGGTAGTTCCACTGTAAGTCAACATGCACCACTACCACTACATTGGGAAATTAATTTGTTTATCAGTGTGGATGGAGGGGAGTATTTTTAGAAACAGATTTGTGTGTTTAAATGTGCCGTCTAATTTCGTACAGGTTGAAAATACACGGTTACACAGACGGCGCAGGGTGGCTGCATGTGGTGATGCCATTTCTTAGAAGCAGCAGCGTGCCTAATCTCTAAATCCACTCAAATCCTTCCACCGCAGGTAAGACTCACTTCCTGATTTCATTTCCACGGTACAGAGAAAGCACGAGAAAGTAACTGAGGTGAGATTCAAATGAGGGCAGCGTCGGCGGGGTCGAAAAACCGCACAACAGCGCGCTTTCTGAGAAAGGGTTCAAGTTGTCAAGAGAGCACAGCTGGCGCAAGGGCACTGCACAAATGTGACTAATTAAAACAAAGGAACACGTATGCTAATCGAATGGGCCATTAGAGAATTCCTTTCATTTTTTTCCTTTTTTTGGTCAATAATGTTGACCCAGAGCAGACTCCTTCAGTTCCAGTCCTCAAGGCCCAGAAAGAATCAGGATTTCACTGCATCTGAGCCATAATTAAATCAATTAGTTGATTAGCTGGATTCAGTTCAACTCTTTCCCCAGCTCTCGAAAAACCTAAAGACATCGAGACCTATGAAAGCTGCTGAATTGCAGCCCTTGAAGTACTGGTCTTAAAGACCCCTGGCTGTCAGCGTGTGTGGTATTTAAGAGGCTTTTGAGTGTAGCCTGGGACGTCATGCATACTCTTAGCATTGGCTAATTTGGGAGTGAGACAGCATGGAAGATGCTGACATATATGTAACCCCCCTCCACACACACACACACACTCTCTCCCCCCACCTCTGTACTCTTCTAGAGATCTTCCAGGAAATCAGCGTATCAGTCTGCTTGGAACAAAGGAGAACAGCAACTGTGTATAGTATGTGCACATGCGTGTATGTGCATGTGCATGTGTGTATACATGTGCGCTTGCATGTGAGGTAAATGGATGAAAATTAGGATTATGTTGGAGCTTAATGGGATGTACATAGATTAATCTATTTTACTCATCCTTTGTTATGCTTTTGGCAAGCACACAAGAATTTCCATGAAAATGGACAATTAATGCTTATCTTATCTCTGCTTATCTTAAGCTCAGACTGATAAGATTTCTTATGCTAACTTTGTGGGAGTGATTCTGCTCTGAAGTTTAAACGGATTGATCAGTCTTGGCATTCTAATTCTATGGTGTGGCTCTTGAGTCAGAATGCTAAATAGTACACCCTGCTCTGCTCTCTGTGGTGGTGTCTATCAGAAGATAACTTCTGCGATACAAAGTGTGGGAAAGAGGCATCAGTTCAGTTGGTATTGTGCAATGATTGCTGCACTATATATATACACACACTTGCAAAGCAGACACCCTGACTCACTTTACCTTTTTTCTTATTTTTATGCATATTTTGTATATCAGAATACATATTTTTACATATTTTAAATCTTTATAGTCGGATATCTTGTGAAGAATTTTTAAAGTTAAAAGTCATGCACAAGGATACGACTTCAGTGCTGCGCCTGGGCTTTGGACCAGCGACCTTTTGTCCTAAAATGCCGCTTGTCATGACCTGCACATTACAGAAAGCCAAAGACAGGTTGCACGTGACGCACGTCTGCATTTTCCTCATTATCTTAGGGTCTGGACATGCTGCCTCCCAACGCCGCGAGCGCCTGTTTCTGAGCTCTGATTGGACAAAAGGAGTGCGCCGAAACCCCTGAAACACTGCCCCGCCCCCACGTGAACAGTCACAGACGCAGTGCATTCAGAACGCAGTGCATTTGAAAGAGGGTGGGTGACGCAGTGGAGGAGGTTTTCCTTGGGCACCATGCCCAAGGATACCAGAGGGCTTCCCTCTTGACGCTCTGCCAAGTGACTCAGTTGTGCTAAGTCACCTTATTTAACAAACAGTGCACTGTGCTGCAATGGGAACTGTGTGTAAATAAAGTCTGAGCAATGTCTTAAAGAGCACCCAGGCCTATTCCCTGAATTATAGGGATATATAATTATAATAATGGTAATAATAATAAAAGCAAGTTTACCTCATAATTTTTACTTAACATGGATATCCAATTGGAGGTTCAAATTAATTTTAGGCTCTCTGTAAATAGGAAGTGTTCAAACCCGAGGGAAGCTATATGTACAGACAAACCATGCACACACCACATCAGTGGCATTCACAGGGCTTTGTATGTTCGACCAGGCACTTTCCCTGAGTGTTTTGTTTCGTAATAGAACCAATCTACATATCTTTTGACAAGCACAATCTGCACTCAACCAGTATATATGGATCTGAACATTGTGCAGGTGAAATCCTGGGTGTGGGGGGAGGGGAGGTCGGGGAGCAGTATGTGACAAAACCAGGTGTGTAGAAATGGGGTAACGTGTCGCTTTGGTGGGTGGGGCCACTGTTTCTGCACTGTTCTGACCATAACTTCTGTCAATCGTTAACCAAAAGGACTTCTTCTGACACTGCACAGATAAACGGCGTCCTTCAAACACTGGTCTGCAGCTGAGAGTAGAAGGCTTTATCTAGCTGTAAATTGGACATTTTTTACTGCTTTATGCATTTATTGTGACCTCCAGTTTGAACAGAACCTTCAGTGTTACCACCTTACTTGACCCTCATGCAACGTGGCTATAAGTATGTGAAAACAGCCCTCTTTTTTCTCTTCTCAATGGCAAGAGATGTTCAATAAGCATGCAGTTCTGTGTCTGAACAATAGGTGGCTCCAGACAGAACACATGGATTCACTTGGTCATCCATTTACATTTACATTTATTCATTTGGCAGACGCTTTTATCCAAAGCGACTTACATAGGTTACAGTTCTTTTACAATGATATCCATTTATACAGCTGGATACTTTACTGGACTTTACTGGACTCATCCATACATTCAGAATGGTACAATCAAATCATGTGTGTTTGCTCAGCAGTGAAGGAACACTTGGATTAAAAGACTATTTCATTACATTAACACAGTTTATTCTTCTTATTTTTTCAGAAAGACACAACTGTTGTTGTGTGGTGGAAATCAACATTTGGTCGATTATTGCCTTAACCAGCAAAAGAACAGACACAAGCAAAGCACACAACACAAATTTGCATCACAAAGAATAATCTGGTTACTAGGAGGGTCACACATTATGTTGACAATAATGTCCTGCCCTGCATAGAAACTGAATTGGACACCAATTGATCTTAACACACCGACACTACTTTGCTTTGTTCAGAAACTGCAGTGCATACAGATTTACTATCCACATGTTACATCCTTGATATTAACATATTCACTCCTTTATATCAACATTTAATTCTTTAATATGGAAATGTTGGCTGTTTGATGTGCTGACATGTTAATATGATTAAAAAGAGTGGATGTTAAATCAAAAGGTGTTGATATGAACCACAAAATTGCTGGTACCAAGTGTAAAAGAGCCGCAGTGGCTCAGCTGGCAAGGTGCTTGTCTTGAGTGCAGGCTGAATCTTTCAGCCCAGGTTCTAAGTTGGCCATGTCTTCAGCTGACTGCAACCGGGAGTTCACAGCTGCCTGAGACAGGGCTGAGCAGGCCAATGTTTCCTCATCTTACTGCTCTCAGGTACCCTGCAACTCGTGAGGCACCTGCAAGCTGCTCACATCAGTGTAGTAGCGCCTGTCCTCCAATGAGTACCCACTTCACTGTGGTGCAGTGTCTGACTTGTAATGTAAAAACAGCCATTACCTGTGTGCCAGTGTGTCAAAGGATTGCATATGTCTTGCTTCAGCACTCCTGCATGAGACTAGAGGTTGTGAAAATATGTGAAAATAGTGTACTGTGACTCAGGTGGCCACTGCAGAATTTTCACACTCTGAATCTTGCATAATTAAATCTAAATGCCTTCACCTAAGTCATGATCAGTTTAGATCTTCATCATTTTGATAAACACACACTGGACTTGGTTGCCACATGTTAAACCCATGCACCTGCCAGAGAATATAAGATTAATGGCAATAAGAATACAATTGTAGACACCCTTTGCCCAAGATTTAATCAGACAGGCTTTGGAGAAAAAGCTGGCACTCAAAACCTGTTATCTTATTGATATTTAACATGGGTTTAATATTGCTATAAACCCACTATTGAACACTGCATCTGCATATTCTGTGTCCTTACAAGAGAACAGCCCTGCATATGATCACTGTATGGGGTCTGAAAAGCAAGTAGACTGGCTGCTGTGATGAATGGACGCTCTTGTGATTTGCTGAAGGCCCCTTCACAATAAATTTACGAGAGCATTCCTCCCTCACCTCAAGAACCCTAAGGCACTACACTCCTGCCCCGCACTCATGCGCCCGTGTCTGATACTTGTCCTTGGATGCCCAGTGGCCTGAGAGGAAGGAGGATGCCTATCGTGTCTCAGAACGAGATTAGCGATGTGGGGACTTCACGGCTCGCTGGGGTAGAAGAAGGGTCTTGTGATAAGTGGTGGAATGACGGCTGGGGAGAGGGAGGAGCGGGCGGAGAGGGGTTTCCATGGTGGTTTAGCCACCTACTGAGCACAGTCAACATTATCATATCCTTAGGACACTGCATGTTAGCCCCGGCCAAGGTTCCAGGCCCCCTCCCCCCGTCAATCTTTAACGTCTGTCTGTCACGCACGGGACCTCTGGTGATCCTCACTATGCTTCCCACCCCTCTGTTCTGAAGGGGAATGGAGCCTCTGTAAATAATTGGCACCAGCCCAAGGACTTATGGGCTCATAATGTATGGGGAGAGTGATCGTGGTGGGGAGCAAGCACACAATGTTTTACTCTCTGGTTACAGACTGACGTGGGTGTTTTGTGGTTTTTTTTTTTTTGCAATGGCATGGGATAAACTTACATGATCTAGAGCGAAAAAAGATGAAGTCGACATTTTGACATGCTTTGGTTATCTTGACTGCCCCAACCCTTAACTCTAATCATATGGGCCCACCTTTGCTCCCCTTATATCACGTGGCATGGAGCAGTGATTCTGAGTGTTGTGTTTCTGTGGGGTCTCACAAGGGTGTCATAAACTGTGTCATGTTGGGTTTTTCTGTAATTTAATGTAACTTAACTGTCAAACCACAATTTAAAATCACTTTGTGCCATTTTTGTTAAGGGAGGCAGAGGGCAAAATTCAAAAACATTATATGAGACTGTGAAGGCTCTTTCCCAGCAACACACCATGGCCTCGCATATAGTGTGAGAGGACAGTAAAAAGGAGTATCATGGAATGGAGCAACCCCAAAGGTTGCCGGTTTGACTCCCAGATAGGGCACTGATGTTGTACCCTTGGACAACAATAGATATCTAGTTGTGGATAACATGTAAACAAAAAATTTGTAAGCTATTTAAGTCTCTCTTTTAGGGCATCTAAGAACTAAATGTTAACGTAAATTAACATGGAAGGATAACCACACATTCAGGTCTGCAGAAATGGCTGTCCACAACCTACAGGGGTGCTGTGTTTTCCTTTTAAACTCAGAGTGCCTCTTAGTCAATTGATAATTTACACTTACTTACTGGACATACTTAAAATGACTTACTGGACTTAACATCATTAAACATAAAAGTTACATCATATAAGAGATAATCCTGTCAAGAGCCAGTAATGGTTTCAAACCCTGACTTTAAAAATCCCTGATCTCTGAAGTCTTACAGTATGGATCTGTCAGTCCCAGTCTGGTGAGTGTGCCAAATGTTTGATTACCAAACCTAGAAGGATTTAGACTAACCGCAATGTGTTTAATCCTTGAGTAAAGAATTTAAGCAACTGTTATTTTTTTCTGTTTCTTAATTGTTAGTTTATTGATTGGTGATATTAGTGACCCAGGTCTTTTAGTACTAAACTCAATCCATACATATTAACCTGCATGTGTTACGTGTTTCATTTGCCACAACTCTGTGTAAACGTCCCTTAACCAGGTGGCATTAACCCATGTTAATGTTTTTATGCCCCAAGGCAATGACTTTGACATTAAGCTTGGATGTTACCAATTAAGTATCAGTGTCTGGCATTTTCAAAATTCCAACTTTTTAAAATGGGCATGGTTGAGTGGATTAACAAATAAATAGTTTACTAGCATCTTGGATAGATGAAACCACACTAGACACACTATATAAAACTGTATTTCATCACACAGTATAGAGGTTTGCACGTACAGTGTAAATATATACATATGTTCCATTTTGACAAAGGCTGCCAGTTCAAGCAATAGCATGTACAGAAAACATCTCTCCTCTTCTGAAGTAGGCCACAAAGCAACAGCAGGCCACAGGCACCCTCATGGCATTGTAACATTATCACCCAAAATAGGCCAGTCAGCTGGAGATGTACAGGTTTTTGGCAATAGCATGGACTGTGTTATACAACACCTCTTTATTAAACAGGCTTGTAAAATGCCTGCTCCGCTCAACCAAACACTCTCCCCCGGCCTCATTTTTTAACACATGTTAAATTGTCCCTGGGAATTCAGAACATAAATTCCATCTCTTAATGTTTTACACTGTAGAACGTAAAATAATAATATTAGGGTGAGCCAGGGATACGGTTTCAGGGAAATGGCACCCAATGTGCAGGTTAAGCTGTGCCTCACTTACTTGGGTAATATGAAATACAGAAACAACAGATGATAGTATCACATATTTGATTTGAAATGGAAAAATGCCGACGATAATATCTTCCTGTTTTTCAGTGGGTATTTTAATAAATTTATTTTTTGATTTTCTTCAGAAATTTCCGCAAGCCCAGCTCTCGTTCCTCCCTGGACTTGTCCCCAAACAACCTTCCCCCTGACCTTGCTCTGGTCTTTTGCAGTTCAGTGCATTCAAGAACACTTTTTAAGAACCTTGGATGACCTTCCCCTCATCTCAGGGGTCCTAACAATTCATTGATGTGTTGATTGGCGCAGCAGTGTAACGCATCAGAGAATACTCATCAGCGCCAGACACCAGTGAGTTTTGCAAAGGATACACTTATCCAGGGTGACTTGCACAAGTTTTACACATTATCCATGTATACAGGTGGACACTTACTGAGGGAATTTGGGTCTTGCCCAATGGTAAATGGTAAAACAGCAGTGGCCTACAGGGGAATTGAAGTGACAACTGGTTAGAAGCTGTGTTCCTTAACACTACCCCACACTGTTGAGCTGAAATGGCACATGAAAATATGGACTCAAGCTTAGAGGACACAAAGTATCTGTCTGCAATAGGAATGTCAGTAACTGCATGCCTTCATGATGGTACATACAACAGTTCAGCATGTCAGTATTTTTTTTGTCTCATGCACTGTTTGTTAGTGTAAGTATTCTGCCAGTTTTGTCCAGCATTTTTGGTATTACAGTTACCTCCTCTGACCTCAGGTTGGATTCCACCTTCCCTCAAGCTGAATACTGAGCCCAAGCAGTCGTGACATGACACCCAAGTTTTGCTGAAGAAATATGGAAAGGCAGTCACAGGTAGGTTTTTCTTGTCTTTACTTTAGTTGAACATGCGTCCTTAAATTTACCAGTCAAAGTTCAAGCCAAGTTGCAAAGCCAGAGGACTGGAACTTGCCCACCCTTTTAGGAGGGAAATAAATAAAAGGTTTCTCAACAGACCTGTTTTTGCAAAACCATTGCTGATGGTGGCACATTTCCTATTTTTACTTATGCAAGGGTTTATGGTACTTATCCACAGGGGACATGCTATCAGCACAGGTTTTGTAATCTTCTCTGTTCAGGTTTAAATTTAATGTGGACCTTAGTCTGAGTTACTTTTTTGTAGCCAGAGCAAATCCTTTTGTGGGGTTTCATTGAATTATATGGAGCTATAAGTCTAGCAGCAATTATAAATTTTTAAAATGAAACCCTACAATAAATATGAATGGCGTGTATACGGGCTCCGCTCACTGTTCTGTACTCTGTTTGTAGTCAGAGCTGACCTTCGTTAAAAATGAAATTGAATGTCTTACTGACTGTGATTTACAAGTAGAAACAAAAAATCCAAAGTAAATCAACTTCCAAAAGGAGTGATGAGAAGAGCAGTGAGATAGATAGTCTATCCTCACCTGGCTAGCCTGAGGTTGGGGGTTGTGCTGTTAGTCTCAACAGTGGAGCCTTTAGCTGCAATCAGTGAAGCCCACAGTTAAGACCAGTGGAGCTCACAGCTATGATCAGGGACCAACAGCTAAGATTAGAGCAACCCATGGCTATGATCTTTTCAGATCATCCATCCTTTGTTCAAACACAAGCCTCAGATTTCCAAGTTTTATAATCAAATTCTCAATGACTTCTATTTGCATTGCAATGACACTTTAAATGACAGCAACATTATTGTCATTGATATTAATGTTAATAATTTGTTTATCCAGTTTGATTTATGTTTAACAGAGTCAGGTCAGAACATTTTCACAATATTAGAGATTGGTGTCTGATTACACAAGCCAAGCCTACAACATGACAAAAGTCTGTCAACAACCAGCAGAATTGAACAGTATGTACCCACAACTTTCTCCAGCAACCTGTTTCATGTCAAATCAATGAGCACCGTGGTAAAAAAAGAACATATGCAGAGTTAGCATGCAAAAACGCAGAGTGGAAAGAAGAAGATGAGGCTTTAGTTGAGCCTCAGTGTAACTGAAAACAGGCCATTTATCTGACCTGTTCACAGTGCATCAGGTGCAATCATGACTTGTTGCTGGTTTTGCAGGGCTTGCCCTCCACAGGTTTGTGGAGCTGAATATTTACAGATGTGCTTGAGGTAATTCAATTAAGGATGTAACCAGTTTGCGTTAAGTGTCTTACTCAAGCGTACTGCAGACAGCATGGGAATGGAGCCCTAACCCTTCGAGCATCTCCTCCACTGCCGAACCACTGCGCCTCAGCCTCTGCTACCTCACACAGTGTGTGGGTGCTGTGGGCTGGCCTCGGCCTCTGCTACCTCACACAGCGTGTGGGTGCTGTGGGCTGGCCTCGGCCTCTGCTACCTCACACAGTGTGTGGGTTCTGTGGGCTGGCCTCAGTCTCTGCTGCCTCACACAGTGTGTGGGTTCTGTGGGCTGGCCTTGTACTGTTTCAGTGTGTACAAACAATCTCTGTGTCCTCTTTTTTGTTCAGTTCTGTTCATCGGGAGTTGCTGGCTACCTACGTGGGCAATTAGTAGAGCTGAGCTCGGGGTTTAAAAAACAGAACAGGACGGTCTTTCACACGGCGTGTTTTGGAGGGAGGGGTGCAGCCACCGTGGGGAGCTGTAGTGTGAGCTGAGTGGACCAGGCTGATTACCGGCAGCATACCATTGCTGAGTCCCATGCAGTAATGACGTGTTTAAAGAGCACCCCGAAGGATCCCTAATAAGGCCTTTATGGCCTTCATGTGCTTTGGATAAAAATGCCAGCAGTATTTTGTATATGACTTTATGAACCGCAGCCAAAAGCTAGCGAGAAGATTGTTTTTTTTTTGTTCTCTTTTGCTCTGTAATATTCAGACATGTCTGCACATTGTCCTGGTTTAAACTTGAAATGTGTTTGAAGGAGCTCGCTCGTCTCCTGTTTCCTGTCAGTGCCAGAATTCCAGCAGGACCCAGAGTGACTGCGGTAACCGATTGATTGACACACATGTTAAAGATGAATGAAACAGTGAAACAGTAGCTTTAAAAGGACAGAAAAGTTTTTTTTATCTCTCGATTTAAAACGGGAAGAGTGCTCATACAACTGAAAGGTACTTCTGTTATTGTGCTGTGTGCATATATATTACAGGCAAGAAAATATGCCGGATGCTTAGATTTTTTATTTTGTGTCTTTTGTGACTGTTTGAGTTGAACATAGTGTGTAAAATTGCATGTTTCAGCAGACACACTTGTCTGTCTGACCCTGTTTGTTGATGTACTTTTTCACAACAGAGTTTTCTAACAGATCAGCGAAGTTGACACACCCCTCCAGAAAAAGAACAGGAGATGAAATCACATGCAGTTTTGATCACACATTGCATATGTTTGTTGTTAGTTCGTCTACGTCAGTACTGTGGGTTGGTAAAATGTCCCATCATTCTCCAGTGTTTTTACTTGAAACTGGCAGGGGTGAGGTTGTAGATTCCAGAGCTCTCACCATATATTCAGGTGAAGAAGGCCTGTTGGGCAGTGAAGGTATGATTAAATAGTGGGGACACAAAGGTTCTGTGTGAAAAATTCTACAGTGAGTTCTGACTCACTTAAGCCATTAAACATTCCGCCTCACATTAACGACTCTCCACCTTTGGCCATTGTGAGTGTGGACCTCGCTTTAACCTCTCCTCCTAAAGATGGCATCAGACAGCACTATGCCCCATTCTGTTAAACTGCTTGGTCAAGAAGGCAGAGAGCCTTAATTGGCTGACCATCACTACACTGCCTGGTTTTCCCAGAGGAGTCCTCCATCCAAGTATTGCACAAGCCCAGCCCTATTTCAGCCATATTGTGGGAGACAGCAACAGGGTGACATGTTTAAATGTGTGAGGTCATGAGGTTTGAAGACCACTAAAATTAACTCTGAGGCCAAAGTGCATCTGCCTTTGTGTCTGAGAGACACTGATAATGGGATTAACTAAGAAAACACTCACATTCCTGCGTTTGGTTACCACGGTGTCCGCTGGTCAGTGTCCAGGACTTTAATGATAAGAAATGTATTTGGGTGTCTGTGGGCTGCACACAGTATGCCTGTGGCCTTGACTCTGCTATAGGGCTTTGAAAAATCCTGGCCTCAACTTTCTGTTCTACTGCCTCGTCAAATCCTGGCCTCAACTTTCTGCTCTACTGCCTCGTCAAATCCTGGCCTCAACTTTCTGCTGTACAGCCTCATCAAATCCTGGCCTCAACTTTCTGCTGTACAGCCTTGGGAAGGCTTTCTTCAGTATGGCCTTTGAAAAGCATATAATGTCTACTATGCATTTCCACATACAGATGAAGAACTCATAACATGTCAGCATAACATTCTCTTTGGGATGTTGCCTCAAATCCCAGTGAATCAGCAAAAATGGTTTTCCTCTCTGATGTTCCCATGCAGGATTTGGCCTGCAACTTGAATGGGGTGAACTGTTTGGGACATCTGGGTTTAATCTGACTGATTGTTTGCTTTGTAACAGAGTACGCTCTATCCGCAGGCTGGTTCTTTGTTGATTGATTGATCGTTTGATTGCCTTTTTTTTTCGGTTTTCCGCGATTGGTGACCCACCCTTGAATTGCAAATGAAATCCGCTTGATAACATCTGAGTGCTTAACGAGGACGAAGAATGGCTGGAAGACTGTGGCCAAGCGCTGTGGCCTGAGTATCAAACAGGCTCCCTTGTGGACATGATAGGTCCATTTAGCAATTTTTTAACAATAAAAATAAATAAGAGGGAGAACAAAAATAAATCTGCTTGGAATTAGCTGTAATTGGACCCCTTTAAACACAAGCTCCTTTTTTCAGCATTCTGCACGCTTTAGTTCAACTTGCAGGGGTGGAGGTGGGGGTGGGCGTGTGAACTTGGAAGCCTCATAGAGTTCTTTGGTCCTGCTATTTATGGGGTCTGTAAAGTTTTTTTTTTTCCCCTCTTAATGAGCTCAAGTAGCTGTGCTCTAGATGAGATTATGGAGATGCTTTAATTGCCATTGGTATGTCCTGTTTACAAAATAAAACTCCTTATGTTAGAAAGTGCCCATTCAGCGAACGGCCAACTGGAGAGATAATGGTCATGCAGGGTTGACCCAGGTCAGGCCTCGGGGGCAACTTTTCAGTCTTCCCTGTATCTGTGTCTCTTTTGCTCTCTCTCTGTTCCTCAAAAATACACACGCATACACTCACACACATGCACACACACATACACACCTGGAAAGGTATTTGCCCCTTCAAAAACCCTCTGCGCGCTTCTTGCTTTTTATCTTTTTCGCGTATCTTGATTTTTGTAATTAATCGAGACCCCCGCTTGACCTAATGTCCGCCAGCGATGCATCAATTCCTGGAAGAGCACTGACAAAAGGCGAGTGCGGAGCCCCCTTTCATTAGACTGAGCAGAAATCAACAGCGGTGACAATGCCCCTTTTCATCGCCATGTTTCTGTGTTGTACCCGCCGCTGTGTGTGTGCGCACGCACATGGCAGTCTCACTGCAGAGCAGCTCTCTTGTTTAGCACACAGTGCTATTTCGAACACACCAGGACAGCACAGTGTCCTTGGTATTCCAGATGGCCAGTCGCTGTGTAGAATCCGTACTTGGCTGCTGGACCCCTGAGGCAAGGCAGTTGTTCAGTCTTGTGTTGTTTAATTGTATGTCTGTTGTATGTCTAGCTCTGTTTACTTTCTCGAATTTGAGCTGTGTACACTGCCATGGGTAACAGTATGTTAAATAATGTAATGTATACCAAACAGAGGGTCGTATGTGTGTGAGGAGTTTGGGGGAGGGTGTGTTGGTGGGGGGTGGCAGCATGGTTAATACTGCAGTCTATGGGACAGGACGGCTCACCTCAGTTTCCCTCTCTATGGGAGAGAACCATGATGGAACACTTCCTGCTCAGAGTCCGCAGCCAATGAGGCCCTCAGCTCATCCCATTGGCGTTTCCGGTGGGACTCACGTTCCCTCACAGGGTAATTTATGGGGTCCGCTATGTTGAGGTATGAGCATCCATCACAGGGCGCACAGCTGGTTTTCCTGTGAACAGGGTCAGCATCAGAGTGTTGCACAGGGTTTAAAGGGGCACACATGCAGGCAACCAAGAAGACCATCTCTGTGACTTACACTTTTAAATGTTCTCAAATCCAAAACATTTTCAAAACCAGATACAAGTTGTCTTTCGACGGATTACTTGGATGTGTTGTATTTTATGCACTGTTCTCAATGGAAGCACATCACATTCACAGTGCTGACCGACACTTTTCTCACAATTCTCAGTGACTTGTCTGGCCCAAACAGAGGCCAGCATGTTACTCAATGCAGGGACCACTGTGATCCAGAGGGTCAGGCAAAGTGCAGCAATTGAAATACAGTGATCGCAACTGTGATCTTAGTGAACAAACCACCTGTAACCCAACAGTATAAGAAACAACTCTACAACATCCTCAGCTCTTCAGTTAAATTTCCAGAGGAACAGCTGCTTCAGGGATGAATTATCAGCATGTAAATTAGATGATTTTGTGAAGACACAACTTTTGAGAAATTCGATGACTTATTCTTTTGACCACGAATCACTGGACATCAGCAAGCAATCACAGCTGCCTTCGAGAGCTGTATCTTGCTGAGCGTTAATTTGATCTGGATCATGTCAGTATTGATTCATCCAGGTTTTTTTCTTTAATCTGAGATATTTGATGAAACAGCAATCATGCAGATTTGTATTTTTTCAAGCCCATTTTCTGGATATTCATTCCATTTCTGGGTGACGGTTGCTCACCACAAAACCAGGGTATAAATATGCAAATAGGGAATGAGACATTTTTTAGTCTCCTTTCTGTAGTGGTGTTCTTGTCTCTTTTCTCTGGTGGTGTCATCTCTGGTGATGTCATCAGCTGATGCTTGAATGATGCCATGCGTGCACTCACTGTTCTGGGAGTGTTGTTAATCAGGTCTAACACTGTTGCTCATGTAACTTGGATGGATACACTTCTGTTCTCCTGTGCTGGAAGTCTTTCCGGATAAGAGTGTCAGCTAAATGAATGTAATGTAAAGTATTACAATCTCATCTGGAAAGGTGACCTCCAGTGGGGTTTGTAACCCCTTGCTCATGGCGTTTCTCTCATGTGGGACCACTCCATCACTCCACAGATCTCAGCGGCCACGTGTCAGCAAATCACAGGTTCACAGTGTGACCTCAGGACCAGGCAAACCAGAAAATCATCTACAACCCACTGACCAGCCTAGGGCTGGGAGTTTCAACCAATGTACAGCACACTGCTAACACTGTGGTGTGGTCCAGAGAGCCTCGCCAGAGCATGTGTCAAAGAAAAGCACCGTGAAGGGGAAAAAAGCCTTGTTTATTCAAAAAGCCATGTTCCGTCCCTCTCCTCAGTAAAGTACGCTTGATCCAAGGAGCATCTTGCTTTGGGTTTCGTAATTGGCCATTGCTGTTTTTCATAACCTTTCCTCCAGAGAGCACTTTGGCCTTCTCTTCCCTCCAATAAATACAGCCGGGCTTCCATAGGAAGTGGAGGGATTTGGATTTGTGCACAGAAGTCATGCCAGCTACTTGCGGGCTGCATTTTTTTTTTCATTTTGGTTTCTGGCCTGCAGAGTGAGGAGGCCTCTACGTCAGCGGGACTGTGTTCGGATGCAGCGTTCCAGGGAGAGAGATGAGGGGCCCGTCTGTCAACGAGCGTGTGCTGGACCTCACCGCCAAGCTGGAGAGGGAGGCTTTGGCCTTGTGTCTGTCTGGCAGCCCCGCTGAGCCCAGATGTACTGCTTTGCACTTTTCTTGCTCAAATGAGTGGGTTCCTATGATGTTATGTTGAATATCAAACTATTTATACAAAACCTCTATTCTATATGTTGTATTGGCATCATTGATTCTACAGACCTGCTATGATCAGGGACGTTATTGAATATGTGGGAATTGGATAAAGTTCGGTACTGATGAACATTTTACTGAAAATTTTTCTTCTTTTAAAAAGGAAATTTGTCGTTCCATGCACGTTATCCCAGGTTTCACAAGCTGTAGACTAAATCAGTCCTAAAACTTGCCAAGGTTCCCCACCAGGAGTTGGGAGAGCCAAAATAGAGTGTGACAGTATCTTTGCGTTACTTTTTAAGTTAGCTGTGGCATTGCACAGGGTCACTGGGATCTTAGATTGTCAAGAGAATGAAATAAAACTGCTTCTGACCTGCAGAACAGTTCAGTATGAGAGTAATTATTTATTCTTTTCCTTATTTTCCTTATGTTTTAAGCAAGTGATCTGTTGTTTATAAGCAGCAAACTCAAGAAATAGTGATGTGCACCCACCGCAAAAATTTTATGCATGTGTACATTTTGCATGTTCATACATTCCGCTTTTTGGGGAATACATTTAACATGAAGCAAAGGTTAACATTTGCACTCAGTTTATCTAGTGACCTCATTTTTGTATAAAAAAATAAAACAAAAACAAAACAAAACACATTTTGTGCAAGACTCTAACTGGCTGTGACAGAACACGTACTTGTTAAATCAACTTGCTGTGGTAAGTAGGTTTATTTTATCAGATTACCTAATCGCTTGGAGAAAGTAGAATTTGGAGAGCAGAATAAAAACCACAATTTAAATATACATTTGGATGATGTAAGAAATCTTAACTGTTGTTTCCTTTTTGGCCTGAAATACAACAGTTAGGCAGCTTGTCCACCTCCATGACTGGCACAGAAGTACCCTCTGCCAATCCCAGTGAATCTGTGGTGTGTCTATGTGTACATGCAAAAATTTGTAATTCAAACTCTAAGGAATATGTAAATATATGTTAAAATATAAAGCATATATTTTTAAAACTTATAAAAATTATAGCTATTGTCACATTTGCAATTGTGAGTCTTTATATCAGGTCGTATTTCCAATAAATATTTTTCACAACATTTTACAATATTTGCAAAACAATTTTGAATGAAAGTGGCGGTAATTTGTGTAGTGCAGTTTGGGTTTGGCAGTTGTGGCCTGTGAAATGCAGTGACAAAACCTTAGCCCAACCTCCCCATTCTGTCATGTGAGTCATGTGATTGGTGCATGGTATTTTAATAACCCCTAAAGTCCATCCTCTGTTTGTGTTTCATAACTGAACTCCCCCCTCATTAACTGAATGCTCTCCATTAACAGAGGCAAAAACGATGCTTACTGCTACACAGCCAAGACTTATGAGTTCAAACCACGTAGCTTTTGTCAGCCGTTTCATACAAAATGGTCGTTTAAATTGCAGTGTTTGTTTAAATCAGTAGTTTCAGTAGTTTGTTTCATGTGCATGCTTTTTGTCTGTTTGAAGTCCCATTCACAATAATAACCTAAACCTGACATATTCCACAGTAAAAAAGACTCAAGTAACTTCATGTGGACTGTATTTTTTTCGCCCGGAGTATTTGAGTCTATAAGCTGCAGGTCTCTGCATTTTGATGCTGTACCCTCCACTTCTGCGCTAAGCCCTGAGCTGTCCCCATCTTCAAACAAGGACTCTCCTCCTTTCACAACTCGTACCTGAGTGTTTGTGCTTTTCTCCACACAGTTTTGTGGCAGTTGGAACATGTTGTGCAAGCCGTGTGCGGAGGTCACTGGCCACTTGGTCGCGACCACAGGAGAGAGAACAGTATCTGTGGTCGCGCGACACTGTCTGCCTGTCTGACATACACACAATCCCTTTGTTATCAGGCCTCCTCAATACACCTGTCACAGGCAAACAGAAAATGATCCTGCCAGCTCAGCACAAGCGACCGAAGTCTCCGGTGAGACCGCACTCTGATCAATGCTGATGACACGGTCACAGGCAACCCTTACCTTGAACGCTTAGAGGGTTTGGTCATTAAACACTGCTTGTGATACTTTACCTTATGTTTGTTTAGCGAAGTGGCTTACATAACTTGAGCTTTTATTAATACCATTAATAATGGATATTAACTGAGGCAAGCACATAGCCCAGGGGCACCACAACAGCGTCCACCTTTGTATTTATGATGGGAATGGTGCTGAGGCTCACCCAGCCCTCTCCCTTTGCTGGGTGCTGCCTCTCCGGCATGACACTTAAGGGTTAATGAGCGGTGAGAGTGACACTGTGCTGTCCTCCCATACCCCCCGACATTCTTCTGCACATTATGCTGTAGGCAGCACATCGCTGGGCCTAAGTGTGCAGAGCTCATTACTGCTGACTGAATACACACGCACGGCCTTGAGTCCAAGTGGGAGCTTAGGGTTTTTTTCTACATTGCTTTGATACATTTTTCAAAAGCCTGTGGTGAAGTGCAAAACTCATAACGCAAAAGCCCATAAAGCCCCTAAAATTCCCCCTTTGACACATTGTCTCACTTTTACATATTAAAATTCCTCATATCTCCTTTGTTATTCTCAGTTGTTTAAATCCCTTTGTCTATAATCAGGCTGAGTTTTATTTATTTAAATATCATGCTTTATTTAACCAATAAATGAAGAGACTTCAAATAGTCTCCTTGAGATTTAAAATGTTTGACTGCTATTCTATGCTACATGCTAGGTGCTACTCTGGGAAAGCACCTCATTATGATGTCATGTAACAGTACCTGTGCTCTTTCTCTTCAACTGACCTATCTATATGAGAACGCACAGCAATAGAATAGATCAAAACTGCATCACAATCTGAAAGGCTCTGTGCAAGCAGCAGCAATTTGTAACACTGTCTAGACAGGCCACGGAGGCGCTGGCTGCGGCCACGGTTGTGGTCGACAACTGAAACCGTACCATAAACCCAGGGGAAATCGGAGCAATGATAATCGACCGTGCCTTAAACGAGGCTTATGACTGCCACAGCTTGACAGCTGGTGAGGCTCAGCTTGCCGTGAAGATGTCAGCTGCTGCCTCCTTTACCCGAGCACTCTGTACCGAGAGCTGGTGAGTGAGACGTGCGCCGTGCGGAGGACACGGCATGTTCTTCACTGAAGTATGACCGTAGTTGCTCAACGACTGCTTACAGTAGCACTGCTATGAGGTAACATTGCTGCTGTCACCCTGTGCCTTAGTCAAGTGTAGGAGTGACAGGAGAGGAGCGGCAGTGTAGCATAGTGGTGAGGAGCAGGGCTGATAAGTAAGTGTCACTGGTTTGATTCCCCGCTGGGGCACTGTTGCTGTACCCTTGGGCAAAGTGCCTAACTCAGAATTGCCTCTGTGAATATCCAGCTGTATATAAGGATAAAATTCTAACCTATGTAAGTTGCTCTGGATAAAAGCATCTGCTAAATGCCAGCAATGTAATATAATACAGTGTAATGAATACATTTGGGGTCACTACCCATGTGTACTCTTGCAAGTCTACATGAAGCCCTGTCTTGAATGTGATTTTTTCAGCGTTAGGAATGTTTGTAGCATTTCATGAGGCAGGACTGCTTTTGTGGATTAGGTGACAGAAAACCAGAAGTGCTCCATCAGATATTTAATAACAGCTTCTTTGACATATCTGGCAAAAGCATCAAAACACAAACTGCACTTTCCATTCATATTCTGGTTTCCATTTCATAAACATATGTTAAAGGAGGATTTTCTTTTCCAAACTGCTCTTGGGTGACCCTCATTGACATCTGTGTGTTACCTCTCTTTACCTGCTGCCACATTCAGATTGTGCTGCCACATTCAGGTGTGAGCCAGTGAACCACAGTTCACAGGTGTCACATGACAGCCATGTAATCATGCCACCTTCGAAGCAGGACCCTGCACTGGGTAAAAATAGAACTCGAAGTGCTATTTACTGCGAGCTTACTTAGAGCTGGAAACACGCATTAGCCAACCAGGAGGTCGGGGGAGGGGTTTGATTAGCACCTATCAAAAGAGCCTGTCTGAAGAGGTGGTGAGATGAGGTGAGGTGCAGGTGTAAACGTGCAGCCCTCCCCCACACGCATACACACATACACCCCAGCTCCCAGCCGCGCAGGCACATTCCTTAAAAAAACGAATGCAAGTGTACCGTGACATGGGAACATTGGATTCCTCTTCTCGCGTCACCCCCCCCCTCAGCACTCATGTGGCCCCCCCCAGGATTAAGAACTGTGCCTGCTCTCCATGAGATTTCCCCTCAGTCATGTGGGGGGGAGTGCAGGCATTAGCTGTTTTCCTCGTTACCCCCAGCTGTGCGCACGGCTGAAACGAGCTGTGTCGTTTCTTGTTTTTGGCAGGTGGCCTGGCGGTTCTGCGAGTGTGCTCCGGTGCTGGAGGCAGGGCTCCTCGGGTCGCGGCGTTGCTTCACCGTTTATCGCTCGGGGCCCCGCTCCCCCATCACAGTTCATTAGGCCGCATTTCAGAACAGACGCCCCACCCTCTTTTGTCCCATTGAACGTCTGTTGGAGTTTGGAATTCGCCGTCTTGCTGGTTTCCTCTTTCCTTGAGAGAGCACACCCTCGTCGCTCACTTCTGTTCCTCCCCTGTTGGGGAAAGGGGTCGACGGCGGTAGATGGCAGTGGGATTTATGTGTCACGCCTCAACCGCAAGCTCAGGCCCCACCGCATGTCAGCAGTGTGAGAGATGAGCGTCCTAAATGAAAGCCAGCTGCCAGTAACAGGCAGACTACGCTCGTGCTGAAATGGAGGACAGATTTGTTGACCGCATGTTTTCCCTGGGAAATGTAAGCAGTGGCAAGTTGGCCCATTGCTAGCTTGCAGAGTCTTTTGACAGCGTGTAGGGCTGTGTAGCACAGGGCCAGTGTGTTTGTAACTAGGCTGCTAAAAGCATTAAATTCATCTGTCTGAAGAGGTGACGAAAAGAGCAGAAATTATGCAGACAAACAAATTATGCATAATGCACTACATTATTGTCATTTAGCAGATGCTCTTATCCAGAGTGACCTATAATTTTATCTATTAATACAGCTGGATATTTACTGAGGCAATTGTAGGTTAGGAACCTTGCCCAAGGGTACAACAGCAGTGACCCACAGATGAATCAAACCAGTGACCATTTGGTTGCTGCTCCTTACTACTACACCACACTGCTGCCCTATGGAAACCTATTGTTTGTCTTGGGAGTCTGAAGCCGATGTCAGGGGCTTGAGTTTCATCCTTGACCTTGTTCATGAGCGTGAAATAAAACCATTTTCAGTTGGAATGCGTACCACAAAATGCACAGCGCAGGTTCTTTAAATGTTGCCCTCATGCAAGCATGAGCACAGCAACCCACTCCCACAGAGGCTCGCTAATCCACCAGAAAATGTTTTTATTATGCTGTTCCATGCTAATTCCTTATTTGTAGTTTTTAAGGGTGGAAATGATTAGATTATTGCACCCATTTGAAGACCAGAAACCCTGAACCGCCTGCTCTTAGCCAATGGAAGGAGTCTGTTGACTCTCACTCATTACTGGTTCACACTCGCATTGACCTTACACCTACAGTTGAGGCAGGACCGATCCTCGTTGGATCCAAAAAACCATTTTTCAAGCAAACTCCATCCCCATCAAAAGGCAATTTAATATTCTCGTGCGCCACTGAATTTGAGGATGGCAGGGTGCATTTGTGAAACCACCCGACATGTCCAAAGCTGAAATACTTTCAGTGTGTTGCAGTTTGGCCCTAGGTGTCTGTACTGCGGCATTGTAGCCGGTTTGTTTTTGTTTTCCCCGTCCATGTGCTCTTGTTTACTGTTTCCTTGTGTTCCAGCCCTGCCCCGCCTCCGCCCTGTCCCCGCCCACCTGATTACCTGATCGCCTCCACCTGCCTGCTTGCCCACCTGCATCCCATCTCCTCATCAGCCCAGCCCTTTATCTACCCTGCTTGTCTCTGTCCTGTTGCCAGTTTGTCTCAGTTTACTGTTTTGGTACCAGCCTTTTTCCTATTCTGCCTGTCAGTTAGTTTACCTTGCCTGTTTCCTTGACCGCAATTCCCGGATCAGTTTTTGGTTTTGTTCGCTGTGTTTTCCTGGTTTTTAACTTTGCCTGTTTTGACCTCATTCTCTGGATTTCGATTTGGGATTTCGATTTGTCATAAATCCCTCGTGAATCCTCCATCTCTGTCTGCACCTGAGTCCCTGCCTGAGTCCTGACACTGGGATTCAGACAAGAAGACTGAGAGATTTTACCAACATACATAAATTACATATAAACTGTTTTCTTACTACAGGGGTCAGAAAAAAACTGGCCACAGGCAAAATGCAGCCCAGTTTGAGTTCTTACACAGACCGTCTGAGATATCAGCTTATCAAGTATAAATAAACAATGAATTAAAATTTGAAAGTGGTGTACTTCTTTGTAGTGAATAGGCTACAAACATAGTACTAGAGTTAACCAGTGGATGGCAGTGATTTCCAAAGTTATGGAGATAATTAAACAGTTGGCTACACCCTCTTGATAAAGGTGGTTAGCCAGTTGGCTGAATCAGTATCTCCAAAGTTAAGCAGTTGTGCCTTCTGGGTACTTCCTTTTAACACAGTGTCTATTCAGCATCAATAATATTTCATAAAGATTCACATTAAGGTTGCCCACTGTGTGTGCACTAGCCAAAATGAAGGCAGATGCAGTTGTTCCTGCTGAAAGGAGCACTGTGCCCTGAGGCAGAGGGCTGGAAACCGCTGCATTAAAAGTCATGGAGTTGGCGAAGTGCCTCAGCTGGTCCCAGATCCCCTGTCCTGGGCCCTGTCCGCTGCTGATCCCTGCTAATGCACTGCGGTGCCAGTGTGCACTTCAGAGAGGAATTCAAACTTTCAGAGCTATTCCTGTCCCTCTCAAAGTGCACACTCCCGGGGAAAAAATGCTCTCCAGTCTGTCCTCATTGGATGTTGCCTTGGCGGTTGTAACAACATTGGCACTGAAACAAGCACAGCGTAAGCAAAGACTGGAGATGACTGGGACTTCCGAGTCCTAGCTCTCCTAAATGAAAGAGACAATGCGTTATTGTACATTATTGTCATTGAGTAGACACTTTTATCCAGAGAGACTTACACAGGTTACAATTTTTATATGTTATTCATTTATACTGGATATGTACTGTTGCAATTCTGGATTAAGTACCCTGCCCAAGGGCACAACAGCAGTTCCCCAGTGGGGAGTTGAACCAGCAACCTGTCAGTGAGGAGCTGCACTCCTTACAACAATGCTGTACTGCCATCCCATTTAAAAGGAGATTTAACCTACCGTGATAAAAATGTTTATTTGCAATGTATCAATACATTAATAATCAAGGCACCCATCTTCTAAGCGGCCGTGGAATTCATTCTCCATCATCTCCATCTTTCTGTTTGTGAGACACATGCTTGCGCAGACCCAAGCAACAAAACACATGTACGCTGTGCACACGAGGACATGAACAGACACACATGCATTTCCTCCCTGTGCCATCCTTGCTTAACCTGGGGCCTGTTTCACAAAGCAAGATTAGCCAGCTAACTTCAGCAAGATGTTCCCAAAAGTTAGCCTGAAATTCTGCAAGTGTGCTCCAACTGTAGCTGACTAACTTACCATGGCACTATAACTCCTAGTCAAAACCTGCCACAGAGCAAGCTAAGCTGAATTAAGCCTGGCTTGGACCATCAAAGCTCGCATGTCTGATCAATTACCATGACACATCTACTGGACATGGCATCACCATTTCTGAGCGAAACTGTTTGAGAGGCTTTGATAAAAATGAGATTGATAAGATCTGTTAGCTTTCTACATGGATTAGCTTAATGAGCAGTATAACTTTGTTTCGAGTGTAACATAACATGGTTTATGTTAATAAGTTGCAAGCAACTTCGTAGCTGGCCACTGACAGTGACTCAAACTGTCTGTCAGGGTGCACTTTTTTGCAAGTGGCAGCTTCTTATATTTCACTTGAGAGTGCCATGCCATACAGTCAGCATGCCCACCGTTGAAGACATTGCTGCATTCAGTTATCCAGTTTCCTGGCTTTACAAATGTACATTTCATCGAAGCAATTTTCATGCCATTGCAGGCAATCCATACACTCTGCTCAGGCACGTTCAATTACTAGCAATGTAACACAGAATGTTTGCATTAAAAAGTTGCCCAGCTACTCCCTAGGGAACAAACTGTTACACATCATTTTCAGTTTCTCCTAATGTCATTGGTGTTGCGGATGGCACCCAGATCAGAACAAAGGCTCAGAGCGGAACCTGTTTATGTGAACATAAAGTCCTTGCACAGCATCAATGTCTATTTAAAAGGCCTTTACTCACACACAGGATAGTGTTGTGGAATAGTGCTTATCTAACACAATGCCAAAGCCCACATAAAGTAGCACAGTGACCTTGGATAACTAGGTCTCATACGGCATGTTCTCAGATGACCAGTGATTCAACCTGTCTGATTGCAGACGTGGAGGCATAGCGGTCTAACTCCATGCACGTCTCACTCGTTTTCAAGAGTCCATGATACATGCAGAATTTGTGCAAGGTGAAGAGAGGTTTTGTGTTCATTTCTACCATGTGTTTCATAGTGATGTGTCTGTTAAACTGTTCTGCATTTTAGACCACCTTGATGGCCTCTTCCTAGGGGACAGGGGTCATGCCTGCCACGCATACTTTGTGACCCCTGACCCCAAACCAGCAGCAGGTGCAGAAATGCACTACGACAGAGCAAGTGCAAAAACTGAAGGCCAGCACCAAAATGACCTTTGGCATTTTAAAAGTGTGTTTCCACTGCCTCAGGGAATTATGGGTCAAATGGACAGGGCCCTCGACATTGCTCTGGCCTGCATGGTACTCCACAGTCCAGCCACAGAGAGGAAGGAGTGAGCTCCTCTCCGTTCCTGCTGCTCTCTGTGAGGGTATCGCCCCAATGCATTTCCATGACGAGGGAGGAAGAGCTGCAAGAGATAGAACTGCACAGCCATTGAGTTAATCTGTATTTATGTCCTTTTAATATTAACTGTGTAATGCATTAAAACATCTTTTGTTTGCTCCAAAAGCATTAAATTCATCTGCATGAAAAGAGCACAAATTATGCAAAGAAATTATGAAAGGTCACTCCTATGATTTAAAAAGGATAAGCATAAAACGGCAACAATGCATTAACAAAATTCTGACACTGTCACTTTGTCATTCAGCAGATGTTTTCACATAACTTGCACATTTTAGAGAGTCCATCATATGTGCCGTATTTGAACAAGGTGAAGAAAGCATTGGTTTTCTCATGTTTCTCTCATGTGACTTACAATTTTTATCCATCTACACAGCTGGAGATTTACTGAGGCAATTGTGGGCTGCCCAAGCAGTACCCTAGGGGGGAATCAAACCAGTGACATTTTGGTTACAAGCACTGCGCCTTACCACTATGCCACACTGCTGCATTTGGGCAAGTGTTTTATATGGAGCATACTGACATCTAGCAGTTTATCCAACAATTTCAGCTCACTCTCCAATTTCCTCTTTTCAGTTTCCTGCATTCAATGTCTCAGAAGCTCTCAATATCTGAAACAGAACATAATGACTTAATTTCAGCAGTCAAAGGAGGACACAGCTCTGGTGGATTTACCACTCAGGATAATAGTATTGGAGAGCTGTATGATGAATTAGTCATCATCCTGCTCTCCCCATGCCTTGAAGTAGCTTGGCCAGGCACAGCTGAATCTGGATAATCAGTCTCCTATAGAAACTGACTACAAGTACAATCTTGCACTTGAAAAAACACTTGAAAAGGTTTATACTTACATTTTCACAGCTACCCATTACCTGCACAGCAGGATCAGAGCACACAGTAGTTTCAACTGGAGATCGTCTCCATAAGACTGAATTCATGAGCGACAGATTTTTGTACATGACCTGAATACGGTTAAGTTTTCCCACATATAAAATTCGATGACAAAAATTGCCACCATTAGGATACATGGTAGTGTTTGGTAACAATGAGCATCTGGGTCATTCAGTGGAGTATTGTGGTAGAATGAAGTGGTGAAGATGCCCCTAAAGTTACTGAATAGACGTTGCTCTTCATTCTGCAGTATGGGGTGCTGCTTTGTCTTTGTCCACGACTCAGCAATCACTTCTAATGAATCAGGTAACTCGCCAAGAACAGAACCTGCACTTTTTATCAATTTGGTAATTCCACCTTGGACAAAGTTCTTATATTTAGTCCTGATATGGACCCAGGTCCTTCTGATATCCACTGGATTAGAACTACATGCATAGAAAACAAACATTATCTTACATGTAAAGATCACCTCTAATGACTTAAGGCCATGAACCAATATTTGTTCATGTCCACTCATCAACCATTAAATATTGTACACTCACCAAATGATCTACCTACAACAAAGATGTTTTTGAATACAGCATATCATAAATCCATATTTCATTTTAGTGACGTTTGTATTGATATGTTAGCCCATTTACTGTAGATTGGTAGATATTTCATTGTGGTCTCCTACATAGCTATGCAGTGGAGGATTCGATTTGCAGCACTCACACCTTTTCAGACACACAGTTTGATCATTTCATTCGGACTTGTGTTAAATGGATCACTTTATCACCGGGTTAACCTAAATCATTTAAATCAAGAAAAGATTAACATAGTCAAGCTTGCCTCATGAAAAAGCCCCCTGGGGACCCCGACTGGCAAATATTTTCAAATGAGTAAAATCTCTTTCGGCAAACATTAGCAATACTTTCAGGGTTGCAACATGCATTAATGAGTGATGAAGCAATTTCTTGCTTCAGGGAGTGATGAACTTTGGGATACTGTTGAGAGAGGGAGCATCAATACATCGCTTGCGAAGGACAGCCTCACCTGGCCCCAAAGAGTCCGTGCAGCTTTTACAAACGTTTTGTTAAATAATCAGTGCCGTGTTTCTGTTTGTATCTTTAAACAAGTGGGTTTGAATGTTTAAATGTTCATAATATGGAGGATTCTCCATGTTCAATAACGTACCATCTTACCAAGGGCTTCCTGTGTTCCGTTAGCTTTACTTAAATCCGGATAATTGTAAATGTCCGTCTGTGAGAGGAGTGTGTGTGGGAAGAGGTTAGCCACTGGCTAACAAGCGTCTCCTGTCTAATTAGCAGCAGCTGTGTGGCTGTGGTTTTGCATTTAGCTGAACAGTCAGTTGTCTGCTGTGGCTCTTGTGTGGGATCTGTTGAGTTTTTAAAAATAAATTATTTATTTTTGTGAAATTTTCCTTTTCTTTGTTTATGGGCATTGTAACAATACATCAGCAACAAAGTTAGTATTGGGCATTCATAAAATGAATCTCAAAAGCACTGGGTTTGTCTTGCACTGTGGGGAAAACATGCAAAAGAAATGAAGAGCTCTTTTCCAAAACGCGATAAGCGCCAAATCTGAAAAAACTGAGCTGGCAATGGCATTGTGTCGCGTATAGATCCCATTTAATATTCCATCTTTGTTTCCTGCCAAATCGCGACATATCCATGTGTAAAATGTACTCCCAATAGCAGTTCCGTTCCATATCGCGACAAGCGCCATGCCTGTTTTATTTATTTATTTATTTATTATCTCCTCTCGACCAATCAGCGTTCTTCAATCAGTGTTCAATCCAAGATGGCCGAGCAAGCAGAAGCTTCGGAAAATAGACGCAATCTTGCTACCTGAGGAATATCATTCACTACTGCAGAAATTTGGTAATGTGTACGTCTATGGCGTAAATTGGGAGGCATTTGATTGTCGATCTACTACAAAGCAGTGCGTGAAGGCTCAGAGAAGCTTTAAAATAAGCGAAGCCCGCATGCTTGAACTGAGTACTGACAAGGTTGGATTCAAATCAGTGTTCAATGGGGAATACTGTTTCCACAGTGTATTGAAACGGGGCAAGCGGTGGGCTGACTTAAAACCTGCCCTGCTCCCTAAGCAAACCGCTGTTAAGGACGCCAAGAAGCATGATGTGTTAGCACTTCTTGCAGAAATAGGTGTGTCTGATGAAGTTATGGCCTTTTACAATGATGCATTGTCTGAGGTAAATGACAGTGCAGACCAGAGTGGTCAAGAGTCAGAGTAAACTCGGTAGAGTTTGACTGTAGTGTAATAGTCAATCTAAGCAAATACCTTTTTTTATTGTGTTCGGTGCAGATTTACATAAAGACACTGTTTTTGACATGGCAAATCAGAAAGGGTTCAGTTCATTAAAGCAGTAAATTAGTGGCCCACTCAGAAGAGTGGTCCTACTTTTGAAGTTGGACACAGGCTGCCATATTATATTTTATTAAGAATGTATTTTTATTATTTTATTTATATTTTATGTGCCTTTTTGTCATTATTATATTTTATGTGCCTTTTTTCTGATCCTTTTTAGGCAGGACTCCCAGTGAGTGGTCCTGATTTGGAGGTTAAACACAAACTGATTTACTTTAATTTATTTTACTGTATTATTTATTTTATTTTGTATTATTCATTTCATTATTTATTTTTATTTTTATTATTAATTTCATTATTTTGTTTTATATTCAATATGAACTGTTGATATTGCATGTGAATTGAAAAATCGGAAAAAAAAATGAATATCTTGATTTATAGTGTTTTGGGGAAAAACAGAATTTATGGATATGTAGCATTTTGAAAAAAACAATACATAACTTTGGTTGTGTAATCAACAAAATTGTTGGTAGATTTGAATTTTATTTTTAAACATGTTCAGACTGTTGCAATAAACTGTTTAGAACAGGAAAAATAAATGTTGTTGGAATTTGCGGGTCTGGGCAAAAAAAGTGATTTTTCTTAAAACAACTGAAATGGATTTATAGCGTTTTGGAAAAGAGCTCTTCAAATTAACAGTGCAAGTTAAAATGATTGTCGCTTTTAAAATTGCAGAAGGTTTTATTGCACCAGTATGGCACTTGTTTGGTTGTCAAGGTCAATGTTTTTGAATCAGAATGTCATAGACCACACATATATCCTCAAAAGAAAGTGATAAAATATATCCTTCAGGAAGTGGCTGGATTTTATGGGGACATTTTGTTATTTTGGCAGGGGTGGTGTTTGCTTTCCTTGTAAGATTACTCTGTTCTTCCCATCAGTGCTTTTTTTCATTTGTCAGTGATGTCCTGTCCGGCACATGCTTGTCCTGTCACCCCAAATATTGGCTGTCCTCCCATGCAGTCCTGAAACCATGTTTCAACACTCAAGTGTGGCACCATGTCTTGACTGGTTCAAAACAAATAAAGCCATTCACAGACATATCTGCAGGACACAAGTATTCCTTTAACAAATGCTATTATTCAGAGTGGCCTGCATAACAGTTTTCGCACATTATATGGCTGGATATTTACATATGCAATTCAGGCTAAGTACCTTGCGCAAGGGTACAACTGCAGTGCCCCACAGGGGAATTGAATCTCCAACTGTTGGGTTACAAGTCCTGCTGCTTACCACTATGGAACAAAACTTCACCGCCCACTGAAATGCAGTATTTAAGGTAGGCATCACTCAGTGCCATTGCTCAAGTGAAAAAGTCTGCACTCTTTTTTTATGTTTAGAGCAGCGGCTTCCAACTGCCTATGACAAGAGTATGCTTCTGCATAGTATGCAGGCATCTGTGTGTTCCAGCACTGCAGAAGTGATCACAGTGGCATTTTTTACAAGGATTTGAGACTGACGAAATGCTGTTTTCACTCCAAGGCAAAGCAGAGTGCTTAGTTTGCCAGCTTCAAGGTTACTGATGTAGTTCAGAGGCTTACATAATCGACCACTGCCATTACATAAAGAAAGACAGACAGGGTTTTATTATCGCAAGGAACAAAAGACACATTCAGGTCTCTGCTGCAGAGAACAAGCCCCCCGAATTCTTTGGATTTCAGAGATGTGGTTTTAAAGCCTCATGTTCTGGAGAGACAAAAAGCGAGCCTCTTCAACATTTAGTGTCTGTTTTTGTACACTGGTCATTCTACCAAAGATGTTCTGCTTGATCTGCTGTATTTTGCAAAAATCACCACCACCTCCCCTATTGACATAAAGAAATTCAGAGAAGCTACTGCTGAGGAGGAATTTGTGTCATGCCTGCATGTCACAAAAGCAGCCTGCTGATTGGGTATTTTATGTCAAACCATGAAAAAAGTAGCCCAATGTGAAAAGCCATCCTTTCCCTCTAATAGCCAGATTGGGAGCAATTAGGCAGGCCACTGTCAGTTTTTAGCATTTGTGTAGCAATGACTGTATTTACAAAGATTCCAAGGCCCTCAAGACCAGAATAAAAAGAAGTTTTTTGATGAGTCTAATTCCAACCGTTCGTATCAGGAGGAACCACATGTATGCCAATTATTAGGCTTACTTTAAGTTCATTATGTCAATGGATAGCTTCAAGTTCCTCCAGGAAATAAAATACCTATAAAATAACCTATGAAAACCAATATTTCTGTTAGGGCCAAGGGAATTCTGAAATTTAGGCAGTTTCTATGGTAGCTACACAGGAGCTGAACCTTATCTGGGAGTGGTTTACCGGCAGAGGAGATCAGGGTATTCTTTAGGGTGCTTTCATCCCTGCACCTGATGACTCCCATCTGTTCACACTGTGGAATCCTATGAGACAATAGGAAACAAATGGGTTTATTGCACTAGCTTACCCCCAAATGGACAGTGTGCACTGGTCAGGGTTCAGCTTTAATGAGAACCAAACATGCATCCTGCAGAGGACAGAATCTGTCACTCCACGGTCATTTAATGTGTATTTTTCTTTGCAGAATTGTTCAGGAAATCCTACTGAATTCAAACACACACAGGGAAAAAGAAATCAGATGAATTACAGCTGTAAATCAGAGTTTGCGGAAATCTGACTGCAGAATCAACATGAAAATATCATTTCCTCTTCATTAAAAAATCCATTGCATGCAGATCTTACACACACCACACACACACACACACACACACACACACACACACACACATATATGTAACAACCAAAGACAGAGACACAGACGTACATGCAAATATCCGCACACATAAGCAATACCCAGAGAGCATACAGTAATCCCTGAGGCACTTACAGGGTGAAACAAAGCAGCTTTGTATTTTATACTATCTAATTCATTCATTCATTTTTTGAAGCACCAGTTATACACTATGCTTATCTCACCTGCACCCCATTAAGCTTTAGCTCTCCTGTATGCCTTCAGCTTCAGCTCTCCTGTATGACTTCACCTTCAGCTCTCCTTCATGCCTTCAGCTTCAGCTGTCCTTCACACTTTCAGCTTTAGCTTTCCTGTATGCCTTCAGCTTCAGCTCTCCTGTATGACTTCACCTTCAGCTCTCCTTCATGCCTTCAGCTTCAGCTGTCCTTCACACTTTCAGCTTTAGCTTTCCTGTATGCCTTTGTCTTCAGTTCTCCTGTATGCCTTCAGCTTCAGCTCTCCTTCATGCCTTCAGCTTCAGCTGTCCTTCACACTTTCAGTTTTAGCTTTCCTGTATGCCTTCAGCTTCAGCTCTCCTTCATGACTTCAGCTTTAGCTCTCGTGTGCACTTTCAGCTTCAGCTCCCCCAAGCAACTGGTCAAGGTGAGAAGAGCCACATGTGCCATTCTAAAAATTGTAGAATGCCATGCTAAAGGTATAGAGCCCACTCATCTGGGAAAGTGAGTATTTTGGCGGAGGGAGGTGATCACAGCGCACAGAGGAACCTGCCTGGAACACAAGGGAAGAACACGCAGCCTCTGTGCAGACTGGGTGAAGCACAGCCTCTAAGTGCCGGAGCGTTGCCCCAGCTCATGGTTTAAAGACAAGGGCTTGAACAAGGCTCATGGTGGCTACCAATACCAAATTCATGGATAACACTTCCAGCTGGGAACACCAAACTGATGTAGAACTATACCAACAGGGAACAACAAACTCATGGATTTGCTTGTGGAGAAAGTACTCTGCCCCTCCTTTCTGCTGAGTGAACTGCAGTGCCCTGGATGGAAATACTCAAATCATATCAAATTTATTTTTTACTACTGCTTTGTATGGTTGTATTACTTTGTATTACTTATTTGTATTGTTACTGCAGGTGTGTCCCTCCCAGGATTCAAACCCGTGACCCTCTGGCCGGGGATCCAGCACCACCCTGCACCATGTGACACCACGCACCATGTAAGGGTTGCTACGTCAACGCCGCCACAGGAAGTCTCTCTGGACTGACTGTGGGGACTCTCGCGCACCCCTTTTGACTGGCCCATTCCTCTGGCTGCTTCTCTCACGGGTCATCACAGGTAATGCCGCCAGTGCAGGGGAGGACACACATGAAATGTTTGGGCTGCCAAATAAAAACCCCGCTTAATCTAGCAGGCCCTCCTAACATCCGCTCCACTTGGCCCTCCTGCAGATCGACGGTGACGTGACAGCGCATTCCTTGGCAAATAGCAGTTGGGACATGCTGTATGTGGGCCAGGCTGCCACGTCAGGCAGAGGAGGCCAGAAACAGCGGGAGGCCGGAGAGTTATACGTTCCAGACCTCGGGGTGGAGGGAATTGTAGAGTCCCCTTTGTCCCCTACTGGACAGGACTCCGTCCTCTCCGTCAGCCTAAATGTGCACCCCAGGACATTGTTTCTGTGCTTCAGATCCCTTATCCAGTGCCTTACACAACCTGCGCTTTTATATGTTTGCCCGTTTTCTGCACACATACTGGTGTTTGCTGTAGTTTGCTGGGGTGAAGGGCTTTGCTCCAGGGTACAATGACAGTACCCCATCTGGGGGGGAGCACTGAGCGGGGTCAAACCGGCGACCCTCCAGTTATAGCCTTAGCTATGAGTCCCTTTAACCACTGAGAGGCCATGCCTCATTACTGCCGCTAAACTGCAGCGAGTCAGCTGAGGGCTTTGAGAGTTAAGCCGGGTGGCCCTACGCTGGGCTTGCAGCAGCAAGGATTCATTGTGAGCATATTTTGCAGCTGGTTCACATTCCGCTGGAGAACACGCGGCCTCTTGGGCCTTCATGCTTAATTTGAACTTGGCAGATCGGAGCCCAATCCGCCCCCGCTTGAGAGCCAGGGCGATGACGTCACCACCACAGGAGGGCAGCGTTCCGGGAGGGCCTCTTTAAGGGGAGGGGGAGTTGGGCCACGTGCCCTCAACCAGCATGGTGAAAGGCAGAGGCTCCGGGCACCATCAGATGCAACTGGGAGGCTTCCATAACAGAGGCTGCCTGCTCCGTTTGCATTGTAGAAATGCAAAGCTGCGCCATGTGTTTCATGTGAACGCTCGTGACCGTGCTCAAGTCATGGAGGGGTCAACAGGCCTTTCATGGGTCTGTGGTTGACAAGCTCTCTCGCCTTAATACTCTGGTTGCTTGAAATTCCTCCCTGGAATTGTCTCCTGACACTAACAAATGTGATCGGTCAGGGTCCTGACCTGCTTTATGCCGCACTCGTTCACAAACAGAGAAGCAGGGAAGGCAAAAGCAGTAGATTCTCCCCAGCAGGCAGCCTGCTGGACTCTGTTAGCATTACGAAGGGCCCCATGTTTAAAATAGCACTTTCTGCAAGTCAATTTCAGTCATGCTGCACATTCACCAGAGCTGAGGCAAAACACAATTTTCCCTGCACGTTACTTTGACCTCACTTCCAAGCTCTCACTTTAAAGGAGAGTCAAGAACTCTTAATAAGGCATGAGATCAGAATCTGTCAACTGTGAAAACAACATTTTTTAAGCATTTGCAAAGGTTGCACTTCTGGAACATCTATCAACAAAAGCCCTCATTGATCGCTAACTGCTTACTTGTCGACTGATTATTCAATGAGACAATGGTGCATTGTTACTCCCGAGCGTCTCAGTCATCAAGGTGATTGCAGGCTGAGCCCTGCAGCCTGGGTTCAAATCCAGACATGTAGACGGGAAAATCAGTTGGTTCCATCAGGGTGTGTAAGTTGTCCAGGATTTCCTTATCTCACCGCTCTCAGGCCCTGTGATTCATCAGACACCTGCAAGTTGCTCTTATGACATCAGTGGAGCAGCACCTGTCCTCCAATGAGTGTTGGGAAGTGTGCTGCGAGTCGTAGAGCAAATAACTGTTGGCTGCACGTGAGCACTGCTTTCACCTCGTAGGATGCCTAAGAGCAGCGAGATGAAGAGACGCACACGCACCCCCTGCACCCACCCCTACACACAATCTTCAGCAGAAAGAAGCAAATTTGCTCCGCCGCTCATTGTCAGCAGATAAGCCTGGTTTCAAACCCAGGCCACAAGGCTCAGCCCAAGCAAGCGCCTTACTGGCTGAGTCATTTGGGAGCTGCTGTGAAATGAAATCCTTTAAGCATTGCATGTGTGTGGGGTTGCATCCCCTGTAATTGACCTACACCAGGTTCATGGACAGCTATGGTTAAGAATAATTTCATATACTTTAAAAAGAGTTGCAATCAGCAAATCACAGTGGATCATACTGTGTGCACTCACCAGCATTACATAGAATGGACACAGAAAACATACATTGAGAAAATACATTTTTGAAAGTGGTAATGTCCTTCCTAGAATAAGATACATGTTCGGTTTCTCCAGATACACAGGGGAATCTGGATTTGGGAATATCTGGAGTTCAATGGTTTCTGAAAATGGGTGATCGGACAATACACAGGTATCTGTGATTGATTGGTTGATTTATTGATTGATTGATTGATTGATTGACAGAGGGAACCATACTGGAGCCTGGGGTCTGATAGTCTAGACACCTGGTTATTGAAATGAAATGACAGGTCACTGCACACAGGCAAGGAGAACAGTAGCAGGCCAAACCAGTGTGTCAGAATCAGTTTAAAGACAAACTCATGGAACTGCTTTCATACACAGTTTCTGGCTAAGGGATTGGCTGGAGGAAAGAGCAGCACACACACAGAGTGTCCCTGTGACCAACAGTGGACTGCCCGATCTCTGCTCAAACCTTTTCACAATTTACATTTTTTCCCCTGCCAAGCCAGCGTTCCCTTACAGAGGAAAGCTGGGTCACTGCGTGCACTTTGTACTGCCCTGTCAGTTATACGGTCAGATTATGCATGTCTAATAATGTTATGAAGTCACTCCAGTTATCGGAAAAAATCAAAAAAAAGATTTTAATGCTGGTCTGAAGGCACAAGTTCACAGTTGTGAGGGGAGAGTCCTATAGTTTCATGGATCAGTGCTGACATCTGTTGGAATGATACCAAATTGCAATTGTGTCAAACAGTGCCCTGCTAAGCTTAAAATAATGTTTATTTAAATCTGAGTCCATGCTTAATTTTTTTGCTCAAACTGATAAAAATAGCATTTTAAGTGAATTTGTAACAAAATTGTTGGAATAATATGGCCAGGTATTGTTTCAAAAGTGAATATCATCTGAACATTCACAATTCATTCTAATTTGACCCTGTACATTAATTGGAACAAAGCAGTCAACACAATGTCCAACATGTTTGTGGTCTTAGTTTTAGTACTGAACCTTTATAGTAATCTGAGCAACACACTGAGGCGTTACATACTTTTTTACAAACTTAAACATTATGACTAAAAATGCGTGAGAAGTGCAAAACTCTGAGGAAGTGTAATGCTTGCTTAAATGTTTTATACAGTGTTAAGGGTGAACCGCTTCATGGTGTTATTGAATCGGGGCTTGGAATTTTCCAGTGCAGGAGGAGAGTAGAGGGCAGCAAAGACCAGTGACAAAAGCACCTGCAGCCATTCTGTGAGTAGCACGCTGTTAAAGTCGGTCCCACATGACACAAGAAGACGGGGGAGATGTGGCTGTGGTGCACTGGCACAGTGATTTGGTGAAGCCTCCAGAAGTGAACTCTGTTCCTCCCAGTCCTCCAGAGACATCAGTTGCCTGCCGACCAATGCATTTTCACTTCAGGGCTCCTAACTCTTCAGCCGTCACAGGCAAGACGTTCACTCTTGGGTTAAACAGCATTTTATTATAGAGTTCAGTACAACAGAGTTCAATTAAGGAAGAGTCAGCAAACAAATCAGACCACCATTACTTGCTGATGGTTTCTGTGGTTTCTATGGTGTCTATGTCTCATCTCTTGGGAAACTACAAGATTCTCAGATTCCCATGTCAGGTCAGCAGGGACAGAGAGTGTACCTCCAATAGGACTATCTAGTGCTGTTTTGAATACTTCTGGAATTTGCTGAATGAAATTTACATTCATTCAACAGCCTAACAACAGAAGACAGTCATTCGTTTAAAAAATGCAACTTCTGTGAACGCTGAACAAACCCTCTCATAAAACCGCTTTTGTCATGGGAGTGTGCGTGGGTGTTGCAGGCCGGCTGACATGCATCTCTCCTGTCAAACGCACATCATCAAATCCACATGCATGATTTTGCCTAACATTGACAGACAAGGGGAGGCTAATTTAGCGACACAAACTGCACCGTTAAAGGCAGGACTGCTGGGTGTAGCCTTAGAGCTTCACTGACACAATAAATGCTACAACAGCCACCACAAACCTGTCTTCGCACCACAACGTGTTGACGTGCCTTAAAACGTCACTGCATGTTTTCCCTAATTATAAAGCGCATGAATGCAAATACCTTTAGGAGCCGTGAACCAGAATGCATGTACTGTAAATGATTACATCTCGGTCAAGTGTAAAGGTTAATCCTGTTTTCCATGCGAAAGAATTTTACTTAAAGAAAACACAGCAAGGTACATATTGACAGAGGAATGTTTGAATCGGTATTGTATTTGCTGACGCGCTCCCGCACATGGGACAAAAATCCATTCAGTCGATTTATTTTGTACTTTTGGACACTTTGACGCAGTAACGAAAGGTCAAAATATGAAAATAAAACCGGAGCGCAGAGCATATTTCATACGCAAACTTCAATAAACTGCACAGCAATTAGTTATTATCGTGATTCATGATTTCATGAATCATGAAAGTGCATTTAGCTCAAACGAACTGACGGTATCAAACTAAAAGTCAAAGTGTAAGTTCATAGCAATTAGGTGGCTTACTGAAGGGCTAGAAAATGCAAATCTGCTCAGTTGCTGAGCTGAGAGACGAGGTGGAATCAGTAAAACATCAGTGTGCTTATTCACTTCTGTATGTACGTAAGCACGTCGTCCTTTCATTTGTGGTTTTGCTTTAAAGCAACGTTTGGCACATTGTTGATATTTACTGTCACGCACTATGGAGCACTCTGTGTGTTTACGTTAAGCTCTGTAAGCCGAAGACTGTTTTCCACTTTAATGCAAATTTAATGGCCCATAATGTTTTTAGAATAGGTTTTTAAAATTTTCCATTACTGACAAAAATATTGCGAAATGTGTGGGTGTAATCCTTCCATTTGGTCCAGACAATCTCTTCTGCATTGTTTGTTCTGCTGTCTCGTGGTGTATTAACGGTTTCGTCTAGGGGAAAGGTACCCAGATATCCATCCTAAATCCATATATCATAAATTAGAACCGCAGCAGTCCATGAAACATAACGTCATCATCCATATGTCTCACTGAAAACTCTTATAATCTCTCCAAGTGCCAACAGAGCACTCCCGGTAAACTTTGCAATGTTACTGTGATGGAAAATGCCATGGACACTTCTTCTTGGCCGCCTGTCCATTCAACCAGCTGGCAGCTGTGTGCGCTGGGTTTATGATGGTTCGATTATGCTTTTACTTGTCTTTGCCGAAATTAAACGTCAAGCGGCGTTAAGTAGACAAACACCAGCAGAAGTCGTGGAACTCAGTGCAGTGTGATTGATGGGTTGTTCCACGCTTGCCGGGTCTTTCACGATCCTCTCGCCAGTGCGTTCACAAAGCGCTTGCAGAGCTGTTTCGCGCTTAAATTATGTCACTGTCTTAGTGAAACTGGTTACAGCACACAGTTTTTTCTGTCCTCTCTGTGATATAATATCCACAGGCTCAGAGTTATAATGGCACATCTTTTACACAGAAAGTTAAATATAAAGGAAATCCATGCATCTGAGTATTATTCTGTTTCAGAACTCTGCATTTTAAATTAGGTTAGACAGACAATTGGGACATACCACCATTTTAATCTCATTTCATCGATGGCAGCAGTTTGAAAACAGGCATTTGGCGCTGTACCAGGGACCTGGTGAGTGCACTGGTTCTCACTCAAGCTGAGTTCTCCATGCATTTGGTATGCTCAGGTGTTAGCTGAGCCCTACTATACATTACTAAATTCAGCTTTCTGTGAGGTACTGCTAGAAATCTATTTATGGTATGATAAAAATGATTAAAATTTGTGTAGAAACTTTGTTTATTCAGCATACTGTTGTTAATATCTTATGTATTACTGATTATGGGGATACATTATGTATGCATGACTCTTCTGCTAAATCTCTGACTCACCTCTGTCTTTATGAGTGGGCCGGATTAAGCTCTTTGAGTCTCCGCAGGTCCATTCACTGGTATCTCTTCATCTACAAAGAAATCTTGGGAAAGTTGCCATTTTACCTGGGTTCTCCACTCCACTGGAATTCCAGTTATCACTTTCACTCTCATGACAAGTTCCCTTACCTTGTACCTTGACCTCAACCTTGACCTTGGAATAATGTACAAAAAGAGCTTAAATCAGACAGTCTTTTTTCATTTTCTGATTTTAAAGACATAATTCACAATACAGAAATTCTCACTACACTAATTATTTGTATTCTCTCACTGTCCTCTGTGTATGCATCATGTCATTTGTCTTTTGCAACCATGTGATACTATTTTTGGCAGGTCCCCTTTACAAAAGAGATTCCAGCCCCAACTGGGTTTTCCTAGTTGGGTAAAGGATAAATTTAAATAAATAAATGAATTTTGGCACCTCAAAAAGTAGCAGCTGTCTTAATTAAGCTTAATCAGTTGTTCAGTTATTTGTCTTAGGTCCCGTTAAGAACTCGTTAATTAAAAAAATGAATATCTGTCCATGTTGTGAATTTGTTTAAGGGGTTCAAATGAACAGATATAGTCACAGAAACATTTGATTGTGTATTTCTGTTGGTAACACATTTTAAGCAACTCTTATCTGTAGAAAGTAATTATAAATGGATACTTGTTACACAATGTCAGATTCAGATCGCAATTTGATCAACAACTAGATCATACCTGATTCACTGAAGCTCAAAGGGAAAGGGAACCAGCACCTGAGGTGGGCCCCCATCTCATTGGCTGCTTGTGGTGAGAAGTCAGTTAGATCAGCCAGTGGGGTTGAATGAGAGAGGTCAGTAAGTGGGATTGTGCAGAATGCCATCTTTACTCTATTCTGCATGGAGAAGCTGCACAGCTCAGGTGGTGGTGTGGTAATTTCCAGGGTCAGCCAGGATCATTTTCTGGATCCAGGTGGTGTTGACAGCACATGGTCGGTGTTTAGGAGCTAATCTCCTCGCTTACGTGCACTGAAGTAGACAATGTAATGGGTCCATTTTCAACAGCATGTTGAATCGTGTACATGTCCTTGTTTTTTTGTATAATTTGTATAATATTACTTTTTTGTTGAATGTGATTTGTGTTTGCACATTGGAAGTTGCTTTGGATTAGAGCGTCTGTCAAATGGCAAAATGTAAAATGGTCCACAGTATTGTTAGGCAGCTGCTAGCACAGCAACAGGTGCCTTAGGATAGGATAGGTTTTCGGGCTGAGGCATAGAAGTGGGGCAGGCCCCTGGCCTACAGATGCAGCCCCACCCCCACAATGATAGTGTCAGGAAAGTGTCCCCATTGGTGTGGGGGCCACTAGAGCAGGAGGGGGCTGGGGGGGGTGGCACTGCCACACACAGGACCAGATGCAACTGTAGCCCTGGCTGCTGCAGGTGCGGTTACCACAGGAACTGCACTCCCAAGCAGTCACAGCAGCCCTGAGAAAATCCTCAGAAAGCATGAGGGGTCAGAGCGAGGAGGGGCGTGGCACTGGCCATCATCATCAGTGCATCATCATCAGTTCCCTCCGGTGAGCAGAATTGCAGGAGTGAGCCCTAAGTATTTTCACTTCCAGTTCTATCAAATCAACTTTTTACAGTTTTTACCATGTGTACTGAGCAGAGGAAGAAGAAGAAACATCTGTTCTCAGAAAAATAAAGGGCAAATATACAGCTTATGCTGCCATATTTCTTCATCTATTCATCTGTTCATCTTCAACAATATGTAGCTTATGCTTTTGTATAAGTGCTATGTTTCCATGCTCACAGAGGTTATGTGCAGTTTATGGGGCAATTTAATATGCTGTTTTCCAAGCCTGATGACAATCATCAAAGAAAAGTACACAGACAAGAACCAATATGCTATTTTTACAAAGAGAGCAGTGCTCACGTGGGTCTGTACTACATGCAGGAGATTTCGGTTTGCCAGTCAGCTGGGGTTTACTGCAGAGATGCCTGCATCATTTAATGATTCAAAGATAAATGTGGCCTTTGGAAAGAGCCACCCAGCCATAAACAAGGTTTCACTCCAAATGTGTAAATGTCACATTACAGTCCGTCAACAAATATTGATATTTGACACTGAGATCCATTTTGACGGGGTTTCTGCGGTGATGCTGATGGTAATTTGATTTTTAAGTGATGAAGTCTGGATGTGTATTTTAAAAGGCGTTCTCTGCTGCAGTTCATCACTTTCTCTGTTAAGAATGAGTTTAGTTGCACCGTTGGAATATATTTATACAGCCTAGTAACACTACAAATTGAACTTTTCTTGACATTTTCTGAATCTGGGATCCTCGGCTTCTTCCTTAATTGATGAACACATCCTTCATTTCAATCCCTTTATGCAAGAACAGTGTCAGGACAAGTATCTGTGGGGAGCAGAGTTCTGAACATCATTAGCCAAAATCATTATGCAATGCATCAGATATTCCTGAATTAAATTCTAAATTTATTACAATAGTACAAACAACTGTTGTTGGAGAAGGCTGGCACAATGGCAAATACTTGACATCTTATGAATTTATTTCTAATTATGCTGTGCTTGCATTTGTACACCATATACTGAGTTGAAAATGCATGCTCAATATTGAAATCATATTTGTTAATGACATCCTCATGATGTTCATGAAGTCCAGCAATTGTTAAAGCAGGGGAGTATGTGAGAAATTCAGATAGCCATATCCTCAATAAAGGGGACACCCTTTTACTGACTCAGCTTCTCACCACTAACTTGTCTCTGGGGAGCAGCTGAAGCTACTTTCACATAAAAACCCAGCCTCTGTCTGGGATTTGAATCCCTGCTTTTTCCTCATAATGATTCTGTGTATACCAGACTGAGAACGCAGTAATTTCCAGGGTTCCCCTTGTCTGGCCCAAGTCTGATCCAATCCTGAGTTTGCAAGTCATGTGTAATGTACGTCATCTCTGAATGAGGCTATTGCTGCTTTTACATCAGTAAGTGTGGACATGATTGTGAGCACAATTGCATGAACTGGAGAATGGGAGAATGGAGAATTGAATGGCCTGTTGTTTCTTGAACTGTTTGGGTTTTTAAATGTAATTCAGTCAGCCAATCCACAGAAAAGATTTGTACAGCTACTCACATTCTACAAGAATATTCAAGCAACCCTGAAGTGGAAGAGATTGCAATTTATGGCTCAGAGAACTTAAAGTCTATGACTATATCACAGGACGAGAGCTTTTCTGATATCCATGGAGGGACTAATGTGGGTCTGAGACCAAAGAATGCACCATGTGTAAATAACAAATCTATTTTTCCCCGTTCACTCTCAGGCGGACCTGGGAAGATGCTGGGTCAGACCCACAGTCGGGGCTGGGTAAACATTCCAGGGGTCCTGAGGAAAACCCATTTATTCCAAAGGCAACACCAAGACAACCTAGGAAAAGCCCAGCTTCCCAGGCCTGTGTAGAACGGTTTTAAGCACGGTCTTACTTCTGATTAATGTAGTAACGCTATTTAATTGAACATTCTATTTTCTGTGTGGGTGGGCATCGACTCACCCAGTGTCCCAGAATAGCGCTCCTCCCAAATGTACTGCAAAGGCTTCTCGTGGAGGTGGCGTGCGCTGGTCCGGTCTGCCCCCAAGAAGATATTAGGAACATGCCGGGAGTCATGAAACATTGCCTAGTTCCTACTTTCAACCTGCCCTCACCTACAATACTTTGACATATCAATACATCATTACTATTACTACCTTATATATATATATATATATATATATATATATATATATATATATATATATATATATATATATATTCATTCAAAAGCATTTATTCAGGAAAACGAAAATGAATCATGTTAACTCAACATTCAATATCAGCAGTGTTGTATATACCATTATATTTACCACTGCTAATACCACGTTTGACGAGGGACACTAAGAGGCAAATATTCGATGCGAGGAGACAGAAACGGATCTCTTTTTTAGCTCCGTGTACAGTGTCCTGCAAGAAATCCTCAGAAGTTATAGATTAATAACCTTCCCAAGAAAAGCGGTTCATCTTTTCGAGTTCAGAGCAGGAGTTTTAGAACGCACGATTTACAGTGTTTCACGAAGGTCATTGCTTCAAAACAACAACAAGTTCATTTCTTTAGTGATAGTCTATGGACACCAGTTGCACACTGTAGCCGTTTAAGACAAAGATGCAGTGATTTAGAATATGTATTCCTGTTCCCGTTCTCTACACACCGAAGCGCAAAGCACAAAGGTAATCAGCGGCTTAGTAAAAATAACTTTCAGCACACTTTTTCTATGATTAAATATATTACCCATCGCTTGGTTGTCCGTCCCCTCCTCAAGCGAGCAGAAACGACATTTTAAGCCTTGACGGTTCTGCGAACGACTTTTCATGCTTCATAGGCCTACGCATCTCAACTTCAGCTCCAGACACAAGGGTCTGTCACGCGCGTCGTATACCAAACCGACGAAGGAGCTGTCCAGCACTCCAACCTCCTGAACGGCTGGGTCGCTGTTGATTGCTCAGTTTTTTGTGCTCAGATCTTGATTATGTTGGACTTCGGCTTAATACATCATTTAATCAGCGAGCTGCAGTGCTGTGCTACAGTCGGTGTGAGAAAAACTTAATCTTTGCTGTCATTTTTACTTAATGTCTTTCTATTTTTCACCGCTGTTATCAGCCTACTAGCATTCCAATTGCACTGAATGGTGCGGAGCAGTTTACTCCAAGCGCAAGGTTGACCTTAATACGGATATACGGTATTAAAAAGTCCACATACCCCTGGACTGTGCACAATTCAACACAATTCATGCATTCTTTGATAAGCAGCATCCGGGCGACAGGGTTATTTGGCACAGATATCATTGACTTTTGACTGATTATTCATGTAAACATTCGACATTTTGGCAGGGGTTACTAGGAGGGGAAGGCGATTTCTCGCCATTTTCATGTTTCTATAGCGGATGAAGAAGTGGAGGTAACCGAATCGATTACGATTGTACTAAGAGCCAACTCTCGTTAGGCTGCATTGAGCTGTTCTCTTCGTTGCTGCTGCTGGATTTACCAACAACTGTGCCATTTTAAAACAAACTCCACCATTTATCTTTTTCGAGTCAATTCCAGCCCAGTGCGATAGTAACGCAATCACGGTTCAAATCCTAGGTCATTGGTACTGCGCATTAAAAAAGCTTTTTTCTTAGTTCCAACAGTATCGACACGTTTGAAGATGAAATTGAGCCGAGGCAGGCTGGTTATTGTTAACTGTATATTCAGCTTGTGTTGGATGACTGACACACAGTGGACCCAATGGTATTTTCTTATTCTGTCTTTGCAATGAAAGCCAAACGTTACTACGCGACATGAATTAAAGTAAGCGTTTCTTCATAGGGCTGTAAATGCATATGGATCCAGCTTTTCCAACTAGTGTCAATAGCCGTCAGCCATCGCAGATGTGTGGTCATTGTGAGTATGTTGTTATTAAGAATAATGTGCAGCTAAATAACTGTAATGCTGCAGCTAACGGTGATGACGTGTTTTATCTATTCCTCTGTTTTTTGCTGTTGATTTTTTTTTTCATATATGTTTGCATTTATGATGCAAGAGCCTATGTGTTTTAACTGCTGATTGAACTCAAAGTTTTGAGTGCAAGGGGGAGTTTTTCGGAATGAGCTCTCCCTTGCTGTAGCACATTCTTTTCTAAGCAACTGTGCTGTACACCAGATGACAGCCATCTAATTTAATTTGTTATCCATTCTTTTTTTGAACAGGGGATAGAAGGTTGGACACCACACTGTCCAACAGTGGATTGAAGGCAGTAACACAATAATGGTCAGTAATTAAACGCCTGACGTGGGTTACGCGGGGATGGTAATCAAAGGAATATCGCAGGGCCACGGGATGAAAATGAACTGGAAAGCACTGTATTGATTATGATTATTGAGCACTTAAAGGGACGCTTGCCACAAATGTCACGATCAATAGAACTAAATGTTATACAGAAGATATCTGACTAGGCACAGCTGTGTCAACACAGCATAGATTCAGCTGGAGAGTGCATTTGCATAAAATGCAGAGTTTAATTTCCAGTGCCTACATTGCCAATTGCTCGCGTGTGAATAATTCATGACTTTATCGCTATCATTACCATGAAATATAATAAAGGCAAAGTCAATATTAGGGAGTGGAAAAGAGGGGGAATAAATTTTATATTGGTGGGGGGTGGGGGTAATAATCTTAGGAGTTGGCAGGTATGAGTCCAGGCGGCAATGCAGAAGCAACACTCTTTTGAGAGAGGTTCTATCCATTGGTGGATTGCCCAGAACAACTGGTGCATCGTGGGATACATTTAGTCACAAAAGGCGTATTTAAACCACGGATTGTGGCGTAGCTCTGTAGTAACGAGACAACACCGTCTGCTTTGCGCCTATGACTCTGTGCCTTATGCGGTTGAACATAAAGAGTGATGGAAGGCGCTCCTGAACATGTATTAGCAGTGAAACCATAACTTGATTGGTCCTGTTTGTTATGGTTGTAGATGCCTGTACAATCATTATAAAAGCCAGTCACTGGGAACCAAACATTTTGGTGCACTTTTTACAGAGATACACTGTCATACATACTTAATGACTTTTCTTCGTGGGTTTTTATTGCCTGTATTCTTTTATGCAAGCAAGCATCATTGAGCTGTGGAAAAATGCCGGGAGGGCAAATAAGGTGAACTGTAGATCTTTTCCTCCTGGCGCGTTTTAGCTCTGACTCCTGATGCCTTGCGAGCATTGCAGAGAGAGCTGACATAACCGCCAGAGATTTCCAGCTGAGGGATTACCTATGAGTCATAGTTTCCATTAAGAAAGGGTTGCCAGATGTAGCTGCTGGAAGAGAAATATCTTTTGTGAGAGGCAGCAGTCCGTGCTCTCCCGCTCTCCTTCATTACCGTCAGTTCTCACCAGGCCAAATCCATTGATTAGCGAATGACAGCTCTCTGTCACCGTGCAGCTGGCCAATCATAGTCGTTAGAAGCACAGCCGGAGGGAGCAGTTGGAGGCAGAGGCACCTATTAATCTAAAGAGGTCACTTAAATACCGAGCTCGAAGTGAAACAAGCCGAGATATTATGATGTAGGGGCTGTTACCCACACAGCACCTGAAACTCCTCTGCCATACAAGAAAGTGACCTTCTGCGGCCGCAGCTTGTACACTCATCACGCGATCAGGACACGTACTACCCTCTGGATAATTACTGCAGAAGAGGAATACCGAGACACCGTCTTAGTTCATCTGACACAGAAATTCACCCTATGTCAGCAAACACGCACATCACATTTGAGCTCGAAATTAGTTTACGGGTTTCCTGGAAAAGGAAATGTGAAGTGATAATCGCTTTTCTTGCTTTATCTTATTTGTGAAATTTTGTTTTAGGTGTTTGCTGTACACAACGTTTAGCACAGCACGCAACACCTCTTACACATAAAGGCATAAATGCACAAGGTAACAATGACATGTGCTGTGGGCAATTCCATTGCTCCTTAAATGGTGACTTTAGGAGTGTTTTTAAACGCAGATGAAAAAGGTGGGGTGGGTCTAAGGGCTCTCGGCAGGGCGTGGGGGCTTGGGCCTACCCTACGCACAAAACACACACACACACACACACACACACACACACACACACACACTCACACACACACAAATTCACCTACCTCTTAGTTTTTTCTTTCAATGAGTTCCATAGTCATTGAAACTCAAGTGAAGCGTCTTCCCTGATGTTTCCAAACATTACTGTGATACAATTCATCTCAGGCAAACTCTTTGCGAGCCAGCTAGCATCTCACATTGCTACTTTTCCCATCTGTCTTAAATATAGTTATATGTGTAATCTGTGTGGCAGCAACTTCACTGACAATCATTTAGAATTGACATCCTGAGGACTGTGGGTTTAAAATAGCGAATCAATTTTAACAAGCACCTATTTAAGATAATGCACTCTACTTGAACCTCATATGTGTCTGTTAAGGGTAAAACTAGAGTTATGATGTTAATAATGTATGACTAGCCACAAATATTATATTCATCTAAAACAGTGCTTTTCTTGACGTAATGTCAGAAATTGATTGAATTTTGAGAAAATGAGGAAGGTCTCATTTATTATTCATCCAGATCACTTTCTCTTTAAATTACTTCTCTCTATAAACAGCTTGAGTTTTTAGCCTTTCATCCCTATGAATTCCGGTAGAATCTCACTGGGCAATTTATTTTCAGGCAGCCCCTGATTTGTAGATATAGCAGAAGGATCTGAGTGTACAGAGTAGCAAGATGCCTGTGCAGACAGCTGGTAATTTCCAGTGACGAACCCAGGCTGGTTTTCAGCCTATTGAACCACAAGAGGGCAGTATTGTACATATAAAAAACTGCAGCAAAGGCGCAATTTATTAATTACGAGTAAATGGGAACATGAAACATTTGTGACAGCCTAGGCAAAAACTCATGCAACAGCACATACAGAATAAACTGCTGGAGGGGGGTTAGGTGTGCTGCTGTGAGACTGGGAACTGCTACATGGATAGACATCTGTGGCCTCACTCGCCACCCAACAGGCACACATACATCAGGTTCCTCCTGCTTCAGTCTGAAACAGGGTGAATCACAATGTTAGGGGGCTGGATCAATGCCACACTGCCACACCCCTTTAGGCCCTACTCAGGTGCGCCTGGGCTGGGAAACTCAGCCAATGGGGAGTGCTGGTGAAGGAGCCAGGCAAAGGAGAGGCGGAACTGGACCTGGTCTTAGCCTGGGAGTGTTACATAAGAGAGGCTGCGTTATCTACCACTGGACACAACTGACTAAAACCCAATCAGGTTTTAAAGATGGTGGTGCTTCTTTAAACCTTTTGATAGCACAAAACAATTGAAAACTGGTTCAGGACAGCTGGCAGTTTCAAGGTATTTTTCAGCTTTCAGCCTCTCCTATTTCAAGCTCATATGAGTCTATCTATCAATCTATCATCCATGCATCCATTTGTCTGTCTGTCTATCTGTCTGTCATTCTATGTATTCCTTACAGCCAGACTGCAGCTTGAATCTAATGTGATGCCTCCCTGTTGATTGAAAGGCAGAGTGAGGTCTCCTTATTAACTGAAATCTAGTAGGAGGCCTCCATGTTGATTGATATCTAGTGTGAGGTCTCCCTGTTGTTTGAAATCTACTGTGAGGTACCCCTGAGGATTGAAAAGCCAGCGTGAGTTCTCCTGTTGATTGAAATCTAGCATGAGGTGTCCTTGCTGTTTTAAATCTAGTGCATTTCCCTGTTGACTGAAATGTAGGGTGATGTCTCCCTGGTGATTTATATGTAGAGTATGGTCTCCTTGTTGACTGAAATGTAGGAGGGGGTCTCCCTGTTGACTGAAACCTAGCGCGAGGTCTCCCTGTTAATTGGCACCTCCCTGACCTGCTGTGCATCATTGAAAGCAGTAAAGAGTGAGGTGATTTGTCTGTAATGCAGTGTTCTAATTTCACACACAGACATACACACACACAGGGAATCACCCCTTTTAAAACCACCCAGCCCTGTGTAAAGTTACAGTGTTACAAATGGCAAGATTAATGGCTCATTTTAACAGAATGCCCTCGCAGATTCATCATGGCGAGTCAGGAAAATGTAAAACCTGCTGTAGAACACAATTCGAGAAAGCACCACTAGAGGGCGCTGTGGCATTTTTGATCGGGATTCCTTTTTTTCCTGGGCAGCAGACTCCGTCTCTTCACGAAGCCCGGCACATCCACCAGTTGCCATGGAGACTTCACTGCTGACACTGGGGAGTTGAGGAGGCACCGTTTGTTGAAGAGATAATTAATATCAAGCGATTACAAAAACAAAGCGTCCCGTTGTTCTGTAAAGAGACTTGGCAATATGTATGGTGTAATGAAGGATATGTAAAAAACAATGCAAAAAAAAAACAAAAAAAAAACAGAAAAAAGCAGATAAATGCAGCTATTGTAACCCTGTAGCCCACAGGCTGGAATACATTTTCTCAGCACACTTGCATCAGTTTGATCAGGGTGTGTGTGTGTGTCTTTGCCTGCATGTGTATATGTGTGTATATATGTGTGTGCACGCGTGCCCATGTATGGGTATGTTTGCATGTGTGTGTGTGCTGATGCATATATGTTTGCCTGTGTGTGTATACTGATGTGTATGTTTGCATATATGTTTGTGCCAATGTACAATATGCGTTTGCATATGAGTGTGTGTCCATGCCCATCTGTGTTTGCATATGGGTGTGTACCAACATACTGTATATGTGTGTTTGCATGTGTGTGTGCCCATGTTCATCTGTGTTTGCGTGTGTGTGTGTGTGTGTGTGTGTGTGTGTGCATCTGCACTGTCTACAGTGAAGCACTGCCACTCATAAATATGAATACACTATGGTCCCAGGTGGTGCCCGCTCTGGCCCGCGTGCTCAGCGGATGGGGAGAGAGAGGGTGGCGCTGAGCTCCCAGTGATCTGTACGGAGGCTCCTGCCAGGCCGTAAAGAGACCCAGGCGAGCCGCATTCAGGTCACGTCGGCCGCGTGACCTGCCTGGAGGAGTTCCCCCGCACACAGCGAGCCCACCACAACAACACTGTCACCACCTCACCGACTGTGCCTCTCCGTGTGTCACTTCCTCTCGTCCGCTTCCTCTTCCAGTCTCTTTGGGCTCTGCCGCGGTATTTAACAGAAAAAAACACCCAGCCCCGTTACCGCTCTCAGATGAGCGCGGCCCCTGTCCGGCAGGCTATCGATCGCCAGTTTGCCAACACATCGATGCTAATGATCCGCCGCTTCTGTCGAGACAGATAAACCGCGGCGCTGAAATCTGTTGTGTGGGTGGGGGGCGCAGAGGGTGGGGGGGCCGGGGAGCCTGCAGCCATCTGTGTGGGGTGAATTTGGAGCACTGTGGTCAAAGGGGGGGGGGGGTGCTGGGTTGTGTCCGACACTTCCCAGGGCTGGCCGTGTTCTGGATGGAGGTCAGAGTGGCGGTCACTGCTGACCCTTTGAAACAGAAATCAATGTGATGGGGTTTGATGAGCCAGGAAGTAGTATGCAGAGAGGGCGCATTTAAACAATGTACCTCTGCCCAGAATCTAATTACCAGATCCCATTGGGAATGCACCTCTTTACTAAAGGCAGATAAACTACATACACTGATGATCCTATCTGATACGCTTAACATGCAGCAGAGTGTAGCAGCTACGCAGCTGGTCTCAGATTAGATTCCCAGGAGGATCGATGATGCTGGTTAGCAGTGTCACTTCGACAGCTTGGAGTCACCATGGGGCCGCAGACAGGGAATACCCAAATCAATGAGCCCTTTCCGAGTTAAAGCTATATTAGTTCAGACACAGTCCCATTCATGTGTTAATAGCTCTGGCCCTTTGCTAATGATGCCATTAAATGGCATTGACATGCACGCACTTACACTCACTCATACATACACAAAGAAACTCAGTAGCGTGCTCACACTTATTAAGGTACTAACACACTCACACTACATTATGTTATATCTTTTTATGCAGTTTGAGGTTCATAGACAATGAGGACACAGCTGAAGTATGCCCATATGTTACTGCCATCCTGCAATGGCCTCATCTCCGTCAAACCTCTGTGCTAGCTTCCATTTGATAGCATCTAGCTGCCTCTGGCCCAATCTGTCTTTTTCTACCTAAAGCCTGGTTTCCACTGTCCTGTCTCAAAGCGTTTAGAAAGTATTACAGCAGCAATGTCATTTTCCTTTGGAAGACATTAAATGCCTTTAATCCATATGCAAATCTCCTCATTTGCAGACTTAATAGCTTTTCATGCAGCAGACCCTTTCGAAAATCCTCAGGGAAACAGAGAATGACTCATTCAATCAGAATGGATTCTTAACACCCTTTTAACAAAAAAAAAACACCTCGTCTGGTTGGTATCAAGTGACAACATTCTGGGGTTCAGTATGTAAAATGCAGAATATGTATTGAGTAGGTCTTTGATAATGACTCTGACTATGCTTAACCCATGTTCCACAGGAGAACATGTTCTTTTGTTTTCGATTTCAGCAGCTATTTGTTCTATTTGTTGAGGCTGTAATGTTGCAGCAAAGTTGAAGGAACATTATATAGATAAAGCGGCCAAGATAGACTGCAAGAAAGACTGCCCCGACCTACCTCCAGGACCTCATCCTACCCTACGCACCCGCTCGTCAACTTCGCCCTGCTACATCCGGACGCCTCGCTCCACCCACCAACAGAACGAAAGGCCCGCGCTCCTCACAACGACGCTTTTCCATCATCGCCCCCCAGTGGTGGAATGAACTCCCCACCCCCCTGAGAACAACTCCTTCAATCCAACCCTTCAGACGTGCGCTGAAGACACACCTCTTCAGACTCTACCTGGACTGATACCTCTCCCTCTTGACCTTGTAACTTTGACGTTGAGAATCTGACTCCTGTCTTGTACTTGTTGCTCACTTACCTAGGTAGTATAGTGGTACTCCATTTTTTCTGTAATTGTATTTGAGATGCAATCCTAGTTCAGATTAGTTGGCTCGCGTCACTGACCTTGCACTCAGCTTCAGCACTATTTGCATTGTATGACCTGTACACATCTTGCTCTTGTGCCTCTTGTTTGCTCACTATTTGCACCTTTGTACGTCGCTTTGGATAAAAGCGTCTGCCAAATGAATAAATGTAAATGTAAATGTAAGATGATAGGAGCTCATCAAGCAAATTTAACCCACCCCCCTGAGAATACCAAACACACTGATTGGAGCTTTGAGTTATGTGTCTCAAAGTGAAACATTATTCAGTGAATCTGAGTGAGCTAAATTTATTGTAATTTATTGTAACTTGAATTAATTTTTAAAGTAGTCATGTAATTGAATTATGATTTTTGACAGAAGCAGGAATGGAAATCAACCACATGTTACCGATGCAGGGAAGTTAAATATGCAGCAAATGCGGCTTATTACAGTGATGAGGGGCCTGTGACAATCATTGTCTTGATACTTGGCAAAGGAATAGATATTTTGAAACATGCAGAACTTGTTATGAGAAGTATGTCTGGCAATGAATGAACTGGACAGCAGCCATATTAATCTCTGATATTTGCTGAAGGCCTCCATGAACATCAGCCACACAGTTTGCCTCATGTTGGCGTTCTCAGTATGTACTGTTAAACCTCCTGGACCGGCAGTTTACTTTAACATGAAAAGCCACGAGCTGTGACATCTTACAGCTTTAACTCCTGACTGCTGTGCATCTGCAGCAGTGACAACAAAGGGGATTTTTGGTCTCAGAAGTGTAGTTCCATCCCTGAACGCCAGTCTCTGTCATTATTGCTGTAGTTCACGATTGCCTACTCGAAGAGAGAGATCGCACGGCACATAACTCGCTCCAAGTCGTGGTGTCCTGTGAGCTGCGTTGTAGCACCATCACCAGAGCAACACATGCACTTTGCCCCTCTGCATCCAACCTTCAGATGCTCCACAGATTATGAAACCGTAGATACCGTATCCGTAGTAACAAGGTGTCGAACGCTCTGGACTGAAAGTTCTGTCCCTCCGTTGCCAAGCCCAGAAAGTTGCGATGACAGCAGCTGCTCATGAATATTCATGAGTAAGTGTGTTACTTGTTCAGTTCTGATTCTAATTGCGATGGATTTCCACAGAACTATTGTAATTGCCAGTTACTGGGAACCACATTCTGGCCTGGGATCTCTGCTTCATGAATATTCACAGAGAGTGGGCAACATCCTAACCCTTGCAGAGGAGGCTGGAGCATTACTCGGGACATGGTGGGGTTTTACCAGTAATTATTGGTCTCTGATGAACCGTGAGAAAGATCTCTAATTGTCCTGTTTCCCTCAATTAAAAAGATAGGGAGGCGGAACTAGAAGACATGGATACTGTGGTACACAGGGGATAGAGTTAGAAAGTGCTGAACATCTTCACAGGAAGCATGTACTTACGTTAAAATCATATGAACAAGATATCAAAGTAGCAAAGTAAATTAATGTTAGTAAGGTAGCTAGCCAATTAAATTTAAGAGGACAAAGAGCAGAGACTTACAGAAACAAAAGGAAAAGGCTACTCTTTGGACCTACAAACCCCTTAAGAACCACATCCTCACTCAGGGACATAAGAAGATAAGGGTAGTAGGCTTCTCTTTTACATCTCGTTCATGCTAGGTGGCTAATCTTACTGGCCAAGAGGCTACCTATAATCCCATCACTGTACAGAGGCACGCATTTTGACAGTGGATACATTTCTCTGTGAGGAGCAAAAGGGGTGGGGCTTCAGTAGCTTTGAAATCAGATACCCAGATGATGTCATAAGTGGGGCTGGGAAAAAAGTACAAAACCAAGCTACTGAGATAATTCTATGAGATAGAGTTAATTTGATGAGAAGACTTTCTGCAGCTGAGAGGAGTCAAAGCAGATAGAGCAGTCCTCTACACAGAGCATCCAACTGCCTGGCACACAGCCCTCCGCATGGCCAATAAAGAGCTGAAAATGGCTGCCAATAAGACAATGAGACAACTATATCTCAGTACAACCCCAAAAATCAATATAAACATACACAATAACAGCACACTTATGATTCAGGGCCCAGAAGCAACGCTAGGGCAGTTTAAAAATGATTTTCAACAACTAAAAACTCTTGTTGAGGTGGAGAAAACATCCCTGATCCCAAGAGTCATACCAGCCCTGACAGAACCTGAATCTCAGCCCCCAGTCCACAATGTCATTGTCACATTCTCCCCTAATGTAGACAGAGCCCCAGAACACCAGTGTTTGTGCAACGCATCCAGGACTGTCTCTCCTTTTTAGACATAGAGATCACTGAATTTAAAGAGAATGAATTCATGGAGACACTGTCCAGCAGATGAAAGAGGAAATGAGACTATTTAAAGACGAATGCAGGATCACAACTGGACAGCTGCGTCAGACTAACGAGACTCAAATGAGCTATCCAAAATGAGTGGGGAGACGGAGCAGAGAAAGAAACGCATCCACTGCTCAGAGTGACAGTAGCAGCAGCAGAGCAACCTCTCAGCCAGGCTGCAAGCACTGGCTCACAGACTGAGATCAGCCAGATAGACCCTAAGACCAGCTTGGACTCCAGCCTTACTGCCTCCACCAGCCCCTCTGCCAGCCACAGCGGGACACCACATCAACCACCTAAAATCGCTGTCCTCATTGACTCAAATAGGAGGTTCCTGACATCGTGTTGCAAATACCCAGTGTCCAACTGCAGTTCAAGTGCTTCAATTACTCTGGCACCCTGAAAACATTATAAGTCACACTGGCACAAATGATGTGTGATCTAAGAAAGGGAGGTGGGGGGCTGAGCTATGTGGTGCAAAAGGAACAAGGACAATTTCCCAGAGAAAACTTCACAGTCTCCACCCTACTGCCAAGGAAAGACAAAAAGTCAACGCTGTGCCTCTCTGACTAATGTCAACATTGCCCACCACCCCACTATAACTCATGATCATCTCTATAACCATGTACACCTCGACTAGGAGGGAGTCCAGACATTCGTCAGGGACGTAAAGGATGTAGCAGTCAACACGGTCTCCTCCACCCACCACTCTAGCAGAGACCCACAACAGCATCCCCTGGGATGACAGATGCACCTCACACACTGAGGGAGAATAGCCCTGCCCATCAAAGTCCAGCCCATCAGAGCCCAGGTCATCACATCCCTGCCCAACAGAGCCCCACCCAGAAGAGCTCAAACACACACACACACGCGCACACACACACACACACACACACACACACACACACACACACACACACACACACACACACACACAGAGCACCAGCCTACCTATGGAGGCATAGTCTCCAGCCAAAAACACTCAGCTCACTCTGAAATGGGAGAGGTGCGGCAACTGCTGCAACTTATACGCAAAATCATAGGATAATATAAATATTAATGTTTTCAGCTCTTACATTTATCTATTGTTTCTATTTTACCTGTGTTTTGAAAGAAACACATCAATATGTTCCGATTTTAACGAAAATGAGTAACGCAGATCTTCTGAGAAATATTAATGTTCAAGATATGATTGTGTTGATACAAACATGATGTCATGCAAACATGGATAACCTAAGGCTACAAGAGAAATTTTACTACCTTTTTAGGAATAATAATGTCAAGCCCTGGTGACTCTAGTAGATTTATTGTTTGGTATAGAGAGGACTTAGCATCTCAACTAACCACAATTTGAAAAACACCAACACACATTTGCCTTAAACTCAATAAGGGCACAATTCAATGTGATAATGACCTGTGCATATGTGCAGTCTTCATGCCCACTTTGAAGTCACCTTATTATGATGATCAGTTCTTTTTCTCTCTCTACACAGGAAGCAGCCCTTTCCAGGCACAGGGGAATGTGCTGCTGTGTGGGGATTTTAATGCCAGGACAGGTGCTGAGTCTGACTGTATTGAAACTGAAGGAAACTGTCACATGTTCAGAAATCCCACACTGTACCTCAACCCCACAACAAGAAGAAACCATCCTGACCATGTTGTAAAGTAGAATGGTAAGGAGTTAGTGCACCTCTGTCTAGCCTGCACATGCTTAATGGCAAGATCAGAGGGGACTCTTTGGGTCGGTTCACTTACTGTCCGGCTCTTGGGACTAGTGTAGTCAACTATGCCATCACTTACGTGGATCCAGTGCATTCACTGTCAAGCCACAAACACCTTTATCAGACCACTGCCAAATAAATGTCTTCTCAAAAAGAATTGGACCACCAAAGAACATGCAGACAGAGCCCTGTAAGCTAATCAACTTACATCGAACATACAAAGGGGCTTCTAACTGTGGTTAAATTTGCCAATACAATCCAATCTGCAGGAATCACAAACCTTAATAACACATTCCCCTCAACACAGTTCCAGCCAGACACAACAGGTATAGACCTGGTGGTTAGTCAAATTAATGAAATTTACCTTAATCAGCATCAACAACAGCTAATCTAACTGAAGACTAACAAAGGAAAAAATGGTTTGATGAAGCATGCAGAAATGTAAGGGAAAATCTGAGACTGTAATGTACTGAAAAACATCATCAACCACAAAAATTTGATGGCAGAGATGTTCACCAAGCGCTGCTAAATGGCTGCAATTGCATTCGTCATCGTCGTTCCACAGCACTGGGGCTTCTACCCAGCATCCCTGTCCATTAGATGTCATGTGACATCGGCGCTTGGTTATGGGTGATCAATCTGCCCCCACAACTACCCCCGCCCTGGAGCCGCTGACCTGGAAAAGCTCACCATTTTCCACCATTGCAAGGTACTGATAAAAGTCCCAGCTGACACGCATGGTCTGCGTACTGATTTGTGGCTAATGTCTTTTTAAAAGGGAACAGGGGCCTATCACTCTGCCTTAGCATTCATGGACAAGTCCAAGCCTCTACACTCCCATCAAGCCTGACACATTGGAGAGAGGAAAGTGGCTGTAATTGGGTCGGACACGGCAGGGGTCAGTGTGGCCGCCACCCGGCTATGGGGGGGGGGAGTGTGCTCAGGCCGAGAGTGAAAAATTGGGGCTGAAACCGCCTAAAATCCACAGCACAGTGAACCATGGTTCAGTTGTCGGCTGGGACCGCTGGCAGCAGCACGTCTCCTGGCCCTGAGACCCAGAGCGGCCCGGCACGGACGGGCAGGATGGCGGACACCGGAACCCCGCCCCGGTCACGAAGGCACAGGAGGACGGTACGCTCCTCCACGGGGTCCTGGCCCCTGTTCTCCCGCAGCCGGAGCGACCCAGAGGAGCCGCCCGCTCCACCCTGCAGCCAGTCCTCCCCAGCGCTGCGCGGAGCCCCCGGGGGCAGGCCTGGCGTGGGCGAGGGCGGCCGGGCGATCCGGGCGAAGCTGCAGCCGGGCATCAGCGTGGAGGTGACGGGTGTGGAGGTGGAGGCGGGCGGGGGCAGAGAGGGAGAGGGAGGGCGCACGACGCGGGCGGGGAGGCGGGGTACCACGCGCTGCCCTGCCCCCGCGGGCCGTGGGCCTCCCACCGCCCCTTTGCCGGAGATCGAGATCGAGCAGGAGATTGAGGTTCTGCTGAGCTTCTCGCGCTTCCTGGATGAGGTGACGTGCAGAGTGCTGGAGCCACACAGCCTGCAGGCCTTCGGGATGCCTGTACCGAGGGAGATCTCACTCGCAGAGAGCACCCGGGCTGAAGCCCCTGCTGCCACCCCCTCCAGTACCGTCCCCTCTGTCACAGCCCCTTCGGTCAACGCTCCCATCATACAAGCCCCCTCTGCCACTGCTCTCTCTGCCACTGCTGTCTCTGCCACTGCTCTCTCTGCCACTGCTCTCTCTGCCACTGCTGTCTCTGCCACTGCTATCTCTGCCACTGCTCTCTCTGCCACTGCTGTCTCTGCCACTGCTGTCTCTGCCACCGCACCTTCCTTCAACGCCCCATCCGTTGACTCCCACCCTACCGACGCCCCCTCTGGGGCCAGCCCCTCTGTTGATGCCTCCACAGTGGATACTCCCTCCACAGACTCTGCCTCCGTTGATCCCCCCACCACAGATGCCGGGCAAAGCGCTGGGTTCCAGCCTGCATACCAGTGGACCTGGAGCCAACCTAGCTGCGTGGTTCTGGACAGCACTGAGGCGGCACGAAGGCTGCAGCAGCTCCAGGCCCTCCCGCAGCCCGCGAAGGCCTATACTGAGACAGACATTGACTCCGTGAGGAGGGAGGAGGAGGAGGAGGAGGAGGAGCTGGGCGCAGGAGGCCCCACAGAGACACAGACAGAATCATGCCCCAAGGAGGAGAGGACACATGCAGAGGCCCACCCCCAGACCCTACGGGTCACAGTCGCCACAGCAACACCCCCCAGATTCTTCTTCAGCTTCGACCAAGTACTCTCCAAAACCCCCCTCAGGAGCATCTCTCTGCCCTGGGGCATATTCATGGTGAGTACCCTAATACCCCTCTGGGCTCTCAGATGCAAGCAATCACTGATAATCATACCTGACCAAGCTATGGTCATCATTTTCCATTTACTTATCACTGTTGTGGTCTTTGTTGTGCTTCAAAATGCAGTTACAACCAAGATATTACAAGTTTCCTAACTGAAACACTCAGTGTTCTCACTGAATAAACACTTGAAATGTGAGCTCATTTAAGGTATGGCATTTTAAAATATGTGGATGCTTTCAAGCACATTTTTAAAACATATTTTGATTGACTGTATAGAAATATATGGCCCTGTGGCAACTCAAATTTCCACGTCACCATTTCAAGGAAGTCTTTCCTCTTTTGGTCAAGAAAATGCACAAAGGTGCATCCTTCTTAACTCCAGCTGAGGTGCTACCTAAAATTTAAAAGCATGAATCGGATGAATTAAGTGCAGCATTTTCAACTGCATTCTATTTTTACAGTGTATCAAGGACTTGGATAAATAACTCAATGGTCCTCTTCAAGTGAGTGTTGTGTCTATTTTTTCCCCTTCTCCCTCTCTGGGAGGGGTAAATATTTAATTCGAACTTCACAGCGAGCGAGCTTGTTGACATAGTTTACAATGTAATTTGAGCAGCATCTGTGCTTTCCGCCACTAAATGCCAACAAATTACACCCAGTTAAATAAAATGGAGTCGGCTGCTCGCTGCAGAGTCATGTTTTAAATTGGCAGGCTTGTTAATCAAGCAGAATGATTTCAAGCAGGGAAGGTGAGGTTCTAGCTTCCCCCTTTTCAGCCTTGCGAGTCTGGCAGTGACACAGTGCCTACCTTCAGCCCGCAAGCTGACCTCTCATTTTGCATTTGAGGTTTCATGAACACCCACAATGGACAGAGCTCCTGCATGATGTCAATCACTGGTTCCCTGAGCCAATCAGAGGGCTTTGCTCTCTGCAGCAAAACACAGGTTGGCGTGGCAAAACATATGTATAACAGCTCTGCCCACTTTGGGGTTCATGGAGCCCCTCTTCACATTCCCACTGGTTTCCCGTTGGCCAGAGACAGGGAACATTTCCCCACATACGTACATACACACACACACACACTGCCCCTGAAGCCGTCCTCCATCTTGGCTGCGTCTCCTCCTGGAATGGTGGCTGCAGGGAGAGGCAGGGAGAGGCGGGGAGAGCGATCTGGACACGGCTGTCAGCTCCCATCTGACTCCCTGAGCGAGGCCTGCGCCAGTAACGCACAATCAGCCCCCGCTCTCTCCCCCTGGTGGCGCTCGGCCGCGGCATGGGTCACCCAGACGCCTCAGCAGAGACGCCGGGACCTTCGCTAATGAGAGATGCAGCCTGCGCAGCATCGCTTTTTGATCCGCTTAACGGACACCCAGGGCATTTCTTTGAAGAAAAGAAAAAAGACCAATAGTTCAGCCTGCTATGATTTTCATTTAACATTTAACATTTGCATATCACCTGCAACTTGAAATAGATCTCTGCGTTCCCAGGAATAATCCCGTCAGCACTAGCAATGTGAAACCCACAGAAAGTGTTTGATAGACAAGGCTGGTTTCTGAGTGCTAGGCACAGCATGGTGGTTCCAAGCACTTCCCCTGCAATTTCTCTTATTTACATCACTTGGGGTTCAAAATCGAATCCATCACCTTAGCAACAGTACAAGAACAGGGGGGACTGGGTAGGGGCGTGGCCAGCAGGGCAGACAGATTAGGGAACATGTCATTCTCAGGGCTGCGCCGTGCTTCTCTGCGGCTGGGAAGGGGGGAGAGAAGCTCGCCATCTGTGAAAACAAACTGCATGTTTGGATTGGAGCCTCCAGAGGGGGGTGCCGAGGTGTCCAAGGGCTCTAATTAAGAGGGCGGACGCAGGAAACACACCATCGTGTGAGGCGGCGTGGGCGGCTAGCATGCGCGGGCGGGCGTGCGTGTGTATGTGTGTGTGTGTGAAATTTATCGAGCGCTTGTGGACATTATTAACGGAAATGCTGTCTGCCAATCAATCCAAGGAGAACAGACTGAGCAAAAAAAAAAAAAAAAAAAGAACAAAAGTTGAAATGAAAAAAACGTTGCCAAATATATTTCACTGAGATGAAGTTTCAGATGCGAAGCCTGTGTCATCCTGAGGTGAACTGCCTATATTTCATGTGAATGCATACAGCTCACTGAATACATGCCTGAATGCCTGTCTGTGCTTGCCTATGTTGGATAAGAACATCCCTCCTCTCCCTGGTTTCATGCAGCTTGTGCAGAGATGAACAAGCTGTTCCTGCCTCCACAGCACACAGCTCGCCCCATGTCAGTGTTGTATGAACTGAAAAAAACAGTATCTCTTTACTATATGAAAGGATAATGTCTAAACCTTCCTTTCCATGTACTCCCCAAAACATGCATATATTAAACATTGTGCCATAATTCTACCTGTATATAAATATGTAATGGCATTATTACAGGGTAAACACCATGGCTACATTCAAGGGTTAAACACTGCGATCCTGGCACAGAGGACACAGTAATCCTCTCATGGTCTTTAGGAATAAGCCATTTTGCTGCAGTTCCTCATGGATGGGCACTGAAAAAACGGAGCTGAGCATCCTGCTTCAGCAGGACGGGGGCTGAGATGATGCACAGAACCTCCTGGGGGTCAGCTGGGGCACATTCGGTCTGGGCACCGTCGCTGCGGTGATGTCCCTGTGGGCTAGGCCCAAAGCTAGATTCATTGCTGCAGGGACACGCCCCTCGTCGAGTTAGAGCCATTGCTGTGGGCTAACTCACAACGACGCTTTTCCATCATCGCCCCCCAGTGGTGGAATGAACTCCCCACCCCCCTGAGAACAACTCCTTCACTGCAACCCTTCAGATGTGCGCTGAAGACACACCTCTTCAGACTCTACCTGGACTGATACCTCTGCCACTTTGACCTTGTAACTTTGACCTTGTAAATCTGACTCCTCTCTTGTACTTGTAGCTCTCTAACCTAGGTAGTATAGCGGTACTTTATTGTCCCTGTGATTGTATTTAATATGTAATCCTAGTTCAGATTAGTTGGCTTGCGACACTGACCTTGCGCTCAGCTTCAGCACTATCTGCATTGTATGACCTGTACACATCTTGCTCTTGTGCCTGTTGTTTGCCCACTATTTGCACTTTTGTATGTCGCTTTGGATAAAAGCGTCTGCCAAATGAATAAATGTAAATGTAGATGTCTAATGAAGGGATCAATCAATAATCCATATCCCGTTTCCCATAAATGTTTTGAGCCGTAACACTACATCTGCAAAAGCTCATCAGGCTAAAAGGTTTAAGAGGTCAGTTGTGTTTAAAAACACACCCGGGGCACCTAAGTCCAACACCTCTGTGTTTTCAAAATATGACATTAGGAACGAGGAATAACTCCAGGGGAAAAACTGGCAGCAACCAGTTTCACGGAAATAGAGTTGTGGGCCATGGCCGTGTCTACAGAGCACTTCACCACCCCCTGGACCTAGCTAGAAACAAACTGTTCTTTCAACCCCGCCACCCTACAGCCAGAGAAAAACTGAAATAAACCGTCAGACCAGAGAAAGAGATGTACATGCCCCTGTTTGTTGCTTTAGTCGAGCATAATTAGTCATCAGTCTGTGAAAATGGGCTTCCACTTCCACTCCAGAAACAGGGGGCCAGCAGCCATTACCGGTGCCTTGTCTCTCATTACCCAAAATAGCTGCTACCCGCTTGTCTGACAGATGATTAAAATTTGTCAAAGATAACAAACATTAACCATTGATGATCTTATTAAAGAACAAAAAGTATTAATCTATCAACTTCTTTTTTGCTCCTTTCAGTATGTGACCAGTTATACAGAATTGAAGAACCAAAAAAGGCCTAATATGTTCTTCAGCCTTACTTAATAGGTTCCAATACACAACAGATTACTAATTAGCTGCTAACCATTCAGGTCAGAGATAAAACAGTGATGACAGAAGCAATTATTTTGGAAGTTTAGAGGCGTTACTGTTATGCTGTTGCAGTTTTTTTTTTTGTCACTGAGCATAGAGAATATAGCGCTAATTAAGCTGGCGAGGTAAAATCTGCGATTTTGAGTTACTGTGCAATGAAAGCATTCTTAACAGCGTTCATTATAATGCTTTTGTGCAATGAAACACGATAAACATTTATGTGTAATTTGATAATGGTAACGATGATAAAAGGTTTAATTTTTCCAGTTCGCGCCTCGTTCATCGTGCTCGGCTTAAGTGGCTAATGGCTGTTTTGTCAATCCGATACGCGTCGGCTGCGTTGTTTAAGTGCTCTGCGTGCGGCTGGAGGCTGCGGGGCTCGCCAACTCCGGCAGGTGACGTTTTACGGTTTGTTCGTTTAGCCTTTTTGCTCTCAAGGTGAGCAGGGACCGACACGCGCTGAGAATTCTCGCGCAGAAGTCAGAGCTCACGGGTCACTTCAATCCAGCCCGACCTGAACACATTCCTTCAGGTAGCGTCGCGTCAGTTGAATAAAAACAAGGTGGTTCTCTTTGTTCAGTGCATTGTTAATACCGTGGTACACACGGGAGACCCACACTATGTAAGACCGGTCTATGTGCCATCTAGCCACGTGCAATATTCTGCTTTAAAAAAAAGTTTACAATTAAAAAAGACCATAGGCTACTTACATGAGTGACCACAAGAGGGACTGAGCAGCTGTATGTCCCCATGGACATATGGCGCTAGACTTTGATCTAACAAAAGCAGTCAGGTTTAAATTATGCTGGTATCTTTCCAAAATGCCAAAATGAAAGGAACTGAGATTACAATAACGTTGACATGAACCAGCAAAGAGAACCAAGTCTTGTCTCAGTAAGGCAGTGATTAGTCTGGCAAAATTAATCCAATAAGAATCATTTCCAAATTAAGTAAAATGAGAGGACATGTATGTGAATTAAAGTTAGAGAGTATTATATATGAAAATACATGTAGTAGCTGGATTAAGGTGGTGCGGGACACATTCCTATCAAAACTGTCTGTTATCATCTGCTATAGGTTTGGAAGAGCATGACCTAAACATTGTGCCACCTGAAAACTCAGTTTCCCCTTTTTATAATGCAGTAGAGCTGTTCTTTCGGAATGCATTTTGTGGGAAAGACGGGGAGCTGGGCAGGAAATAAAGCAGAATGTTTTGCTGACTGGATTTGAAACTGGACTCATTTAGCTCTGTGGGAGGGCGGTGTAAGGTGCCCCAGAGGGGCTCCACATGAGGCCCTGAGCTCAGAATCAATCACACGGTCGGCACCGCCCCCGGCAGCCACGGCGGTTGCCTGATAACGCACTTTCACGCCTGAGCCGCCAGTGGTCGACAGAGGCTGTGACATCACTTTGCTCCTGCAGCGCCAGAGTATGGGATTCCATCTTCACCATCTTAATAAATAAATAAATAAATACTCGGAATGAGTGCTCTCCTCAGAATGAGATTTCAGCCCCTCTCCCTGAGGACATGGATAATAAGATAAAAGCATAAACAAATCCACAGGAAATTAGAGATGACTGATCAAATGCGCTTTTAAAGCATGTTGTTTAAGCATGAGGTCTGCAGTGTGAAAGGCCTGCAGGTGTGATATATAATATATATAATGGAAGGACTGATAGACCAAATTTAAGCTGTCTGAGGGAGGAGGGGGCCTGTAGCTGCATCCCATGAGTGGCATTAGCAGATCCCTGACAGCTGTCTGAGGGCTTCCTGCAGGTGTGGGCCCTCAGGACTGACAGCTCCTTCCTACGATAGGGGTGAAAAAAAACAACAAGCCGATGAGTCATCTCCTCATACACTCATGACAGGAGGTGGGTCAGGGGTTGGAGTCAGGGGAGGAGCCATAGGAGTTCCCATAGCGATTTACAGCAGGGCCTCTCTCTGCAGCCCAGAGGAGGGATTAATTACACATCTAAGGTGAGCCACACTCAGAGCAGTTGTGCCATACCCTAGTTATGAAGCCTCATTTTCAAGCCATGGATATGGAGTGTTTTTCCTGGTGTAAATGAGAGAAGCTGCTTCCTTCGATGTTCTGCAGTGTGGCAGTAGCATTCACTCCAGTGTTCGTCAAACCCAAATTTGTTTTCAATGTGATGCTGCGGGGCTGGGGCATTAATGCTATTTTTGGTGAACTGTGCGACATCACTGAATCACTGACAAAAATGCTCAGTTCGTATTAACGCTGTCTTGTGTTAAGGAATTTGAAGACCTTCATGACACAAATTATATCCAGAAACCTCAAGTCTCAAGTTTCTCTTGTATATTGAGCATTAGACTCATGCTCTGGGACCATTCAATATATTCTCACACTCATACCTGATAAACTCATATCTATTTCCTGTTTTATGCAAATGATGAAAAAGCATCACTTAGTACTATTAAGCAGTATTAAGCTGGTACTGGCCACATGAATGAAATGTATCTAAAGTACTGAGAGAATGTCACTGCTTTGGGAGAGTTCTTTGCAGCTCTGAGAGGATTCAGCTGCACACCTGCTAACTAATTGTCTCTTTGTTTTCAAACATTTGTCCATTATTTGCCCATGCTTCATGTATCGCTCTGTTTTCCTTTGAATGAACTGGAAAGAGAGCTGGAGTGTTGCTGGCCTGTTAATGTGGCAGTTCCAGGTATGATGGAAGTGGTTGTGGGGACTGATGGGTAATGTAGTCTATGCAGGAAGTGAGACTGTTAAGAGTTAAGATGTTCAAAGCGAATATGAGAAACATTGCTGAGTGGAACAGGGAGGGGGTTGCAGGCTTTCTGATGGTCCTGAAATAAGCTGAGCATAAAAACATCTGTATTACAAAGACAGGTGAAACACTGAGGCAGGTAACACACACTTCGTCAGGCCATGGTAACCCACCATCTCTGAACATCAGCAGCTGGTCACGGTTGCTTTGTGCTTTTATGATTGGCCATCTCTGTGAGGGAAGCACGGAAGACCCTGCGCTCAACGCCTGGTCGCGCAGAGCAGTGTGAGTCTGGCTGTGAGCAGAAAGTCATCCTGCATAATCTCAGTGCTTTGCATAATGCATGAGCAAGCGAGAGAGAGAGAACCTCCTGAAATAAGCACAAAGCAGATAGCGTAGCAGGCAAGCACTCTGCACCTTCCCCGTGAGTGTGTGTCTGTGTATGTGTGTGTGTGTGTGTGTGTGTATACATTTTTGTGCCTGTGCGTGCATGTGTGTGCATTTGTGTGTATGTGTATGTGTTTTCATGCATGTACATGTGTATACATGTTTCTTCGTCTGTTTATAACTGTTTGTTTGTTTGTTTGTTTGTTTGTTTTGTGTGTGTGTGTGTGTGTGTGTGTGTGTGTGTGTGTGTGCAGATGTATGTGTTTTTGTATGTATATGCGAGTCTGTGTATGTGCTTGTGTGTGTATATGTGTGTGCTCATGTGGCTGTGTATGTGTGCATGCGCGTGTGTGCATGCGTGCAAGCGTGTGTGTGTGTGTGTGCGTGTGCACGTGTTTGTGTGTGTGCAAGCATGTGCGCGCACATGTGTGTGTGTGTGTGTGTGTGCATGTGTTTGCCTGTGTGCAGGCATGTGCTTGAGTGTGCTTACTGAAGCGTGTGCGTGCTTATGTGTGCAATGTTCAACAGATGAGCTCACCTGTGACTCTCTGTGTCTCTCACCATGTCCTGCCCAGTGCGCATCCTGACTCAGCCTGAGCCTGAGGGCCCCTGTGGCACAGAGCACCTCTGCAGTCTGCTCCTCTCCCCCCCATTAATCTGTGGGCTTTCTCCCCCTCTCTGTCAGCGTGTAGCTCCTTTGAGTGCACCAGGCTGGCAGGAGAGCCCTCCATCCGGCAGAAAATCCCCTTCCACTCACTCACCCTGCTCTTTCTCTCTCCAGGGCACTAACAGACAGCCTCGCAACATGAGGTAAGACACTTTTCTTCTACTTTTTGTCTGTGCTGTCCCCCCACCCCTCACTCCCTTCCCCCTCCTCTCCCTCCCTCCCTCCCTCCCTCCATTGCTCTCTCTCGCTCCCTCCTTCCTCCTGCTCTCTCACTCTCCCGCCTCCCTCTCCGCTGTGGCGCTCGCTGCCTGTTAAAGCTGGTTAAGCCGGGATCCGGGGAACACTCACGCTGCAAAAAGAGAATCATTCCCGAGGACCGTAGCGAGCTGATCAGCTGGAAATGAGATTTCAGGCTAAGAAACGGTAAGCGGGAGAAATGTGGCGAACAAAAAATGAGCTTTTTCGTTTACCGCGGTTTGTGCTGCTGTCTTAGTGCGTGTGTGTACAGTACACACGCGCGCGTGTGTGTGTGTGTGTGTGTGTGTGCGCCTTCGTGTGGGAGTGTGTAGGTGTATGTGTGGGTGTATGTTTCTGTGAATGTGTATGTGTATCTGCATGTGTGCGGGGGTGGTGTGGGAATGCGTGGGTGTGTGTGGGTGTGTGTGTAAGTGAACATGTTTGTGTGTATGTACGCATGTGTGTATGCGTATATGTGTATGTGCGTGAATATGTGAATATGTTGCCAATGATGTAGTGTTTTGCTGCAGCTGTGCACTTTCAAAGCAAAAGCCCCCAAACCACTTCCCACCAGTCAGACAGCTAGAAATTGGCTGAAATTCCGTTACATTCTAACCTTTCTGTGGTTAAGCAATCATTGGGGGATCTGTGCATGCTGCCTGTGCTTTGAAACCTCTCCGCGATGACAGCTCTGAGCTCTGACGGACATGTGAAGACAGGGACCGGGTTTGCATAGGGACAACTGTTTAACTGCCAGATCTGTGTGTGTTTCTGTGTGTGTGTGTGTGTATGCGTTTGTGTGCGTGTGTCTGTCTGTGTGTGTTGTCTTAACCCTGTTCTTACGTGTGTTTAAAAGCTCATCAGAAAGGACTGTCAGCTTGCTGTTAATTGTGGGGCTGTATGCTGTACATACACTAATCCCCCATAGTTTTGAACAAAAAGTAGGTTTCGGCTGAGAGAAGAGGGGCGATTTCACTGTGAGGGGGGTAACCATGGAGGCGCTCTGACTCATCTCCTGCAATTCCAGGTGTGCCGCTGCTGTCAAGCCGCTAAAGCTAAAGTGGTGTTTTTAATTCCAGTTACTGTGATGACGCCTGCTCCCATAATTAGGAGGAGACCACCACGCTTGAGGGCAGGGTTGAGCCCAGGCGTGATTTTGGCTAGCCCTAACTTCATTAGAGCAGAGGCCCAGTCACCTCTCCCCCCCTCTAGGAGTGCTGGGAGAATCAGGAACAGCTCTAAAGGTAGCTTCATAGAGCCTAAGGTAAAGGAGAGAGCCTTTACAAAAATCCAGCCGACACCACCTCCTGGCCTCTGGTTTATGAAGTAGGCGGGGTTGGTGTTCACGGAACTGGGCCAAGAGGTTGCAGCATCAGTTCCCTACTGTAACACTGCTGTCACTCCCTTGAGTGAGGTAATCAACTTTAACTAGTGCAGTATATTTCCAATGGGTGGAATTTTAAACAAGCAAATAAGCAATAAGTAATGTAATTACAGGGGCTGTGTGGCATGCATCAGACCTTCTCTGGCCACCAGGTGGGGACAGAAACACATACAGGAGCAGAAACTTCATAGAGGCCAGACCCCAGCTCCCCAACTTGACATTTTGATAATTCATTGAGTCCCTCCTGAGTGCCCTTATAGCCAACATATTGTTTGACTTTGAATTCAGATTGCACTGGATTTTAGTGGGCCCATTATGAATTTTCAAAAACAAAAAATATCATTTTAGGAGAGAGCTTTATATTTCTGTTGATAGCCGTAATAACAAGGACTGTAACCATGCTGGCATTTAACAAAGGCAAAATTGCAATAGAGGCACTATGTTTGTAGAGTTGTTCTGAAAGAACAAATATTATAGAATAATGTTTGAGTAGGTAGTTTGCTTTGGAAAGTCCCCCAATGGCTGATAGCAAGGCATCAAAGTGGATTTTCGTGATGGTATACTACTTTCATAAAGGATCCACATACAAATGCTTTGTTAACATGTGTTAATGTCTGTCTTCATCTCTGAAATGATGTCATGCATGTGGAACGAAACACTCCTCAGCTTTAAATCAATTTCAGCTTGCAGACAGATGTACAGATTAACAATAATTTGGATGTAAACTATGGATCATTGATTTCTCTGTGCCCTTTAAGAAGACAGCGGGTTACAGCTTCACTCTGTGCTGGAATGGACTCAGCAGTCAATGCCAGGTTGTCAGATTTAGGTCAATCTTTTCCTTCCATTTCAAACTCCCCCTTCTACCCCCCATCATTTCCTCTCCCATTCATTCCTCTCCAGCTCAATCTGCCCACTCTTTGGGCTCAAACCCAGGAACAGCACATGCACTCAGAAGGTGCTGGATACATGGTAGAGAGGGATCTGTTCCAAAGACAGCCCCCAAAAACCCTCCGGGACTGTGACAGTCTCCCAGTTAATCTCTACAAACTGGGTTAGAGTTAAAGTCAGGGTCAGGGTTACACACATAAAATCCATGGATTAGATTGCTTTGGAAGCGACCTCCACTTTGAAATGTACATTAGGACCATAAACTCTAAAAGCAAGTTAGGGTTAAAGTTAGGGTCGGGCTTAAAGTAAGGGTTGAATTTAGGGTTGACTCAGCATCACCTTCCAACCTTAGTGTAAGTGTTAGATTTGGGGGTGACAGGTTTACTTGGAAGTGATGCTGGCCTTGGATAAGGTTAGGGTTAGGGTTGGAGATCGGAGTTAGCGACTTGCTGTGGAAACGGCACCGGGTTTGCATGGAGTTAGGGTTATGGTTAGGGTTTGAATTTGAGTTGGGAGATAAAGGCTTGCACTGGAAGTGGCACTGGTTTTGGGCAGCTGAAGCTGCATGCTGCTAGATCCTCCTCATCTCAGCTGTGCTGTTGCCCTGTTATTGAGCTGCTCGCGGGCTGTGCCTGTGCGGTTAATGGGAGCCACTAGATAATGGCCCAGATGCATTTCGGTTTGGTGAACCCCCCCCTGGGGCCCCCTTCTGATCACATACACCCGGTGCGAAACACTGACAGGCCCTGCTGGCTGCTCTACTGCTCCCCTGCAATTACATCCCACCGCTCTGGCAGGGAGTTATGGGAAGGCAAGGCCAGCTGTCAGCTCCGCCTCTAGTGAGTGAGGGAGCCAGGCTTGGAGGAAGGGGAAAGGCAGCAGCATTTGAAGCAGCACTGGTGCAGTGGGTTAAACCGGTTGTCAGGGAGGCTCCCAGGGTTTTAATAGATGCTTTATTATTTTAACATCGTGCCCCACCCAGCCCCCCCTCACCCTGTCAGTCACAGGAGACGCGCTGTCCTTTCCATGCGACGGGGTTTTGTCTCAGTTCTTTTGCCACTATTTTTTTTCCAGAATGTAGCACTGTACATATAAAAAAGCTATCGCAATACACTTTTGACTTTTTTCTGGAAAGCTCAAGATCATTTTCAGGTTTGAGTTAAGTTGACATGTTGTTTGGTTAGTGTGAGGTAATCTACCAAATGTTTTATTTTTTTGCTTTTAGAGAATGCTCCTGGGTGCCCTTTAAAGCAGGGGTCATAACCCAAAGGCTGCTGGTTCCATTCCACGCTGGAACACTGCTGTTGTACCCTTGGGCAAGGTACTTACTCTAGAAAATGGCTTCAGTATATATCCAACTGTATAAATAGATGACATGTAAGAATTGCAACCTATGTAAGAAACTCTGGATAAGAGCATCTGCTGAGCAACTAAATGTATGAGGGAAACAAACTGACCAGATCCAAACAGCAGATTCATGTCACCCATGTTAGATTGCTTTTCACTACAAACAACGTCAGAAAGGTGAAAGAACTCCTGCTGACGGCTGTCTTCTGAATAGTTGTATTTTGTCTGCTAAACGTCCAGTCAAAGGACCTTCACTGGAACATTTGATTCCTTTCACCAAAAGCTCAGCATTTGAGAGTCACCCAACAGCAGTGTGCAGGAGTTCTTTTCCTCCTTATGAGGTACACTGACTCCTGCACACACCATCACTGACCTTGTGTTTACCCTGTAAATAATTAATAAGCTTGCTAATATTAGCAAGGATCATGTGACGTGCAGCTGGTTCCCTTTTAACTTATGCCCAGTGCTGTAGCGTCTCAGAAACTCTCTGATCCTCCATTTTAAACTATTTAAATTCTAACAAACAGTTACAACAATTACAGAAATAATAACAATTATAACAAAGAGAGCAGAGATGGGCTTTTAACTTAAAAACCAGATGTGATTTTCTGCAACAACCAAAGCAATTTCACAGAAGGCACACACAGGTAACACCCTCACAGATGCGGTTGGAAAAAAAGGAAAAGACTAATAATTAAACGCTCCTTGTTTACCTATGCTTGTTAACTCCATAAAGCAATTGAAAACAAATTGGGATGATTACCAAACAAAGGTACGTTCTCTGCCTCTCCCATGTAAGTCTCCCCACTGGTGCCACTGGTAAAGAGTGGGGAACAAGCACCCTCTTGCTGTGGACTCAACTAACGAGTCTGGGCCTTTAGCAGGATGCGGAGATCATTGTGGATGTCAGTTACACATGTTTCGTGCAGAAAGGGAAAAGCCAAGGGACTGAAAAGAGGAGCTGGACCTGTCCCAAAAGCCCCCTCCTCACACCTTCCTAAGTGCTTCTCAGCGAATCCTTTATGATTAGCGCCCCAGTTTAGATTCTCATTCCTTTGAGGAGTGCTCAGATTGTCTCTATACTGGTTACTTGTTCATTAATTGCAGTGTTATCATTTCAGTGGTTCAAAGTGCCATCAGCCACTCCATGCGATAAGAAGCATCTGTCACAATTGTTGCCAGTCTCAGAGGAACCTGGTTCAATTTGACAATGTTAGGCTAAACATGGCATCCCACTGGTACCAAAGGTACATACTGAATCCCCCTTTTTAATGGAAGAAAGTTCAACTAAATGTTGTCACCAGCAGAAACTAAAGACAAAGGAGTGGCTGCTGCCACAAGCCCATCCAAGCTAGTGACGGCAGGGGAGAAAGAAAGCAGAAATGATTAGTAGTAGCCCAGAGAGGTGAAATGAATCCTGGGAAAACACTCCGCTCATAGGACAGTGAGTTAGGGTGACGTCGCTGGCATACCAACAGGGCTGCAGAAGTTGGGCCGCTACAGAGCACCGGCCGTTCTGATGTAGCAAATCATCGCCAAAGCACAACAAGTGCTTTAGCACACCGCTGCAAAAACACTACTGGAGACTGCTGCAAACCCCTCAGTGACTCATGGGCACTTTTCCCAGTCAGGCCAGACATCTTAATCTTTCGATACACCCGCAAATCTCTGCTCGTCCTGCTACAGGAATGATTCACAGTTGTGGAAAGGAATTAAGCAGTTTGTGTTAAAATCTGCAGGTACCGCAGGGCTGTAGATTAATAGCCCAGTAAGGGGCCTAACTTCAGTGCTCTTCCGCTTATTTTTTAATGCAAAATGAGGACCTTGTATCTGTTCATCTGTGGGATCCTTGGCCAGCAACCATTGCACATGCTCGGTTAGGACTCTACATAATTAGTGTGAATGCTCCCTTTTCTTCAATAATTGTCTTTCTCTCATTCATACACTAGGAGAAAATGGATACAGTGATGCGTGCATACAGAGTGAAGTCTTTTTTATGCGTCAGTTGATTAAATCAAAAGGAATAGGTTTTAGATGGGAGTGGAGGAGGACTTTGGTACTAAACTCTAATGGGTTGTGATGATTTAGGGGAAGGACCCTCATCACTCAGCAGTGTGGGTTGTGCCAATAGAAGACCACTTTTGTGCTAAGCTGCTGGGGGGGGTAAAAGAGTATATATTCTTATTCAGATATTGTCTCCCAAGTCTGTCCAACTCCCCCAAGCTGGAAAATGCTCATTGGTTGATTCCAGCAGTTCCAGCAATTCCTCTGACTTTTTTATTGTGTTGAACTACTGTTTTTTTTTTCATTCCACTGCAGCTATTTTTACCAACAGAGGCTCCATTTTTAGACTAGAAAGGCCTGGTGATCACCTCATTGGCTGTCCTTGGGTAGTGATGTCATGTCATCTTATGTTCTAATTATACATATCGGTGTTTTTTCCAACCTTTGTTTCATGTGTGCATCTGCTCAGTGAATTTGCCAGTCAGAAGTCTGTTCACAACACATGTTCACAGCACTTACCTTAAAATTAAAAATAATTAAGAAGGTGATATAATTAGGATCATTAAGAAGATTAAAGAAGAATTAAAGGAATCACAGTTATAGAGAGCACCATTGATACCATATGTCCTTAATGAACATTGTTCTCTCATCTTAATACATTTGTTTATTCCTAACATTTTCACAAAATTTCTAAAATCTATTAATGATATCAGCTTTGGAGTGTTTTCCTAACAATCTTTATGGAGGAAACATGACCAAAGCCATCGTTGCCTGCAGTGTGTTTGTAATTTTGGGTGCATCCAGGCTTGGTCCTTTGGCGTCATCCTACAGGTTGCAATAACTGCCATATGTACAGTTCTGCTAGGAACAATGCCCAGGTTGTAGTCTGCAGTAGATTACAGTGAGGATGCGGAGTGGGGGAAGTCAACAAGCCTCATTAATCCCACATCTGGAAGCTCCTGCCAATGACACAAGGGCCTGATCACAGGAAACCAAACTAGATCAAAGCTGATTATCTTTGATAAAGGTAACACTGTTGATGCAATTTATACACACGCACACACACACATATACACACGCACACACACACACACACACACACACACACACCTTCTCTCACTATGCGCTGACAGAAGGCTGAAGGATACCATCTTGAGATGCACTTGTGCACTGTGGCATAGTGGTACAGAGCAGGGCTCATAACTGAAAGGTTCTTGGTTTGATTCCACACTGTGGCACTGCTGCTATACCCTTGGGCAAGATAAACTTGCATTTTAATAAGGCCAGCAACCCACACTTGCCTCACTAAATATCCAGCTGTATAAATGGATAAAACTGTAACCTATGTAAGTCACTCTGGATGAGACTGTCTGCTAAATGACGAATGCAGCAATGCAAATGGTTGTGAAAGGAAGAACAGGTCTGAGATCAGCTGCCAGACCTGCAAAATTTGTCCAAATGAGGAACATCTGTCATTTTCTGCACGCTCGGATGAGGCAAAGTGACTCACAGCTATGTGTTACACGCTGCTGCCGCTCAGAGACCGAGGGTGTGAAAGATTAACGGCTTCTCCCTCGGCGCTAAGGCTGGGCCTTGCGACCGCACGCCCTCGCCACGTCTGCACCGTACTGGCACCCATCTCTCTCAGACTGCAGTTGCAATGGGCGAGAGGCAGTGACTCGGCAGTGGGTGGATGTTAAAGGATTGAGCGTGCACAGTAGCCTTTCAGCACTAATCCCTTTACGTGGTCACAGTATCTGCAGCTTCTCCCTCCCTTGAGTTTGACCGCGAACGCGCATGGTCCCAAAGGTGTCACATTAAGCAGAGTGCCTATAGTACCATCTCCTTGACCTAGCTTCACATGAAACAAAGAGAACATGGAAGGCATCTTGGAAGATTAAAAAACAGAGTGGTACACAACATACATACTAGCTCTCAGCTAGATGATATTCAAATAAAAACGGCACTGCTGTCATTCTTCATTACATTACAACATGGCCAGGTGATGTTCCATGTACCCTGAGGCTGGCAACAGCATCTCCCAATTTATGGACATCTGTTAGTGCAGGCACTGTGCAGATACGCTGTTGTTCATCGTATACTGTATGGCTGTGTCAGTCTAATCATTGGTGGCTGCCATCTGCCTATCCATATGATATAAATATCAGTGGATCAGTGGATGGCTGCTCTGAATTGATGCATGTAATGGAGCAGTTGCTGTTTGACAGCATCTCAAAGAGATCACCCAATGAGCATGCTTTCTGAGATATCAGCATGCTCCTCTGTTGTAACAGCCAATCAGCACACAATTCTAAGACATCAACCTCAGGCTTATGGATACATCTCCAAGAGATTAGCCATTGAGCAGGCTTAGTGGAGCTCAAAGGTAAATGTGAGTCTCCTGCAGAAGGTAGAATCCCCCCCCAGTCAGGACAGCACAGCGAAGTTGGTGACTTGATTCTTTAGCTACACAGGCTGATGGCATCTCATATCAGGAGGTTGTGCCATGTTCCTAACAGGGCCTGGGTTTTATCAGTGCTCGGTTACACATCAGTCTCCATCTCATACATGCATATCCAACAGATTGCCCAATTAGAATGCATCTCAGAGAGGCCTAGAGGGCCAATGATCGCATCCTATACATGCCAGATATGGAGCTGTCATCTCCTTCATGTTGGCTACCTTACTGTGATCGGGAGGAACAGAAGTGCGCGACGTTAAAGATGCTCAGCCCTCACACCACAGAAAAAAACCCACCAGTGTAGCCAGCCTCTGCCATTAATGAGATCTGGGTTTTTTCCTCTCAAAAAAAAAGAAACACTCACAGTCAACACATGGGAAGGAGGTGGGCAGGTGGAGAGGCCACTGATATTGTTATCTCTCCCTTGAGGAAGTGAGCTGTCTGGGTTCTGATTGGGTCCCAGTGGCTGATGACACCCTGTCCTGGCCAATCAGAGAGTGAACAGATGTTGGAATGCCAGTTGCTGCGAGGCCTGGGGCGGTAACGTCTGGCCAGACTCCTCTTGGGTAAAGTCAAGTGATGTAATTACACCAGGGAACACTATTAATCATGAAATTACAGGATTATGTGCAATATGATTATAATACCTCTCCTTCAGTACCATGCAGTACCAAGAGGACACAGAGAAAGCGATATAAAAGTTTTTGCTTTTTTTATGACAGCAGAAGTCTCGTTTAGCTGAGGGGCTGCCTGGAGAGTGACCATCTGTCTGAACTCACCAGGCCAAATCTCCCTTCTAGGCTCCATCCGAACTGTGCCGAGGCCAGCCAATCATAGCGCACATTTGCACTGCCATATGCAGCGACAAACCACCTCCCTCAAACTCACGTATGTGCCGTGACACGCACTGGAAGACACACTTCCTTCATTCTTCAACGTTTATCATCCGCTCCGCTCCTGCTCGAGAGTATTGCAGAACACGGGGGCCATTTTGCCAGTGAAGTTTTATGTTGCCGATTATGCATCAATTTTTAATAAAGCCATTCTGCTCTGGGGGTGCGAGCAGTCCCTGCTGTGCTGTTTGGCTCAGCAAAGGAAAATTGAGCTGTTTTTTTTCCTCTAGGCTGGGTCTCATTATGGCTGCAGTCCCTTCAGAGACAATGGCTCAGAGGAGCTCAGCACTGTCTCGTATCTGATATTGTTTTTACCATTATTTACTTGCTAAGCGGGTGCCTGTACCTAGTGTAAGTTATAATGCTCCCTTCCTGTTCAGCATTCCAGCAGTCCAGCAATTATACAACTGGATTTTTACTGGTCAGTAATTGCTTTTGGTAGCCTGCAGTGAGGTTTGGGGAAGGGCAAGCAACAAAAGATAAATGGGCTTGGCCAGTCAGCTTCAGCCATTCACCTGTCTCCTCCTGCTGATTCAGATATCTCTGGAAGATGTTGAGACATAAACATCATTGTCAAGGAAATGCAGAATGGTCTCCCAACTTAATATAGAGTATGGGGGTGGGGTTCAGAGGTGGTGGTACAGTTTGCACTTTATGGATGATATGGATAGCTGCTTGAAAAGCCACATATCCCCCCAAAAAACATGGATGAATGTTGAAATTCACAATCTTTATGTAGAATGAGTCTTCACACTTTTGACATTTCTAAATGTCACAGATAAAACCGATGTTTGTGTACTTGTGCTCATTCCAGCTCCACTTCCCCAGAAGAACAGGGACACTCGCCCACGCAAACACACACACACACACAGCCTATGTCTGGGAATACGTTCTCAGATGTTGGCAGAATCAGGCTTGTCTCGTTGTTAACACATTGTGAAGAGAACCACTCTAGGCTGTTCTCTGAAAAATTATCAGCAGTTTATTTCACAGTAATCATCGAAAATGCAAATCTGATTAGATCTTGGAATACATTTCAGGCTGTCTGGACAAAGTCAAGAATTAATTGAAAATTAACCCGAAGGAAAGTGTTGAGATAGGCATAGCAATCCTTCACCCGATAAAAGGGTCCAGCATGGGTAATTTATAGATGTTGCGTGCATGCTGTAGCTTTTCCTGGATTTTGCTTTCTGTAAGGATTCCAGGGAGAGAGGGGAAGAGGTGTGGGCAGGAATGTCATCCCCAGCTGTGTGGAACTAAGGCCTGGCCCTGTGCGTCAATTCCTCATCCCATCAGTCCTGCCACCAACTACCCTCCTCACTTTAACCATTACCCTTCAACTATCACCCTTTGACCTTTAACCCTCACCCTTCATCTCTCATCTTTTAACATTCAAGCTCCATCCTTCAACCCTTACCATTTAACCCTTCCCCTTCAACCCTCACCATTTAACTCTCAGCTTTTAACCCTTCCCCTTCATCCCTCACCCTTTAACCCTCCCCCTTTAACCTTCAAGCTTAGCCCTTTAGTCTACTACTCCTGCACCTGGTTGGTATCATTACTTGCTTCACCTTGTGTGGCTCTCCGCTGTGTTGACTACAATTTGCTGAGAAACTGAAATTGAAAACCATTTCTGGAGCAGAGGCACACACCAGATTAAAGGCAGTGTCTCCTTCAATGTGTGCAAGGAAGAACACAGCTCTTTTGCAAACTGGATAGAGGTTTCTTATGGGAATTTGAACAGACTATTCTGCAGTGTGTTGGGAATACTTTTGTGATTTATTAAAAGCTAATTTATCTGATGTGTGTCGTGTTTTTAAGTGTGTCACCAGCTGTATATTGGCTCTGTCTCAAGGGAGTGTAATATATGCCAGTTGTAGCTCTCTATTATGTTTGTGGGTTATAGTTATTTTGTGATACTGAAATGAAGATTTGCGACATTGGGTGCTCATATTAAACACAAGCTTTATGAAAATTAAATGCACTCCTGAAATTGAATGTTTGTTTAAATGTTAAAGACTTCCTATATGGTCTGCAACACAATGGTGAAGGTTTGTGATAAAAAGGTTCTGAATGGATATGCTGTTCTGGACATTATGAGTTTAGTATTGTAGAACCAGCTCATGTTATTCACAGTTGCATTTATTTATACTTGTAAGTGCAGCCCGGTTAGGGTTACTAATGCTATTTTTTTTCTTATGGGTTCTTTGAAGATGATTTGATGGTCTTAGGGTTTAATTTGATTTTGAGACAGAGTCCCATTTACTCCCATCATTGGCCCTTTGGGGTTCCAGGTATAAATGTGCATAAGAACCCACTGATATGGTGAAAAAAGAGTGATGTCAGTACTTCCTCTCTTTAATAATGTGCCATGGGAGGACCACCATGTACGGTCTCATCAAGTGCAAAGACATTTCTTTGGACCCGCTCAGCCTTGCAGTCCCAGTTGTGCTTGCATATGCAGACCTGTTTTTTTCTCCTCACCAAGTATCATCAAAATATGACACTCAATTAGAGGCTCCTTCAATGGTTTTTGCAAGTTGCCTCATCTCTCTGCTGAAATCGGGTTATAAAACAGACTGGCTATACCTCCTGCTCTGGGCCACTAGTTACGGTTCCGGCACTGGCTGGCAGATGAAAGCATTTGGCCTGGAGGTTCCCCCCTGTTTGCGTTCTGTGCACTGCGTGGGCCTATGACTTGGGCCTCCCCGAAGCTAAGTCTCTTGTTGTGTGGGACTTGAAGAGGAAAGGGCGATACAATCAAATACCAGTGCTGTCTCTCCTGATAGAGGGAGATGAGTGGTCATGCCTTGATTGTTCCTGGGCCATGTCACTATCCTCGAATCATTTTGGCCTGCCTTTCTCCACGCACACAGCAACATCACTATGGGGAGGAGGGTGTGTTGACCATCTCCAAAATATTCTTTTTCCACAAGTGTTTTCACCTCAAGCCTCTGTCAGGCCATACAGCTATCTCTGTTCGACCACTGAGGGGAAATTTGTAGGCCAGATTCCTCAGTCCTGATTTGTTTGTGATATTTCAGCCAAGGTAAAGAGTGAGGGCAAATTGCTGTGACCCCTGTGTTCCACGTTCTAAGATGGATCGATGGAGTAGGACATGTTTCCTGAGAGGTGCCATTGACCCCCAGCTGGGCAGAAAAAGATTAAGGGGTCAAAAAGAATAAGTTCTTCTGATGGGTAGTAATGGCCCCCCAACACAAATGAAGATCCAACAGACTACTTTAACAGCATTTGGCAGACAGGAGATGGATTAATCAACTGAAGGGAAGAGGTCTTCCTACCACTCCACTGGGTGCCGGGATCAAATGAATATCAATTATGAGGGAAGTCCCATAGGTCAGCACAAGACCATGTAATTAGCAATTCATTTTGATAAGGGAACTAATTATGGAAACAGGGTTAGATGGATTAGATCGTCTGTGTCTGTGTTCTACAATACAACAAAAAACAACACTAGCCTCATTTCAATGTAATATTTTTTCCTCTTCTTTGAGAGATATCAGTGTGTTTCTGTTTGTAGCTGCAGGAGTCTATTTTATCTTGCTAGTACCAAAGCCTTTCTCATCCCAGTCGCTGTGTCCTACTTTTTTTCTGATAGCGCTGTATCCGAGCGATGCAAGCCCTATTTGAATTGTCAAATCTGAGGCTTTAAGTGAGCAACCAATTTTATGTTGTGGTAACCCTGAGTGTACGTACAGTACTGATATAATAAGGGAAGTTCCTGCATGCTGGTGCACAGTGCAGTTGGGCAGTTCACATTCATATAGCTGCAGAGCCAAGTGTCTTTATGTGTTGCAGACCAGCTGAGTGTACAGTCTGCATGAGGCTGTGGAGTGAACCGGTGCCTTGGATGATTGCAAACCTGTTTTTCTGCTCTGTTGACAGGATCTGCGCAGGTAGACCCCTCTCACTTGCTTCGGGGAACACTTAACCCCTTTAGCCAAAGGAGCCTGCCTCTTAAAAGCCAGAACGGACCTCGCCGTCCCACAGAGATAAGCTATCACACATGCGAGAGAGAGAGAAACATGAAAAAGATTTACATTGGGAAAACGGCGCTAAAAAACTCCAGAAATGGTTGTAAGCATCAGAAGAAGAGGTAAGAGGCACGCTCGAGAGCAGCCAGCCACCTGGGTGCCATTTTGTGCGGGTCAGCTTTGGGTTGGCCCCCGGACGCATGTAATCGTGTCACCCATCTCTGTCACCTCAAACCGCCGTGGAGTCTTCACGCATGACTGCTGTCATTTCCACCTCAAAATCACCTCAAAGTCCCATCTCTCCCGCCGCACTTCCTTTTTAGCGTTGCCGTTTACATGGTTAGCCGCGTCTGTACATCCCTCAGTCCACAGCCGAAGACAGGAGCTCAGTACTGCAGTGTCGTTCTCCAGAGCACAGTTACTTTACTTCCAGTTTTATTCATTTATCAGGGCTGTGAGAAAGTCCGGCTCGGTATCCCAACAGTTTGCAATGATCAATGTGGCAGAGGGTAAAATTTTGAGTGGCTCATTGCACACAAAAAAGGGATTGCTCAGACATTTGCACACCTGCACAGACACTGAAGCACACAAGTGCGCACACGCACACGCACATTTGGATGCACACATGCACGCACATACACCACATACACACACACAGACACACATATGCATATACTTGCGCACACACATACGCTCGCACACGCAAGCACAATGCACTTACTTGTTCAAAACAGATACTCACATTCCTGCATGAATTGAAGTCTCTAGTGGGTAACGCTTCTGATTTTTCAGTGAATCCATGCAAGGAAAGAGAGGATTGACTAGTACTCCTCACCACAGCCTCCAGGGGTGCTCCGTCTGTGATGTCATTATGGACGGAAACCCGATACCATTCCGCCCCCATCTGTCAATACAGACGCCTCAAGCAATTCTGCGAAAGCTCAAATTCGATTTTACTTTATCGCCCACCTCTCTCCATTACAAAGTTTCTTTGTTTTGAATGTGTTCAAAACCAGGGGTTCATCATGTACACAGTTGGTCCTTGAGGTGATCATAAAATTTGTGCAGTGTCTTTGCAGTGGAGGAAAATTACCTTTGGATATTGTCCTATAATAACAGATTTTTTTTGCTTTGACTAACCCATTACAGGAAAGTAACTGCATTCTTGAAAGGATATACTTTTGATGTGACTTCCTGTTAGCAATCAAAAAGGGACTCTGCAGTGGTCGTCACAGGTACTTCTACACCACAGTTCCGGCTCACACTGGCAAAGGTGTGATTGAAGCCCAGAGGGCAGTCCCTGCTATTCCCACCCCTTAAATGAGTTTCATTTCAGGAGGGATCTGATTAGCTATCTCCTTCTGTTGCCATTTGAAGCACAGTAGGAGGGAACAAAACTGAACTGATGCATGGTTTTAACATGTCAAAGCAAAGGAAGATGTGGCCTCAGGGTGTCTGAATGTTTCGTGCTTCAGTGCAGGGATCTCTTGAAAAAAACAATCTCCAGCCCATCTGAAGTTTTGGTAAAAATCCAACATGGAAGTGCCATTAGGCAGTGGTAAAGCGCGACAGAGCTAATGCCACTGTAACAGTGGCTTTAACGAGGGTCCCCACTCTGTCACACACTCTTTGATATAAACGGATAACCTGATCAGAGGGAAAAAAGCTGAAAGAGATGCTATGCACCAACTGGGAAACTGGGAAGGAGAAAACGCTGATTCAACCAATCAGCAAGATTCAATTAAGATGTAAATGGCCTGTCGTTTCTCGCTGTTTCGCAGGAGTAAAAGAGAGATGTCTTCAGTAGCGTAGCTTAATCAGTTCATTTAAAGCATTTGGAGAGTTTGGGGCTATGCTGAGCACATTTTGGACTTTTGTGCACTTTTTTTTAAACATGCTGATATGCAAAAAATTAGCATTGCTTTATTCCATTTTCCAGCAAATTAAGAACTAAGCGTCTTGTCTGCCAGTGTAACTCAGAGCTTTGCACTCGGCTTGATTTCCAGACTCTAGTTTAAATGTGTTCTTATGGGAATGAGCACATTCAGCCTCTCACCTAAGTGCAAGCATGTACTAGACCTGGGTTCTGATGGAGGTACAGCTTCACCAGATTCAGTGATGTTTTCCTGCTTACCTTGAGGTGTTCAACACATCCTAGTGCAGTGGCATTGACACCCATGAACACAAAAACCCCATGTCCCTCTCCATCAAATTAAGACACAGAGGCTCAGATCCAAACGCCCACGACAAGCTTAGGGGATGAGGAAAAGATACCCATGACGCAGTTAGGACTGGACCGAAACATTGCAGTAGGAAATGTCTGCAGTGCCTCGTGACTATATATAAGAAGAGTGATACATCTTTTATTTATACAGCACACTTCATGCAGTGAAAATGAGGCTTCATGAACCCTACAAAGGGTAGAGCGTGCCTTGTCAGTCACTGGGGAACCAATCAAAAGATGTTACTTGCCACAGCAAAACGCTGTGATTGGCTACAATCAGTAAGTCACACATGATAGCACAAGAAAGCTCCAGCTGTTCTTTCTTTCAGCCTTCCTTTGCCAATGAAGCCTCAGTCTCCAATTGCTATTTGTATGTGCAGGGAAATCTCAAAGCACTATTCAGGATGGGGGCAGATGGGCAGATGTTAAAGGTAAATGAAAACAGAACAGTTTGCTAAGCAGGTGAGGCACATCAGTGGTATTGTGTCATCTGAATGGACTTTGAGCGCTGTGTGACCCCAGCAGGGCATTACTGCAGTCTTCTGCAGCTAGCGCTCACCTGTGCACACCCACATCCTCATTAAGGCCTGGTTACATCACACCCTGCAGGACTGTGGTCAGGACCTGTCAAGTTGATGTGCACAGGCAGCCGGGACTCACTGGGAGAAGTCAAGAGGTATCAGGCATCCCTGAACCAATCAGAGACCAATGTGTCTGGGTACCTGGAAGTGGATGGGAGGTGTCAAGAGACATCTGGGATCACTGAGCCAATCAGATATCTGAGGGAAATGTGGGGTAACAATGACATTGTATTTATGGTGAGGAGTCTCTGCGTGAAGAAGTACATAGAATAGAAGAAACAGCACCAGACCGAGGCATTTGTTTAATCAACTCCTTTGTCTGACTTTGTTTTGTTAAAAAAAGAGTACTTGGACAGAAATCAAAGAGGAGCTGGTGGCCCTGATAGAAACCAATCTGTGTGCTTCTACTGCATACCACAAGAAAAGAAAATGTAGTAAAAGAATAACAAGTCCAAAGGACGAGCTCAAACAATACCCCATGTAAATCCCCTATACCCCAGCCTCAAATCTGTTGGCCGGCGAATGGCATTCACCTGGAGGGAGGAACTGTGGGCGTGGTTGGTGAGATGGGGTGGGGCATTATGTATTAGACCCCGCCTTCTTCAGGTTTTGGTGGCAGCAGCCATGCACAAGTAGGAACATCTATATGGATACAGAATTAGTGTGACCTTTAACACTGAGATTATACTGTACTTATATGACCCCCAACATCTGTGGTTTGCCAGGGCCAGGAGTGTGTTAAGGAAGTGATATTAATACATCCCATAATCATTATTCATCACTCGTCTCATGCAAGTGGTGTTGGTGTTATGGCAACTGTCTCACTGTTCATCCATCTTTCATTACCTCTCAAAATGATACCCCAGTAATGCCCCATCCTCTGATTCTTCCTCTGTTCACACCTCATTTAATGCCAAAGTAATTTGCTCTCCTGCCTTTTTTTGCTTCTAAAATCCCATTTTTCCCCTTGAAGATATTTTTCATAACACAATATATTAAACTAATTGCATGTGAATTATATTTGCTTTAGAAGAATTCTATATTTAGTCTTTTTTTATTCTAACTTCTCTCATGGGTCACATCATACAGTTTGAGTCAAAGTTCTCTGTGATAACATTGGAGATCCTTGCAGTTTGGAAAATCTGCAAATAGGCCTACTGCACTGGACCAATAATACTCTTCTGTACAAACAGAATCTGTTCCCAGCATAATGCGATAAGCAAGGGATATGTAATATTATATGTAATATATATGTGTTAATTCATATGAAAAGTAAATGTGACAGTGTGTGGCGCTTTGCAGAGTGGGAGCACAGAGTTCTGCTTGGCACAAATGTTTGTACGAACTGTAAGGCGCTCCTGTAGTAATAATAATTAATAATAATCATAATAATGACAAGCCTGTTGTCTGCCCAGCTCTCTGCAGGAGCAGAAGGAGGACCTGCGCAAGCGGCTGTCCTACACCACCCACAAGCTGGAGCTTCTGGAGGCGGAGTTCGACTCCACCCGCCAATACCTGGAGACTGAGCTGCGCCGGGCCCAGGAGGAGCTGGAGAAGTTCACCGACAAGCTGCGCCGGTATGTACAGAGTGGTTCCACCTTGCCCTGTCTCCCTCTCCCCCCACCATGCTACCCCAGGAGTGAGACAGTGAGGCTGGGTGCTGTGATCACTCTGCGCTCAGGCTTTGCTCTGGGCCTGAATGTTCAGATGCCTCACAGTCTAGTGACTGATCTGTATTAAAGAACACATTATTTTAAAGGTCACATAAAGGTTGCAGTGGTTGTAATGAGCTGCTGTGATCCCACTATTTTCCCTCTGCCAGGAGATCAATGCTGATGCCAGAAAGATAGATTTTTGTAGACCCTATCACATCTGAACATTTTGTGAAACCCATTACTACCTACGACTAATATGCAATATGAAGTACACTGCCTCAACTCAAATCACATCTTGACTAAGGCTACCAGGAGGTCTGTGCATGATCCTAGCTTTGACACATTTGATTCACCAGGTATAAAACCTTTCTGTCCATGTGAATTTTCTCCTTTAGTTTGTCTCCAAACTGTCTAATTTATCTTGTGAAAAAACCCCATCTAAATTGCATGGGAGGGAAGACCTCAATACAATACAAACCATTCAATCAGTATAATGATAATGTAACTTATAAAGATCATTGATAGGTAATTGATCTCAATGAGTTCCCATGCCTATTTGAAAATGACTCTATGAGAAGTTAATGTGAAGAAGTTGATCTTTCCATTTATTTGCCAAATCCTCATATCCTGAGTGAATTGCAAGGTTTATAAAGCATGTTAGCCGCGTATCACAGGAAGTGTAAGAACGGCAGATGTATGGAATTATAATAAACGGGCGTTCAGCTGGAAAACAGTGCTAAATTAAAACCATAAACTAAAACACTGTACCTGACAATTAACCTTAAGCGCCATACTGACGTCATGCTGAAGTTAACGCACAGTATAAAAATAATCTGCCAAAACAACCTTACCGTACGTGACAATGTGTCCGAATTACCTAAAAATTAGCCAGAAGAGCAGTATTTACTTCGCATTTCCATGGTTGCATTTAACCACCCATACTTCTCATGACTAACAATTAGCTGAAATAGCTCTGTATTACCGTATCAGAATTGACCCAATGTTGGGGTCAGAATACGAATTAACGTGATATGGATTCATAAGATTTCGTTGACGTGATATGATTTGAATTCACTGGAGGCTGGAAGCGATAAGATTTTGTTGCACGGAGCGTTTTGATGTAACGGGGACCGGAGCATCTGACAGTTCCCATTGTGGTTCATTTTAGAGGGAGATCGGAGGAAAGCCTCTTTTCCGCATGAGCAACAGTCGGAATCCCTTTGATTTTTCAGGAGCTTCGCGCGCTCCCAACGCAACGTGAATTCCAAACCGCCAAGAAAGGAGAGAGGGAAAAGATTGAAACGGATTTTCGAAAAAGCACTTCCTCTTTTTTTCTGGGTCACGCTCAAGTAGAAAAAAAAACAGAGGAATCTCCGGGCATAAATATAGATAAATATAACGTTGTGGGTAATGAAATATTTAAGTATAAACTGACCCTTCCCCCCTCCTCGTTCCTTCGGAAAGAGGGACTGGGAGCAGCATCGAGGGGGAGTACCCCCTCTGGGCATTGACTCTCTGTCTCTTTCCTCCATTTTTTTTTTAACATCGGGAAGAGTGGTGGTGGAACTGGTGGTTATAACTTTTGGTTTGGAGATCATTGTGAATGCGCTTGAAACAGAGGCTGACTGCAGTTGTGCCTCACGGTTCGTTTAATTAAAATCGCTTCGTCTCGCACTCTCCTGAGGCTAATAGGCTTGAGCAGGAAAACTGTGCACTTGTGAAAAAGCGCATTTAAAAACCCTTCCCTGGCTGTCATCGGTGCGTTCTCACTCGATCGCATTAATCGCCGCAAGGCTTTTCCAATGCGATGTTCCGCTTTGGTTTCGCGATTGTGGATACCAAGCGCGGTCGAAGCTTCCCTACGCCCAGAATGCGTATACTTCTTAAACAAGAGAGATAAGCCATCGTGTGTGTGTGGGGGTGTCATGCGCACATGGGTTTCATATCAGAGTTATCACCGTGCAGTCTGTCGGAGTGAAACGGAACAAAAACAAAACAATGACGTGGTGGAGAATGGTTTTGTCGTGAAACGTGTTACAACGGACGTTGATTGCGCTAAAATCCTCATATGCCTCAAGAATCACCCTCAGTGCTTGACCATGGGGCATTATTTATGAAGAGTAGGCCTACCACACATAGCTGTCAGTTTTAGACGTTACACGTCATCCATTTCCACAGCTGGACATTTACTGGAGTGATATACTAAATGGCATAGCAATAGCACTGCCTGAGAATCCAACCTACACAATTTTGATTATAGTCTTAGGTCCTTAACCCTTAACCACCGGATAACACTGCCACCCGACACCACGGCGTGATACATGCCCATGTGTGACTCTGTCGCCCCCTGCTGGCAGTATCAGCTTTGTCACCTCATGCACAGTTCTTTTCGCGGTAGTTGCTTGTTTGCGGGGGCAATTCGAATTTGTATGGCTGACGTGCTTGCGATGTTGACCCTTGTGCATTCACATGGCAAACTGAGGTGTGTGTGTGTGTGTGTGTGTGTGTGCGCGCGCGTAAGGGGCAGTTTCCAGTTTCCCATGGCAACTTGTTTTTTTCATTACTTTGAGTAACAAATTCTGTCTAGATACATGTTAAGTTAGTTTAACTTAACTAGTTAACTTCAGCAACCAGCTCACAGTTGCCTGTCTTCTGCAACCACAGTGACACAGGTCCTCTCTCCTTCCAGGATACAGAGTGGCTACTCTGCCCTCCAGAGGATCAACCAGGACCTGGAGGAGAAGATCCACAGGACAGTGAGTTCGCTTGATTATGATACCACAGTAATACATTGTGATTAAATAATGCATTAAGACATCATTCAGTTTCTGTTTGTTTTTCTTTCTTTCTTTTTTTAAACTCAGTTTATTATACTCCACTAACCAATATAGTGGGACCTGAATTAATAGCAGAAGTGGGTCAGGTTGTCAAATCTAGATGTTAGCTAGAGGTGCTATTTTCAGGTTCCTTGGAATACTTCTATTAGATTGATTTAGCATGTTTGTCAGTGTGTCCCCCCCAAAAAGCTTGCAGAACACATTAAGAAAAGGAACTAATTCCCTCTGAATGACCCTCAGCCCTAATACCAGCCATGTCTGGCCGCAAAAAAGTCCCTTTGTGGGGCCATCCAGAGACTGTCTGCTCTGTAGAGTTGCCAACACTGGCAGTGTGTCACTCGTGCTGTCCTGTTCTTTGTCAGCTCAGCTGAGGTTTCAAAGAGCTGCAGTTAGAGCTCAGTGCTGGATCTCCAGAGCTGCTGGAGTCTGACATTTAGAGGCTTATTAAGCATCTCAGCCAGGCTAAAGGAGACTCACAATGATAATGCTGTATAAAGGCCTTAAAGGATTTCAAAATTGAAAATGAACTCAATATTTTGTCAAGGCTGTAGAGTGCGGCTTTGAAAGTGATTGTGAGTTTTCAGCTTCATTAACAATATTTCATTTGTTCAAGATGAACTTATAGAGGGACCTCTGCAAAGCTGCGCATTTTATAGTGACATCATAATGGGAAATTTTAACAATATCTATAAATACTGCAGCCACTCTTCAGAACCTCTTTACACATCCAGTGTTAAATTTGCAATATCAATTCAAAAGTATCACAACAGTACATCCTTGTGCATTTTAGCTGAAGTGGTCTTATGCAAACTAGCTCAAAACACAGTCATAATGACCAGCCAATCATAAAGATGTCCCTCTGTGCCCAGTCCCACAGGCACTGTTTCACAGTGTGGGGGTGAGTGGGTTTATTGGCTGTGGTCCGGTCACATTTCTGTATTAGCTGTTGGTAATAAATGACAGCTATGAGGCTCACAGTTCAGTAACTTAATGTGAGACACATAGGTGCACATTAATAAGTGCCTATGCTTAAACTGCGAGCAAGAGCGAACTGAGGACGTAATGTTCTCAATAGAAAAGGCAAGGTATAGCACATTAATACAGCTCTCAAGCTAGATTCCAAAACATACTGATTTGAAAAAATGCTTTAGTTAAGCCAACACCAACTATCATCATTTAATTCATTTTAAACCTCGTGGCAAGGAAATTCAGTAGACAACAAGTATGTGGCTAAATTGGCTACACAGACTGGGTCTTCCGTAGTTTAAAAAGCATTCTCAGCATCACCTACAGCATAAACACAAATACCGATAGCATCATCAGGCAAACAATTTACTTGATCCCTGGGCAAATTTCGAATGCAGTTTTAGACAAAAGAACGAGGGCCACAATTCTGGTGACTCTCAGCCAGTACCTCACCGTGGCATCCATCGGCTGCCCATTTCAAGCCGCGTCCAGAAGTTTTTCACCATTTTCTGGGGAACAGCTCACAAAGCCTAAAAGGTTGTGGCTCCTGTCCTCTTCAGTAATGCATGAGTGTCAAGGTCGAATAGTCGGAGCGAAAATCAAAGGTTGGAGAGCAGCCCTGCGGCGCGGTGAACTTCGGCCAGCCCCAGATCGCTTTCAAAGCAGTCGCAGGTCTGCACTCGTGGGAAGCGGCTCCATTTATATGACTTTTGCCTTGAACTTTATGTCACGATAGATCTGGCAAAAAGTCTCTCGTTGGGCAGATGCGTTGCAGTAGCCTGCCCTTTCGAGAGAGACAATAATAACGACAAACAGACCCACGGCTCATATGGAGAGGTGCCCTTTGTTGATTTGATCATTCCCAAACCGTTACCCCCAGCATCTGACAGTCAGCTTTTAAAAGGGATCTCTGTCTGGAATGAGGCTGAAGTCTAAACACGCATTGCGACAGCAGTTTGTGCAACATTGAAGTGAGAAGAATGTTATTCTCTGAGTCAGGTTTTTAAGACATTTCTGCTCTGTTCTGTTTTTTTTCCACCTGAGCTTGAGCTATTCAGTGCTGTGTACACACAAAGCCATACTCAGCTTGATAAACATTGCAGTTCAAGGTGTAGAGTATCACTCCTGTTTTATTTCGAAAAGAACTGAAAGAAAAACTTTCCCCCCAAAGGTTTTTCAGCCAAATGAAGGGTCTCTGTTGCCAACAGAAATATGAATGTTTAAATGCTGCCTGTTGATTTAATGGAATATGTTGCTGGGCTTCATGACACAAAGGGAGGAGGAGAGGCAGAGGGAGAAGAGGAGACTTTGACTTTTGATGCTTTTTACTGTACCTTCAAAAGTCTTCATATATCAGTTAAAAGGTTTCCAAAAACAACCAAATAGGTTCTTCATCAAACTGATACCTCCCTCTTCGACCTTGTAACTTTGATGTTGTGAATCTGACTCCTGCCTTGTACTTGTTGCTCACTTGTCTAGGTAGTATAGCGGTACTCCATTTTTCTTTCTGTAATTGTATTTGAGATGCAATCCTAGTTCAGATTAGTTGGCTCGCGTCACTGACCTTGCGCTCAGCTTCAGCACTATTTGCATTATATGACCTTTACACATCTTGCTCTTGTGCCTGTTGTTTGCTCACTATTTGCACTTTTGTACGTCGCTTTGGATAAAAGCGTCTGCCAAATAAATAAATGTAAATGTAAATGTAAACAACCAAACTCACCACACCATGTACATTCTATACTCCCAATCCCATCCCCCCCCAAAACAAAGACGATTATGTGAAAGAGAGAGAGAGAGAAAGGGAGAGATTTGCCATTTCACACCACACTGAAATCAACACTTCCTATCGTGGGCGTTAATAAAAAGCGTCTAATACTGCAGGCTGTGAAGGTGGTGGCGTGCAGTGTTAAACGCTGCAAGGATCTGCCTCTCAGAGGTGCAGAGGGAGGATGTGGAATTGAAACAAACCTCATCCAGGAAATGTTTGCAATGAATGAAATGAATTTATCCATCTCGTCCTTTGAATTACAGTCTTTTGGATGTATAGCGGAAGGTAGCCCTGGGGCCAGGCAACTGCAGGGTCAGTGACCCCAGATGCCTTTGTGACCTGGGTACTGCTCTGCCTTGGCGTTTACATGTGCTTATGCTCATGCCTGTTACAGAGCTATATGCACAGAAAAAACTTAGCACATATCCTAAGTTCATTCCTTTTTATGTCTTTTTTTTGTACTCAGTATAGTATACCCATTCATGAAGACAGAAAAGTTAAGTCGAATGAGTTTGTGCAGTACTTTAACACTCCCATGTGGTTTCAGTTGAGCATGCCAATAATATGGAGCGCATTGTTGGTCCTGAGGGGATCTTTTGTCTTTCAGTTATGTTTTAGCACCTACCACGCAAGGATGTGCATATGAATATTTATTGTGCTGGAAATCACGCGACTATGCCTTCATTAGTACTTTCAAAACCACCCCATCAAACACATATCCAGTCACTGTTATTCAGCCTCCAGCCAAAGGGGGCAGTAAGGTGGTCAGGCAGTAAGAGAAGTATGGGAGAAAGTAAAATGTCATTGCTTTCATTGAAGTAAAAAGAATGTTATTCTGAGTCAGGTTTTTAAGACGTTTCTGCTGTTCTATTTTTTTTCCACCTGAGCTTGAACTATTCAGTGCTGTGTACACACAAATGTCATTGAAACAGTAAAGCACAGACCATGAGGGAGTGTTTTAATATGCACTCTGTTTGGTCATTGGAAAATGGTAAAGGATAATGCTACTACCAAGGCAAATGAAAACAAAGGCAAAGGAAGTTATCCTGGTTGAGTCTTTGTGTTCAGCTCCTATTTGTGCAATGATTTTTATTTACCTAAGAGTCCATAGCTTTGCTGTATTTATATGCAGAATGACCTTAGTTCATCCATGTACAACTACGGTGTGGGTTCACACTGACTACAAGCTGTTTGTAAATTATGAAATTCAGGATGGTTATGTTTTTATCATTTTATTAAGATTTTATTAACAGTGTTTGTTAGTTTCTGTGACAACTGAACACATAATGTTATGTAAGAATTAAAAAAAAAAAAACTACTGAAGACTCAAGTCAGCAATAAGGACAAAGCTTGTGCCAGTTAGAGTGAATAGAGCCCTGACTGTTGCTAACGTTGCAAACGCCCAGAACATCTGCTGTACTTCTCTCAGTGAATGAATTGGAGACATGGAGCTGTTGGATCTCTGTTGTTTATGTAGCTCATTTCTTTTACATTTGGCTGGTTGTTTTTTTTTTTGTCTCTGAGTCATGTTGAGTTCTTATCATTCAGCTGCATAGCAGAGCACTTGAAGTGTGTCTTAAAGTGGTATAATAGCCAGCAGCCAAGCAACCCTAACTTTTCCTGCCCGTTGGCTGAAGCTAACTGAAGAGGGACTGGGCCTGGTTAGTACATGGATGGGAGACCTGCAAAAAAAAAGACCAGGTTGTTGCTGAATGTTGTGCAGATGGCAGTCTCTCAGAGCCAAACACAATGTCCCAGTGCAGTGATGAGGTTACAATGCTGTTGGGTAATGCCATCTTTCGGATGAGACGTTCAGCCGAGGACCTGACTCTGTAGGCATTAAAGATCCCATGGTGCTTATGACAAAGAGAAGGTGGTTCCCCAGGGTCTCTTTCACACAAGATGTTAAACAGTCTCTTTCAAATGGGAAGTTAAACTGAGGGCCTGACTCTCTGTGGTCATTAAAGATCCCATGATACTCACTGCAAAGAGTAAGGGGGTTCCAAGATATCCTGGCTAAATCCCTAATCAGAAGCTGTCAGTCTGGCCCTCTATCAGTCTTGCAATCTCATTGGTTACATATTTTCCTCTCTCATTGCCTCGGCTACTGTGCAGTGAGTAATCCAACAGAAAGTGTCTGGCGTGGATCACACAGGAGGGCACAACTCATTGATGGCAGTTAAGGTGAGCTCTCCCAAACCCCCACCCCCCACCATACCATAACATGCTTTGAGATCCATGCTACATAAACACAACCCATTATTATTATTAAGAACATCTAATTGTGTGAAAATCATTTTATCCTTTCAAAAAAATCTGACAATGAACCATAGGGAAGATATTCAGCTGGATGTGCCAAGCATACACCTAGCAAATCATCAAGGCTGATGTATGAATGACTGGTACTCTGTCAGGCCAGATGCAGTTTCATTGAACAGTGAGGCGCCTGGGAGCAATGGCGAATGACAAACACTTCCGTAGGCCTGAGAACTTAAGGAATGGCTGTAAGTTTCTACTCTTTGCACTGATGCTGGATCAGTTTTTGGCATTTTTCATGGAATGGATGTGATGCGGAGTAGGGCTGGATGAGATGACTCTAGAACAGGGGTGGGCAATTCCGGTCCTGGAGGGCCAGTGTCCTGCTGGTTTTTGTTTTCATCTCTTAGTTACCTGTTGATTTTCACCTTGAAAACAGGTGTGCTTGCTCTTCAGCCAATCAGAGATTTAGTTGGTCAACAAGAAAAACAGCAGGACCATGGCCCTCCAGGACTGGAGTTGCCCACCCCTGCTCTAGAACGTTATGCTGTGGCAGCGCTGGGTCAGGTGCAGTGTCACCTCGGCTTGCATTTCAGGGGCAGAGGTCGTGAGTGCACTAGATGAAGAAGGGCCACTCCTTTGTCACCTCAGGCGAAAGTGTAATCATGGAGGTTTGGACATAGAGGTAGCTTCATATGTTTATATAACCCACCTTGGTGAGACATGAAGAGGCACTTCAGCTGATAGAGGCTGCAGGGCAAAGCCATTATGTGGCAGTTCTGAGGCCATCGTTCTGGAGATCTTGGCATGTTCATCTGAAGCATTTCTCTGAGGCTCAGGGGCTGATTGTAGTGCAAACAGCTGGCGTTAATGTAGGGCGGCATGATTCAGAGAAAAAACAAAAACAAAAAGATGTGGCCACTCGCTGACCGCCTGAGGGCATGAGATTGCACACACATGCTCACAAGATGACTTTACTCCGAAGATGAGGTATTCCCTAGGTAGTGCCCACAACTGTTCGAAAAGCCAGAGATTTTCAATGAAGGGTTCACGACATGCGGGGGACGTCACTGCAGTCACAACCTCCCTCTTGTGCTGTTCTTGTTTAAGATCGCGCTTTGCTCGCCAGAACCATCCAGACACACAACCTACAGTTCCCCCAGGGCTTTGAGAAACAAATCATTATACTTGAAATGGGGAGCAATCTGTTGTTTTCCATGACAATAGAGTCCTTATGGGATGGAAAGAACGACGTCTGTCTTCTCATAGACAAGACTCCAGATGTGACTGCGTGCATCTGATTGCCACTCATAGACAAACTGTTATTTATTTATTTATCTATTTATTTATGTTGCCTCAGGCATATATCCCACAGAAATTGAAGTCTTCTTGTCACTTCACCTTTGGTTCGGCTTGGCTCATAATGAATAAAACTTCAAAAAGAGATTTCTTTTAATGTTTGGGTCTTTCAGAGGGTTTTTTGTTTTGTTTCGGATTGATTAATTAGGACCTCCTAGCTGATTGATTTTTTTTTGAGAGGGTACGGAGTGTTTTATCTGTGTTTGTCCTCAGAGCTCATTACAGCGTCCTCACCTCACCCACTCGCTCTCCCATATAATTGTGTCTCTGAGGGATCGGGCTGCGTTTGTTAGCGGAGACAGCCGTCCGCGGTGCCAGCTCCCGTCTGAAAACTGCCGCACCCTCCCGGTGCCAACGCCCCCTGTGTGCCTGCCAGCCCACATCCCCCCACACGCCTGCCCACGCCTGCGCCCACACGCCCACGCCACAGGCTTTGTCAGAGTGAAGAGCGTCCGAGTGCTTGGGAGGTGCATACTGCATCCAGATTTAAGACAGCGCTAGGGGGAGAGAGACATTGTGAACCCCACAATGGCTGGAGCTCTTGTACACTGCCACTCACTTGTAAGAAACAAACAAAATACAGCCCTCTGTATTAAAAAGCTATGGCTGGATCGCTGGTGTGAGTCACTGATAATATATAATAGCTCTACCCGTTTTGGGGCGTCTCTGAAGCCTAAGTCTCTTGCAATTGGCTTAAACTACGACAATGGGGTTGAACTGTGATGTTGATCACAGGGACAGATACTTGGCCCTGCTTGCCCAGGCTCACCTGGACCTTCTATGAGGAGTATGTCCTTCCACTCACTTGAATAAACCAATCAAAATGCAGCACTCAAAGTATTTTGCCCATATTAAAACACTGGCTGGATCAGCTGGTGCGTGTCACTGATAGCACATGATAGCTCCACCTATTTTGGGTGTCTGTGAGGCCTAAATCTCTTGGCTTAAATGATGAACCATGGCTATTCGTCCATTGGTGATGTGGTTGTACTGTGACATCAGCCCCACTTATCCAGGCTCACCTGGACCCCCTATGGAGGGAGCAGGTGTTCTATGCTTTGTAGAACAGGTGCACTCTCTAAACTCAGTAGAGTAGCCCATCGTCCTGGCCCTGTGTCAGAACCAGATGAAGCTGGCTTCCACAGAGGGGAGCACAGGGGGTGGTTTAGTAAGTGAGGAGACTCCATCTCCAGGGCAGCCTCAGCACTGCTGTTCTGCACAGATTTATGACTGTGCCCTGGTTTCCTTTGTTCTCTTCTATCCACTGTTACATATATATATGCTATGCTAATATACTATAATGTACTATGCAGTACTACACTGTATACTGCCCTACACTATACTGCCCTGCCCTGCCCCACTCATGGGGTTCATGAAGCCTCACTCTCCTGGTTCTGCCTGAAACTGGGCCACACAATGCATCTATAATGCGCTACATTTGTACTATATTACACTATACTACATTTTGTTGTACTATTCTACGTTTTATTGCACTATACTATATCTTACCCCAAGCCTACCTCTTTATGTGAGCATGCAATTTAGGCCTAAAAGAATATATACATGTCTGCTAGAGCAGAACATACAGTAAATGTATAAATGCGTACATAGATACATATGTGCATGTGCACATGTCTTATTTTATGACTTCATATACTAGTTTGTTTTCCTTCTATACTGTGTTTTACTGTTATTGATATCGATTTGTCTCTATTTGTAATTATGTAAACATGTATGTGGCAATGTGCTGCAGAGAGTGGTTTCTGCTGAGCTACATACAGTAATAATAAGACGAGGGAGAGGGAGCCGTTAGGCTGTGAGAGCCTGCGCACCATTAATGAAGGATATGTCTTTAGTCTTTGGATAATTATGCAAAATAGTGTACCACAGGGTGTAAGGCAAAAGGAAAAAAAGAATGTTTAAGTAGTGCAGGAGCTGGGTATGTGTCAGCAATTCCAGTCTGAAGCTCTGGTATTTTTCCATTGTTCTGTCAGCGCATAACAGTATATTCTGTTAAATGGGAGATTATCATGACGGAAACCACACGCTGATACGCCAGGGAGTTCTTCCAAAACACGAAGCCCGAGGTTTGTGTGTCGAAACCACATCCCAGATAGAACAACACCATTTTTTTTTGGTTTAGGATCTGCGGCCAGCTCCACAGTATTGGCTGTTATTTCACTGCAGAGAAATCCACATATCACAGATTGTCCCATATGCACACGTATAATCAGTAGGCTAGACAGAAAACAATCTGGATCTTAATAATATTAAGGCCAGCGATCCTGTAGTGCATGACAATGACTTAATGTCCATTTTCATTTTTCGGACAATTAATGTCAGAAATTGTCCCTGCGCTTTGAATTGTGATCACGTCTCCACTTCAAGCAAATCTAACCCCCACCCCCTCTCCTTCTTAATGCGACCGCAGCAGTTGAGAGCTGCTTTGTCTTGGCTCTTGGTCTGCCTTTGTTGGGTACCACGAGCCTGTGGGATGGGACGTACAGTAGATGTGGTGATAGACAGTCACACAGTGACAGTGACATTAAGAGGAGGAACTGTGGAACAGCCATCTGCTGAGAGTGGCCGTTAGTCACTCCATGTGCTAATCCTTGAAAAGCACTCGGCAAGGAGAAAAGATACTTTGTCCCTCGGACTCTTTCTGAACCATTTTAATAGTCCACTATTATGGCAACAGAAGATAATGAACTGAAACTTTGTGTGTTTAAGGGATAATACAGTATCAACTATGGGTTTACAGTGTGGACTACATTAGCCATTGTGTAACTACTATTGCTTACCCTGTTGTACAGGAGAAACCTTTTACACTAACGCTAATGGAGAATATGTAATTACTCAGATTATCTGAATAAGCCCTACACATTGCCATATCCATTGCCTAAATGTAACTCCAAGCCCATACCTAACCCCAAGTTTAGCCCACTATGTAATTATGCGGTTGTACCTGCAAAACTGTAATTACTGCACAGTAATTACATAGAAATGTACATACTCTTCGTAAAGTATGGACTGTAAAAATTTTACATTGGGCAAATACTCTGGGGTGGGTCCACAGCGCATCGCAAGAATCTTTGGAAAAGAACGACTCCCACCAGAGTGCTTAAGCAATAAAATGCTTAATGGAAAAAGGAGGGAAGGCAGACATTTTTATTAAAACAATAACTCTGGGAGTCAAGCCCTGGCAGGCCCACTTTACATGACAGATCACTTGTTTTCTGAGTTTAAAAAGCAGGACCTCATCATTAGCCAGAGCATGAAAACGAGTGGCCTAATCAGACTGGGTCACAGGAACACATCTGCACTTCCCCTTCCTGTTTGTGTGGGTAGGAAGGCGTGGCTGAGGGCACGGCCATCATGCACCATGGTGGCCTTTTTTCCTCTAGTTCAAGTAGGGTTAAATTTTCGTGAAAAAAGCATCTTGGGTAATGTAGTTCTTCCCACCAGCCCATGCTTGTTCTTTGCAAACCCAGCTCTGCTGTGAATGATGCGTTTCACAACAAAAAATGAAGTGATGGTCTTCTCCAAGACTGCTCCAAGTGAATCGAAGGATTGCATTTGTCTTGCTTCAGCGTCCCTGCAAGAATGCAGTTTGACAAACTTATGCGATGAGCCTGATATGCGATTTTCGATTCCAAACCAGGGTTGTATAAAGGGGTAAAAAATATAAAAATGTGTTGATTTCAAGTAGCCTGTAGCTGATATCAGAAGATTGTTGTTGTTGCTGCTGTTCCTGCTGTTGCTGTTGTTGCTGTAACTGCCAATGTTACTGTTGTTTTCTGTCATTGTTGTTGTTGCTGTTGATGTTGCCATTGTCACTGTTGATGTTACTGTTGTTACTGTTGCCTTTACTGCAGTTGATGCTGTTAGTATTGGTGTTGTTGATGCTATTGTTGCAGTTAATGTTGCTGCTGCTGTTGTTGTTACTGTTGTTGTGTGCACTCACAAGCTCCCTCGCCCCCACAGTCTCAGCACCATGACGACGAGAGAAGAGCCCTGAGCAGAGAGATCATCGTCCTCAACAACCACCTCCTTGAGGCCAAGATAACCATCGAGAAGCTACGTGAGGACAACGTGAGTGCCTCCTCTCGATGGAAAACAGCACTTCACCACCTCCTTATCGCTCCAGCAGTTTTCAAACTAAAAGCAATACATCATTCGCAGCAATATATAGGTAGCCTGTTTTGAAGCAATAGTAATGAGCCCTTAAAGTTGAGCGTAAATGTTTGTCCAGAGGCCACAGCTGCTCCTACAGTAAAAATCCCAGAGGGCTTCTCACACTGACTGTGGTTACCGTCTAAGGGAAAGGAGTCAACCCATTTAGCGGTGCCTATTTTCATTGACTAAAGCTCAGAACACCTGAGAATACCGCAAACTGTGTTTATGTTAAAACTTAGAGTGCCCCTAGGGGAGGTCTATTCCATAATCCACTCACACAAAGGATGCAAATTTGCTGTTAAAGATTTATCTTGAGTTTCCACTGACAGAGGGGAAATTATCCCCTTTGTTCCCATTTTTTGAAGGCTTTGTTGTTCTTCTTTTTTTAAATGATATGATACAAAATTGTTTATGTTTATATCTTTTATATAATATCATTTAGATAGTATATTTTTATATGTAAGGTGATGCTGTGGGAGTTGTTTGAATGGAAAGCAATCTGTGAAGCACTCTGTGACAACCTCTTTTATCATGGACTCTATGTCACAGAAAATGTGATCATTTGGTTGGTTGACTGGACCCACCTATGGGCATGGCCATGCCAAAGCTGACTCTTCCCCTTCCTGTCTGTAGGATATGTACAGGAAGGACTGCAACCTGGCTGCCCAGCTGCTCCAGTGCAGCAAAACCCACCACAGAGCTCTCAAGCTGTCCGAGGTATCACATATCATTTCCAATTCCTTTCCGCTTTATTATTACCATTTCTTCTGATTTCTTTATGCAGGAGACACTGTTTTCTAGAGTCACTAAAAAACAAAAAGAGTGCTTGTCATGTGCATGTCAGGGCTGCAAGAACAATCAATCAGCTAAGTACAAATTAGACAGTAAGACATTAGTGATTAAAGTGAAAAAAAGGTACAGTAGGACTTACACCAGTTATAGCATGCAGGAACAACCTGAAAATCATGCTAGCTATATCACTGTGTACAGAGATTGACTGACCATGATAACAAAGAGCACATGTATTAACACGCCTTCCACAGCAACAGGAGACATTCAGATACCATCTGCAGTCCACTTTGCACTGGCCCAGCTGTTTGCCATTCAGCTCTCTTGCTTCTGTACACTGAGCTTAATTTAATTTCTGTTGTGTCAACTGCTGATTTCTACCACAAGAGGACAGGAATCGATCGCTGTCCAAAAGGTCCCACCCCAAAAAAACAATTCTGGTATGGATACCAAACACGGCAATTGAGGTGAATGTGAACACGTGGCCGCAGATGAACTTTGGGTCAGAAGACGTGTATTATAGATCTATAAAAGCAATGCCACGCCACCTCAAACACCGGGTTTATGTTTTCAGTGCTGCTGGGACACAGTGCCCCCCTGCAGTTTTCCTGTAGCCCTCTAAAGAATAGCCAAAGATAAGTCTGCCCATTGTCATTCCCCTGGCACGCACGCGGAAACTGGTCTTCAAAGAGAGACGCCTCTCAGACGCCTGTTGGGCGGGCGGGGCAGAATCTTCACGCAGCGAAAAGGTCTGCTCCCAGAGATAAGCTCCTCAGCTCCGTTTGGCATTTACCAAGAGTGTTAGCCAGGCCCCGCTGGCTGCGACTTCTCTCCTTTAAAGTCTCTGAAGAGGCCTCTCTCTCTCTGCCGCGGGAAGGGGTCGGCATCCGTGCTTGCTAGGTATGACTGACACAGTGATTGTGAAATTACACATTGCTTTGATTGTCACAGTTGGCTGAACTTTTTGCTCATCGTGGAGGGGGAAGGAAGAGGAGGGAACCATGAAGCATGATGTAGTTGTGGTGCAGCTGTGACTGGGCTCTGTCTGTGATGTCACAATTGCCTTCAAAACAGTGTCTTGAACACAGCATGTGTGCAAAGACAGAGTGTCAGGAAATTGTTTGCTTTTCATTGGAAAAGGCCTCACTCCTAAAACACCAATCATCGGCCAGAGAGTTAGACCACTGGAACTTCACAGCAGAGAGGAGAGAGTGGCTTGTACAAATACCTGTGCCTCTTTCTGTAAGGTCTCTTCATTAGTCGGAGTGACAGCTCAGACTGTGACACCTGCAGAAGACTGAGGCGTCTGCTGTACCCATGCGCATTGCAGAGCCAGATGGGTCCGTTAGCTTTGATGTTCTATGCATGAGCTCGTCGTCACATGGCTTGCAGGAAACACCCCCAAATCCATACCTTCCCCATGGTGGCCTCCTCACTCTTCTAGCTCAGGCTTCTGTCTCTTCCTTCCCTGTCAATCAGACTACATGGGTTTTGCTTCTGTCTACTAACTTCCTCTTTTCTCACTCCATCTTTCCCACTCCCTCTCTCTTTCACACCCTCCCTCTCTCTTTCTCCCTCTCGCTCTCTCCTTGTTTCCCTCTCTCTGTCACATTTTCCCTCTCCCTCCCTCTCCCTCACACTGTCTATCTTCCTCCCTCTCCCTCCCTCTCTCTCTCTCTCTCTCTCCCTTTCACACTCGTCCCCACTCTGCCTCTCCCTCCCTCTCTGCCTCTCCCTCCCTCTCACACTGTTTCACACTCTCCCTGTCTTTCTCACCCTCCCTGTGTCTCTCTGCCCAGCTTCCTGCTGACTTCCAGGAGCGTCTGAGCCTGCACATGGAGTCCCTGCCAATCTGCCACTCTCCGTACTCGGACTCCGTTCCCACCACGGTCATCGCCAAGGTGCTGGAGAAGCCAGAGCCGGGCAGCAGCCTGGCCTCACGCTGCGCCAGCCCGCAGCCCCAGGACCCCGACTTCCTCCCCGCCAGCCCGGGCGACGAGGGCGAGGGTGGGGGCGAGACCCTGACGAGGCGGGCGGCGTACCGTTGGTCGGACCTGTACTGCAGCGACACGGCGCTGTACTGCCCGGACGAGCGGCCGCGCGAGCGGCGTCAGAGCGTGGACCTACACGGGCAGCAGCAGCAGCAGCACCACCACCAGCAGCAGCAACACCAGCAGGGCCTCCTCTGGGCCCAGAACTCCACCGAGAGCAACGCCGAGGAGGACGAGGCCGCCCACGCCGGCTCCTCCCACGAGCACTTCGCCGAGTTCGCCGAGTTCTCCGAGTTCGTGGGCTCGCTGCAGGCCTCCAGCTCCTACTCCAGCTTCAGCGGTGCATCTGACGAGAAGGGGGCCGGCGCCTCGCCCTCGCCCCCACCGCCGCCCCGCCAGGCCCTCTACGCCGACTGGCGAGACAGCGACTACGAGCGCAAGAGCAACTCCTCCTATGAGGACGATGGCACTGGCTTTGCCGAGGCGCACGCCTTCCAGCAGGGGGCGCTTGGCCACCAGAACGGCGACCCGGGCCCCGCCTACGCCCGCGCTGCCTCGTCCTGCTTCAGCGAGCCCTACCACTCGCCGCACCGCGCACCGTCCCGCGGCGTCAGCTCTCCGCTCCTCTACCGGGATGTCCCAGACGAGGAGCCTGGCAGCCGCTGGAGGCAGCTGAGCGCCGAAGACATCAGCGCCTGCTCCTACCGCAGCCCCGGCCGTGTGTCGCCCTACAGCTTCTCTGAGCAGCACTATGCCATCCGGCCGGCCAAGATCAAGCTGGGCCCGCTCTACAGCAGCTTCCAGGAGGGTGGGGATGTCTACCGCAGCGGCGTGCTGGACCCCTGCTTCGGTGCCCCCAGCCGCAGCCCCAGCCCCAGCCCCAGCCCTGAACGGGACCCAGGGGCCCTCAGGGCGCAGGAGGGCGTCCCCATGTACCTGGCCAAGGAGGACAGCCAGGAGTCGGAGCACAGCCTGCTCTTCCACTCCAGCAGCTCCCGGGACAAGGAGAGCACTTCCGGCAGCGCCAAGAAGGAGTACGTGGATGTCAGCCCCAACAGCTCGGCTGAGTCACTCGCCCACAACTCGCTGGAGGCAGCCGACCTGCCCGATTACACCATGGAGCACCGGAGCCCCTCCCCCATGAACAAGACCCCGCCTCCATACCAGGTGTTCGGCACCCTGGGGCTGACCCGCAAGGACAGTCTGACCAAGGCGCAGCTCTACGGGACATTGCTGAACTGAATGCCCCTCCTATGGGGCTTTAGCGTGATTTTAAGGGCCCAACGGCCGTAGCTTCATTGGCCTCGAACCCGAAGGGTGGCAGCAGGCAGTGCAGTGCAGGGCTGTCACGTGGCTCAGAGGAGCCGAAAATGCAACAAAAAGAGGTTTTGGGCTCCGAGACCTTGAATTTTCCATCTGAATAAGTCTGTGAGTCAGAGCACTTGGCGACTCTCCTTTGGAGAAGGGGAGTTTTGTGTCGCTCCTGCCTTTTTTTAGATACTTGGCAAGACTCATGGCTTTCACTGGACTTGAGGTCAGAATGAATTTTTCCAGAGAGGACCTTCCTGTTTCACAAAAAACGCAACACGAGCACATGTATACTCCTCTCATGTTTCATTTTGATATTAATTGATTGATATTCCTTTCTTTTACCTTGGTCTGGCAACATAAGAAAATAATTCTCATCCACTTTTGGATATTCCCAAAGCAATAACAGAAAAAACAACTGATTTGGTGATTGGCATATATTACAACTGACATTACAAGCACATTGACAGACAGCTTCGAAGATGACTGTTAAATTGACGGTATATTTACGCATTATATATACACTATATAAATATATATATATCTATATTCTAAGCATGCTAACAAACAAGACATGAATGGTAGGCAAAGGATCCACCCTGACCCTGCTGTCCTTAATTGAATTTTGAGTATGTGTGTGATTGCCCTCTTTACCAATCAGATCTTCTAAAAAAGGAGTTTGCATTGACCGAGTAATGTGACTGGTCCCTGACAGTTAACACAGTGGAAGGTTTGACTTGAAGCTTGCACTGCCCAGCCCTTGAAGAGAGGTAGCTGTTTATGTTGATCTGAGCAGGTGTTTGTTGGTAGAGAGTTTTGTCCAGCCAGTCTATGTTCAATGGCCTGCATTGTGAAAGGAGGCCGGTCCAAATTAGGCCCCTTGCTCCCACAGCTGTTCTCACCACTGCATTCTCTGATCCATGCCATCTTCAGACTGTACAAACCTAAACGCACTTAAAGGGCACCTTGGGCTTCTCTCTAGTTTACCCTTTATTACAGTGCCATGTGTATACACTACCTGTTTGGATCTTAAAAGTAATTTCAAATTTTACCTAAAAAATGTATCAGAAAGAAACCCAAGGTTGTTTAGTTGGTAGTATGGATGAAATGGAGATCCCAAGGCTGACTTTTAAATGCTTTGCAAGTCCAACCGAATGGTTGCCCTTGGTTTTATTTTTTAAGACCACCCTAGGTGCCTTTTAAGGTTCTCTAACCAAGCCACTGTATTTAAGTCCAGATCTCAAGCTGTGATCCAAAGGAGGACTAAGACTAGATACTGATGATTATGATGATAATTATGTCACAGGTTAGTGATTAAGAGAGGAAGAAAGCCAGAGTAGCTGACTTTCCTCTCCTCCAGGGTGTTTGTTGGGTCCATTATATTTGGGGCTGTGCCAGAAACTAGACACGGTCAAGAACCAGGGACAGAGGCAAGACATCAGAGCCAAAAATCAAAAAACAAAGCCAGAAACCATGATCAGAGCGAGAAACAAGAAAGAGAGCCAGAATGTGGAAACAGAGTAATATAAAAACTAAGCCGGAAACCAGAGGCAGACATGAAAATCAGTGCCAACCACCAGAAATGGGAAACAGAGCCAGAGAAAAAAGAAACAGAGCCACACATCAGAATCAAAGCTAGAAATCAGAATTAGAGCCAGAAACCTGAGACAGGCCTTAAAAAGGATATGTGAAACACAGAGAGAGTTGGTAGGTTTCCGACAGGAAAGGACACTTTTCGTGCTGTATATATCAACTCAAAAGTACAATTTTTGAGATTGGGTCATTTTATTGTTCCTTGCTGTGTTAATCTTCTTTAACTCTGCGCCCTTGGAAACGTTCCATGTTCCGCTCTACCTCAGACGTGATCCAGAACTCTCCATGTAACAACAGGTCTCCTGTTTATATCTACATTATACTGCATGACTTCTGTTTTTCTTGTATGTTTGTTTACTCAATAAAGAGCGGCGTGCTTACATTGAGACTGACTAGCAGCAGAGTGTGGCTGGTTTTTGTGCTTTTCTGCATCTCAGTGTACCCCTGACAGAAGCACACAGCCTTGTACATTGAAATGGGACAGACAGGCCTTGAATGGCGTTATGGAAGTTCTCAAATGTTCCCATATCATAAGGTTCTTCATCTGAAAATAAAAAAATGATTGCGCTCAAGGTGACTTTAATACTTGAACACGAGTCTCACGAAATTTGTTTTGCTTTCATTGTTAGTATTAGAGTTATTATTGTGACATCAAAGACAATCATTGGTGTATCGGTAATCATCACTTATTTGGAAAGTCATTGGTAGATGTCAACTTGGTGAGCAGCAAAATGTGAAACTATACTCAAAGTTTGTTTCTCAGAAACCCCCCTGAAAAGGCCCTCGATGTATCTTTCCCACAGAACTACACTGGAAAAATGACCCACAGAAACGCCATGGTAACCAGAAAGCTTTCTTACCCTAGCACTCTTGAAACAATAGACATATTTCTTTATCTCTGCATAATTAAGAGCTGTTTTGAATTCAGCTGTCTTTTGTATGGTTCTAGGGCTAATTAGTGTTATTTTTGTTTAACTGTACAACTATACACATGGTATTCCGGATAAAATACATCCATAAATTAATAAATGAAAAGACCATATGTTTTCTGCTGTAATTAGGTCAGTCTGAATGTGGCAGATATTACTGTTCACTCTTTTGTCATTGTCAAAGCTTTCTTTGATTACTGCTAATGTAGAGCTTCTTGTTGCCTCTTTGCAAGCTCAACATGTACTAGGACACATTTTTAAAAACTAAACCTTTGAAAGTTCCATATTGCAAAACACTCTTTTTAAGAGTCCTTGTGTTCACATATTTTGAAAGAAACACAGAAAGGAACCATTTGCTGATCTGCCAGAATACCCTCCCAGGGATTGTGTGAATTTAGATCAAACCGTATACAGTCCAAATAGAATCTGATCACGAAATATGCAGAACATGTCATCATTGTGTTTGTCCAAGGGATACAGATGGATGATTTCTCTATTTTATTATCTCTTCTTCCTCCTCTTAACACAGTGGTATTGCTGTTCCTGGGCATCAAACCTACAACCCCCTGGTTGTGATCCCAGTTCCTCAGCTGTGATGTCACATTGTCATGTTTTCCCAGGGATTAGGTGAAGGAGTACCGTTTAAACAGACACTTTTTGTGCCAGTGCTATGGCGATACCCCCCACCTGCCGTTCTGCTAGCATGGCTTTCAATACCCGCAACAACACCTGTGAATCAAGCCGGTATCCCGCGGTGACTAACTGGTTGGTTGGTCGAACTAGGAGTGCTCACCCACACTCCAGCAAGATCTACAGAACACTGTAGGCCTTAGGTGTCTTCTATCCCCTTGACTGTTTCCCCACTGCCTTATGATTCACTTCTTGCATTATCCGCTTGTCAGAACCTGGCAGCTATTTTGTAGTCATCCCTGTCATTTCTCTGTGGCGCGCAGCGTGTAAGTGCTCCACGACCGCTGTTAGCAGAAAGCACGACACCATACAAAGCTACGCAGAGATGACTGATCAATAGAGAGATGGAGAAGACCAATGGGTATACAGTAGATGAACAAGACATTCAACAGTTACAAATCTTTCCAGAAAGACATTCAATGAAGAGAAGTTTCTGTGGGGGCCAGAAATGGATCTCCCTTTGAGCGGAAACGGCATTCTGTGGGGGCCATGGCTCCGGTAACCGCGGAGCGATCCGAAAAAGAGATTTGTGATCGGGCCTTCATGCTTCCCCGACCTGCTGTGAATTTTCAGCTCATTTGTGCCAAAGCCGTCTAATTTAATACTGGCTTGCAAAACGCGCTTTAGCGGCTAATCAATCCTTTGATACTTGCGGCGTTAGCTGTCCTCAATTAAACATGGTTATTACAGGGATACTGACTTGACCTTTCATGGGTGCCTTACATCATAATGGGATGAATAAGGCAAAACACTGAAGAGGAGATCGCCAGATAGTCTGCTATCAGATATCTTACTGTTGCTTCAAAAAGCATAGAAAGACTAGTCATGTCCCACGTACACCTGTGTCAATCAGAAAAATGCATATATTTTTAAGATTGTTATGTTCACCGCGTTTGTATACGTGTGATGCATTGCAAAAGATGGCGACATACATGGACATAAAAGTGGGGTCGGTTTTCAATACAGCTTGTATCAGTACACAATATACAGTAGGCCTGACACATTTTATAAAACGTGATGCGTGATAGCCATATATTTCCTTTAACGTCTGAGTAAGTCCACAGTAATGCACATAATACTTCAGTAATGCAGGAAACACATTGAACTCTGAATATGCCATGCACTATATGTGGCAGATAGAGCAACTATGTTTATTTCACAGAAAAATTAACAGATGTAACAAGAGCCTCCAGATAACTGACACTTGGGGCAGGTATGGAGGCCTGTCGTGCAATGCCCCCTCATTTATCTGTCTCTGGTGCTTACTAGGAGCGTCCAGCGCATCTCTTTGTGAAAGGTACACTCGAGTGCATATGTTCTTCTACAGTGCTGTGTGATGTCGGTGGTGGGTATTTTAGCACAGCGCATTCACTGTTCAGATCTGTAGAACCTTATGTGGAAAGAACAGCTAGTCCTGTTTGCTAGGGGGTGACTGAAGTGTGACACACGCACAGTGTATTGTACACATTTTCAGAATTAGAAACCACCACAGTTTTATACCGGACAATTGCGCTGTCACCGACACCGCCCAAAATGAGATCGGGCACCAACGCGCCAGCTGGAGTTTCATAACCGAACTTGCTCAATAGCTTTGGCTGGAACAGAACACCGGTGGTTCTGCCAGTCCCTCAGGGGCTGCCCTGAGCTTCTCCATGGCGCCGGGAAACACACTCCACAGATAACCCCTGCTATGCCCTAAGCAGGACAAAAGCTTTAGACACACAGCGAAAAGCACACCAGTCATACTGTGCCATTATGCAGTACGCAACCAGGTTTAGTCTTAAACGTCATATTGACGAAAATCACAACCAACAACCCCCCCACCAGAAATGGGGGGGTGCTGACTGGCATATAACTGCAGTCAGAGATGGACACAAATACATCAAAAAGTATCTTGTTACAAATTACAAATACTTGCTTATCAACAGTATCAAATTAAATAAAAAATACTGGTGTGAGAAAATGTATTTAATTAAAATACAAGTAATTTGTAATTTGAAAATACAAAAATACATACAAAATTATCTGTAACACTATTTTAGGCATTTAGCAGATGCCTTTTTCAGGAGTGATTTACAATAAGTGCAACAGTAAAAACTCCCATTTCAGATATCTTACAATCCAATTGTTACTAGTAGGGGGGGATCCGTACGAATCACGGATCCGTTACACCAGTTATGACTAGTAACAATTGGATTGTAGATATCTGAAATGGGAGTTTTACCTAGTAAGAATTCTATTGCAGACCTCCAGAATGTTCATTCTGGATAGGAAGAATGACGTTGTGGACATCTGAAATTGAAAGCCCAATACAAATGAATGGCAACAGTGGCGTCATTTGTCCTAGGAAGAATGACGTTGTGCCTGTCTGAAATGATAATTGTGGATAGGAAGAATGTCATTGTGCCTATCTGAAATGTTAATTTTGACTAGGAAGAATTGAATTACGGATATTAGCAATACATATCCAGGCTAGCTATTAAATGTTAAAACGGCTTGCCATACTGTCCCAGGCTGTCTAAGCGTCCCTGTGACGTTAGCTAGAATGCCACTAGCAAGCTAGCAAGTAGGCTAATGCTGCGTTCAAGACAGCTCGGAACTAGTAAAAAACGACATCCGACTAGTGAAAAAATGAATTGAATGGTTGTCGAACTAGGAATTATCGGTAGGAAATTCTGGTATCATTTCTGAGCACCGGTGACATCACAACAAGGAAATGTTTCTAGCATTTGGGTTAAAAGTAGCCCATTTGTGGGTTCAAAGGAAAAAAGCCTGTAAGCTACTGCATATGTTTGCTAGATAAATATCCTACTTCTAGACAGTCATTGATTCATAAGAAAAATATTTAATATTTCAATATATAACATTATATATAGACATTTATTAAATTTTCACTAATCTAATGCATCTCCCCTGTTCTTCAAAAAGTTCGGCAAGAAGCGTAGGCCTATAGGCGTACGCCTACTACTGTTGCGTATATATTTTATATAGTCCTTGACGAACAAAGTAAAGGAGACTTTCCTACAGGCATCCATGTTTGTTCTTCCCCAAGTAAACAACCTGAACGCTTGACATTGGAAGTGGGAAATTTCCCGCTTGAAATATCCGAGTTCCGAGGTGTCTTGAACGCATGGACGGATTATCATGACCACGGACCCTGGACACACACGCAAATAATACACGCGCACTGCGTGTGTCCTCCCCAAGCACACAGAGTTTGGTCGCACAATAGCACAGGGAAACCCTCAACCACACAGCATGTATTACTTTGAAATTATATGCGTTATTCTGACATGTTAAATTACTGCCATTTTAGGTCTGTTTCGTTCTATACATGCCATGTATAACACAGTGTATACATCTTTAGGGGTCAAATACACACCTCAATTTTAATAAAACCGCAGTGAAAAATATCCTACCTAAACCACCGGCTTTCTCCTGGCCTTCTTTGAAGAGTTTTTGGTGAATAATGTTGAAATAGAGGGTATCTGTTGTACCAAAGCGGCATCTTTAGCTTCTTTTTCTTTTTTTAGGTTAATGCTTTGCCGACCAGCTAAGCGCGCGGTTCTCCATGTTGACCGCGAAATTGACATTTGATCTACAGCCTGTGCCATTACGACATTATGTAATTTAATCGGCTAATTAACAAAACATTCAAACAATTTCATAATCATACTACATTTTCAAAATCACATTTAGTCCAATATTTTAAAAAACAAAACCTCTTTCTATAACGGGTGTAGACTGCGTTGTGTTCAATTAGATGTTACGTGGGTCAACGAGCGAGCGAGTTTCGAACCTGAGTTCTCATTACCAACCCCTGACAGCCAGCGTCGTTGCCAGTTGAACTAAAGGAAAAGTACCCCTAACCTGTCGGCAACAACGCTAGTTAACCAGCTCTCAGGGAGTGACGTAACCGCTGCAACCGCTCGGCTACCTGCTACCCGCTACCAAGGCTTTTACGCAGGGCTCACACGAGCTACACACTACAGCTCTGCCACACTTACACATAAAAAAGATAATAATAAATTATTTAAGGCCAAGGGCACCCATTGGCTCCAGGGCCCTGGGCACATGCCCACTTTGCCCATGCGGTAATCCCGCTATGCTTGAATGCAGCATAAATTCACAAGTTCTAGAGCACAGCTATTTGCTAATTGCTCTGTTCTTCTGTTAGGCTATATTTAGTAGTCCTATAGTAAGTCTGGTGAGGAAAGTTCTTGTCTTATTTGAGAATAAAAGGACATCTTTGATTAGGTATTTTAAATACACGAAATACAATCTCTCAAAGTATTTTTGTTACAAATTACATCTGATTATTCTTCGTCCACCAAAATACAAATTACAAAATACTCAAAAGTAATTAAATACGCATTTTAAATACATTTAATTGAAATACTGCCCATTTCTGACTGCAGTTAAGGGTAATCAGTTCTCTCTGTCCTCCACAAATGGCTGATCACTGCATGTGGGATATTTGGAATGGGGGTAGAGTGCGAACGTAATTGTTGTTTGTTTGACTCGGCTTTCAGGAAGTGCAGACGACTTTCGGTAATGTGTGCACCATTTCTGTTGATCCCCCTTCCCCCAAAAGATCAATACAGTCCATTCTAATTGCAGTGTGGCCTAATTGCATCTTGATTATCTTCTGGTTCAACAGTCAGTCAAAGTAAGAGTCAAACTCTCTTTGGCAGTGGTACTGTCACGGTTCCGTTAATGCCCAGATTCAATCGACATGCATGGGGTGAGTGTTAAATTGTGCTATAATGTAAAGAACATTAAGAGGTTGACAAACAACAATCTGGAAAACCACGCTGTGCAGTATTAATGTAAAACGGCCATGTTCAACTCAGTTGTTTAGTTACAGGCTGCACACATTGTGAGTATATTGAATTTTAAAATCGCAAAGTGCCTCCATTATGTAAATAAATTCATCAAAGGTTGACGTCTGCAGTCTATAAGGAGAGAATTTCTAATGGATGAAGACTACAGATCACGAGGATGACTTCTAATTCAGATGCTAAAGACATCATAATCATTTCAGTGACCTTCAGAGAACAATAATAATAATAATAATAATAATGAAATAAATCTATCCAATAGCACCCAAGGACCATTGTTCGGAGACGGTTCCATAGATGTATTACAACATGCAAGAAAGATGATGATGATGATAATAATAATAATAATAATAATAATAATAATAATAATAATAATTAGTATTGTTAGTTCATAGCAAATCGAACAATTGCAAATCTATTAATGCTGTTCTTATGGTTATGTGTAGCCAGTGTGTGTAGGTATTTCTCGGTTTTTATATTTATGGCGTACTCATAACCGCCAGTATATGGTCTTTGCAAATAGTCCATTGGAAATTTTCACCTTTAAGACGCCTGTAGTCATTACTCTTTGAATTCTGTTATCCTTCAACCAATCTATTTTTAGCAACCTGATCCTTTCTAACCTAAAACTTTACAGCGTTTATCTGTTTCAGCCTTACTTTCACAAAACAAAGTGTCACTCATAATATAGCCATAGTGTAATGATCAGAATTTACCTTTCCTCTAGCAAACAACGAGGAGGACTTGATTTGGTTAATAAACAGCAACATTGCCAATAACAAATTCCACTAAAAAGTGCAGACAGATGGGTTATTTTTGTAGCCGGAGAACTCGGTGTCAAGCTACCGCCGGTGCGCCGCGAAGAGCCGCCGTTACCATGGCAACCCGCTGGGAAAGAGAAAACCGCCAGTAATTAAGATAGCCGCATCACTCAGCGCGTCGCATTGTACCGCGCGCTTTCTCATTCATGTCAGCGGAGCCCGGTGTCGCGCCTTTTCCTCAGGGGTCGAAACCGGGCTGTCAGCACCGGGATGCAGAGCGAGGGACGCGGTCTAGTGCTCGGGGATGGGGGAGAAAAAAATCAGCCTCTTCATGTTTCAATTAACATTCTTAATTAGCTTATCTAAGAGGGGAGATAATGAGTATCTTCTGTCTCCGCGATGATCACCCCTGGCCTGGTTTAGCGGCAAAGCACGGAGCAGCTAGCTGCGCCAGCTGCAGTGTGGAGCGGTAGTTAAGGGACTAGGCTTCTGAGGAGGAAGTTGCTGGTTGGCAGGTGGGGCACTGCCACTGCACCCACTGCACCCTCCAGGACGGTGCCTTACCTGAATTGTTTCAGAGAATACCCAGTGGTATAAATAAAACATAAACAGAAAATAACAGAGACTAAATAGATTAGATAAGGGTCTCTGCCAACAGATAGAAGTAGGTTTGGAGGGTAAGCAGGTCTTTCTGAAGATGCATTGCATTTATTTGCCTTGTGATTGGTAATAGAAGGAGCAATAAGGCAGAATTACAGCAGAGGGAAGCACCAGCTCTCTGTGAACTGGGTGCCAAGTGAAGTCCATTTAAACGTGAGCCAACCCCTTCGCACAATCTCCGCAGTGACATTTACAGAACCCCAGAGAGGGGAGCGAGCAAACTGGGCTTTTTGGAAGAGGCCGAGCTTCCACCACATTACAGTCACCACCACAGACACGCTTCACCTTTGCTGCATGCAAACCAATGCCCATTTAACACTCAGTCCCTGATCAGTGCACACAGTCGTAGTTTACGCAAGGGCAGGGCAGCAGTGTGGCATAGTGGGAAGGGGCAGGGCTTTTAACCACAAGGATGCTGGGGCACTGCTGTTGTACCCATGGGCAAGGTACTTTACTCACAACTGTCTCAGTAAATATCCCGCTGTATGAATGGGTAACATGTAAAATTGTAACCTACGTTAGTCGCTTTGGATAGAGGCATCTGCTAAATGACAATGATGTAATGTAATGTAATATGAGGTGCGAATGCTTAACACAGCGGCTCGTGGCCTGTATCATGAGCTCCAGCCGTGGTGAAATGCTCCGCTGTGCAATGCTGTTCTCCGGAGGCCCCACAGCACACCGATAGGAGAGAGCCCTGGCAGTCTAAATCCCCCCCCCCACCCCCCCTACTGTGAATCTCACAGCTCGATAGAGACAGCCCGTCCTGATCCACAGAGGCGTCTGAGACCACGCTCCAAACGGAGCCAGCAGTCCCGGCCAGGGGCACAAAACCTGCAGCCGGAGATGAACTCTCCGGGAAGGAGGCGTTGATATATTCAGTATTGATCCCCTCTCCACGCGGAGCTGAGCGGGACGTTTAATGGGCCCGTGAGGCAATTAGTGCGGGGCGCTGCGTCGGCAGAATCGACCGCCCTGGAGACAACGAGCGGGCCAGACCACACCCCAGGCTCCTGGACTTGCAACACCCGGAAGGCAGCGCTGTCCCGATTGGCGAGTAAGTATGTCAGAGTGTACACAGAGGTCCACTCTAATTCAGCAGTCAATCTTTTGAACATGGAAGGAGAGCAACACGTCCTCACAAAGTAACTGACCACACAGAGTCACCTTCATGGTCGTCGTTACTATTACTGTTACCGTTGTGTGCTATTTTCGTATTACTGCGCGACTCAGTCAGCTTGTTTTCGGGTGCAGGCCGTCTGCTCAGCAACGATCAACCAAGCTGCAGTCTCAGCGTGGGCCCCAAGTGCTGATCCGAGAACAGTCGAGCCTGCGAAATATTAGAGTATTCGCTCGGGCGAACCGAGCTCTTGAGAGAGACGGGTCGAGCGCCTCTTTTGTTAACCGACTTGGATGAAAAGGCCCTGTGGCCCGCCTCGCTTGAGAGTTTAGCCATGCTGCTAACAGAGGGTTGACCCCTGAACCACACGGTTTTTCGGTGGCTGAATGGGAACTGGGGGCCGCGATGTTGTGAGGCTGGTTGCCGTGGTAACAGAGGAATGCGCAGCAGCTGTCAGAGAGTTGACAGAAGGGCTTTGAAATGTTGGTGATGAGCCCTCGCTGTCCAGAAGCTCACCCCCCCCAAACAGTGCGCACACACACATTCACACACACACACACACACACACACACACACACACACACACACACACACACACACACATACAAACACATGCACACACAAGCGCACACATACACAAGCACACAGACACACACAAGCACACACACAGGCTTATACACACACACACGCGCGCATGCAAGTACACAGATATGCACACACAGACACAGGCACACATATACACAAGCACATATGCACATGCACACACACACACACACACACACACACACACACACACACACACACAGTATATACAAGAACACACGCATATGTATATATACACAAACATACTTGTAAACACACACACACATGCAATTGCACACCTACACCACTCAGGGATGCACAATCACATGCTTAGTGGATCATGCTGTGTGGGCAGACTGATCACACTGGATCCGCCGTAAGGAAACATGCAGGACCCACAAGCTTTCATAAAAATAAATTGCATTTTTCCCCCCTTTCCCTCACCCCTTTGAGCTGGGGGGTGACAGCTGAGAGGAGGTTCCCTCTCATATGAGTGACTCACTTTTGCAGGCGAACGCCATTAAGCAGCGGGAGCCAGGATCAGCGGCCTCTCCCTGTCGCACAGAAACCAAATCGCAATTCATCTAATCCCCCACAGATGACTCACACTGGCTCAGTAAAGTTCACCTGCCAGCTGAACTCCAGAAAGACCATGGAAAACTCCCCCTCCTCAAATTACCTCTGTGAATGAGCTGTGTGGATCTCCTTTTGAAAGATGCTCTAACTCGATGCATTACAGTCTCGTATTTTTCTCTTTACTTACGTTATCAGCTGAGACTGAAGCTGAATGTCTTTCAGTGATTCCATTACAGTCTTTAATAGTATGAAGTCATCCTCATACTTCTTTTCACAGAAGTACATGCTGTGTTCTGAAAAAATTTTTTTAGGGTTTTGTGTTTTCTGCCTCTTTGATTATACTTGTTCCCTTCATCTTCGATAAATTCTTTTTGAACAAATTTAGCATCCATCCAGTAACAGTGGAAGAGTAAGACTTAAAAACTTCAAAATGAGAGGAGCAAGTCCTTTTTATTGCTTATTGCTAGTCAGTGATTGACAGCACATAATAGCTCCACCCATAACAGGGTTCCTCCCCTACAACCATACATCACGCCCCCTCAGTCAGTGACAACTGCAGAGAAAAACGACTGGTGAGCCATGAGTTCTTGTGGCATTTCAAATTTGCCATCGCAGCTGGACCCACCAACAGCTCTCAGGAAGAGGATCGCCCCGCTTTACTTATGGCTGTAAATGAGAAGGTCAGAGATGATTTTTTTTGCCTTTGAGAAGGCAGGTAGACCAGGTTGAGCAGACCAGGTCACCAGGAAAGGCGACAGGGGTGAAGGTGAGGCGTGGCACTGGTATTATTTAAGATTTTCTTTTTTGCACCTCAGAGACAGGACCAAAAAATGCAGCAAACCTTTTTGGGCTTTTCCATGCCTCTCGTTAAGGAGCAGCCACGAATCAATTACTGTAATATAAATAATTTATAAGAATTAAAGACAGAACCACAAATGCTGTTAATATGAGCTGGTTTTAATCCATAGAGCCTAACTAACTAAAATAGTCAGACCAGGCCATTCTGTAAACACAAGTAACATTTATTAATAAACATTTATGTAAATTATGAAGCATACTGAAATGAGGTGAGAGGAATGGGGAGCGGGAAGAGAGAGAGATGAGTGCAGTTTGGATTTAAGCCTGTGTTCTTCGGCCCCTTGGAGGATCCATGTTTTCATGGTTCAAATCAGCTACAGAGCACGAGAAACCCTAGTGAAGCCTCGCTGTGGCCCCATGGTAACCACTGCATGCTCTCTCTCTCTCTCTCTCTCATGTTGGTGCCGTGGTCACTGTTGTCAAGAGGACCATGCTACTGAGATTCAATCAGACAGTAAAGGACATTTGTTATATTCCCAAAGCTGTTGTGTTCCAACTTTTTTACGATGTGTTTGTGGCACAAAAACTAAAGATCACCCTTGAGCGTCACTTTATGATAGGGTGTGATGTCACCAAATGACCCAGAGCTAGTGATGAAGGAGCAGTTACCCTCAGTGGCTTTCAGCTACTGCACCATATAGGTGTAACCTACTGCACCGTGAAATTTGGACAGAGGGTGTTCAAAATTCCCTGACTGTTGGAACAATTTCTATGGACCCATGAACACATGGAAGTTTAGAGGGACCCCACTCTGTGAATCACTATCTGAGCAATGATTGGCTGGCAGTGCTCCTCTTTCTGACAGGACATTTACATTTACATTTATTCATTTGGCAGACGCTTTTATCCAAAGCGACGTACAAAAGTGCAAATAGTGAGCAAACAACAGGCACAAGAGCAAGATGTGTAAAGGTCATACAATGCAAATAGTGCTGAAGCTGAGCGCAAGGTCAGTGACGCGAGCCAACTAATCTGAACTAGGATTGCATCTCAAATACAATTACAGAAAAAAAAAAAAAAATGGAGTACCGCTATACTACCTAGGTAAGTGAGCAACAAGTACAAGGCAGGAGTCAGATTCTCAACATCAAAGTTACAAGGTCGAAGAGGGAGGTATCAGTCCATCAGGACAGACTCGCATTGTTCAGCTGATGAATTGGGAACATCAGAGAGTTCCTATTGTTTTATATTTGTGTGTGTGCACAAACAATAGACCACACAATGTATTACTGTTATTATTGTCATTTAGCAGACACTAAATTTTTTACATGTGATCCATTTGTACCTTGCCCATGTGTTTAGCAGCAATGCCCCAGTGGGAAATCGAGCCAGCAACTTTTCAGTTACTAGCCCTGTTCCTTCCACTATGCCACACTTCCACCCTGCATCCATACATATATGCATGTGAACTTGTGAAAGGTACATAATCACTTGGTGATGATCAGTAAAGGTCATAAATCAATCTCTGGAGTTGGGATTCCTTCTCACTGAGGATGGGGCATAGCTAATCACAAACCACACACCTGACTGAGGCCATCGGCCAGCCCTTCTCCACAGAGGGCATTGCACAAAGCAATCAGATTTTTGCTCTGAAATTGACCCTTGAGTGGAGAACAGTGCACATTGGTATCTCCCACTACAGAGAGAGGGAGAGGCGGGCAGGATGATTGGATTTCCTTTCTCAAAGATGGGCCAGAGCGCTTTCATCTTTCCAGTGGGGTCAAGGAGGCTGAGCCCATCAGCATTGCCCCAGATGGGGCCTTTCCCCCACCTCTGCTCTCATAGGAAATGACTGGTTTTTATAAACTAAGACTGGCTGAATGTCCATTCTTTAACAAATCATGCTAAACACATAGCATATGTTTAGCCCTCATATTTCAATCGTAGGTTAGTAATTCATCTTTTATCTCTCTCTGTATATATACATACATACATACACACACAAATGATGCAATGTGCAGTGACCATTGAAAAACTTGACATAGACACGTAACAGCTGGATCATTTATAAACAGGAGATGGGAGAGAGGGAAAATTCTAATGAAAAATCTGAATAAAAGAAGGCTGTTTCAAACAGAGAAGATGCTCTGTCCATTGACCTGTAGCCCCCTGTTTGTCTTGGAGCATGAGGTCTCCTGATTTAGAGTCAGGGAAAGTGATGGATAAATGAGGGGGTGCCCTCCCCCTCCCCTCTCCCCTCTCCCCATTACTGCAATGTGGCTGCAGAGGATATCAAAAGGCAAGGAGCGTGACTAGCTAAGGCGACAGTAAAAGACCGCGCTCACTGGTCTCTTATGCAATATTCTAATCAGTGTCTTATTTCATTGCTTCCCCTCCAGGGTCCATAGCAACCACATACTGCCGTGGTGATACCATCACAGAGGAAGTGCAGCACTGCATTGCCTTAGAGCTTGGCATGAGGAGTGAGGGCCGATTTGCCTTTTCCCAACTACAGCAGAATGCTGCCATCTGCAGGTCAAATGTGTATAGCAACCAACAGTGCTAAGAGAGACCAGCCTGCCCTGCTGACGTCACATGCCTAGGCACCTCCGTTTGGGAAGGTGCTAGTAGAATTAAAGTCCTGCATAGTGCACTAGTATTATCTGTAGGCATCTAGTAGGTATCTGATTGGCTATTATCCTGCCAGTCTGATGCACCTCTGGGAAAGGGTGGGGAAAAGCAGAAACACAGGCTGCTGTGATTAGATCGAGGCTTGGAAAGGTATCCTTTCACAGATTATCAGCTCTGCAAGGGTGAAGACAGTATCCCTGAGGCACAGTAAGAGGCACACTGACCCCAGCCCATTCTTACAGGGACCCTTTCCTCTCCTTTTCCCCTCACTGATCACCTTTGCTTGTGATGGAAAGAGCCAATAGAATCACATCATTTACTACCTGACACTCACCTGAGAACCTCACAAGGGTAATTTTGCCAAAAACAGCAAGTGCCACAAGTGCAGACACACACATCATACAGCTTTTTAACAAACTTTACTGAAGTGCAATAACATTCCACTCTACATATTCAATACCCATTAAGGAAGTCAACATTTCCTGTCAGGTCAAGGTTACAACCACCATTTCTAGATTATGTACCCTGAAACAGAATCCTAGCCTCACATTCAATAATAATATAAATTTTTACTCAAACATAAACAAAAACTTCCAACAGAAACTTAGGTCAAGGATAAAAAAAAATAAAACAGAAAAATTAACAAGAAGTGTAACCATCAGATATTCGCCCTTCGCACACATTAACCAGCTGCTGTAGTGGCTGTCTCCAGAGCTCGACGTGGGGAACCCCTGCTCCTGCCCGACTCACTCTCTTCACACCCACTTGAACCGTTTTGGCCAGTTTCGTCTCTCTTTTGGACAGAAAGAGTGGGAAAAATTTAAAACAGTAATGTATAACAATCCTCACCCTCAGGGCCTCCTGAAAGGTTAATGCACCAGACCCCTCTATATGTAACAAAAATATATGGTAGAATCTTTGAGGGGCCCCTATCTGCTTGGGGCCCTTGGAATCGTCCCAACCTTCCCCCCCCTTATGGCGCCCCTGTTCACCCTTGTGTTCCTTAATCCTTAAACATTCACCACCAATGAAAGACAAGAGGCATCATATTGCAGATAAATGGCTGTGATATACTGTCATAAATAGTTAACATTTATCAATGCTCACGGCAAGCGTTACTGTTATTGAGGCTGTTTTTCCGGTCATATTAGGCGTTACATCTGAACAGTAACATGTTTTAATGCGTGAGGCTGCAGTGAAAGGCAAGGCTGATATGCGGGTGCTGTATCATTGCTGATACTGCCTCCTGTCGGTCCCTGAAGTTACCTTTCTCTCCCTCCAGCACGCTCAGACGCCAGGGGCGGGTGGACTCCAGTTCTTCCTGCTTCACAACCACTTTTAGGCACAGAGAGACACAGAGAGCTTGTTACTGATACTGTCCTACTCAACAGTTTTTGGGACAAAGGTTTGAGAGAGGTGAATGTTATGCTTGTTATAGGCATGTCCACAGAGTAGGATTAGGGTGGGGTGACTTGGGGCCTTGCCCTTTAAATCTTAAAATCAAAAGTACCCTTTCCTTCCACACTGACCATCGCTAAGCCACGCCCTTTTTAAATTTGAGCCCCTGCACTCTAAAGTCCATGCACTTCTTTAAGATCTGTTTTGGAATTTTTTTCAATTTCTTAATATCATTCTATTTCATCTTTTATCGTTGCACATTTTTCTTGGTTTGTTTTTTGTTATTCATACTGTTGAGAGTTGTGAGGGAGGACGTGGGGGAGTTATTCTGGCTTGTTCAAGCCCAAAAATGCTTCAGCAACACTCCTTTCAAGCTAATAAAACCAGTACAGTGAATCCTTTCAGAAACAGCGAGAGAGACAGCAACAGAGAGAGACAGAGAGTGAATGAACGAGTCCCTATTACTGTTGTTTTGTTAATGATAACAGTAGTATAAAAGTGATTGTTTATTTTTATTTTTCGTTTTTGCAGTTGCAATTATTGTTTTCCATCATTACTATTTTTCATTTGCAGGTCACTCATTTCAGTGTTACCCATTACAGAAATGCTTCAGCAACACAAATTGTCATGCCAATAAAGCTGATTTGAATGTGAATTTGAATTTGAGAGAGAGAGAGCGGAATGTCCACATTGGCGGTTTGTTCATGACTGTACACAGCTACCTGAAAAGGGAGCTGTGTGTGTGCGTGCGTGTGTGCATGCGCGTGCACCTACGTTTGTTGCACAGGTTCTTGCGGGTCCTGGCACGTAGCGAGGGGGGCTTCCTGCTGCGATGCATGGTGTCCTCGCCAGGGTCCGTCCCAGAGCCTGAGTTATCCTTCTCCACCTGTCGGTGCCGCCGGGACTTAGAGGCCTGAGGAGAAGAGCGGCCACACTCATCAGCCCCAGAGGAGTCTGGGTAATCTACATTCTCCTTGACTGTATTCCTTCAGCCTGTGTAGTATTTCTTGCTGTGGAGCACAGTCAGACTAGTTTACACAAGCTGAGACTCCTCCCACTTCTAGGTTTCAGAAATGTACAGAGGACTTTTTTGTTGTCATTCCTTTAACGGAAGCAGGATTTTCACAATCTGGACTATGCAACTTGATTATCTAGGAAGCTTAATATGGCATTACAGGTCAGGGTAAATGGCCCCGACTAAACTGTTAGGGAGAATCACAAAATCACGAATCAGATTTACTGCTCAAGACAACAGAAGCATCAGGACCAAGCACAAGATGAACAATCCACTGTGGTAATTTCACAGTTTTGGTAAACTGGCTGCGGATGGCTCCTAGCCATATAAAATACTTGCACCATAATTGGCAATTAGTGGTTAAAATGCTGTGAAGTTGAGTCTGTGATAGTACACACAGCACATAAGCTCCAGTCAAGGCACCAACCTCCATGACGTGTCCATAAGATTTGGATTTGATGGACGCCAGGAGCTGTGCTCTCCGAGAACTCTGGGGACAGAAGCAGAAAGAGATTATTAAAAACACACTGCATGGTAACAGCGCCACCCACTGAATTGTTTACTGGCCTACAGAGCTTAAATTTTAAAAATAATGTGATTTTTTTTCCCCCAAAAATCCCCTTTTAAAGCTGGTTTATGAAAGCAATGCATGAAAAGCATGTTTCTTAGGGGTGCAACAGATGTGTACCTGAACCTATAACCCTCAGTGCATAACCCTCCACCATCAATGCATCAGAGGTGGAAAACCCCGGCTTCAGAAAGTAAAAGTCCTGCCATGTATTTGTTCCACCCATACACTACACCAGCTGAATTTAATTAGCACAACTCTTCAGCCAGGTAGAGGAGCTAATTAGTGAAATCACCTTGTTTAGTGAATGGCCATAACAAATACATGGTAGGACTTTTACTTTCTGAAGCCAGGGTTTTCCACCTCTGCAACGCATAACCCTCAACCATCAACACATGCCCCATTACTCCTAACTCCAAACCCCTAACCCCCTACCCCTCAAACCCTTACCAAACTTACAGCTGTTAGATTACTGGGCTATTTCCTTTACTACTGCGCCGCAGTACTGGTTTGATGTACACCTGAACGATCCTGACTCCTGAATAAACCCACAATCATAAAACCTCCAGAGAAACCGAGACTCACTTACTTCAGCCTTAGGGGGGTCCTCTTCCATGGCCCCTGTGTCACCTGTTCCACTGGAGTGCTTCTTTCCTCCCTGAACACAGAACACACCACAGCGCAGCCCGTCTTTACATCACATTCAACTGTAATTTAAACGACCGACTGTCATCAAACCCCACTGGTTCACACAATGCATAGCGCTGATATAAACATATGTATTTATATAATAAATAAATAGATAACATTAGGGATACAGAGAGACACTATTATTGTACCAATCTCACCTCCTTATTTTCTTGACAGTGGTGATGCAGAAAGAGACACTATGACTGTACCACTCTCACCTCCCTCTTCTCCTGCCAGTGTTGATAGTCCAGTGTGCAGCTGCGCAGCTGTGGCACCAGGTCGTTCCGAGACAGGAGCAGGCCGGGGTTTCCTCCCTCCACGCTCGCACAGAAGGCCTTCTTCACCTTCGAATAGTGCTCCTGCAGGTTCTCCATCTCCTGCGACCAACCGCAAAACACGTGGAGCAGCGGTCCGCATCAGGGCTTGGAACTCAAAGACCTCAAAGTCCAATCCCCACCGACAGCGGGTTCGATGACGCCCGCTCTGGGCCGGCACCCTCACCTGCAGTGTCTCCTCGGAGAGGAGGTCTTGGACCCGTGCAGACTGATCACGGAACTCCTCGCACACCGCGTGCTTCTGGGGCTTCCTCTTCACCTGGAAGCTCAGCTGCCGGGGAAACGCAGAGGCTGACGCCCCGACCGTAACCACGGTGGCACCAGCCCACTCCCAAGCACTGCTGTGCCAGATCAATGCGCCCCTGAGAGCTATCATAAAAGCCAATGCGCCTACAGAGGTCATTATGATAAAAACAACGCGCTTAACAAGGGACTTAACGAGAATCAATGTGTGAAAAACTACTTCTGTGAGATGTAAAACTCGATGCCAACACTACAGAGCCTGCATTCAATAACATCCTTACATAAGCTTTTTAATTATCCACTCTTCTATTTTAAACTTAAGATCCCCACTCAAGGAAAACTGACAGTTACTGTCCTTGATGTGTATTAAGACACCTATATATAGTCACTCACTTCATAAGTGTACAGAACTGCATGTACAGGATACAGAGTACAGAAGCGTATAAAATACAGTGACAGCAAAGACAATCAGTTAACATGTCATGGGGTGATCATACAGGCTGCAACAAACAGATCTTCCTCAATGCACTGGCACCCCATAGACACACCACCTGTATGGGGTTCCCATCCAATCAGAACACAACCTTTGAGTGGGAGTGGCACACCTGCTTGGGCATGGCGCTGAAGAAGAAGGCCTTGCCCTTGAGGAGCTTGCTGAAGACGTAGGCCACGTCATAGTGCTCGGCGTTCTGCACATCCTGCCGGAACTGCTCAATGGCGCTCCAGTCCTTCAGCGCAAGCCTTATCTGGAGCCAAACAATAAGCGCATGAAGCTGGCACTCGAACCACTGCGTTTGGGCCCCCAAAATGTATGCAACATACTACACATTGCACATGCTGAACTCAGTCAATAACCCCCTCCACTGCATTCAAGTACTGTGCTCTGAGACGTCAGACTCCAATAACGTCAATGAGGAGTAGGGCTGAGAGCATCTCTGGCTGCAGGGTGGAGCTGGAGCTCCAGCAGGACACCATGTGCTGCTGCCCATGCAGATTTTGTGAGCATCGCTACTGGTGTTCCAGCACACATCAAAATCATGAGAACAGGGTGAAAGTGGTCTGTTTCAGATACAAGATCTTGATTAGAGGTGCTTTTTCACAAAGCTTCTGGCTGACATCAAATTATCTAGCTTCACTAAGCATGATACTCCAAGTCGGGCTTACGTTTCATAACACTTGATTAAGATTAACATGATCTGGCTAACTTGAGACAGGACTGTTAATCACTGTTGAGGATACAAAGAAATCAAGAGCATTGTTAAATTCTGAAAACACAGTGGGGTCTGCCTGGGAGAATATACAGATGATAAAGATTTATATATAAAAATAGTATGAAGAGTAGTAAAATTTCACAGATTTAAATGAGGTGTATATAGTTGAGGTGTATACAGCCCCAGGGTCAATGTGACCCCTATCAGGATGACCTCAGTTTTTCAAAAGTAAGATATTTGATTGGTGGGGAAGACGACCATTTATCAGTGACACCATTCTTACATTAACTGAACCTGCAATACAGTAGGTTACCTTTTTTTGGATTTGTTGCCATAGTAACAGGACTTGCTTTGTCCCAGCCTCCCTTCCTGTAATGGAAAGGACCTGACTTCTCCAATCAGCTGACTCCGACAAATCCGGCTTTGTGGAAAAAGCCCCCGGGTCTCAATACAACGGTGACATTTACAGGCCTGACAGCCTGTGGCCTCTGGCTCTGGCTCCAGCTCCACCCCGCAGCCAGACCCCTCTCTGACCAGCAGTAGGTGTGTCCTGTTTCAGAAGCGGCAGGGATCGTTCGCCTTTGGCACGTGCGGCCGTGCTCATACGTACATTCTCTCTGGGCGAGGCCAGCTGCGTGTGGTAGAGGCCGTACAGCAGGTACAGTCCCCCAACCCGGATCTGGAAGCTGTATGGGGGCAGGAAGTACTGGTAGGCCACAGTCAGCGTCAGGCGGCTGAAGAGTCTTATCTCGTTGCTGGACATCACACCGCTGTGGGGACACATGAGGAGCAGGGCTTGCTGCTCAGCAACACACAGGTAGCAGCACTACGACAGAGCACAAGGGCCGCTTTCCACAGCATTTACCCCGGACTGCAGTGGTACCTGCAACCACCTTAGCAATGGTTTGAATCTCAAGTTTAGACCACTGAACCCCATTAGGACAACAGCTTAGTTGTCAGTTCTAACTAATTTCACTACTCTAGGGTTCTAAACCTCAGGTTTAAACTGGTGATGCAACTACAATGACCTTAGTGGTGGTGGTTTCAATCTCAGGTTTAGACCACTAAACTCTATTAGAACAGCTTTGCAGCCAGTTATAAATGACTTAAATGCTCCGGTGGTCTTAACTTTAAGTTTAAACTAGTGATGCAAGTGTGAGGTGTCATGAAACACCGACTGACTCAGGCTACCATGTGCTGTCAATCATTGACTCCTTTAACCAATAGCAAAACACTGTGATTAGTTCAGAGGAGAGTTCAAAGCTCCGAAAACGCCTGTTAGCTCCACATCCTTTGTAATAATTATGAATTACATTTATACACAGCCTTTCAGTCTGTCAGGGTTCTGAAAGCGCGGTTGCTCCAGCTGTTTTGCTTAATTTCTTAATTAGCGCAATCATGTTATGGATTTAGCTTTTTTTCTCCAAAGAAATTATTAAGACTACACACATGGCTTATAGTTTCTAATTTTACTGCGGCGTAGGAAAATGTCTGTATATAAATGCGTCTCAATTATGATTTAATTGGACTAATTAAGCTTCGGTAATTAGCTGGAACGAAAACGGCATACAAACTGGCCGTTCATAAACTTGGTTTGATACTGGCACGAATGTCTCATGTAAGCCTTTGCTAGCTGATGTAACAATTCACCAAGCAGTGTTATACAGCTACTTGCCTGTTGCATAGCCAAACTACAAACAACGGTGCCAGAGCCCAAGTAAACTAGTTGTTAAGCAACGATAGAACAAGCAAGAAACGTAGCTGGTAAGCCCGAAGTAGCTGGTTAGCAATCACAAACCTTAGTAATGAGCAAACATTATAGTTGGAGATTGGTGAAATAACCTGTCATAAAGCATAGGAAGAGAGTTAAATTAAGAAGTGTGCGGAACCTTACGAAAATATACTTGAAAAGTTCATCTCTCTCCAAATTGCAGAGAACTCTTCATATCGCACCGTCTCCGTCTGCTGAAAGCGCCGCAGCAGTTCCTCAAAGTCAGCTTTCAGTGTTCCAATGTAATAATCCATGCTCGTCTATGTTAGCAAACACTGCAGGGACCACTCGAGGTAGTGAGTTACTTGTAGGCCTATGTAAACAGCCACGCATGAAACAGGTGTTTGCGGGTATGAAGCGTCATATGGGATGCCTCTCGGCTGTAGAAACAGGAGGATCTAATGCAAATTACGCTATTTGCGTATTCTGACCGAGATTTACAGTTGCCGAATTCGACAGCGAGTACTCTCACAGTTCATTCTCGCCGTCAAATGATGTCCCTAGTGGTGGCAAAGTTCATTGCCCAATAGTTTACACTTCACTGACATCACAAACCAGTGGCAGATTTAGGCACGGGCGACATGGGCAGCCGCCCAGGGCGGCATCTTGCCGGGGGCGGGACGGGGCGCCCACACAAAAAAATAAGAAATGGTGACATTTGCGCGATCGGTTTTCTATCGCCCATTTGCACGTCACGTCAATGATATCATGACCACTGTGTGGATCAATTAACCTTGTCGGAGTAGGCGCCTTGATTCTAGTTTGTGAGCTAGGCAGGCTACTGCCTGGGAAGGTCTCCCACTCAGAAGTACGAGATGGGGAGGGGGGAGGGGGTAGGTTGACCTCAGGTCTCCCCACTGGTAGCCCGAGGTAGGGGGGGGATCTATCAAATAGCGCACCTCTAACTTTGTACAGTACTAATGCAATTAGTAAAATCAGTCACACTACGAAATGCTACTAAATAAACCACAATTCATTCATAATACTGTGAATATATAGTTTCACAGACATACTGTTGCCTTTTTTTCTGGTTTGTGCGAAATCGGAAAGAATAATATAAAACCAGTCTGCACACCACCAAGGTGAATTGGTTTAGTCTTGACTCTTGGTTGACAGTGTTTGGGGGATGAGTTATGTATTTATGCTCGAGTGCCAAATCAACACAAATGGATACGAAAAGGTCTAAGCCATCAGGTGCCCAGTTTAGGAAAAAGAGAAAAGAAGAAGAGGAGAAACGCGCAAAAGATAAAGGTATGCAGCTATGTCATATCTTTATGAGTATAATATTATGCATGTAATGAAATAGGCTAGTATTACACTTATGTTTGTTAGCCTATGTTGCTTGCTATGCTATTACACATAGGGGGACAACATTCCGTTTTCTGTCCGACTAGCTTACATAACATGATGGATATAATTTCACAGTTTAATGTGTGTAGCCTGCAGCAAAACGATTACAACCTAACTAGCACGTTATTGATTTAGTTAACTTTCATTGAAGTGACATCATAAAGGTTTTCTGTGATTGTATTGACTAGGTCCTGAGCTCAGTAAGGGGAATTTCCAATGCTGTGGCTAACTTAAAAGATGTCTATATTATGCTGATATTTTATATCTTTTGTGAAACATTGAGTCTTTTGGGGTGTCTTATGTCTAGAATTAGCCAAGAGGTTGTATGGTTCATTTGGTTCCTATTCTGAAAGTTTGATAAATTGTGCATAATGACATGTGCAGTGGTCCCCCCCTCATCCGCGGTTTCGCTTTCCTCAGTTTCAGTTACCCGCAGTCAACCGCGGTCTGAAAATATTAAATGGAAAATTCCAGAAAAATTCCAGGGGTTCCGTACTATCCGCGGTTTCAGGCATCCGCTGGGGGTCTTGGAACATATCCCCCGCGGATAAGGGGGGACTACTTGTATATTTAATTGTGCAACAAATGTATTTAGGGTGTCAGACGCATATACTGTATTTCAATGCAAATTCAGGGGCACTTCTGAAATATTTTGGAGCACCCTCTGGCACTGGCCAGCCTCAGTTGTTCCAAATGTCTGAATTTTTGTTGGGGGGGTTCGCCTAGGGAGCCATACAAGCTAGAACCGCCACTGTCACAAACAAAAAAAAATGCATATATCGTCAGCAAGAATACAATGAAAATTAAAGCAATCCTGCGGTTCAGTCCGCTGTACCGAAGTTGTTCTGGTTTGGGGTCTGTTGGGATACACAGAGAGAATTCCTCCTGCGCTCATCACCTAGTCCTAGCGTACTAGGGAATTTGAATAAAAAGCGGTGGTGCCCTCTAGCATCGCCGAGCTTGACACAGTCGACCGGGAAACATCCAGCTCTGTCCTCAGCACTCTTTGAAAAAACGTCACCGGTCAGATTTAAGGCGCATCTTCTTTAGAGCAGCGTTTCCCAAACCTCTCCTGGAGTACCCCCTTGTCCTGCATGTTTTAGATCTCTCCATGCTCCAACACAGCTGATTCAAATGATCAACTCGTTATGAACTCCTGAAGCTGTTTAATAACAAACTGATCATTTAAATCAGCTGTGTTGGAACGGGGAGAGATCTAAAACATGCAGGACAAGGGGTACTCCAGGAGAGGTTTGGGAAACGCTGCTTTAACGTCCCTAAGAAGAACCATTGCAGTGAGCCAAATGACTTCAGGCCAGTGGCGCTAACTTCCCACATCATGAAAACCATGGAACGACTGCTGCTACATCTCCTGAGACCTCAGGTCCGCCATGCACTCGACCCGCTGCAGTTTGCATACCAGGAAAAGGTGGGAGTGGACGATGCCATCCTCTATCTGCTACACAGGGCTTATTCTCATCTGGACAAAGGGAGTGGTGCTGTGAGGATCATGTTCTTTGATTTCTCCAGCGCCTTCAACACCATCCAGCCTGTCCTGCTGAGAGACAAGCTAACAGAGATGAGGGTGGACGTTCACCTGGTGACCTGGATTACCGACTACCTAACAGGCAGACCGCAGTATGTGAGGCTGAGAGACTGCTCCTCGGAGACTGTGGTCAGCAGCACTGGTGCGCCTCAGGGGACTGTGCTTTCCCCTGTCTTGTTCACCCTCTACACCAGTGACTTCAAGTACAACACTGAGTCATGCCACATGCAGAAGTTCTCTGACGACACTGCAATAGTGGGGTGTATTAGGGACGGACAGGAGAGGGAGTACAGGAGCCTGGTGGAGGACTTTGTGGCATGGTGTAGGAGGAACCATCTACAGCTGAACACCTCCAAGACCAAGGAGATGGTGGTGGATTTCCGGAGGCAGAGGCTGCAACTGCAACCAGTTTCCATTGGAGAGACTGATGTTGAGGTGGTCAGCTCCTACAAGTACCTAGGGCTGCAGTTAGATGATAGATTGGACTGGTCGGCCAACACGGATGCTCTCTACAGGAAGGTGCAGAGCAGGCTCTACTTCCTGAGGAGGCTGGGGTCCTTCCACATCTGCAGGAAACTTCTGCTGATGTTCTACCAGTCGGTTGTTGCCAGTGTCCTTTTCTATGCTGTGGTGTGCTGGGGAGGCAGCATTAAGAAGAGGGATGCTTCGCGACTGGACAGACTGGTTAGGAGAGCTGGCTCTGTGGTTGGAACGGAGCTGGACTCTGTTACATCAGTGGCAGAGAGAAGGACCCTGGACAAACTGCTATTAATAATGGACAACACCCACCACCCTCTTCACAACATCATAATCAGTCGGAGGAGCATCTTCAGTGGAAGGCTGCTGTCTCAGTCCTGTTCCACGGACAGACTGAGGAAGTCTTTTGTCCCTCTGGCAATACGGCTCTTCAACTCCTCCCAGCAAGGGAGGAGTGCAATGGACAAGAACGTCTAGACTGACACTGCCTTCTCTATCTCTCCCTCCAACACTTTGTACTTACTACCAATATTTGTGGAGACTTTGGTAGATACACTCATGTTATATCTATATTGTCCATACTGTTTATACTGTCTTAATATTGTTTATACTGTCTATACTGCTTATACATAAATTTATAATATGTCATATTGTCTATACTTATATTCATCCTTGCACTGTTTCATTTTTTGCACTACCACCACAGCACTCACGCCCTACAACTTACTCTTAGACTGGCACACACTGACAAGTACCAATAGAGACCATCACCTCACTGTCTTTTATTTATTTTTTTTATTTTTTAGTTTTCTTTCCCGTTATGTTGTGTGAATTTTGTGTCTCGGATTATTGTGTGGAGTGATGTTGTGAGTATGTTTGTATATGCCGCTGGATATCAGAATTTCCCTCGGGATTAATAAAGTATCTATCTATCTATCTATCTATCTTTAGAGAGCTCCATAGGCGTCATTTACGCTGGGGACGCCGGGGACATGTCCCCACCACTTTTTGTCGTGGCCCATTTCGTCCCCACCACTTTCTAAAAGCCTTTAGTTAGTTGAACACGTCAAAGCCGTCGTTATACCCAGCACTTTTCAAAACAAACTGACGCCCATGGAGAGCTCTTTAAGTCTTCTGACAAATATTGGCAAATATTGTAAATTGGTGGTCCGTCTAGGCGAAATTCTGCATCCGAGCACGTGCTTCTTTCCTCGACGATCCCGTTGACGTCGCTTAACTTGGAGCACATGAAGGAATGTGGCTGCGTGCACATGAATCTTTTAAATGCATTGCGTGGCTGACTTTTTGCATCTGCTTCTTGCGAAATGTATTCTACGCTGCAAACCTGTGGAGGCTGGTTTTATATATTTGTTATATGTACATGTATAACAATCAACGGTTACTCTCTCAGTGAAAATGCCATTTACCTTTCGTGTTAGAAAAGATAGCTTGGCACAGCTTGTGTTTTTCCCCTTACCCTAAGTTATATTCAAAAAAAGCTGAGGAGATGCTCAGAGTAGACCACTGTATGCCACATGCTTCTGAATAGCAGGACAAGTGGATAATCAATTAAGATTTCATTTCTAATTTCCTTAAAATGTGAAAAGAATGGATATGTGTGTAGTCATTGGACATAAAGACCTTTTTCAGTCACATGGAAGTAATTTCAGAGGGGAGACTTGCCCATTATCCATTGGTCTCTTGTGTGATGAGAGGCACCCACTGAGGGCTGGCCCGTTTGACTGCACTGTCTTTACTGATGAGTTAACCTATGCGTTAGATGGGCTGTCAGATGTCAATGTGTGGGTGGTAAGCAAGGCTAGGAAATGACTGCGCAGTGCTTGCAGTGTGACAACGTAAAGTGTGTCACTGTAGGTAGTGAACCAAGAACACCCCAGAGGAGGTCGAAGTTCACATTTGCAGGGGAGAGGAAATGAAAAGGCAATGAAACACTGTCCACACAGCCTCTGGTCCACATTCGTTGTTTACTAATGTAATGAAACGATACACTTAGTGTTAGATGAACAAACCACAGACTGCAGAAGGATGGATAAAGATCAGGTTATACTATGACACAACCATATTAGGAAATCTTTTACCTACAGGACAGAAAAAAATAATAGTCTTATAATAGCGGTATGACGCAGTAATGTTGAGAACATCGACAAAAAAGCATGAAGGTGACGAGGAACATGAGAAACAAACTTGATCTGTGCCATTACACTTTGAAATGTAGAACGGAAAACAGCTCAGCATGATTAATCTAAAACACACTAAGCAAGCATAACATTGATACTCGCCTGATACAGTTAAGCATGGAGTTTCACGTCTACCGTCAGGATGATTTGAGCCGGCAAAAAAGGACTGCTAAAAATATAAAACTATTTCATAATTCATCTATAAATTTGCCAGAACCTCCCATGACAAAAACCCAACAGCCAGCAAGTTTACCCTTTTCCTTTACAATGATTTCCTTGGTTTTTTTTTTTTTAAATTTTAAAAATTTTTTTTCCAAGACTTTCCTTGGTAATTCCACATACCATCTCTGCCATTCTAAAAGTTACTGCGATCTAAGCGCGCGCACGCACGCACACACACAAAGACACACTCGCGTACAGATGCATGAATCGAGTGACATGTTCTCCACTGTAACGGGCGAGCTGCATACATGTCATGTGCCGGCGTTCAAACCGAAACCGTTGAACATTCGGGTGGGGCCGGACCTGCTCAGGTGCGGCCAGCACCTGTTGTACTGCACCACTTATCAAGAAGAAATACGAAACAAAGAAACAACCCAAAAAAAGAAGATAAAAACAAAATTGTTCGACCTCGTTAAATGTTCCAAAAAACGCTTCAGTATATTGCATGGTATGCTGGTAATCTCTTGTAAGAAAATATATAGTTGTGCGACTGGAGGGGGGGAAGCATGAGGGCGGGGCAATTAACTGGTGACCACATGTTTGGTGAGAACGGTTAGCAGGGGAATGCTCATCTAGATACGCTGTGTGCAAGGAGTGAGACAACAGCTGGATTGTAGAAGAACTGAGTATAGAAAATATAAATAGGGGGATTTCAGGGGGCGTGGCCGCAGTGTCCGGTACTGTGCGGCAGGGGGCGGAGCTCAGTTGACTTGATCCAGGGCGCGCAGCAGCTCCTCACCCTGCAGAAGGTGCTGGCGGCCCAGGACTGGGGCGTTGACCTCACAGTCATACCGAGTCAGCTGCGGGAGGCCGCCGCTCAGCAGGCGGCTCGCCAGGTCTGCGTGAAGAACAACAGAGGAAGAGTTACGGAGGCCTGCTCAATGTAAGCCATTACTAAAACCTCACTGTTAAGGCTGGTCTATGCAACTGCCTGAAACACCATATGTTAGAATGTGGAAGATTCTCATTACGTTGTAATCTTCTGAAAGTCACTGTGAGAGTGTCTGCCAAATACAGAAATATTTACATAAAGGAAAAATTTGACTTGAAAAATGTTCACCTCCTGTAAATACCCACCAGAGGGCAGTAACAAGACGGTCTTATGCATGGCAAATGCCTCTGAGCTGCCGGCCTCTACAACTTTGGCTCTCTTCCCCTCCTCTGCAGGGTCTGTCCCACCCTGGAGCAAAGCACCCTGGGAAAAGAACAACCAGACCAGAGAACGTTAAACACCAGCTGGAACCTACACAGTATTCCTCATGGTCCTGGCTAAAAAGTTACTTCATGAATTCCAACTCTCTGCAAGCCTTTTTAGAACTAAATGACTGTCTGTGACAAAGAAAAAGAATGTATGAATGAATGAAGGAATCACCACAGTGACTTGAAACAGGACAAAACAATTCTTGGTTTTAAAGGAGCTCATGCCTTCACTGAATCTCTACAGGTTCACCAACACAGGAAAAGGATATTCTACTTAAAACTTAATGACAAAACATCATTCCCCTACCTATCTTTAGGGAAGTGACCAGTAGCCAATACAAACCCATGGAGAATGCTCAGACTGACTGGAATCCAGCTGCTTTGGGACAAAGGTATATTCCTCTGAAAGCGAGGGTGCAGTGTGTGGACATAACAGGGACTGAGACTCACCATTCCCATAGCCTCAGACAGCGAGGTGGCCTCTGGCAGCTTCCTTTTCCTCGGGCTGCTCTGGAAGCTCGGCATCTTGGGAGGAAGCTCTTTGTCTGGCGCCATAACCCTGGAGGGATGGGAGGAAACTATCAAAAACCCAAAAAAAGAGGACTCTGCCCAACCCTGCTCTGATCAAACCTAACAGATCAGTTCAGGACATTTAAATTTTTCTTTCCACTGATTTCGCCTCAGTGCTCTGTTAATGGGTCAATGCTCACTGGCTAATAAACACTGAAAAAAGCGATGGCTAATCGCTACTATCCCAGTGCCATGCAATGTAGCATTGCATTGGAAGCTGCAGTTTTTTTCTGTGGCTCCTGTAGGGTGCTTTTCAGATACAACTGTGGCCTAAGCATTGGTGTAAAGCTTCCTCTTCTCATGCTGTGCCTGTCTGCACACTTCCTGCCATTATTCATCAAGATAGTCACCCCTCCACACACACCATGTCAAGGGAGGGTACTGTTAACATTTAGTGTCTGATCCTGGAGTCTAACCTTTATGTTTAATGCTTGGGGTTGTGGCTGCCATTTGGCAAGCTGACCTTGGTTCAGTTGTGTTAGGGGCAGAATGGCCAGTCAGGGGCTCACCTTTTGGCGAGTAAGGCATCGGCCGGGGTGGGGCATGGGGAAGTGCACACCTCATGCAGGAGGTGCAGGGGGGATGGGGCGCGGGGCTCTTTCTTGGCCTCGTTGGAGCCCTCTGCCGGAGGGCTGCAGGGGAGCAGCTCCTCGGGGGACAGCGTGCGCAGCTGGAAGTCGTCATCCATGGGGATGTAAGGGGCCAGCATCTCCAGGTCCAGGTCCTCCATGTCCTGAAACAGCTTTCACATGTGAGCCGCACATACCGCCAGGAATGCAATGAAGCAATTACACACATTATCCACAAGTACCATGCTCAACAGCAGTGGGCGACCCTAGACTTGAACCTACAACCTACTTGTAACGGAACCTCTCTGTAAGTGCCCAAACCTTTACCCAACATGCTGAGCCCTCCCCAGATTCAAACCTGCAACCTTTCTGTGCTCTAAAAGCAATACCAGCCTGCTGATCTACTGTTGTTCAGTTACTACAGTGGTTCAGTTTTCTACTACACAGCTGGAACCAGGCTGGCTCATTATACTCCTTTTCCAATGTAGAGGTAGAACCAGGCTGGTTCATTATACCCCTTTTCTACAGCAGAGTTGGAACCAGACTGGGTCATTATGTAATAAACAGCATATAATTATGTTTTCGCCTGGCTCCAGCTCCACAGTGGGGAAAGGGGTGTTGCCATGGTGTTGCAGGATCTAGCATACCTCTGTGGTGAATGGGGTCTTGGCTTCGGTGTCCATGGCGAATAGCTTCTCCACCAGGTCCAGCTTAAACTCGCTGCAGAGATCAGAGTCCACCTGGAAGCAGTAGTCTGCTGGGCTGCTGGGCTGCAGAGAGCAGGAAGAGAGGGTCACCCTTCAGGCACCAGCAGGGGGCACATGTATAATATTGGCATATGGAGGCAGTGGAAACATCTCGAGACTTAATGTTCAAATAATCAAACCATGCCATTACCTCAAATCATTATGAATCTCCAGCTCACTCCATGTAAAATAGTGAGTGTGTAGTGACTATATTTCCATTTGTTTGGTATCTGTGAATTGGGTGGCTTTTAACTAACACCTGATTCAAATAATGAGAAGCCTCCCCCCAGTAAATAATGGCTAGCTAAATCATAGTAGTGATCTCATGGTGGAGTACTTGAGCATCTGCCTAAGGGGGGCAGTATGGCGTAGTGGTAAGGAGCAGGATTCATAACCCAAAGGTCATGGCTTCCATTCCCATTTGGGCCATTGTTAAGGTGCCTATAGGCAAGGTACTTAACCCAAGCCGCCCTCAATAAACATCCAGCTGTATCAACAGATAGTGTAAAACTGTTGGTCTGGATGAGAGCGTCTCCCAAGCAACATAAATGTAAGCATGAGCGGGGCTCACCTCGGGAGAGCTGCGGCCAGTGCTGGGCCCTGAGGGGGAGCTGGAGGCACCGGGGAAGTCCCGGGGGCGTGACTCTATTTTGGCCACGCCCTCGCTGGCCAGGGGCTTGGCAGCAGGCAGCTTCTCGCTGGAGGCTGGCAGCATGACGTCGTTGTAGAGGGGCACCTCCTTCAGCATCTGGATGTCAGAGTCTGCTGGAAGAGAGTATAAGAAAAAAGATAATAATGGGCTACTCAGCATGAGTTCAAGCGTGAACATAGGAACATGCATTTTGTTGCACCTTTTCCTCAATAGTGCGTTTTTATTAACCCTTTCGCATGTAACTTATTTTCTGCTATGTAGCATGCGTGTTATGTTATATGGTTCATTATGTTTTCATTAGCGTTATTAAACTTCATAGTTTTCACTGCCACATTTGCTATATTTTTTAAAGTTAAATTGCTGTTTCCTCAAAGCTTGAATTAGCTAGAATTTTTCCAATCTAGTGTTCTAATCGCACCGGTTTTAGCGTACGCGCTAAACGGCTAATCACACCGGTGTGACCGTACGCGCGAAAGCTTAATGTCAAACATGTCTTTATACATAGGCCCAGCACATGTGTCATTTGGTATATTTACTTTATTTTTGGGTTTATATCTTACATAGAAACAAATGCTTTCCTTTGAGGCGATTCGTAATTTAGCTCTCCCTTTGCATTTATTTTCAAAATCAGTCTTGTTTATGGTTTGAATGGATTTCACTGACATTCACATGGTAAGTGCGTAAGTCCACATTCCACGTTTTCCCGACAGCCAAAATAAACGGGGTTGTGACTCAGTCTACTTCTATTCTAAATAAATCACGCCTCTTTCATGAACCCGCCTTCATTCTGAAGTTAAGCACTGTGGGTGTGATCGGAGCTCATTGGGGAGAATACGCGTAACTGAAATGCGCGTAACTGGAGGCGCGCAAAAAAGGACTTACGCGCAAATGGGAGAATACAGCCCTTGATGTAAATGAACCAGACCTGTCGCCTGTATGTTAATGAAATCAGAATGCCATGTTTGAGTAAGTCAGGATACCATTTTTTGAGTAAGTCAGGATACCATTTGTTTGACAAGGTTCTCAATTGCCCACTCCCGATCCCATTCTGTAATTGTTTGCTTTCTGTAATTGTTTGTTTGCTTTCTCGACCCAATTGTAAGGGTGTCGGCAGAGGTGTGGACCATCCTGTCAGTGTCTCTATAATAATCAAGCCATTTGGGATGACACAGCTATTCAAGTTAGATCATGTCTAGTGGAATACAGCATTCTGCTCCAGAATGTGTAATTTCTTACAAGAGAGAGGTCCAGAGGAGGGCAATTTCAACAGTACAGTGACCAAACCTATATGAATGGACACTAATATGCCATTTGCACCTTTCTTAATTTCCCTGCTTGGCAAATACCGTGAATAAGATTGTTTTACACACCTTGTTTTTTTTAACACACTAACAATGTATGAATCGGGACGTTTTTTGATTACAATTAAAACAGTTTTTACCAAAATAGCAGTGGTTAAGGGCAGATCTGGAAATGTGTTTCCTTCAGCAGTTGAAGTGGGGCCGGTTAGTGGTGGATGGGGAGACAATGATATAGGGGGAGATGTCACTCCTACAGCCCAGTAGCAGTAGAACCAGTTAGTGGTGGATGTGGAGATGTGTCTCCTATAGCCCAGCAGCAGTGACATGGTCAGCATTGCCTAGCGTTAGTTAGCATTAGCTGACCTGTGTTGGTGAAGTCCAGGGAGATGATGGTGTCTCCAGCGGCAGGGGCCAGCAGGGTCAGCGCCTCAGGCTCCTCCTTCAGTTTGTCGTACAGGCTCTCTGTGCTCTCTGCCTCCTCCTGCCGGGTGAACAGCTTGTCCATGTCGGCCTCTGGGCTCAGCGCCTCCGCTGGCTCCAGCTCAGTCTCCGTCTGCCGCAGAGACAGCACCAGATCACCTTCCACCACACCGCTGCGAGAGAGAGAGGGAGGGAGGGAGAGACCAAATTTGTCAATCCAAAAAAAACAGAGCTGAATGTCATTTTAAAATGTGAAAAGTATACCAAAATCCAACATAAAGATTTTCCTAAAATAATAAAATATCCCCCACTTTAAACCTGATAATCAAAAACTTTCCTCTTGGGAGAGGAGAGGAACTGTTGTATACTGGCAGCACAGTATAATCTGGCTGCCTTGCTATTGTTATGATATGTTTGTTTTGTAGATTTGAACAGTTACAGCTTTTCTTTTTGACTATATTATTATCAAAATTAGACATGCAAACTGCATACTTGTTCTTCATTATTGTTCAATATTAAATTGTTTGCTATGTTTTTGCATACAGCTTTGGCAATGTGCACATTTGCCATGCCAATAAAGCACAACGAACCGAACTGAAATGGGAGAGAGGGTCAGGTCAGACACACCCAAATGTTCCACAGACGGTGACAGTCGACCTGCTCCCCAAACGTGAGCGGCCCTCCGTGAGATCTTACTATGGACACTATCACATGACATTTAAACAGTTACACTCAATGAGGGCGGGGTGATGGAGCTGCGGGGCCCGGGTGGCGGGCGCTCTCCTGCAGACTGGGGGCTGCTGGCGGTCACGGACGCTACCTGAGCACGTAGTTGACGCACACGATGCACTGCGGCTGGGAGTTCTTGGTGTTGTAGATGACGGTGGCCTGAGTCTCCACCCACACAAAACCCCCTTTCTTCGCCAGCATGCGGTACTGTCCTGTGGTCACCTGACCCTTTGCAAACACTGCAGAGGACAGACAGAGACACCATGTGGTCACAAGATTCATGAAGTATCAATGCCTGAGGAGAGAGCTAATACACTTACATTATGGTAATTACAAGTGTATCTGACATTTTTATGTCAAAAAGAGTTACATAAAAAATACCCTCTGTAATATAATTTTACTGCATAACAATGTCGAAACACTTGAAATTGCTTTCTAAGGCATGCCACAATATGGTATTTAGACACTTTTAAACTCATGATTTCCACATTATACTTCCTCCAGAAAGAACCCTTTGACTGGTATTATGACATCACTGCAGAGGGCTGCATGCATTAGTCCTGTATCTACCTGGAGGTGCAAGTGTTTTCAGCCGCCATGCTTACAGTTGTGGTGCGCCTTGGTGAGGTGGTCCGAGTCCAGGGCGTGGTAATACTCGTACATGGAGCGGTTCAGGAGCTCCTCTGGCTCATAGCCAATCAGCTCTGTGATCCTGCAGGGGGGGGAAGGGGCGTTACCACTCTTTCAAAACTTAGAACAGTTGTGATGACTGGAAAGACTGGCGACATGCACTATTTTACAGCTTCCACTCTGCCTTTTCAAAGAGCAGCCACTAGGTGGTGACACTGCCTTACAATTCAATGTTCACATTCATACAGCCAAAGCAGTATCCAAAAAGTAACCAGTAACAATAATTCAATTGCAATAACGAAGAATAACAAAAGTGTGCAGTTTACTATTATTATTTACATTACGAATGTAACAGAACGGAAAACATAACTATGTAAATGTACAAAAAAAGACCAACATCTAATTATAACAGCAAGGAGAAGAAATTTCATTTCAGTGTTAACTCATTGTCACTCACTGCCCCTTAAATGGTGGCAGGCAGCCATATACTGCACAGCCAGTATGCAACATTTCCTCTCCCCTCCCAGGAAGAGGGAAGGTTTTTGATTATCAGGTAGTGTTGAAAGTGGGGCATATTTTGATTATTTTAGGGAAATAATCCTGTCCAATTCTGGTACACTTTTCACATTTTAAAATGAATTAAATTAGTTCCTTAGTCTACTGGCATCATGATTGTGGCCATTGTTAACCTGCTACCTGATCTGCACAGGGCCAGGGAGGGGCATGTTAATAATGGAAGCATCTGGAATCAAGCTCATGTCATAAAAACAAGAGCGCCGCAAGTAAACATCCTGCCGGTGTGGAATATCTTTAAAGGACATAGTCATATTGTTATCGAACTGGAAAACAACCCTGAAGAAAAGGATATCTTACAGAGTGCTTTGAAAACCAAGAAAGGTGCTGTATAAATCTACTGTTAATATTAATACTACATTTTAAACATCCATTTTCACCGATGGACCCTTACTGAGGGAGAACAAGTTAGTAACCTACTCTTCCTTTGGGAACCGAACCCGTGCCCTCCCGGCGTCAGGACGCCCCTCACCTCTCATCACAGTAGGAGAACTTCATGTCCAGGGTGTGGCGGCTGAGGAAGGTCTTGCTGTCCAGCGGCACCTCGATGTTGGAGGGGTGCGGGATGGGCTCGCAGATCAGGATGAGGTACGGGACGGGCGGCTCCTTGTACCCGCAGCCGTTCTGGCCCTCGCCCTCAAGGCTCTCGAACACGCGCACGTGTCCCGTGCAGTGGAGCACCTGGGGGAGCACCTGATGAGAGGGCTCCGCCAAAACACCCGAGCGTTCCCCACAGCGGGGGAGTGGTCGCTCGTGACCTGGCACACACCGCTTTCCTGTGACCTCGCTCCAACTTAACCGGCCCATTTCTTTGATTAGCTGTATCCACTTACAATGAGGTTTCTACAACAGGCTACAGCACAACACCCGACCACAGAACCCACAATGAGCCTTTCAATCTAACGTCCACTTTAATTAAAATAATACCAAGCTGAATGAATGACCGGGCTGATAAGACAGTAAAAATAGCCAGTTTGGCAGCCCTGCCATACGCTATAGAAGAGGAGGGTTATAGTTGGACTTTTCTGGGGTCTCTTGGAGTGGTTGTGTCCACCCTGCAGCCCATTCAACCACAGCGGGATTGCAGGCCAGTCCGAGCCTCTGTAATGACTCCCAGTAACGTGTAGCTTTACTGAAAGGCTCAATGGCCAGCCTGTCACAGAGGCCTCCAGACGGCCCAGACGAGGGGCTGGGTAAGCACCCTCGCTGCAGGAATAGCCTGGGATTAGCGGAAACAGCCATGCAGGCAGATCAGTGGGTTACGCTTTCGTCCTTGAGATTACAGTAATCCCACTCTCTCTCTCTGAGCCTCAGGGGAGAAAAAAACCAAAAACAGAGCTGCCAAAGATAGTGTTAGACAGCACTCCCTCAGGTTCAGCTTTAGAGCTTTCATGCAGTGCAGTTAGAGCCAAGCACACACCCTGAGCATGAAGGGCATCTTACCTTCCACGTGGCAGACTTGATGTTGACGGTGCGCCCCCTACTGGTGAGTGTGCACTTCATGCGCAGGAAGAAGCTGCGCTCAGTGTTCGGCTCCTTGGCCTTCTTGGCGGGGCCTGCGACACAAAGCGGCCATCTCATTACAGCTGGTCCACCAATCACATGGCAACACCACAGCGCCTTCTTGTGGCTCAGTTTCATATACACAAACAAATGGCAGCTCTGCCACCAGTTCATCGCACACGTGTCACAAGTGAAGACCAAGCTACAGCTCAGACATTCAGGTGTGCGTCTGGCACGCATACCAGGTGCGTACGTGTGTGTGTCGGGGACGGAGGACAGGTGCGCGCCTCACCTGTTCTGTGTATGAGCATCTCACGCATCTCCTCATGGTCACAAGGGTGCGTAAAGTCAAAGACACTGTGTCCCGTCAGGTCAAGCTGAAACAGACAGGAGGGACAGGTTAGGAGGACCCGGTACAGGTATTGTATGAGCTCCACAGAGCAAGGTGTGCTGGTGGGTGGGAAGAGGGGGGTACCTGGGTGAGGCCCATGCATTTGCTGATGTTCTCCGACAGGTAGACCATGTCGCCGTCCTCGGAGAGCACCATGAGGAACCCCTCCAGGGCCTTCAGGTAGAAACTGTTAAGCTGGGAGTCCAGACTGGACTCGGACCGCTTCTCTGGTTCCTCATCTGAGAGAGAGAGAGAGAGAGAGAGAAAGAGTAAGAGAGTAAGAGAGTAAGAGAAAGAAAGACAGGGAGGGAAAGAAAGAAAAAGAGAAGATGACAACAGAGGGAAAGAGAGAGAGGGGGAGATGAGACAGAGACAGAGTGAGATGGAAGTTGGGTGTTCTTTTAATCATTTTGACCTCTAACCCACGTTTTTAACCATTTTAACATATCTGACTGATCTTGTGTACAATAAGCTTGTGTTTGCAAAAATGCTCTGAATAAATAAGCATGACATATTATGAGGACATATAGTGTCTTTAACCCCCGCCCGCTACTGACCACTGGCCAGCAGGCTCCTCATGCGCAGGAAGCTGATGGTCAGCCTCATGATGGAGGCCTTGTCCAGGTGGGACGTGACATTGTGGGGCAGGGGCAGCTGGTGAGCCAGCTCGTAGAACACCTCCGACTCCTTCCCCCTTCGGCATCGCGCTGCGTCCCGGGACTTCTCTTTTCTGCGCTCCGAGCTCACCCTGCAGGGGGAGATGGGGGGAGAGGGGTCAGAGGGGCAGCCCACGAGGACTCCATCCACACTCAGAGCTGGGGAGGGCCCGCGGTGGAGCTCCACAAACATGTATTGCAACTAGGTACTATTGGGGCAATGTGGCATAGTGATAAGGAGTACAGCTCATAACTGAAAGGTTTTCGAAATGACCGAAAAGGTTGCTAGTTTGATTCCCCACTGGGGCACTGCTCTTGTACCCTTGGACAAGGTACTTAACCCAAAATTGCCTCACTAAACATCCAGCTGTATAAATGTATAACAAAATTAACTTATGTAAGGTGCTCTGGATAAGAGCGCCTGCTAAGTGACAGTAATGTACTGACAGATGTGAAAGACTAACATTAATGATTAGGGGTGCAACGGATCACAAAACTCACGGTTTGGATTGTATCATGGTTTTTGAGTCAAGGATTGGATCACTTTTCAGATCAGCAAAAAAAAAAAAAAAAAAAAGGGGGTTGGGTTGGGACAAATAACTTTGCTTTCCACTTATTTCCATTTATTACCTAAAAAATACTTAAAGCCATGATTTCCATTGCAGTGTTGGAACCACTGGACTCAAGTTGACATAATATTACAACAACGTAAATTCCGAGCGCTTGTTCTGCTGTTCTTCAGCTGTGTCCGAAATCGCTCACCATTTACTATATAGTGCACATATATACATTTTACATTTGATCGTTGGACTTCACTGCCAGCTAGATAGCTAACGTTGGTTTCAACTAATTTGAACAGATGAAGCTGGGTGCTAGTTCTTTCATTAAGTTAGCTAGGGATAGCTAGATAGGTAGCGGTATTATCTAACTAGCAGGTTAATGTCAGTTGCAACTAGCTAGTCACTTAGCTAGCTAGCTGGCAGTTAGACACAAAGATGTTCAAATGTTTGAATAAACTTGCAAACACAAAACTCTATCCAGAAAATTATTAATTTATTGTATGACTGAACAGTGAGTGAGTGAATGAGTGAGAGATTTTAGATGCAGCCTTCGTCTTTGCAACACTTCTGCTAAGTAAGGTTGCTGGTTTTTAAAATGGCGCTTGTATCTTTTCACTGCAACTCTGCATCAAGATTTAGGGAATTATTACTTTAAAAAGTAACAGCGGCAGTAAAACTGTATTTCACACTATTATGGTTAAACTTTTAATTAATTTGCGGTTCACATGCATGCCGAACTGTGGGGGATCCATACGGATCACGGATCAACTACGGTCCGTTACACCACTATTAATGATTACTGGTGAAATCACTTTTCGGTGTGAAGCCAGATAAAATCGTCCATAGGGTGACAGATCACCACAGTGTGGTTCATGCTCAGAGAGCAGGACTGAATCAGACAGCTGCAGCCAATCAGATCTCTCAATCTAACGGACAGTTCCCACCACACTGCCGATATGTAGCTAGGGCTGTGGATCAGAAACTAAATTTCAGTTCAAGTTCAGTTCAATAACGACCAATGACCTGAGCGAAGTGAAACACTGCGGACCATAGAAGTTGAGTGTAACAGGAGCTGGGCGGAGGGAAGAGACAGGTTAACCGCTGTTCGTGACAAGGACGAAACGCTGAGACAATGTGGCTCCACTTCAGGATCCTACAGACAACAGCCCGTCATAAATTCTGGATGAGCTTCTCTTCAGCTGGAACAGTTACTGAGAGTTGCGCAGTCACGAGATTGAAGCTGCTTTGTGTTGACACAAGAAAAATGCCTGCAGCTCCAACGTAAATCGCATTTGCCAATTACAGAGTAGTTTGGGTAGAATCTGCGAAGCTCGCATAAATGAGGCCAAATCATAGACTCTGACCTACATTTCGCTCTGGGGAAATTCTGTTTGGCTCCAAACTGCTAATGTTCCCCCTCCTGGGTGAAGACATGCGAGCTGTTAGCCTTTTCCAATGTTTGTGGGAGGTTTCCCATAATGCAGTGTGCAGTGTCCTATCTGCGATGCATCTAGCGTAAACAATCAGGAGGAAATACAGGCATGCTCTTATGAGGTTACCATTGGCCTGATTGCACCATTAAGGACAAGAGGAAGTTGCCGACAGCCCTCATCTGACAGAAGTGCTGACAGGAGTTTATTTATAAATTATTCATGATATTTCATGTTCATTACAGCCACTGAAAAGAGCATAATAGGAGAAACAGTCTGTTGTAGGAAACTGCTAGTCTCTTCAGGTAGCGGGTGGAAAAAGAGCTTCACAGGCATTTCACAGTGTAGAGGACCACTTTAACTGCAAGGGTGCATGTTACAATGTAGATGCTTTTCACTTTTCAGTCCAGTATGTCATCAGCCTACAGCAAAACGGGAAACCCCTCCCACCTCCTTGCCAAACCCACAATTCGCACCAATATTATCAGCAGTTTTCTTCACTCCAACACCCCACACACATACAACACAACAACAAAAAACCCACAAGCTATTTAAGGCTATTAAGGTTTGTGAAATGGAAAAGCTAACTGCTGATATTGTAAGGTCTGCATACTGGATAGTTAGCGTACGTGTTTTCGACATGCTTATACTGGAAGGAATGCTGGTCAAAGAAGACTGCTGGCCTGGCTGTTACTCACTGGAATGAATGGAGGGCCCACAGCTGCTAATGATGACTGTGTCCGTGGCAACAGAAGCCCGGCACGGGCAGGTGGGAGGCTCGACTGGTCACATGCGGTCAGAGGGCTCTCCCCTGACCTGCTCGGTGATGTAAACCGTGGAACGGACCGTTCCGGCCATGGAACGACCAGGTCGGAGCGCTGTCGCACGTTAAGTAAAGCTCTGAAGGTTTGGGAGCTCCGACTGGGACAGGGGCGCTTAGACTCTCCCCTCCCGGTCACGCTTCGTTTGGCGCAGGCACCGGCAGCTATATATGGATGCGTGAGCCGCGCCGGGACGGGCGCCCGGGGTCTGCCAGCCGATAGCCCACCGCCATGCCGAGGCCGCTGCCGCATGAAGGTCAGGCGAGAGCCGCCATCGCTGCGGGACGCGTCACAGGGGGAGGGGGCCATCACACCCCCCAATCACCTCAAACAGGGCCAGGTGCTATCCACTGATGACCAAACAAACAAACCCCACAAGCACTGTGCACAACTTCACACGCAGAAAACACTGGTGGCAGTGTGGCATAGTGGTAAGGAGCAGGGCTCGTAACCGAAAGGTTGCTGGTTCAATTCCCTGCAGAGACACTGCTGTTGTACCCTTCAGCATGATACTTAAGCCACAGTTGCCTCAGTAAATAGCCAGCTGTGTAAGTGGATAAACTTGCAACCTGTTTAAGTCAATCTGGATAATATCACCTGCTAAATGATAATGTAATAATGTAATGTAGGAATGTAAAGAAAACGAGAAACATGGAGATCTGCGTTTGATCACCTCAACGTCGGAAAACTGAACTTATTTCGCATGTCTTTATTTGTTTATGAACTTATTCATTAACATGCAGCAGATTCTGCCTCATTCCTGATCCAAAGGCCACAGCCTCTTGGCCTATCAGAAAGGCCTGCGGGGACTGTGGGCAAGCGATACACAAAGTAAACAAACGACGCAGCCTTCCAAGAAGGAAGTGGCTTGCGGCCAGCAGACGTTCCACTTCATGCCATCGCCCCTGGGCTGAGCGCGGTGCGCAGTCAACACAGCCCTTTGACACATCTGACCGCAATGAAGCGCATGCCGCAAAAAAAAAAAAAAAAAAAAAAACATGCTAGAGATCTCCTCACCACGGTCATTAATGGTAAAGCCAAAATGGCAGGCAGGAAGCAGGTTCTGCAGTCACAGACATAGGCAAGGCTGGGGACGCTGGAAAGCAATTTCAGCAATCTCGTCTTCATCATTCCCGTTGCAGGAAAGAGTGGTTAAGTAACATTCATGTTGTGTCAGCGCTGTTGCAGCCACGGTGGGCCTAAGCCCTTTGCCCCGTTTCCAACTTCATGCTGGAACTGTTCCAAAGGCTAACCTGAGGCACATTGATCCAATTAAACAAAACCTCATCACTCCTGCTTGGATGGCCTGCTTGAAATGACACTTAGGAGTTAAAGCGCTGTCTATTTGGGTCCTGTCAAAGATAAAAAAAAACCATGCTCGGTATGTTAGTTTTTTTTTTTTTTTGACCCGGCACTTTAAAAGTACCCAGACAGCACTCAGGATATTACCAAACAGGGGATGTTAAAATAATTGTCAAGCACAGACTGTGAGCATTTCTAGCATGTGCTTCATATGTTTCTACTGTTTGCATGTTCATTAAACCATCACTGCCTGATGACAATCCTCAACTACTGCTTTGAGTTTTATTTCAGAATAAAACACAATTGCAGTACATTTGGAGGTAAAGGCGTTTTTATAAATGACAATGAGCTGACTGCTGAAAATATGACAGCTGGGAAACATTGAGGATTTTGCCAGTGGAGTGCCTGGAGCCCATTTTTTGTGGTTTAAAAAAGCGCTGCTTGAAAAGGCATGGGAATTACTGCAGGCCAATAACTGTAAAATGAAACCATTTAAAACTAAAGTCCCCATTTTCTCTACAGATACACCTATGCCTGCCTGGTGTAGCACTACAACTTGAACGGAGGAGGGTTATTCTCCTTCCACTGTTGAACTTCTCATGAAATGACGATATGATGTTTACGAAGGTCAGCCCCTATCTCTAATCTCTACCCAGCAGGCAGATAAACAGATCGACATCCTGTGTCTTGCTTGCCCTTTTTTGGCAGCCTGGACAGACCTTAGCATTTCTGTTCCTTAACAACAAATAGTGGACATTTCCTGAGTTGAGCAATATTTTATCAGGTTGAGCAATGCACCAACTGATAAAAAAAAGAAACTGGTGAGGGCTGTCTGCTATGGGTGCTGGTTTGTAACTTCTATAATAGCTTTGCCAGAGCATTACCACATTCTGTGGGAGGAAGTCTCATTGACGTCAGCGCAGCAGCAAGTGTGAAGCAACATATCGGCAGCAATGAGCGAGGCACTGTTTGGGTGCTGACGGCCAGGTTACCGTCAAAGGCTGATGAAACAGGTAAATCTTCCAAAGAATGAGGCGACACCACAGGAAAGCTCATTCAAAATAGAACACGTGGGAAAAGGTGTGTCAGGCGGGGGGGGGGGGCAGAATGCCAGAGAAGAAGGAGGTCAAACTCGTGATGCTTCCTGCTGGTAGTGTAACTGATACCCACAGTTCTCGCTGATGGAATCGTGCCAGCCTTGCTTTGCCAGTGCCTGGTTGACGAGGTTTGCTTCTTCTGCGATTGGCAGAATCCACTTAAGCTTGAAAAAAACTGCTCTCAAGCTTTCCTTTCACAATAAGCTAGCTTGTCAGCTAAAAAAGAAAAACAGCTATCGTGGCTCACTTTTTATTAGTTACTAGATGCAATTTATTTTACACGGCTAACCATATTTTCAGCGATCAATGCAAAGATATACCAGGTATGGCAAATGCTCCTCTAATGCTAGACAGGATAAGAATGAGTGTCAGAAAAGAACATATTTAGTGACCAGTCAGCACACACAGTCTTTATATGGATATATACTACAACCAGGTGCATGTTACGTGTTACAGAATGTGTGCCAGAAAACAGGATTTTATTCTTTTACATTACATATACATTATTTAGCAAAGCTCTTATCCAGTGTTACTTATAGTTTTACCCATTTACACAGCTGGATATTTATTGAGGCAACTGGGTTAAGTACCTTGCCCAAGGGTACAACAGCAGAGCCCCAGCTGGGAATTGAACAGGCAACTTTTTGGTTACAAGCCCCGCTCCTTACCACTATGCTATACCGCCACCCATTTTATTCTATTCTTCCTGACAACTTCTGTGCTACAGAAATGTGATTACACTTTTCGACAAGACCACTCCTGTCCGAGTACCTGAAAGGTCCTGAGGCCAAACAAACACAGTTCTGCTCACAAAGACATACCTGGACCGGCCAGGTCAGGGGACAAAAGACATGAGAAAATCACGTTAAGATCTACATTGCCTTAAGTGAGGATTTCACTGTACTACTTGTCACTATCAACCCTTGAAGGGGTGGACCAAATCCACCCAATAAACAACACACCTGAGAATCTGTAACCTCCATGTATGCGCCACCTGCATGCAGTCCAATTCACATTTATACCCAATGCCAGGATTTTGCTGTCATTATCCTCCTCCACAGGTCTTTCACAAAGGAATTCTTCTCTTTCCGTCGCCCTACTTTGCGGCGGTTAAGGTGATTGAGCACTATTCCTGACGCTCTCAGACCCAAATAACACGACCTTCATTCCATCAAGTCCATCCTGGGCAAGCTCCTCAACGACTGACAGCTGAGGGGCCGCGTAAAAGTGCAGGGGTGTATTCACAGGACATACAAGCGTGCTGCATTTCAAAGTTACGGCTTTCCTCGAAATATAATTCACGCTGAACGCGTCCGTTTTTCCATAATCAGGGCTATAATTTGATGTAGTTTTTTTGATGTAAATCAAGGCATCATATCACAGACAACAGGACATGGTCATAAGGGCTGTAAAATTCAAAGGGTGAAATATGCAAATACTCCGTTACACAAAACGGACACCCTGTCTACGGTACTCTGCCATGTCAATAAATCACTATTTGGGGAGGCGGGGAATAACATATTTTGTCAAAAAACGTGTTATCCATTCCCCCCCATGGCTAAAAATTCATGTCAAACAACCAAAGGCTACCTTTATGACGCCGCAGCACCTACTCTTACAACCCAAGAAAATGTCCCAACTTGACCCCAGGATCGCAAGACTTTACCCCGCGCAGAACAATTGCTGAAAATCCGATACAGCATCTAAATGTTGCTACAACACTGACTTGCACACTGAATAACGAGGATGTCAAAGAAAGCTCTTTACTTTTTACATTAGTTTTTATTAAAATGTGTTTGGCCTGTAATCTAAGCTCTATAAAGCTCCATCACTTGCAAAAAGACTCGAGAGAACCGCTGACAACAGCAGGAATATGGAGACTTAGGAATCAACAATAAAAGCAGGAGTTGTACTGGAAGTGACACTATTAAGCCAAGTCAGTCGAAAAATACGACTTATTATTTTGATAACAAACATTCAATAGCAACCTGTCACACTAACATAGTCTCTTAGCTATGTGGCTATCTACAATTCATAAGGGGAATAAACAGCTGGATCTAGCTGGTTTGTTAGCTAACGAGTGCTCCCCACGCACCATGTCAGGTTAACGTTAGACTCAGCAGCTAACTAATTTGCTTTTTGGACAAAGTTAACTTCACACGCAATTGAGGTGCTACAGTAACATCAGCTAGCCAGCTAGTTGAGAACGGCAAATTTCTGTGTTTGTGGAGTTTCGTTAAAACCGATCTTAACCAAGCAAATGTAGTTATTAATTAGCTAATCAGATTCTTCGGCTAGATAGACTAACCATGTTTATCATGTTTGATGGGTCGAATTGACAGGGTGCGATCGCATGTCTTTAAGCAGTGATTAGCTAGCTTAGCTACCAACAATAATAACGTGGCACTGTTAGCTGTTAGCAAGAACAGTTTAGTCGCAGCTTAACATCTAAACCAGGCTCACAGATCCTTGCTACCATAGTAAACTAGTTATTTTAGCCACTGTTGCTGGTTCATTGGTTCATTCGTAAAGTCAGCTCGCTAATGTTAGTTAAAGCTGCAGAAATGATGTGTTATAATAATAACATTAATAACGGCCTGCTAGCGAGCCACACAGCCAACAAGAACAAAATGGCGGCCTGACTGGAAAAACTACCCAGCTGGCTAACAATTCAAACACGATATAACACTCAATATCACATCGACCGCCGCGGTGTGGTATTTACTTAGCGTTCCGCACAAAATCGCAAACAAATACGACCCTTTCAAAACAGCGAAATGTAGCTAACAGCGTTACCTTTTCTTTTCAGTCACAACTCCTCCGTCCATTCTGGGACAAAACCTCTCCACTTGCTCGCTAGCTAGGTTATCTCCCCGGCCTGGTGTTGTGTTTGAAGATGTAGAAATCCCTCAAAGAAAGCACCAAAGAAAAATATGAAATGTCCTTTTAGGTAAAATACGTTGTTTTGCTTGGTCTCGAGAGGTAAACCCTCCGGTTCGCTGAAGGTCAAAACATTTGTCTAAGGCTGGAGTGTTATCCTCTCCAGCACAGTGAGTTTGTAGCGCCTCGGCTGTTCCTGGTTCTGAGCTTCTAATCATTACACCCGTCTCGACGTCGCTTGGCGCTCGCTCCCGCTCCGAGTACGTCCGGGAGCGAGCAGTCATGTGCCTCCTCAGACGGACACGGGGACGCGCTTGATATTGAACTCGATGCACTTTGCCGGACACGCGCATGTCGCCTGAAAATGAACTAGTTGCCGCGTCATAGAATTCTTTACCTGGATAAAGGAGATTCGTAACCCTCTCTGCGCTAATTTTAATATTAAAATATTTAAGATATTTTAATATTTTGACATATCATCATGCAATATTAAATCATTGAATGATTTTCTTTAATGTTATGCATCGATCTCAGGGCCTTAGATTAAAAAACCTAGAGGTGCACCAACAAATTTTTACAGCAAAGAAAGTAGATACACAAACAGATGAATAAATTTGATCCATCAGATTTGAAAATATGTTTACAATCACAGGTGCTTACTCTCACTGGTCTCCCTCTCCGTCCTTCCACACACACACTTACACTTTGGCAGGAAGATAAAGATAACAGACATGATTTTGCTATTCTAGAGTTAAAATTTGAAGAAATTGTTGTTGGCCCATCAGGGCCACGAGTCTGGGTTACTAAGCTCACCATTACCATTATAGCTAAGGCTAATGAGTTATTTTAATAATATCCGAACATGCTGTGAAACACTGTAGACCAAAATAAATGCTGACAACCCTGGATTTACTGAGCATCACAGGGACGGCACCAAACAAGCACAGGGAACATGCACTCAGCACCTGAAAAGGGCAGACTTGCACAGGAGATTTGAGTGAGGTATATCTTGAAGATGTATTACTTGAGACATCTTGCAACACTTAAAATGTCTCCAGACATCTCACAGCGGTATGTTGAAACTTCCCCAGACATCTTCAGATGACAGTGATGGCTAGGAGTGCTTGTTTAGAATACCTCTAATTTCCGTTGTCATTCATAGTCAAAGCAGGTGCGTGCAAATGTCTGGAAATGCCCCTTAGCTTTTTTTTTTTTACATGGAAGAGCCATATTCCTTCTCTCTCTCCCTGAAAGAAAGATGAGAGATGGATGCATGATATGATGGCATAATGGTAAGGAGCAGGGCTCATAACTGAAAGGTTGCTGGTTCAATTCCCTCCTGGAGCACTGCTCTTGTAACCCTTGGGCAAGGTACTTAACCCACAACTGCCCCACTAAATACCCAACTATATGAATGAATAAAACTGTAACCTATGTAAGTTACTCTGGATAAGAGCATCTGCTAAATGACAAGAATGTAATGTGATTTGAATCTGTAATGTTTCTGTCCCTTTTGATCTGATGGTGTCAGACAGGGTGCTTTTCGGGACAGACCCAGAAACTAACTCCAGGGAATGGGATGCATTGTGCATGTGTCAGTCAGGGATATGGCAATGCTTGCACAGGAAAGGGGATGACCCAAGCTGAAGAGCAATATTGTTTTTCCAATATCCGATGGGTCTGATATTACATGTCAGGCAAACGTCAAAAGGACACTAGATTATGTAATGTTCCTGCCATCTGTCTTGACATTTCTACCAAGTTGTCTGATACAGGTTTATTCTACATCCACAGGGAGCTCTGAACTGCAATTATCCTGGCGTATTTGTACTCATTTGCATTGGTCAGCATCTTTGCAATGGTGAGCATTGGCTTCCTCGTGTTTTTGCTTTATAAATGCATATTTGTGTTTGCTCTGCGATTGGTGGAGGAGTGTCACTCCACACAGAGGGAGAGGTAGAGCACTGGATATAAAGGGCCTTGGTTTTGGATCTTGCCCTTCCCCCTTCCTTTCCGGAAGCGTGCAAGTTGTTTCCAGGAACCCAGCCCCGTCCAGGCCTGGCGGAGAACAGTGGCAGGGGGGAGGTAAGGTGAAATTCCACATGCAGGTCCAAGCGCCTGACACACACTCTCAAACCCAGCGGGGCTCTCATCTTTGCACGGCAGCGTCCTGACCTGATGGCCAATGTGATTGTGTGAGGCTTGTGCGGTGTTCTCAGAGTGCAGCCTGTTCCACAACATTTGATTTTAGTCGGGAGTCAACCTGATCAGAGACACAGCTCTCTCCGCACGCCCCCACAGGTGCTCAGGGTGCTGGGACCCCTGGCGTATGCTCTGGCCACGCCCTCAGCACACAGGCAGTGTGGCATACTGGTAAACAGCAGGAACCCTGACTGTAAGGTTGTCTGTTCGATTCCCAAGTGGACCACTGCTGTTGCACCTCTGGGCAAGATGCTTAATCTAAACTGCCTCGGTAAATATCCATCTCTATAAAAGAATAACATATAAATATTGCGAGATGTGGAAAGTGCTCTGGGTAAAATTATCTGCTAAACAAATGTAATGCAATTTCATTATCCGATAATCTTCCCTGATTCAAGCCCCATTGCCAAACAGTCCCCATTTTCAACACAGTGGTGAAAGATCAGCTGTTTCTCCTCTGACCAAATCGAAATCCCAAACCCAAAGTAGTTTCACTAGCAGGACACTGACACCTGAACAGTTCTGCCATGTCTTAAAAACAAGAGTATTTTACCCCATCCAGCTCTAAAGAAGAACACCCCCACGGACAATCTGCTGTAGCTGGGAGATGTTGCCTTGTGTATTTGAAAGATTGTATCATATGAATACAGAGCAACTCATGACATCATGTGACAAGTTGGAACACCAGACAGCGGCAGACCTGGAGTTAGTACAAGGCGGTCAGCAAAATGTCAGAAATGTACATGTAATGTTAAAGGTACTCATCTTGTATTTTGCTTTGGATAAGAGCATCTGCTAAGCAACAAAATGTAAATGTCAGCAGCGGGGGTGCGTATGGAGATACAAGTGTGTGTCATCACTTTGAAGTGAGAGTCAATGTGTAAATATAGCATTGTAAAAACAGAAATAGTATTGTAAGTGACGTACAGTATTTTCCCCCTTCAAAGAAAAAATGCAATTTTAAGTGGTGAAAAACACTTTCACATTTACATGGCTTGAGGAAGGAAAAGCAGGAGACTGGAAATGCACCTTTTTCTCAGTCTCTCTAACTGAGGTGAAAAGTGGGATGAACTTGGCAAGAAACGCCTCTCAAAAACAATGTGTTAATGTTGGTGCATGCTGAGTGGTAGTTTGCCAAACAGCCTCACCAAGGCAGTGTCACAGTGTCATCGTTTGTGTGCATGGGAAGTACATGATGCAACAAAATGAAAGCGAGAGTCCTAATCCAATGTTCTGTACTGTAACACGCAAAGGTGGCTTCTTATTCCGGAGCGGCGGGATTAGGGAGGCAGTCAATGAACTCTCAGATCCGGGCTTTCTGATGCCTCAAGGGACTGCCAGGTGCTGGAAATCACCTTACAACAAGAGGATTACTCGGGATCAGGGCCGCCATGTTTCCGGTTACGGTCAGAGAAACAGTGGCTCCACAGCGACAGATTAACGCAGAGCAAGCCCACCTGAAGGGACTGAGGCGAAGTGCTATGCTGAGCATGTTCTCTATGGTGCAGAGTCATGGTCAGTTCCATTTCAGTTCAGTCAATTCAAGAAATGAATTGAAATCCAATTCATGAACTGAGAAATCTTTGTATAAAATGATTTTCAGTTCATGTATTCAATTTCAGTTCATACCCCAGACTGACTGAACTGAACTGGAATTGACCCCTGGAATTGCCACAGGGTTACCCAAATGACATGTCTGGGCACAGCTGACAAGAGAGGCAGCTGTACTGTTTCTACATATAAAATCCACCAACTTCACCTATGCTATCTCTGAACAGTGCATTTCCAGTTCACTCTTGTGTAATGAAACACAAGGTCTCTTGCACACACTTGAGTGACATTGTTTCAGTAAACCTGTTTCAGTGCTTACACATTGGTATGATTGCCACTTCTTCTTTTCAAACTTTTGGGAAAACGGGGTTTCAAAAAGTATTTTTAAATTAAATTCTCACGCTATCTGCCATGACCATTGAATTGGAAAACCAGGAGCTTAATTCACAGTCTCTTGGCATCATCTCCAATGGCAAATCGGCCCATATAGTGAACCAGCCACCTTTGAAATCCCATTGCGTGGGGAGGTGAAGCTGCTGTCAACACCAATCTGACACTCCTTTTTACACCTTTTCTCTCTGTGATTCTGACTCAGCCCTCACTGAGCAAGAGTTTTTCTTTTTCCTCCCACATGTCGGTTTCATTCAATGCAGGTGTCTGATGTGCACCGCCCTTCCTGAAGGCAAAAAAAACAACAACATTTGCATGCCTTTCCAGAAGGTCAATGGTCACAAACCACAGTATCCTGCCATTGTTTACTAGCAATAAGGCTGCTCTTATTTGCATGGACAAGAACTCAATCCCCCTAGTGGCAGGCAGCGGAAGTGGTGAGGCTCGGTGCTGATTTCCTGTGCTGCGCAGAGACAGGAAGTGCTTCTCGCTTCAGTGTCTGCTATCATGCTGAGGGGGGTATACCCATTTACCCAAGGGAGAGGGCAATATGTTTGGCCGTGGGTCCCTGCTGGGTGTTGGTTCAACTAGAAGCTGCAGTCAGATCAGCGTCTCTCTGACTGACGACTTGTGGTCATAACCTCTTTGCTGCTAACATGCTGCGCACTGACCACAAACCGCTTACACTCCATCTCGTTTCCTGTTCATCAGCCTGCCGCCTCAGATACTCAGAGGGGTGATAATGGGTCACCTCTCGCCATTTGCAGCCTCGCTCTGTTTCTCACCCCTTAGCTCACCTTGCTGTTAGAGCATCTGCCCTCATATCGCAAGGCGGAAAGTTAGATTTTGATACTGCGTCAAATCATACCGAAGGAATTAAAAATGGCACCCGTCACCTCTCTGCTCAACGCTATCAGTGTCACAGGCGTGGGTTATGGGTGATGGCCAAGTGATAGACTGGAGTCCTGTCCAGCAGGTGTGCTAAGCACCTTCCACAGGGGTGAACTGTGGCCCACATGCCCCCCAGACACAGCTCCTAGGAAGATGAAGGGGAGGTGTGGCTTAATTACTTTCCTGTCTCTCACTGGCCTCCTGCTGCAGTTTATTTCAGGCAGTAGTAAATTATGGGGTAGTAGAAAAATTTAAAAAGCAATTCCACTTTACATATGAAGTCATCGAAGTCTTGCAAATAACCTGAGCCTTTGTTATTTTTAATACTCAGTCTCCACAAACGTAATGAAGATATCTATGTAGGTAAAGCTTTAGAGAGTTTCACACAGCGGTGCTCATTGAGGAGTAGGAGAATATTTCCACTCTCGCTGGTTACTTCAACCCACTGGCTGACAAAGCCTTCTTTCTCTATGGTACAGCATCTCTAAAAGGAAGGAAATCCTTATAATGTGGAACTTTCAGCACAGGAAACGTGCAGTGCTGTTCGTGAAAGGCTAATGGTTCGAACAAACAGGGTGTAAGAATTCCCACTTGTGTGATTTGGTTTACTAAGTGATCGGCACAATGTACCAGTACACTGAGTACTGTAAGGCAGGGCAAAGACCAACAAATGTGTGTCTTTAAAGTTTACAGGGCCCGCTATGAAAGCCCAAATGCAACTCCAGAACAAAGAGACTCACAAAACCTTGACTCATAAAACTGTCACAAAAACAGTGGTGATTGTTATTCTAATGTATGGGCCAAATGGTGACCTGTAAACAGAACCTTTAGCAGACTGAATCTGTAAGACCATTTAAAGAGACACAGCAGATCATGGGGTCAGTATTCCTTACAAGGGTGAACTTAATCTCAGTAGTGCTGATAACGATGAAGCCATTGCACTCCTTTTACAGCATGTTTACTGAAATGCTTCAGGTTACACTGGTGACTGTAAGGAAGGCCGGAGAGGACATTAAAAGCAAGATACAAAAGCAGTGATTCTCAGGCATATGCTCATCACATTTGGGAATAATGTACTTGACAGTGTATTCACTTCTCTACATTTGCTATCTGCAGAGCCCTGAAGGTTAGAAGATCATGAGAAGGAGAAAAATTTTTGGTCAATTTTCCTGCAAGGCAGCGTGGAGTCTGGCACAGAGAGTCCCACCAGGTCGCCTGAAACTGTTCTCACCATGACTGAAGGGGCCCGTGGCCTGGGGTGACCAGGCCCGGGGTGACTTGCAGGGCCTGTTGCAAACCGCATTTCAACAAACCGCTAGCAAAGAGGAAACGGCAACATAAAGAGGCTGATTCAGCACTGCATGGTTGAGAATATGAATGGCATTTGGTAATGTCCTCTGAATGAAGTATTAAAGGCCTCTCAATCCTGCATTCAACTACACCTGTGTCAGAACCAAATATGAATCTGAACCACTGAATTACTAAATGGACAACGGGAGTTCATACTGCCTGAGCCAAGCTAAGATAACTGTCTGAGCTAACTAAAGCACTGGCCCAGCAGAAAGGTCTTAGACAAACGTAGACTCACAACACACAGGAGCAAACACAAAAAACAATAAACCTAACTGTTTAGAAGTTTAGTTTGGGTTTATTTATCCCAGCCTCTTGGATGCAGTGCCTGTGGCAACCGGTTCAATTACACAAAACACAGACACATAGTAGAGTTTACATATACTCAGCCAAGCTGAGGGACACCATTTAGTAATGCAGTTAGCTAAAAGGTTTACTCTTGTACGGGAAACAGGCACTGCCATGCAGGTGGCCATTACAGCAGGAGAGTTTGACCTGGCATGCTCTTGAACAGGAATGGCTGCAGAGGGAAAGATAGAACAAGACCCTCTCTGTGACTTCGTGAAAGTGTGCATATTTGTGCATGTGAACACTATATCACTGTATACAACTAGAAATGAGACAGTGGGAAAGTGGTCTACGGCTGTGAGAGGGAGACAATTTTTTGGTTAATTTTCCTGCATGGCGGAGTGGAGACTGGCACAGAGAGTGCGACTGCAACAAAAACCAGACACCATTCTCACTGCAGCTGAAGGGGCACGTTTTGGTCCTTTGTTTCCTCTCTGTGTCTCTTCCCCTCAGGAAGGTATATACTATATATATATATATATATATATATATATATATATATATATATATATATATATCGCGATATATATATATATATATATATATATATATATATATATATATATATATATATATATATATATATATATATCTGTGAGCATGTGAATACTATTTGTCTCTGACTGTGTGAATAGTGTATCTATCAGTATGTGCACGCTGCAAATATGCATTTGCCTGTGTGTGAGTGCTATTTATCTCTGTGTGTGGATACTGTATCTCCGTGTGTAAACACTTCATAATAATAGCCTACTCTTGCGTAGAAAGTTTCTCACGAGACAGGGTCATGAGTACATATTGCACAATCCTTTCTGTAACTTGTTTTGTCCTGTTCCTCCCAGCTACAAACCAGCAGGCAGACTTAACAGAGAAAGTGTCTGACTCATGACTTACTGCTTGTGTTGTTCATCCAGGCCTGAGAATGGCATCAGTGAGAAACTATTTTGCAGAGCCCTCTTCCAGGGCTTTAATGAGAAGCCTAGCTGTTCCGGGAAGACTTGGCAGTGTGTGTGTGTGTGTGTGTGTGTGTGTGTGTGTGGAACAGAAACGGAGCATACCCGAATATGAAGGCTTCTCTGTGCGCTCCACCGGCTGCCCATGACCTGAGACGGAGGGCACAGCTGTGTGAACGGGCATTGTAATAGCCAGCAATATGAGGGGTCCTATCAAATCAGACACAGGAAAGCGCAGGGTCATGAGGTTTCATTTGTCTGCCAACTGCAGCATCACACGTCATGATTTGACCTCATTTCTGATTCATTCGGTTTCACCTGAAAGAAGGACATCTGTAATTAGTCCTATAGCTTGGATCAATTTCCATTTCCATTCCAGGCTCAGCTACAGCTAATCACAGCAAACAATCCAAGACACAACTTAGTTCTTCAGACTGAACAGATGGAACAAATCTCTATCCTCTTCCCTCTCTCTCTCTCTCTCTCTCTCTCTCTCTCACACACACACACACACACACACACACACAGAGGGAAAATGCAAAAGCAGCATGGAAGCTGTTACAGGGATGTTCTGGTCCACCAAACACATCCTGTATCATCTGCATTCCTGACCTGTGTCCTGCTAGGAAGTTTGTATGTCAATCAACAGACACTGGCCACCAGTGTTGTACATGAACGCGTTCAAAGAGCACGTTCATTGAACGTGCTCATTTTTTCGGTGAACGGTGAACTTGAACGTATCCGTTTGCAACTAAAGAACGTGAATTTGAGCTCGTTCAGGTTTGCGCGAGATTCGGAATCCGTGGGTGTGTTACTGGTTGATGAATAAACACGGACGACGTTATTCCATACTTCAGACGTTTTCATTAGTGCAACTCATCAGATAGACAGCTCGACAGCTCGCAACCAACTGCCCAAGTCCCGCGTAACAATCACTGAGCATGTATTCGTACACATAAAATAGTCCCTGGAGCAGCTCATTTAAAAAATGGAAGAAATGAAATGGGACTGTGAACTTGTTCAAAATTCAGAATTGTGAACTATGAACGTGAACTTGTTCATTTTAATCTGTGTGAACTGAACTTTGAGCTAGCTCTTCTGACGTGTGAACTTGCACAACACTGCTAGCCACCATCTGGGGGTGCTATGAATAAGAATAGGAAACCACTGTAAACCTCTTCTGAAGAAAATCAGTCAAGTGAACTACTTCAAAATTATTATGGATATGCTAAAAGAAACATGATACTGCTGTGATTATGTATATATGAAATTCATTTCAACTAGTTGCAACAATAATAATATTATTATTATTAGTAGTAGTATTAATACTACTACTGCTTACTACTACAGTCCTGTGAATGAATGAATGAACCTAGTGTAGTAGATAAACATGTATCTTCCAATCAGACCACGTCACCTTGTGTTGCATTTATATGTCACTAGTGGAAAAACACAGTGGAAAAACAATAGAGAACTATGCTGGCACCAGGCCCCCTCACATGCCCAGATGGCCATCCAATCAGGGCACTGGATGTGGTCCTGGGGGTGTTACATAAGGGACCAGCATGGGAGTGGCCAGGTCCTGTTTACTCAGGGCTGGGCCAACAGCTTTGGGCATCACCTCAGTCACGAAGGGGCAGGGCCTGTATTTATATCTGAAGTGGTAGTGAAAGGGGTCGTCTGGACGTGGTTATGTAAGCACATGAGAATCTCTAGAGATCCAGCAGACTGGAGCAGATGATTAACACGGGTATTACATAGGCAGAGAGAGAGGGAAAAGGGGAGGGGGGGGAGAGAGAGAAAGAGAGAAAGAGGAAGAGAGGGTGAGGGAGGGAAAAGGGTAAAAGAGAGAGAGAATTTGTGTAAAGAATGAGATGTTTGTGGGAAGCAGAGAGTGAAAGAAATATATCTGTGTGAATTCTAGCGAATTCTGGTGAATTCTGTTGGTTTTATTTAGACAGGTGCACTCAAGTTTATTTTGTGTTCTTTTTTAAAAAGAAAGGATTTATTTTTGCAGAATGCTTTTTCATGGAGAGTATTTATATTAGGGGCAGAGAGAGACAGGACCTCATAGCCAGGGGTACCATGGAATGTGACCACACCCTCCAAGAATGGGTATGCTTAAATCACTGCCTAAATGGAACAGAGAACACAGAGCTCCCTAACTGTCATTCCTTAACTCCACCACTGCTAAATCCTGTCTCCATCCAACACTTCCAGCATCTCATAAAGAACTCGTCCCAGGGGACTCAGAAATCACGTGACCTTCCTCGAAGTTTACATTAAATGAGTGAATGAAAAAATCTGGAATACATCAAAAAGCCACCTGAAGATCTGCACACAAAGAAAGCCACACTTAAACCTCATCAAGAGAAGGTAACATAAAAGTCTGGTCCAGTCACTTGTCCTTAAGTGACTCAGACGTTCAAGTTGGTCCATTGGGTGTGCTCATATTGGTCTTTCTGTTGACATTGCTAAAATTACCCTCATGGAAAAGACACCACATATTTTTTCATGTTCTGCTCACAAACAGACGGATAAAAACATGGTCCAAACACTGACTGGCAGGGAGGCGGAATGCATCTTGCCAGTAATTCCCGAGTGTCAAATATGGACGAATATGTCTTTTTCTCAGAGCTTCAATTTAACAGAACTGTTTGGGCTTTGTAGAACCCACTGTTCAACCTGTAAACTGATTTAATCCATCCCTTCAGACAGACACACATACACCTATTCACACATGCACACACACCCAAATAAACAGACAAATTCAAGAGACAGACAGAAACTGTGGACTAAAGAACATAAAAATATAGAAAGGTGTGACTTGACACTATGAAGTTAAAAGAGAAAGTGAACTCTCTGACATCCTGAAGTGTAAGGCCTCTCTGTTGATTGGGTAACCTTTGAACTTTGACCTGGTTAAGATCAGGGGACATCGGTCTGAGGGATCTTTGGGTGTGGTATTTTTACTCTGTGCCTCAGACTGGCACTAACAAAGTGCTAGAACCTTCTTCCCTCCCTTCTCTGGCACCAGAGCACGCTGAGAAAGGCGACGTGCTGACTGTCTCGTGCGCGAAGGCATAGGGGTTTGTGGGAAGGGGGGCGTGGCACTAGAGAAGTGTCTCTCTCAGACACCTGCATATGCTACCACATGGCAAGGCAAGGCAGGGTAGGGCGATGGCCTCAGATGAACCAGTCCTCTCTGTCTCTTACTGGCACCATTGCACTCACAGCGTGGCTCAAGCCAGCCTTGGCACTACCCAGCGAGCCTGGCAGGAGATGCAGTGGGCAGTGCGGCACAGCTCAACAGCTACTTCACAGCTGCACAGCTGGGTGGAGTGAGAGCTGCTCAGTTTGCGCAGTCGCACTGAGAGAAACTCTGTCTGTGCAGCTGGACGATATGAGGGCTGCTGTGTTTCAGCAGTTCCACTAAAAGATACTCTAGCAGCACAGCTGAGCAGTGTGAGAGCTACTGTGTTTGCACGGGTACACCAAGAGACTGTTATCTGCGCAGCCGAGGAGTGTGAGAGCTGCTGTGTTTGCGCAGTCATACTGCCTGAGACCATCTGTCTGCGCAGGTGAGCAGTGCAAGAGGTTCTGCGTTTGTGCAGTCACACTGAAAGACACTCTGTCTGTGCAGATGAGCTGATTGACCCATCTACATTATATTGACACCAGTTTGCCTACCGATACAACCACTTTGCTTTACTGTGAAACCAGGTCAGGCCAGGTGGTGACATCAACACAGGCACAAATATACTTACCACAGAAATAAATAAATAAACAAGTACACCATCAGCCTTCAGGAGCTTCACTCAGATAGACACAACCTTCCCAGAATCATCCTCCTCTGCTGCTGGGTATTCTGGCTCATTTACAGAACCCTTTAGGTTAGAGACAGATCAGACTGCCTTTAGTCCTAATCTGAGATTAAGGTACAGAGGTGAGGGACAGAGGTTAGGCTGATGGCTCTGCCTGAGCTCTCTGTGAATGCTGGTGGAGGTAGAGGAGATGGGGGGTTGGTGGCTTGTCTGACAGTCACCTGAATCCTCCACAATAAGGGAAAGATCTGTATGTACCCCACCATTGACTTGGTATGCTGCAGTGAGTTTGATGAGATCTGTTACGAGTCTGCACACAAGCCTCAAAGAATTTGCCAGGCCTACCAGATAAAATGCTGCCTAGAAAAGTGCTGTCTAGTAAATGGATATGTAATATAGCTAATGATGATCATGATAGTTACTAATATTAATATTATTATTACAGCAATAACAGCACTCTCGGCTATCACATTAATCCACCAAATGGGTCCTTTGGTGCACAGGAATACAGCCATGGCATGACGTCAATAATGTGTTTTTTTCCATTACTCTATAAACCTTTCTTCTGTGGAGGGCGCTATATTACACTTGATTGTGATTGATTGGCAGATTGGTCAATCACTACATTACTGGGAGTACCTTATGAGGCAGAGTTCCTTGTAAATGCTGTGTCACAGACGGACACTGTGGGATAATCCCAGCACTTACAAACGCTGACTCGTCAGGAAGGGACTTGTGTCCCACAGAAGAAGGTACAGAGAAGGTGGCCTCTCTGCTGTGAGATGGCAGTCTACAGCGTCTGGACACCCTTACCTGGATTTGAAGGGTTTTACCACAGATATTCTACATCTTGACCAGATATTCTACTCATACTTCTTCTTCCTTGTCAGGGAGGTTCCAGTTGGTAACAGGAGGTTCCAGGGTTGTCTGCGTTACTGTGGAGACATGGATGGTATGTTTTAGACCACACTGCACTAAAGAATGCTTGTAAACAGCCAGCCAAAGAAAGGGGATTGAATATTTGGTCCACATATAGAATATCTGTGAATTTACTGTTTTAACCCTGTGCTCTTACACTATTCTCTATGTTTTGACACATCCTACCTGACACTCTCCACCTTGGCACTTCTTTCATCCTGTTTCAATGTTCTCCCTCAGGGATGCCAACTCATCAGGGGTGAAAAAGGTGACAAAGATGTGAACCCCCTAGGGGGGTCTGGGGGCATGCCCCCCCAGGAGGAAATTTTTTTTAAATATCAGCTTTAAAATGTGGATTAACAGTCGATTTTAGGATATAGGGAAAAACTCACCCTAGAATTAATGTAATCTTCCTGCTACAAAAGTAATGTAAGGGAGACATCAAAAATGTTGCCACCCATCTTGGGGGTGGGGGGAGGTTGTAAAAATTAATGTGGTTTTTGCTCTTTACAGCTACTGCAACTGCTGTTTGGTCAATTAAAAGACAGGGCTTAGATATGACGCTTATAAATTGATTTCACAACCGCTACAACTAAAAGAAAAACTGTCACAAGGCAATTTCAATTCAGCTTCTGTCGTTTTCAGTGAGCTTGGCATTTGCCCCCTTCTCAAGTGACATAATTAGGCTACTGTATCAGGCGTTCCGTTTAACTACATTGCAAGTAGCGTAGGTCCATTTTAGCTAAATATCTACACGGTTGTCATGAATTAGTCTCATGTTCCAAAACAAATCCAAAAGCAAATTGTTTAATTATGTTGTGGTTATGACAGTATTAGCCTTGCTAATACTATCTTAGTATAAAGAAAATGGAACCATCAGGGGCTAACGTTAACGTTAAGGTGGCACTTTGGCTGAGGAGCTCAACTTATGTTGTAATCGTCGGCAAAATGGTAACGTTAGTAACGTTAAACGAGTAGTCCCAGAGCCCTAATGTCAGTAAGGTTATATAAGTGGAATTTGGAATAACAAGTACACTAGCTAACCTTAGACTCCATGGAAATAACGTTAACACCACATCCGAATTGGGATGGCTAGCGTTCGCTAAATCAAAACAACTCAACCTTATCAGGCTAATTAACAGTCCCAAGTTGTTTGACATATCGTCATATAAGCCAATAACGTCATAACGCTACTTTAAGAGATTCTTACCTTATCCCTTTCGCATGTAACTTATTTTTTGCTATGTGTGCGTGTGTTATGTTACATGGTTTGTTATATTTTCATTAGCGTTATTAAGCTTCTCATAGTTTTCAGTTAGCGTTTGCTATATTTTTCAACATTAAATTGCAGTTTCCTCAAAGCTAAAATTAGGTATAATTTTTCCAATTTAGTGTTGTAATCGCACCGGTTGTAGCATATGCACTAAGCGGTTAATCATACCGGTGTGACCGTACATGCAAAAGGGTTAAGGTAGTCAAAAACTGACCTCCCACAGATGGCCCCCTTCACTCTTCTCAGGTGCGTTGCACATGTGCCAAGCACAGAAGGCTGGAGTTTTTTTTTTTTTTTTTTTTTTTTTTTTTGACAACTCAGAAGGCGTGGTTCTCATTTCATTCCCTGTGACTCTGTCCTTGCAGACCCAGACCCCCCATTTCAAAAACTCATCACAAAAAGATCTACACAAATCACACAAATTACCTATTTTGGATTCAAAACGGCAATTTTCACCAAAAGGTGACAAGTTTGCATCCCTGTTCTCCCTGCTCTTGAGCCCTTTATCATTAAAAAAGACAATTACCGAGAACAGTGCGTGTACCATTTCAACAAAAAGATCATAGCTTATTGGGGTTGCTGTGGCCTTCATGGGCCAGGCACTGGAGACAGATGGAAAGATGAGTGATTGTTTGCACTCCTTTGCACTGCACTCAGATCAGTTGCAGTGGATTTTGTTAGAGATAATCTAGCATGGGTGTAAGTACATTATTAGGCTCTTAACCTCACCAGGGCTGAGCGGGGTCCCCTTCCATAAATACCCCAATCCGCTGCCAGGGGTCAAGCCCACCGAAGGCTGAAACCGGAGGGCTGCAGGATCAAAGGTCTGGTGAGATTTTGGGAACAGAGGTGCTTTAGGGGTCAGTGGGTTTGCGGTGGGCCGTGAGGTCAGAGACAGGATGTCACAGGATTCTTCCCTCACCAAAGCCTGCTTTGTTTTAATCTTTCCTCTGTGCTGAGCTGCATCTGAGACATGGGGGTTCCTTGATAAGAGGCAAGTAAAATACACTAAAGGGTCTAAAAGCAATAAAGGGTTAAAATCTGTCAGCTGTACAATCATCCTTCATCCATCTGTGTAGTAAAAGCAGACCATTAAAAACTAGAATACCTCCATTTCCATGCATCCCTGCAGTGTGTATGCATTGCGGCCAAGCAAGCAGTGCAGTGTGTGTGTGTGTGTGTGTGTGTGTGTGTGTATTCACACATATGTTCAGGAGTGCAATGTGAGAAGGGGTGACAGCTTTTTCCTTCATGCTGTTTTTCTGGCTTTGTAAATGAACTGCACATGGAGCCAGCAGATTCACTGATCTTTCAGGAGGAGAGGACAGAGGAAAAGAGGAAGGTGACGTGGCGGCTCCATCTGGGTTGAATCCTCCACAAACAAAGGATTAATATTATAAAAAATGATATTTCCTGCCATCCATTTGCCAGACAGGGTATGCGTGTATTTCAGCGTATAATACTCTATCCATGTTAATAACCGCAGTAGCCGTGAGGCATAAGCAACATGTGGCATTTAAGTTCTCATAACCACACTATAAGCACTGACATGTGGTGTAAAGTAGCCCGCAATTGTAATGATTCATTCATTCATGCTTTCATACATTCAGCTTTCTTTTTAAACACCTGCATGGCTGTAACAGAGATGACCAGCAAGTCAGCACAAGAGACATCTCTCATATACACATTTTTATTCCTCAGATACATCAGACCTTTACATTACAGAATTATTTCATGCAGTATGCAACATTATATTCATTCTGGAGGAGAAGTGTCCAGATGTTATGCCAAGCTTAATATGTTTTCCCCAGAGGTAATTAAATATCCCTTAATATCCACCAGAAGCAACTATACATATAGTTACAGGTTTTTGCTATTGTTTACACACTACAACTGGTGATATCATCTCATGTTAAAAGAATGACAAATTTCTCAAAACTACAAGCACATCTCACTTGTTTTTTTTTTTCACAAATTTCAGTTTCACTGAACCTTTGTCTAAAACACTTAACATGATTCACTGTTTTAGGAACAATCTTCATGGAGGAAATCTTTTGCGTGGAAAACACTGCAATTCCAAGTGCTCAGCTTCTGTTATCAATTGGACTGGATTCAGTTTGACACAGCAGAGGGGATGAAGAAAGAACATCACAGGCCATTGTGCCATCGTGGAAGCCCCTGGCCAGTGTGGGGGAAATGTGACACCATTCAGTCATCGGCAGCCAGGGGGTCCTTCATCACCATGCCACACTGGGTCCATACAGCACTTTGCATCTCCTCATACTTCTTGATGGTCTCTGTAATGGTCTAATTCCACCTGATCAAAAGGAGCAAGCTGGGCCAGAGCAGCCCATGTGCACTATCAGTCAGGGCAATGTAAGTTTCCACCAGGCTGCTCTGGAGAGGGCATTTGCCTGTCCTCAACCCAACAGTGCTTCTCAGCAAGGTGGTGGAAGGTACAATCAAAACCCCCATGACCGTGTTCCCCTACTTCAAGCAACAGAGGAGGCGTATGGGGACACACCAGCAGAGTCACGCACGCCAGGGGTGATTGCATCATTCTAGACCTTCTTGCCCCCACTACTTGGCCAGAAGCGTCATTTGTGACGTTGATGAGAATCTCTGGCCTGACCAAGACCCTCACCTGATCCTGAATATGTTTTCTTATCTCCTAGTACTTTATATGCTCCTGTCTCTTCTTCTCCTTTTTTGTGTTGAATTCTAAAGTGCCTACTGTACTGCAATTAGAATAAATAAATAAACTGTGTTTTTTTTTATAAATGAGTTGACTATATTCTTGGTAATCTGGAAGAATGGACTACTGTATGTAAGTTTTACATTACAATAATGAAAAAGCAACAGTATACTGATACTTAAAGATTTTCATAACAATGTCTTTCATTTGTTGCACACGTGTGTGATTGGTGATCAGTAAAGCCTGTTCAGTTGATGGCTTGTGTGTATGCGTTAGTTGCAAAGTGCCGTTTTTATGAGAGACTACACGGCTTTGAACACAGTGCTAAATTTTGACAGAGTGATTTCGGGGACTTTTGCTGAAACTGTTTACTTTCTTGTGTTTACACTTTTGAGAACTGGCAGAGTTTCAAGAAATGTTTCTACCGAATTGGGAGAACCTGTACAACACGGACACAGGCTAGTTGTGAGCAAGGCAGGTCTGTGAAGTACTCTCACCCTCTAGCGGCCACGTGAAGTCACAACACGTTGATCTGCCTTTCTTCGTTACAGGAAACAAGTATGGAGTAAGGTGGCTGATAAATGTTGGCAGACATCGATAAATAAATAAATGAATGAATAAATGTTGAGAAGAATTGTATGAATAAATGTTATTCATTCATTTATATTTTTTACTGCTCTACATCTATTTATTTATGTATTTCTAAATTTCTACATTTATTATGCATTTCTGCCTTCGCTATGGTAATGAGGTAAATTGGACTTAGCTAGCCAAGTACCGCACCGAGCGCAGCAAGTTCCTAATTAGGAGACATGTCTCGACTTTGCTGAGGGGTGTGCACCATAAAGACAGGAAGAGCCCTTTTCCCCAAAATGTCACAATAATAGCTTTCTGAAAGCCTGAGTCTGAAAAGTTAGACAAAACGTTGCCATTGTTTGTGACTGTTCAACTCGTTTACTAGTTAGTTAAAATTACTACGGCTTGCTGGCTGACCAACTAGCACATACGGTTTTACCTGACATGGCTTTGATTGTCTGTGGTCGCCGTTTTATTAATTTAGGTGTTCAGGTGTGATATCTGTAGGCCTACAAAAAGTGTATTTTACCCCAAACACATCGATCTCAACAAGTGTTTTGACTCTTCCATGAAACCCTATCAGTGGATACATGATTGTCCACCTTCTTCCCTAACATAATCTAACCGTTTTTTGCAGAATATGCGGCTTGCGTAATTGTCAGTCTAAAACAAGTCAAGAATAATCGAGTAGACTCTCGATTATTCTTGACTTGTTTTAGAGTCTGCGACAAGCTAATTGTGTGAAATGCATGATGTATTATGATGCTGATGCATGATGTTAGTAACAGTACCGGTGATTTAACCGAAGCATGAGAGACATGGACAAAAGCAAATACCTGGGTATCAAGTTGGTCAGCCAAATCCCGTAGCATCTGAGAGAGAAAATTCGGAACACTCATTCAAGTTACAAGGAGTTGAACTGATCAGCATGTTGGTTGCTAATGCCTGTGCGCGTTCGACTAATGGTGCGTTATAATCAGATATTAGGATACCCCACTACATTAACATGTTGGATTCAGAAATAAATGTAGAAACGTAGAAATAAATGGGAAACATTCATTAAATCATATACATATCCAGGTTGTATATTTTTGTGAGCATACACACAAACACTGACATACATCCACATCGTTTTACATACATCGTTTTAGCACTCTTTTATAGATTTTACATGTCCATACAAACTGACTTAATTATGATACTTATGTATAATTTGGAGTTTTGTACATTTAGGATAGGATTTGCTGGTTACTTTCCATCTTAGAATGAAGACCCAAATCTTCAGACTGTCTCTCAGGCCATCTACCTAAGTATGATCTCTTGTTCCACTAATGTAAAATTTTTACATGGTGGTTTTACTACAGGGCATATGGTACCATTATGTTCGGAAGGGTGTAATCGTACTGTTGATGTTACATATGTGCATTCACTTGTGATCTTCTTTGCGTGTTTTCAAATACAGTTTGTAATGTCCTGTTTGTACTTTTAATGCCACTTTATTAAGTGCACTTTGTAGTCACACTTTATAAGCTACTGTGGATAAAAGTGTCTGCTAAATGACAAATATAATGCAAAGTAATTTAGACAAAACTCTGCATGTACGTTTTCTCTTGGATGCATGTACCATTTAGCATAGACGAGTGTACTGAGTTGACCCCTAATTTCACTTCTACAGAGTGGATAGCACTGGGATAGGCTGGATAACACTGTTGAAGAGTTTTGACCGAAATGTAATTGGTGTAATTTTGTTATAGAGTTTTCTTTTAATTTCAGATGGCACTCTACTTGCTTTTCCTTTCAGTGCATTCACTGCCAGGCCAAAAGTACCTAACGAACTAATTGTCAGACCCAGGTAAGTATAATTTAAGGTGTGACCTAGGGTGGTGTAACTTAGACTAAATCAGAATGTATTTTCCTAAGTTCTGGCTTTTTTTTGGAAAACAATGTCTTTTGTCTTCTTTAGGTTTACTGCCAGGGCCTGGGCAGTAGTCCCTCTCAAGTCACAGAATGATATTGTGACTTCATAGGAGCTCGGAACTTTGACAGCAGGCTGCTGCTACTGTGACACTACAGGACATTATTCCACTATTTAAAGGTAAACAGGCAGGCCATGGCATTTTCACTTTGCATTTCTGAGAGACACACCACTTCTATCTAGTTAACAGTGCGATTCTGAGTTAATACAAGGAGAAACATGGGTTTTTTCAAACAACTCAAACAGCTTTTTAAGGTAAGGTAAATAAACTTTTTTTATGAATTTAAGTCACATGATCATTTCAGTCTATCAATCTATCTGATCCTTCTTTCTGTCAATGTATTTCTCTCTACATGTCTGTGACCATTGATCTATTACTCTCAATCTACTGTATATACATACATGCATACATATATAGACACATACACACATGTACATTTTGAGTTCTTAAAATATATCTTTAAGGGTGAAGTGTGAACACATTGATCAATGTGAGGTCATCTGGGGTCAGTGCTTAATTCTGGTCACCCTCTGTCCCAAATCCAGGCCCCAGCCCCTCTGTCTAAAGGGAAACACCCCCAAAAATACAGGGATTATTTTGGATCCCCAGATGAACACAGGCGGCAGAGGGGGCCAGGGGAGAGGGCAGCACCACGCCCTCCTGTTCGGGAAAGGAAGGTTCCATGCTCACCTTTTCAGGAGATAGAGTTACCCTGCCCTGATTTGGAAGAGTTGATAGCATCTGTTCAATGGGACCTGCAAACCACTGCAGACCGTATCCAGCAGGAACTGCAAGAGTTAGTCTGTTTGATGGAGGCAAAGCCCCCTCCACCTCATCAAGGCCGAAAGCAATTGGCAGCAGTCATCCAGCATGACCTGGAGGGAAAAGGGGGAAAATTAAACTCATGCCACTCTGTTGAGAACTTTGACTTTCACAAAGTTCTTGGAAAAGGATCCTTTGGAAAGGTATGACCTGGGCACCTGTCAGCACATCTGCCCTTCCCCTTCATCTACCTCCCTGATGACTCTTTAAATTGTGAATGTCAGTGTTGTATGTGTAATCTTAATGTTACAATGAGTGATATGAAGTCCATTGTTAGAAACTTGTCCTCTCCCTCCTCTCCTCTTTTCTCTTCCTTTACTCTTTCACCCCTTCCTCAGGTCATGCTGTCAGAGATGAGGGGAAGTGGGGAGCACTTTGCCATCAAAGTGCTGAAGAAGGACAACATTCTAATTAATGGCCTTGTGGAAAACACCAAGGTGGAGCAGAGGGTGCTGGCCCTTGCTGCAGAGAACCCCTTCCTCACACACCTCTACACCTCATTCCAAACAAAGGTAATATCCTCCTTCTCACGAACCTGTTCTTCATATCCAAGTAAAGCCCCCCTTTATGCAATTATATTTCACCCTCAAATATTTCTCACCCCAGATTAATGTCTCGCCCACAGATTGGTGTGTGTCCAGGTGATGAGTAACAGTGCTCTCTGTGTCTTTAGGAGTTTCTCTTCTTTGTCATGGAGTATGTGAACGGAGGAGACCTGTTTTTCCACATAGAGGAAAATGGACGTTTTGACTTGCTCAGCACACAGTGAGTACTAGTGGTATCCCCTCACACCAATGTCAGCAGCTCAGCCACTGTCAATCAGATGATAAATCAAATGTAACTCAAATGACATCATAGACCAGAGACCACGAGTTATGATCAGCTTCCCATTGTTATTCCTCTGTCTTTCTCTCTCAGGTTCTATGCTGCAGAGATGACCTGTGGGCTCCAATTCCTCCACAAAAATGGAGTCATACACAGGTACAACACATTCTTTAGGAACTCAAGTATTGATGGCTCTGTACGAGCTTCAGTTGATGGCAGCCTTCATATTCCTGTTGGCTCTGTAGGAGCTGTAGTTCTGGAAATGAGCAGAAACATAAGCATGCCATAGTGCTTAGAAGTTTTTCAGTGTTTCTCTAAATGATGATGTCAGTGACCCAGTCATTTTGTCACCCTGTGAGAATGTCTCTTATTCATTTTCTCAAACACACATGACGCATGCACAGATCCCCGTCTCAGTGACAGTATTCTACTGCCTGCGTATTTTCCCAGAAAAAGCCATTAATTGCATAGAGACTTTTAAACTGGCCTTCACCCATCTGTCTTCATAGAGTATGTGAAAATATATCTGTATGTCTAAAGCAAGCACCATGTTCAGATGCATCCTCTTCCTTTTTCTGCTCTCCTCTTCTTCTCTCACTTTTTCTTTCCTCTCTCTTCTTCTCAGGGATCTGAAACTGGAGAACGTGATGTTGGACAGAGAGGGCCACATTAAATTTGTTGACTTTGGATTATGCAAAGACAACATGTTTGGGGAGAAACACACTTTCACTTTCTGTGGCTCGGAGCACTACATCGCACCAGAGGTATGTGTCTCTCTTTGATGATGTCAGAGATTCAGGTATGCATACCTGCATGCTTTGCACTTCCTGATATACTCCTGAGTAAAAAAGGGGCAGAAGGTACATGAAGTTGAGAACCTACTGGAGCATCACCTTAAACACTGTGAACTTTGACTCAGTCAGTATGTCCAACTGTGATGATGTTAATGACTCAGTGTCTTCCTCCTGCCCTCAGATCTTCCAGGGAAAGGAGTACTCTTTTCCTGTGGATTGGTGGTCATTTGGAGTCCTGGTGTTTGAAATGCTGATTGGCGAGTTCCCATTTCATGGAAATAATGTAGTTGATCTCACCATATCTGTTTGCACGGAAACACCTCAGTATCCCAGCTGGATTAACCAGGAGTCAAAGGACTTCCTGGAGAAGGTCTGTATGTCTGTCAACACATCTTCAGAGTGAGTGAGTGCGTCTTTCAGTCATTGAGTTGATGTGTAAGTGAGTCAATGCTTGAAAGAGTCAGTGAGTGACAGATTTAATGAGTGAATGAGGACAATGTGTCATTAGGTTTGTGTGTGAGCCTTGCCATGTAAACACAGTGTCAGCACCATGGCCTTGCAAGTTTGCATTGCGTGTCCCCATCCCATTCTCCCCCCACAGCTGCTGGAGAGGGACCCCACCCTCAGACTGGGTGCAGCTGGACACATCCGTGCACACCCCTTCTTTGAGAACATCGACTGGCCAGCCCTTGAAAAGAGGGACGTGGAGCCCCCCTTCAAGCCCCTAATGGTATGATCTGCTGATTCTGTGGTTCATGTAACCATCATAGGTGTGGTGAATCTGTCCACCCCCGCTTGGAAGGGTGGCTTGTGCATGACAATGTTTGTGTCATTGAATACAGCACGGGGAGTCTCTTGTCATTAGTACAGAATCAGCAGTTCACACATTTTAGTAACACCCAACAGTAGCAATATAGGCTCTTCAGGACTTTACCAGTGGCAGGGAAAGGATCGCTGTGCTCTTTTGTGATCTCTTCTTCCTCCTGGTAAAACCTGAAAGGGACCAAACTGTTGTAGTTTAGGTCTCACAGCCTCACTTTACTCCAATTCCCAGTGTGCACCACTGGACCTCTCTTTTCATGTGCTCTTTCTGTCTCCTGTCTGCCTATCACAGGAGGACCCCTACGACTGCAGATATTTTTCCCAGGACTTCCTGAGCGAGATGGCCTGCTTGTCTCAGTGTGCTGGCCGCTCCATTATATCCACAGACCAGTTGGCTTTTTCAGACTTTTCATTTATTAACCCAAAGTGGATTTGCTCTGATTAATTAATTTTACTATATTTATGAAACATTTTGCAGCATGTTGCCTTTACCTATGACTTAGTTACTGCATTGTTTTGCTGATTGTAATAAACCTTATATAAATACCTCATGTTGCTTGTGTCTGTCTTACTTATCTCTGGATTTTAAACCATAGAATTCAGGTGGTTTAAATAAATGTAATACATATATCATAGCATAAAAACTCCAAAAATCCATGGGGTCATACCACAAAGTACAAAAAAGTTAGTGTTTGGAAAAAACGCTGCTTGTTTTCGTTCTGTATCATTACTGTCTGATTTCCTTTGAATCAATGAGAAGTTTCAAATGTAATTATTGTGTCTCATTCATCTGTGTTACTTCCCTATGGACACCAAGCACAGAATTCAGTTTTAAATAAATATATCACATATATATCATCATCTAACATCTCATGTAAATCCTATGAGGTGATTTTTGAAACAACAACTAAATTTTAAGTGCTTGTAAAACACTTTCTGTTCCCCACCTGGAAGCTGCTGAATTAAGGAGAGGTTTTAACACAACTGATTTGTGTAAATTATCTTATTTTTCTGTTGAATTAGCTGAATTATGGATTGCTTTGTTTTAATTTCTGTTCTTGCCTGCATAAAGAATTTCATGAGGCCATGATACCACTGTATCAAGCCTTCTCTTTAGTGGAGCTATGTGACCAGCAGGTATCCTCTTTGTTGTTGGATGGGTCATGGAGAAGGAAATGATTTCACATTCCTAGTGTATATAGTGTATGTAGATATATTAATATGTAAGCACGGAGCAGGAATTAATAGGTCCTATCAGAAAAGAGGGAAAGAAACAACCTGATTACTTCAATACTGTTTGTGCTGCACTATTAGCTCAACTCTGTGTGTGTGTGTGTGTGTGTGTGTGTGTGTGTGTGTGTGTGTGTGTGTGTGTGTGTGTAGTAAAATTATTTTTAGACTGATTGTTTTAATCAGTTTCAAAGACCTAGTCCTTTTAACTTGTGGGATAAGTAGATGCCCAAGCCGTGAAAGAATGTCTCTCCCTGAAGGAAGCATTTAGACGGAAACCACTAAATCTGAATTACTGTCACAGACGTTCGGGGCATTCACACATAAGTCCTCTAGGGGGAGCCCTGGTGCAATACTTCTCTAAAAGGAGTTCCCTCTCTGCAACAACCGTTTTGCGCTTATGGACATTTCTTTCTTTTCTTGTATGTGTCATTATCCACATAACAGTACTTAATGCCGTTACGTTGACTGTCGGTGCATAGTGGAATACATGATCCTCTCGAGCATGGATGTTTGAGAGAGGACACATGCAGCTGGATCATGTAAAGCTCCGAAACTGAACTTTGACTGTATCACGCCAGAGTGCGCCTGCATGCAGCCTACGTCAGATTTTTTTATTTTGATATTTCCTGTTGTTAGAGCAGGCAGCTGGTGTTCTAATTTTCGAATTGACTGGCGTGTCAAATTTACAGGAAACTCACATTCAAATTTCAAGGTGCCCTCACAACCCTAAATGAGATTTTAAATAGAATACTCATGAATAGTACCATATCCTCAAAAGACTTTAACCTTGGTCTCAACCATGCATCCCTTCTACAAGTTCATTTTATGGTTCCTTGGGTCTGGATATGTCTGAGTATGTGCATGAAAGTGAACAAAGATGGTCTGTTGTCTTTCTTTGAATATGTGCTGCTCTTGCCTCTCTGCGCAGTACTCTTGAGTATTACTCCGGTAACGCGATAGCGGTGCTGCAAATATACCGCTGTCTAATGATCCCGTTAACGTTTAAAACTTGGAAAAACATGTTCTATGATAGGACATTCATAGGGGACCTCTAGACATATGAACGAGGTATAGGAGGAAAAGCATACTGAAAATTCATTTGTTTTCATTTTTCTTAATACAGTTGCATTGCAGGCACCGTCATATCTCTATCATAGATTGTTGTTGTTGTTGTTATGGGTCCTGAAGTGCTAAAGGTCAGTTTGACATTTTGATCCCTGTCATTCCCAGCCAGCAGTCATTCATACTACATTAAATTATTGTTCGTCGCTCCCTGGCAGCTGCTGACACGCGCATGGCTGAGCCAAAGGTCGTTAAAAAAGCTATCTGGCTGATCTTGACGCAGGACAGGACACCTCGCACCCGCACGAGCTCTAGTGCAAGCTTGGGTCTTCGCCATGCATTTCAATACTTCAGTACTTAATCTTGGTCCAGAGACAGAGACGAGAAACGTCCTCATGTTCTCTCTGCAAACTGGGGCCGTGATGTCGAATGTACATTGCTTCAGATGTTTTTTTTTTTTTTAGCAAATTAAATTTTGTTACCAATAATGCTATCAGAGCAATCGAGGGAATTTCTATGAAAATTTAAGGATTATTAAGAAAACAGCACTGGTTTTTAAGGCACTATGAAAAAACGCTATACCTTCAGAAAAATAATAGTTATCCTGTTAACATGCATTAAATACATATATAAAATATAAAACTAAAAGGTTTACGTTAATTAGTACGTTCTCAAAGTCTGTTCACACAACTCCCCTCCCTTTGACATCGATACAAACGTTCTCAGTGTGTTGCGGAGTTTTACATTTCTTGAACATAACCACAATGGTGGGAAATCCTTCAATTGTGTAAAACCGCTTGTTCAGACATTAACGCGTTACGTGCGCGTGCTCGTCGGGGAAAATTAGTACTGCGCAGTTCGGCTTCAGTTGCAGAGCAGAGTAGGCTACGTGACAGAGAATCTCGGCACCCCAGATCAACTCAGTTTTGGCACAAAATGGTTGCGAAACAGATAAGCGTTTAGTCAACTGTTCCTGGATCAGCGCACAGGCTCCATACAATTCGTTGCCTACTAGAATTCCTAGCCAATACGTCATACTTCGTGCGCATGCCCGTCTGTTCCGCTGTCCTCTCAAAGCTGTCAGTGACCGGATAGAGTTGCTAAAACCAAAGGATAACGGTAACAACACTATCATCCCGAATCGAATCGATTGTAAGCTTCGATCTTTTACCCCACCTCTCATTAATGACTTCTGTACCAGGAAGGAGTGGTTTGACTTTTCTCACCATCGTGCATGCATTTGTTTCATTTTAAACGGAGGCTGTCCGTGCAACGCTGTCCGGGATAGTCATATGTTCCTCTGTAGCTTGGCAGCGAGCGCAGTATTCTTGCACCGCCACCGGGTAATATTTTCGCCTTGAGATCTACCGGGGCGTTCCGTAATGATGACGGCGAGAGAATTCAAAACGGGCTTCCTGCAGCTTTGTCAAAATCTGCAAGATCCGCACTTGGTCGCGAAATTTCAGCAGTTTTGCGGGGTGCGAGGGACCTTTCCGAGGAAATCAAGCGAAACAGCAGAACGGGAAGCTGAACAACTGCACAACGGCGCCTGCACTAACCACTGCCCGGGTGAAGGTGAAAACGTACAGGGGGACATTGACGGTTGCAGGAAAGACGGCACCCGGCAGAGGAGAGGCACCACAGAGGGAAGTAGCCTGAAACAGGATGACTGTATAAACGGCCTACTTAACGGAGCAGCAGCGCTGATCACCGACGCCACCGAGACAGAGAGGAGCAGCGTGAGCAGCCTAGGTCGTGACAGAGATGGCGGTGATGCACGAGAGAGCCACCCGGAAGGCAGCCCGGATAATGGGCGCGAGACGACGTGCCACCCGTCCAAACTGTGCGGCAGCGCGGACGAGGGTGCCAGGGGCAGAGTCAAGCCCCTGCGGAAGAACTCTCTGACAGGTGACGGCGGGCAGGAGTTCATCATCGAGAACAAATTTCTCTTCTACCTGTTCACCTTCGGAACCGAGCTGGGCAACGAGATGTTCTTCATCGTTTTCTTCCCCTTCTTGATGTGGAACGTGGACGCCTACGTGAGCCGGCGGCTCATCGTGGTTTGGGTTTGGGTCTTGTTTCTGGGCCAGTCCACGAAAGACCTCATCCGCTGGACCAGGCCGGCTTCTCCGCCCGTGGTCAAAGTGGAGGTGTTCTACAACTCGGAGTACAGCATGCCCTCCACCCACGCGATGTCCGGGACTGCTATCCCATTCGCACTGTTTATGCTGACATACGGCCGGTGGGAGGTATGTTGTCATGTAGTACCTACCTATACATAATTGTCACAGGGCAGCGTGAGCAATACCAGTGATGCAGTAGGCAATGGAACACTGACAATCATCAAATTGTATTAGCATTCTAAATGCCGGTTAGCAAAACTTTATTCGTGTTCTCACCTCAGACAATGACACAATTCACAGTTCTTTGTAAAGCATTCACTCAGATGCTACATGTAGAGGTAATCAAGCAACAAACTTGTATTCTGTGAGTTTGAAGTCGTTCAGTGAAGAAATGGCCATAAAGACGTTTCAACATTGAAACAATAAGCCTTGTCTTCATATCTGGAAATACCTTAGTATATGAAGCTTCACTTTCTGTCAGCACTAACTCATGCAGAAGGGTCTGCATTCACCTTCAGTCTGCTCAGAAAACCAATACCAGTGATGAAATGACTGCCAGGCTTTTTAGCATTTAACCAAAGTTAACGTTAGCATTAACTTTTAACAGCAGCACTTAAAATTGAACACTTTTCTCTCGTCATGTTAATTTGACTTGCTCTCAGATTTCTACGTAAGCTATTGATTAGGGTTTTCATGTGTGGCTGGGTGTTGACTGTGTATGTGTCAGGTATGGGCAGTGATAACCCCCATCCCCCCACCCCACCCAAGGGTACAAGAGGACTTTGATTAGGCCACACACAAGGGTCTGAGATGTTTTGCAACTTTCAGGAGTTGCGCTGTGCCTTTGTGAAAGGCCCTCCCCAGGCTGCATCAGTTAACTGACGGTCAAAAACATGAACATGATCGCATGCATGCTTGAGTGGGTGGATGGGGGAGTCTGGGGAGTTTGGGGAGTTCTGCCAGGGGAATATGGTGTGGGACGGGCAAATGCCAGGGCATCGTCAGGGGGGGATGGGGGTTGGGGTGGTGACCCGGCTGGCAGTGTGTGATTTGGTTGGCACAGATGCTGTTGGCAGGGAGGCTCACTGTGTCAGCATGAAAATGAGGTGCAGCAATATGGCCTGGACCAGCAGCTGGGCGGAGGGGGCAGAGATGCAGGGGTTTGTTCCACAGGTGTCCATGCTTTTGGGTGCAACCATGCTTGGGAATGGTGGAAGGGGGCATGTGGGGTCTGTGAAGTGATCTGTGGGGTGCATGGTGGAAGGGAGATTCGGAGATTCAGGATAGAGGAGGGGGTTCTTCCAGGGCAGACATTGACACAAAGGGTGATGCAGGCTAATGATGCAATCTGTACTTTAGATAGGAGAAGCCAGAGACAAGAGAGCTGTGGGTTATGGAGGCAATGGGGCCAAGGACAGGGTCGTGAAGGACACCTGAGGGAGAGATGAAATAGAGTGCAGAGAGGAGAAAACTCCTGTATGTATGCATTGTAATAAAATGGAGAGCCCAAATAATATAAAACACGTGTCATGGCATGAACGCATGGATGTTGCTACACGCATACATTTGTCGATGTGACAGCTATATATTTATCGAGCTGATATGTAGTGTAGGCTACTTCTAAGTCTCTTTTCAGTTTTTCATTCCATGCCATAAAGTAGGTATTCGTGGTTGAGCCTCGGGGCATACCCAGAGCCTACCTGTTTAGGACTGAGCTTTGGTCCGATCACAACAGCCCTTTTTCTGCTTTTGCCCTCCCTTAGCCTCCCTAGAGTTTGGCAGAAACTGGGATTGGCAGAACAGTGACCGATCAGACACGTTGTGTAAAGTAAAAGTGCAGAAGACCAGAGCACTAACATCGCCACCCTTTCCCTGTGAGGATGTGTGGCAGGCTGGGACATTAGGGGGGAGACTACACAAAAGAGCTGTGTGAAACGGTCAGTTTAATCTTGGATGTTGTCAGCAATAAACCTCTTTTCCAGTGCACGGTGAGCCTGGCTTTTTATTTAGCTTGAATAAATGCAGCTTGCGGCCTGTTGACACATACAGCCTGCATGTGAAGAAAAAGAAGAACTTGCTTTTGATAGAATTGTGCGGCACAAGCTGTGCTGTCAGCACACTGACCCGCGTGATAGCCATTGCAAAAGGATCACACACTCACGTGCTGAAAGTGTGTCTCAACACCCAAATTTTCAAATCCTGAGAATCTGGACAAGACGTGGGTTTCTGGGTTTTTTTTTTTTTTTTTGACATGTCTGATGTTAAGTTTTACTGCAGCAGTTACACTGTTGTCCATCACCTCTAGACAGAGTGGCAGATTGTAATGTGTAGCTTAAATGAGAGGCATTTGGAGGCTGAGTTACCTTAATACTCAGAATGGCGTCATCAATTTAACCATAATTTCACAGTGGTCTAGGTTCGAAGTTTTCTTATAGTCCACTATATCAGCCAGCCACTGCGCCACTGCTTAGGTTACTGATGCTGTGTAAACACATTTCAAAAGGTCATGCTAAAGCCACTGTTACACACATGCACTCATCTTGTACACTCCTCTGGATAAAAGTGTCTGTTAAGCAACAAAATGTAATTTCATGTACTGTATGTCTTGATGAATTGGCAGTCTATTGAGTTTCCATGACTCAGTTTGATGGCCCAGGGCCTTCAGTTTAATCTTTAAATTACAGTACCAGTCAAAGGTTTGTCACACCTGATTAAGATAATGGGAAACATACATTCAAAGACATTCAAGACAAATGCTTGAAATTTGTTTCTTAGACAAATATAAATAGTGAAGTTGATGCCTATGCATGAAATTAATTTAAAAAATTAATTTTAAAAATACTTTTGGCTATTTTGAATAATCTAAAATATAAGATAGGTTTGATTTGTTTATAACACTTTTTGGTCACTGCATAATTCTGTTTGTGTTGTTTCATAGTTTTGATGGCTTTACTGTTATTGTAAAATGTGCAAAATAGTAAAAATAAAGAAAGAAAAGTGTGTCCAAGCTGATTTTGACTGGTACTGTATGAATGACAAATAGCCAGGGAAAACAGTTGATTGATAGCTAGGTACTCATTTGACTGTCATTACTGCCATTTCCAATTACCTTGGAAAGACCCTCAGTTACTAAACCTTATTTGTTTAACACAAATGAGTATTAGCCAAATTTTCATCAAAATCCAATATGGGGTGGTCTGCGTTTTGTTATGATTGGGCTAATTGACTCAGAAACTGCAGCGTCTCGTGAAGGCTACCAAACCCACTCTAAGCAAATGGTGCACAATCAATCAGCAGGGAGAAGGGGCACAGAGTTAACTTTGGTGACTGAAATTAGCTGAGTATCCAAGAGCAGGTTTAAAGAGTGATTAGTTAAAAGAGTGTTGACAGCAGCTTAAACAGCAACAAAAGAGCAACAAAAATTTCCACGGATGGCAGGATGTTGTTGCATTTTACTTAGGATTAGCCAGATAAGAAGTCCATGACTAGAACCATGTGGTTGTGATCATTCATCTGGTGTTAATTTGGGGGCTTTAATATTGTCCCCAAAAGGAATTTTGTGAATTGAGATCTAATCTGCAGGGAAGTACAGGGTCTTAGTGTTCAGAGGTCCATTCTAGGGCTCTCTAATGACCTCCTCCTCCTTATCGTAGGGGAGAAGTTTCAGATAACAAGTCTTCTGTGAGTAATCATGTCACAAGGTTGTTGATGTTTTTTTGGGGGAGGTCCATGTGATTTCAGGAGACAGGTTTTCCAAACTGAAGGGTGAGTTTTTTGAGTTTGAAAAAAATTAATTTGCGTACCATTACAGTCAATAGGGAGCCCACACTGTTCCGTGGTGCTGCAGTGCAGTTTTCTCAATGCTATGCAGCTGCCCAGGTCGGTTTGGCTTCTGTGTTTGGTTCAGCAGACCTGTTCACTTACCCTCAGCGTGGGGTTGAGATTGCAGTTCATCCTCGTACATCGCATCAGATAAGGTGAGCCAGTGCCCCTGAAGGACTCCTGATAAGCTTGACATGCGCCCACCTTTCCTGCACTTTGTCTTTCGTCGTATGTTTTCTTGATCAGACATGTGAGTGGCGGCTCTTTCAGGAGAACTCAAAGGATTGGACTAGGGGGCAGGGCTGGGGGTAGGGGTCAGCTCTTTGAAGGCATAGGACCGATCTATAAGCTAATAGTAGCTGTGTTCCATGCCTGTTGTTCCCCTGCAAAGTGGTGCAATACCAAATAAATCTGAATGATTGACCGATTTGATTGGTCTCCTTGTTGACGGGATGATACAGCCCGTTCTCTGTCCTATCACTCCATCACAGATAAAACATTCTCCATGTTATTCTTGGCAGGGCAGTAAACAGTCTCCTAAGGTTTGTTCTTGTTCAGAAGGGAAGTGAAAGTCTTGTATTGTTTTCCACTGTGTTTTAACTTGATTGCACAATACATTTTTTGTTCCATTTTTTGCATGCTACCATATGATCCAGTGGGGAGGGACCAAGATTTCTTCTGTGTTACTTTTATAGGGGCTACAAAGTTTTTAGGTGCCTTTTAATTTGAAGTTTGCAGGCTTGATTCCCCAGTTAGCCATAGTGCTCCTACCTCAACAAATAAAGAGATGAGTAAACAGAGAAGGTAAAAATGTAAGTAGTTCCAGAGAAGGGTGTCTGCCAAACTAAACTGATAAGTACTACAATCACTCATAATAAAGTTACAATATGATAATAATAATAATAATAATAAAGTAGTGTGACTCTGTGACCACGCTGACCTTGTGTAGACCCCAAGGATAGTTCCCAATAACCCCTCTTTTTTTTTTTTTTTATTTATGGCCTAGGCCAGGAGTGCGACAGCAACCTGTGGAAAAGACGATAGCCCCACTGGTTTATATCTTATCTCCAAGCAGCTTGACCGTGCTTCTTGGGTTCACTTGCTGACCTTGAAATCTTTTCCTGGCACAGTCCTCCTCAGAGATCAGCCGAGCCTGGCAGTCGCCACTCGACCATTCAGCTGGCCCAGAAGTTGTTGCCAGCAGTTTTCATGCTGTAGCATTAGCATTAGCGTTAGTGCCCCAGAGGAAGTGGTTTTTTTCCTCCATGGTCTCCACCACTTCCTCATCATGTTGGCCTACAGTTTCTGCTCTCAGGAACCCCTTTAAGAAGCTGGTAATTACCAGCGGTGGTAATCACTTGGACTGAGACTTATGTTCAGTTTTTGGCTCAGCTGGTGAGCAGTGGCAATTGAGTGATGCTGAAGAGCATGAATATGTCAAAAGTGAACACAGTTGTTGCTGAGTGTCGTTGTTAAATTGGCAAAATCCATGCACTGCAAATTTGCACAAATCACAGAAAAAATAAAAGGATTGCAGTGCGTCTCCTACTTCAGCCTTAAACTACGCATGTTGGCGAACATTTTCTGACGGCACAAGAAACAAGAAACACGGTCAACAAAAGAAGGAGATCTTTTGAAGTAAAGGTCTTCATGACCAGTTGTTTTCACATTGCAATCTTACTGAGCAGCGGTCACAGTTGAAAAGACTACATTTCAACCACCTTTCAGCAGCCATCCCAGGTGCAGATATGTGTGTGGAAGGACGTGTTGGGGAACCCGATGTTCTTTCCTCTCACTCCCCATGTGAGCACTACAGGAAGCAGGGAACAATGATTGGGCCTCTGTCTGCTTCCTGCTCCGGCCAGCTGCAGGCCGCGGCGCTCGGTGTTGTGCCGAGACCAGGGTGGCTGATGGGAAGTGGCACAGAGCCGACGTCAGTGAGGTGACGGGTTTCAGAACAGCAGTTGGGCAGCAGGGCTGTAGTCGGTGGTGACCACGCTATTCCACTGAACAGGAAAGGAGTCTGAGTTGTTCTGAGCATACAGCCCTGCTTCCTTTTGCTGTGTGTGTGTGTGTGTGTGTGTGTGTGTGTGTGTGTGTGTGTGCGCGTTTGTGTGTGCGTGAGTGTGTGTGTGCATGTGTGTTTGTGGGTGTTTGTGTGTGTGCGCGTGTGTGTGTTTGTGTGTGTGTATAGTGTGTTTTTAGTGGCATAGATGTGTGTTAGTTGTACTGTCTGTGAGGGTCTGTGTAGCCGCATGCTTTGTATGTGTCTGTTTGCAGGCTGTGTATGCTCATTATTCTTCTGTCTGTGTGTTCGTTTGTGTACTCTGCTGCAGTTTGTTGTATGTGCAGGGGTTGCCATATCTTGCCCGTGCACAAAACCCGTTTGTCTGCTCTCAACCTGTTCCTTGAAAGTCTGCATAGCTCAGACTGCCACGGCCGATAACCCCGCCCACGCAAAGAGGCATGGCTGTGAAATGCATGGGCAGGCGACCACGTGCACACGCACACGCGTATGTGTGTGTGTGTGCACGTGTGTGTGTGGTCCCTCTGCATGTCAGTTGTCATTTGTTTAGTGTTTCTCTCACGGGCCCCGCTGACCTAACGGCGGAGGGTTTGTGTGTGACCTACCCTGGTATTAGCCTCGCCTCACACAAAGGGGCCTTTCTCTTGACCACCGCTCTCCTGTTTGCCTCTGAACCTGTGCAGCGGCATCCAAATCTGGGGCATATGGGTTCCGCGACCGGCTCAGAGCCAGCCAGTGAGAGGGCCCCGTTCATTTACGCAGACACAGCGCTTTGTGAGACACTTGTGCCAGTTGTCAGTTGTCAATAAGCATGAAAACTGAGCAGCTGAGCCTTTCTCCCTGTTGTGAGCATTTTCACAGTAGTCTTCTCCTTAAGTGTGTATGTATAGGTTGCTTGTGCGTGTGTGTGTGTGTGTGTGTGTGTGTGTGTGTGTGTGTGTGTGTGTGTGTGTGTGTGTGTGTGTGTGTGTGTGTGTGTGTGTGTGTGTGTGGTGAGTGGAGGTTGTGGAGGAGTGGTGAGGTTGACGCAGCAAGAGGCTGAAACCTCACTTCCATGTACAGTATCTTACTGCCCTAAGCCTTTATTTGATTCTTTTGCGTGAACAACCAAATATGTCAGTTTAAATAAGCTGTTGAGTTTTGTGCGTGCGTGTGAGCAAGTGAGCGAGCTCCTGTGTGGGATTGCCTCCCGGGGAGACAGTGCCTCACCTGTCACCTCTGGAGAGGTGCCCTGTGCCAGCGCAGCTTGTTTCTTTGGCTGATGGGAAGGCCTGCCTCCTGCTCTCAATGACACACTGTGCACATACAGCTGTTATCAATGATATCAGTAGAAAGGCATTAGCCAAGAAATAAAAAAAAAAAAACCAGCTAATTATAAACAGTCACTATTATAGATCTCACACCCATGTGTATTTGGACAGTGAACAAGCAAGACAAAGTTTCTTAAAACTTTTGTTTTAAAATTGTTTAAAAAACAATTATTTTTTATTATACTGATAGCTGTAGAGATTAACATCAATTCCACTGGTACAAGGAATTGAGGTTTTGGCTACACTGTAATAACCATGTCTTTTTCTCTTCTCTCTCTCTCTCTCTCTCAATCAGTATCCCTTCATCGTTGGCCTGGGTATTGCTCTGTCCTGGAGTATCCTGGTGTGCGTTAGCAGAGTCTACATGGGAATGCACTCTGTTTTGGTGAGTCCAGAGTTGTTCACCTCAAAGTTCCTCAGGATTTTCTCTGAACAATGGCCAGTACTTTCACTTCCATCAGAATTTTGCTAGAAGTCCGTGACCATCTGAAAGTGAGATATGTAGTACCATGCACAGACCAGCAGTACAACCTAACACTTTCCCTCAGTATTTTACTTCATAGAACCCCCTAGCTTAGGGGAAAGCTGAAGAACTGATCTGAGGTCAGTCAGAGACACTGGGCTCAGGCTCTAACCCTCACTGTGGGGGCAGCTGCTAACTGTGCTTCCTCTGCGACCAAGGCGGGATGGTCCTGCCATAGCGATGAACTATAACTCCCGAGGCTAGCAAGTGACTCAGAGCATAAAAGCATTCAGTCTAAGTGCAGGTTCTGCCGGAGATAGTGGAGCGTGGATCGGCCAGGGTCCCCTGCGAGCGGCTTGAACACCTGCGAATTACTCAGTGTCAGGAGGATGTGTCTACCCCCGCGTTTGCCGTTGTGTGTGTTGACGGTGGGCATGTGTGCGTATTGGACATCAGTGACCGATAACAGCTGGGTGAAATAGTTTTTAAAATATTTAAAAAGTATATTTAAAAAACATACATAAACATATAAATAATACATAATTATGTGATCTAGTATATTTATATAAAAATATAAGTAAAAAAAACAACAAACTTTGACCGAACCCTGACCACATTACTGACCGCTGACTGTGGTCGTACCCTTCAGCTGCTGATGTAAGACACTATGCAAATTTCATAAGGAGGAGAGAATACTGCGGAAGGCGCAAGGACAGGGAAGTGCAATTCCGGAGTTCGTGGGTGCCTGCGCTTGACAGCACAATAATTAACTTTTCTGAGAGGAGTGAATAAGTGTGGCAAAGTCGTTTTGAAAAGCAATATTTTTTTAGCTACGTTTCGCAGAGTGTTTCCTTCTCCCGGCAGCTTTGGCATGGTCCAACGCGGGCCTCGCCCCAGTTCAGCTGTTACCGGGGAGACAGTGGATAGGCTCAGCGGTGAGGGTGTAATGGTTGGCAGAGGTTCGGCCTGGCAGCAGAAGTGGCGTTTGCTTGTCTCTCCTTGGATTAGGCTAATACCCTGTTGCAGTTTGCAGGTGTGTGTCTGTCTGTGCCAGAACACCTGGTCCCTGTCCAGGTACTTGTGTTCAAAGAAGCCGCGTCACCTGCAGGACCCGCCTCTCCAGCCCTGCAGGGCCGGCCAGCTGTTCGCTCAGCAGGCACACGGCCGACATGTAGCTGAGGCCTGCATGATCTGAGCTCAGTCGACGAACCCCGGCACACCGTTCCCGTGAGCTCTGCTGGCTCGGCCACTGCTGTAGGGGGCAGGAAGCCGCCTAGCTGGCATGGCGAGAGGGAAGGGGCGTGGTTGGCGAGGAAAGTCTCCTCTGATTAGCCATACACAGTGGGGCAGGTTAGAAGGGGGGGTTCTCCACAGGGAATGTGCGTGACAGCTAACAAGGGTATTGTGTGTGTGTGTGTCTGTATGTGTGTGTTTGTGTGTGTCTGCGTGAGAGAGAGGATCGGGGGTTAATTGAGTGTTGGAGGAGCTTGGGGGCAAGGCGTAGGACTGTCCACGTATACACTGCCAGCACTCTCTGCTACCCCTAAGGGCGCAGACACTGACCGAGGCCTCGTGGCACTGCAGGCTCGTGAAACCGTTCCGATTCTCCCTCGATCATCAGGCCGCCGCAGCTGTCGTCATGGGTAACGGAGACAGAAAAACGAGGCAATCATCCCTCCCTGCGGCTGCATGGGGGAGGAGGGCTGCGAGGCCGAGAGGGTCAATCCGTTTTCCAGCGCGAGTGGTAAGCATGAGTCATCGCTTGCCCCAGCCCTCAGCCAGACGACAAAACGATCATAATTTTTCCCTCGCGTTTTTCCTTTCCTCCCCGCGGTTCTGCTGGACTCGCGACAGGGGCGGCCTGTGATTTCTCAGCAGCTGCAAATGGTTCCTCTGATCGAGTATGTTATTAACAATGCCACTGGAAGCAGGCGCAGACGAAGGATGTTGGTTTAGCGGGGGCTTTCCTGTCATTGTCCATCTGTTCCCTGTAGCCGCCGTTTAAGTTTGTAATCTGTCACAATTTCATCTGTGGCATTTTTCCCTCCTTCGTGCGGAGTGGCATTACATTACTCTTACATGACCTCACTCCAGAGATGGCAGCGCAGACACAATTGGTTGCCTGTGAGATAACAGTTGCCATGGCAATGTCTCGGGACAGCGGGGTGGCCCTTCCACCGCTGCGCTGGTCCTTCCTTCACGTATACCCGTCGCCCGTTCATCTTCGATAGCCACCTGTGCATGCCACGGCAACAGAGGAACTCGGCCTGCAAGCAGCTTTGTGTGGGCAGTACCTGAGCTTGACACCAGAAGGTTGTGGGGTTGATTCCCAGCTGATGTGCTGCTGCTGCGCCCTCAAGCTAAGTGCAGAATCTAAATTATTCCAGTACATATCCAGCTGTTTAAGAGAGACTTATATTACGCAGTGTGTAAGTCAATGACACAATGGCAGCATCAGGCATAGTCCAACCTGTGGTGAGGGTTCAGGGTTTCTCCCTCTCACGTTTTCATACATCAGCAGCATATAGCTGCCCTGCCTGAATGATGTGAACCATATTCTACTTCATTTGCTATCCCTGGGTTGAGAACGGACACCTGCTCACCAGGAACCCTGCCTTCATCACCACTGCCAGCTCTGACTGAGGCTCTGCTCCCCTCCAGCTCTGGCTCACAGCTCTAATGGCACCCAATTCTGTTTTGGGGAGACCTTGGCTTGCATGTCTGTGAAAGAGCGTGTGCGGGTTTGTGTGCTTCTGTGCGCACGTGTGTGTGTGTGTGCGCGTGCATGTGTGTGTGTTTGTGTGTGTGTGGTGAGAGTGTGGTGTGGGCTGGCATCACACACTGCTTCCCTCTGTTTGCCAAAGGAAACCGGCTCTTTGTCTCTGTGCCGCCAGGGGTAAAGCCCGTCTCCCATTTGTTCTCTCGTGGCTAAAGCAGCGATCTGCTGTCCGACGTGCTGGCCGAGTCCTTCCGAGGCCCCCCACTAGGGGGTGGGACTGTCTTAATCAACCTGCCCCTCCCTTTCCCCTTCCCACCTCTCCTCTCCCTTCAAAAACACCTTTTGAGGGTTATCTCCCCCTTCGGTTATCTTCCCCATCGGTATAAATCACTGGAAGCGCTGCTTGTAGAGCACTGCAGTCCTGATGGTTTTCAAGACCTGCCTAATCTGGGGAAACCTTGACCGCGCGGCTGTGCAGGGCATCAAGGCACGATAACAGAGCCGATAAAGAGATGGAGTGCTTGGATTAAAAGGAACAGAGGCGGAACGCTGGTTTCCAGGATCTCCCTTTGTGCTGCGCTCCAGAACCTGTCAGGCCCGGAACACGATGTCTCGGGATGACCTGGCTGCTAGGAAGCTTCAGCAACGGGGGCAAAAAAGTCCAAATCCTGGCACCAGAGAAGGTTACACTTCGGAGCCAACCATGGCACAGATCTTGAGTGTGGCTGACATCAAAAGAGCACTGATAGTTTTGTCAGTACAGGGATTAACTGCTACTTAATTTCAAACAGGGAAACAAAAAATGAATCACAAGCCACTTCCTTTCAGTAGATGACAGGATCTGATTCCTTTCATTGCTTGTGCTTTCTAATGTTGTCACACAAGGAATAAGGGGTAAAAATCACAATGCACTAAATTACAATGAATGAACCGACTGACTACTTTGAACGCATCAGTTGAGGGCGGGGAGTCTGAGATCTCATGTCACGTTCCTGTACAAAAACTCACTGCTGTCTTTGGATTTCCAAAGTTCGCAGTGGGGTGTGAATTCTCACCCCGTCCCACCCTGTGGTGAGGCAAATGAAAGGAAGGACCACAAAACAGCTATCATAGCTGTTCACTAATCCTGCCAAAACCCTCTGTCCTGTCGCCCCTCCCTGTGAGCTATTTTCCTTGTGTTTCTATATTTTCCTATATATACAACAATAATGCAATAATACAATACAATAGATATATTCAACAATAACACACACAGGTGATCAGACTGACCCATCCATGTGGCATTGAGACTCGGGGAGAGGTGTGGTGCCTGCCACACCGACCCATAACCCATCTCCATGAACAGACAGGCGAATTCTTGCTTAAGGAGTCGTGCGCAGCTAAGGTTGCCTCATGCCCATTATGTGGAGCCCAGAAAAAAAGTTTATCAGCGGAAGCTGGCTTATGTCTTTCTGTCACTATCAAACTGTGGCTGGATGTTCGCATGTACCACAGGACTGAAAACAGATGCACAATGGACACTGCATTCTAGATGTACATTTGTCTTGCACTGTAAAGTTAGGAATTAAAAAACACTTTAACTCAGTTAAAGCTAAAACTAATTAGGCATTAGCATTCTGGTTTCCCTTCTGCTATCGAACCTGCGACATGGCAGTGTTTTCAGCACTGTTCTGTAAATAAAGGAAATGATGACTGTGTTTACAACAAGGAGCTGTAAATTATATTTTGATTGTACTATTTTGCAGAGGAAAAGATCCACTTTTATGGTTAAAGATTAACAGGATAGTCCTTAATATCTGATCGGGGGTTAACTGAAAGCGTTTTCAGGAGTTGTTTGCCCCACAGGAAACATTTATTGTAATGTTTGTCCTTTTCCTTCCTGCTAATAGAGGCTGATGCTGAGGTCAGCTCGACAGCTCCTCTCTGCTAATCAAGATGTGACTGCAAGGAATTCTGTAAACTAAGGCCATATTCCAGGAATCATGCCACTTCTTAAAAATCTATCATGTTTGGTAGACCTTTGCTTTCTTAAGTTCACGTGAAGCCGTTGGCAATTTATGGCCCGTTTCACCACTTAAGCCCGGAGCGACGTGGAAATGTAGGGCCGTTATACAATCTGGGGTTCAGAAGTTACACCCTCTAATCGCGCTGACTGACGGAAGACTGATCGACCCTGAGCACCGCACTTTAAGGAGTTCAGCGCAGTTCACCCCGCATGCGCACGTGTGTGCGTGTGTCTGTCTGTCCAAAGTTTGCTCCCACTGAGCATGTGCGGAGTGGAGTGGTACAGGGTCACAGTAAGGGCAGAGAGGCCCACTGGAGTGAGCTTTAGATTAACCATGCAGAGAGAGAGAGAGAGACAGAGAAAGGGGGAGAGAGTATATATGCATGTATGTGCTCCATTTGTATGTCATTTGTATGTTGTGTTTGCATATTCATGTGAAAATTGCTTTGGCAATGCATCTGTGCGGTCAACGCTTGTTTGAATTTGAATTTGGGAGAGAGAGATAGAGAGGGGGACAGACAGACAGAGCAAAATTGGCCAAACAAAAAAAAAAAAAAACATTTTTCTTTGAATTTGACTAGGGAGAGAGACAGAGATAAGGAGAGTTACAGAGAGAGAGGGAGTGAGAGGGAGGGGGAGCCTGGATTCTGTGGCTTCCGTGGAATGTCACATCCCATAGGGAAGTGCTCTGCCCAGGGCTTTGAATGCTGTTGCTAAGACGCAAACACACACACACAAACAACCAGGAAACGCATGTGCATGCGTACACACATACACACACACACACACACACACACACACAAGCAAAAAAAGGCAACATATCCTTACGCACACATGCACAGAGACACAGCCATGGAAATGTACATACACACATACGCACACACACATGCGCACACACACACGCTTACACGCAGGCACACAATTTGCATGTGAATGCCAGTGTTTGAAGCTTCACATCTGCCTGCTTTGTCAAATGAAAATAGCGTTCACTGAAACACCCCCACCCCCAGCATGAAGAGCACTGCTCCCTGTTATTACTATGGTGTCTCATCTGTGGAAATATCTTTGTGGTTGCCTGCTTTCAGCCACTGGAGTCAAGCATAAAATTCCATTCACTAAGCATACTGTCGACAAACTTATTAACAAAAGAATGTAGCATGGTGCTTATTAAAAGCCGCTGATATAATTATGTGTATTTAAATTCTTAGCATACATGATAAACCCCTTGAAGGCCCGGCATTCATCCCACCCCACAAAGAACCAGGCGGTTCATGGGTGGAATCTTAGCCGCCTTTCGCATATGGAAGCCTAGCTGTGCCAGAATTAAGTATTAAAAGCTTGAACACAACTTGGTCTAAGTGTGGAAGTTGAATATGGAGTAAATGTAAAACTTGTGTCCTCATCTAAGTCCTGGTTTTTAATTTAATATTTAATTTGGCCTACCTGCGTTTCCGCATTTAGCGGGTTGCCTTAAAACATAAGCCATTTATCTGCTTTCTGGACTACTGTAAACGGGCGTAGTGAGGAACGGATACAGAATTCCTTGTGAGGATTCAGAAATATAAATTCAGTTTGGTTCAATTCAGTTCAGCTCAATTGAGTTTGATTCAGTTTAATTCAGTTTAATTCATTTCAAGTTCAGTTCAATTCTCAATTATACCCCATCAAGTTGACATTGCAGTCCTCATACGCAGAAGGCTCACTCAAACACAGTGTCTCCAACCTCAACCAGTTTTTCACTCAATACACAATATCATCCATAGCTGTCAATCCAGACCCAGGTCAACAATTAAAGCGTGTTCAAAGAGTCTCCAATTAGTCTTTATGTGGTCTCCATGGCTACCCGGTACGCCCTGAAGCCGTGGCCTGCTCGGTGTGAGGCGGTGGGAGGAACGCTGTCCCCTGTCACGTCCCCTCCCTCTGTTTGTCCTGTTTCAAAGAGCGTGGCTGTGCTCCCCCGCGGCCCATAAACAGAGCCCTTTGCTGTTCAAACGGTCCTTTGAAAAAGACACGCACGCACGCACACAATCTGATTCATGTTGTTTTGTGTGCTAGAGAGGTTATTCATCTCAGTCCTCTGTGTGTGTGCGTGTGTGTGTGTTTGTGCGTGTGCGCAGCATATAGGCATGTATGTGTGTTGTCCTGTGCGTGCAGAATGTGTGTGTGCACTTTTTTGTGGGTTTGTGTGTTTTTGTATGTATAGTACATATGTGTGTGCATGTGTTTTCCTGTGTGTGTCTAATACTTATGTGAGTATGTATGTTTTGCTGTGTGTGTGTGTGTGTGTGTGTGTGTGTGTGTGTATGCAGAATGTATGCATGTATGTGTGTTTTCCTGTGTGTGTGTTCAGAATGTGTGTGTGTATGCAGTATGTATGGGTGTTCATGTTTTTTTCCTGTCTCACGCTCCGTGTTCCTCTGCAGGAGGTCATCGCCGGGTTCCTGTACAGCGTTCTCATCCTGGTGGTGATCCAGCCACTGCTGGACCCCATCGACAGCTTCTACCTGACGTCCCCCTCCGCCCCACTGGTCATTGTCATCAGTCATGTGGCCCTGGGCCTGCTGGCGTTCACCCTGGACTCCTGGAGCACGTCCCGTGGTGACACCGCCCAGGCCCTGGGCACGGGTGCAGGGGCCGCCCTGGCCTCCCACCTCAACCACCTTCTGGGCCTGGCGCCGGACCCGCCCCTGTCCAGCCTGCCCTTTCCCCTTCAGCCCCTGAGCGTCGCCCTCGTGGGCCGGGCCCTGCTGCGGCTGGCGGTGGGCGTGGCGGTGCTGCTGGCCACGCGCGCCGCCATGAAGGCCCTGACCATCCCGCTGGTGTGCCGCGCGGTGGGCGTGGCCTGCGATGACGTGCGGCGGGCGCGGCAGCACATGGAGGTGGAGCTCCCCTACCGCTACATTGTCTACGGCACTGTGGGCTTCAGCTGCGTCTTCCTGGTGCCCCTCCTCTTCAGCTGCATCAACCTGTCCTGAGGACCAACTCCCCGTGACACGCCCTCCAGCCCAGCCCCACCCCCAGGTCTCCTCCCCCTTCCTTGCCAGTTAGATCAGGAATGCATTGATTCCTAAACTCGAAGGGGAAGTGGGGGGGGGCTTGGGGGGGGACCACAGGGACAAACAAAAAAGTGGCCAATCACGCCATGCCACCATCACTTCTTGCTTCAAATTTTTTATTTTGTTTTGCTTTATTAATCACCAATGGTTGTCATTCCACTGCCTTTCCTAAAGACTCCAGATTCGGGATACTTGAACCTTCAGAGCCCCCCCCCCCAACTCCCCTGACCCCCCGATATCCTATCTGCAGCAGCAGGTCAGGGGTTCATTGACGTGACACGCTGCTCAATATACACCTATCGTTTTGGAGACTTTTTCATGCTGTGTAGTGGGGTATGGCTTCTTTTGCATCAAGTCACGTTTGAGGTCTGTTCGGGCTCTGGCTGCTTCTCCATGGCTGCGCTCCTGCTCGCCCCCACACACACCCTGCCCGAAGGCCACAGCATGCCCATTGTTTGTCCCTCGAACAACAACAGGCCCACTTCCCACACATCGTACCCCCCATTTTCAAATCTTCTTTGTAGTCTGTTCCTACCTTGAAAGCCATCCAAGCAACTCTGTGTTTCCCTGAGGGTCCTGAGGGTATTTTGCTGGGAGGTTCTGTTGGTTGTGAAAGGTGAAAAGAGCTGTGAATGGGCACGTGTGGTTTTGAGGGCATCGACCCAAAGGACAGACACGCCCCCCGGCCCTTCCTGTTCAGTCAAAGGCCTCCCCCATCGAGCTCCTGTACATACAACACTTCGCAGCAGGGGATGCCATGGAGTAGACACCCAGTCATGCGAGCTTATTTTAAATCCAAATTAAAGCAGGTGAAGAAACTACAGCAGCTTCCATCAAGATTAATCAAAACATGCAGTTGGTTATTCCTTAAAAAATCTTTTCTTTATTTTTGCCTTTTCCGTATTTTCACATGGATGATGTCAGAGTGACCCCTAAATCTGTTTCACAGACATGCCAGCACCCATCTGATGGGACACTAAAGCACAAAAAAGCATGTAGATGTGTCAGCTTTTTAACACAAGTATGCCACTCGAGTATGCATCAGATATGCTGCACTGCGTCTTGTATAGTGCAGAGCGTTACTTCCTGTATCCTGAACAGCATTATATCCTCTGTACTGAAGAGTGTTACACCTGGCATACTGCTGAGAATTACTATGTGTATACTTTTAAGTGTTACATCTGCTGTGCTGCTGAGTGTTCCATCAAATCAATACTGTCTGCAGAGCCGCTGGTGGTAAACTTTCCTTGTTATTTCCTGTGAGATGATCATAGATGGTAGGTGACCTGAAAACGCAGTGGACAAACGGTGGGATAGCTGCTGCAGGCTGGAGATGGGGCAGGGCCTGCCTGGGGTGTGGTGTCTGGGGCTTGGTGTGGAGTAAACAGCCAGCTCACATTGCATTGGAAAAGGATAATGATGGAGGACCTCTGTTTTCCCTGTGTCTCTTGCTCCCAGAGCGCACTGCTCCTTTGCTCCTCCCAGTGGTGTAAGTGTGCGAGCGTTTGTATACATGTGTCTGGATGAGTGTGTATGTGTGTGTGTGTGTGTGTTTGTGTGTGCGTACGCTTGCGTGCATGTGTACGTGTGCACGTGAGCCCCGCTCAGCCCAGCAGAAGGCCGCTCCGCCTTGTGACCGGTGCATGCGGGACAATGCAGGACCCGGACTCAAAGGAAGCAAGGGGCTGCGCTGGAGCATCACTGTGGCGCAAGAGGAAACCATACAGCTGCCCCTGCACCACCCTGGAGCCACTCAGAAGGGAGACAGAGACAATACCTTTGCACCAGAGCTGTGTATCTCTCACTGTTTCTCTCTGCTCATCCATCCCCACTGAGAACCTTATCATGTGGTCACACCCAGTGTTTGGTCACTCCCTGTTGAAAACGAGCATGCGGCACCATACAGTGTATTATGAAATGTAAAATACAAGGAATGCATTTATAATATATGTCAAGAAGTGTTTGGCAAGTTCATATATGCAATTTCATGCATATATGTTGGAAAATATTCTGCAATATATTTGCAAAAAATATATAGGACAAAGTAGCAATAATTATTTTATTCTTATACATGCAGTGTTATTGACATGTATTATAAGCATTTCTCATATTTTGGATTTTTATGTTTTTAATTTTCACACATATTTTTTTCTTAAATTCTTTGTAAATATATTCAGAATAAGCTCTTGAGATGTGCAGTGGCAGGGAGTATTTAAACATTTTGTTCAAATAAATTAGTTTCTCAGTCATTTTTTTTTTATTATTTTTCATAGTCATGTAAGAGACAAAACATTTTGATCCCCACATCCTATTCAGCTCAGTACTGTGATTTGATCTCTCAAAGCCCTTGGGTGTAATTGTGTGTGTGTGTGTGTGTGTGTGTGTGAGTGCGTGCATGTATGTATACTGTCCTTCCAAAAGTCATGGGACATGGTTAGTTATGAATAAAACTCTTTATTCTAGGAATTCCTAGCATGCTTGCCTGCCTTTGGCCTTAATGACTGCTTCAGTACATTGCGGAACACTTTCTAGTAATCTCTGGTTGAAAGCTGGTGTTCCACTGCTTTAAATCATTAGTAAGCTCCACTTCAGAAATGGACCATCTTGGCCAAGCCTTAATTCTGTGTTTCAGTTCACCCATATCATAATGATGTTCTGTCAGGTGGAGATCAGCACAGTTGTAAGGAGCAGAGCTAGTAACCAAAGGGTTGCTGGTTCAGTTCCCTGTTGGGGCACTGCTGTTATACCCTTGGGCAAGGTACCTAATCCACAATTGCCTTAGTAAATCTCCAACTGTATAAATGGATAAAACTGTAATCTATGTAAGTCACTCTGGATATGAGTGCTAAATGACAATAATGTAATAATGTAATAATGTTCCTGCAATCAGATGAGGAGTCCCATAACCTTTGGTAGGATAGTGTGTGTAATTTTCATCATATGGATATAAAGCTCTTAGCCTTTATAATGTGTTTAGTATGTGTTCATTCAGTATTCAGTCCACTGGAGCATCATAAGTAAACTGTCCATGTGGGTGGTGACTGAGCACTGGACATCGACCAATTGCAAGGCATGAAACCATTAGAAGCCCATTAGATTCTCTGGATTCAGTCACACAGCAGAGCTGTAATGCCCTGTATTTACGTAGCAGGTACCACTCTCCTGGCTGGTTTAAATTAGCATACATTTATTTTTTCCACTTGCTATTCATTCTGATAGTTACTGAAGCAATTCAGGTTAAGCACCTCACCCAAGGGTACAACAGCGGCCTCCCTCGTGGGGATCTGAACCTGCAGCATACAGGTTATGAGCTGGGTCCCCTAATCTATCCAGTGCCTTCGTATTTCACTGTCTACCCTGTGGTTCACACTGATTCATCCACTGGTCACAAGTCTTGTGGAATCAGCCCCAAAAGTCGAAAATGCCGAACATGACGGTGTCAACTGTGTTAATTGTCAAAGCATTAAAAAGTTCTGTTTCCTGATTCCTGCTACAGCTGCCATCTTCTAACCACTAGCGCAGTTTGATTTTTAAGGAATGATTTATACTTAAAGTTTCACATTTGTTGATTTCACATCTCTGCTTTCTGTGGTTCAGTTTCAGGTGAGGCAGTTGTTCTTGAATCATTTACTCATCAGCCTGAACTGTTGAGTTAAATGATTTGCGCAAGAGATTTGCTCTGGAAGAAGAGTTTTGTATTACTGATGTTAGAGAGGAAAAGTATTTTGCAGCAGAGTACATACTGTAGACACGACTGCTGCTAAAGCCATTGAGTGCTACTCTACACTTTGACCACTATGCTAGACATTGACCAATACTCAAAATGCTGACCGCTGCTCTTTTGGTTGACTGCTACACTTCATATTGACCACTTGACGTTGACTGCTTCTGTAGGCACTGACCACAATCCGTAATACTGACTGCTACTCTTAAGGTAAACCACTGAGCTAGACATTGACAATAATCCTAGATGTTGTCTGCGTCTGTAAGCACTCGTCACCATCCTAAATACTGACCACTACCCTTGAGGTTGACCGCTGTCCTAGACATTGACCATAACTATAGACGTTTACTGCTCCTGTAAGCACTGGCCATCATTCTAAATGCTGACGGCTACTGTAGAGACCGACCACAACTCTCAACACTGACCATGACCGTGGTGTTGGAAGTGATGGTTGGCATTCTTTAGGATACTTTAGGATACTTCAGAGTGCACAGTAAGGTATTTCTTTCTGGGCAGCTCAGTAGTTGTCCTTTGTTAGTCTGGGCTTTGGCCTGTGTTAACCTGCAGCACCCAGAAACACCATGATAACCGTTGCTTTACCATTAGGCATTTCTAACCAGCTTAGCCTGACCCTGCTCTAAGCAGCACAGTGGTGTTTGACAAGTCAACCGCAGAACCCTGGACTAACTGTTCCCTCCCCACGCCAATTGGCTCCTGCTTTTTTGGGATTTCCTTTGCCTACTGATTGGATCACATCAGCATGGTCCCATTGACTGCAAATTCTGGTCAGACTGCAAAAGAACGGTTGGTGGAATTGGCAAAACCAGACCTCCTGCTGCATTACAGTACATACTTACAATATGTATCTCCTCATATGCAGTGTGTCTGTCTGGCAGTTGCCTTCCAGTTTTCTCCTCTTAATGGTGGAGCTCTGTGCAGTGTTGGTCCCGGTCCAGTGTGATCAAATGCACTGACAGTACAGATATTATTGCTGAGGCGTGGTCTGTGACAGATCCCTGCCTTCAGCATGAACCCCAGGTCTCCCGCAGCGGGTCTCGAAGGCATCTCACTGATCTTAGCTCCACGTTCAGCCCTGTCCCTCCGTGGCGACTGCGCCCATTCCAGGCGACTGCTCTCCCTCATCTCTCATGTGGTTCAGACGGCATGCGGCCAACGGAGCCGAACGGGAGACACTTGTTTCTGTAACCCTGCATTCTGGTCTCTGAGCTGCTCCGCTCCACTCCCTGTTTCATCATATGGAAACGGCAAATAAAGAAGTTTGTTAATTTGATCCTTCATGTGTCTGTGGTTTTATTTCTGTTGGTTGGGTCAGTTCCTTGGGCAGGAACAGGAAGACATAGGGCCCCATCTGTCAAGCTTGCTTAACTGTCCCCATATGTATTCGGATGTAATTTCTATGGCCACACCACATTTTGTCATTTCTATAAATTGGCTGGTAGAACCAGCAGGGTATTGGATTGCATCCTCAGGTCTGGGCTGAATATGCTGACAATCTGTGGAGATGTGTGTGTGTGTGTATGTGTCACACAGCAAGGGCCAAGACTTCACCTCACACGCAGGGCCTCAAAACATATTCAATAAAAAGAGAAATGTGACAACAGCTCTTCTTCCTGACCTTCCTCCTCCTCCTTACCTGCATATGCGTTTGCTTCAGGGTCCTGCTCGCAGCGGCTTTAGCGGGCACACTGCAAAAGCGTGTCTCCATGCCAGCTGGCACTGTAGAGAAATGGAACACAAACACAAACACAAACATGTTTCAGGTGGAAAGGTCTCCCTCCAGCATGGCATGTTTATACAAGCCTGCTGCGTAGGTGTTTGCACAAACTTTGCTGTTCCGTATTTGACTAGGCAGCACAGTACCATGTTGAAACAAGCAGGCACTGACACGTGAGGTCGACACATGGCCATTGTAGTGACGGGAAGCCGTCTGATCACCCCCATGTCCTGTGACGCCACCCCGCTTGAGTGGATAAATGCAGTGGCATGCGGGAGCAGGGCTTTCATACGATGCGATGCCCCCTGACCACTTGGCCACTCTCACATCCATCTTCCAATCGTAAACAGTGCTGCTTTTGTCTTCAGGGCCGCGCCCACAAGCCGCCAGTGGAGGAGTATGCGGAATGCCATGGCCTGCTTTGTTTGTTACACTCCGCTTTCCTGAAAGCTTTCCCCCCTACCCCGCCCCCTTCTGGCTGTCCAGAGCAGAGCTGGTACCTTGGATGGGGTGGCCAGCTGGTAGCCAGGCTGGCGTTCCTGTCCCTGAATCAGCGTCAGTTTTCTTCTCAAAGTGATTTTGGCTAAGATCAGGAAAAGGGCTGCTGATCCTGGATCAGTGCTTGGGGTGGGGGGTGGGGCAGTAGTGTGAAGCAGATTCTGAACTGTGACAGTATTGCTGAACGTCCAAGACTGAATACCGTTTGCTCGTCACATGTTCTGCAGAGATTTTTCGCAAAGGTGTTAAGAATGCAGAGAGAATTGAGTTAAACTGGAGAGCTTTAGGCAGCAATGTTGTTTTAATTCTCATCATTTAAAATAGTTTCACATTTCACATCTCAGTTCAAGTTTGACCTGTCATCCTGGAAGCAGGAAACAATATTGGTGACCCAAGATTGACCAGATACAGCTAAAATAGACCAGGCGAATGGACCAGATACTTCCAAGACCAGAAAACCTTTTCTGTTTATGAACAAGAGGTTATTCCACACAATGATCACATTGTTTATGGCCATCGTTGTACGTCGATGAATGGTTTTGTAATTTTATCCCAGTTTTCCAGTCCTATTGGTAATGTGTGGAAGTAATTTATTTGACAAAGGCTGCACTGTTATGCGGTGTTTACTGTTGGTTAAAGTATGCTTTACAGCCATATTGAATGGTTTTGGTAATGGGTTGTCTTAGTCTGATTTGTTTTTAGGAAACCACTTCCTAATAGTACCATAATAGTTCATTTTGTGACTGTTAACACATGCTAATGTATGTATAGTTAGTCAAGGTAGGATATTACGTCAAGAAGGAAAAAAACGACCCCAAGCCAGCACTAAATGTGTACTGAGAGTTGTCCATGTGATTATTGGCTCTAATGCATTGTCTTTTTAACAGAAATGTATAAACATGTACTATGGCCAGGTGATTAACTTTGCCTCAGAAAAAGGAGAAATCAAATGCAACAAAAAGGTTTTTAAAGTCAACGGAAAAGAGCTACAGCCAAGTCACATACACAAAACCGAAACCATGGCTCAGACCAAAACAAAATGGTGATATACCACCCCCTGGTGGTAAAAGTAAAGCATACAGCCAGCAACAATGCTAACACTGCAATATAACACTGCTTATTCATACCCGAAAAGTGCTTTGCAGTTTGCACCGTTATACGTACGAGAATCAGTGACCATTAAACACAAGCAACACACAGTATAACGGTATAATTTTATTCATGGACGTGCATATTATTGTTGCATTCCCGAAAAATAACAAAAACCCCCCAAAAAAACATATAAACAGGGGAGCCAGGGGAGCTTCCAGAGTCTAGACTGGCCAGGTCTCTCATAGACCCTATGGTCAATGCTGTCAGTTCTGGAGCTGTTTGTGGCGTCAGGTGGAAACTCCTTTCTTTTGCAGGTCCAGTATGCACAGGCTTAAGCTGGGCAGTCGGGGAAGTCGTACAGCTTAGAAAGCCATCACCAGAAGCCTCCAAAGATTCAGAGCAGTGACCAGTGGGGGCCTTGAAGTGGTATTCCCCTGTGGGAGAGATATGTCAGGGTAAGTATGGGGACAACCCCCTACAGAAAGCCTGCAGTGGGTCTGTGATCCTCACTACTGTCTCAGGTTCACCCTGTTATTACACTTGTACCTGTATGTGTTAAAGTAATAGCAAAAATATCATCACTTGTTATTTGTGGGGTGCGGTATAACAATAAGAGCCCTTGGTCTTTTTTGGTTTCAGGAGATATATTTCAGACAAATTGCAAAAGGTGAATTTTTCCTATAGTTTGCAGCATTTAACTCAAATGTCCATACAAGACTTCACAGCTGGCTACTGGCTTGTGTCGTTTGGAGCGTGATGAGTAAACTGCATTCAATGGCATGTCGCTGAGATTGACATTCTGAGGAAGAATGTCAATTATCCAACGTCACACTACCTGCATGACTCTGAGGGTGGCAGTGTAGCATAGTGGTAAGAAGCAGGGATCATAACCAAAAGGTTGCTGGTTTGATTTCCTGCTGGGACACTGCTGCTGCACCCTTGGGCAAGGTACTTAACCCAGAATTGCCTCAGTAAATATCCAGCTGTATAAATGGATAACATGGAAAAATTGTAAGTCAATCTGGATAAAAAAACATCTGTTAAATGACAATAATGTAATGTAAGGACTGTAGGTAATGGCGAGGCTCAGGGCTTTTTCTCCTGATAATGGGGCCTTGCCTTTGGTTTGTGTCAATGATGTGTCAGTGTGAACTACATGTGTTACAATGTTAACACCATGTAAGTTTTTATCCACCCTGATCCTCAGCACTCACACTCCTGCTGCTGGTCCTCTCGCCTGGACATTAGTCATGTGTGCGGTGTACGCAGACCAGCCTTAATGCGATTGTGTGTGTCGGGAACAATTATCGGCACACTTCTCCCCACACCCCCACTGAGACGTGTTAGCGAACTGTGGCTAACGTGCTACAAGAGTTGCCATGGAGATCGCAGAGAAGAATGTCTCAGAGGCTCCTCACTGACAGTGGGAGCCTGGAGCTCTTGCAATCTGCACGACTCCAGGACCCGGCTGCTTCAGTTGGGTCTGGTGCTGGAGATGGGTGTAAATTTGTGTGCCGGCCCAAAAGCTGCGTGCACGAAGAGCAGACAGTATGCGCTGGCTGGCAGACACCAGTGCAGGCCTCACCAAGCACTCCTATCCACAGCTGTGTGGCCCGTAAAGTTAGCCGACACAGATTCAGTCAGTGTGCCAGTCCTGCCAGGGGCAAGGGTCACCAAAACACCTGTGGTCAGATCTGACTTCCCGATGCCAGACCCTGCTGCCCTACAAGACACTACCTTAGCCCAGGGAGTATTGTGAGGGGGCCTGCTCCAGGAACACTTGTACTCAGGATATGCGCCCTTCCCCCCAGCTCACTGGAGAAACAAGGGCTCTCGAGCACCCTTTCCATTACGCCCAATATCCATGACCTGCCCTCCATGTAGCTGAAGTATGCCTGACCTGAGCTGGACGTGTTTCCATAGACTCACCCTATGGTGAAGTATCTGTAGTTGAAATAAGGAGGAGTTCCCATAAAACCACCTTAGGTGTAAGTGAAGTATTCCTAAGGAGGAGTTTACATACACCTGCCCTAGCTGTAGGCGGATACCTGAGCTGACCTGGACATGTGTCCACAGACCCACCCTAGCTGTAGGAGAATACCTGAGGTGAACTGGTGATGCTTATCTACAGCAAATTGACCCAGGCTGACAGCATGCAGCCCAACCCCAAGAAGCCATAACTGGTTTGCTCTGAGACGAGGAGAGGAGAACCAGACTGCACCTAGAGAGAGGAGGGTTGCATGTGGATTTGTATTCGTTTTTGACCATATGTTGGCATATATGCCACTCAAGCACTGTGAGCTGTAGGCCTCTCCATCCACGTTGTGACACATCCAGGATCAGTAGAGGCCTTGGTTTCAAAGCCTGCTGACTGGACGGGATGTTTGTATCACAAGACGTGCTGGGGCAGCCGATTACCCCGAACCTTGCCAAATTCATTATCACTCAGATTTCTTCCAAATGCGACTCACCAATGAATCAAGGGTGCACCTCCCTTCTCTGCCTTGTGTGATTCTGACTGATACTTAATAACTGAGTGGAACATGTGGGTGTGTGTGTTTGTGTGTGCGCATGCACACGTTTTTAAGCATGAGAATGTGTGCATGTGTGTGTGTTTGCGTGACTGTGTGTGTGTACATGTGGGTGAGAAATTCAGAAAAGAACATATTGACAAAACATAGTTTCATCTCCTACATTTTCCAATGACAAAGTTTATTTTATTAGGGTTACTAAGTTAAGACATGCAAGCAACAATTCTTGGGTGTGTTATTCAGCATATTGTAGTAATAGTTAACTGACCCTGAGATTTATAGTAATATAAGTGTTTTTCCTGTAATCACTCAAGTCTGTGAGCTCCAGACAGCTCAGTGCTGGGTTCAGCATCATTAAAAAGGTCTCTATTTGAAGGACTGCTCCATGAATCAGCATAGGTCACAGATAATGATAGCTGTGACAGAAAGTAACAGCAGCCAGTCCTAACGGTCTGTTATTACAGACTGTGGCATCTTGCCAAGGAAGTATAATTTAGCTGTCTTAAAACAAGATGGAGATTAAACTTTGTGTGCTTGGTTTCTGAATCAAACAGTTCTCATACAGTAATCCCAAACGTAATTAACACCACGGGTAATTTCCACGTATCCATTTACTCTCGTTTTACGCCTCGTTCCAGCCGTTTTCTTGCAAACGGTGACGATGGGCAGGTTAATTTGCGCTGGATTTGGCAGGGGGCCAAAGGGAGAGCCGAGCGGGAATTGTGCCGAAACAAAGACGGTACCTTGTAGTTGTAGCAGCGTTTCTCCAGCCTCGCTCACCAGCTGTGCATCAAGCCCGCCTTGTTCGGTCATACTTACACGATGTCAGTCCTTATGCGCTAAGCGAGACACCCAAGTCCCTGTCGTGTAAACTCCCCGTTCGCGATGATACCAATTAATTGGGCTCGATGGAGCTCTTAATTGAATACTAAACCCAATTTGACATCTCTTGAGTTATCTGCCACAAGTCCGTCGTGACTGAAATTTGTCGTCGGGGGTGGGGGTGGGGGGGGGGATGTTCTCAGTTAATTAAACGTTGTCGAGTTAAATGTTCTAGGCAATTAAACGGTGAATAAACGCAACAACTAGTTAACTGCCTCTTATTACATAAATTGAACAAATTTATGCAACACGACCTATTTTTTTACTGCAAAACCGTACAGCGAGACCCCCTTTGTTTCACAGCAGATTTGCCAACCTGGCACAGGTGACATAAGACAACCTGAACAGCATTTTTAAGTACTTAGCTGATTAAGACTGTATGCAGGACCTCATTGAGCTATGTAAAGCGTGCATGGCACCGTGTCATTGGTATGGTTTCTCATTACCATATCATTCCGTACTGATTGTTCCAAGGTGAATGTTTTGTGAGGTTGATGAAAATTCTCCTTCGGTAAAGGCCAAAAAGAGTTGAGAAACAGGGACACACATTGCTAAATTAAACAGTTTAATATTTCTCAAAAAAAAAAAAAAAAATCCAATCAAACTGAGCTAACCTGTTGCGTAATTTCTGCATACCCCAAACCAGCTCTTGTAAATGTCAGGAGTGGACAAAATGCCCAGCCCCGCCCCAACCAGTTCATCCCCTCCTAGGGATCCGCCTGCCACAAGGGCAAGGTGAGTAGGAACACTTTTCAAATAAAACAAAAGGAACACAATTCATGAGACGGCAATACATTCCCACCTGCAGCTGTTCTTCCCCCGCCCTGCTATTCACTCCTGTCCTCCCCTTCCTTGACCCAGATCAGGAACGCACCCCCCACACACACACACTACACAATCCTCCCGCACACGTGCCCCACTGCAGTACACTCCGTGGTCTGGCACCCCCGCCACCTGGGCATGGGGAGAGCTCTGTCACACCAGGGGGAAGTCCTACCGCTGCAGGGGAGGCTCCACACAAGCACGACAACGCGCAGAAGAAATTGTGGGGGGGGGGGGTGGTGTAGCTTGACCAGCACCACCATGCCGGGCCTTGCCCACATCCCAATATTAAAAAAAAAAAAAAAAACCCCCAAAGACAAGCCCTCCGCGTCGCCCCTGTGGACTGCTGGCGGCCCAGCCGGCGACCCACGTCGTCCTCTCACCTGCCGCTTGTGCCGGCTCCGCGGGGTCTCTCCGAGGGAAGCAGCTCAGCAGCAGGTCCGCCCTCTTCCCTCTCCACCTCGTGCCAGGGACTCACGCACAGTTCCGGTCCGCGGTGTTGCTTCCCGCTCAACCGGGGGATCCACTCCCCGGGCACGCACCCCTGCGGGGCGGGGGGCCCCCTCGGTCCCAGCTGCGTCCTGAAACTGTTCGCCGATTCCCCTCTCCCTCAGGGACCCGCCGCATAGTCTTCCAAAATTCGCCCAGGTCACAACTCCTGAGGCCCAAACCAAAAAACAAACCAAACCAAAAACAACCAACCCAAAATTCTGCCATGCTGGCACATTTAACAAAAACCAAACAATAAACCACACAACAAAACCCCATACACTCGGCCTACCAGCATCTCTAGTGTGCTGCTCCCACTCTCCTGCCTAAATAGTCCTGGCGTCTCCTTAACCAGATAGGCAGCAGGTGGGGAGCACGCACCAGGCAGCGAATCCCGTCAAAAACCTGATAATTCAATCATTGAATTACGCCCGTGCCCCCTCATTCTCTCAGGGAGTGCAGTGCGTCAATTACCGCTGTCAGCAGTACTCCTGACATAAACCAAACTTTCACATTAATTGGACAGTGAAGTTCTTATTCTATCTTATGTATATCTAATGTCACAGGGCTGCATGCGTGTGTGTGTGTATTTGAAACTATGTAAGGCCGAAGCAAAGGCTAGTGCACGAGAAACCATTTAGCCTGAGTGTGTTTTTCTTTTTATGACCTCTGTCATTAGCAGGGTTTATTGAACTGACTCCTGCGGGATTATTATGCGTGTTTACGACAGCTGAGTTCGAAAGTGCAGTGTCTCCTGACTGCGTGCAATGTCTGTCTGCTTTAGGGCTATACGAGCCACACTGTACACAATGCCTCACTGTTGTTGCCACCCATGAACAATGAGTATGAACAACAAAAGTTTAATTTTAAAGACTGGGAAGCACATAAGCACCAAGAGACAAGACATTGGCTCGCTACATGTCAGGTCAAAGTCCTCACTTCCTATACTGATAATAAATCTTAAATGTCCTATCCATGTAGTACCTCTTGTCATTTAGAGTACTAAAAGGTTAAAACATTTTATGTTCAACGCATAAGTTGCAAATTAATTGAAATGACCTGGCAGACAGAATAATTGTTACTGTTTGCGGGTATTAGCCGTTATTAATTCGCCCTCTCGGATTTACAGTAGGCTAGTTATTAGAGATTTTGTATTGGTTTTGTTAATGTTATGTAACATGTTGCTTCTAATTGTTTTTATGAGTCCGGAAAAAATCCTTTAAACTTTTCCAAGGATGGTGACAGCTCTTAAGGAAGTAACTTAACCATTGATGCGGGTGACGTCTTTAGCAAAAATCAATACAGAAAAGTACGGAAGTGCGAATGCCGTGCACTTCAGAAGGCCGCAGGTTCAGCCTCATTCCATACGGGGAATTTTCTGCTTTTCCTCTTGTCCAATCTCCTAGTGACGTACTCTTCAACCAATCTTACTAATTCATCTACCTCCAGGAGAAACGTCGGCGCTCTCAAATGATTGACGTGGAACGATAACCAATCATAACCCTTATTCCTTCAAATTGGCCAATGGCAACCGGCCGTTATGCCAGGCCAAACAGCAAAAGGGTTAGCCTATGTTGTGTGTGCCATGGACTCAGCCTAGTAATATTGACAATAGGTAAAGAGGAGATTTCCCCAAAATAGTGAGAAGCGTGAAAAGGAAAATAAGCGGAAAAAGAGGGGTAAAGCGCTAGCAGACGGTTGCTTCAACGATCAGGGAATGTGATTCTTTTCGCTGCATCCGTATACATCCGTATGCCGCTATTAATGGGACTCGGAGGATTATTTCGTTAGAAGGTGGCTAGCTAGCTAGCTAAAGGGTGCTGTAGGTTTGGCTGTCTGAAAAAAGGCCAAGATAGCTGGGCTAGCTTTTTCTGCTGTCGCGGCTAGGAGAGACTAGCCAATTGCTAAAGACCGAAAAATCCAAGCGTAAGCACCGTTAGCTAGCTAGCTAAACAGGATCGCTCCTTACCAGCACCATCTTCACGGCGAAACGCAGAGAAACAAGGTAAAGTGGTGTGTTAGCTAAGGTAAATCTGCAGCTTTGCGTGAGCATGTGCATTTGTAGTCAGTAGCTAACTAGACTGTCCTGCACTTACAGGCTACCCAGAAGCCAGTTAGCTGTTTGTAGAGCTGCGTGTGATATAACCTTATTACTTGTTTTGATGTCTTGGCACACGAACTGATAATGAGCTAGCTAACTAGCTAATTTACCTGCAAACTAGTGCAGTTACAACGGTAACTTAGCTAACTTGGCGGAGTAAGGCCTACATAGCTAAATTAGCTAGCTAGCTACACTAGCCGTTCACACTTACAAGACGGTAACTGGCTGCTTTAGGGGAAAGTGGGGATGCTTTGTTGTTTTTTGAACATTCAGCTTGCAAACTGTCTTCAAAGATTACTTATTTGCATGGTATAAAAACCAAACACTTTTATCTGACTAGCTATGTAATTAGTTTGTTTGCAATCCCTCAAATAGGTGTCCACTATTCGACAAATATAGCCATCTGGCTAACGTTAGCTTTGTTGACAAGTAGAATATGAGATCGGCGTTAATATATATTGACAGCACTGTAGCTAGCCAGATAGTCAGCTAGCTAGCCGGTTAGCATAGACTGTAAAGCTGGTTAGGTAAGTTCTAGTAGCTATATTTAGTGGAGGTAGGTACCTAGCTGAGAAACCTCAACCGATAGATCTTAGCCAGTACTCCTCGATGTTAAATAGTTAGATAAGTGACTTTATTATTAAGTTTTTGAGCGAAGACTTCTCCCATTTGGTATGTAGATTAGCTAGTTAAACAGGTAAGCCGCTAACTTGGGTTACTTCCTTCGATGTGAGTAAACCCAAGATCAGCCCGGTTTCGACGTTGATATTAATGTCTGTTCGACGGAATGTCTTACAAGATCACAGGTTACGTAGTTTGCTAATATTTGCAGTTATTGGCGGCCACGAACACCGTTTATACGATAACGGTGTCTTCCCATCAGCATATTATTGCAAGCACACACCTGGTGCTTTATGCAAACGTGTGCAAGTGCCTGGCCAGCTACAGTGGGAAGTGCAGTTTAACTGCTGTTCTGTGTTTTTGCAGGGAGGTCACATTACTGTTCATCTTGTACCTGTAGCTAAAATACAGACTATTAGCTGTTAGCGCTTTATGCATCAGGGAAAGCTGCAACGATAGTGTGCTGTTTATGAAATCTGAAAATTCTGTGTTAATCAAAAATTTGTCTAAAAATTCGATTGAGCTGTTCATCTCCATATTATGGTGAGTTGCTTTTTTAGGGATATGCTGAGGATATAGCCAGGTCTCCCAATAAAAGGCAAGGAGGGCTGTATGTTATGGAGTGCCTGTCAAGTGACTACATCATTTGACTTTAATTGGATGGTCTAAGCAAGTCTAATACTTTTTGATTCAGTTTATAGTCCTTGTATGAAAGTGTGTTTTGAACCACTGTGTTTTCAAGCATTGTCCTGGTGTCTTTCAGTAGCACCTCTCAAAGATGGTAACGTTAGAATGCTGTTTAAGGTCAGGCAGATGCCACAAACACCAGAATCACTTATACCAAAAATACTGGTTAAACATCTGTATTACAATGATGAGACCTGAATTCAGATAAGTGACTACACAAATGCTGTTAATACCTGTTTTGTGCTGGGGAATTGAGCAATGTTACAGTATATCAGACATCCCATGTGTTGGAAAACAAACAAGTGACACTACTCAACATAACAGGAAACTGAAGCAACTACCATGATGGTACAAATACAAGTACAAATTGTGATGAAAGCACTGGAGAAAGAACAGATGCTGTAGCTGGTATATAAACAATGGGAACCAGGAAATGCTCCATGACATGCCTACTGTTTGATTGGAGCGGCAAGCTTTGTTTACCCAACTAGCATTTTTCTACCTTCAAGACCAGGGCAATTGCTGACAAAATGGTGTAAAATTGCTGGAAAACAAAATGCTAGTCTAGAGGCTTCATTAACTGTGGCTTCCACATCAAAGCATTGTGGGGAAAAATTCTTGTAATTTGCTTGAAGTGGGTTCAGTGTGAATGGGTTTGCTTTACTCTTACCAATTCTTTCTACATCTTCTGTTGTGGCAAACCGGTGTGAAAGCGCTGGTTTCTAGATGCTTCTGGATCAGTTTAAGTCTCTCAGTCAGTCAGCCAATCGACTTTGAATTAGTACATCCTTTATAATCAATTTTGCAGTGCACCATTTCTAGAAAGAATAAAAAATCTTAAAATAAAATAACAGGGTGAATGGGGAGAAAATGATTCCCTGACCTTTTGCATGAGATAACTGAGATAAATTCCAGGAAGTGTGTGAGAAAAGTTATGTCGCTTGAGTCATTACTATGAGTCATTAAGCAACAGCTTTTCTGCCATGTAGCAGCGTCTAATGGAGATGAGACCAAATATTCGATTTGACGTTTTGATTGTGAGATCACTTATCAATTACCCAATTTGATGAGAAAAACTCACAGGAGTATTCTTTCTTATCAGTATTCATAACAGTGAGCCCCTGAACCCTGAAGAGTGAGGCTCTAGATGGAGCCTGTATTCTTCCCTGAACTGTCTTTAATCATGCTGGTGGTCGCATGATTTGTGTAGGAAAATGTACTGTAGTGCATTCTGGCCAGTGTGTCCTTCGTATAATATGTTAGCAATAGCCTATATAATAGTACTGATCTTTCCTGTTGTATAGCCTGCAGTCCCTACAACAGTGTGTATGAGTCCTGTGGAGGATTTCAAAGTGGCTGCTTATTTTACATACATAATAAATATTCACAGGCACATCCTTAAATTGGTGGTAGGTGCAGGACTAGAACACAAGTAAAATGCAAAGAAATGCATTTCTGTGGTCCTTCCAAATAGTTTTATTTGCACATAGCCATAAAGCAGAAAAATGTTTTGATTCCTGGGGATCTTTGTCAGGCCTTTCATCACTACTTTAATGCTCCTGATAGGGATGGGACATAATTTTCGAATAGTCGTTAAATTATAAAAAATCGAACAGTTTATGTGACTATCATCTTGTCTTAACCCTTTTGCACATAACTTATTTTATGCTATGTAGCGCGCGTGTTACGTTATGATTCGTTCTGTTTTCATTAGCGTTATTAAGCATCTTATAGTTTTCACCGCCGCATTTGCTATATTTTTTAATGTTAAATCGCTGTTTCCTCAAAGCTAAAATTAGCTAGAATTTTTCCAATGTTGTGTTCTAATCGCACCGGTGTTAGCATACTGGCTAAACGGCAAGTCACACCCGAGAATCACATCTTCGAAGAATGGTCGAATAGTTCCCAGTGAATATCGAATAGTATTTTTGCTTGAAATGCCCATCCCTAGCTCCTGAATAGTTTTATTTGCACAAAGCCATAGACAAAGAGCACTGAGCACTGTAGAGTTCTGTGTGGGCTACTATGATGCTTCTATGACAAAAGGCACATTAGTGATGGGGTCCAAGTTTTTGTAACTGTATGGCAACTAGATGCGAGTTGTCATACTGGATTTGAATAACACTCTTCCTGGAGCGCCCTGACCCAGGACCGGGTGCTGTCTCACATACATGGTGACACAGGACATGGGGGGTTGGACCTGTACCTTGTATAACTTGTACAACAGCAGTGACCCACCATTGGAATCAAACCACCAACCTTTGGTTGTGAGCATTGCTTTTCCCACTACGCCACACTGACCTTCCTTGATGGGCATATCTATGTTCATTTTCTGTATCTGTATGTTCATTTGGCTGATGCTCTGATCTAGAGCATCTGTCAAAGCGAAGGTACATTAATGCTTTAATAACGACACCCACAGATGCAGAAGACGCCAGGTGGCAAGCTTTAACAAGCTACGGTATTCTGGTCTGCGTGTCCAGCACAAAAGTTTCTCTCCAGCTGGCCAAACCCCTCGTCTGACGGCATTTAAGTCAGTGGAGAGAGCATGAGACCGATTCAGCACGCGTGCCTCCGCAAGAGTGACGTGGACACGAGGGCGTGTCCTCGGTTTCTGTAAATCGAAAGTCGTGAGTCAGGACATAAAGGATCTAGGACTGTGTGCTTACGGATGCACGAAGCTCAGCCACAAAGTCTGTAGGTTGAAAGCCTGTCAGCGTGAGTACTGTGCCCGAGGGCTATGAATTCACCGCGCGCACCATGTAAGGAAACGGGAAGCTGCTGGTGCTCTTTTTTTCCCCTCCTCCCTCCCTTTATGTACACCTGAGTGGTTAAGAGCCTTGTGAACCTTGCACGGCTGGCCCGCCGCCCACATGAAAACCGTGTTTGCTTTGCGTTGCCAGTATCATCCCTTTCTGGGAAGCGGGCCGGGCATCTGGTTCGTAGGGGTGTGTGCTTTCAACCTGTAAGGCCTTGTTAGGTGTGTAAATGTCATGTCAAGCCAGATAAGCCTCACTTCCCATCCACTATGGGTATGCTTCCAAGTTCCCTGAACTTTATGGCTGCAGGTGTGTTACCTGTAAAAGTGTGTCAACAGCATCGCCGTTGTTTGCGCTCCCCTTATTGGCTGTTTACAGATGCGAGGTCGGTCGTCGGCACGTCATCGGGAGTTCTGATCTCTCAAGCGGAGGAAGTCCCTGTCTGAAAACTGCTTCGAAACGGAGGGAGGAACCGCTCTGGTTCTTTCTGACTGGCAGCCGTTGGGCGGTGGGGGGCAGGGGAGCATCTCTGATGTGTCCGTCACCGTCGCTTGAGTCGAGACGGCCTACCCAGAATCCTATTCTGGCCCCGGCTAGTGATTCCTCTGAGCAGTCCATTCCGCTGTCTGCCTGACCGTTCTCATCAAATCACTGGCTCATTGCGCCCGTCTCCTGCTTGCAGAAAGGAGGAACTCGGGCATGTCCCATGCAATTGTGAAACAGGGGGATGCTGTTGTTTGCAGGGAGGCCTCTTGTTCTGGTGCAAAGCCCTGCTTGTCTGACAAGCGCACACAATCACATTTTTGATGTCAAACACATTTATAAACGTTCAGGAATGTTATGACTTTTTATTTATATATACATTTTTGCTGTAGGGATATCAGTAGCAGATGCAAACTTTGTTGCACACGTGAAAGCAGTGCAAGTTGTTGTAATTCAAAGTGGAATTCCCCAAAACATTTTAGTAAGTAGTTTATTCTCAATAAGGTAATAGGCTCAGAAAAATGTAAAATTAAAATGCACAGCTTTTAAAGCTCTTGGTCAGGAGTATTGCAGGTGAATGTCATTTTACTGAAATTATTTCTCCCCTTTTTTGAAAAATACAGCAATTTCTGACATGCTTTGACACAGTTCTGTGCTGTAAGGCCTCACCTGAGAATCTGATAGGCCTAGATGCTGTTTCACTGGTAACTTCAGTCTTATTGGCTGCTCTCTGCCTGCTATTGCCATCTTGCTCTCTTTATGCCTTTACCTGTGAAACTTGAATTTGCTTTATCCAACTTAAACATCTTTCACATGCAACAGTCAGCTCCTTAAACATCCCTCTTTCCAACAAAGCTTAAATAGCATCAGATATAAGGCAATTTTTGTGAAATGATTTCATGGACAGGTAACACATGGACTCTAGTGACCTTATGTTTATAAATTTGTAAACTTTAAAAGAATGAATTTATAGAACTAAATTTCTTTTGTGACTTTTCAGTAATTTTTTGTTATTACAAACCAAAATTGAGAAAGTGAAATGCAACTTTTACTGCATTGCTGTAAGCATGTGTTGTGAGCAATCCACTGATTTGGATCACAAAAGTCAGTGATTGACAGTTCACAGTAGCTCCCCTCATTACAGGGTTTGTGAAGCGTTAATCTCTAATCACCCCTTGCAGTGGGAAGTGATCCGTCCAGTGGGGTGCGCAGATAGAGTGCAGAATTATGGGACCTCAGACAGGCATGAATGACTTCCTGCTGGAGTCTGTGGCACACCTGCTGTGCAGCACGTAGACCACTGATCTATATCCCATCTGCATCGGCTGTTGACCCCCTGCAGTGGGAACCATGTTGTAGTGCCCTGACCTCCAGTTAAAATCAGGCTCCACAGGCTTGTGTATGAAATGGCAACATGTATGCCCAACACAAGCCCAATGAAGTTGAATTTTCCAAGCCAACTGTAGTAGTTCTGCAATTGCACATACCTGTAAGGCACAGCTGGAAATAGCTGAATTATTATAAACTGAATATATTGCAATAGTTGAAAGAAATGTATATACAGCATGGAAGTATTCTTTGATGGAAATTAGCAATGTTAGTTAAACGTGCACCCTGCTGGAGGTAGCACTTTACTCAGTGTGAGTGGGCTAACAGTTTCTGTTTAGCACTGGAGTCCCGGCTGCAGATGGAGCTGCTGGCAAGGTTATGTCATGACTAAGTAAAGCTGACATGCACAGTTATCACTGCACAGAATGCATTACTTAATTGAATGAATTGAAGTGGCTGAGATCTATTTGTGCTCAGAAGATATGATGTGGACGCTGTGTTCTCAGTGAAATCAGCGCTTATTAGTTGCACCATTATCATCAACACAAAATTGAGGCAATTTGTTAATAACATGTACCAGGCTGGGATATTGTGACTGTTGAGTTTTACTGTGTAAGCTGATGTAGGTTGAAGTAAATGTGTTCAAAAAGGTATGTTTCGTTAGATCTAAATCCTTTTAGGAAAGTTTGTGAATATTTTGCATTTAGGTAAAATGGTCAAAATGAGCATTTCAGAATGAAGTGTTTGCAAATCAGTGTGAAATAATTGCATTTCTGAAAGCTAGGATTGCATTGCTCAAAGCTAGGATTACATTACTAAAAGCTAGGCTTGCAAAGCGTGCGGTCAGGTCACGTGATGTGTTGATTAACACAGTTATTTGCATTCCTCCTCTGTCTCTGTCTCTCGTAATGAAGCTTTGACACAGGCCCCTGGACTCTGTGGCCCTGTTGCTTTGTATAGATTTGAATGGAAGCTGTTGCCTGCAGAACTACGTTAACATGACCAAGCTTTATCATTGCTCTTGCTGGAGGAGTCTGATCAGGAAGATGGACTCGGGTGTCTTTGTTCTGTGAAGTCAGTGTGTGGGTTTCGGGAGATGCAAGTTGAGCTTTCTGTATTTTCACTGGTCAATTTGCATAGCCTGCTTTGTGAGAGGTGACGCTTTCATTTTTTTCACCCAAGGCGGTCCGAAAATTCAATTTTAATGTTATGCTTTATCTAGGCAACAGTGATGATCTAAGAAAAATTTTTTTTTAACAAGTGGGACTCCGTTGTAAGTACAACCAAAGAATAGATTGCTCTTTTTGAATCTCATACAAGTGCAGCACACTCCACTTTTAAAACTCCACTGATAAAAGAATCAATATAGCCTAGTGATAAAAACGACCAGAATCAGTCTCATAGTAACGTGATTGAAAAACTACTTGTAAGCATCAGTTTGGGCTCACTAGCAATAGGCTACTCAGTGGATTGCAACTGTACATAATTAACCAAAAAGGAAATAGACTGTATTCAGATTCTGTCTCCTCAAAGCAACTAGCATGTTACATTACATTATTCTCATTTAGCAGACGCTCTTATCCAGAGTGACTTACATAGGTTACACTTTTTTTTCCCCCCACAATGTTATCCATTAATATAGCTGGCTATTTACTGAGGCAATTGTGGGTTAAGTACCTTGCCCAAGGGTACAACAGCAGTGCCCCAGCGGGGAATCGAACTAGCAACCTTTCGGTCACGAGTCCTGCTCCTTAACCACTATGCCACACTGCCGCCCATAAGAAAGAAGAAGTTTGCATGTAAGAAAGAAGTTGTGCAAACTTTGTGTCTGGTTACCAGTGGACATGGCAACACGTTGCAAAAACATGAAAAACAGTCAAACATTTTATGTTTCAGGTTAATTAAGGACACTGAGGGGGCTGTGAGGTTGCAAACGGCTCCAGCAGCTTGCGCTGAGGCATTTAAGCAGTCGATGTGAGTCGTGCTGTTTTTGTTTCAGTCAATAAAGGACAGTTTAAAAATACTGAACCCTTTAAGTATGTTTTGTTCCATGTTTGAAGAGCTTAGCTCATGTTTGAAGAGCTTAGCTAAGAATGTTTCTCAGCTGAGAGAAAAATGTTTTTAAGCGTTAAGCGCAGGGTTTGATGGGTGTGAAATTTCATCAGTCTTGGTGTGATAGCTGTATTTTTTCATGAACATGTGCACGTGAGAATTGTGGTCAGCTTGAATTCTCTGTGGCGCTGGCAGCTGGACCTCAGTGGAAGGAAGTGGTGGGGCAAATGTGAGGTGGTGTGTTTGCGTCCTAAAATGTTGCAAAGTCTCATGAGAAGACGTACAGTTTGATTAACAAATGCTGTTGAATTTTAGTTACTTGTTTCACGTCCTACTGAAAGTAAGTATCTGCAAGTTTTACACAGTTGCTATTTTAGTTGAATTCATTGAGATGAAAGGATGGCGGAAAGTGATTGAGCATGACAAACAGGGAGAAAACATTGATAAAGAAAAAATGAGAAGTATTGACCATATAAAAAGTAATTTGTCCTTTAAAAAAACAGAAAGGTAGTGGCCCATTAGTTCAGTAATGGACTGCCGAGGGTTCTCATTGAAGCCAATTCAAATCCAAAGCAGCTCTCTGTTGCTGCAGAGTAAGGTGCCAAACTAGATCACTCTGATACAAATCCAGTAGCACTGCATTATATTCTGTTATGACTGAAATGAATCAGGGTGAGTTACCATGCTGCACTAGGTGACTGTAGAAGTGCAATCCTATACAGTGTTTGTGCTGTGGCACTGTCATGATATGCTAGTAGTTATTAAAAAAGAGCTTTTGGTGCATTCAGGTAAATGTGAGGTGACACTAGTGAGAGTTTATTGCCAGTGACATCCTGCATTCCTTCCAGTCCTGGCCAAAGAGTTTCGGTCACCATATGAAAAGTTTTGGAAATAACAGGTCTACATAAATCTTCATATGCAAGAGGCCCAGAGTATCTTTGGATGTGAATTATTGGCTTTCAAGTATGTTAATAGTGTTGAGAGTCCAAGATAAACAAATAATGGCCTTGAGCACCTCGGAACTCTACATTAAACAGTGCAGAGATCGTGCTTTTAACTTAAAGGGTAGACAGTCCTGCTCTCTGTTACCGCTGATAAGATGTCTGGTAAAACCCTGCAGTTTATTCTCTGCATGCTGCTGCAGTCTCTAAGACATGGTGGTGGATGATGTCCTTGTGTTGATCCTCTCTCATACACGCCCAGACCCTGCCTCCTCTTCTGTTGTGATTGGCTCACAGGCCCCTCCTCCAGCAGTTGCTCCACCCTGTTGCTTATCGGGTTGCTGAGAGTTGGGTTCCGTGGGAACTTGAAGGTGCGGACACGGGAGCGAGGATCCCGCTGCACTAGCAGCTGATTTCAGCGTGTGATTAGCCCGCCGTGCTGTGAGGCAAAGCAGTCAGGTCACTTCACATTACTAGGTCAACTTCAAGATAGGCTTGTCTGGGAACTGTATGAGGGCCTGAAAGCAGACCAGGCTTGTCCTCATCATGCTTTTATATTGGGATTTGGTTAGCGAGTAGGTCTTGTAAGAGGGAGATTTTAGGTTCACTTTCCCGGTGGGGCGCTGTGTAGAACCTTTAAGTTTAATCTGGAATGTAACACACCTTGTAAGATGCATAAGCCATCCTGAATGAGATTGTGTGTGGGTCAGTACATAAATAATGTAAAATCAGAAAAGATTTACCTGGGGTTCCAGAGGCAGGTGCTGGAAAGACAACTTTGGCTTCCTGCTGCGGCTGCACTGAGTTCTGTTTAGGTGTAAGCTGGAGGTTCACAGGGCAGTACCTGATCGCTTCCTCTCTCCCTCCCTCCCTCTTTCCCTCTAAGCAGGGCTATGTCCTCGGCAGCCACAACGCCTCCATCAGTGGACAAAGTGGACGGATTTTCTCGGAAGTCTGTCAGGAAGGCCAAACAGAAGCGGTCGCAGAGTTCTTCGCAGTTCCGGTCTCAGGGCAAACCAATCGAGCTCACCCCCCTACCACTGCTGAAAGGTACGACTAGGGCTGTAGCGGTATAGAAATTTCCTTGCTGCGGTATTCGAAGAATGCCACCTTGCGGCTTGCGGTAACACTGCAACCAAAACCCCCTGTGTTTAATTATTCATTCATTTGACGTTGCTTGACCCTTAACCCTTTCCCGCGTTTAGCGCGTATGCTAAAACCGTTGCGGTTAGAACACTAGATTAGAAAAATTCTAGCTAATTTTAGCTTTGAGGAAATGGTGATTTAACGTTAAAAATATAGCAAATGCTAACTGAAAACTATGAGAAGCTTAATAACACTAATGAAAACATAACAAACCATGTAATGTATCACGCGCTACATAGCATAAGTTACGTGTGAAAGGGTTAAGCATAGGGGTGCAATGGATCACAAAAGATTCCTTGAATCTACCTTTGGTATATTCTGGTTTGGAAGTGTTTTACCTAAAAGACCCATGCAAATTGTGTTTCTGTTAAATCTGCAAATACTGAAACCTTGTGTTCCAATAAGTTCTTATGACTAGTGTTGTGTGCTTACGGGGTAACTTATGGGGACCGTTACAGGTTATAAACTTTCTCATGATCATCAAAACAGCACAGTGTCATAAAGGGTGTAGAGCTCCAGGTGCGAGTGTTTGGAGTAGAGGGTTGTGCGGAGACCTGGATAGGTGACTAACACGCATTTATCCCGATAGCCTGCTGTCTTCGCCACACACCTCCATCATGGTGAGGTCACACATACACCCTGCCATTCAACTACATGACACACAGTCCTCAAAACGCTGTTACACATGGCGGCCAGCCCGTCCCCTTGACGTTCTCTTGGCCCACGTGACCACACTGCCATCATTCGGTCCTTTACTTTCAGATTCGCTACCAGTATGATCTGATCTGATCATCTGATTGTCAGTACTTTGCCAGTACTGGCGGTAAAGTCAAGAGAATACAGAGGCATCTATACTTGAATGCAGGAAAAATGCTCCACCTTTCCAGTTACCAAGCCACTGAGCGTAATGCCTGCAAATGCGGCCAGCTGATGCTAAAACCAAGCAGAAATTGTGTCATTTGAATGTGAATAAGACCAGGCTGAGTCACCGCATCTAATGCTCGCATTGAGCAGTGAATCTTTTTGAATTGCCAAGAGAAGGCACTTAATCCATTCTACAGCTGTGACCGAGCCAGACTCTTGCATTGTGGGGCCTCTGCGTGCGTGAATGCGGCTTGGAAGGGTGTTCCTTCCCCCTAATCCAGTTACCAAGGCTCTGCTGCTTGTGATACAGCATGTCTGTTTGGAGCTCAGCTACCTCAGACGACCCCGGGCTTCGCTGTGTCTGCCAGAGCAGGGAGAGGACTTATTCCCCGTGCTCATGTGTGGTGGCTCCGCCCCGTGTATCACGCCTACTGCGGCCGCCGATCCCCCCCCAAGCCTGGAGGTGGACATCGGCAGGGACCGGCCTACGGTGGGGGAGCTGTGACGGGCAGAAGCGTTGCCCTTGCTAGCCTGTGCCACCAGCCGCTACACTGTCGCCAGCCGCTTCACTGGCCGTGCAGGGATTACCCCCTTCCCTCTCTCATTATCCAGGCTATTTATACCCTTTGCGTTAACGCCTTTCAAATGGCCCCTGGTGACTCTGTGCCTGGAGGGAGCCACCACAGGGCTGGCCAACTACTGCTAGGCAATAGTGTACCGATTTGGGCCTAGTATGCTCCTGACTGGGAGAGTCAAGCTCAGTTAGGTTGAAGATCCTTCCGAGGGGCCCGACTTCATCTAAGCCATCTTGTCCATGGAGTGAAATGGCACCTTTGTTCATGGACTTACAGTTTTTCATCAGTGTTGGGGGCCTTGCTGTCAGGGGCAGCATTGCTCTGGAGGACTGTCTCTTTGCCCATCTACAGCTGAATCCTGCCTCCTCTTTAGAGTTGGTTACTCATGGACTGCATCTCCGCCTCAACCTCGCTTTCCAGTACCATAGCAAAGACGAGTCTTGCTTTTAACTGGGCTTGGAACGAATCATGACTTTGATGTTGGTACAGTTGTAGAAGGAGCCTCGGTATAGACTTTTTTTTCTCTTGTAAACACTGGTAGATCTGCATCCTGTGGTGTTAACCAGTGGAGACTCATTACAGCTGAAGTCTGTTAACTCACCCATGATGCAACACCCAGCCAACTCCTACGTCCGCCATTTTGGTTCTCGTTTTCTGTTACTATCGCTGATTGTCTTAGAGCCACAGAGGGCCAGGGAGATCTACTGTTTTTTGTTTTCCTTAAGCACTTCATAGATTAGCTTAAATCGCTAATTGGATCACTAGACGGTAACTCGGGGATCTGATTTCCACCTTTCACAGCCAGGCCGCAGTGTAAACAGCAGACCTTGCCAGCCCGTTGTAAACGTGAGTTCCCTTACCTTAAAGGGTACCCTTACCTGCTCTGACAAATGTAGCTTATTTCTTAGGATAATTCGGGTGAAGGGTTAATACCATGCATGCAACCTTCTGGCTACAAGCACAGCTCCTCCAGCATCACTCTGGTGCTGTGGCGACAGTAGACATTTGCCTATTGCTTACTTGGCTGTCTTGACTGTGAATGGAAACATGCATGTTTTGTCTCTAGAGACTGTAGAGATTTTGAAAGAGGTGGCTGCATTCATAATTTCACATGTGCTGAGGATTGCACAAAGATATTTGGTCCTTGGTCCTGCAACAGTGTTGATCATTATAATCTGAAGCCATGCTCTGATCTCTGGTCAATGTAAGTGTTTGACTTTTTGACCGGTGTTTCTGCTGTTGAAAAGTGGGTTTTGGTAGAGGGCAGGTTTTTGGAATGCCCCCACCCCCTTGGGGTGTTGTTCTCGTTTGTCATTAGCGTCTTGTCTGGTCCTGAAGTTGTTGAGAAAAGCATCCCTGAGGCAGGTTTCACGTATCAGATGGATCAGTGAGCTTCATAACAGATCCATCATCAGGCATCAATAGGAAACTTTACTTCCACCCTGCAGTAGACATCAGACCTGGACAATGGCAGGCTTCAAAATGCCTGGCAGTCACGCTATAGCTTACGTATTGTTTTTCTTGCACTTCAGCACTTCCCCTTACCTTTGAGTTGGGGTGGAGATCCTCCCCTCACCCCCTCTCTCTGCTCTGATCCCAGTTTGAGATGCTCACCCCTCTCCCACCCTCCTCTGCTCTGATCCCAGTTCGGGACATTCACCCCTTTCCCACCTTCCTCTGCTCTGATCCCAGTTCGAGATGCTCACCCCTCTCCCACCCTCCTCCGCTCTGATCCCAGTTCGAGATGCTCACCCCTCTCTCTCCCCCCGCAGACGTCCCGGCGCCGGAGCAGCCGGAGCTGTTCCTGAAGAAGCTGCAGCAGTGCTGCACCATCTTCGACTTCATGGACACGCTGTCTGACCTCAAGATGAAGGAGTACAAGCGCTCCACACTCAACGAGCTGGTGGACTATGTCACCGTGAGCCGGGGCTACCTGACAGAGCAGGCCTACCCCGAGGTTGTCAAAATGGTGAGGAGTCCAACACGCACGCACGCGCGCACGTGCACACACAAACAAACTCATACACACATACTCATATACGCATGTGCACACACATGCACACAGTCACATACATTCTCTCACTAACACATACACACGCATGTACACACATACAGAAACATACACATACACACATTCACAGATGCGTGCGTACACACACAGACACACACTCACTAAAGGCTCGAGCTAAGCTTTTCAAGAGAATCTCCTCTGTTGGTCCGCTCCTTTAGTCACACACAGCCCCCACTTCATGTGTGTATCTGCTACCCAAACTCCTGCCTTAACTCCTTTGCGTGGCACTTGAACACACCCACAGAGTGGAAGGAGTGGCTACGGTTCCCTGCAGGGTGCCCATGCTGTGAGCTTAGCATAAGGGCTGTCATGTGTGGGAGGAGAGAACTGGATGTACCCTGCTGCAGGTCACTTACCTCAGCAATGAAACGTTACTCTTGCCCCTGTTTTCTGTGTGTGTGTGTGTGTGTGTGTGTGTGTGTGTGTGTGTGTGTGTGTGTGTGTGTGTGTGTGTGTGTGTGGGTCTGCACAGTGAAGGTTTTAGTTTTCACCCTATCAGAAAATAATGAATTCGATCAAACCCTGCATAGTTTGGCCGTGCTCTTTGTTCTCCACTAGAGGGCAGCATGCAATATAGTCAGCCACACTTGAAGATTTTGACCAAGTGGGTCTTGATTTGTAGTTATTTCACTGATAAAGAAATGAATACAGCTACATGATTGCTGGCATTAAAGAAGTTCTGACAATACATGAGGTGTGTCGGGTAATATTGCATACAGATTTATTAAATGCTCATATAACCCATATAATCCTCTCGGTCATCCATTAGTTCTGTCTCCTTGTGCCAGGAAAAGCAGTCGCAGTAGGAGGTCAACTGTCTCACCCATATTGCTGTTCCATGTTTGGCAGGTGTCCTACAACATTTTCCGGACTCTTCCTCCCAGCGACAGCAGTGAATTTGACCCGGAAGAAGATGAACCGACGCTTGAGGCCTCTTGGCCGCACTTACAGGTACTGCATGGTGATCACGATACAGACCAAGTTTGTGTGTGCTACTGTTATCCACAGTGAGTGCAAGACTAATATGATAGCCTATCTCTTCTGGGGAGAGCTCTCTGGCTGCTCAGTTAGGTTTATTACATTGGTTTGATGGAATTCTGCTCAAAGGTGGCAGTATGTTTGAAGAGTCTTTGCTGTTTAAGCCCCTTTTGGGTTTTTTTTTTGGGTACTGTGTAAGACCTGGTCAGTATGTACTTCCTGTTAACCTGCACCCTTTGGCAATAGGAATAAAATGAGAATCTTTTGTTCATTTGTTTTGTGATTTCAGATTTTATTTTACATAAAGTCTAAACAATCCAGTTATCATGTGTGAATTTGTAACCTCTTCACTTTCCCAGTAATGGATTTCAATGTTGTGACCTTGAGCATTTACCTTCTCACCCCCATTGTCTCCACAGCTGGTGTATGAGTTCTTCATACGATTTTTGGAGAGCCAAGAATTCCAGCCAAGCATTGCCAAAAAGTACATAGACCAGAAATTTGTATTACAGGTGAGTGGGTCATAGAAATGCATTTACAAATGGGCCTCTCTGTGAAATGAACTCGCTTTCTGAAAAAAAAAGGCTCATTTCCTGCCCACTAATGTGAATTTCTCACTATGTGCTTATCTTGAGAAAAAACTGCCAACTCTGAAGAATCTGAGTGAGTCACGCCAAAGTGGAGTTGATTTCACACAGAATGAGTCCTCATGGCTGATATAATGTGTGACATGGGTGCTGTTTGAATACACTGTGTAAGGCATGTTGCATAAGATATGTGCTGTGTATGAGTGTTGCTGTATGAAGCTACTCTATAATGTCAGTTTCAGTGCTGTATGAAAGTGGTACCCTTGTATGAAGATGCTTTGTGTGACGGTGTTACTCTGTGCTGTGTATGTGAATGTTGCTGTATGAAAATGCTGTGTGACACTGTTAGTGTGTGAATAGACCGTTGTATATATATGCTGTGGGCTGGATATGAGTGTTGCTGTTTGTCTGCTGTGTGACAGTGTGTTGTCTATAAGTATTCTGTGTGACAGTACTGGTGTGTTGATAGACCATGTGTGTATACTCTCACTGCTGTATCTAAATGCTGTATAAAAGTACTGTGTACAATATTGCAGTTTAACTGCTTTATGAAAAAGTATATATGAAGGGCCATGTGACAGTGCGTTGGTGTGTAAATATGCTGTGTGACAGTATTAGTGTGTGAATAGACTGTGTTGCATATGTACATATATACTGTATACTGCATGCTATTTTTCAGTGTAGTACCCAGTATATGACCATTAATGATTACATTTGTAGTATGTTACATTGCCGCGTGAAATCATTGCAAGTTTAGAAACGTCCAGATTTCCTCGTGGTATTTTCCAGTGGTATTTAGATGCCACTTGCAATCTCACGAGTCAAAAGTATTGACGAGTTCACAAAAAGTATTCACAAGTTGAAGTATTTTCGGGTTTTTTTTCTTTTCAATGTCTTACCTTTCGATGGTACGGGCACATAATGTGGCACGGAGGAGGAGAAGGCAAACATAGCTATTGTACTTTTGGGTAGCCTATAAAAAATATCACACATAGCTATCCAAATGGTGCCACCAGTACACATAATTTATTATTAATTATACATTTATTATAACAGGAAGGTAAGTTTTTGTTGTTTGCTATGTAATGTTAGGTCACCAGTTCACCTATCTCACTATACCTATCACTAATACTTAGCTACAGCTTAGCTAGCTACTAACCAGATAATAAACTACTAACCAACGTTATTCATCATCGTAAGAGACAAGTTTTGGCAGTATAGCTATAGCTAACTCTCTTTAAGGATCGTTGGACGCAAAATAACATGTATTTGGATGTATCCGCAATATCAACGAAAGAGTGGAAAGCAATATACAGGCAAGCAGAAAAGAGTATGAAGCAGATGTTTGTATTCTTCCGCTTTTGCACCAGTCGCATGATAGAAACGTCATCAACACGCCCACTCGCTCGCTGTGAATTCTCCAGACAATGACCTGCTCTATTCACACATGGACTCAATCGGACATTACACGGACTTTGTACTAGGGAGCTGGCAGGGTAGAGTCCGTTTAATGTCTAGTCCAACTGATTCGTACATTTGCGTTCTCACATACAGCTCCTCCGGGTAATGTCTAGGTAAGTTCAGGGTTGCAGTCCATGTCTGAAAGGGGCTTAAGTCGTACATACTGTTTTGCACTTGTCAATGTGGGCACACATTTATGATCTCAGCACTATGTTTAGCACTGATGTTTGATCATGTGGGGGTAGTGGTGTCCTGTTTGTGCAGCTTTTCATGCCACTTTTATTAGATGTGCTGTGTGAATGGCTCTCGATTAGAGCATCTGCCTGATGACAGTAATGTAATAATGTAAATGATACATTGCTCTTGCCCCCCAGCTCCTGGAGCTCTTCGACAGCGAGGACCCCCGGGAGAGAGACTACCTGAAGACGGTCTTGCACAGAATTTACGGGAAGTTCCTGGGACTGCGGGCTTTTATACGAAAACAGATTAACAATATTTTTCTACGGTAAGCGGCGTGATCACGGTAGCCCCCATCTCGAAGCTTCCTGGTCTGCTGTGTGGGTTGCGGCCTAACCTCTCCTTCTTTCGCTGTCTCCCCCCTCCAGTTTTGTTTATGAAACCGAGCACTTCAACGGGGTAGCTGAGCTGCTGGAGATTCTGGGAAGGTATGTCTACCACCACCCTTTCATAAGTTTCTGCTGGGCCCCGCCCTCATGCATAGCTCCTCCCCTCCAGTATCAAACGGGAAGGTGAACGTGAACACAGAGACTGAAAACATTTGGTGTGGTGGTCAAACCCTGGGCTGTGGACTCAAGGGTCATGGGTTAAAATCCAGGAGAGGGTACAACTGTTACACCCTGGAGAGGGGCATTTTTTCAGCTGTTGTGTAGCTGTATAAATGGATTGCAGCATGTAGATAAGATTTGTAAGTATTGTGAATCGGCCTAAATTGGTACGGCTTTCAACGCTGTCTGGAATTCAATGCTGTTGTGTACATTCAGTTCCTTCCAGTCAGTTTTCCAGTGTTGTGAGGTTTGCAGTGGTCTGCAACAGTGAGTTAGTTGAGCTGAGGTATCAACAGGTATGCAGGTAGCATGTCTTTAATGGTCCCAGACAGTGAGTTGACTAAGCTGAGGTGTTGGCAGGTATCAAGGTGGCATGTCTTTGATGGTCTGAGACAGTGAGTTGATTGAGCTAAGGTTTGTTAGGTGTGAAGGAGTTGGTTAAGTGCTGTGTTCCTCTCTCCTTGTTCTTACAGCATAATCAACGGCTTTGCCCTCCCGCTCAAGGCAGAGCACAAACAGTTCCTGGTCAAAGTGCTGATCCCCCTCCACACAGTCAGAAGTCTGTCTCTCTTCCATGCGCAGGTAAGGCAGAACATGTGTGTGAGAGTGTCTCTACTTCTGTATGTCTCCATTAGTGTGTCTGTGTCTTTGTGTGGGTGTGTGCTTTATGTGTGTCTCAGACTACACCCAATTGTATGTCTGTGTATGTGTCTACCTGATGTGTTTTTGCAGTTATGTATGTGTATGTATTGTGTGTGTGTGTGTGTGTGCGCGCGCGCGTGCCTGTGCGCATGTGCGCACACCTCTCTCTGGGTGTGTGCGTGTGTGTGTATACATGTCAGGCACCATGGTGTGAGTGTATCAGTCCTGTCTGTTTCTGTCTGTTCTTGGCTTTGTCTTGTTTGGCTTAGGGATTATCACAGTGCAGAACTGCAGCCTGCACTAAGTGTGTATGGTCTCAGCTGAGGGTTAGGAGACTTCATTGTAGGATTCCTTAGGCTCTCTCTTGTTTTCCAGTTGGCGTATTGCATTGTACAGTTCCTTGAGAAAGACCCAGCATTAACAGAACCAGTAAGTGACTTCCTCTCCGTTGCAAGTGTATTATTCTACCTTGCTGAAGGAATGAGGAATTGTGTGACGGGTACTAACTGACTTCTGCTTCCTTTAGGTCATCAGGGGCTTGCTAAAGTTCTGGCCAAAAACCTGCAGTCAAAAAGAGGTGAGTCATGTACAGATCTCCATACTGGTACATTTAGATCTCCTGCTTTAATGCACACAATATAATAAGTGTGCACATTCATGTCATTAATTACATGCCAGTACATGTATTATTTTAAACTGCACATAATTTTTGACATTGGTCTGGGGGAATGGATGGTTGTATTGTGACTGAGCGGGGCCCAACTCCAGAGGAGCCTGAGTTTGCCTGTTGAAGACAGCTGGCCGTTGTGTCCCAGCCTGGCTGTGGTTGTGTGTTCTAACCTGGTCATGGTTGCATGTCATGGCCTGGTCTTATTTGCGTGTGCTGACCTGTTTGCGTGTCCTCAGGTGATGTTCCTTGGGGAGCTGGAGGAGATCCTGGACGTGATCGAGCCCACACAATTCGTCAAGATCCAGGAGCCACTCTTCAAGCAGATCTCCAGATGTGTCTCCAGCCCACACTTCCAGGTCAGACTTGAGGGAGACACTCACTCCAGGCTGGACTGCAGTTTTTCCAGCAATCCCTGAGATCTGAAGGCCTTCTCTCTATTGGTCTGAGGTCTGAAGGGCTTCTGGTCTTCTGCTGTCTTCTTCCCCAGGTGGCAGAGCGGGCACTGTACTACTGGAACAATGAGTACATCATGAGCCTGATAGAGGAGAACTCCAACGTCATTCTGCCCATCATGTTCGCCAGCCTCTACAGGATCTCCAAAGAGCACTGGAACCCGTGAGTGAGCCCCGCCCACCATTGCCATGGCCGCCACACTACATGCCACACCCACTGAGCAAAGTCCCGCGATGTGATACACTATTTAACATTAAACTCTGCCTTTCTGTAGAATATAGCTTGGCACATGGGAAGGTGTGGCTAAAATGTTCTCCTGACTGCAGAACCAAATGCCAGCTCTTTATGTCAAAGGTTGTGAAAAGCTTATGGCAGTCAACCAGACCTTTTCTATTGTGAATTTAGATGCACCTGTTTGAGAATGGTGAGTCAACATTAGTCACACCAGCATTCCTGCAGCACCAAAGTGTGGATTTCATCTCTGTTAGCCTGTATTGACATTAAACAGTAGCTTGCTTCACTTACAAGTCTGTATCAGTAGTATCGGTAGTACACCAGGGCGTTGGTCTTGGTGCAGTGAAGTGTGAGACTTGCCTGTTGGACAACACAAACTTGGCTTACTTTCATGTTAAATATTTATTCTTGTAATTACCGGTGGTGATTTATAATGTGCATATTACCACAATACCAATCTGTGTTGAATGTTTCCTTCTCTGTGGTCCAAGGCACTCCTTTACAAGGAAGGCAGAAAATGGTTTAATAAGCCTTCATCGGGTTTAAATGGCTGTCAACAGGCAAAAGGCTTCTTAAATCATTTCTTGCCTTCCACCTACAAGAGTGCCCTGAATCCTGAGAGGTAAGCCCCATATTTTTTGATGTATTTATTGTGGCTGACTTTCATCTTGTTCTGTCAGGCCAGCTTCCTCTTTCACTATGCCTTTGTTGTCCTTATCTCCAAAGTAAGTAGACGTTACCCATATTAGCGCACTGCTGTATTCTTTCTCTAATGTTCCTCTATGGTGTTCTTCCAGGGCGATTGTAGCATTAGTCTACAACGTACTCAAAGCCTTTATGGAGATGAACAGCGTCCTGTTTGACGAGCTCACGGCGACCTACAAGTCAGACCGCCAGCGGTAAGGGCCTGGTGTCCCTCACCTTGCCACTGTCACCACAGCAACCCTGTCCAACACCGTGTGCTTCTAGAGAAACCTAACATGCTCACTGCTCAGGTTTAACACCCAGGGCCATTCTGTCTGAATGAGCACAGAGGGGACTGAAACGGGGTGAGGGGGACAGGGCGGGGCACAGGCACAAGTTATAGGTGATTGGTGGGATGCATCAAACCAGCGGGGCTCATAAAGCCGAATTGCAACTGGCATGTCTAAACAAGCACTTTGCCTGGGTTTTACTTTGCATTTATTTTTATTTACATTCGCCTGCTTGGCAAATGCTTGTATCCAGGGCATACCGCAGGTTCAGCATTGGATATACTGAGGCCACCATGCTGAGTCCTGCTGTGGGGTGGGATCCCTGTGGGACCCACAAGAATTTGTGCGGGAGTGTCACGCTTTTGGCCTCTTGTGGGCAGGTGCGGGTGGTCAATAACAAAAGCTGCGAGACCCACGGAGAACACTACAATTCATTAATAATAATTTGATTGTTTTTTTTTGTTGACTCTAAAATGAGAGACCCTCTTTTTACTACTTAAAATTGGTAAATGATGATGGTCATGCTAAAATACATCTTGGCTGGTGCTTTTCGACCAGTCAATACTGTGTTCTCTATTGCTCGCCTTACAGTGACTGAGTAACGGCTGAGATGAGTGCTAGCCAAGTGAAAGTGGCATAAAAGCATGGCCCATACACACTCTCAAAAATCAGGAAAGGCTGATGATTGGAAGACATTTTCAATTGGTGTTGATGGTGATAGAAAGGTACCCTTTTTGTTTAGCTGTGTCAAATGCTGTAAAGTGCTAGCATACAGCGGCCATAAAGCAGGTCCATTGGGATAATAAGGCATCAGTAATGCACTGTTCTGAAGGCCCAATCTAAACTGTTTACCATAAGCTCAGTACAACAAGTTACCTGATTAATCAAAATAGAGATGACCGAGAAGTGTGTGGATCTGAGCTGTGCTGCCATTCAGCCATACCGTATGGCCTTTTAGCAAAGGGCGAGAGCAGTCACCCCACCCGGCCTCAAACCCGGGTCTACGGGGGTGCCAAACCTGCAGCTTGACCGCAATGCCAAAGAGCCAGGCTCGTTGGTATGGCAGTCAGAGTGCATACTCAACCGTAGTGACGGCACTCTGTCACAGGCCTCTGACAAGGGTTTCATATGGATTGCCCAGTATCTGCAGGACACAGCCATGAAACATGCAATCAGTGATGTGTTGCCTCATCCAACCACAGTATTGAGGCAAATTGCCAGGAGGGTTGCAAGACCAGGGAAGAAATTCAGCAGATACATTTTACACACACTGTAACAACTATGCTGTTTAGTCCTCGTGTTTTGTTTTGGGTATGTTTTAAGTACACAGAAAGCAGTAAAGTGTAGCCTTTGTGTTTTGTGTATTTAGCCGAGCCTTTTTGTATGAAGAAAACATAAGCAAAGATTTATTTCTTTAATGTTATTTAGGCTTTGAGAGCATTTTATAGTGGGACATACAAACACTAAAAACAGCTATATTATATACGTTTTTATATAATGGGCTATTTCAGTCACAAGAATACATATTATTGAATAGAACAACAACAGTTAATTCCATGAATAAAATTAGTCTACAAGAATAATCACATCTGTCTGGAATATTGTTACGGGGAGTTTTGTAAATTAAAGAAATTGTAATTGTAAATAAAGGTACCATGTGATGCAGGTGGGAATGATTGAAACAGGAAATGGAGTGGTGCAGGCAGGCATGAATAATAATTCGGCAGGATGGGGCATGGGGCACCTCTACCCTGTAGAGACCAGCCAGAACCCATTGGTTTCCATTAAAATGGGTCTTGTCTCCCTATTGCGCAGAGAGAAGAAGAGGGAGAGGGAGAGGGAGGAGCTGTGGAAGAAGCTGGAGGACCTAGAGCTGAAGAGGGGTCTCCGGAACGACGGCATCATCCCCACTTAACCCTGGTGGGCCCCGCCCACCCCTCACCCGGCCCCGCCCATCCACGCATGCCCCAGCGGCAGATGGAGCAGTCTTCTTATTTTAACCCCACCCCTCCCCGTGTTGTGCAACTTACTTTATGGTAGAATTCACACGTTTGTCTCATAATTTCAGCAGCACTGTAAATAACCTTTTTTCTCCTCGAAATGATACTTGCGCCGAAAAACAAAATAAAAAGGAAGATTAAACATAGAAAGCAAGAGAGAAATGTGTGGGAAAACAGAGACTTTGGACAGTAGAACTTTGAACTCTTCTGTTTAAAAAAAAAAAAAAAAAAAAAAAAAGAAAAATCAGCTACAAAAATATATAATAGATTGTTTTAACCTCAACCCCCCTTCCCAGAAAAATCACTCCTCCTCCTCTGTTAAGCCCTCTCCCTAAGGTGTTCTCTTCTCCAAAGTATGGTTGAACTTTGAACTTGTTCCAGGATAGCACTATGGACTATGTAGGGTAAGGCCCCCCCCACCACATACACACAGGAAGTGGGTCGGGTCTGTGCCTGAGGCTAAACAAGTGGACCCGCCTTCATCTCCCGAGGGCCATGTCAGACCTCCACCCCCCCCCCCACCCCTGAGCAGACGGATCATTTGCTGCGGGGGGCGGGGGAAAGGAAAGACAAATCGGTCTCCTTCCCCCGGATATCTCATAAGTGCCCTACGAGGAGGAAAGGAAAATAAAACGATTGAAACCCCCTGCTTTTTTCCTTCAGTTTTTTCCTTTTCCTGGTTTTGTCATTTTTGGTGCACCACAGGATGTCTTCTCCTCTGCCAAAAAAAAAAAACAAAACAAAACAAGACTGGTTTTAGACGAGGTTCCTTTTTTTCTGGGTCCTTTGCGCTCTCCCTCTTGCCGGCACTGGCTCCTCTGCTCCGCGCCCCCTGGGGAAGGCAAGCGACCCGAGGCTGGAGAGGTCTGCAGGGCAGCTTGTGAAACGCCTGTATTGTGAAAAGGGACAGCGCCTGTGCCGGTCCTTCACAGTATTAATGATCTGCATACCGTCGATATCAAATGCAGTACGACACAACTGATATCTTGTGTATCTTTTAGTAATTTAGCTTATATTTTAATAGGAGCCTTTTAGTGTAATGGAACAAGACTTCCTGGTATTTTTTGATGCTGTTTTTTTTTTTTTTTTTTTTTTTTTAAGATCCTTTGATCATAGGTGGTGTGTTTAGTGGCGGGGCGGGAAAGGGGAGGGTATTTGAGAGGACTCTGATACACTGATATCTGCTTTGATGACCCCTTTCAGACTTACTGTGTGCTTTGGGAAGGCCCAGGTATAATACCGTTAAAAAAAAAAAAAAAGCGTTGGGTAAATAAGAAAAAGTCTAATTATTTTAAAAAAATAAAGAAATATTAAATTAAACCTGTTTTGTGATAAAGCAAATGTGCTGATTGGTTTTATTTAGAGGGCCTGCTTTCATCCAGGTTACAGGTGAGGAAAAGAGTGTGCATGTGAGTGAGTGAGAACATGTTTATGTGTATGTGTGCACAGCTGACTGTGCTTGTGTGTGTTAGCGTGAGATTTATTGTGTGTGCACAAGCATACATTCTTGTGTGTTTGTATGTGTGTGTATGCACGCAAGTGAGCATTCTTGAGTGTGCGTGCGTGCGTGCTGACAGCACATCCTTTGATTTAAGCCTTCATGAAGATTAAGGTTTGGTCACGGCCAGGGCCGGATCATGGTCCCGTGAGGCCCCTGGGCACAAGTTGGAGACACCCCCGCTTTCCTATATTGGTGTCTTTCTTGCCTTCCTCCTTGCAAAATCATCCACTAGATTGTCAAAATCTAGCTGTCTGACTCTATTGACATAAATGACAATGAGCTGAGATGTTTTTGGCACATGCTGCTCCTTTTTAAAGGCGTAGGGGCCCAGGGACCCTCACACTGTAGGTGCCAAGGGGTCCAGGGGCCCTAGTGGTCAGCTTACATTTTATAATCATAATCATACACTTCATTGATCCCTCATTTGTCCTCTGCATTTAACCCATCCTACACACCGTGAACAGTGAGCACACACACCAGGAGCCAGGAACAGTGGGCAGCCGCAGTGCAGCGTTCGGGGACCAATGCCAGTTCTTTTTGCCAGTGGTCAAGGGCACTGACAGGAGTAACCCTAACATGCATGGAAACCGGAGCACCCGGCTAAAACCCACACAAACACGGGGAGAACATGTAAACTCCACACAGAAAAGACCTGGGACAGCTGGGATTTAAACCCAGGACCTTCTTGCTGTGAGGCAACAGTGCTAACCACTGAGCCACCATGCTGCCCCACACCAAGGGGCCCTCACATTGTAAGCGCTGAGGGGTCTGGGGGGCCCTAGTGCTTAGCTCACGCTATAAGCACCCAGGGGCCTAGTGGTCAGCTTGCGCTGTGCACACTGAGGGCCCTGGCGTTCAACTTCCTTTGGAAGTCTTGGGTCATGCACCGCGCGAGGCCTGAGGCTTAGAGGCCCATTGGCAGTCCGAGGCCCCGGGGCACCGACCCCACTGGCCTGGTCCATAATCCAGCCTTGGTCAGGGCTCTGTACCCCTTCCTCTCTGGCTCCTCCACTGTATCAGGCAGCATGTTGGACATGCAGAGTTTTGTTCATGGTTGGAAGCTCTGGGTGCTGAACTCTCACAACGTAACTGAGAGACAGCCGGAGGAGGCTCTTATTGATGACATCATCAGACAGCAGACAACATCCTGTGTTGTAAATGCCTGAGTTGATCATTGTCTCCTCAGATGGCATACATCACAGCTGTGTACACCTACCTGTCTAAGCGTTTGTGGAACTTGTGTGTAAAATCATATCTTTCTGAAATATTCCTCTGAAAATATTCTTTGATGCTGAACATCATTCGCTGTAGGTGGAACCCAGCAATTATACTGCCCCATACAAAGCAAGCTCACAATGCTTTCAACTCACAGAATATGAGCTTCTTAGAAGTTACTGACAAAGAGGAAAAAAAATTGCTGCACAGGGGAAGAGGAGGAAAGTACCATAGCAGCCATAGCAACAGTAACTGTTTACCTTTGGGAGACACCATGTTTAAGCCACACAGCTGCTTCCTGTGAGTGCTCTGTATGTTTAGAAATGGATCAGAGTAGGGCCCTGTGTGTTTGGAATGTGTGTTGACCTGAGAGAAGCCACCTAGGGCACTCCTGATGTTCAGCGCTGTGATGTGATTGTGGGCTGCGGTTGTTTGTTACCACACGTATCAGGAGGATGCTGTCTTCATTAAAATGTTCAAGGTGCATGTTTACACTCCGATTTGTCCACACACTCACTCAGAAAAAGTATATACACATGAAAAATATCAAATTAAAAAATCTCAGGAATCACTTGTCGATGAGTATGTTTGATACATTAAGATATTGAATCAGCAGCAATGATATTTGACAGCATTTTTTATAATACAGATTTTGTATGTAATATTGTTCTTATTTTTCATATTTTGCCTAGAAATTGTTCTTTTCACAGGGATTGAAATGCTTTTATTTTTGACAAAAAAAGATTGTGATTGAAGTTACTAGTTTGGTGCATAGCAACAGTATACCACTAGAGGGCAGCAAAGACTAAATAATTGCCTATGAGTAGGTTAGACTTCATTCTGTAGATGACTACAGTATTTAATGTATTTTGAACCTCATGCTTTAGAATTATACTGTCACTATAGTGACAACATATTAGTAATCACGCAAGATGAGGCTATTGACTGCAGATTGCGCTCTGAATTCAAGTGCAAATCTGGGGTCTTGGAGTATATTACTTTTTCAAATAGATTCAAATATTTTGTTCATGATGGCACTATCTCCAGCGGACATTTCTGAGCCAGTTGGTCTTATCCTCTCAGACAGTGCTTAGTGGATGTAGTTACACACAGTCAGGTTGGGCAGGAGTGTTGGTTTGAAGCTTGGTGTTTAATGAACGCTCTTGCCCCCTGCTGAAGGCCTGCGTTAACTGAAGAACAGCAGTGGCTTAATAGCCTCGACACTGAAATGGACTGCAAATAACTCTCCAGCAGCGCTATATGGATCTGTCAAGAGAGGGAGATATGCGTCCTACTACTGTTACTGCAAAGTCATTATCTACGTTTCCGGCCAACTTTCGAGCAATGCTATGGCAACGGTAGCACTTTAACACCTTAGTGTTTGTTACTTATGATGCTGGGAAATGCAGGTTTGGAAGAGGTGCAGAGGAGATTTAAATGCAGGTGCCACAGCCTAAATTAGCACTTGTTTTCAGGGCCGCCTGTCTGTCCCGCCAGGTACATGGCTGGTTAAAGTGAGGCGACAATCAAGGGGGCACTGGCATGGCCAGCGTGTCCTCTGCTGTCCCGTTTTCTGAGAAAAGGGGCAGGCGGCCGAATCCAAGCTAGATGGTGGCACAAACCCTCTCTCTCTCGCTCTGCGGCAGGTTTGGGTGGAGCTGTAATGGCGCAGGGGGAGGAGAGATGGGTGCTGAGGTTCCCACTGCAGCTCTTCCCTCTAAAGCAGCATTTCTCAAACCTCTCCTGGAGTACCCCTTGTCCTGCATATTTTAGATCTCTCCCTGCTCCAACACAGCTGATTCAAATGATCAACTTGTTATAAACTCCTGAAGCTGCTTAACAACAAACTGATCATTTGAATCAGCTGTGTTGGAGCAGGGAGAGATCTAAAACATGCAGGACAAGGGGTACTCCAGGAGAGGGTTGAGAAACGCTGCTCTAAAGGACATTATTCCTTCCGCTATAGGAGTGATGGCAGATTCAGTGACGCCAAAGGGCTGCTTAAGGGAAGAGCGGATCACCCACAGTTGTCATGAGGCCTGCAGCTTGCTGTCTTGTACAACTCTTTATATGAAAACTGTGGTAGCTGCCAGTGTCAGAGCATCAGTTTGGTAAAGCAATGTATGTCACGGCACTGGGTGCAAACAAACGCCCCTGGGGGCTGGTCTATGGGACGGGCACAGTGCTCAGTACTCACTGGCCAAGAATCATGGCATGCCTGCCCGTGTCTGTGGTTCGATTATGACCATGTCATGATAAAGACAAACTCTCCATCCTGCATCTTGCATAGCTTAAGAGTGTGCTGTATCTGGGCTGCAATTCTGGGTTGCCAGACAAGTCTGCAGAATCCCAAAACTAAAACAAAAAGTAAGTGAAATGGAATGAATGAACGAATGAATGAATGAATTTCAGTGCTGCCATCTATCCTACTTTCATGGAAATGTGCATAAGATCCAAGTCAAAATAGAGGGTGTGATAATCGCTGCACACTCCAGACCCCACATGGAAATCAGTCCCCAAGACACTGCCTCTACCCCATCAGTCATGCTGGTCTGTTCTCCTGCTTCTCTTAATAACTTACTTTGCTGCATTATTATTATTTCCTCATTCAGATTTTGTAGACAAATCATCACATCTTAAGATGTTCTCTGCACTCAATCAATAAGCTAGCAAATGCACAGGTGTGAATGTATGATTTCCTCATCAACTGGTCCAATTAGCTACAGCTGAAGTCAGAAGTTTACATACACCTTAGCCAAATACATTTAAACTCAGTTTTTCACAATTCCTGACATTTAATCCTAATAAACATTCCTTTCTTAGGTCAGTTAGGATCACTACTTTATTTTAAGAATGTGAAATGTAATAGTAGAGAGAATGATTTATGATTTAAGCCTCCCCCTTTTTCCTAATGTCCTTTTTCATAACGTTGTTATGATAACGATGGTCATTATGGCCAAACAGTTCAATTTTTGTTTCATCAGACCAGAGGATATTTCTCCAAAAAGTAAGATCTTTGCCCCCATGTAGAGTTGCAAATCATAGTCTGGCTTTTTTATGGCGGTTTGGGAGCAGTGGCTTCTTCCTTGCTGAGCGGCCTTTCAAGTTATGTTGATATAGGACTCGTTTTACTGTGGATATAGATACTTTTGTACCTGTTTCCTCCAGCATCTTCACAAGGTCCTTTGCTGTTGTTCTGGGATTGATTTGCACTTTTCATGCCAAAGTACATTCATCTCTAGGAGACAGAACACGTCTCCTCCCTGAGCGGTATGTGGTCCCATGGTGTTTATACTTGCATACTATTGTTTGTACAGATGAACATGGTACGTTCAGGCATTTGGAAATTGCTCCCAAGGATGAATCAGACTTGTGGAGGTCCACAATTTTTTTTCTGAGGTCTTGGCTGATTTCTTTTGATTTTCCCATGATGTCAAGCAAAGAGGCACTGAGTTTGAAGGTAGGCCTTAAAATACATCCACAGGTACACCTCCAATTGACTCAAATGATGTCAATTAGCCTATCAGAAGCTTCTAAAGCCATGACATCATTTTCTGGAATTTTCCAAGCTGTTTAAAGGCACAGTCAACTTAGTGTATGTAAATTTCTGACCCACCGGAATTGTGATATAGTGAAGTATAAGTGAAATAATCCGTCTGTAAACAATTGTTGGAAAAATTAATTGTGTCATGCACAAAGTACATGTCCTAACCGACTTGCCAAAACTATAGTTTCTTAACATGAAATCTGTGGAGTGGTTTAAAAATGAGTTTTAATGACTTCAACCTAAGTGTATGTAAACTCCCGACTTAAACTGTAATTAGTCCTACACATCTTCAAAGCACTTTATTTAATTGGTTCTCCCTGAATACGAATGAGAAGTGGTGACAAGCATTTGGCTTTAATTGAGAAATCAGCTGAAAGGAAAGACAGCTTATTCAGCAGGTACCTGGAAGTAGGGTTAGCAAGCATTACATAACCACATACACTGAAGCAGCTCGTTCACTCTTAGGTCAGTGGGTAAGCCATCACTCTGATTGGCTGTGACATTTAGTGGAGGAGGGTGGTGCCAAACAGGTCAGTGATTCTCTCTGGCTCTGCTAAACATTACAGAACTGCACTTGCTTCTTGGTAATGCATTTTAAGCTGTGATGGAGCATTTCTATCTAGGAAAACGTGCACGGTGATACATGTTCCCTGTCTCGGTTTGTTACAAGCTGCTGACTGAGAAGTCTCTGTGGCAACCCACAAACCCCACCCACTGTGGTTAGGGATGCACATCTGCCAGGCCATACGCATCCAATCATGGTGGTCTCCGCCCCCACACTTCCCGATCCCTCTCTCTGCTATTATTAATAACGTCACCCATAATGTACTGCTTCTGAGCCTCTTTCCACAAAGCTCTCTTGCTTTCTTTATGTTTTAATTACAATTAAACGCACGTTAATAAGACGCATGCCATCTATTGACAGCGTTGACCTTTGCTTGTGGGAGGCTGTGGAGAGAGGTGCCTGACACTAAAGATCTGTGCCTTAAGAATAAACAGTAACCACAAGTTACAGCCCTCCATCACTCTGTGATTGAAAGAAAACACTTCTTCAAACCATGTTTCCCCTTGTTCTCCATAGCACTGCTTCTTTTTATAGTAACATTATGTTTTGTGTCTGAGCCAATAAGAACCACTAAGGGACCAGTTGCAAAGCACTGGTAAATAACAGAGTTAGTGATGATTACTGAATAACATTAGACCATCCTCCCCTTTTTCTGGGTACATCATCCTGGAGTAATGCTTGCAGTTGCATCTTACCACCAGTAGGGGGAGATGCACAACCCTTGCAGAGAGAAGAGTGCACAGCCCTCCCTCACTCTTCCACATACACACTCAGTGCGAGTACTGAAACCCAGCCCCCCTTCCCCCATGCTATGGATCTATGGCCCCACACTCTCTCCCAGTCACCGGGGCAACCTGGACATGGTTGCAGAGTGCAGGTGAGCTGGCTGGAGCAGGAGTTTCCCTCAGATTTGCATCTGGGCTCTTCCCAGGGCACAGAACTATAAAACTGTGCTGCCATCAGCACTCAGTGCAGACTGGATCACAGTGGAGCTCTTATACAATGTCAAAAACCGTCACTGTAGCAGTGAGGAGAGAGGGGTGAGAGAGGAGTGAACATTGGGAGCACGGCCTCTCCTTCAACAGAGGCTAGCCTCACTGCAGCCTCGCAAAGCAGCCCAGCACAACAGGAAGGGATAGATGTCTAAAGGCAGCGTCTCCACTTGGACCAAAGAGATGGGCAATCAATGGGCAAAGCTTAAAAAGCAATTCTTGTGATGTATCTCATTGTCCAAGCGAAAAAAAAATCCAAAGAGAGGATGAAATTCCCCGAAAAACTGTGTCCCTCGTCGCTGGACCGTAAACCTCTGGCGTGGAAAAAGCGGAGAGTCCGCCACTGCCACGCAAAGGAGAGAGCGAGCGTAGGGGATGGGAGGAGGGCCATTTGCGTTTGAAACTGTTAAATTATTCCTGTAATCTCTCCTGATGGTTGGCTGTCTGTGCGAATTATGTCTCAGTGGTGTTGGGGGCAGTTCCTCTCCCGTCTACAGTCCTCCGGGGGTTCAGAGTCATTAGGGAGACAAAGCGCATCAATGTGTGACCGTGTGAAATCGGCCCCTCGCGGTTACGCAGTTAAAATAACGGGGGTGGGGCTGGGCATGCAGAGACGGGGACCCCGGCGCGTTAACGTCTCTGACAGCCCCGCGTTCGGGCTTCTGGTCCACTGCGTCGCGGTCGCTCGGATCGGTTGACTCTCTTTCCAGCAGATCAGCATCAGTCGATATAGGAAATGTCTGCGGTAACTGGCCACCCACAGCACTTGGCCAGCCTCACTAAACACGCATATCTAATCACACCCTGAAATTTTATTTATTTATTTATGTTAATCGCATTGATCATTGAGCTTCTCTACTGTAACAGAGGCATCGGAGCCAAAAGCTGTCCTCCTGTGACATTCGATGAAAAATGAAGCATTTGAATCAAGTTGCAGGGTTGAGTTTGTTTTTTTCCTTTTACTGTACATTTTACATGTTACAAGAACAGGAAATGTAGAGTTTGGATGTTCTGTATCAAGCAAGCATCAAGATGATTTCATGATCCTTACCAATCTGAATCATAAACATCTTCAACAAAACACTTAGCCTTCTCTTTCTGCTCTGGGTTCTGCTTTGACATCATCTACAACTGAAAACAGTGATACTGAGTGATACTGTAGAACCGATTTGCAGAAATCAGAGGTTACAGGTGTGAATTAAAAACCAACACAGCTAGAACGAAAGCCTTGGCACTCTTACAGTTCAGAAATGTTTAGTCTCTAGTTGACGCTGATCAGAATGGAGGCAGTTCATTATGACCAGGTCCACAATATCACAACCAATATGTTACCAAGGCATGGCCAAGGGAGAGGACCAGACCCCCTGTAAAGCTTCACTAGGTCAAAACATCTTTACTGTACTGCCAGTAAATAACAACTGAGTCATGTGACATAACATGTTTTACAATGCTTGGAGAGCAAGGCTTTGTCTCAAGGGAGTGACAGGTTTGAATCCCAGGTGGAGTATCATTGACCATTGTGAATTGCTTTGATAAATAAACAGTTGTACAAACATAATATGCATGAAATACCAGCTCTGGACAGCACCTTCGGTGTTTTCTAGTGCAGGATGTGTAAGTACATGGCTCATCTTTTCAGGACACCTTTCAGTGTGATGCTAACATATGCACACCTTCAAACCCATTTATACAGTAGAAACTGAGGTGAACGATATTGCCCAAAGAGGCAAACCCGGGAATCATGTCCACAATCCACATCACCAACCACCTCCCACTGTTACTAGCTTGGAGAGTTGCTAGCTCCTGTTAGCCTCCCTTAGTGAAATGGGTGGTCCTCCTAAAGTTATATATAGGTTTCTTTCTTGAGACTGGAAGCCATACCACCTCAATGGGAGGTTTTACCAAACTGAGCATAGCGGGGTGGTGAAAGCTCTATGTCAGCCTGGCCCCACCCTTTCTTCTAGCCCCACCCCCATTTTTTCAGTTTGGCTCTTAACATCACACCTATGATCAGTTTGGCAGCTCCAAATCCCAACCCCAGGCATTTACAATATAATTTTTATTCTGATCCACAATCAGTTACTAAGAGGAGAGAGAACCTGAACCTTTCAGCACTAAGAGCATTACCTATTCACCTGATCTTACAGGCCCTCATTCAGAGCATCACTAGCCTGTGACAGGATTTTCATACATAATGCTAAACCCGGTGTAATCACGTCCAAAGCGCATTGTTTCCCCTCTAATCCGACGCCATTGCACTGAAACACTAATACATCTTTAAAAAACTTTCTGAATTTAACTCTAAATGAATATTCAGCACTGTGTTGTCAGCCTCTAAGCCATTGGGTCAGCAGTAGAAATAACTCTTGGTGCTTGTAGGGATGTCACAGTCTTGTTGCTCAGGGAGATATTGAGCAAAAAAAGAAGATAAAACTTTCTTGAGGCTAAAATGGCTTTGACATTCTTTGAATATTATGACAAACATCCAAAGATTGACAGCCAGGCCTAAGCATTCTACATGGACTGCCACACTAACACTTTAGTACTGGGTATGGTGCAGAGAGTATCAGCTAGAGAGTAAGGATGGGCAGATCGATACCAAAGATACTTCCAGTCCTGATGGTTCAGTTTTGAGAATCGATCCTCATATTTAAAAATACTTTAAAATTTTCATTTAATTCACTAATTTATTTTTTTAAATTGATGTTTAGGATAGGAACTACTTTTTCTTCCACCCTCTCGTTCCGCTCCCCATAGCTTATAGAAAGGAAGTAGTAAGGCACGCAGAGAAACAGATTCTTCCAGTTAGTCAGTCGCACAATAGTAGAAAGGAAACAAAGCATTTTTGGAGCTATTTCACTCTCGTAAATAACAATGAAGCAAAATGTGACATATGTCAAAAGTCGGTAAGGTATTGTGGCAATACCACAGACCTGATGAAACACATGAAAAACTGCCACACAAAAGAGCATGACCAGTTACAGCAGAAGCGAGGAGAGGCGGAGAGAACGTAGGCAAATACCTCCACATCTGACAAAGTGAGGCAGAATTCTCTGACAGAAGCTTTTCAGAGAGGCAGGCATTATCCAGGTATCCAGTGATAATACTAGGTTATTTTAACCATTTGAAAAGCAAGCAGGAAATATAAATAAACATTTGTTGGACATTCTTGAAACTGTGTTTTATAATCGCTGTTATTAAAAATTAAAACAAAATAGAGAGGTCTGATCTTTTATAGTTTTTCATACTAGTGCCAAAGCTTTCAAATACAACTTTTGATGTCTGCATTTACCAATTTTCACAATAGAAATCACAAAGATTTCCTGTTTTTGTGTACACAAGAAGACTTTTTAACGTATCGGTATCGGTATTAGGATACTAGTCTTAGAATTACTTGGTATTGGATCGAAAAGAAATCAGTGGTATAGACCATCCCTACTGGAGAGATAAAGAATTTACTTTATCCACTACAGTAAGTATCCTGAATCTGTTTCGGATCATTTTCTATGATTATCACGCAAACCAAAATTTAACACACTATGGTAGCGCTGGTGTGGATGTCAACCTTTTAGCGTGACAGCCCAGCCTGGAATCTGATGCAGGGTATTGGTTAGTGCATCCCCCTTTTTCTCGCTCTCTGTTCTTCTCTTTCATAGACCGGCCCGCCGTTCATTCGACGAGGACGGAGCTCGGCAGCAAGCGTAGAGCCGAGTGAGATCTTTGGCATCTGCTCAAAACGGGTCCGTACAGTTGGCTTTCAGCGCGTATCTGTCACTCCAACCAGCGGATTTTATTGCTCCACAAGCCCCCCTATTTTCTCCTGTCTTTTATCTCCCCCTTCCCAGCTACAGTTTATCCCGGATGTTCTCTTATCTGCTGGCAAACTCGGCGCGTGCAACGATGACCTTTTCCTGTGCGCAATCCCGAGAGTGGATTACCCGCGCCCTTTTAATTAAACGCGAAATGGCTCTTCTCCATTTCTAATTACGGGCCGTTAAATTTAAGCCCGGTTCATCTCTTTAGATATGAAAGAGCAGAAAATATTGATTTACTCTTATGTGAGAATCTCGGTTCTGCCGTTGGCAAGCATAAACTCCTTTGAACCTTCCACATCGCGGTGCATGCACACTTATGAAAATGATGTCAAGGGTGGTCAAAAGCCACCTAAGGTGAGTGTGAGGGGGCAAAACAACGTTAGGAGTAGGAAAAATGTCATGCTTAAATGTGTTATTTCTGGGTCCTGGAAACACATAAAACGTTTTTACAGTGTAGATAGCGCTGCTGTTCATTTCACCAGAGGAGTAAAACCAGCAGAGCTGTATGTAGGGAAAATAGCCATTCCAGCACCTCCTGTGAAATAAAAAAGGGTAAAAAACACTTAAACAAAACTGAACACATGGATGAGCAATGAAATATTTGACACTACTAAATCGGTATATGTATGAAAATGTAAAAAGGTTTTACTGTAGCCCTTTCACAATGACACCGTAAATTTTGTGTCTCTGACTCAAGGTGACCACTTCTGTACTGTATGAATGTATGGACGCATGGAATCAACAGTCATACCATGTACAGCCGCGATGTCGCGGTTCAAGTCTTTTTGTTGCAGTGGAATCGCGTTAACTTTTTATTCCCAAGGAAGCAGATTTTCGCTTCCCTAACGCAGTAATGCATAATTAGGTAATTAATTCAGGCTCTAATTAGAACAGAGCTGAGGAGGTGGAAACGCTTTCTAGATTTTACATATAAAAGGAGTTTACTGTTCACTTACATCTTAATTCATAGTCACTATATGAATTCATTATATTTATCGACATAATATGACTATTACATGGAGGCCTGCCAAGCCGATCGGGTGGAATATAAACCACTCCTCAATGTTTCAACTAAACCTAGTGAAACGGGACGTCGTGCAGAACATCCCAGCAGTTGCACTTTCCGCAACATCGAGGCGGTGCACAGATTTTTGGTTACAGTGTAGGAAAAGGCGAGAACCACAAGAATGCTAGGTTATTGAGCAGTCCTAATATCGTCTACTCGGAGCTTTCACATTTACACACACGCACACACACACACACACACACACACACACACACACACACACACACACACACACACACACACACACACACACACACACACACTCTTACTTTTTCGGAGCCGGTAGGAACGCGGAACACAGCCGCGAAATCAATCAAACCGACGCAGGCGAAAATTGCTGGCTCTGTTCCGCACAGTTGCCGCAGTCTCGAGACGACTCCGTACATAGACATAAAGCTGAAATAGTGCAACAGTGTCAAATCGGATTCGTTATAAGGCACAGCGCGGTGCTTAAAATGGGTGAGAACTAAATTTAGTACGTTATAATGAACTCAATAGTTTTAAGCAGCAAAAAAGTGTGGAAAATGTTTTAGACAAGTGTTTGCGAACCTCAAGACGTTTCCTTTCATGTGCTGAGCTCTCACAGGAATTAAATAATTGCGAGCTACATATTTGCATGTTCTGAAATTTTGTTTAATGCACAATATACGTCAACGTCAACGGAGCAAGCAGTCCATGAGTCCATGTAAAACCAGGCATTTTTCACACCTAGTATTGCATATAAGCGATTCCTCAGAAGGCGACAGACTAGAATTCGAATGCCTCGCATAAAAGGGCCATCAGAGTCACCTGCCATCAATAGAACGTACCAAATCTGAGGCACCCACGCGTTTGGCTTTCTCTCATTGTGCCAGCGTTAACGTTTGAATCTTGTCGGAAACATTTTGGATCTGGCTTTGAGCTTGTTTTTTTTTTCCTTTTGAATGAAACGACAATAAACACTCAACACGCCCACCTGGGACACAAAAATAAACCAGAAACTCCCTGCCCACGCTCTCGTCCTCGCTGTGCGTATCCGCGGGTTGGGAAAGCCCACGTTGTTGGAGGAGCTAGAAATCCTCTACCGCGCGCGCCGCGGTGCAGCAAGCACTACTTTTCGCGACTCTCTGTACGATGGAGCCAGGATTCTCAGATTTTGGCAACTCGAAGACTGCAAGCGGGAGAATAGGAATATTGAAATAATCGAACCCCGCTTTCCCCCCACACAAACACAGTGTAAGTCTCCAGCTATTTCTGTGTTAATAATGACTCATTGCAGATCTGTATTCAGTTGCACCTTGAATCTACACAATTTTTCCAATCAATTCATTTTCTGTCATTATAGGCAGGGCACATGATATTGAAGTGTAAGACTATTTTTCTTCATTGTGAATACTGATTCAAATAATTGATTAGCGAAATATTATAATGATTAAACATTTGGGACACCAAGACTTTGGGACTTTCCAAGTCTAGACAGTAATTCCATAAGCTGTACAAATTCTGCATAACATCATGTAATAATATAGTGAAGTTATACTCATTGCACCAGCACAGTGTAATGACACAGGACCACGCAGGTCATCTTGTATAACATGGTCTTGCACATTATTAACCAATCATGTTTCTTGTTTAGGTTGTAACTTGGTGAACATTGTTCTGCACCAGTGAAGGACTGCATGCTTGTTGGCTGGAGCAGATTGGATAGGATGCAAGCACCAGGCCGGGCAAGTTCAAACTTCCTCAGTGCCACAGATTCAACACTTCCCTCTCAGCTGAATAATTCACCACATTTAATGCACCTTCCAATAAAACTTGTATGAAGCCAGCCCAGGGAATTGCACTGAAGCTATCTCCCATCTGCCCTCCCTCACCCTGGAGCTAGCAAAAAGCCAGGAACACCATGGCTTTCTGAGATATCTTGGACAGAGGCAGGGGAAATGGGATGGGGTGTGTATTATAGACCATTTGTGTCAAGTTGTTTAGGGGAGGGAGTGGAGAAGATAGGGGTTAAGGTTAAAAAATCCTGTCTGCTGGAACCTACAATGAGAGTCCTCCCCATAAAAATGTGTCAGACAGTTGATATCCACACTGACACACCATACTCACTCACACACACACACAGAGTTAATCATGTATCATATGAAAACCTACATCTCCCTATAGTTCTCCCTCCCTTCTGGGTTCACTGACCAAATTCATGCTAATGGCTCACTTTTTTCCATACTACACCTCAGTGTCTGGCAGCAGGCTCACTGTTGCCAAGGAAACAGGCTGGCATCAACCCCAGTATAAGGCAAAGGAACGACTAGTGGCTCATAGTAAAAGATGAGGGGGTCCAACATGAAAGAGAACTCCAGAAACATGGCACAAAAAGAAGAGAGAGAAAAACTATATGGTCGCCATCAACAGTATGACTAAAGCTTGGAAATATGTGTGCTGTTCACCTAGTGAGCTGTGCTAGACTAATGGCAGGGTTGTCACATAAGCAGGGCTTCAGAGCTGAATAATCTCAAAGATCTGCCTGTGAGGTGTTTGGCATCAAAGCCAAGAGGTGAAGACCTACCCATAGTCCCACGAGAGGCCTATTCTTACCTTAAGAACACAGGGTACCTACTACCACTGGAGGGAACATGTCTTTTTCACCATTCGGTCTCCTGATGATTGTGAAAATACAGCATTGACCACTTTATGCTAATTCACTGCCTGATGGCTGGGCTGGGGAAAGATGCACTGTTTCTTAAATATTGTGACCCTGTGACCCTAACAGAATTCTTCTAGACTCTCACAGCTGTTCACAAACGGCAGAACTAAACTGAACATAGATTACATACCTGAGAAAATAGGCAGTGAAAAAAGTGGTTTTAACATGATTTTAAGACCATTGAACTCTACTTGCACATCTCCCAATTGATCTTCCTGTGCTTCCTGTGAGAAGTGTGACCATGAAGCTGCCTCTGTGACTGCAGCGGGACCACAGTGCAGGGTGCGGTCAGACCACAGTGAGGCTTGACACATCACTCAGGGTTAGGGGCTTCTGGGAGGAATCTCAAAACCAGAAGGGCGAGGGTTCATGCATCAGACAGGGCCACGGTTGTACTTTGGATAGGGGTTTTTAACTGTGTCCTGCAGTGTGTGAGAAGATAGGGGGTTGTTTATTGGTTGGTCTTTGTAAAATTTACTGCATTAGAAGTTTTATGAATTGGCAGTGGTGATGGTGGGCTTGAGTGCCCCCCTCCAAAAAAAAAAAACAAAAGAACAACCATAGATGACATTCGTCCTACCAGTAACCACCCAGCTGCTGTTCTCATCAGATAGATGGAACAGCACCTCACTCTGAACTGTTTCAGTTGTTAGAAGTGCTCATGAAAAAAAACAAAAACCAAAAAAAAAAACCAACAGCCAAAAGAAAATAGTTCCTGTTGCCATGATCCCTGATCTTTCCTTTCCTTCATTCATACTTTGCAGGTAGCTGACCTTTTCTTCTTTCTATCAGCTCCTGAAAAGGGACCTTATGTAACCTGAAATTGTTGCAGGCTTAGTTTACATGCTGTGGTACTATTGCTGGTTTCCATTTGCACACAGCTGTACTCCAAAGTTTGGAATGTTTTTGAGTTCAGAGTTACATGAATTTAGATATGAGTTCTTTAGATAGTTCTCTGTACTCTTAGAAAGATAGGTGTATGCAACCATAAATGTTTGGCATCAGACAGAGACGACATCCAGCTGCACAAATGTTTTCTCTGTGTGTATCTGATGTATGATGGGCCAAAGTGGGAACCCCTGTGGCTGAGGGCTGGAGGCTGACAAGGTCTGAGTCTACCAAAATCTGGAAAAGAAGAATAAAGACCCACTAATCTCTGGCCCTGTGGTTCTACTGTGGGACATCCTGGCAAGGGGGTTGGTCTAAAGAGGGCATATCACTGGGACAAGATCCACAATGGAAGGGGGAACTACTTGCTAGTGCAGGGAGAAGGAGGCTTTAGAAAACCCACACTGGGTGGAAATACCACGTGCTGACAATCACAGATACAAATTAACCAAACAAAACAGTTCCACAGCAAGAGACATACTCCCTCATGACATATGATAGCTCCACCCACTGTGGGGTTCATGAAGCCCCACTATTGAATTGCTACTCAAAGCCATGGAGCCACAGCCAGGGGGCCAGACAGCTCTTCAGCAGAGCACTGAAGGAAAGCACAGTTGAGCTTAATCATCCTAATGAGCCATTGATGTGATTAGCTAACTGACGCCCTCGCCGCTGATTATTGCTCACAGCTAAAACAGGCTGTATTTTAAAGAGGTCCTTCCAGGGAGACCCTGGGGCAACATGAGCTCCGCTGTGTGCCACAGACTCACAGTAGAAGAGGCCAGAGGACTGAAAGATTCTCAGGTGTCCACCACCCTGAACCAGCCGAGACTGACCCCTGGAAGAAAAAAAGCAATGGGATGAGGACTTTAACTGTCACACAAATCCTTCAGTATGACCACTGGAGAAGGATGTCAAACAGCAATGTCTAAAAGCAAATTAGAAATGTCAGCCCATTTACTTGAATTTTATTCCTTTTTTGCGTTAAACGCCTTTCCCTCTTGCAGCCATCGAAACAGGACTGAAAAAACATCAAACTCTCAGGTGTAATGAGCACAGCTCTGATGACAGCTCTGATTTGTCTCCTGATGTGTTTTGGCTACTGGCAAAATTGCAGCGGCGGAAAGAGAATCCCATGTTACTGCAGAATTGTCTATTCCACTAATTAAGAAATGTGAGAGTCCACATGTAGCCAAGAATTAAACCTTATGAGTAAAGACACCTAAGGTTACCACCTGTAGATATCACTTTGAAGAGTGGCCAATTATAAGCATGTGTAATGCATTAATCACCTCTTTGCATTGCCTGATTAGCATAACAGTCCACCAGACAGCCACTAAAAACAGAAAGGGTCTATTATTAAGTTCTTAATTTAAACCTGGGAATTCTGCCTTTCAAGGTAAAAATCCCAAAAATATTTTATCTCTGTAAACATCTCAAACTAAAAAAATTCAGCATCACTTTGATGCCCAAACATTGGGGAGAGTCCTAATGGGTGATTTTATTGTATTTTGCCAATGGATAATCCATTTCCCCTGTCCTGTTTGCAGATTTGTGTTCTGTTAACCTTTATTTTTAACTTTGTTTTTGTGCATCCCATATAAAAACAACCACAGGTAGATTCTAAAATATAAAAAGGGGAAGAGGTATTACAATTAATTTTGTATTAGAGTCTCACTTGCATCTTGCTTGAGCTTCTGGGGAAGTCTGTCTAAATGCTGGGTCACAGTTTCTTTTAATAACTTTCTTAATCTTTACCCCTTTGTGCTGCAATGTGTAACTTGTAAGCAGTGTTTTTGCCTTCATTGGTTTTTTTAGGTCTTTTTTCCTGCAACAAATCAATTTTCTGTTGTTTTTCTTTGATATGGTGCACTGAGAGATTGCCTTGGAATTGATTTTTTCCTCTAAATACAATTTTGTTGAATAACAGGCAACACCAATCTTTTTCCTTCAAAATATTTCTGCAATTATGGAAGGATTTCCTCAACTCATATTACATTAGGTTATTTGCTTACCACTCAGTTTCATCCAGAGGAACTGACATAGCTTGCATATCATGTATTTTGATCATCTATCATCTATTATCTATTTTGTTTGATATTATACTGAAGCAATCTGTACAAAGTACCTAGCTCAAGGGTACAGCAGCATTGTGCCTGCTTCTTACCATTATACCACATTACTGTGCACATATGCAGAACAACTACATATCTGAATAAGCACATAATTAGATTTTGCTCTCTGTAATGTATTCCCTGGGGAGAGGCAGAATATACTGCTGTAACACATTGTCTAGCATTGATACAGAATGACTGCAGTAGAGGGTCTTTATCAGGTTCACACTTTACATAATACAATGTGTCTGTCACTTCAGCATACGCCCTCTCTTTCTGCAGGAGTGGAAACGGGGGTGACATATGGTGTTGAGCCACCTCTTCTCGGCTCACTCTCTGAAGCAGGCTGAAGGAGCACAGCTTGACGGACCCTGGAGGACTGCAGAGCCCGACCGGGTTCAAGGGACCCCTGGAATGCGTGGGTCGTCTGAGGACAGAGGGCATTGCCCATGATGGAGGGGGTAGATGGGGGCCTGGAGGGTGGGCCGGATGGCGTCAGACATTGTCGAATGGAATCACACACACACACACACGCACATGCACACGCACCACAATAAGGCATTAACAGCATCTGACTCACAAAAACCAATCAAAAAATTTGGTATGCTGTCCATAACAAAACACCTTGATTGGTCCCAGGCACTGCAGCCTCTGGGAAGATGTGTTTCTTTTCTGTATCAACAGTAACCTTTACTGCAGTAATTCATTGCTCATTAATGCTTCATTGTATTCATCTGCTAAACAGATGGCCTCAAACTCCATAACTTCCACTTTACATATTCCCTTCAGCTGGGTATTTACATTGTAGGCTGAGTATCCTCCTGATGGGTGAATTAGCTGAGCTGCACCTGGGACTCAACTTGGCAACCCATCTGGTTTCCAGTCTTGTTCAAATTTAGCAACCAATCTGGTCCAAGTCTTGTTCGCTAATCATCACTTTGAACTGCTACCCCAGTAGAACTCTGTTGTTTTTATATTTGTCCAACATTTCTTTTCTCCTGAAACTGTTTTTCAATAACCAGCCTGCTGAAATCTAATTTAAAAAAATTACAAAAATCTGCACTAAACAGAAACCAGAAAGAGTTGACACGTATGCACCCAGCAGAAAATATTGGCATTAAAAATATGAGGGGTATGTTACACATATCCAAATATGGTACATATGCAGCTCACATTTTGGCCATGCTTTCTGTTTTTGTAAGTGAAAAAAGCTATCAGCATGTCATAAGATCAGATGTTGGGTACTGTATTGGTGACCCCAGTAGCTCTGAAATTAAACAAAATATCATCATATCTGGATTATTTCAGACATCATCAATATTTTAACTCAATTTCCATTGATTCAGCTGACGAGGAAGACACTATTATCCCTCAGCAAGGCGATCACCCGCCTAGTTTACAATATCCCTCTTTGTGAACAAACAGTTAAATAAGAAGGTTGTACTGCAGAATTAGGACGGAAAGTTGCCTGTGGGTGATTAAAACAGCACACCCCCGAATCGTCAAACAGCCCCATCTCCTCACAGTGAATTAGTTTCACTGTTCATCAAGCTGTCGTGAAGCTCCGGAACTCCATGGCCAGCTGCCTATTTCCATAACAATTTCCAGAAAAAGAGAAGGGTCTTCACCAACGCTTTTTGCAAGGCTTGGTTTAATTTACAACTCCCCCACTGTCATGGGCGTCAGTTTGTTTTGAAAAGTGCTGGGGACAACGACAGGTTCAACGTGTAAAGGCTTTCAAAAAGTGGTGGGGATGAAATGGGCCATGACAAAAAGTGGTGGGAACATGTCCCCAGCGTAAATGACGCCTATGCCCACTGTGACTCGTCAAGTTCAAGAAGCTGAAGGGTGAAGAATAAACGTTTCAAAAAGGAGCCCTTTCAAGAATGCATCATTTCTTTACTGCCATGTAGTGTTCAGGATACTTTTTAACACTTAATGTTTCATTAAAGCCTCTGCCAAAAAAGCAGTAATCAAGCACCTCAAAGAGACGCTGTGATGCTGAACAAGAGAGAGAAGACAGCGAAGGTCTATTTTCGGGCCCCTGCGGGTCTGCGTTCCCCTGGCACGACCTTGCTTGCACGACTCCCGCGGTGAAACTCTGCTAACGAAGCAGTGAATGCGTGATTGCCCCTGACAGCAAATACCCAGAGATGAACATATTCCCCTTTCTGCCACAGTGGAAGAGCAACTGGGCTTAGCCTTCTGCATCAGGCAGTGTACCAATTGCATCACACTGTGAGAGGTGATCCCGTTCACGCCATTTAAAACAATTGTGTAGTGCTCGTCGCGTGCTCTTAAGAGTTTCATTCATTGTGAGGTCCTTGTGAGGAGCGAACCTCCCAGCACAGCCCAGCAAACCTCCCAGGTACATCCACTACACTCTGGAGTCCCTCTCTGTCGACAGGGTGTCAATATCAGAGTGACCGTGTACCCCTCAGGGTGGGGCCAAATTCTGGATTTAAGTCAGCCTCCCATCACAAATCTCGAACATCTCAGGCTGATTGAAACAAAAGCCTTTCCACTCCACACTGACTTCATTAGCAGAGCTAAGAGGAGCATGTAAATCCCCTTTTGGAGGTGATGTCAACCCCTAGAGTCAGGGGAGGAGTACTTAGAAACCTCTATGGAGAGGGCAATTTCCTTCCTATGTACTTGCTATGTCCAACTAAACATTTTCCCTGAGGTTTGTTTTCAAATATGCATGCCTTTTAAATGAAGTTCAAGTTCCTGTTTGCAGTACATATTATTCAACAGGTCATTTTTCAGAGGACAGCTCTAGGTGTCTGTTAGTGTCCCCAGACTGAACCCCAGTGTGCTTGGGGAGGGTTTGAGGGTCGATGCTACTCCCAAAGGTGTAGCTTCTCCTCTTCATGGGCTGATGGGAATTAATCGTCCCTCTTGGTCTCATTATGAGGTGCCATTCCTGAGCCAATCCTAAGTCCATGCATTGCTTTCCCCAAAGTTCGCTTTCTTCCTCACCTCAGTGTGGAAGAAGGTGTGAGAAATTTGTTTGGTTTCACATTGTTTAAGTGCTATTCCTTTGCTGCCCTAGAGGCATGCGATGCAGTTTCCAGAACTTCATTTCCCTACATGCATAGCGGTGAAGCAAAATGTGAAAAGAATGAAAAACACAAATACAGAGGAAAAACAATGAAAATAGGTTTTCTCATTACATGTTCCACTTTGTATGTCAAGGCTAATGCAACACTAATTGTGTCACAACCCTGTGAAGGAAATGCTAAATATTGGGAGCTGTAGACCAGTTCAGCTGCATGCAATTATAAATACCCTTGCACCTGGTTTTGAAATGAATACCCCATTGCATATTAGCAAGCAAATTTTATAGAATTCTGACAGCAACATAAGAGGTTTATAGAAGGAGAAAGCAGAGCACAAACTCCTCACTGCAGTCTTTCTTCCCTCCACAGCATTTCATTCTCATTCTTTGTATGATAGCATGTCTTTGACCATGTTTGTGAAGTTTGATTCAAGTGGTCCCACAAAAGGTTACTGCTACTCAAGTTGCTACTCATATTCCTTCCCATTTAAGACATTCTGGGATGTTCAGAGACCCCCTCAGTCCTGTATCCACTGTGAATGAGCTATTTAGACACACTGGAAAAATGAAGGTGAGGGGAATGTAGGTGAAAAGGTTTGGACTGCCTGCACTTTCCTTCCAAAAACCTCCTTGCAGCAATGCAGTTACAATTGAGGAAATGGATGTAGGAACAACTTCCTCTCCCAGAATCCATCTGGAGGCCCTGGCGATGAAACACCTCAGAGGCACACGTTTGCCCCCAGGAGTTTGAGCAGGTGAAGGGCGCAAATGTCATGGGCGCACCTGAATGGGTGCCTGTGCTTGTTAAAAATTTGTGGAGCCTGCAGTTTCCCACTCAGTTTTCTAGCCCTGATGCTTGTTAAAAATGGGGAATGGAACCTGTCAGAAAAAAAGGTGTCATCACACCTGGAAGCAGTCCGAGCCCTGACAGCGCCGAGCTCCGGAGAGTGACATGTGCCACTGTGTTGACTCCCCATGCCCCCCTGGCCAGCTCCCCCCCGCTCAGCGAAGCTGGATCTGAGTAACAGATCACAGCAAGCTCTGATGGCTGCCAGAGCCTTCTTCAGGGGAGAGTGAAACCAATACCCCCTGGGGGCGGGGGCGGGGAAGTGAAGCGGGGCTCCTTGTGCCCCCCTTGGGGTGCAAAACCAGGACCTGTCACTGAGACTGTCGGGGCCTTGTGGAAAAGGGCAGGCATTTGAAGAAATTGCGCCCTGCAACTCAAAAGTACCCAGCACTCCCCTTGGCATCCAGCTAATTAATCAGATAAACCCCAGCAGTGCTGAAACCTGCTGAGTCTCTCACCCTGCTAATAAGCACATGAGTCACATGAGTCAGAAACGAGGCACTGATACCCCCCCTCCAAAAAGGTTTAAAATATTTTTTAATGCTACACACTCTCTATTTCCTGACTCCAGAAGCTACAAGTCAAGGCCTGTGCATTTAAAATGGGAAGCAGAAAAATATATATCGTTTCCCCCCCTGCCACACTAATGTACTATTTGTGTGAAAACAAAAATCTGAGATGTATAGAACATCATCATTATGTTGCAATTCCTTGCACATATTAGAAAACATGCTAGCTATGACAAATGACAAAAGCTAATTACAAAAAGCTAAAAGCCAATTGTTTTGCTGTATAGTTTTGCCATTTGTCATTTTCTCAGTTGTTTTTTTTACTCAGAAGACTACAGTAGGACTACGGCGATGTGCTATATTTATTAGTCCATCTTCTTTAACTCCCAGTGGTAAAATGAGCTGATTGTACAGACGGGAAATGAATAATAATATGATTACTACTGCCACCAGTAATACAGCTGACCCTCCCATATCGCGGCTTTCCACATCGCGGCTTCGATTTTTCGCGGGTCGGCAACAAACAATTAAATGGGAATTTTTTGGGAGCTTTGCGGCCTTGCGCGGGAAACCGCGTAGCACTGCAAACGACGCGCATAGCAGACGAAAAGTAAAGAAAACGTAAAAATGTTTAGTGAGTCATAAATGCATAAAATATATGTATAATATAGGCATAATATAAATGTTGTATGTATAAATTATATGTATTAATTAATATAATGTATTTTATCGTTTAATACCATAAATAGGCTACACATTATCGCCTACGTATTAGTGTGCAAGTCTCGTAACTGTACGGCAAGAACTGTGTGTGAGAGAGGTGTATGTAAGTTTTTCGTCAAATTAATTCTTCGTTCTTCTTACGTAGGCCTAATTTTAGTTCAAGATTACTGTACAGAAAAGTCTTCAATAGCAGAGTTATTTCAACCGTGTAGCTACGTTAATGGTGAGTACCAGTGGCGGCGAAAATTTTACGCGGTTTTTCTACATCGCGGGGGGGCTGAACCCCTGACCCCCGCGATGTAGGAGGGTCAGCTGTACTACTAATCATCATAATCATCATCTTCGTCTTCTGATAATAGCTAGAAGAAGACGAAGAGGAGTATGGAAGCAAATCGAAATGGAAAACGTGCACTGGTATGTAGAGGACACTATTTGAGTGTACTGTACTGTAGTTGCCAGCTGAAATACATATGATCCAATGATCCAATATTAATCAAATCCATTAGATATTAATAAAAGTGAAAGTTTAATGTGCACGTATGTATCTCAGTCCGCGGTAATTTTGGGTCATGTCTAAAATTACCACTGCATTTTCCCCCTTCAAAAGACATCTATGGTTGTTGATTTTGAAACACTGCAGTAGGCTACGGTATGTCCTGTTCTGTAAGTACATGTAGAGCCGCTACTATAGTGTCTCTCGTAGTGTCAAGACGCTTTCAGCATGTCCAGAGTAACGTCATTCTCCGGGTCCTGCTCGTTGTTGGGAGAACTGGGCCATTCCCTGCCCGGAGCGGTCAGAGGGCACACAGACCGCGGGATGCTTGGACAGTTAAACGCAGAGAGACACCCAGTGACATCGCATGCCGATGGTTAGACCGCTTGTACCGCCATTACTACAATTACTGTTCGCATTGAGAACGGCTTTTAATAGCTCCTGTGGTTCAAATATAGGCCTAATCGTATCTGACAACACCTCTCCCTCCCGTGACCGGCGTAACAAGCCTGTCAGAACTCCCGGCAAGTCGATAAGAAACAAAAGGCGGATCTCCGGGGGGAAGTGTGCGATCGTGCGTCTGGCGACAAGACTGTCAGGACATATCGCAGGAGGACTAGATGGACGACGGCGATGACAAGTGTTTCGTAAGAAGCGCACAGCGTGCAGAGGGGGATCAAAGAATCCATGCGAGCCTCGAGCCAAATAGTCTCTTAATCCAACTGAAACTCCACGGGGACCGGGAACTTCTCCATATGGACCCACAAGCCGACGGGACCAGAGCTCTAATTATATATGTTTGATAATTAGCAGTAATTACATTACTTCACTAATTAATAGGGAGCTGGTGTGCTGCGTCTCTGTAGCGCAAGACCCCACCAGACCTTCCAAGTAGTCAGCGCGAGGATCTTTCTCCTGGTATTTTATTAATCTTGCTGAAAATTTTGAATAATACATAAAGTACAAATGAAACTTTAAGATCATGATTGAAAAATACATTAGATATTAGGTATCAGCATGTGGATAAAACTATCTGATTATGCAAAATGTGTTATGAATTTTTGGATCTTTAAAATATACATGAGCTCATTTGGTTATACAAATTAGGCTTTAACAATTACAGCGAGATATAGCTCTGATTTTGTCCATTTTGAAATTCAAGCTTTCAAATTCTTTGCGTGTTTTTCATCAGTACCTCCCCTTTTATATATTTCTAATCTTATCTAGATGTGAGTGCAAGAGGATGCAATAATATAACTCAGTAAGGCCTGAATACTCATGAGTCTCTCTACTCAGAAAGTTCATAATGTTTTCATCTCAAAATGTACTCAAAGATGGGACACATACTGGTAGCCTTGTCATTTCTAGACAGGTTATATAATGGGATACACAGTGATATCTCTATCTATGTATGTGTGTGTGTGAGTGTGTGTGTGTGTGTGTGTGTGTGTGTGTGTGTGTGAGAGAGAGAGAGAGAGAGAGAGAGAGAAAGAGAAAGATTCATAATAAATTTATTCTGTATCAGAGAGAAACAGAAAGTAAGTTGTTAGCAGGCTTATTTAAAAAGTAAACAAACATGTTAAGATTCACCCTGCTTGGCCATTAACCAATAAGCCAAGCTTCTATGATGATTTAACCTTCAGCCCATCAGAGGAGGATTGCTGAAGGATATGAGTCAGGCTAACAGAATCAGAGTCTCTGAATGAAGCAGTCTGGGGCTACTTTACTTTTAGGGTCCTATACAGATGTATTCCTTAATCAGAACTTGAGAGTGGGAATTATTATTTGGTTTATTTTTCGTTAAACGTGCCGGCACGGTGGTTTTTTGAGTTGGTTATTTTCAGTTTGTTTTGTTCGTTTGCTTTTGGTTTGAGCCGTGGGAGTCGCGACCCGGGACGGATTTTGGTTGTTTCGTTGGTTAATTTCTTTTTGTTTCTTTTGGTGTGCGTGGATGAGAGGTTGTCTTTGTGTGTGTATTTTAAGTGGCTCCAGGAAGAGCGGCGACCAAAAGAGCGTACGCGGTGAGTCCCTGAGGAAGGAAGGAATCAACGAACAGTTCCAGGACGCAGCCGGGGCTGAGGAGAGCCCTCACCCCGCGGAAGTGCGTGCCGGGGAGGTGGATCCCCCCCTGGCGCAGGAAAGGGCGGTCCTCTCCCCGTGCCCGCGGGGGCGCCAGATCACGGAGTGTACTGCAGTGGGGCACGTGTGCAGGGGGATATTGTGTGGTGTGTGGGGTTGCGTACCTGCTCACCTGGGTCTGGGGAGGGGAGGACGGGAGTGGGTAGTAGGGCGGGGAAAGGAGAACGGCTGCGGGTGGGGAAACGTAACAGCGTCTCTTTTGAAATTTGGTGTGTATTATTAGTGAAATTGTTTTCCCTACTCACCTTGTCCTGGTGTCCTTGTGGTGGGCGGTTCCCTAGGAGGGAACAAACCAGTTTGGGTGGGGCTGGGCATTCTGTCCACTCCTGACAGTCACAAAAACCATTTCTGGACTTCCATTGGAGTGAATGGGAAGCAGTCTGGCAGTAGTGTTAAGAAACGGAGCATGTAAACAAAATGTTGCTGGTTTGATTCTCCATTTGGGCACTGCTATTATGTTTGGATAAGACACTTAGCCCACAGTTGCTTGAATATATACCCAACTGCATTCATGGGTAAAATTGTAACCTGCACATGTTGCTCTGGATAAGAGTGTCTCTAAACAACAGTAATGTAAGGTAATGAATGAGGTACATACACTATCCAGCTAAACTGCTCTCTTAGTCATCCATTCATGCCTCTTAAACATATTCCCTACCTTGCCACTCTGCAATGGACAGGCTGTCTTATGTAATATGATACAAAACTATTAGAAGATGATTATAAAAAAAGTCTTGTCTTACAAGACTATTACATTATGTCATTACCACTCCCTACTGCTCTGCCACACTGCAGCTGATGATTAAGACTCATATACATGTAATACCTCTTTTCTCCATATTTACAGGAGTTCATGTCAATCATGTGAAGGTGTCAGTGACCCCTCTTTAGCAAAGTGTAAGGGAAATCTTTTTCCAGCTTTTCCCATTCAGTCTCACTTCATTTTTTAATTCCCCCTGGAAATAGTGCACCATATTGTGCTCTGTGACAATGTGATTGGAAAGGGAATTTAATATTCCTAATCAGAGTTGATTGGTTGATTGAAGAAAGCTGAGGTAGAGCATTTTTCTGCTGGGTTCAGGGGCAGTGCCCCATCCCAGGATTTGAACTGGCAAGCCTCCATGCCAGAGCTTCAGCTTCTGCAGCTCAGAGTCCGTCATGCATTGAATCACATGCCAGTGTCGCGCTCACCAGAGCGGACAGGGGCACTCTGAAGCACCACCTCCTCCGTCAGAGAACTGGGCTACCTGCTTTCCTTCTGCGCTGCTGCTAGCTTCAGAAATTACTGCCCTGTCCCTCGCAAGCTAAAATGCTCCCTGACTGGCCACTGCTGTACCTTAGCGCATCACAAGCACATGGTGCATTGGGATAAGGGGCTATGGTTTGAGAGAGTCCTACCTCAACCAACATCTCCGCCTCTCTCTCCCTCCCTGTGTAGTCGCAAAGTGTTTGGCTTAGCCTTGCTAACCTCCTTTTCACAGGGCACTTTAAAGTTATGAATCATCTCCCTGGTATGCCTGTTCTGATAATATGTAATTACACTTTTCCAAAAGTTGGAATACCCTGAGGTAAACTTCAGTTTCACTTGTTACATGAGGGTGAGAAATTCTTCCAGAAAAATTTTCCCAGCTCTACCTGTTCATTTATCTCCTAACCTCGGTAATGGTGCTGTGTCCAATCAGGAACTTATTGTTCCTTTGGATTTCCTTACAACTTTTGTTTGACCTCATGGGGTCAATGTGAAATAACACTTCACACAGTGAAATAACACTTCACTTATATAGGACACGCCTTAATAACACACAGAGGAAAAACAAAGGGAGAGCAAGGGCACGCACACATGCACACACTCATATACAGACACACTCATACACACACACACACATGCACACACTCATATACAGACACACTGCACACACAGACACACACACACACCTGCACATTTACATTACATCCACATTAAGGATGGGCGGATTGATACCAGAGTATCGATACTTCCAATCCTGATGGTTGTTTTGAGAATCAATCCTCATATTAAAAAATCGATAACAGGTACTGTCTTTAAGTAGTGATTTTATTATATACTGTATATAATTTTTTTCAACTTCATTTTATTCATTTATTTATTGTTCTTAAATTGATGTTTAGGATAGGAACTACTTTTCCTTCCACCCTCTCACTCTGCTCCCCATAGCTTATAGAAAGGCAGTAGTAAGGCACGCAGAGAAACAGATTCTGCCAGTTAGTCAGTTGCTCAATAGCAGAAAGGAAACAAAGCATTGTTTGGAGCTATTTCACTCTCGTAAACAACAATGAAGCAAAATGTGACATATGTCAAAAGTCGGTAAGGTATTGTGGCAATACCACAGACCTGATGAAACACATGAAAAACTGCCACACAAAAGAGCATGACCAGTTACAGCAGAAGCGAGGAGAGGCGGAGGGAACGTAGGCAAATACCCCCACATCTGAGTTCTCTGACAGAAGCTTTTCAGAGAGGCAGACATTATCCAGGTATCCAGTGATAATACTAGGTTATTTTAACCATTTGAAAAGTAAGCAGGAAATATAAAAAAACATTTGTTGGACATTCTTGAACCTGTGTTTTATAATTGCTGTTATTAAAAATTAAAACAAAATAGAGAAGTCTGATCTTTTATAGTTTTTCATACTAATGCCAAAGCTTTCAAATACAACTTTTGATGTCTGCATTTACCAATTTTTGCTATAGAAATCACAAAGATTTCCTTTTTTGTGTACACAAGAAAACTTTTTAAAGTATCGGTATCAGTATTGGTATTGGGATACTAGTCTTAGTATTACTTGGTATTGGATCGAAAAGAAAATCAGTGGTATCGCCCATCCCTAATCCACATGCACGCACACTACTGCCTCATCCTCTCACTTCCGAGCACCTGGATAGACTAGACTAGGACAGTGGAGGCCTTGTCTGTTGTAGCCATGGATACTCTGCAATGCTGTCATAGACAGTCACTTCCTCTTGGTCCTCTGTGGTTAGGCTCTGTGGCTTCATTTGAGGTCTTGGCTCTGTGGTAAACCTCATTTCCTTCAGACCCCACCACCTAGAGTTCCTGTTCTTTTCCAGCTCTGCACTGGTGGAAGTTGTAACAGCCCACTTCAGATTCAAAGGCAGCATCCCGCTCTTATGTAAAGGGGGACTGAGGAGGGCAAGCTTTCCCCCCTTTTTTACATTTCTCTTCTTCCAGGACACCGAGGCCCCTACAAAGAGCTGTGGCATTAGTATCCAGACTCTCTCCATAGACAACCCTCCCCCCTCCCCCAACTGACAAATACCACAGTCTCGTCATATTCCACTGGGGCCCACGGCAGGCAAAAAAAGCCTAGAAAAATTTCATGGAAATTTCATAGCAGTGAAGCCCTGGAGTTGTTGGTGGCGCCCTTAATCGAATTACGGGCAGAAAGGGAGCTCATGAGTGTCCACTGCTCTGAACCTGTCTACATACGGGATGACATCGCAGCCCATGTCCCGCAGAAGAGCGAGATGGGGGTGATGAGCGTGCCAGTTGAAGCTGGCCGCCTTTATAATGATTCCCTGAAGAATACCCTTGCTGCAAGTATGCTTGCCCATCATAGTTGTGGAGAGAGAAAAAGTCTGTTTGTACTCATGCAAGTTACAAGTTTGTTCTGTTTTAGGCAAACCCATCATCCATTGAAAAAACATACATATTACATTGTCATTTAGCAGATGCACTCATCCAAAGGTTACAATTTTAATCTGTTATCCATTTATACAGCTGCATATTTACATAGTCAGTTCTGAGTCAAGTACCTTGCCCAAGGGTATAGCAACAGTGCACCAGAGGGGAATTGATCCTTTGTGTTATGAGCCATGCTTCTTGCTACTATGATGAACTGCTGCCCTATACTACATGGAATTTTGCAGTACTAATTGGAATATATTTCAATAACCACTTCCTCTGCAGGTAGTCCATGCAGAGTGGCTGAAAAGCCACAGTTTTGGACCTGTTTCCTTCTTTCACTCTCTATTTTCCTTTCTTCTTCTGTTTTTCCTCTACCCATTACCGCCTGACATTGCCCATATTTGATGAAATAGAAACACTTCCAGGACACAGTATGCAAATGCTTGTGAATACTTTTTATTGCCCTATGTCAATAGCCTTCACTCATTCATCTCCCATTCAGACACTTATTAGGCATGGTCTCTCGATGTGTGCAGACTGGTCATAACTCTCGGTCCCTGGCCAAACTCAGCCAAGCCCAATATGAAGGCAAAACATGATTTTGGCATTGTGTTAAATTGTCCATTATTGAGGGTGAAATTTCATATGCTTGCAGTTCATAGTCCATAGATCTACATAAAATGATTTGGTTGGCTCATCTCCAAGGCCAGTGTGACCAACAAACATGTCAATAACTTTTAACAATACTCTTATAGATCATATATTCCATGTGGAAAAATGGCAAAATTGTATGTTTATAATATAAATGTTGTGCTTATGATATATTGTTATAGATCCTGCACATTTAGCATCTCATATTGATTTGTTCTGTCCTTATAAGGGACTGATGAACTGATAAGTTCTTTATCTCAACACTTCAAATCAGCTTCAAGACACTGACCCACACTGTGTTTATGGATACATCAAAGCTTGCAAGGGTCACTGTTTTTCATTTGATTTCAGCACCTAATTGTTTTCCTGAAGCCTGTCTTTGAAGCAGTGTGTTGTGGGCATAAATCAACTGCTGATGTTGAAGTAAATCTAAACCTGCACAACCACCCATAAGGAGTGGGGTTTCAAGCTGCCGCTGGTATCTTTGGACTTCATATTTTTCAAATCACCTTTAGCCTCTTTACTTTTCTTTTTGGGAGTAGGTGTTTCACACTCATCTGGTGAGACTGAAAATGGTATTCATTCAGTTCTGTACTATTTTTTTTTTTTAATTCGGGTCACCATTTCCTCATTAAATTGATGATGTAACCTCATCAGGGCTGATATTTTGTTGAAAAGAGACATTATTCTCTACAATGAATTCTGAATGCAGTAAATGTTCCAGCCAGATCGTGGCAGATCATTAATCTGCAAGCCTTCAGGCAACCTCCTCACAACCCTTCATGGTTCACCGTGCTTCATTAAGGACTCGACATCTAAAATGTGAAACCAGACTCAGGACAGACAGACACAGATATTCTTTCCCAGACATGAATTTATTCTCCTGATACTCACATTAACTTTCAGAGTGTCAACAGTATTCAAAAAATGTATAAAACAGCAACATTCCAGTAAAAAAAGGGCCCGCTGGCTCTAACAGGCTGCATGATGGTGCAAGCTAAAAGACCACACTGCCTCCTGTGTTTTCCTTTCAGCAGCCCCCAAAAGTGCAGCGACATTTGCCAGGGGAGAGGTGTAGCAAACACAATCCGTACATCTGCATGCTTCAGGGCAGTGGGGGGACTGTAGCCTATCTCGTGCAACAGAGCGTACTTTCAAAGTGATGTGGGATGCGTTCAATCATGTCTGGAGTCAAGGGGGACAGAGATGTCCTGCATTTACAGAAGAGGCTCTCTGTTCATGTCATTATTCGTGCCACAAAGGGGGAGTGAGAAGCACTTAGAACTATGAATTTAGTTTAATTGTTAATTATGCTGATGAAAGAGAGTCGACAGAGAGAGAGAGAGAGAGAGAGAGAGGGGGCAGGGATAAAGGGAGAGTGAGGGAAAGTGTGAGAAATTGAGAGAAAGAGGTGACTGTAGCATGTACTCTATGACCATTATAAACAATGTGATTGTCACGATCACTAAACCTGTCCTAGAGACATGGGCCTCTTTATGATGTCACAGTCAGTGAACCTGTCCAGAGAGACAGGGCCTCTTTGTGATGTCACAACCACTGGACCTGTCCCATTGAAAGAGGAGCCTCTCCATAATGTCACAATAACTCTACCTGTCCTAGAGAGAGGGGGGCATCTCCATGACGTCACAATAGCTCTACCTGTCCTAGAGAGAGAGGGGCCTCTCCATGACATCACAATAACTCTACCTGTCCTAGAGAGAAAGGGGCCTCTCCATGACGTCACAATAACTCTACCTGTCCTAGGCCTGTGTTCCAAATGTCCACTTGTCCACTCACTCACTCACTCACTATATAGTGTTTGCTACATGGAACACTTACTAGGGGATAAGGGCAGACAGCTGTTGATAAATTTGGGACACTATTTGGATGTTACGCTACTATATAATTATGGGCCGGATATTCGTAATTATTATCTCTGTCGCATAAACAAATGCCAGAACATCTGCACCACATGTGTAAGGCCATGGACACCAACGTTGCTATTTCTGGATAAGTACACGTTGTAATTGACATATCTCTTCACAACGTTAAAATAAAACTTTACAACAACAAAAACACTAGCTACTTACACTTGTACAGCATATTTACTTGCTCCATTGTAGCTACGGCTCTTCTTCAGCAACTCTGACAACATTTTCATGAAACAGGCCGCAATGCATGATGGTCTAAGTCAATCGATGTAGGGTACAGCCTCTGTACACTACATTTTGCAGTGTATTGTGGGTATTTTATAGTGCACTATGTAGGGAGTCAAATTTACAGTTGACAGTTGGGACAGCACTACAAAATGGCTGATTCACTATGTAGTTCACTATATAGTGGATGAGTGGACATTTGGAACACAGCCCTAGAGAGAGAGGGGCCTCTCCATGACATCACAATAACTGTATCTGTTGCAGTGAGAGTGGGGCCTCTCCAGGATGTCACAATAACTCTACCTGTCCAAGGTGGCTCTTGATAATACAAACACTGTGAGAGTGAGAGAAGTGTACATGCAGAACCACAGAGGAAAGAGAAAAGGACAGAGATAGAAGGAGAGTAAAGAAAAATGTGAAAGACAGAGAAAAAGAGGGAGCCTAGTGATTGCAGCATGCAGTTTTTAAGAACACCTGGGCTGTTTTATGATATAACAAGAAGTGATTTAACTTGAAATGAAATTGAAGCTACCTAAAAGAGGTCAATAACTATTCAACCCCAGGGGCACTGTTCAGTTGCCTGCACTGCACACAGCGGGGCAATGACCTTTACAAAATGGCTGATTTATAAACGCTTGGTTTGTCCAATCAATCCCCTGCCTAGGTGCCTCTTCAATTGCTTTTGTTAGGGTAGCCAATGAAGGCAAAAATCCAGGGTTTTTTTGTTCAGTTTTGCAGATAAGTTTTCAACATTATTAATAACACATTGGTTTGTCAGGGACAGCCTTCGTTTTGGTCAAATGCACCTCTTTAAATGAGATGATGAAAGATGAAATGGGGAGTGTGACATTGCATTCTGTGGATGCAGTATCTTACATTCAGATTGGTGCACTTGTGATCTCTTCAGTAACACCCTTTTTCCACCAGCTTGCCGCATGCCAAAGTTCAGAAACCAAATTTCTCTCCTCTGTTAAAAAGATGTGTTATTTTATATGAGAAAACCAGTCCTATGTTCACGCTTTAGCAAAAAAACAACTGTAGTGACTTCTGCATATCAGTGTGTGGATTGCCTTGCGATGGTCCATGTGCATGTCTCCAAGCTTGTTTTTCTCCACCTTCTTTTTTGGCAACAAGAACAGCTGATGTTTACTTATTACAAGACAAAAACAAATGTACAGAGCATTTAGTTCTCACTATCTCATGTGACACTGTGGCAATCCCCACATTAATGTGCAGAAGCAGCAAGGTTTACATCGCAAAAGAATGAGACGCCTCTGGGTAGTATGCACCTGGTGTCCTAATGGGACAGCCAGACATCCTTCCTCTAAGTAGCAGCTCACTGGCCTAAGGTCACATGTCACACTAAACTTGGAGGCCTTTGGCGGTTCCTGCACGCCGTGAGCCTGTTCGGGCACAGAGAGAGGGGGCGCGAGACGTGCAGAAGACATGTGGAGGACGCTCGCTTGGCTGGGACATCTGACAGGGTTGCATAGTTTATGATGGCACAGCTGAGAAGATGCCCCACAAGCGAACACAACAGCTACTGAGGTACCACCTCTTCCTGCTGAACAGCCAATAAGGTGTGTCTGTGACCACACTTCCAGTGCCAGTTCATTTGCTTTTCCACAGCCTCTTCTCCCATTGGTACATTGAGCACATATGCAAATTTAAGATACGGTGGGTGGGCTCTCATGAGGCTGGTGGTTGTGCAGGAGTGAGGAACACAGCCTTGCTTAACCAGAAGACTAATGAACAAAGAACAAAGCTAATTGGTGGTCTTTTTCCAGTGCAAAAAGTTTCCTGGTGGGGACTGATATTCTGCACTAAAGTGGTCTTACTCCATTCTTTCTCCCTTCTTCTTACCTCATGTAGACACTTGTCTGAACTGTAATGGAATAATGGAAAGTAACAAAAAAAGTCTTAGCGTGAGAACAACAGCAGCACAATCAATGTTTCTCTTACTATATATATATACATATATAGCTATATGTATATATCTTGAATGATTGCTTTATATTTGTGCTAGTGTCTCACAGACACTTGCTGACATGGTCATGTTGGCATTATCAAAATGATATTTTTATCCTCAGTAAAAAGTGGATCTTATGTACAGTGAAAAGTGCTAAACAAACTCAGCGGTCATGGGGCATTGCTGTTGCACTCAAAACATCCTGCCCTTAACTTGAACATAAACATTACCGCAAAACCGCAGCATTGGCAAGAGTCATTTTCATATTCATTTACAGTTCATACATACAAAATAACTTCTGTGGCATGCAATATGCATCTCGCCTGTAAACTGGAGCTGGTGCTCCAATTCTGAGCTATGTTTGGGAGGGCACTGTTTCCTCTAATGCTGACCACCTCAGTGAACGCCCTGCTGGTCGACAAAAAATTGATTTAGGTCCATTCCCTGCCTTGGCCAGCCCTGCAGTCTGAATGGCTGCTTAGCAACACAGAAATACAGAACCTCAGGGCTTCACAAGGCAAAACCTGCTCCTGTGGAGCTGTCAAAAAAATCCCCCTGATGTCCAATCTGGCAACCCAATCTGACAACCCGCACTCTTTACAGTGCACATAAAATCCCCCTGTCTGCTGGATAATGTTAGCTGGTTGAGGAGGATAGCAGCGTGCAGCTTCAGGCCTTTTACAAGGCCTTTGTTGAGAAAACACACCACTCAAGGGATTGTCCACAAACTGCTCCTTTGTGAAAACATTTTCTGTTGCACAAATGAATGGCATGGCTGTGAACGTCATTTGGCAGGCCTTGTCCATTGGCAGAAGGTCCCTTTGGATTGCCGTAAACCACACCAGTTTGACACAGAGTGGGGTAGAACAGCTCCTCTATATCTGGTGCGTACAGGGACATGCCCATGCAACAACACCAGGTAGAACCCACACACTAAATGGGCGTGTATAAGTCTTTCAGTTATAAGGAGCGAGGCGGGATTTAGTGAAACAACTGCACTCCTGTAACATAACTCTGCAGTGTGCTGACGATGGATTCTCCCTAAGCTAAAGATACCCAGAGAGCAGGATGGTTAGGACACCACTGCTCAAACCCTGAATTTCATCATTAAAACAATACAAATCCCTGGGGGTAATTATGTGCAGGACAATAAATTCTCTTTTTCTCTGTAAATGATTTCTGCATGCAGTCAACTGCATAATGTACAAGCAAACACTATCGTCAGTAAGTTTCTTTGGCAGGCCAGAATCCAGCTGGACATGCAAATAGGTATCTACATGGGAAAATTAAGATCGCTTTTGACTTTTTTTTCGTAAACAGCTAGCCTGTGCCTCTGTTGCCTCCACAGAGGAAGAGGGAGGGTTCCGGAGGGTTCCCTCATGAGGAAACAAGCAGACAGAAATAAACAGGCACGTCAAATCCTCAGAAGTCCTCAGAACCTGAAGTCCTTAAAACTGTCCTGCGTCGTCCTTCTCGGACTCAGGTGTGGCCGGCCGGGAGACGGTGAAAATGTCCTGCCGCTTGCTTTTGGTCCTGGGCGTGGAGATATGCGGCGGGGGCCTCTTTTCAGACAGCAGCTGGAGGATCTCGGCCACCCGGTCCTCCAGGGCGGACATGCGCGCTCCGAGCGCCTGGATGTCCCCGCGCAGCTCCTGCCTGGCCTCCTGCAGGCTGGCGTGCAGCGCCTGCTCGGGGATGGGCTGGAAGGCGTGGCGCAGCGGCGCGTCAGCCGGGACGGGGCTGTGCTCCAGCGGGCTGCGCTCCAGCGGGCTGCGCGCCTCGCCGGCCCGGTCCAGCCGCAGGTCGCTCTTGGTGATGCCGCTGTCGCAGGAGTCCGTCTTGCGCAGGGGGTTCTTCCCGTCCCCGCCCTCCGGGCCCCTGCCGTCGTCCGAGAGCAGCTCCATGGACTCCGCCTGTGACACGCCCCCCGCCCACTCTTCCTTCCTGTCCTCCGTCGGCGCCGCCGCGGCGCTCTTGAGCCGGGCCCAGCCGCGGCCGGCGGAGGCCCTAGGCCGGGTCGGGCTGCGCACCCGCAGGCAGTTCTGGTCGGCCGGCTTCAGCTCCATTACGTCGCGGCCGGGCTGCTCGGCCGGCTCGGGCTGCACGTAGGCCAGCGAGTTCCGGATGGGGGTGATCTGCGACACGGTGACCACGCTGCTGCCGCCTGTGCTGGGGGCGCCGTTCTGCAGCGGCTGGTAGGAGGGGTGCGGCCGCAGGTGGAGGTGGTGCTGCTCGGCCTGCAGCTGGCTCCGGTCCATGTCCTGCTGGGCCGAGCCCTGGGCGCGGATCTCCTTCTGCTGCTTAAACTTCTGGAAGAGCTTCCTGACAGGGTGGTCCACAGGGATGGACAGGGTCACCTCGTCCTTCTGCTGCCGGCGCTCCTCCTCCTCCTTCTTCACGTCTACGATCTTCCGAAAGACGATCTGCGGGAGGTGGGGGGAGAGAGGGAGACGCCCGTGTAAGGTCAAAGGTTAGATACTCAGACAGTGCACTTTCTAACTCTGAAATTTGATTACTGCTGCACAAGTTTTAAGAGCAACCTGAACCCTACGGCTAAACCTCAGTCCTCGACCCCTGACAACACTTAATCAAACACGCACTTTCAAGCAGAGAAGCATTTCAAATACAGGGGTGTTAAGCAACAAAAAATACTATGTTAATATGATTGGCTTTTGAAATTACTTCCTGAACTGTGAATGACCCAATAGTGTCAAGTCTCTCTGGTGTTTAAGGGGTTCATCCCATTCTGCTCACTAGGATATTGCTCTGTCTCAGTCCAAGGGTTTAGAACGAGTCCAGAGCCATTCTGCCTGGACTGAGGAGGACTGAAGGTCAAAAGTCTGTTATAAAGCACATTTGTGCAAATGCAGATCCCAGGGAATTTGTACCCTCTCCCTGTCTAGAGACTCTTGGGACACCCAGGAGGGAATGAGGACTCCAGCAACAGCAGCACTTAACAACAAGAGGCGCGTAACAAAAACCACCAGCGGTAAGGAGCTCATTCCTAACTTAGAAGCAAAGTAAGGAAAAGGATCTACCATATAACTTAGTTTTTATATTAGCATTGTTTGTTTTTACATTATGGCCCTGTCAGAGAAAATAAGACATCTTAACACAAAACCAGAGTCGCTATCTACATTCATCTTGGAGACAGTCTTTAAGCAATTAGTAAAGACAGTATCACAGGCTGACGTGTTAGCACCAGTGACATTTAGAACACATTTAGAACACATTTAGACATTTAGTAATGACCAACCCGTGTCACCTGTAGTAACTACCATGTAGCTGTTTAAAGGCAGTGAGCCTTGGGGAAACTTATATTGTATTATGTTCAATATTATGGCTAATATTGGGTATTAAATGCCCAGTATCTCGTTACTCATCACATTACAGCTGTTTAGCAAACAGGGCAACTAACATCTTGTAGATTTTGCATGTTGTGCATTTATAAGGCTGTGTATTTACCTGAAGCACCTTACAGACCACAGCAGCAGTGCCACAGCCCAGGAAATGAGCCTGCAACATTCAGGCTGTGAGGCCTGTTTCCTAACCGATAGCCTCCAGCGCAGTGCAGTGCTATAGACACACTATAACCGATCCATGAAAACTATGAATTCAGGCTGCATGTCTCTCACATTGTTCTTAATATTGACTGTGATAATTGCTCTGGATCTGGGTCTATAGTTTTTTAGACCTGAGCATCAGACAGTCGGACCTTACATGCTGAGGGTGACGAGGGGTCTAATAGCAGTGGTGGAGCCAAGGGGGTGGTTATTCCCCAGATTCACATCCAGGGTGTTGTGGGTTTGAGTTCTGGGCTGGATATACTGCAGGGGGACAAGAATGGCATGAGGTGCTCGCGTGCACACCTGCAGTGCTGAAGCCGGCTAGCGGCACGGCGGGTTTCCCAACAGACCCTTCAGCTGTTTTCCTTCAGGGAAAGCGGGTCAGCCTGGGTGCTGTGTGGTTCAGAAGGCACACTGTGTGTTAATTAGCCAGACTGGGCCCTTCCCATCCCCTGGCTGGGAGCCTCCCGTGCCCAACATAGCCGGGGGCCAGCGCAAAGCCTCTCAGCTCGTTAGCTTTAACAAGCTTCACTTCCTCGTTGCTGTGTAATTCCATACCCACCCCGAGAGACTTCGCCCGCTTCTGGATCAAGCAAGTGATCCTCCCCAGGTCCTCACAACTGAAATCATCTTATTCACTGTTTTATTTAATGAATGATTTAAAATGCTGGCTGAAATGGAAAATGACCCCCCCCCCTCCCCCGCTCCCCATCGCTGGCAGTATAACTGTAGCCTGTCAGGGCAGTGTGGCAGCTTGCTGGGCTGGTGAGAGCCGGCCCCTCACTGTGCCAGCCAATCCACCGAGATTAATATAGACCGCCGGCCCCCGGGTGCCCCTCCACCCCAGGGGTGCCCCTCCACCCCAGGGGGTCGCGCTGTAAGCGCCGCTTCGCACCCGTCGGGGGTCTTGGTCAAATCCGAGATTATATCGGAGACAACGAGGTCTTGTGGCAGGAGGGCAGGGTCTTTCCTAATAATAACAGTCTCCCTGCAGCCAGCAGCGAGGTCCAACAGGACCTCTGGCCCCGATACTGGAGGCCTTCTTGTCTGTGTCGCTCGCTGTCAGCCTCCAATCCCTTGTCCCCTTGAACCACCATGTTAAATGTCATCCCTCCCTAAGTGGAGACCTACAGCTGGTGACAAGCGCGACACCACAAATCAGACTGCGTACAGAAAGTCCATTTTCAGTTCTTGTGACAAAAACCTGTGGAAGGTTATGACCTCACGTGGTCTGTCAACTTTTTCAGAGCTGCACTCCATTCATGAAATAGATGATTGATTTGTTGATTGGATTGTCTGAAGGTGGTACATTAGGCTAACAGCTGTGCTAAAGCTGTTATTAAGACAATTAAGACAGGTGCATTTCCTAAACTTGAGACACATTGTTATACAGCAAGTTTTAATAATAATTAACTAAGGATAATATTGACAATAATAATAACAGTGACTATAATGAAATGTAATGTGGATAAACCTCAGTATGACAAATACATTAAAAAGATATTGGGTAATGTAGCAGAGAGGTGTTTGAAATACAAAAGCATTCAAAAAATAATACACAGTTGGCTGCTGACGTGTGAACGTGTCACGTTGCTGATACACAATGGCGTCACGTTTCTCTGGCGCTTGAGGTGTTTGCCCTGTTCTGCTCGCTAGGAAACTGTTCTGAGTGACTCCAGTGCTTTAGAAAGCGTCATGAGCCACTGTGCCCAGAGAGAGCCGGAATAAAGGTCAAAGATCAGGCGCACAGGTCACAGAGCTGGCAGCAGGGAGTGTGAGTCACGTGCCATTGGTCGCCCCCTCTGGTGGGCATGGAGGACATCTCAAAGGCGTGAGGGACGCCCATGCCCATGTAGAGGTTAGATCTGAGGGATTTATGATTCTTAATCTTTTCAGATCAATTGCTTATAAGCATGGCACTTGGCAGGGGTCATATATATATTCCCCCCAACATATACACACACACACACAAACAGAGTGTATACATATGTACATATACCCACCTGTCCACACTCACATATATGTAGACATGCGCATGTGCTCACATGCGTACACATGCAAAAACAGTGTCGGGAGTAACTAGTTACATGTAACAGCGTTACGTAATTAAATTAAATAATAATAATTTTTAAAATAATAATAATTAAAATAATAATTTTTAACGTAATTAATAATAATAAAATAAATAATAATTAAATAAATGTAATTGTAATCCGTTACAGTTACTGAGAAAAAATATGTAATTAAATTACAGTTACTAATAAAAAAATTGGTGATTACAAAGGGTTTACATTCGAATATATTCTTTTCAGTAAAAAGCTTATGTAGAATATAATAGTGATGTGCAGTACGTGAACGAACGAATATTTTTGAATGAATCTTTGAGATGAACTGAGTGTACTGAATCACTAGTCTAAAAGATTTGTTCCTTCCTCTTTGCAAACATGCGCGCTGATTAGCTGGCACAGCAGCTATAACTCTCCCTCCAGTGGATATTAGCTATGCGGTCTGTCCATGAAGCAGCCTATCACAAAACTGTATCAGCAGTACCTTCATGACGACAACTAGCCAATGGTTGAAATGCTAAAACTCTCGAAGCACCTCCCACTGGCCATCTCAGCACAGTGGCTCAGTGACTATGCTGACCATGGGGACTACAGCATGTGACTGACTCTGGAAGACTCGAAACGCCCCCACTGTGTACTGTGTACTGAATGACCTGATGTGCTGTTGACAAGTTCTCAGTACAACGGTTCATTCAGATTCAAAAGAACTGGTGACTACGAAGACTCTAAACTCCCCCTACTGAGCTGATGTACTGTTGACAAGTTCTCAGTACAACAGTTTGTTCAGACTCAAAAGAGTCAGTGACTATGAAGATCTGATGACTACGTGTTGCCAGAATCGCTAGTTCTCGGTACAGCAGGCTTGGGCCACATCCGCCATTCACTGTGATGATGCAAAAGGAATCAGAGCACTTCCCGTGACATTATTATAGGAATTAAAAATTGTATTAAATATTAGTTTTGCTCATCTACCTGGAATATTATTTTATATTTACATTTTTAACAGTAGCATATTTTAGGTGCGCTCAATGTATTGCAGTTCTAGTTTATCACAACTGCAATTTGACGTACGATTTATTTAATGTTGTCATCACATTTACTTTTAATGTAACGTCTACGTTAACAATAAATAAAAATACGACATTCACAATATTAAATAATTAAAAAAAAAGATTCAATAATTATGATGCTTAGACTACATACTATATTGTAGCGGTTGATAGTTAGCCACTGCTGCTAAGGAAGTGTGTGTTCCCATGAGTCTTTTTTGGTGCTTGTTTTTCTTTATGATTAATGTTCTTCCTTTAAGACTTTGTTATGTAGGCTATTTTACTTTATTACACAGTTATGTTAGGTCGAGCGGGCGCGCGCGTGTGTGTGTGTGTGTGTGGGAGACCCCATGGGGCAATTGCTCTGTCAGCTAGCTTAGCTGCGGTTTAGAAGTGTACTACTTAAAACGGAAGTATCACGAGTTTATCGTGCAGCTGAGTGTTAAGATGAACGTGATTGCTGTGTAACAACATGCACCGTTTCATCTGATTCACAGTTAAACTGTCTGGAAACCGTAAGTTGCAGATCTACCCAGAACCAGAGCCCTTCTACACAGGTATTCTCTGTCAGAACGAAGAGTTAACAAGAATGCCACTTAATGACATAATTTAAGATTCTTTGCGAGTTGGATCCTCGATGTAATATAAATATTATAGGCTATTGTAATTGTTATTAAGATGCGTTTTAACCGAACGCGAAGCGAAATTTCGTTTCGCTTTCCTCGCGCGGGTTTGATCGCTTGCCTGGAAAAATGAACAAGCGAATTTCGCCCATTTCGCGTCCCTCGCAGTTTCGCCGCGATTACCTGCACCCATTCGCCTTCTGCCAGTGACTTTTCATGCATATATTTCTGACTTCACATCTGCCAAAAATAAGGTTTATTTCCCTGCAATAAATAAGACCCTTCCTGGATCCTGTCATCACTGAAGTGTCTGAAAGGGAACTAAAGTTACGACTTTATTGTAACCCTCCGTTTATAAGCATTTGGTCTGGATCGTGTTTGATTATCATTACTCAGGGACGTGCATAGACATTTGTTTTGGATAAGAGTGGCTGTGAAATAAATAAATGTGTTCGATCACTAAATTGTAAATTGTTTGTTTATATATATATATATATCTTTTTGTTGAAAATTGACGGTGCCGCACGGCACAAAAATCCTGGTGATGAATAAAGAATGCACTATTTAGATTAAGCGTGTTTTGTCTGTCTTTGTGATTAGAAAAAAACAGCCTACAATTTTTCAAAGATGTAGAACGTTATCTCCGCAAACCTTAATTATAGGACTATATAAAGAGATATGCCTATATAGCTTTTATTTCACACTGTCAAAGTAAGTGACGACATAGGCCTACATGGGGGCAGACATCAGGCTAACAAAATATTAGTACAGTTTGTGTGTAGGATGTGATGTAGGTCTCATTCTGCATATAAAAAGGTTTAGTCTTTCCTTAAACCACCTCAGTATCAGGTTTAAGCAAATACGCACAAAAAGCGACCTCTAGTGGCTGATATGAGATTTCTTGACACAGCAACTTAGATCAAGCTAAACCTCAGCAGTAGGTTAAAACACAGGTACCAATGACACAGCAATGGGGTTTAAGAAGCCACGTGACTTTTTCCGCAACATGTGCGATTAAAACTGTGTTAAACTCTAAACCGCAGCTAAGCTAACGACAGAGCAATTGCCCCCATGTGTTTGTTCGGTGCGTTTAATGAACTACCGTATGTGTGACGGATAGCGGAGGCAGTGACATGCCTTCACTGTCACATTACGATTTGAGCGGTGACTACATGTAGGCTATATTACAATGTTTGGGCTCGGTAAGTTCAAAACTTGTAAAACAAAGTTTTTCACTTTGGATATAAGTGTGGCTCTTTTTTCTTCAGTGCATTTTTTTAGTTTTAGCAAATGACATGTAGGCCTACTTATTGTACGCGTTAAAATCTGGGGCTCTACTACCTTCCTAAAGACGAAGTATAGGCTACTTTGCGGCTGCATGAATGTTTGAATAGCATGGTACAGCTGAACATGGATATTATGACTGAATTATTATTCATTTCATTAACATTTACTTTCACACGTGCTGTTTTGCTGCAGAGCAGGCTAATAATGGACATGATGTTTGGAACAATGTAGGGTAATTTTTAAAATGCACTAAAACTATTTACAGATTCGTGTATGCTGCCCGACCGGATATGGAAATGAACGAATCAGTGAGTCAAAGATTCGAATCATTTTACAGTACTGAACGAAAGGAACCGAATCACTAAAAAGAATCGTTTTGAACACCACTAGAATATAACATTCATTCTGTTGCTTTGCATCTTTTCGCCGTGCAGGAATGCCTTCTTTTAGGTGTGTTTTAACCTCGCGCGGGTTTGATCGCTTGCCTGAAAAATAAACAAGCGAATTTTGCGCCATGTCAGAGCAAGCAGTTTTGATTACACCAACGCTGCTAGCAAGTTCGAAAAGGCAAAGTGTACAGGGGGCGTGGTTTCTAGCCCTACTTGAAGGTGATTGGCTTTCGCCAGGTGAAATTTTTGCTCGAGAACGCTCATTTCGCGTCGCTCGCAGTTTCGCCGCGATTAAAGCCCCATTCACCCTGGAAGAGACAAGCCACAAGCGAACATGGAATGTTAACGAGATTAGGAGATGTCAGGCGAAATGACGTTTGGCGACGTGAAGTGGGAGGGTTCGAGTTGAACTAATCTCAATTTTGAGGCTACGTGATTGAGGCGACTACCAATGGGAGCGAAGTATACCGTTGACTGACAGATGATGCCAACACTTAAACGTTTGAGTTCCCCAAACGTTTACCACGAGGAGACAATGTTCCTACCACTACGGCTTTGATCTATAAACTGTACTATCGGTGAACTAAAATACATTAAACGTGACTGCATTGTCACTATTGAAGCGTAGCTCTGTCCATATGCATACACTAGCGATATATTTATGGTCTTGTAGAACTAGCCAGCTACTGCTTGTTTCAATTGGAAACATTTGGGGTGGGAAATGTACAAACGGGTGGAACGCCCACTACCGACCAACTGTCAAGCGACGGGCGGGGAGCGAATCGCTTTAAATGTGGACAGGGCATAACTCCATTGACTTTTCATGCATTTGCGTATGTTGCGTTCGGTTAAAACACACCTTTTGGCATATTTCCGGACAACGTGGGTCAGCAAAGCCATCAAGGGTAGGATGGCTTACAAGGAGCTGTCTCTACGTATAGACAGGCTCCATTCATTTGGCAGTATGCGCTCAAATTTTAAGCGTTGTTTTTCATTGGTTCTCTTGTTTGAATTTGCACCGCCTCTCCTCTGCCTTTCAGTGCTGGAAAGTCAACATTTTCCTTCTGAAATAATAAAAGGGCTCTAACGTTACTGTACAGTGTAAAGCTTGTTTACCAGCGGTGAAAATGCTGTCAACATGGACATGCTCCATGTCAAACCTGAGGAAACATCCACAGGTAAGTTAATGTAACCGCAATCAGTCACATAAAATAAAGTACCTCCCGCCCCACCATGTTATTTATGTGTGTTCAAGATGTAATTTAGCTCTATATTTTGCTCGGTGCCTGTCCAGTAGGCTACATATTTATGTTTAATCTCCATTTATGACAAGTTAATTGCTAGCTAGCTAACAGACGCCTCTTGCACAGCCGCACCTCCATTTATGAACCCTTTGATAGAAAATCTTAGCTAACGTTAGTCCTTCTTGTGATGTAGGTAGCGTATGTGAGATCTAATAACACTCACTAACTTAATTCAGCATTGTAATTTCATTAAATATTAACTTGGAGAGGTCATTAGGATGTGAAATTTCTACAGGGCACCAACAGACTAAATTACTGGCCCTAACAATGCATACTGTGTTTTTTGTTGGGCACAGAACAGTAGTTGTTGCCAGTTTCCCCTGTTTGTTTGTGATCTACATACTTGTTATTTGTTTTGGTGGTTGTGCTTTCAAATCAAAACATTCCAATCTTAATTCAAGTTATATTGAAGAACTTTTAATAAAAGTTTGCCAGTAATCAGTGTTGAGTACTGTTGTGAGGTTTACACTGCCTGGTTTAAATTTATGTTTTTAGGACTTTTAAGCTTTATTGCCCAGTTTAAAACATTTATCAGAAAAGTAATCAAAAACTAATAAAATGTAATAAGTTACATTACTTTGATGAAGTAATTAAAATAGTTACATTACTCATTACATTTTTAACAGGGTAACTAGTAATCTGTAACCTATTACATTTCAAAAGTAACCTTCCCAACACTGTGCATAAATTCCTAGACATGCATACTCACAGACACACAGACCTACACACACATGCACATACACTCATGCCTACAGGCGTGTATCACACTCCTCTCACAGAGCTCAGTCGACCCTAAGCTAGAGACCAGCTGTTTTACACTATGCAACAGGTGCTTGCTGTCTTAATGATGAGAAGACATTCCTATGCACTTCCATAATAGGCAATGATTAATTACCCTCTGATTACACTCTCTAACTGGATTACTGTACTGCCTGAGAAGATAAAAGAAGAAAGAAGCGAATTCTGACCCCCAGTGAAATGCCAGCAGCACCAGCACTGGCAGATCAGAGGGGCGCTAATGAAAGAGGACTAACAAGTTAATTAAGGGATTATAATTATTTCTCATTATCCATAGGGATATCGAACGGGTATCGATTTCTCACAGGCCCAGACTGTCATTCTCGTTTTACACCCGCTGGACTGCTGACGGGGGTAACCCCGGGGAACTGAATGAGACACGCTGAAGGCCCTCAGGCGCAAAAGTGCAGGCTCACATCAAACGGCTGGCCCGCACCTCAGACGCGGCGCCCGTTGGCTAACTATAGCCTGACATTCAGGTGGCCATAGCAACATAGCAGCCGCTGTCACCTGCCTTCCCTCCTGCTGCCGGTGGGCTGTCACACGCTCAGGTGGAGGGCCCGGATCTGTAGGAGCGTGCACTTGTCACACTCACACTGACAGGGCAAGCAAGCGTCAGACACTTTCTGCTGCTAGCCTAAGGGCCTAATCCTCACACTGAAGACAGCTGATGATTATATTGCTGCTTATTCATAAAACATAAGCTATACTTCTATTAGTTAGCAAAAAGATAGCAAGAAGGTAGTAAATAATTAATTATGTACTTCTCATATGTTCGTGATACTTAATTTAATACAATATATACTAATATATACACTATATAAACATAGAGATATCCTGACAAAAGGGATTCACCAACAATTAAACCTGAACTCTCCTTGCCTATTTACCTTGCTTATTTAATGATGGCTGACTGTTAACAAATCAGCTATGTTTAATTCATAAATGAAATGTTTTCCAACAGCATAAATAGGCTATTGCAAGCATGTCGAAAAGCAAGATCTGCAATTTGAATATTTCATGAGTGGGCAAATCCTGGAAGTAAATCCAGAGCAGGGTAGAGAGCAGCAGAGTGAGAGAGGACAGAAAACAGCTCCCCTTGGGCTCCCCTCCCGAACCCCGAATGAGGGGCTCGCAGTGACTGAAACCAAATGGGACTGTCATACCTTAGGTCTCATCATGGCTCGGCGCTTTCTACCAATGTGGAGAAGCTCGGGGTGCATTATGTTCCCGTCAACCAAATCACAGAAGCTGCGGCAGGGGGACAGCTTTCATGGAGGACTCAGGTTCAAAGCCCACATGGGGCCCCAACACCTCACTCCAGGAGAAGGTGCTTCTGTTACTGTTCTGTACCGCTCTCAGGTGCACTCAAGTGAGTGAACAGCTATGCGCACCTGGATGCGAAATTCCCTGGCAATCTGTTTGTTCAGTCTAGTGTAACTGGGTACGGCAGCTCATTTCACTTCAGTAATGCTCTCCCTGGGAGGAAGGGAAAAAGGGGTACCTATCTGTCAAAGGAAATTACTGACAAACCTCAACCGATTGAGCCAAAATGCAAGAGCTGCAGTCAAATCACCAAAGCTAAACAAGAAGTACAGTGCTGTTGGTCTGTAACTTCAAATGCTCTTGATTTGACATGTAACGCAAATACAAATGCAAATACAAGCAGATGCAGATGCTAGACTAACTGAAGGGACATCTGTACCCCCAGAATGAATCCTACAAAACCACCGGCACCCCAACGATGAATCCCACAAACACCTAGACATCCTGTCTGGAACAGCTAATAATTTCACATTCTTCTTTGTTCATCAACTCATTTATGTCATTGGCTTTTTGCTGTGTAAAAGCACCTTACTCAAAATGAAAACTGCTCTGTCTCACCCAGGTTTCAAACCTCAACCCTCAGGGTAAGAGTACCGCACTTAAACCATGACATGAAAATGCTGTTGCAGTAGTGTGGCAGCCAAGAAGACATCGCTAGATCAAAGCAGACTCCTCTGCACTGGGTTAGACTGTATGTCCAAATTCAGTTCATTTTAGATCTGGACTCAAAGGAAATCCCCCAGAGGAAATATATTAATTCACAGTTACATATTACTTTACTGCTGTAATTCAAATACAGTATCTCTCTCCTGCTGAGAACCTGCAAGCATATTCACTAGTCTTCTCAAAAATGAAAATAGAAATACACCTTTAAATGAACTGTGTGCTAAAAGTAGAAACAAGTTCAAAGCACGTTCTCCTCCAGGATAAAGACAATTTCCTGCCCTGCCACAGAAACAAACTGTCCTATTTTTAGCTCACAAACTTTGTTTTCTGGCACAGTTCAAACTTTACATGAGCTGTAATAACCTGCTCTGAACTAAAGCAAAATGAAAAATAGATCAATGGTTGCAGTGCTGATGCATCAACAGAATGCTAACATTTTAAAATTACAATAGAGTGCGTAGTCCATATGCTCAATTAATATAAAACAATAAAGCAGGAAAATCATATGGCCAAAACTCCCAAGGGTTCTAAATATTAAAAACTTTATGAAACCACAAGAATCATAAAGTGCTGACTCTTTTCCAGAACACTGTACTTTGTCAGAGCACAAAATAGATCAAATGTGGATCTTTGTACACCACTTTCCCTACAGGGAACATTCTGGCAGTGTGTGCAAGATGACTTATGGTAATTTCAAAATATAAACACACTAAAGCTCAAGATAGAAAAGGAGACAAGGTCCCCAAAGCTACAGTATATCAAGGCTCCCTTCCCATTAGAGTGTGAAATTTCTCTGGTTGAGTGAGGATTAGTGTTGATGATATCACATTGTTGATTACATCACATTTACCTTCTATAGCCTCTGATATGCCCTTGCCTCTTAGTTCACCATAGCAGGAGCCACAGCCTCATTGGAAAAAATGGTCATTCATGATATAGCAACTTTCAACTACTGTGGATTCCATTTGGCATCTCTAACAGCCTTATTTCAACAGATTACAATCAGGCTCAGAAGAAAGCCTTTACATAAAATGTGGCCACACACCTGGGCAATAGGTATCAGATGGCATGCACACACACACATGGAATACAGAGTGCCACTGTGTGTGTGTGTGTGTGTGTGTGTGTGTGTGTGTGTGTGTGTGTGGGTATGGCCAAATGCCTGGGCAACAGGTATCAAATGGTACGCACACACACACACACACACACACACACACACACACACACACACACACACACACACACACCCCCTATATTCCATGTAGAACATTTGTAAAATGAACAGAGACAGAGTGGTTAACACAGATAAAGTGTTTAGTCTTGAAGCTCTACAGATGAAGTGCAGCCTGTAAGCATTTTTAAAGAGCTGTTGATCAAAGCAAGGCCACTTCAGCATCTGCTCCTGTCTGGTGATGAATGCTGTTTGTGAATACAGTATGAGAGTCATCGGGTACGAGTGCCATCAAACGGCTTCCGCTGTCTGAGTTCATGACAGCCATCAACCTGTTGCTCAACAGGAGATATCACCTGAGCTTTTATGAAACAACTACAAATAGACCAACAATAAAGAGGCATAATTATTCTATAAATACATGTAAACAAAGGAGATTGGATGTATTATACTGATGTATATACTTGATAGGGGAACAAGATTTACAGTGCAATACATTGAATATTAATAGCAGAGGCTAATTCCAAACACCAACCCCTAGATGGGCTTTTAAGTATTTGTATAGAGTTTGAAATATTCCAAATGAAGTCACTGACATCTCTGTTTTTTCCACATGATTAAAGGTTTAATTTTCCTTTAGCCAAGATTTATCTATCTTATGAATATCTCCATGTTGATATATCATTTTCATGGAATCTGTTCACAAATTACAGAGCAGTGTTCCTCTGAAAATTTATCGAGTGAATACATCCCAAGAGAGAGTCTTTTCATAACATGACAGGCTTTTAGTCCAATCCTTCTGTTGTTTGATTATTTCATATCTAATCAGTTGTTACCTTTTATGAATTTAAGTGTTCTCATATTGTTCTCCCCTTTATGCAACCCTGCTTTTGGAATCACCGGTTGTATACTTGGCTCATTGTATACTTATCACCATGACAACGTCTGCACTCTTCACACAGTGCACCTCAGTGAAGTGGGTACTCATTGGAAGGTAGGATCTACTTTCCTGATGTCATCCAAGCAGCTCACAGACAGCTGATGAATTGCACAGTTCTTAGGAGTGGCCAGATGAGGGGATCCCGGCCGAACTACCCAGCCTTTTCCCCACCAGGAACTAAGCTGTTTTTCCTGCCTATCGTGGACATATGGCAGGGCACAGCCCGCACACCAGACAAGCACTTTACAGCCTTAGCCACTTCGGACCAGGATAGTGATCTCTTCGCTGGTATACTATAACAGTGTGCCTCTTAGCTAAGACATATATGACAGTTTTGTCAGTGTATGTTACCAAACAGTGATCAAACAGATCAGGAAGATTTCCCCTTTTAATTTTTTCGAAGTATAGATCTGATATACATGATGATCTTATGTTAGCCCTTGGCTAAATATTAAAACCATTTCTGAGCCTCGGCCTTCTCCACCCAGATTTTTTTTATTCTGCAGAGCCTTGCGAATGGAAGGTGATGCGAAAAAAAAAAATGTTTAAACTCCTAGAAATGTGAAACTTTGGGTGTGTTGTGGGGTTGGCTGGAGATGAGAAGCACATTGAACCATTTCATTAATCATTCTTGAAACTGAAATGTATTTTATCGCACAGCATGCATGAGTGGGTAAAAGTTTTATTTCCTGAAACAGGACAGTTTGTTCCCCTCGAATAAACAGCACTTGGCAGGTCCGGTTGAATATTTAAGATGTTGGACCAAAATACCGAGGACACAAGTACCGGCCTTGTTGTTGCCAGTTGTCCCCAGCCACCCTCTCCAGCACTGTGGAAGGAAGCTGGCTGAGTACTTTAATTACAAGCTATAATTGCTGACTACACCTGCCTCTTCATATTTATTGGTTTGGGCTACCATAATGTCCCTTAACCCCCCCTTCTAATAGTTAAACAACAGCATAAAACCACAATAGAGATGTTTGCGTCAGGGCTATCACTTTGAAGTCCCATGGTAGTTATATACGGCACCATTTTACCAGATCTAAGATCTTCTGCTATGTCCATTAATTATATTTCAGTGAAAAGTAAATAATCAGCCCAGCTGGCACAAAGCACCCCAGTCTAACATTTCTTTTTTGCCAGTTAACAGACAGTTAGACCTAAAAAGATCAAATGAAAAAGCAATTGAAAGAGATGTTTTTCCATCTCTCTCGGGCAGTTTGGCTAAACAGATGGTGCCCGCAGCATTTCTGGCCAGCGGGGTCTTAGCGTAATTGAGCATTTGCATTACAAGTGGTTCCTCCCTGATCTTCAACAGCAAAAACACTTGTGGGCGGCTCACTCACTGTGGCGGAGTTTAGCCCACGGCTGCATCTCAAAATGGAAAACACCCTGCCTTTTGTTCATCAACAAACACAAGATCAATAAAGCCTGAGGTATTTGAGCTGTTACATCATAAGGTAAATCCACTTTGTATAGTTACTGAGTTAATTAATTTAAAAGAGCACATATTTTCACAAATTAATCAGTCTTCATAACAGCTTTCACTGTGTCCACCATGTTGCATCATGTCTGCAGAGAACCATGAACACATGAATGATCTGGCAAAAAAGCTACTGTTTGTACTTGTTTTCAAAAACATAACATCACATCCAGAGGGAATTGCACAGTAGGGGTCGACCGATTATCTGGTCGTTAGATAATCGGATAATATTTGCAAATTTTTGATTATCGGTCATCGGCATATTTTTATCGAAATTCCCGATAAAAAAAAAAAAACTTTTAAAAGCAATGCCTGTACTGTCCCGACGCACCTCCTCTGTCAGAAAAAAAATGCTATTGGCTAACATTCCTTCCACAAAATTCCGTCATTGGCCAAGACAGACGTTATCTGACCTTGAAAATCATACGTTTTCAGCTGCTGGAAACAAGGATGGAAGGTAAGTATCTAGTCAAATGGCCGTTGTGCTCAAACCATACCGTTAACCAAATTGCACTAGGCTAATTGGGCCTTTTTGAATCAGTGTAAGTACTCTACGCTTAAGCTAAAAAGCAAGCAGAATATAAAAGAAATAAGGACTTGTTATAAGGACTGATTGGTGCACTTATGCTATAAGTTGCAACAGTTTGACACTGCGCATGTAACAAATAGTAATGTAAATTTATTCTTTCAAATGAAACATTCAAATAAATTTACCATAAAGCACAGCCCTTCTGAATTACAGTCGTCATTTAAGGAACCGTTCACGAAATTAAACTTCAGCTCGCTTGCGGTTGCACTGTATGTCGGAACCTCGCGGCAAAGCTGAAAATATCCGTTTGCCGCTTTGATCATGGAATCGTCATCATGGAAGTCGAGTTATTAAAATAAAAAAATTGCAGCACACAGTTTGCACTTCACAGTATTTTCGCTAACTTTATCACAGTCCTTCCACATGTTACCTTACTTTTATATGAGCTGTCTATTTTTCACATAAATGACTTATGAGCAAATGGGCTCCCAGAATCTCCTCGCAGCCTCAGAAAAAGCGTGGACGCACAGGCTAGTTTTAAGGTTTGATATTTCATACTTTATGATGAAAATGCAGCCGAAATTATGTATCAATTCGCTTTATTTCTTACGCAATGATTGCCATCGTTCGTCCGATAATTGAATGCTTGTGAAATAGCGATAGGCATCTGTTGCATAGCCAAAATAAGATAACCATGGAGAAATTTACCCACAACGTCAATATTAAACTGCACATTTTAGTTATTGCAATTTTTAGTTTATGTTATTATCTTTGAGAGAATTTTCATTTGCGATTTTTGCTCTTTATTTAACTTTAATAGTGGTGATGTATGCCTATTTCTTTTCACACCGGAAAAAACAGCATTTTAAAAGCATTTAAATATCGGCCTGAAATATCGGTTATCGTCCTCTTTTTGTCACAGATAATCATTATCGTATCGGCCCTGAAAAAACCATATCGGTCGACCCCTATTGCACAGTTTACAGTTTTAACATTTGTACAGATGGATATTTTACTGAGGCAGTTTGGGTTAAGTACCTTGACCAGAGGTACAGTACAAACAACAGTAACCCTCCTGGGAACTGAAGTGGCAACCTTTGGGTTATGAAGCCTGCTCCTTACCACCTTGCCACACTGCTACTCTTGATTCTCAATTTATTCTTCTTACACTCTTAGTTACTGATTCCAAGTAACAGGCTGCAAACTTTTTGTGCAAAAAGAGTGAAAGGGTTTGGCTGCTCCCGGCATCCAATCCGAGCACAGGCACTGAGTTGCTCTGCGCTGTCTGGTAATTGAGTTACAAAACAGTGCAAGCTTCTTCTCCAAGCGCAGGTGTGAAATTAATTTAATTACCGATATTACAGCCACGGAGCCAAGCGAACTCAGCACGTCGGAAATCTCTCAAGCTGTCAGATCGCGCTTCTCACGGAAACTCATTTTGGGCACATATCCCAGCATTCTAAAATATCACAACGTTAGAGAGGAAAAAAACATTTTTATTTCAAGAAATATATGATTTGTATTTTTGGCAGCATCAGCATTTGCTACAGCATGGATTCTGTGTCCTCAGAATAACTCTAACGGCACAATCAACAGCTATTGATGTGATTGGAACAAATCATTAAACCAGTGGTGGTTTAAGAGTTTCTGTTGAGTGGTCTACAGCAATACTATACCAATGGCAGTGCATGAAACACGTTTGATTGGTTGAGTGGTGTGATTTTGCGTCCTGCCCTTCCCACTGGGACCCAAGTTTGCTGGCTGTCTTGGTGAGAGTTTGATGACATATGCAATTTCAATCATGCCTTGTGGTTTTGTGCCATTGTCTGTATTGGCATGAGGTTATGAAATGCACAGCCTGCTCTTCCCATTGTATCAGTGTGTACATGTGGAAGCTTTGTGAATGTATGAGAAGAGCTCTCCCATTGGAGAGTGGCTGGGGATTGATGGTGCCTATGAACAGCCTATGAGACGCAAGAGTGAGGAGGGCAGGGCAGCTCCAGTCTGTGTCCTGGCACCCTGGTCTCTTGCTCTCCTGAGGTCTGTCTCTGTGACAGGAGCAATTCAACATCTGTACTCCCTGCTGATAATTTTTATGCCAATAAGTGAGGACTGGTTGATGTGTGGATAAAATTCCAATGTTCTTTCAATTTGCAGAGAATAAATCCACTAAGGAGGGGCTTCATCGGAGTCTGCTCCAGTAAGGTGGGGTGCAACGAATGAGCGGATTCAGATGAATCATAACAGCCCTGGGCAGAACATGGGCTTGTTGTGAAGCAACACATCCCCAAGGTTTCACCGTTGCCACCTTTCCCAGCATGCCATGTGGCTAAGATACCTCTTTCAGACTCAGACGGAGTGGTCTTTCATTGTGGTTTGGCCAAAACCTACATTAAATACACCCCTACAGCAACACAGAGACTATGAAATTGTGAACTCCTAAGACTGTTCTGTTCCCACCCCTCCCACAAAAAAGTTATTGCTGGTGTTTTAAGATTTGTTGTGCTCATGTTGATCTATATTAACTACAGACAAGGATGTGGGGGTCTGTGGTTGGAGAAAAATCACCATAGGAACAGGAAAAAGAAAGAGAAAACAGCAAGGCAAAGCACCACCACAACTCCCCCACTGGGGGGGATCGGAGCACAGCGATTGATGAGAGCTGTCAGAAATCCCCCACCACCCCTCCACTTAACCACTTAAGACAAAGTGGAGCTGGTCACTGGTGGGTTGCCAGAGACAGGGGGCCCTGCTACATCATTATGCCTTGGGCCCCGCCTCCCATACCAGACACGACTTAGCACTTCCTCCCAAATTAAGCCAATCAGCTGATTAGCGCCCGCCTCGGCATAACTGCAGGGACAGCCTCTCTAGAGAAACCCCGCCCTCATCATTGCTTCTATCGTCTTCATCTGCCCCCGGCTTACTTCTCTCATGTTGCAAATCGATATGGTATCTATGGAGGATGCGTGGCTAGGCTAGGGAGAACACTGTCCTATTGGAATGTCTGAAATGTGTAGAGAATCTTGAAACCACAGAGTATCTTTGCTATCTGTGAGAGAGGGTATGCTATTCACTGTAGGGGACTCCAGAGCTGGTTGTTCCTACTTATGGGGCTGACACTGCATGGGTTGTTACAGACTGCAGCACCTTGTCAAAAACCAGCTAAATGCTAAACGATTAAGCTGAAGATAACTCATTCCACGTAGGCCTATAGAAGACGTAGACATCAACAGACTGGGAACCACAACCACGTAAACCTCACATTACAAAGACATTTATTATATTCCTTTAACCAGAGCAACTCCGATAGCTTACATCTGGAAATTTACGAAGGCAATTGCTAAACAGCAATGCCACACCTGGGATTCAAACCAACAACCTTTATGTAAGCAGGCCAATGATCTCTGGATCAAGTCCCAACCCTTCGGTATGGATTATCAATTTTTCTTTACAAGAGCTAAACAAAATTCCTCCTCTCAGATAGCTGACCAGAGAGGGGGATTATCCTCTGTGCCTGAAGCAAATTGGATGCCTGAAGGTCTTATTTAACAAGGTCATAGATTTGCCTTCCTGCCTGTATTTGACTGTGTGATACATACCATGACCAAGATATTGATATTTTTGTATACACATGATACTACATACTTATTGGGATTTGAAGAAACAAACTCAAAACTATGATCTTAGAGAGGGCTTACTGTCTCTCCCTGAGGCTAAGTGGATGCCCTCATGGCAGACAACCCTCAAAGGTCTGATTCAGTAAGGATCTAGGTTTGCTTTGCTTCCTGTCTAGTTGTACACCCCGCTCTATGTGAAGTCAAGGAAACTAAACACAGGTGTCCACAAACTAGCCCCTAATCATGCAGGACTAAGCATGAGTCACGCTAATGGTGCTAATGATCAAGCACAGGCGTCATTCTGACACTGCTTTTCTGAACGCTGCTTGAGAGGAAACAAACTCTGCCTGTAGAGTCAAGCGTAAACATGCACTACTCTCTCAAACTGTGTGCCTTTAGCATAAATGTGTACCGCTCTCTCAAACACTGTGCCTCTAGCGTGAATGTGTGCTACTCTGTAAAACTCTGAGCCTAAACGTGCACTGCTCCTGCAAACCTGTAGCATAAACAAGGATTGCTCTGCTCCTCCAGCGGGGTTGTGAGCCGGGAGTGGAGGGGGCCGGAGTCAGAGAGCAGGGAAGGTGCTCTGTGACAGCAGGGGAGGAGTGACCTTTTTAATAGCTTGGTAGGGAGTGGGCGATCGGCGGGTCAGGGGCATGGCCTGGCGGAGATGTGCTCCTGTGGGCGTCTCTGTAGCCACTGATTTGTTGTGTCAAGACCTTGCAAATGCCCATAGAGGAGCAATTCCTCCTACCACAGCTTTGAAGTCTTTTGTGGAATAAAAATGAGTCAGTTCTCTTCCTATTCATTATTTACCAGATAGGTACATAGAGAAGGAGTCTGTCACAATCGGAGGCTTAAGCCACCCCCAGCTCTGCCTCCTGCTTCCTTCCTCTAACTGTCTCTCATTTTCATTTTCCCCTTAATCCCCGTTCTCCCTGTGTTCCTCCCTCTCTCTCTGTCCTTCTCTCCTCCTTCTCTTTCTTTCTCTCTTTAACTGTTTCTCCTCTCTCTCTTCTTCCCTTCCTCCCCTCTCTCTCTCGCTCTATCTCCCAGATTCCCCCTATCTCTTCCCCTCTTCCTCTTCAATTGTGCTTCATTGGCAGGACTGTATTGCCAAAAATAATGTGAGCCACAAAGTAAACAATTAAGTACAATTACACAAAGCCAAAGAAAACATCTATACATACAAGTTAAACTAATACGTAACAAACAATAATCATTCAATGGATTAAATGTGACAGTAAGTTCGCCCTCTCTGTGATAGGGTGTAGTGGTCGGAGATCCCCCAACTAGACTACAAGCCTGTACTGTACGTACAAGCTTCCTGAAATATTCTCTGCTGCTGACTGAGGGTCAGAGTCAGTCCAGCATTAACACATTTGCTCCTTAACTTTGAAGAATGAAAATGTAACAGGTGCCACCACATTTCTGCTGTTTATTTAAAGGCTTACTGATCATTTCATCCACTGCCAACATTTTGCAGTAAAAGAATATCACGGCTAAATTTGTCCATGGAGTGCATTGTTATAACTCTGAATCTGAGCCATATCTTCCTCTTGGTTGGCTGGACATGCTGCCCTGTCATATGTTACCATTTTCATTCCTATAAATTTCTTATTAAATATAGGACAAACCCCTGTGGCCTGAGGCTTGTCTTCGGATCATGTCCGCGTTTCATGGTAGGACCTGGATGGACTCATGACCTATGACCTGTAAAAGCACCAGGACGCGAATCTGAACTGTGTTGGACACATTGGCTATGCAAAGAGTCCACTGCTTTGACAACCCTTTCACTTCAGGTAGTCATTCTGTTTCTTTATCATTCAGTAGATATGAATTTCCATCCGATCAAAGCATAAAGGTTGTGTGTGAGGTGGTTACAGTGGTATTTGTATCTGACTTTGACTATTTGAAATCTGAGGAAAGGATCATACCTGGTCACAGGTCAAGCCCCCCATCTATCTCCGTATGGACATTATGAACAGGGAAAAGAGGGGAAGGATGGGTGGGGGGGGGCAGAATGCCATGAACAGCTGGTGCAAGGAAGTAGTAAGTAGGATGTTTATAGTTGTGGATGGGACTGCTTTGTCTAGGTTTGGTGAACTGCGTACGCAGTGTGTGAAAATTCTCCACCAAAATATTTGATTGGAACTTTAGTTCATTTGCTTGGCAGGTGCCCTCATCAACCAAGTGTTTTTTTTTTTCCAAATCGTAGTGGCCCACATTTAAGGTGGTGTACCTACCCAAATATAAGGTGGGTTTTCTCCCCCAAAATGTACATTTGAAAAATGCATCTCATCCTCCATTCAAGGACTGTGCTGAATCGCTAATGCTAAGTAGCAAAGGCTAGTGCCGCCAGCCATAGCGATAACAGTTGATGAAGTGCAAATTCAGCAGTTTAGCTATTTAAAGATTAGTTAGCCAAGTGCTAAGAATATGGGTAAGCTGGGGCTCCCAAGTGGCTCAGTCGGTAAAAGCACTCGTTCTGAGTGTAGACTGAATGCTACAGCCCGGTTTCGTACCCGACCGTGTCACTAGCTGACAGTGACCAGGAGCTCACAGGCGGAACACATTGGCTTTGTTCCGCCGGGGTTAGGGGTGGGTACGTCGGCAGGGGCTTTGGTCCCATTAGCAACAGCGACATGGACCAGCCTGTGGTCCACGTGCCAAAGCTGCATACGAAATGTCTTCCTCTGACTCATCTCTGTGCTAGCTTAGCTTGTGGACCACAGTGCGAAAAGAAGCAGCAGCTGACATCACGTGTCTTGGAGGAGGGCATGTGCTTGTCCACGCTCCCCCTGATTGACAGTGGGGGTTGTGCAATGGGACCGAACATCGATGATGACAAATTGGACTAATGAAGCAGAAACATCAAACAGCTGTCGTTCTGTTGGTGCCACAAAAAATAATAGCCTTTTCAAGGCTAACTCTCAGAGGCATCCATTTCATGGCCGTTAATGTGGTCGGTTTGAAGAGATAAGAGGGTTGTCAGTAATATTCAGACCTTGTTATTGGATTACAAACACAGGCTCCACCAGATTGTGGACAGCTTTTATTGCGAGTGACAAGAAAGTGATTTTTTTTCCACAGTGATTACAATAGTAGTCATATTGATTGTTGTATTTGTTAGTCGTTGTATTTTTGGTGAGATGGCAGTATCTTTTGTGTCTTTTTCTTCTTAAAAAGAAGGTGGGGGGATCACTTTCTAATCATACCTGATGTCAATATGGGAAAATGTGATAAACACACGTATATATGTTCCATGTATTCAGCTGGGTACAGCACGTACTGAAGCAATTCAAGTGAAGTGCTTTACTCAAGGGTGCAACAGCAGTCAAAGAGACACGCAAATGAAGGCAGCGATCTTTCTGTCTCTGTGAGTTTGGGGGCTGTTTCCTCCTGCTGCTCTCCAGTCAGCACAGTGGCAGGCTGAGGGGGTGGCTGGGCACTCCAGCTATGTGCTTGCACCCACTGCTGGACATGTGAGGGGTGATTCATGGTGGTCTGTCAGTGACCATGTTTTCATGTGGCAACCGTGAAACCCACTCCATTCACATCCCCGTCCACCACCCCATTAGCAGGGACCTTGGGAAGCCTGGAGGGCTTGTACACTGGTGAGCCTGATACCTTCTTAGGGTTACACATCTAGCCCACCCTGTCAGGTAAAGAGGGTTGTGCCCCCACCTTCCTAAACCCAGACTGGGGTGTTTCTGCTGAAAGCTGTAAATTCACAGCAGGAATTCCACATGAGTGACAGCTGGCTGGGAGACAACCGGACCCCCGCACCACGAATCACACTCATTTTCTGCCCCTAGGCAGGACTAGGTGAGTTCCACAAGGGTGGAGAGAGGTATAAATAAAGAGGGCCATCTTCACCACAAAAATAGAAATAATGGGGACAAAAGACATCAAAAGTCTCATCCCAGTTGGCCCTAGAGTGGAGGTACGGGGGACACCTGGGTAATTGACAGTGATTTGTGCGGCATCATCCTGGAGCAGAGGCAAGTGCTGGGAGCCTTCACACCTTCACCCTCACTAACACCTTCACTCTCACAGTCTGATCAAACAGACATAGAGGGGAAACTGCAGGAGACAGAGAGAGAGAGAGAGAGACAGGGAGAGTGGGAGAGAAAAAGAGACAGCAAGACAGAAAGAGAGAGAAAGAGATCCGGACTCATGCCATCATAAAGCCCTTCAATACCAAGAACTGAACCCAGAAAAGACTCCCCTCAGCTAGTTCTCAGGCTTGCTACCTTCAGCTAACAACACAGACTCAAGAGAATGCAATTAAAATACAATCACCTATTGGGATACAAAAACACAAGATAGAATTGAGTCCTATTAGGCCCCAAAAAGACAGTATAGCATGGCAACTGACTAGACCATAGGAAGCAAACTGAGATAAACATTGACAAGGCACAGACTCAGTGAACACAGCCTGGCCATTCAGACTCACCAAAACAGACAATCCAGAGAATACAGGCTGACACAGGCAGACCTTGCAGCCCAATGATGACAGGCTAACACAGACAGACCTTGCACCCTAGAGAGCACAGGCTGACACAGGCAGACCTTGCAGGCCAGAGAGCACAGTACGACACAGTCAGACTTAGAGGACAAGCTGACTGATTTCTTTATTGATCCCCACAGGGGAAATTTGATTGTCACCGTCTTCAAAAAGAAAGACAATAACATCACAATATTCATAATAGATGACACTAGTAGTATACAAAAAGCAATGCAGAGGTTTACACAGCACTGACCACAATAACAGTCAATATTAGACAGAAATAAATAAACAACAGTCAACCCAGCTCATCAGCGTTGGTAGCCCTTAATATTAGCTTCTACCTTAGTTAAAATACCTTATGGCAATAAACAAAAAGGATCTGCTGAATGGATTGGTTGAGCATTTAGGCATTATCATACAGTCACTGAACACTGTCTAATTCACTGACAGTTTCACGCAGAGGATGGCTATCCTACCTCAGTATTGCCTGAAACTTCCTTACAATTCAATGCTTACTGACACTTCAGAGGAATCAGGTGTCAGGCCAACAGGGTTGGGGACTAACGGAATGCATGTAACGGCGTTATGTATTTAAAATACAAAATATGAGTAACTGTATTCCGTTACAGTTACCATTTAAATTCATGGTAATCAAATTAGTTACACTTTTAAGATATTTAGATTACTGAAGGGATTACATTGGATTTTTTCCATTTAATTTCTTTTTTTTTTTAAATGTTTATTCAGTTGGAAAATCTATCCAATGATAGGCAACTCCGGGGTGTATCTCCCATATGCCCCTCACAAAAAAAAAGCAAAAGAAAAAAGCGCGCAGCCTACCTGACTCACAAGACAGTAGAATGGAGAGTGAGACATAAAGCAATCAGCGCAACTTATGCAACAGCGCATTTATGTCATGGAAATACTGGGACCATTTTACTTTCAAATTTGGCAAAGGTCTCAACATAACAGTACAATGCAAGCTGTGTTTGCCAGCAACCAATCCGCTTCAAAAGAGTCAACCTCTAACCTGAAGAAGCATATTGAAGTAAGCTCTCTTTTTCATTATTTAAGCTAATAATGATCGCTAGCTAGCTATTTTACATAGTTTGGCTGCACTGGATTAGGTATTCAGCTAGCTAGTAGGCTAGTAGGATTAGTATTAAAGCTAACAAGTAGATACAGTGACAAAACAAGTGAAATTTCACATGTTCAAAACTGCGATTACTCCAACAATTTTACACTACGCATCAGGGGTGTCATGCAAACCAAATTTGTGTGTGAGCACCATTTTCAGACATGTTCAAAACCACACACAAAACATACAAAAATACACATACACATAATGTTCTTTTAGACTTAATTGTACTAACACAAATATTTAGTTTATTTTTTTTATTTTTTAAATCTCATAACCTGAATAGCCTACCACATAGCAGTCCCTTGCTGGAGCATGAAACTTCAGGAGCACCTTCTATTTGGTCCAAATCTGCCTTTTTTAATCCATAAAACGCCTCTAACTCATTCTACCAATGGAAATAATACAATAATATAAAATAGTCACTGACAGGATGATGGTCATACATTCAACAATAGCAACAAGTGGGTAATTACAGTCAAATTCTGTATGTGCCCTGTGGAAAGTTAGGCTACTGTTTCCAGCAGATTGGAAAAAAGAAAAAGGCACACAGAACAATCACACGCCCACAAAAAACAACTGGCTCATAAATTAATCGGCAAAAACACACCATGTAAGTAGATACCAAATCATGTAACTATTTACGGTTGCCGTAGTGCATTATGCGGCGGGCATGAAAAGAAGTAAGCAAGTTTGGCAGTGTAACATTTAGCTACCTAGCTAGCTAGTTAACGTCATCCAGAAAATAGTTTGTTAGTTGTGTTCAAAATACATGACATGGAGATGGAAAAGGCTGTGTTGTGTTGGTGGCTAGCTAGCAAGCACTGACGGACAGTGTAATTGGTACAGGCAAAACTACAAACTGACAAACAAGCTGTAGCTGGTCTGCCATTATAGCTAAGGATGGGAGACCTTGCTGTCTAACGTTAGTTAGCTAACATTAAGATAAGTTGATAACGCAGCTTCACAGTATGTCTGTGCTAGTATATTGATTAAATAGCTAGCCATGTAGACATGTGCGTGATATATTTTGACAGTTTTAGGCTACTGCAGCATATGTCTGTGGGACAACACAGGAACAATTCAGTTGCCTTCTTATTCTTGCAGCAGCACATTTGCTTGGCTAGAAATTGTAAACAGCCAAATATAGCTAACCTTGTTTACTGCCACTGTGATGTGACATGAACTCGCGGATGATAGGGAGTTATCGGTAGAAGACGGGAAGGATGAGGGGTGGGGGCGGGGAGGAGACGTGCGATCTGGCAGAGGAAGCTCGCTCATTTCAGCTAAACCTAGGCCGGGTTACCCTGACTGCAGGCTTAACGATGTAGGCAGGTTATTGATTGATTTAATAATTATTAATACATTTTACAAAATATTGGGGGGGCACGTGCCCACCTAAATTGATTGGCACGACGCCACTGCTACGCATATTATAAAGTGTTAAGCTACTCCTTTCTCACTCACAATGTATTTAGGGTGGCTCGTGCCTTTTCTAACTCAACTTTTCGTGTAATGTACCATGGACCGCGGAACCGGTAGGGCCGGTAGGGCCTGGGCCCTACCTACTTTTAAACATCAAACATGTTAAAAAAAAAATCGAATCCATTGGTAGCCACATATCGTCGCTGTCGGGCGGAAACCTCGTATCTCCATATTTTGTGTTTTTTCATAAATCAATGTTATTGGTCACCCTTTACGTCTGTCTGTATGTTTTACAAATATTTAACCAATGAAAAGTAGTAAAAAGAGCTGGTGATTAAATCTCGTAACTCCATTGGATCCTCAAACTGTCGGCAAAAACTCATAGCTCCACCCCGCCTCCATCTTGAATTAAGTGCCAAACACAGCAGAGCGGAAGGTAAACAGTGACGAGGCGATTTCGTGTGACTTCATCTGAGGCAAATAGCTCAATAAAATGTTTTCAAATTAGCCCGAGGTTGCATGCTCAGTTAAAACTATGCAGTGTACCTGGTTGTTTGCCATGCAAGAGCTGCAATGCATGGCTAAATAAAAAGCTGGCTGTTTGAATAAGTACAGCGTTTTCATTACTCAAGAAACACTAAGTCTATAAAGGTGAATGTTTTATGTATTTGAGGCCTGAGATGTGGGAGCGGAGAAGAGTGCAGGCAAACCACGGTAGGTTAGAGTGCAGTTTAGTCTAGCATTTGCCGTCTAGTCATAACCAGTACTGTCTTCAATAGCCTGTTCATAGCACTTAATCTTTTATAACAAGAGACAGGAAAAAACAGAGCACACGAATATCTACAATAAACTTTGTAACCTGTAAGTTGATGATAATGTAATGCAATGCACTGATGCGGCCGTTCTAATCAATGACGGACAAAACACCTATTTCGTATTTCTCGTCCCTCCGTCGTTTAAAAACATATCCGAGGTCAACGATGACCCAAAACAAGACTAAATCGTTTGATGTGCGCCCATACACACGGATTTTTTGGCAACAGTGGATGTTTTGGGGATTGCCAGGGACTTCACCCAGCACAACGACAGACAGAGACAGTTCTAACTTCTTCGGCAATATTTAAAAAGCAGTGGTGAGTTTTACGTTTCTTTTTAAATTCTATACGATATGACCTTTTCTTTAGTCTCTTAATAATGTGTTAGCTGTAATATCGTAACGATCGTAAAAGTAGCTCCGGAAGTCAAGTCAGTTCAAAGTCGGGGAGTGAGGGGGTGGTGGCGGTGGTTGAGGGGGTGGTGGCGGTGTTTGGGGGTGGATGGCCCGACCAATTCGAATGCGTTCCGCGGTCCATGTGATGTATCGTTTTTGAATTAACATTTACAATTCTGAAGAACCTGCGATGAAATACCCATAGACTTAACACGGGGGTGCCAAAATGTTAGCCACAACAATGCTAACTGAGGCTGTGTTCACACATAGAATCTTTTTTGAAGCTGTCAGCGTCTGTTTTACATAATAATCCTATGAAATAAACCGTTTTTTCACAAACATCCTGAGCGTTTTTTATCTTTTTTTAACGCCGTCGCCAGCGTTGTTTCTGCAGCTCAGGACATTTTTTTCATTTGAAAACAAGTTCAACTCCTCAGAAAAAAACGCATTCGTCAAGTGCTTTTTCAACAGCTGACCAATCACAAGCGGAGTAGTGACACCTGTCGTTTCCCATAACAACCACCAAAAATGGAGAAGGTAGTGACAGAGAAGTTAATTGTGCTAGTTTCTGAGCACAGTGAACTGTACAACATGACAGTTAAACTGTATCATATTCATCATAAAGATGCCATTTGGAGTAAAATTGGACAGATCCTAGGAGTTTCTGGAAAGTGTTTGTGTTTACTGCTTGTCGTTAGCAAAACTAGCCTGTTAGCTAACGTTAGCTCTGCAACAATGTATAGCCAGCTAGATCGCTAACAATGTAGGTGCTACTGTTGTTATGGCAACAAAAGACGCTCTCAACTGCTTTTTGGAACAAACGCTGCCAGCGTTTTTTTTTTCTTGAAAAAATGCTCTGGCCAGCGTTTTTCATCAAAAAAGACGCTACGTGTGAACACAGCCTGAACATTCTAAAAATAACAGTTCAGAACCTTAGTCGGATGAACATTCTTTAAAAACAAAAAAGTAATCCAAAGTAGATTACTCAAAGTAAATCACATAATCTAACAGAATACGTTACAAATTAAATTTTAGGGCAAGTATTCTGTAATCTGTAGTGGAATACATATTAAAAGTAGCCCGTCCAACCCTGCAGGCCAATGACTGATCCTGTCTTCTTAATGAATTTGATTGAAGCTGTTTCTGTTGACTGCAACACTGGTTCCAGAAAAAATATAATCCACATCAATGGAACAGTGGCTAGTATAAAAACATGTAAAACTGACCTAGTCACATCAAAAGATCTGAGTTTCCTCAGAAGAAGAATCTGGATAGAGCCTTGTTGAAGATGGCATTGCTGTTTTCTTTCCACTCATCCACTATCAGCTCTTTTGTTTCTTTGTGTGCTCAAACTGTCAGCATCTGGGCATTGATACAGAGCTGTTCTTACTCACAACATGTCAAAATGAGAAATGTATACATATAACATATAAGGAAGCCATTCTTTCTCCACTTTGCTTGGTTCACCCCAAATTTCCTAAGCCCAAGAGACAGTGACCACTGAGGTATCCACTGAAAGAGTGACATTCATTCCTGTTTTTCATATATCAAATTATTCTGCATTTTTTATTGATGTCTCCTATTCTAAAGATTCTAAAAGCACTTTGAAGTTCAACAACAGAGAGAGAAAGAGAGAGCAGAAGAAAGATGGAGAGAGAGAAGAAGATGGGGAGAACCAGCAAATCACTGGTAATATAAAATCACCCGAAGTACTGAAATGATTTATCTATGTGATAATAGAAAATCTAATTTATCTAGGAATAAGAAGTCACCACCAGCATCAAAATGATTTATTTTTGTTATTTTAATGCATAAGAATATATATATAATGATTTCATGCTTCTCAGCTGTAATAATTGTTGTCATTATTATTATCTTATTTATCTTATGTATTCCTATTATATTTTTGTGTTTTAAGTCTGAGTCCACTGTGCTTTTATCTTTGTGCGTGTGTGTGTGCGTGCTCGCAGGTATACAGTGGTGCTTGAAAGTTTGTGAACCCTTTAGAATGTTCTATATTTCTGCATAAATATGACCTAAAACATCATCAGATTTTCACACAAGTCCTGAAAGTAGATGAAGAGAACCCAATTAAACAAATGAGACAAAAATATTACACTTGGTCATTTATTTATTGAGGAAAATATTACATATCTGTGAGTGGCAAAAGTATGTGAACCTTTGCTTTCAGTATCTGGCGTGGCCCCCTTGTGCAGCAATAACTGCAACTAAATGTTTCCGGTAACTGATGATCAGTCCTGCACATCGGCTTGGAGGAATTTTAGCCCATTCCTCCGTACAGAACAGCTTCAGCTCTGGGATGTTGGTGGGTTTCCTCACACGAACTGGTCGCATCAGGTCCTTCCACAACATTTCTATTGGATTAAGGTCAGGACTTTGACTTGGCCATTCCAAAACATTAACTTTATTCTTCTTTAACCATTCTTTGGTAGAATGACTTGTGTGCTTTGGGTCGTTGTCTTGCTGCATGACCCACGTTCCTTGAGATTCAGTTCACGGACAGATGTCCTGACATTTTCCTTTAGAATTCGCTGGTATACTTCAGAATTCATTGTTCCATCAATGACAAGCCGTCCTGGCCCAGATGCAGCAAAACAGGCCTAAACCATCATACTACCACCACCATGTTTCACAGATGGGATAAGGTTCTTATGCTGGAATGCAGTTTTTTCCTTTCTCCAAACATAACGCTTCTCATTTAAACCAAAAAGTTCTATTTTGGTCTCATCCGTCCACAAAACATTTTTCCAATAGCCTTCTGGCTTGTCCACGTGATCTTTAGCAAACTGCAGCCAGGCAGCAATGTTCTTTTTGGAGAGCAATGGCTTTCTCCTTGCAACCCTGCCATGCACACCATTGTTGTTCAGTGTTCTTCTGATGGTGGACTCATGAACATTAACATTAGCCAATGTGAGAGAGGTCTTTAGTTGCTTAGAAGTTGCCCTGGGTTCCTCTGTGACCTCGCGGACTTGGAGTGATGGTGTGATTCTTTGTTGGTCGACCACTCCTGGGGAGGGTAACAATGGTCTTGAATTTCCTCCATTTGTACACAATCTGTCTGACTGTGGATTGGTGGAGTCCAAACTCTTTAGAGATGGTTTTGTAACCTTTTCCAGCCTGGTGAGCATCAACAACTCTTTTTCTGAGGTCCTCAGAAATCTCCTTTGTTCGTGCCATGACGCACTTCCACAAACATGTGTTGTGAAGATCAGACTTTGATAGATCCCTGTTCTTTAAATAAAACAGGGCACCCACTCACACCTGATTGTCATCTAGTTGATTGAAAACACCTGACTTTAATTTCACCTTCAAATTAACTGTTAATCCTAGAGGTTCACATACTTTTGCCACTCACAGATATGTAATATTGGATCATTTTCCTCAATAAATAAATGTCCAAGAATAATATATTTGTCTCATTTGTTTAATTGGGTTCTCTTCATCTACTTTTAGGACTTGTGTGAAAATCTGATGATGCTTTAGGTCATATTTATGCAGAAATATAGAACATTCTAAAGGGTTCACAAACTTTCAAGCACTACTGTATGTGTGTGAGTGTGATCATGTGTTTGTGTGTGCTCGCAGGTGTATGTGTGTGACTGTCAGCATGTGTATATGAGTGTATGTGAGGGCTGCTAAGGTGACTTATCCAGAAATGTCCAGCCCACAAAACCAGGTAACAACAACCTTGTCGAGCCCACAAAAACAGGTAACAACAAGCCCGCCCAATGTCAGAGAATTTGCCTCTTGCCTCCTTTTCCAGCTGTTCTTCAACACCCCAATGATGAACATGTGTATTTTATACAGCCACTGCAGTGGCAGTGCTGGGGTCTCCCACAATCTCTCGTCTCATCTCATTGGCTAGCACACCTGTCAGTCACATACTTTCCACAAGTGGTGGCTGGTGAGCTACAAATAGAGCTCACATTTACCTGACAATTACCCTGAAGTGGTTTTGTGATCGCACAATTTGTAAGAATGCCATTTTGAATAAGGATCACCCATTGGCTGCCTGCCCCTTTTGTACATGACTAGTTCTGATTTGGTGCCTCCCCTTCCCCCTTCTGCCTTTGCGTGCTTGAAATGAAATTATTTTTGATATAATGCTGAATAAAAGAGCCTACTGTTTTTCCATTCTCTATCAGAATTATTCATGGCAATAATATCTCTTTGCCACAATTAAAATGATTTAATTATATGAGGCGCGATTGTAATGTTTATTCATTTATGCGCTCAGCGGACACTCTTGACAGCCCATAGCACACATGCCAGATGGCTTACACAGCTTAATATATTATTCACTTCTACAGCTGGTCGTTTGCTGAGACAGTTAAAGTTAAGTACCTCACTCAGGGGGCACACAGTTGCACCTCACATGGAAGTGAACCTGCAGCCTCAGGGCTACGAAGCCAGATCTGTAATCGGCCCCACCACATGGCTACCCTCATCTTAAAATGGTGAAAAGCCCTCTCTGGGATGTGATGTCTCTGCAGAAGTGCGGAGGGGAGCAGGAGCGTTTGGATGGGGAAGGGGTGATTTTTGGACAGGCACGGGGTTTAAATGGTGGGCACAAAGCTCTCCTCTCTTCTCCTCTTCTGCTTAAACAGGCGCCCTGAGGCCCGTGTCACAATGAATCATTTACACAGTGAGCCACGCAGAGCTGAGTCCCGCACTCCTCACTGCTCTCAGGTCACATCGCTGTGAATCAGAGCGCCTCTCTCTTCTGCTCCCAGTGCCGTGCGTGTGCAACTGTGTGTGAGCGCGTGTGCGACTGTGTGTGAGCGCGTGTGCGACTGTGTGTGAGCGCATGTGCGTGTATGTGTGTGCGAGCATGTATTTCTGTATGTGTGTGTAGGTGTGTGTTTTTGTGTATTTGTGTGAGAGACTGTGTGAGAGAGAGATTCTGTGTGTGTGTGAGAGAGAGAGAGAGAGAGGGAGATTCTGTGTGTGTTTGTATATGTATGTGTGTGTGTGAGAGAGAGAGAGAGATTCTGTGTGTGTTTGTATATGTATGTGTGTGTGTGAGAGAGAGAGAGAGAGAGATTCTGTGTGTGTTTGTATATGTATGTGTGTGTGTGTGAGAGAAAGAGAGAGAGGGAGATTCTGTGTGTTTGTATATGTGTGTGTGAGAGAGAGAGGGAGAGAGAGAGAGGGAGATTCTGTGTGTGTTTGTATATGTATGTGTGTGTGTGTGAGAGAGAGAGAGAGAGAGATTCTGTGTGTGTTTGTATATGTATGTGTGTGTGTGTGAGAGAAAGAGAGAGAGGGAGATTCTGTGTGTTTGTATATGTGTGTGTGTGAGAGAGAGAGGGAGAGAGAGAGGGAGATTCTGTGTGTGTTTGTATATGTGTGTGTGTGAGAGAGAGAGATTCTGTGTGTGTTTGTATATGTATGTGTGTGTGTGAGAGAAAGAGAGAGAGGGAGATTCTGTGTGCGTTTATATATGTATGTATGTGTGTGTGTGTGTGAGAGAGAGGGAGATTCTGTGTGTGTTTGTATATGTATGTGTGTGTGTGTGTGTGTGTGTGTGAGAGAGAGGGAGATTCTGTGTGCGTTTGTATATGTATGTGTGTGTGTGTGTGTGTGTGTGTGTGTGTGTGTGTGTGTGTGAGAGAGAGAGAGAGAGAGAGAGAGAGAGGGATATTCTGTGTGCGTTTGTATATGTATGTGTGTGTGTGAGAGAGAAAATGATTCAGCTCATTCTCAGTGAGCACAAGTGGCCACCAAAGGGTGCCTGCTGCTGTACAGTGGCATTCTGGAGTCTGTGCTGCAATGAAAGAGAATGGGAATGGAGAGAGTAAATAACATAAACAAGCTGCCAGTCTACTCCCCACAGAGTGTATAACGAGTGAGTCTGATCCACTGCAGTCTCACAGAGCCACACCATGACAGCAGCACCAGCTGCCATTAAACCCAAACTCCACACCAAACACACTCAGCAGTGTGTGCAGTTCTAAGGAGCAGGGCTTCAAACCCAGGGGGGTTGCCGGTTTCATTCCCATGTGGGACACTGCTGTTGTACCCTTGGGCAAAGTACTTAATCTGAATTGCTTCAGCAAATAACTACATGTATAGTCAGAAAACATAAAAATTGAAAGCCATGCAACTTATACTCTGCTATGTAAATGTCATGTAAACACATCCTGACTTGCACAAAGCTAACATTACCATAACAAATGCTGTTTTATCAACCCTTGCATTTACAACAACATTACATTGCATTTCAACAAGAATGGACTGGTGTTATTATGTATGAGACATCTCCACACTGTTTTACTGAAATGCTTTTGTCAGGTACCACCTCTGTATTTGTACTTTGAGGATACCTCCCTGTACACAGACACACACAGACACAGACTCACACATACATATATATTTGAATACTCTTACACAAAGACATACATTCTTACACTCTTACATACACAGACACACACATACTCATATTCTTACACGTGCACACACAAACAAACAGATACACACATGCACAACAACTCTCACACACAAAACTCACCTCGCTCTACACAGACAGACAGACGCACACAGACACCTAGACACACTCTCTCACACACACACTTTCAGCTGGACTGGAACAATGAAACAGTAAAATAAATGAAATATTATCAAAAACAACACAGCCGGCAGGTCCCTCATCTGGGCTCACCCCTGTCCCTGAATGCGAGTTCCTGTTTTGTTTTCATAATTAAACGCGCGGCTTTAGGTCTGAAGACAAGGATCCGATGAGACGAGAAACACTGTGTGAGGGTGAGTGGGAGTAATGCATTTGCCAGAAGACCCGCAAGCGTGAATTACCGCCTGGCCTTTCCCCCAACAAGATTTACATCCTGGGCACAATCACTCTCTGCTCAGCCTCCCTCGAAATTCTGCCCATAAATTCCACAATAGAACGGAATGGAAAAAAAATACAAAATATAATACAGCTTTACTAATCCCTGAGGGGGAAATGATCTTGTCCCAGACTGAGTGGAGCACACACACACACAAAAAGAAATCACATAAGTTACAAGGAAAAAAAGGATGTTCTCATCATTGTGCAAACACAAACTGCCCTTGTCAGAGCAAACAATGTGACGGGAAGTTATTTGCTCCACATTGCCAGTAATTATATTCAGGCCTAGAATGGGAGCTGATCAAAACTGTAGCCCACCACGTGTTACCGGCACAGTAGGTTCCACTTGTTTGCACTGTAAAGGGAATTCGCCATTGAAACGTATTTCAGCAGAGGCATGAAGTTAGATCAAAGGGATTTTTTTGGGGGTGATCAAAGACATCAGTCGTCCTCTCAGATAAAGTGCAGGGATGTAATCTGTGGAAGTGGGGCAGAGGGAAAAGCATCTCATCTGAAGCTGACAGAGAGGCTGAGGTCTGCAGTACACACGGATCCAAACTGCCGTGGTGGTGTCACGTACGCCGATGCCCAGCTGGAGGGGAGGAGCCGGGTGTGTGGGGGTGGAGGGGCCTACCCGTTTGCGAAGGTTGCAGGTGAGGATGAGGTTGCGGGAGAAGGAGTTGGCAAAGGCGGTGTAGAACTCCAGGACCTTCAGTAGCGCCTCCCTCCTGATGGTGTGCAGGTCGCAGTAGGTGAGCGCCCGCACGTTGGCGCAGGCGTGTGCCAGGGTGGTCTCCTTCCAGAAAACGTCCCCGAACACGTCCCCTTTGCCTGGTGGAGAGAGAGAGAGTGACAGAGAGAGGGAGTTACATCTATTCTTCCTCTTGCCAAAAACTTGCCCAATCCTGGAGGTGCAGATTCGGCTGCATGCCGTTTGGCCTCAACAAAAAGCCCCCTGGGGGAAGCAATGACAGGTGGCTCCTCACAACACAGAACAGGAGCAGGCGCTTTTCTGATCATCACGGGGAACATAATGGACAATCTCAGCAGGTTTAGGGTGGTCGACTCAAGGGACTGGCACTGTCTAACTAACCAGGTCTCTCTCATTTTACCTGCCCTCCATTCAGACTCACTCTCATCATAGTCACTGGAATGAATCAATCCTGCTGGTTTTGGAAAAAAAAAGTACTCCAGGTATGAAATTAAACACAGATGAAGACAAATTAAAACCCTCTTCAGTGGGCATCTAATCAAATCTCACTCTCTGATTTTCAAGTCTCTTGCTCTTCCCCTCTTAAGACCTACAAGAAAATGAGTATCCAGATGAGATGTCAGCTACTTGTACAGTTAGGCTACGCTACAAGATTCAAGGTTTGAATCTGTCTTCCAAGGTAATCTCTCAGACCACTCATCCAAAGCCTTTAGAACCGAGGCAATTTCAAACCCATCTCTTAAAGGACGTACTTAGCATGAATGTCACATTAAAACAGAATGAGAGAAGGCCGATGCACACATTGAGGAAAAAAAATACAGCAACAGATTGTCTCAGGTCGATGCTTGCTAACTTCTGACTAAAACAGGTGTCTCGCAGGCTTGGCTGTTTGAGGAAACATGTTCCAGGGATACATCCATGGTCACCAAGCACAACTGCCCTCTGCAGAGAACAGAGATGTGTTCCCACAAACACATGCACATGCATGCCTGCACACCTACACACTTTCACACTCACTCACACACACAATCCACAGCAGGGGTGCTAAAGGAGCTGTAAACTCGATGCATAGAGTCATTGCTTATGCCCAATTCTTACAAAATACAGCCAATGAAAAGGACACCATTCTATCACAGGGTCACTACCCCTAATCCATCTCTTTTCATGTGGAGCACAAGGCAGAGGGTACCATTTATTCAGCCTTAGGTATGGCTTGGCCGAGTATATACTTTTCTAAGGTCAGGGCAGGCACTAACTATAGGCTAAATGAGCCGGCACTGAGAGCCAGGTGAATTAGCCCGCCACTTCAGCCTGGGTGTAGTAGAGCTGCGGCCTTCTGGAAGTGACCTCATTACTCTGACACGCCATGGCCCGGGGGGAGGAGGAGGCAGGCCCTCGACCGCTCGCATGGAGCCACCATAAACACTGCTGGAGCCAATTATCCCAGAGAGCCTCTGATCTCAAACAGCCGGTGTCATGCGATATTGTCTCCTCCATCTACCGCTCACCTGCCCCGTACAGAACAGGTCCCAACGCAAAGCCGCATTTATTCCCCGTGTTTACGGATCGAGTTCCTGTCATGCCCCCTTGCCGGAAACCAATAAGAGAGGCCGAACATGCAGCAAATTACCCACTTTGGTTTAGATGTTCTATGACCAAAAAGTGTATTTCCCAGTCCCAAATGCACAGCATTATTATGAAAATGGCTGAAAGCATTGAAACTCTACATGTCTGTTTAATGGTGTTTACTTCCCTGTAAAGAAAAGATATTAATTTGTCAATAGATGACAGATCCAAAGGGTGTTAAAAAGCCATGTTACTGCTGCGCTTTCTGCTGAAGTTCGGATGGAAACTATGCACTGGATAAAGCAGGGTTATCTTGCGAATCAGAATGAGTTGTAAGTGCACTTTAAACTTTTTACAGGCAGCAGTGTTGCATAGTGGTAAGGAGCAGGGCTTGTAACTGAGAAGGTGCTGGTTTGACTCCTGCTGCTGTACCCTTGAGCAAGGCACTTAACCCACTTAAGCCACAATTGCCTCAGTAAATATCCTCAGCTGTGTATATTGCATTGCATTTATATATTGATCTCAGCACACAATGACGATCTCAGCATTATGTTACTGATGTAATTTCAGCCTTGTGCAATGGTGGTGGTCATTGACGAGTGAGTGAGGCCAGAGATCTGCACCAAACAGCATGGGAGGCAAACAGCTCTTCACATCACTTCTGTTTCAGTTCAGCTTGGGGAATATAACCAAATTGCTAAAGCCAAAGTGATCCTGGTTGTTCAGCTTGACTGCTCAGTAAGGAATTTGAGGCTGGTTCCTGTTCTTGCTGTCTTGCTTCATTTGAAGCTCCATGGAACATAATCACGCCAGCCACAAACAACTTGCCTCTCTCATTTTATTGTACAAACCGCATTAATGAATCAACGCTTTGGTCATGGCAAATGTCTTCAAGATTAAAACACACAGAGAGACAGCAGACACATACATTGGCACAGTTCATTATTGTTGGATTTATTTCAGGCTAAAACAAAGGAGAAATGCTGAACGAGTCCCCAAAAAAGGAATGTGTCCACAGAAACGTGGCTGAGAGGTAAAGCCAGGGCCCCGCAGGGGTTGGGCTGGATGGCCCCCGAATCTTGGCTCTTCCTGCACGACTGCTTATCATGCAGCATCATCATGCTCAACTCAGATCACTATCCCCTTGAGAGGGATCTACCTCCTTATCTGGGCTTTGTCTTCTTTGTTATTTACACTGCTGGGGCTCAGTGAACAATCTGTGTGTGCGTGTGTGTGTGCGTGTGTGTGTGTGTGTGTACGCACATACAGAGCTAAATGGAGATCTCAGCGGAGCATCCTGCTTCCATAATTCCAACAAACTCAAATAATTTCAACAAAAACCACAGCATTGTGGGTAAACCTGAACATGCTCACAGCCAGCGCAAAAGAGTGGGATTGTGGGCTGCCGCAGTTTAAACACATTTAACGAGGGGAAAAAAAGAGGATTGTGTTTCTATAGTGACTTGCATAGACCTCTATGTGCTTTGCTGTGGGGGTGGAGGTTTAAGAGGAACAGGCTGCTACATAAGTACCTGCCCAATTAGCCGGGCTATAGGGGGCGGGATTTGCCAACAACTAATCTGCAAACGCCGTATGAGAATTGCAACCGTGGCTCTATGATTTGGCCACGTTATAGCCTGGAGTCACTCATAAGTTAATTTTATGAGCGTGTAATGCTGCCATAAAATAAAAGCAGGCAGCGCAGTAAAAAAATGGCAATACAAAGCGCCCGTTCCTTAATAATTTACGAGACGACCCAATAAACCCCTCCGCCTCTGTGCTGAGTGGTCCAACTGCTTAATCAGATGCTGTGGATGCTCGCTGAGGAATTATGGGAAGTGAACCAGGCTTCTTGCTGAAAGCCATTTGGCTTGTTGCCCTTCAGTATGGTGTGGTCAGCCCTGACTGTAAGCCCAGTGTACTCCATGCTAGGATTTGGGGGGAAGGGGGGGTCTATCCAGCTACAGTACTTCACTTAATTTTGAGGCTGAGGCAAACATTCACTGCTAAAGGCCAGTCAGTATTACAGTCACTGCTTTCAGCTCGGCAGGCAACCTTTTATCAAGGGCAACTTAATGTAGCTAACTTTGTACACTGCTGGGTGTTTACTGAAGTGATTCAGGTTGGGTGCCTAAGAACACCTTGTCCCTCTTAGGAATAGGATGTGCCTTTGTGGTCTGGAGCCTGTGCTGCTTGAGCAGTATGCCACACCCTTTCTCTCCCCCACCTCCTGCCCAGATTCAGTTCCACCCCTCCACCCCACACTGAGCCATAATGAGCCAGCAGTCCCGCTCACAGTGGACCAAGCTCTCACACTGCCATCTGACTCAGCCGCTGAACGAAGCCTCCTGGATTAGGGTTAGGGTTAGTACTGTTACCACTACAACTAATAATAATGTTCACAGCAACCCCGCTTCCACCTCCTCCAATGCCGAACATGCTTACCAAGAATGGCGATGACCTCGTCGTCCTGGATGACCTCCAGCGACCCCGACACCACAAAGCACAGGGTGTCAACGCTCTCGCCGGCGTGGAAGATGAGGTCGCCGGGGGCGCAGTGGATGGTCTGGAACTCCACCGCCAGCGAGCGCAGGCACCCGTCGCTGGCCAGCCGGAAGGCCGGGTGCTCGTTGAACACCTGCCGGTTCAGGTGGACGCAGATGTCTGCCCGCATGTCCTTGGGGCAGTACGACAGCACCTGGGGGAGGGACAAAAGTATGTCACGGTGCACAAGCCAGGGGGTGGTGTAGGGGTTGGGGCGGGGAGCAAATCAAAACCAGCGAGATTATTTTACCCTCACCGCCTAGGCTCTTTGCCTTCCGCTTCTACCCAATACAAGACCAGAAACTTTTAATTTTGCTATTTTTGAAATGTCAATTTCCCCGGCACATATTAATATTTCATCTATTGAGTTCCTGTCTGAAATCATCATTAAATCTACCCTGCACAAACTACAAGCCTGGTGCCCATTTTCCTGTATGAGGGGGAATAAAGAGTAACGTTAAACACAGACTTGCAAACTCCCTTTGCCAACACTCCAATTAAAGGTACATCCCCTTAAAAAAACAACTGTCAATGAACTACAGCTCAGGCAATGCATAGTGGGAGTGTGAGGAAGTTACATTTTATGTTATAGATAAGAAACTCTTCTAATATTTGAGGAAAATCATTTTATTGATTCAACTGGATGAATTTGCTTAGCAGTCACACACACACCTTAAAGCCTTAAAGGGCTGTAGCAAAGGGCGAGAGCAGTCACCCCACCCGGCCTTGAACCCGGGTCTACGGGGTACCAAACATGTGACTTTGACCGCGACGCCAAAGAGCCAGGCTCGTTGGTATGGCAGTCAAAGCACATACTCAACCGTAGTGACGGCACTCCGTCACAAGGGCTAACATTTTAAATGCCCTCACTCAGCATACAGCTTGCACAAGGATATGACAGCATGGAATGCAGCAGGGATTCAAACCCACAACCTTACGGTCCCAAGTGCAGTTCCCTGAGCACTATAGTATACACTCTGTGCTGAGAGATGGATGAGGTCATGTTACACAGCTCTCAGAAGGCACTGCCACCAGTAAGGGTTTCTTTCTATTGCCTGTGATATCTGCTGCTGACCGATGCGGATCAGCTTCATGTGTGACTGGGCATTGCAGGGAACAAGCTTGAGTGAATAGCTGGTGACTTGGACGGGTATAGTAAAGCAATTGGTTTAGGTCAGCAATGTTGAAAATCCAGGTCACAGTGCAAAATTGTGGTGGGGGGGGAAGATCATTCTTGCTTGGTATCCACTCCTTCCTTCAGGAGAATAGACAGCTCTACAGACTACAACACTACCTAAAGCCTCCTGCATGTCAGGTAAAGTCAAATCTCTCTCACAAGTCTAAGTACTCTCTCAGACCTGTCTGACTGACAGAACCTGGCAGGGTTGCTTGTTCTAGGTGTGACATAGGTATGAAACACACTGGCATGGAAGTTGTGGTGTGACAGGAACATTCCCTCAGTCCGGCTTCCATACCCTTTCCGTGCACAGGGGTATGGTGTTCTCAGGGACCACAAGGGGGCGTGGCACTTTTATCCACTCTACACCAAGAGTGGCACTGCAATCATCACCTGCTCCCAGTAGCCAGCTGCACACCAGGTCTGGACATTTACTAATATAGCCGGGAGCCAGCAGGTCACAGGGTGCATTTTAATCACACCCCACACACACACACACAGACACACACACACCAACTGGCATCTGCGCTGTCACGGCAACAACTTCCACTGAGACGGGCAGCTAGCTGTGCTGCATGCTTGCATCTCCATCGGCAATTACACGAACCAAGTTCAGCTCAACCGTATCATCGGTACTGAACGCTGGACCACATTCAAGGTGTTCAAGACTTTTTGAGGGGGACATTTAAGGTATTAACACCGGACACAGCAGGGTAATGGGAGAGGCTGAAGAGAGAAGGGCAGCCAGCCGTCTTTATTCTCAGTCCTACAGCATAACCGCATGTCTGTCATTACTGCTCATAGGTACCAGTCTTCACAGAGCCATTCTGCTGATCAATGAGTCTTCTCTCCCCTGCTTAGAAACCGAGTGAAAGTACAGAGAGTGGTGTGAAAGTACACTTAAAGTACAGGGGATTAAATAATTAATATTGTGGTAAAAGCGTTGCCGGCTGGGTGTGCTTGCATGCAAATGGTCTCCATTAGCACGGCCAGCAGACGGGGTAAAGCTCATCAGAGCATGCTTTGGTTGTTCTGCCGTGTGATCTTAACCTTTCTTTTTTCTTTCTGCAGGGGTGATTGCGGCAGTCTCGCATACAGATGTGGCTTAGCTTCAAGGGTACAGCTCCTGCCTACCCAGCTGTCAGGGGTACAGCTCCTCCCTAGCCAGAATTCATGGGTATAGCTCCTTCCTTCTCAAAATTCAAGGGTACAGCTCCTTCCTTCCTACAGTGCATAATCAGACCTTAGGCCCCTATGAGAGCTGTCTGCTCTGCAACCTCTGGTTGCCTGGCAGTTCTAAACATGTATAACTGCACACCTTCACCTCTGTTTGTCACTGCTCCCCTGGTGGTGGTATGAGTTAATTACAGTGGTCAGAACTGTTAAAACAATCACCATTCCCAATGCTGGACAAAACCTCACCCAGACTCCAGAGACTGGTGACAAAGAGAATCTAAATGTTCTTCAACATCTTTACCTTGCCTAATCACTGCCAAGCTATACTACCTCTCTCTCATTCATGCTAAACGTCTAACCCAATAGTTATTTCCACTCATAAGATATAGTCCCAGTTCCAACAGCATTTCAAGCTTGGTGGTTTCCTTCCAGCTAAACTAGACTCCACGTTATGAATGGGCAGAGGTTGGTCCTGGCCAAATTTAGTGACCTCTACATTGACAGACTTTTTGCAAATTTCAATGCCCTATCTAGAAAATTTAACCTGCCCTGTTATAATTTATTTTTTATTACTTTCAGATTTGTCCATTTATTGTCAAAGCTCAACCTTCCCTAACTCCCTGCCAAGATCAGAGTGATTTTGATACAATCATGTTCCTTAAAAATGTGACTCTCAATGGGACATGAACAGATTGGGAAGAAGAAATGGGAGTGGAGATACCAAGGACTGTGCAACAGAGTAAATGGGACCACTTCCTGTGCATGTCTTGGTTTAATAGCGTTCATTGTTCTTAATGGCAATATCAGTGACAGACAAAAAGCCTTTGCCCCCTTGCTTGGAGGAGAATTTTGCTGTATTGAAGTCTGCTACCTACCCAGAGCATCACTTTACCTCAATTATTTGATGTTCGTCTTAAAACCAGAAAAAATTAAATATTCCATAAGATGTTGAGCTAGTAAATTTCATACTATTTGGGACCTTATGGTTTAATATTTTGAAAAGCTGAAGGCCCTTCCCCCAGATTAAATAATCTTCCCTTTAATTTAATTCTTCCCCACCTCCCTTTGAGGTTAGTGTCATGTTCCCTTCGAGGGTGTAAGTTATTGATATGGATACCTAAACAATAACTCAGTGAAAAGGTTGTTCCTTCAATATCTTAAATCAGAGATGGAATTACAATGACTATAAGCATATACCACATTGTATTTAAAACCTTTTACATATTTTTATTTCTTAATATATACCATTGAACCTTTTTTCTTTAATTTGTGCAGGTATGAGCTCTTTTATTATTATTCCTATAACTTATGAGAAAGTATTCTTTATTTTTTGTTTCATCTGTTTTGGGGGGTTAGTTTTATTGTTTTTCTTAGTTACTTTGTTGTGAATCAAAGTGATTAGGATTTGTGAAGTCAGTATGTAATAGGACCCTTTGGTTGGGCTGGTGGGGTTGAGGGATGGGGTGTGAAAAAAGAGGAAACAACGAATCATTTGTGTATCAATGAATTCATGAAAATGAAAACCTCCCTCAGGTTCCCACCGGACCTGTTCTGAGCACCAGTACCCAATAACTCAAAACCCACAGTGAAAACCCATCCAAAGTAATGTTGCTCTTACAGGTCACTGTTTGGCAGTAGGGGTCCACACTAACATGCAAATAAAGCCTAACAAAGACCTATAAAAGCAACATGATCTCATAGATCATGGTTTAACACCATCTGTATATGATGATTTAATGTAATGTTGCTCTCATAGATCTGCATTAGCCTCTTTTGCACATTAATAAATAAATCATGACATGTAGATGATGCTAAACCATGACCCATAGGATACTGCTGCACCTATAGATCCTTATTAGGCCCTATTTGGACATTAGTAGGTTAGCATGAGCATATGTTGCACTGAAGGATAATTGCTATGTTCGGTGCCAAAAAAAGCAAAGCTCATTATCTCCTCTGTGAAAAATAGAGGTGGATCTGCCTCCCATTAGGGTTGCCTCACATGGACATTTCCATCAGTTCTGGTGTGCCTGTCAGAATCAATAATTGAATTATTGAGAAATGGAAACGGATTCAAAGTGACTGTATAAAAGACATTTTGGTTCTTCCTGCTATGAGGTTTATATTTGCTTTGCAAAGCACATTGCAGCAAGAAAATGAAACAAACCAGCTGTCAAACATGTCAAAGGACATTGTTTAGGTGGAGACAAAGTCTGTGCTGTGGACAGCCTAACCTTGCGACCTCAATCCATCCAAAGTATTTGTGGTTTGGAGTCAAAAAATTAGGTTACAAACCACGAAACCTGCAGAGGTTGGAGAAATTCCTCTAGAGGTCGTAAGGACAAAAACTCTTTTGTCTGAAGTGCCTGAACCTCAAAGAAGACTACAGGGAGTTTTTCCTGAGTCAACAATGGTGAAGGGTAATGCAGAAAATACTGATTTGTTCAGTGTGGAAGAAGAAATGCATATGCTAATCCTCTGTGCTGTGACACACACACACACACACACACACACACACACACACACACACACACTCCAGAAGAATATGTTGTTGGCCAGCAAAAACCACAGAGGTTTTCATTTGGATCTGTCTGTGAGTCTGTCAGTGCCACTGGGAATGGAGAAGCAGGCCCCTCTGAACAACTCCATCCTGACTACCTCTGAACACACACGGCAAGATCTTATGGAAGAAGCTCAACAACAAAGCCTTCTCAGGCGAGCAGCTCTTTTTCCATCAAGATGGCACTGTTGAAAACTCCTGGAGCTCTTCCAGCCACAGCCCATGCACAGATAAATAATGTGGCACTCATCTCATTACCTTCCAGTTGAGCATGGCCTCCAGGCAGTCCATGAAATGTAAGGATGGGGGAGCTGCATCTCTCAAAAACAGAAGTGCATCCCACAGCAAGAGATTCCATCAGCAAAAACAAAACTTTCTGCTGGATCAATACAGGCGCCTCCCGCTGCCACTACTTTTCCCAACCTTTGAGCGTCAGCAATGGACACACCGAGTTGACAGGCAGACCCGTCTTTGTTAGGGGGTGCAACTGAAAAAACATTTAAACACGATCCAGTGGTTAAATATTTGCATAGGCCTTATCCCCCACAACTGACTAGCCATTGGTCCAGGCTCTCGTGCTTCATGCATCTGCGTTCTGACTGGCTGCCTTGCCAGCATCATACAAAATCATTTTTACCACCAGTCTCTGCGGCCCACCCATCTCACAACACACAGCTCCTTCCACTGCCTCCTGCACCCCACTCCTCATCCTCCTCTGCTGGCTACTTTTATATATATATATATTTATATATATATATATATATATATATATATATATATATATATATATATATATATATATATATATATATATATTATGGCATGCCGTATAGGAAATTAATTAACTTGAGAATATTGAATGAAAGTATGAGAATATTGAATGAAAATATGAATATATTGAATGAAACATGAGAATATTGAATGGAAGTCTGAATATACTGAATGAAACCTGAGAATATTGAATGAAAATATGAATATATTGAATGAAACATGAGAATACTGAATGGAAGTCTGAATATATTGAATGAAACTTGAGAATATTGAATGGAATCTGACGTCACCAAGGCACGGTCGCCATGTTGTGTGCCCACAACATCAGCTTCTAGGCGAATTCTAGGTGTATTCTCAGTATTGCAGTGTTGCGTAAGTTCACACGTCAGAAGAGCTAGCTCAAAGTTCAGTTCACACAGATTAAAATGAACAAGTTCACCTTCATAGATCACAATTCTGAATTTTGAACAAGTTCACAGTCCCAGTTCATTTCTTCCATTTTTAAAATGAGCTGCTCCAGGAACTATTTTATGTGTACGAATACATGCGCAGTGATTGTTACGCGGGACATGGGCAGTTGGTTGCGAGCTGTCGAGCTGTCTATCTGATGAGTTGCACTAATGAAAACGTCTCAAGTATGGAATAACGCCGTCCGTGTTTATTCATCAAGCAGTAACTTTAACACACCCACGGATTCCGAATCTCGCGCAAACCTGAACGAGCTCAAATTCACGTTCTTTAGTTGCAAACGGATATGTTCAAGTTCACCGTTCACCGAAAAAATGAGCACGTTCAATGAACGCGCTCTTTTAACGCATTCATGCACAACACTGGTATTGCAGTCAAAATTCTCATATTTTGATCAATATATTCCACATTCCATTCCTTATATTTAGACTCTCATTCCATAATTTCAAATGATATTCCATATATTCAGACTTTCTGTCAGTTTTCTCAAGTTTCATTCCATATATTCAGAAATTCATTTAATATTCTCAAGCTTCATTCCATATATACAACCTTTCATTCAATATTCTCAATCTTCATTCCATATATTCAGACTTCCATTCAATTTTCTCAAGTTTCATTCCATATATTCAGAAATTCATTCAATATTCTCAAGCTTCATTCCATATATACAGCCTTTCATTCAATATTCTCAAGCTTCATTCCATATATTCAGAGCATTTTGTAATTATATATATATATATATATACATATACAAATACATACAACTGTTTTCAAAGAGCTTAACATTATAGACGCTGAGGAAACACAGTCTATTACTCCAATTGTTATAATTATAATAATCACGGAAATAATTATTTCTATAACACCTTCCATCCCCTTGAAAGATCTCAAAGCCCAGTACATTGAAAAGAGTGAAGAGTGAGGGGGCTGTGGAGGTGACTCACCTTAATCTCCACCAATCAGCAACACCCTCCACTGCTCCAGACCTCTCACCATGCACTGCCTAAGGTGGAGATTTATGTAGCCAATTAAACTGGGGAATATTTGAAGTCCTGTTACACTTACTCGTCTTACATTTAGCCGGAACTTTCAATAAAAATGCTGTACATCTTATCCGTTTTCACAGCCGGGTACTGAATGAAGCAGTGGGGGGTGCTGCGGTTAAGTGCCTGACTCAGGAGCACAGTGGCAGTTTTACCCCCTGGCAACCTTCTGGTTACGAGCCCTTCACCTGAATCGCAGCACTGTACCACCACCTCTGTTTGAGGGGGCTCAGGGGTTTGGGCCACACTTACCCGCTCCGTGTCGATGCCCTTGGACATGGCCCAGGTGGACACGATGTAGTCCATGACCCTCTCGCTCAATCCCTTGGGCACCTGGTAGAGCTTGAGGAAGTCCCTCACATTGTTCAGCATCTCGTGGTAGCGGTTCGTGTTGGTGTACATCTGCTGGAAGATGGTGGTGACATTCCCAAAGATGGTCGCGTACAGGAGAGCTGGAGGGGGAAACAAGAGAGGAGCAGATGCAGAGAGGAGAGGGGTATGTTTTCGGCAGACCCGAAAAAGTTTTTATTTCAGGGCGAGGGCCTCTGAAGTCTATCGCTCAGTTGTTAAGACATTAGGACAACGGGTTCCCTCAGCTGGTGATTAGCTGCTAATTAAGAAGTCAGTCTGACTGCAGGAATTGAAACATTAAGAAGCGGACCTTCCCTGCTTTAGTCCAGAAATTTACAGAAATCTTACTTTATAAGTCTATCAGTGTTACAATACTCCTGCAGAGAAATACTTCACTATGGAGGCTTGGAGTCATCTTACTCAGGCTAATCATGTGATGCATTCTGGGATATTGAGTCAAATACCCAGGAGAGGACTCAGCTCTCCAACGATGATCAAATTGACAGTTTCATTTCAGGATTTGACTGCAAAAAAGCAAGCATGTACGTAACCGTAAACGTGATGGTGAGGACTGCATAAATACACACCAGTACGCCTGGTGCGTGTAGGTGCATGATCGGACAGAGATCAAGGACCAGAAAGCCACTGCAGCGGGCAGCGCTCATTAGTGGTGTAGTGCGAGTCTGCCGGGCGTGACACCAGCACGCCAGTTTTCCCCAGCTCCTCCGAACTGTTTACCGAAAGGCTCCCAGCGCTGCTCCCCTCGCATGTTGCCATAGAAACCCAGCCCAAAATAGCTCCTTAAAATAATCTGGTTGTTTTATTAAAAAATAGGAAGACGGTGACAGCGGAAGGCGGTCACGGGGAGGGTGACGCCAAGCAGAGATTTCGGTGACCGCAAACTCAGACCGTGTTAACCATGAATGCAGACCACAAACAAAAGCAGACACTGTGGCCCACCTATCAAGATGCACACTGTCATAAGTGTGCATCTTGGACATAATCAGGTCTTAAGGGTGCCTATTCTGTCACTATGCTTATCGACATTTCAGTACATAAAATTCAGACACAGCTGTGCAGGTCCTTTAAGGCTACAGTGAGTCTACCTGCAAGGACTTAAATGGTGACAACAATAACATCAAAATGTAGTTATCAGTGGAAACACTATTTGATGAGAGATGGTTATGACATGATGGTAATATTCCCTTTTCTTCCTGGTTCACTAGAGCAATGGATTATGAGTAGCAAGGAGTGTAGACATCAAATTCCACAATGGAAATGAATGGCGCTGTGCTGTTTTCTCACACTTAAACATCCCTTAACCCTTACTGGCAAATTTTTCTCTCTAAAAATTCACTTATTAAAACTTACATTCCAGTTGAATATTTTGATGCACATTTGTCACTCTGTACTCTTTGATTTGGTCAGCATAAGTGGTTCTTGGTGCAACCGCTGTAGATACTGAGTCACCTGTTTCTACAGAGTTCTTTTCTTCTTGACTTTTCCCTAAATGAGTCATTAACTCACTGATACCCCTCTGGACATCCAAGGAGCCAATGAGCTCTAATGCGCCAGGGAAGTGGGTTGGTTTAGTCCCACCTACAGGGCAACCTCTAAAGCCCTCTTTCTGTCAGTCATGTCCCCTGCTCTGGTCTCTGACTGGCAATCCCAACTCCAGGCAGTCCACAATTCTTTCCTTAACCATTATAAACTACACAGCAAATCTGATCCTAGATGAACACTTAGGAGTAGCTTCTGAATGGAATGGCAGCCAGCAGCAGGCCACTGCAGCAGCCAATCTAGGCTTCAGACTGCCCTGTCCACTGTCACCACTGCTCTATCAGATGACGTTGTTTGAGCCCAGGCTCCCCCCACTGAGCTTCACTACCCAGGTTGACCTGATAGCCCTTTTATGCACCATTCTCTAATTCTGTCTGGCAGCTCCATTAAGGATCTTTTCTTTCCCTTCAATTAAATGATTGGACCAATTCGTTCAGGGGAATTTTTCTAAAAATCAGCGAGCACAGGGCCCTCAATAAATGGAGTTTGATACTTTGAGCGAAACATTCTTGTCGAGTGTCACTAAATAAATATTGATCGCAAGAATGAGGAGAGCCGAGAGAGTTATTATTTTATAAGTATCATCTCCATTAATACATTCACCCCTCCACTGAGGCCTTCGTTTCTCTGTATAAACAGGCAATTTTCTGAGTTTGTATGGGTGATAACAGGCATAGCAAAAATGCATTTTTGCAAGTTCCAAAATATGAATCAACTTGTTTAGTTTAAGCATCTTTCTAAACAACTTATACTGAAAAACACAAGGAAAGCTTTTAAAAGTACAGCACAACCATGACCCTTAAATAAATACTGTTTCAATGGCTTTGTACTGGATCCATTACCCTTAAACAAGCACATTTACAATTATTGGGTAATGGATAGTGACGAAAATGCCTTACTAACATCATTGAAATGATGAATACTTGTCATCAAACACAATTATTGGAAAATACCTCAAGAGATAAGCTCACACAGTGAATATTAATGACAACATATGCTGAGAAAAGACTGCTTTGAAGCCAAGATTGCCTCATTCAATTATTTAATCATGCTCATTCATCACCCTGAAATCACAGTGCTGTGATCTACTATTTCTGTCTAATTGGATAGCTTCTTCACTACTCCTTCCTCAACCAATCACACCCACAGAAAGCTCTGTTGTAAGCTAGGGATGTGGGAATTCACTGTTCTTTGAATGATGGGATCAGCTCAGCACAGGCTAGGGAAGTCAATGGCAAATACTGGGTTATTCGAGATAACTAGCACACATATAAAAACCTTTGGGCTCTTTTTGTTGAACATTTCCTAGCAAGCAACAGGTTTTTTTCATTGCAGAAAAACTCTGAGTTTGCTTGTAAATGTACCAGCAGCATTTCAGCATTTCAACCCCATCCCCCATCGCTCCAAGGAAATACATAATATCAAAAAAAAAAAAAAACCTACAACTGGTCCCAGATCTGTCTATTGGGTCAGGTCTTCTGGTGAAGCTCTGTTTATCCTGAGGCAGGGGAATTGACCTCAGAACAGCAACTTTTCCTCATATCTATGAGGCAGTCCTGACCTACTGTGCTGACCGGTGCCTTCACATCCTAGGCGGTCAATGAAAGCAATTAAGTTAAGAAGCCATTCGTCATTCACACAGCGGAACCGCTTTGACTCTACAAATTCACGAGCAGCAGCAGAAGCATGTGCTCAGAGCAGACTCAAGCCAATTTCTGTTCTTATGTGAAGAATGGGACAATATAAATTAATGAGCGAATCAGAGAAAAGGAGAAGGTGATAAAGCAATAATAATTATAGTGCTAATAATGGAAATAAAGGTAGCTTTACTGTCACTTTATTTAGCTTTATTATCATTTCCCTCTGTAATTACCCCCTGGTCAATACCAAGGTTTTACCCGTTAACAACAACAATCGATCGTCTACACGTGAGCTGAGCTTCATGTGAGAATCCTCATCCAAACCCAAACATAACCTTTACCTTCAATTACACAGTGATTGTAAGGCATACAGTCTAAATTAAGTGAATATGTCATTGTGGATAGGACGCTTTTGACCATGCCACTGATTGTGTATCTACAGGCAGGTGCCCCACTGTGTATTAACAACTAGCCTCTTTATCTAGCCCCTGTGACAGGGCTTACAGCATGGACACAGGTGTACTCAGTACAGATTGTAGACCATCAAAGGGAAAAAACTGAATTTTCTCAATATTTTCTTTTGACAACTAAAAAACAATGCATTTCTTTCACTGGATGTAACACTTAATGCTTCAATGTACTGAGACACAAGAAGCCAGGAAAACATGCAAAACTCCTTAACCAACAAAAATCTGGAAGATGAGGCATGAACTTGAACAGAGCCGGGGAAGAATCCAGATTTGGACCCGAAAAGAGGGAGGTCTCTCACAGGGATAGAATCACCACAGATGTCCCGTTTCTGGGGGTCAGCTGAAAGCTCGCCCTGTTTCTCGGAGTTGTGGAAGGCCAGGCTGAGTTAAGGCCGAGCGAAACTCCGCTGCAGTGAACTGAGGCTTCACACCAGAGGGCCGTGAGAGCTAACGCACTGTAAGTGCTGATGAAGCTGTTTTCCTGTGAATTTCTCTCCTTATTGGAGCACCCAGTGGGAACAGAGGATCGTTATGTAAGAGGAGCAAGGTAGGCTGCATCTTACTTCCACTTGGGATAGCAATTAACTGCAGAAGCAAAATGGTACTGATCCATCACGCTGGCGGGGGAGAGGAGAAAGCTACTGCAGTCACACACTAACAGTCACTCACACACAATAGCACACAAACACATGCAAACAGACACACACACAAACTCACACACTCATACTCACATAATCTCACGCAATGTCACATACACTAACAAATTCACACACACACACACACACATGCAGGGCCTTCACTATGTGATCTCCTCCATCAGTATCCCTGGTCCTCTGCCTCTGTCGGGGATCTCTAAGTACACTTTCCACATGCCTGTCCATAGACACACAGAGCCAGGGTGGAGTGAAAGGGAAAATCTATTTTAGACTGCTTTGTCACAGAGCCCCCACTGATTCTTTTACAGCAAATGATTGGGAGTGAGTGAGAGATTAAAGACAGAGTGCAGAGACAGAAGGTGAAAGAGAGGAGAAAGAAAGACAGAGAGAGAGGGAATGCAAGAACAGAGAAAAGGAAGAAAGAGAAAGAGAGAGGGAGCAGTTATTTGACCATTTGACTGGTTCCTGTCGGAGTGAAACAGGCTATGTCTCCAGTCAGTGAGAGAAATCCCTGGTTTCCATCACCCTCATAGCATTCATAAAGCTCTCTAAACAAGGTGCTTGTGTTTCGGTCTACAAATAGAAAACCTGCTCCTCACAGGTGCTGACTCACCCAATCTTTCAGTGAAGACTGAAAGAGACTACAAATCTGCACTTTCTGGAGCTCCCCAAAGCTGGACCACAAGAGCTCCTCAGTGCCCCAGTGTGTGACAAAATACCAATGGACTCATAGGCCAAGCCCCACCCACAAGACAACCACAACTGGTACTTCTGGTCAAGACAACCACACCCAGCACTGCTGGTCAAGACAACCACAGTCTGCCCTGTCAGTCATGACAGCCATACCCAGCACTGTTAACATAGGGGTCAGATGGGACTCTCTCTGTCCCTGTGGTAACCAGTCACGTACTCCTTATTTTGCTTGGATTTTGTCCAAAATGGAACACACACGCTCTGCATCAGTAATTGGTGTCCAGCGGGCACACTGTAAGCAAGACATTCGCCTGAAGCAGCACTCTTTAAAGCCGCTGCATGTGACTCAAACAAGTTTTTTCACCCTCTTACATCTTAAATCTTAAATCTCTCCAAGTATTTTTTCCAAATAGTTCCTTTTGAAAAACCAAGATCAGTAGGCTTCTTGCTGTTTCCCCACTTAGATTCCCTGATCTGGCTTTCAAGTGTGTGAGAGCCCTGATGGATCTGCATTTAAAAAGAGGAGAAACGCTGCTGCAGAGTCTTGAGGTCCAGCCTCTCTCAAGGCACTACTGAGAATCTCAGATGATACCTCCATAGACGTTAATACCCTCTTCCCTTACACTGCATACACATGCAGTTGAAACTGTGTGCACACACACACACACACACACACACACTCTCTCTCACTCACACACAACATCTCATACACACAAAATCTCTCCCTTTCACACACACACACACACACACACACACACACACACACACACACACACACACACACACACACACTCACACACACACAACAACATCTCATACACACAAAATCTCTCCTTTTCACACACACACACACACACACACACACACACACACACACACACACACACACACACACAAATACAGCACTGAGTCACTCTAGCAATGCGCACTTGGGACTGGAGCTATTAAGTAATTCAAACTAAAAGGCAGTAGATCACAGTGCGTCTGACAGAATGGGATTAGTTAATACTTCATCAAATGCACTTCAGTGGGTTCCACAGTCTGTGCTCCATAGGAGGGCACTGTGTGGTGTAGGTCCAATGTCACGCTTACAACAAACTGATCAACCACAGGGGAGTGACATTCATCAGTAGGGACAGCCATTGAACTCCAGCCATTGCAAACCAGGGAGGTGGAGCTGACACAGCTGGAAGTGTTTCCCAGCATGCCATTTTCCTGCTGTGGCTCCAAAGAACTGTGATGCCTCCCCAAATTTAATCTGCATGCTATTGACCAGGCAGGGTGCCATGCTAACTCAACTGGTCATTTAGGACACAACGCAGCCCTTACTTAATTTCTTTGACAATTATAATAAACGCACAAGCCAAAGGCTAGAATCATGTGTAACAGGTATGGTCAGACTGCGTTGTGTTTAATTAAATGTTACGGGGGTTAAAGAGCGAGCGAGTTTTGAACTGGGGTTCTCACTGCTCGCTGCCAACCCCTTACGGCCAGCGTCATTGCCAGTTGAGCTAAAGGCAAATTGCCCCTAGCCTGTCGGCAACAACGCTACTTAACCAGGTCTCCCAGGGAGTGACGTAACCGCTGCTACCGCTCGGCTACCTTCTACCCGCTACCTAAGGCTTTTACACAGGGCTCACACAAGCTACTACTTCAGCTCTGCTACACATGCATCAAATAATCTTCTAGGACAACACAAAAGTTTAAAAACTTATGAACGTTGTGGTCCTCTTACAAGGCAAGGTGGATTTGCAAGCATGAAGAGTATTTGTTGTTCAGAATTTGCAAGTTAAAATAATAGTAGCGATAGGTATCAGTTGAGCAATTCATCAAAGAAATTGAATGTCTTGTTCACGTCCAGGTTTTTCTGTTGTCGGCTATGGCTGTGTTAACTCCACTTTCAGCCTCCCCATGAACTGAGAGGGTAATTACAAACTGTGGACCTGTCCTGCTTGCAGTCAGGCAGTAGAAAGTGGGTATTGGTCAACCGCCACGAGGGGTGGAATCAGGGGGAGACTCCAGGGGAAGATCTGCTAAAGGGCCACCTTTTCCAAACGAACCAGCCTTTTAGTAGCAAGTATTTCAGCTGAGTCCGTTCAATTGAGGGGTTGGGTTTAGGCTGAGGGTTATAGTTAAGGTTTAGGTTAGGGTTATGGTAATGGTTATGGTTTGTAGGTTAGCCTTACAGTTTGAGGTTAGATTTAGGGTTGGGGTTGAGGTTAGGGTTGTGTAGGGATAGGTTTAGGATTTAGGGTTGGGGTTGAGGTTAAGGATGCAATATAGATGGTTAGGGTAATGGTTAGGGTTCGAGGGGTAGGGTTAGAGTTTGAGGTTAGATTGGGATTGAGGTTATGGTTGTGTTAGAGCAGTGTTTCTCAACCCTGCTCCTCGCGGCACCCTGTCCTGCATATCTTCTATCTATCCTTGCTCTACCTACCTGACTGAATTCATCAGTGGCACATTTTATTAGCTGAGCACACCTGATTTAATCAAGCAGCAAGGATAGCTAGAAACTATGCAGGACAGGGTGCCACAAGGAGCAAGGTTGAGAAACACTGTGTTAGAGTTTGGGTTGAGGTTAGTTTTATGGTAATGGTTAAGGTTTGTAGGTTAGTGTTAGGGTTTGAGGTTAGGGTTGTGATAATGTCAGGTTTTGGGTAATGGTTACGTTATGAGGGTTAGGGTTATGGCTTATTGTTAGATTTAGGGTTGGGGTTGAGGTTACGGTTGTGTTAGGGTCTAGGTGGTCACACCTCTGGTTACTTCGCATTTTTTTCGGGCAGATCTTCCTATATGTATTCTGACCCTTCTTCTTCTCCATGCAGAGAACAGACAGACACACAGACTGACAGGGAGAGCTGAATTAAGGCTTGTAAAGGTGGCAGCTGGCTACATCTGTGTCTGTGCTCTGAGTCTTGAAGGTTGACTAGATGTAGCCTTTTCAATGACATTGCAATAAGATTTCAACCAAGAATACTGCATGACAAACCTCCCACTCTGAATCTTGGGGAACCACAGTAGCCCTTCAAAGGTGGGGTGGTTGAGAGAAACAACAATTAACAGCACAACTACTACATGCTATGTAGAGAGCTCTGAAACCATCTCTCCTGGCCTCCCAACCCCCTCCAGAAAAACAGAAATTATGAGACTCTCAGTCTGATTCAAACTGCAGACTTCCTGAGCTTGAAGCCTCTTCCCTGCTGGAAGTAGGAATAACCTGGATGGGCTAGTAAACATTTCAGAAATGACACGTTCCTTAATCCACTCAGCAGATTGAGTGGATTACTGTTGTTCTGCTGCTGTGGGATCCGTTCTGCAATGGATAATAGGTCTGACTTGACTCTCCAGCAATTACAGACATGTTCTGCCAGGACTCAGAAATGCATGCTCTATCTGTTTCAGTCTCTCTTTGTCTTGAATGCTCTCTCTTAGACTCTCTCTCCCTCTTTCCTGATCTCTTCCTCAGGAGCGTTTAAAAGCCGGGCCCATCTGGACTGTTTTTGGGGCTGTACTGTGTATTGGTGTACCAGATGGAGGGAACTGGGTTGGAACAGTCAAAAGTGACCTAATCAGAACCAACAGCCATTCTGTCTCTCCAATCCTCCATTCCTCTACATCAGAGTGGCCAGCTTGAATGCTCATGCAGTCTTGTTATTGGTAAATTGTAGTGACAGCTCATACTGTTTCCACCAATCAGGACACAGCTGCATCACAGAACTCCCAAGCAGTTCCAGCCAAGCCATTGGTTCAGGTTTCCCGAAGGGGTTCTCTAAATCACGCCTCCCCATTATGACTGCCTGTCTTTACACACCACAACACTCAATCTTGCACATGGATCATATTCTTGAAGCAGCCTCTGAGAACACAGACCTCAGAGCCTTCCCACATTTAACCCCTCAATTTCCATTTGAATTCAAGTAAAGTGGTGGCTGGCAGACGGGATCGACGCCCAATCGGCTGGTGTTCGCATCTCTTGTGGGTGGAGTCAAGTGTCCCATTGATCACAAATGGCTGTTTCTGATAGGGAGAGGAGAGGAGTGGGCTGGTGGATGTGTCTGTCTGCAGGATGGAGGTGGAGCTAAAGCTCCTCTCCTCCTCAGGCTGCTGCTGGTGAACATCACCACTGTATCCCCACCCATACTGAGATCAAATGAAAACCATGCCCATTTAAGGACTAGCAATTTAAGAGGTCATATCCAGTGGGTAGAGTATTTATGGTTTGGATTGGAGATCTTGATCTGTTCTGTAGATGCTGGTGATTTTTAACACAGGGCTGTTTGTTTAGCAGCCTGCGGCTGGAGATATCTGGCTGCAGCTCCATTTGACAGCTGGGAGCGGCATGTCACTGTGCTCCCAACACCTGCGTCCCCCTTCTTCCTGCTCCACGGCAAATGTTAAAATCCTGCCCTCTTCTCAAAAGCATTTCACACCTCTCCATGAAAGCACCCACCACCCAGGAGGACCCTCCAGCACACAGTTGCTCGAAGGCCCTGAATGTCCTTGCATTCGTGCCACGCCCACGTTCACTGGGCACGGCCAATGAGGACTCAGCAGCCCATCACTCTGTAAGCAGGTGGGCGGAGTCTCCAAGCTCCTTGGTGCTGTAATGAGATCGACCACCTTTCTTACTGCCTCCCTCTGAACGCCGCAGTTCTGCCTCAGGGTCTGAATCTCAGCCAGACCTCCCATCCCTGTGCTTTCCTTCCACCTCTCCAGAATTTCTATAAAGGTATTACATAAAGTCTTATCTCCTTTCCACAGATACAACTCACCCATTGAAGAAGCCCCTGGAACCTCCTAGGAGGAAAACAGGCAAACTATCCTCTATGCTATTTCCAAAAGCAAACTACAGCAGCATATAGTACATGTTTTCCCATCCCTGCTGAATAAAACCAGCCTTTTTACATCCATAGGACATAAATATGAAGTTATTAGGCAAGTGACATTTTATTTCTGGATGGCTGAATTGTAGTGATATAACCTGTGTTTGGTCCAGTTATCACACAGAACCCCTCTAAAGGTGTGTATGTCCCTCTGCATGATTCCAGTTATATTGTGTAATTTTTTTTTTTAATTTCCCCCGGGTAAGAGGCCCCTCCTAGTAATCTCTGCTAAAACATCCCATCTCCATGGTGACTTCCATAGTTTCTGCATATACTTTTTAATTGAGTTTTAAGTGTCCTATCCCCTGACCACTGTCTGTATCTATATACTAGCCATTCCTGCACTCAGGTACCTACAGAAGTGATCCAGGTGTCATTACCTCAAGGGTAGAATTGTGTTATCCCATGTGGGGTTCAAACCTGCAATCTTCTGGTGACCTGCCAAGTTCCCAGAGGACTGCATTTGTCCTTGAGACAGTCCGTGAGCAAGGGGAGTCTTGAATGAATGGGGACTAACCTCAAACCGTTAGCCCTTGTGACTAATGGAGCAGCTCATTTGTGACCGTGCTGCACTCTGGAACAGGGATTTTATGGGCCTTGAAGAAGAGGTGGAATCTCTTTTTCTACAGTCTTTATTTCCCTCCCCCAGGAATAAAGACAGAATCTTGATATCAGGCACAGGGCTTTAGAGACAGTATTGGACATTGGCTGAAAAATGTATGTCGGCATCGAGGGCTTAGCAACAGCAGCGGGCCTTATCTATGGCATGCCCTCAAACCTTTTAAACCCCCTGAATTCATCTGGCATCCAAGCCCAATAAATCACTTGCATCACCAGGGAAAAAAAACAAACTGGAGCAATAAATACCGGGTACGGATGAAAAACAGCGAGCTCTCCTAACGAACGGTGGGGCGAATGCTGGAATGTTCGTGGTAATTAGTCAGCCAGGCCTTTAGCAGTGGTGCCTAGGAGCAGCACAGCTCTGAATCGATAGCCAGAGAGCAGAGAAATGCATCACAACAGCGGAACGAGATTAAAGGGGATCCACGAACGCATTGCGCCACGTCCTGACAACACTGGGAGGGACTTCAACACCCGTGAGCTCCGCCGGGCGAGGGGGGCCGATTCGCGACGCCCCTGCAACCGGGCCGAGGCCACCACTCATCCTCCGTCACCTGAAAGCCCCGCGGCCACTTTCAAATGTCCAATTAGGGCCGATTATCGTAACCGAGGAAAGAATCCTTTTGAGTGTCTCTGTCGCCTTCGCTGGAACATGGTGTACGCCCTCCCCCCACCCCCATCTCCCCTTGGGGGAAAAGAGAGCGAGTGATGAGCGTCACTTGAGCTGACGGGAGCTGGCAGCACCTTTGAAGTGCACCAGGGCGTGGGGGTATTGAATGGCATGCTCGATGCAAAAAGAGAGAGCGAGAGTGTGAGAGAGAGGGAGTGCCGATGCTGAAAAGCGTACACAAGGGGACGTGTGAGGGGCTGTGTAACAAAAGGAGCGCCGCGACTCCATCCTCTGTGTGCCCCCGTTCGTGGCCCACAGGGACACTGGTGGAGAGCTAGCGGCTAAGACTGGGTGTGCTGTCCCTGCGTCCCCCTCTTTCATACTCTTGCGGGATGTTGTCCCCACTCTTCGCGTCAAGCCCAACCTGAGAGCTTGTGGATTACAGGAAGTCTCAGAGCTGAGCGTAACACGCTGTTCCTAGAGGCAGAAACGGGGGAAGGTCTGCGGGGAAGATAACAAGTGTAGGTGGGAATCACAAAGCTCAGGCTCTGACATATGATTCTCCAAAGAAATATTTGGAGAAGCAGGAAACTGAGCTTATGAGTGAAATTCTATTTGAAATGTTTTGGGCTGCAGTGCCTGCAGGGCTACTCTACCCTGGTCCTGGAGGAGAACAGTGTCTGAGTGGCTACTCAACCCTGATCCTGGAGGGCCATCATTTGATGACCGCTGATGTTAACTGAACTAGTCAATCTTCCTGCCCAACCCTGAAACTTTTAGCAGCTGAAGGGAAATGAAACTCACAGCCCTCCCGACCTGGAGTTGAGAAGCCCTGATGGACATTTACAGGAATCTCGTAACTCCTCTGTCCAAGTGTGTAGGGGGTCCCCTGAGGGCCAAGCGGATCATTGCAAGATGAGACAGGCCACCCTCTGGATTCACTCAGGAAGGGAGGGTTGGGGGTGGGTTACGTGTTTGGGAAGGCGCTCCCCGGTCACTTCCTGTCCCCTGCTACGTGCATCTCCTGTGGTGACTCACAGGGTGGCCTGCCCCCACATTTTCCCAGGGGGGAAGATATGGAGTTTTCTCACTATGAGTCTCATACACAAGGCTGTCAGCTTCACTGAAATATCTCCTCCAGTGTTGCTGGGAATTCTGCATTTCCTCTTACTGGGGCTTAAATTACCAAAAATTACGTGAAAATTTCTTAAAAATGTGTCCTGGTGAATTCAGAAGGCCATTATTAATAAACACCACTCTGGAAATTGTTTTGCATTAAAAATAATAAGAACTGCTTGGAGCAAGAGCTGAGGAAAAGCAGCAGTCACGGACTGCTGTACCAAAAAACAAGCGCTTCTAACAACCAAAAAAGTAAGTGCTCTTAGAGAACCATCAAGTAAGTGCTCCTAAAGAATAATAAAGCAAGTGCTCCTAAAGAACTATAAAGCAAGCACTTTAAAGAACCAAAAAGCAAGCACTCACACAGAGCCGAAAGAGGAACAGCGGGACCAAAGCAAACTGTCAGCAGAACAGCGGAACCAAAGGGAACCATCCAACTGTCAAAAGGCAACACAAGAGGAATGCAGACATGCTCCTGAAAATTGCTCTGACAGGCTGTCAGGCATGCACAAACAGCCAGTCACATGACTAATGTAAAACTGTATCGTTGCATTCTGGGTACACGCAGGGGGTTGAGGCAGCAGTTAGAGTTACTGTGCGCTATTGCAGAGGCTGTGCGTATTCGTGGTCTGCGCTGTGTGCCTTCTAATGCATGGTGAGTCACTGTGCGTAAGGACTTCTGCCAAGCGAGTGGAGAGGCATCAGATCGTTTGCGCTGGTGTCACTGAGCTCTAGCGAAAAACAGACACGAGGAAACGTTTACACCACTTTATTCAAGCTGACGCAAATACTGCACGTGGGCGTGTTACACGTGACGGTTCATCCTAAGTGCTGCGCGTGTGAGTGTGTATTTGTGTGTGTGAGTGTGTGTGAGTGTGTGTGTGTGTGTGTGTGTACAGAATGTGTGTGTATGCATTCAGGGTGGAGGGGGTGTTATGTAAAGGAGTTGAGGGATGGAGTACATTGTCAGATATACTGGACACACACATACACACAAACATGTATGCATGCATGCATGCAAACACACACACACACACACACACACACACACACACACACACACACACACACACATCCCTTGTCCAATGAGCAGATCTGCACAGCCCAGACAGAGAACAGATAGATGCGCAGAATCCCTTTGTGCAGTTGGGGAGTCTGCAGCTCTCAGAAACTCTCCATGGCTGGTGTGCACTGCATTCCAGAGCACCACTGTCATCCTTGCATTTGATAAAATATCCATGTGTGGAAAAAGAGTCTGATTTCAAGCAGCAAGGAAAGAGCTGCAATTTCATTTAAGATGGCCATCACGTGCCCCAGATACAACCCTTAAAAGCCCTCTTCAGAATGTCCCAGCACATTCAAACACCAGTCGCACGTTATAATTGTGTGACGGTAATTAGAAATAAATGTTTGAGGATCACTTACCCCACACTTTAAGATAATTTACTTTACATGACTCAGTGCCCCTAGGGGATATTCCAAAATTACTCAGCAACTGAATGATGATTGTTCAATTATTGAGGCTGGGCTTGGGGCCTGAATAATTCCAGTTACTGGAACTGTGAATCAGCATTCTTTTAATCCAAAAAATCACCCCACTCCTACGATACCATTTTAGTATTCATAGATGGAACGCATCTGAATACACTTAAATATATGTTTTGATATGATGTGCTTTGATATGAACATTCATTGTGGTTTATTGTGCTGGTATTGAGCTTCCTTACAAAGGTTGTTGGTGGGAAAACAACCAAGAGTGATGTGGTAAAAGAGAATCGACCTGCATTCAGAGTTCTGATTTAATGACTTTGTCCTTGCTGACACTATTTGCTCATGTCCTTCTTGTAAGTCTCCAGTGTGTCCAGAAACTCTAATGCAACCTCTCCAGCTGCTATGGTGGCAGAACCAAAAGGCATAAGCCAGAGTCCCGGCTGGTTATCCCGGCACCCACCATCACTGCTTTTGCGACACAGTGATCACGACCAGAACTGTAGCATGTGACGCCATGGTGAATTCTACTTTTACTCGAGTGAAGGCAGCTGCTTGGGCTTTGTCTTAAATTCAGTGTTGAGGTTTTCCTGGAATAATACTGCAAATATAGCCTCCACATCAGTGCAACCTAAATATGGCTGCTTCCTGTGACTCCTCCACCTTCATTGTTGTAAATTTTTAGCACCAGGGTGACGAGAGCACGTACTGCAGCCACACAGCTTGCTTTTATAGACATCAGCAGCACCAATCCCACTAGCAGGCTGAGCAGCTGGTCCAACAGTGGAAAACTACCAGCAACTTGAACTAGATGGCCCAGCCTGATTCCAGCTCTATAGAGGGAAAGGGATATTATTAGCCAGCCCGGCTCCAGCTCTATAGTGGAAAAGGGGTATAATGACCCAGTCTTCTTCCAGCTCTATAGTAGAAAAGTTTTATAATGAGCCACCCTAGGTTAAGCTTTACAGTGGAAAAGAGGCATACAAAGAGCCAGCCTGCATCCAACTCTGTAGTGGGAAAAGTCTGGTCAAGCTCTATTAACTTTTCAGGTCCTGTTCGGTCAATTAATTAAAAAATTATCATAATTAATCAATGCTATGATTCATATGTTTAATAGGGGGTTGAACAAGTTGAAGACATGCCACTTGTTATGTTTTTACACCCCCAACAACACGTTGTAACTGTCAAATACGTGTCAAACCCAAATCAGTTTTAAATCACCAGCTCAATCAAACTAATTGCTTGCGCTCAGCTGGAGAGACAGTCAGCATCCGCCATGTGTCCCCAGTGCCGGGGTCAAAGACACTGACTGTCTCGATATCGATCCCATTCGCCATCAAAGGCAAATGAGCCGGAACTGGTCCCTCTCTCAGCACCAGGGGATTTTTTAATTGGTTTATTTTTCATACTGTAAGGACTCTGGGCCAATTTAACCAACCTCATCTTCATTGATTCCTGCTTCGTAACCACAAGGTCATTCAGCCAAACCTTTCCCCCACTCTCCTCCTTAACGCTGCACCTTCCAACAACATCACCGCCTAGTGTTTGGATGACCATGTGTTTATCACATTGAGGTTCACACAGGTGTTCTAAACTGGTCTAACTCAGAGGGTCAAGCGCCATTGGGTATTAACCTTATAATTAGACCTAAGTAATAAGGTTTTTTCAGCATTTCCACATTTTTGTCAATTTCAGAGGATCTAAAAAGCACAATGTACTAAATATCCTCATGAAAAAAAATTAGGAACGAGATCTGAACGCAATGCTTGACCAAGCGCAGATCAACAGGCCCTGCCTTATTTGTCTCCTCAGGCTAGTGCAGTCATACCATCACTGATGTCACATGAGTATCAGCTTGGCTTGGCTTCTGTACCTCTGCAGCCAATCAAAATCAAGCAGCACAAAGTACTGGAGGAAAAAAGTATTGGTGAGAAACCATTTCCACAACATCCTGCAGAGTTATTGGATGTCAATACTTATGTGCTCACTGTACGAAATGGTACACAATAGATTCTTGGATCCATAAAGAGTAGGTGTACCTGCGCCAGTCCATGCAAAGTCACACAGAGGCCTGAATGTGGGGACAAACACCCCCCCTTCCCCCTGCCTAGAATGCACAAGAATGAACACCAGACAGAAGATGAGTCAACCAATCACCCAGAAAAATAGAAGCTGGAGCCACTCACATCCGACCATCATCATGGCCACAGAGAAGATCTTCTCCCCGTCGGTGGTGGGCGCGATGTTCCCAAAGCCGATGGTGGTCAGGCTGGTCATGGTGAAGTAGAGGGAGGAGATGTAGAGCGTGTCCTTGCTGGGGCCGCCCTCCCATTGGCCGGAGCCACTGGCGTTGTAGCGGTAGGGTGTGCCGATGCTGGTGGCCAGCTGGTAGAGCCAGCTGTCCGTTTTGATGGTGTTGGTGGCCTCGTCAATAACCTCGTAGTCGCCGATGCTGTACCAGATGCAGGCCAGCCAGTGGGCCACCAGCCCGAACACACACACCAGCAGCAGCAGAACGGCTGCCCCGTACTCCAGGTAGTGGTCCAACTTGCGGGCAACCCGGCCCAGTCGGAGCAAGCGGACCACCTTCAGAGAGCTGAACAGGCTGCTGAGGCCCTGAGGGAGGGAGGGAGGGAGGGTATAGTCATAGACAATCTCATACACACATACACACCTTTCTAAGAATACACACAGACATACAGCACACACACCTACCAACAAATACTCACACACATATACACATACAAACACACATTCAAGGGTGACTCCCGTCTGAAGTCAAACCCAACAGGCCAGAAACAGTAAAGAAAAATCATTGCTATTGACAGTGATCCTGACAGAGGCTATGAGCAGTCACATGAACTGAGTCCACTGTCTCCAGTCTAAATGGAGGCGCTCTGATGGCCTTGATACACACTGATGACAGGGTGGAGTCACAAGGTGAGCCACATAAATAATTCCTGTCTAACAACTGCCATGCAGCTCATCCACCTGCAGTACAGCTCTATAATGTGAAGCCTGTCATGTGACTGAGGAGACTCTGGTCTCGCCCCGGGCGGCACAAACACCTGTCCCCTCTCCTTCTTCTCTCTCTACTGGTCTCCCAGCAGAGTACAGGATTTGTGGGGAGGACTTACTTGATGGTTTGGGTATGACCTGACACATTGCAGCTCTTGGTTGGTGTCAGGCATTGTGACCTTAGTCTGAACACCACGGTGACATTTTGTCATTAATGTTAGCTGTGGCCTCCACCCACAGAGCCGAGCTCTGGCTTGCGGCTGTGCCCTCTTTCACCCTATGTTGGTACCCAGTATGCAGTTCACCAGAATGACCGTGCAGTCAGTCCCACGCTGCCCCCGAGATACAGCAGCCAGAAGGGCACTGGTGCTAGGCCACTCCATGCAGTCACTGTGCTGACTGGCATCTGACACAAGTGGGCATGGCCTTGCATGTGGAGAGGAACAATCAGCCTTAATGTCCCTAACGTCCTCCTCACTTAAGGACATGGTGATTACCCCATACTAATGCAGTCTAATCCAGTCTCCCCTCTGCCTATAAAGGCAGCGACATCTGTGCAGAGGAGCGTACCAATTTGTGGTGTGAGAGAGTGCCCCCCTATGCTACGGAGGCCAATTGCACAAAATAATGCAAGTTAAAGGCACAGCCACATTGAGAACCACAACGTTCATGGTCACTGCTAACCCCTACTGACCACTAACTGACAATGATTTATATCAATATGTGATCAGCTCTATTCATTTGAACTTGAGAGACCTTCATTCATAATTTCCTTGTATTAGCATTAACGTTAGCTCCATCTACCTCACTGTGACTGGGACACGAGGGGATCCAATTCCCAGCTGGGAGCATCTCTTCATAAGGATTCCCGAGCAGCCCCGCCGAAGGTGACACCACTCTCCTGAAGCGTGCCACACGCCTCCAATTAACAGCTTCTGATTGCCGCACTTCTGCTCTTTCATCAGCTGTTTTTGTGCCTTTATGTAATTGAACGGCTATTTTTGTCAGGGTTTATTTTATGCTCCTGAAAGGAGCTATTTTCCCAAACACAATCCCCTTGGGGAAACAAAAGGAATGTACATAAAAGATTGGCTAATATGCAATTAGTACAAAAACACAATGCCAGAACCTGGGGGTGCATTTAAACTCACACAGGGCTCCCATTGCTTCTGTGCTAACAGCTTCTGGAAAGGCAATCTCAAAGATGGCTTAATGTCTATAAACAGTTTTCAACAATGGGTCTCAATGGAGAATGCTCTTAAATTATGCAGCATTTTTTTTTGTCTGGAAGCATCTGTGAGAAACAACAGAGTTGTTTAGTGTGTTCTTTATTTAAAATAGTTTGTCCAAGGAGTCAAAACGGGACCCTTAAGACAGCTTGGATTGGCTAATCTGCCTCTCCACATGGCTGAGGTATCCCGGAGGGGCGAGTCACATGAGTGTGGTAAACTGTGTTTTTGGTTATGTGCACCGCAAACAACCCGCCAGGGGAAGGCATAGGAGCACCAAAGATACAAAGACGACACACATGCACACACACACCTACACATACAAAAACAAGTCACAAGGAAACACACACTTCCGACATCAGCAAGCATGGTGGATTACAGTGTGCGTGTGTGTGTGTGTGTGTGTGTGGATTTGTGTGTATGTGTATGAAGGATCTGACACAACAGAGGGGAGAGGGTACACATGCATGCAAGAGAGACTCAAAAGCCCTTTACATATGACAAGAAGGTGACACAAGGTGTCTAAATGAACAGACTCTATGGGCCTCTGAGGCTCCTGAGCAGCCCTGGGTGGTGGGGCCACCCCTCTCTGAACAATGAGGGGGAAAGTCAAATTGGTGAGGGAGCAGCCAGAGAGGGTGAAAGAGGAGGTGGAGGCAGTGAGGTGCAGATGGAGGGGGTGAGGGGGCAGATAGAGGAGGTAAAGGGGCAGATGGACGCGGTGAGGGGCAGATAGAGGCAGTGAGGAGCAGATGGAGGTGGTGAAAATGAGATGGGTGGGTGAGGGGGCAGATGCAGGGGCTGGGGGCAGATGCAGGGGCTGGGGGCAGATGCAAAGTGATGGGGCAAAAAGTGAGAGGCACAGTTACCGGGAGCACTGAATCCTCTCCCGGGTGGTGTTCCTGTGCGCGCTAGCTGTCTCACGCAGATGCCCGACTGACGAGGCGTCTGAAATGGGGTCCTTTAAAGAGACAGGCAGATATGTGGTAAGACACTGGGAGCATTCTGTCTGGGAGTGATTTATTCATCTATTGATTGACTGATTGATTTCTTTTTGATTAATTTCTTTCATTATTCACCTGCAAGCAGTTTAGGTATAAAAAGTAAACAACCACGACAAAATGCGTCATCATATATTCTACACAGGTAACGTGACACATATTACAAATGACAGCAGATAACATGGCACCAGTCACAGTCATTGCTGACGCCTGTACACAAACAGGAGACTTTTAATATGGAATTTATGGGAATGTTTACCTGAATTTATTACACTCTTAACCAGGGTTGGGGAGTAACGGAATACATGTAACGGCGTTACGTATTTAAAATACAAAATATGAGTAACTGTATTTCATTACAGTTACCATTTAAATTGATGGTAATGAAATTACAGTTACATTTTAAAAATATTTAGATTACTGAAGGGATTACATTGGATTTTTTTTTTCATTTAATTTCATTCTTTTTTTTCATTTAATGTTTATTCAGTTGGAAAATCTATTCAATGATAGGCAACTCCGGGGAGTATCTCCCATATGCCCCTCACGAAAAAAAAGAAAAAAACGCGCAGCCTACCTGACTCACAAGACATTAGAATGGAGAGTGAGACAGAAAGCAATCAGCGCAACGCGTTTATGTCATGGAAATACCGGGACCATTTTACTTTCAAATTTGGCAAAGGTCTCAACATAACAGTGCAATGCAAGCTGTGTTTGCCAGAAACCAAACTGCTATCCACTTCAAAAGAGGTGACCTCTAACCCGAAGAAGCATCTTGAAGTAAGTTCTCTTTTTCATTATTTAAGCTAATATTGATCGCTAGCTAGCTATCTTACATAGTTTAGCTGCACTAGATTAGCTACTCAGCTAGCTAGTAGGCTAGTAGGTATAGTATTAAAGCTAACCAACTAATAGATAGTAGATACAGTGACAAAACAAGTGAAATTTCATGTGTTCAAAACTGCGATTACTTCAGCAATTTTTCACACTGCGCATATCATAGCCTAAATTAAATTGTTAAGCTACTCCTTTCTCACTCACAATGTATTTAGGGTAGCTCATGCCTTTTCTACCTCATGTTTTCGTGTAATGTACAGTTTTTGAATTAACATTTATGATTCTGAAGAAACTGCGATGAAATGCCTATAGACTTAACATGGGGGTGCCAAAATGTTAGCCATAACAATGCTAAGTGAACATTCTAAAAATAACTGTTCAGAACCTTAGTCAGATGAATTATACTGGTGCACGTCCTTATAAAACTTTCATAAATTGCTTTAAATGTTTTTTTTTCATGTGAAATGTTATCATAATTTTAAAAATATAGACTGTATTTTATGTATCACAGTAAAAAAAAATTAGCTATTTAAATAGCAAGTTTAGCTATTTAGATTTTGACATCACTTGGACATAGTTCGTGAGAATCACCCAAGCAGTATAGGCTATGCCACATTCACACTTTTACTCACATACTTTAAAAAATTAAAAACACAGTGTTCAGAAAGTAATCCAAAGTATTTAGATTATGTTACTTACCTTCAGTAATCTAAAAGAATACATTACAAATTACATTTTAGGGCAAGTATTCTGTAATCTGTAGTGGAATACATATTAAAAGTAACCCTCCCAACCCTGCTCTTAACATACACTAACTCTACGTGAGGGCTTGAGGCTTAAAAACCTTTCTCTAGTTTGGAAACCTCCTCTGTGATGTCTTGTGGTGTCTGCTGTCTTTGGGCAGTGATTTACATTATAAGATGTAAACAATATTATATACAGTGGCATGAAAAAGTATTTCCCCCCTTCCTGATTCCATCTTTTATTGCATGTTTCTCTCACTGAATGGTTTCATATCATCAGGTAAAATGTAATATTAGATAAGGGAAACCTGAGAAAACACAAAACAAAAAACAGTTTTTAAATCATTATTTCAATAGAAAAAGTCACCAATTACCAATATTGCCCTTGTGAAAAAGTAATTGTAAAAAAGTTTCGAAGAAATCAACAAACGTTTAGTTGATAATTAGATTCAGGTGACTGAACACAAGCTTGATAGCAACCAGCCCTGTTGAGTTTAAATGGCATATATATTGAAGCTTACCATCAGAGAGAAGTAGTCACCACAAAGCTTCTACAGGCACACAATGCCAATGATCAAAGGAAATTCCAGAACAGCTGAGAAAAAAGTTGTTGTTCGCTCGTAATGGTAATGAGCTCCCCTGTGTGTGTGTGTGTGTGTGTGTGTGTGTGTGTGTGTGTGTGTGTGTGTGTGTGTGTGTATATATATATATTTTTATTTATTTGTATTTATTCTTGATTCTTGTTCCCTTTATTTCTTACTACATGTTGTCACAGCACTGATACAAGGGAGTAACTGTAATCTCGTTGTCCTGTACAATGACAATAAAGCTCTCTGATGTTTTATGTCTACGGATGCACGATAACTGTTTTTTACAACCAATATCGATAACCGATAAAATCCTGCTTCTCATAACAATACCGATACCGATAACTGATAACATTTTTTATAGTTTATATACACACTTCAGTGTAGGGATGCACGATATAGCCATCGCGATGTATCGCACAGCTATTTTTAGCGCAATAACAGCTATCCCTGGTATGTGGCGTTAGGTTTTTTCCCGTATGTTTTTCAGTGGCTGTGGGTGAGCTGGAAACGGGAAGCGGAAACACTACCTTTAAATCTATCATTACTTTCAGCCTGTTCCCCTTTATCGTGATTGATTAACAATAAAACAAATAATTCACAGAATAATTGACACCAATCGTGAATAAATGATTATGCTCACGAAACAGCGCAGATTGTCTGTAGTTTGTGTGCTTGCGAAAGCGACAACGTGAGATTGTATAATTAACAAGGATGGCATTTATCGATGTATATTACGTTAAATGCTCATGACACATCACAGCTTTTGTGAGGTCTTGTTCTAAACGTTATTGTTCATTGCACTCAACCTAACCTGAAAGTTTATTCTCAGTAATTTAAATCGATTTAACTAAATTTAGCTCCGTTTTGTAATTTGAATTGTTTAACACAAGAAAGCTATAATTTGAAACATTTAAGAGAAAGCTTTGGGATTACTTGCCACTTAATTATTCAAATTGCCATCCTTGTTATTTTGAGCATTTAAAGTAATTTAAATCGATACTTTTTCACTTTTCGAAAAATCGAAAACTTTTTCACAGGGGTGATACGGGTGTATGTTAACTATTTTCACTGAAGGAACAACATAAACATTAAAATACTGCATTTTGAGTTTACTCAGGTTCCCTTTGTGTAATATTGCATTTTGTCTGAAAATCTGAAACCATTCAGTGCTCCAAATAGGCAAAAATAGGCAAGAATATCAAGAAGGGGACAATTACTTTTTCATGCCATTGTATATAATATGATTATATTCCAGAGACATATTTAATGTCTCTTTTGTTGTCTTTCACATCTATGAACAAGGTTTAATGTCAAAATGTCCCTGAGTTGGACCTTATACAGAGTTTTTATTTGTGTGTCCAGCACACTAGAGATCCACAGAATTCTTTGGAGTTTTGCCACATTTCAATAAAGTCATCAATGATCATCTGTCCTTTTTTGAACTAATACTGAGATGAACGTGGGGTTTAAATTAACATGGTTTCTTTGCTTTGTTTCAACCACTTCTCTCAATTTAAATCAACTCCAGCTCTTTGTGGCTTGAGCGCTTTCCGATCAGCTTGCAATTAAGTGCCTTTGATTCAACTCTACAGAAGCTGTAACACCGATGGTCTTGTGTTCTAAAGTCTTCCTAAAGTGTCATATATTGTACTGTACTGTACCCACATGCTCTGTTCTGTGTTACATCAATACACCTTAGGGATCATGTCAAAGGTAACAGATAGCTTAGACAGTTAGACAAAGCCACCGATCCTGAACTGGAGCCTGCCACCACTTACTGACATAATATTTCAACAAACAACCCAGCTTAATGCGGATATGAACACCGTCCCTCACATCTATAATTCACCATCAGCTGCCCCAAAAAGGATACTTATGCAACAGCTGCTTCAATAATGCAGGAGCTTAAAGCAGCAAAGTATTCCATGCCCTGGAGGGTGAGGAAACGGTGAGTTGACGTTCACCTGAACGGTGACATGCACAGACGCACACGCCAACGCCCGCCACATCCCGGCATCTGTCTGCCGAGTGAGCTGCTCTCATGGGAAGGAGGGGGGCTCATGCCCTGATGCACGCCACCTGGGAGTGACATCACGGCAGTGCACTCACATTCAGCACCTTCTCCCCCCTTTTCGGCTGGGTCGCACGGACAGTTGTTCTGTTGCCCACCAAGGTTCTGTGGTTTTTGCCTTGCTGCCCAGTTACTCTGGCCAGGTGAGTGAGGTGAGGGGATCCCAGGCATCTTATTCTTAATCAGCGATGTCATCCATCCATGCATCATCCAGCCACACCAAAATGTTACATAAAAACTCATGCCTGCTCTCTCTCTCCCCCTTATTCTCTTATTCAAATTAGAATCTTCTCCATCGGCATGACTTCACTCTGGCCGCATGCTTTCATCCTCTCTTTTTCCCTCCCTCCCTTCTTCTCGCTTGTCCTCTTTCTTCTCACCAGTTTCCCTCTCTCTTGCCCAAGATCCTCACTCTCCTTCCTCCTGTCCTTTCCATCTTCCCTTTCTTGAGGAAGCAAAGGCTTTGAAGGTTTCATTCCGGCTTTATTTGTATCATGGGAGTTTTCCAGTGACACCAAAGCATTTTGGGCCCAATCCCCTTCCCCCTTTCTCTTTCTTCTAATCCTGCCCCACTCTCTCTCCCATCCTCCCTCTGTCTGTCTCTCCAGGTGAAACAGTAGGGAATCTCTAGGTGCTTTTCTCCTACCAGGGAGCTCGAGGACGCTGAACTAACCAGATGAATTTCTGAGGTAAATTCAATATTGTGTGGCAGGCGTATGGATCGAGGCCAAAGCCAAGAGCAGTGACACCCCCTCTGCTAAGCAAAGCACCATCCCCGTCCAACGCATCTCCTCGATCAGCCACCGCATGACGAAAGAAGGGGATGGCAGAAGAAAACAGCCTGAACAGTGAAAACTAAATTAGTGGTAATTTATGCTCGGCAAAGCGTAATTTTGCAAGAAGAAACTAAAGTTTCATTTGTAGTTTAGCATGGCTGTGTACAAGAGGATTTGAGGACCCACAGCTTCAAAGCAGAGAACCCTATACTTTAGGGGGTACATATAGATACATAGAAAAAGCCCACAGTAATTCAATCAAATCATCCAGCTCCAATACAATACATGCCACATGCAACAAAAAGCTCTGAATGTTAAATAATGCTATTACAAATTGTGCTGTATGCATAAGGAAAACAGGTTTGTTATTTTGTGCTCAATAAGGTATTCTGTGTGTGTTCACCCAGCATAATGTTAGGTTCTGTGTGCATGTTAGCGTGATGTTTGGGTCTGTATGCATATCATTATGATGCTAGGCTGTATGTGCATGTTAGCGTGAGATTAGGGTCTGTATGCATGTTAGTGTGATGTTAGGCTCTATGTGCATGTTAGCATGATGTTAGGTTCTGTGTGCATGTTAGCATGATGTTAGGGTCTGTATGCATGTTGCCATGCTGTTAGGTTCTGTGTGCATATTAGCGTGATTTTAGGGTCTGTATGCATATCATTATGTTAGGCTCTCTGTGCGTGTTAGCATGATGCTAGGTTCTGTGTGCATGTTAGCATGATGTAAGTTTGCTGCTTAGTTGTCTCCCCTGTGATGCATATTGAATGCATCTTATGTTACGTGATGGGCTTAACTCACACTGGATTAACTCACATTGGATTCACTTACACTGGATTAACTCAAATTGGACTCACTCAGACTGCATTAACTCATGCTGGTTTAACTTACATTAAATTAACTCACACTGGATTAACACACTGGATTAACACACTGGATAAACTCACACTGGATAAACTCACAATGGATAAGACTGCCATATAAATGGTGTGAATAATTATACATCTTCAAACATATAATTTTTGTACAGGTGTTTCTGACAGAGCTTTCTCATATGGGAGAGTCTGTGCCGGAGGTGGTGTTGGTAAGAATAATTTGCCAGCCCTTTCTCTATTGGATAAAACCATGCAGCTGGGAGCAGCTTCAGGGAGGAGGTAAAAAGCCAAGAAAAAAGAACTGAATTGGCCAGCGAATCACAAGCCCGTGGCTTACCCCCAGAAACTGTAGTGTAAGGCAGACCCCCACACACACACACACACACACACACGCACACACACAACAGGACATCTTATTACAAAGGCCATTATCCAGAATCCACCTCTTTTAACACTGAGAACCAAAAAGAGAAGTAGCAGAGGCCATGTGATCGAACCGCCGAACTTCCAAAGCTGAGACACTCTTAGCACAGTGCCGCTGACCTGGTGAACTAAGAGCAGGTCTGACGGCCAAAAACCAACTTTTAGGGCAAACCCCTGTTGTTCATTTGTAAGGGAATGTTCTGCGTGTATTGGAGTAGAGTATACAGGGGATTGACATTAATGTACGGAATGCTAGTAACATTCAGGTGCAAGAGGAGGAATAGCAAAGAGGAGTGCTACCACAACCTCCATTCACCCTCACTTACGAATCCTGAACTACTTTTTCCTCCCTCTCTCCCTTCCTCTCCCTCTTTCTCTCCCTCCCTCTCTCCATATCTATTAGTATTTCTAAAGTGTTGCTGGCCAGCCTGCCAAAGGGCTTCGGAATGTCTCCACAATCTGCTAATTACATTATGCAGACTGCTTCTACTGCAAAAGAGATCACACATTTCAATCTGTATCAAAACACATTCCTACCAAGCACATTAGGGTTAGATGCTGATGACTTGATGATGAGTCGGCCTTGTCTTCTTTGCTTTACTTTATCGGCTGTCAATCTCTGCAAATGTGTTTCTTTCGATCGCGGAATCGGCACATTGCACCCTGGGGCTGACAGTAAAACTCACCTCATCAATAGCGCAAAACAAACCCAAATAAATGACACAATATGAATGAATGTGAAATGAATAAAATGAACCCAGATGAATAATGCATTCACATCCTTTGTGCATATGACTTTGGTGGGTAATGTTGCGTGTCCCTGTATCCTGCTGTCAGCTCTGAAGTGTATTACTAATTCAAAGTCTTTCCCATTGTTGCATATTGTATGTGAAGGCACAGCAGGTTGGAATGCTTTGTCCTCCCATAAAGACAAAGCCCATCATATATTTTTCTTCCAAAATGTTTCCCTCTGGGAGCACGTCTTAGTCAATAAGGCATCAGCAAGTACCAAAAACACTGCCTGCAATAGTTACTACTTAATATATACACATATTTATGTATTGAGACTTTTAACCACATTATTCTACATGGTCAAAGCACCTGCTGCAAAAATAGTTCAAATGAGATAATATAGTATCACTGGGGGGTTTTAAATCCATCTGTTAAATCTGTTGCAGATGCAGAAAGAAATATGCTGATGTTTCAACCCTCAGCAAATCTAATATATCCACTGTTATGATCTGAGCTATACAGGGGGTGGTTTCCTTGGGAAAAGAATATAAATAAGATTAATCTTCACACTGCTCCGCTGCCACTATTCCAATGTAACAATTCTGGGAACCGGAAATACGGTGATGCTGGGACGTATATCAGCCCTGCCCTGTTTTATAATCAAAAGCGAATCATCTCATCTGACTGAAGAAACACAGTGGCAAGTACATGTCCACCTACTGTGGAGGCCCAGTGTACAAGGGAGAAATGCCTTTGAAGGGGGAGGGTTAATTAAATGCTGAGCAGTCACCTGCTTAGAGTGTAGTGAAAAACCTATCAAAGACAGAGATGGTTCTCCACTTAGAAACCTGATCTGAAAGAGAGGCTGAATAACAAACCTCATCCCCCCCTTGCCTCTCCTTACCCCCCTGTACCTGCCCCTTTGCTGGCTCTCAAAGCAGCATTTGCACCTCTCCTGGGACAGTCCTACACTCCTGCTGTGACAGGGCAGCAGAGAGGCACAGGGTCACTGGGCTCCGGCTGTGACCTGCGCCCGATTAAAGATGCTGTGGACAGATGCTGCAACGCCAGGAACCTGGACACTTAATCAGGATGTGCTGGGAGAGGGTCCAAGCTTGCCGGCTGGAACACCGGAGCAGCAGCTATCTGAGTGGGGGGCGGAGGCGCCGCCCAAATCCCCCATGGACATGCAGGAATAATCGCAGTCGCTGCGGAGCAGAGGGGCCCTGCTTCAGCCAATCAGCATCCGGCCTCTGCCAAATCACACCCCAGAGGGATTTAAGCTGCATTTCAGATGCCTTTCAGCCTCCTTTAAATTGCCTTTAAGTTGCCTTTAGATTACTTTAAGTTGCCTTTCAGTTAACTTTCAGCTGCCTCAAAGTTACCATTAAGCTTCCTTTTAGTTGTCTTCACCTCTTCTATGGGTCGTCTGCCTTGTCGTGGTGAAGAGGCTTGTGTGTCCCCATGTTTCCGAGAGCGATGCTGTCGGAAGCATTAACTTCTGGCAGGGCCACCCATGGCGGCAAGGTCGAGGATGACATTTACATTTACATTTATTCATTTGGCAGACACTTTTATCCAAAGCGATGCACAAAAGTGCAAATAGTGGGCAAACAACAGGCACAAGAGCAAGATGTGTACAGGTCATATAATGCAAATAGTGCTGAAGCTGAGCGCAAGGTCAGTGTCGTGAGCCAACTAATCTGAACTAGGATTACATATCAAATACAATTACAGGGACAATAAAGTACCGCTATACTACCTAGGTAAGTGAGCAACAAGTACAAGGCAGGAGTCAGATTTACAACGTCAAAGTTACAAGGTCAAAGTGGCAGAGGTATCAGTCCAGGTAGAGTCTGAAGAGGTGTGTCTTCAGCGCACGTCTGAAGGGTTGGGGTAAAGGAGTTGTTCTCAGGGGGGTGGGGAGATCATTCCACCACTGGGGGGCGATGATGGAAAAGCGTCGTTGTGAGGAGCGTGGGCCTTTCGTTCTGTTGGTGGGTGGAGCGAGGCGTCCGGATGTAGCAGAGCGAAGTTGACGAGCGGGTGCGTAGGTTAGGATGAGGTCCTGGAGGTAGGTCGGGGCAGTCTTTCTTGCAGCAGAAAAGGTGAGAGTCAAGGTCTTGAAGCGGATCCTGGCTGCGATTGGGAGCCAGTGGAGGGATCTCAGTAAGGGGGTGATGCGGGAGAACTTGGGGAGATTGTAGATCAGCCTAGCAGCTGCGTTTTGGATGAGCTGCAGTGGCTGAATGGTGCAGGCTGGGAGGCCTGCGAGGAGGGCGTTGCAGTAGTCCAAGCGGGAGAGCACGGTGGCCTGGACGAGCAGCTGGGTCGAGTAGGTGGTCAAAAAAGGGCGAATCCTCCTGATGTTGTAGAGGAGGAATTGACAGGAGCGTGCCGTCTGGGAGATGTAGTCGGTGAAGTCCAGCCTGTAGTCGAGGGTGACGCCCAGACTCTTCACAGAAGTGGAGGAAGTTACTGTGGTGCCGTCAACAGTAACCGAGAGCTCTTGAAGAGGAGAGGTCCTGGCCGGGATAAACAGCAGATCCGTCTTGTCCAGGTTAAGCTTGAGGTGGTTGGAGGCCATCCATCTGGAGGATGAGGGTCCAGACTAAGAATGATCCAACCTATAAGACCTCAATGACGGACCAGGCGGACAAAGTTACCACAAACTCAATGGCTGTGAAGGTGGATGAAGGCTGCAACAGATCCATCGATGCTCTGCCCTCATTGCATATGAACTTCACAGGCTGAATATCGACATCGCCACGCTCAGTGAAGTCCGCCTTTCAGAGGAAGGCAGCCTTAAGGAAAACAGTGCTGGATATACCCTCTACTGGTCAGGCAAACCAAAGGAGGATAGACGCCTTTCGGGTGTCGGTTTCATGATCAGACTCCATTGCTTCCAGACTGATAAAACTACCCACCGGTCACGCTGACCGCATCATCTCCATGTGCCTCCCACTACAAAACAAGCAACATGCTACACTCTTCAGTGTGTACGCCCCAACCCTTCAAGCAGAACCTGCGGATAAAGATAAATTCTATTCTGATCTGCGCGGCCTCCTACAGAGCACTCCAGCGGACGACAAGGTTTTCATCCTTGGCGATTTCAATGCCAGAGTGAGCCGAGATTCAGACACCTGGAAAGGAGTACTTGGAAAACATGGCGTTGGAAACTAGAACGACAACGGGCGCTTACTGTTGGAGTTTTGCGCAGAGCAGCAACTTGTCATTACCAACACTATCTTTCAGCAAAAGGACAGCCTGAAAACAACCTGGATGCACCCTCGGTCCAAACACTGGCACCTCATATGTACTAGCGTGTCAAAGAAATCTAAAAGACGTCCAGCATACCAGAGTGATGCCTAGTGCTGAATGCCACACCAACCATCACCTTGTCCACTGCAAACTGAACCTCCATTTCAAGCCAAAACCAAGGAACGTCGGTGCCCCCAGGAGAAAGATCAAGATTGGCAGCTTACAGTGAGCTGAAGTGAAAGCTAGCTTCCAGGCAAGTCTCCAGTCTCGCCTTGAAGAATCAAGCTGCCCCGCAGACAGTTTGCCTGAGGTGTTTTGGGAACAGTTGAAAACCTCCATCCAGCAGTCAGCTGCAGAAGTCCATGGTTACACATCCAAGAAAAATTGAGACTGGTTCAATGAAAACAACCTTGAGATCCAAAACCTGCTGGCGAAGAAGAGATCAGCGCACCAGGTCCACCTGGCCCAGCCACTTTGTCCAAATAAGAAGTCAGCCTTCCGTGTCGCATGCAGCAATCTTCAGCGCAAGCTTCGAGTGATCCAGAACGAGTGGTGGACGGACCTTGCAGAGAAGATTCAGCTTTGCTTTGATTCCGGTGACTACAGAGGTTTTTACAAAGCCCTGAAGTAAGTCTATGGCCCCATTTATCAAGTCTAGAGCCCACTGCGCAGCACAGACGGAGAGACGCTTCTCACAGACAAGCCTTCCATCTTGAACCACTGGTCAGAACACTTTCAGACCCTCCTCAGCGCCAACCACACAGTTCAAGACAATGCACTCAACTGCATATCTCAGTAGCCAGTGAAAACACAACTGGACGAGGCCCCCACACTGTAAGAGACCCTCAAAGCAATCGAGCAGCTGAAGTCTGGAAAGGCAGCAGGAGTTGGAGGCATTCCCGCAGAGATACGGAAGCATGGAGGGCCAGCACTGCACACTAAACTACACAAACTTCACCTGCTGCTGGGAACAGGGTAAGCTTCCCCAAGATCTAAGAGATACAGTGATCATCACCCTGTATAAGAACAAAGGGGAAAAGTCAGACTGCTCAAACTACAGGGGGATAACCCTGCTCTCCATCACAGGAAAAAATCTTGCACGGATCCTCCTGCATAGACTGGTATCCACCATCACATAGGAACACCTTCCAGAAAGCCAATGTGGTTTTAGAGCCAACAGGGGCACCACAGACATGGTGTTTGTCCTCCACCAGCTCCAGGAGAAGCGTTGAGAGCAAAACAAAGGACTGTACATGACTTTTGTGGACCTGACCAAAGCGTCTTCGTCACCAATGTTGAGATCCTTGTGCAAGTGGAGGTCACCAGCATCGAGTACATTACATTACAGTACATACATTGGGCAGGACACGCCTGCCTAAGATTGTTCTTTACGGCGAGCTGTGCTCTGGACACCGCAACAGAGGGGTGCCCAAGAAGAGGTTCAAAGACTGCCTCAAGTCTTCCCTCAACGCCTGCCACATTGACCCCCATCACTGGTGTACTTTGGCTGCTGACCGTGAGGACTGGAGACGCACCGTCCACCAGCCTGTCTCCTCCTTCGAAGACGTTCGCAGAGCCAGACTGCAAGACAAAAGGAGCAGGCGGAAGCAGCGCAGCAGCAGGGCCCCCATCACCTCCGACCAAATCTTCATCTGTGCGGCCGGACCTGCTGGTCCCACATCAGACTTGTCAGCCACCAGCAGACATGGACAACCACCTTCCTAGATCTTCGTTCGCCAAGCCAGGCCAAGAAGAAGAGTTGTCTTCAAATGGCCATTGGGTTGTGTTTAAGTTGGATGGTTTAGTGGCATCTGCTAAGAGAGTAAATAGCATTACTAAATAATGCTGAAGTGCAGGCAGCTTTGCTGGCATTTACAAATATTGCCTGCAGCAACAGCTCTTAAGCAGAAATGTTTACAGCGCTTGCTTACAAAGACCAACCAGGCGAGGCTGATACTGTGCATGGTACAGGAATAGTGAGGGTTCCCTTTGGTGTTAGGGCGTTGAAGCGAGGCTTATGCCCCCTCCCACCGTCACACCACCTCACCAGTGGATGTTGACATGCAGATAGGTGTTGGGGTGGGGGTTGTGCTTCCATTTCAATTTTCATTTTGTCAATTAGCAGATGCTCTTATCCAGAGCAACTTACAAAGCCCGAGTGCAGAGTGCATCTAATAAAGTGGCATGAATGATGATGCAAACAGGACAAAAGTGACCACATCCAAATATGCATCAGCCCCTGAAATAACTCTGGATATACATTATGTAACTCTGGACATATGCATATATGCATCAATGCATAAGTGCAATTCCAGATACCCATGTACCAGAAAAATTACAACGGAGTTATATGTTACAGTATAACCTCAACATGCTCTACATTAAAACTACACAAAACGGTGAGCAGAGTTCACGGTCGGGGAGGGTTGCCAGGGTGCACACTGGGGTTAAAACAGACAGATTGCGACCGGGACTTGTGGCTACACTGGGTGTGGGGGGGGGTGTTTGAGGGCGTAGAGGTGGCCTGGCCGATGTCCAGGTACTGGTTCTGAATACTGAGCGCAGACAAGGGGGGCTATTCCTCTCATGGCCCGACAGTCTGACACCAGCCTTTTGACAGGGATGAGAGTCATCAGTAGAAGGCGATCAGAAGGTGTACAACACGGTAAACTTATGTTGGTGGGGGTGACTTTTAGGCTATCCTGAACGGTTTAGCCATATTTTGGTGATTATGCGGGTGGTCTGAAAACAGTGCAGGCTTCATTCAAAATAAGGAAGTACTTCAACAATAATATCCATGCTGTGGATGGCACTGACACTGAGGAAAGTTACAAACGCTGACGTCTGACGCGCAGTTCCTGACGTGATTTACCAGACTGCTTTCAACAGCCTCAGCAAATGAGGTTAGTGCCTGCAGACTGATGCACGCAGCAAACCTCTGTATATGGCGTTTTAAGCGCGGCGGAATTGATTGGGTAGCAGGCTGAGCTCTGGGTTTGCTCAGGAGCATTACTTTATTGAAATCCTTCCTCTGTGTAATTTTAGCGGCTCGCCGGATCCCACCGTTGCCAAGGCTTGCACCCTGGCAGTAGCCGACGCGAGTAACCTAGGAAACCATTGAGCTGACGCACAAAGTCACCGCTCGCTCCCGGGAGTACTTTGCTATTTGAGCACGCGCTTCGTGCATACCCGAACATGCCCGAAAGCAATTTACATAATTTGGAAACAGGTGTATGCGGCATGTGATTCTGAGAGGATTACCACGCACCAGGGTGTAAGATGACCCCCCGCCCCCTTCGCTCGCAGATACATGTGAAGGGATGATCCCACAGTCTGTTTTTGCAAAACTGTGGGTCTGAAACAGAATGTCAGCTAATTATTTCAGCATGTTTCCATGGCCTGAGGATGGCCCTGTTTGCAGACACTGAATCAGCATATCAGCATAGAGGAACACAGGCCAGCTCAGGAGCCTCTAGTTAAACCTTTTGCACAAGTCTTATTTTATACTATGTAGCGCGTGTGTTACGTTTCATGGTTCGTTATGTTTTCATTAGCGTTATTAAGCTTCTCATAGTTTTCACCGTCGCATTTGCAATACTCTGTAACGTTAAATCACTGTTTTCTCAAAGCTGACATTAACTAGAATTTTGCCAATCTAGTGTTCTAATCACACCAGTTTGACCGTACGCATGAAAGCAGTAATCACACTGGTGTGACCATACATGCAAAAGGGTTAAAATGGGAATGCTTTCAGCTTCTTGCTCTGGTATAACCGAGATGGCGCATAAACCAAACAGGCTGCATTAGGCTGCTATCGGCCCGCTCTGTGACAGGAGACTGATAACGGTAATGGCCTTCGTTTGCCTAATTGCTCTGCCCCTTGTACGCTGCTTGGGTAGACTACAGCAGCTATGATAGCATCAGAGGACTCCCCACACACAAGCCACGCCATACAGAGGGTGGAGGGTGAACTGCGGACATGGAGACATGCAGATGCAGAAGGCCCAACCTCTTCCACATGTTCACATTGAGTCTGGATGCTACACAAGCACTTCCAAATGACAGGACCTCCTACAACACAGTGTACCCAACACAGCATTAGCAAACTGGAGAGTGCCCCCTGCTGGCTCCTCAACAAGGATGTTTTGGATTATCTTTTTAGTCAACATTTAGCAGACACTCTGTCCAGACTTACACAGGTTACAATTTTATCAGTTCATACAGCTGGATATTTACTGAGGTGATTGTGGGTTAAATGCCTTGCCTAAGAAGACCTCTGTGTATGTGTGTGTCTGTGTCTGTGTCTGCAGCAGCAGTGCCCCAATGGGGAATCAAACCAGCAATCTCTCACTTGTGAGCCCTGACCCTTACCACCACCACACTGCTGTCCTAATATCTGTCAGATGCCACTGTCACCTAGCATGATCCCTGTTCTGTCCTCATTCATTGCAGACAACAGGATTCAAGCAACGCAATAAGTGGCACTTTTGAGTTCAGCCCATGCTGCATTAATTTTGGGATTCCCAGTGATTCACAACCTGAAGAGTTACAAACCAGATACCCCATGCAGATTGACAATGAGGGAACGGCATACAGCAATATTTTACCTCAATACACATCCTCTTTATTGGGACTGCATTGGAGAGCACTGGTAGTTTTTGACTGAATTGGAACCAGGGGTGCAATGGGCAAAATGTTTTGAGGACTTATCATGTGCCCATGTTATACTTGGGCTAAAAGTATAATTGTGGTATGCATGACCCCATAGGTTGTATGCATTTTACTGTTGCTTGTTAAGCTGGCTGAGTGGTGCCACCTTCATATTATGTTATTGTTTCTTATTTAAACTGTAAGTCCAAGTGAACTCACAATGGGAAGAGCTAATCTCAGGTAGGAATTTGGTGACTATATGATATATGATCCATTATGTGCATCTTGCAGGTATATCTTGGGCCGTGCTTTACCTGACTGACCCCTGCGACAGAAGCGAAAGATCCATCATGTTGACATTTAGCTCGTGTCCCCAGAGAAAATAAAAATGCGTAATGAGGTCATGCTGAACTTCCTTCTGGAAGGCCACTTTCTCACTGCATTGATTCGATGCATCTTTGAACCCTTGGGAAACATCACTTACTCATCAATGACACTGATGCTAACAGAGCGCAATGATTAAGAAAATGTAAACCCCCCTGACCCCAGTGACCTTTGCTCTATCTGGGGAGGCATCAGAGAGAGTACAACATTTTCAAAATAATAAACTCTGAGGACTATCTCAGCTGACATGCAGGTGATTTGAAATTCCAATTAACATCGCACTGGAGCAGACGGCAAATATGCCAAACTCTGGTCTTCAGAGGTCTGAAGTCCAATGGAAACATCTAAGTAAGTTATTCCTTCTGGTTGCCCAGCTGCTCTAATGGGCAGCCAGCCCTCAGCGCCTCCCACCTTGCCCCTGCAGATTTTTATTGACGCCCCCTGCTGGAGGCCTTGGGGCCTACCTCATCCACATTCTCGAAGGCGTTGATGATGTCATAGGGTAGGCAGGAGAGGAGGTCGATGACGAACCAGGTCTTCAGGTAGTTCATGCGGATGAGCTTGGGGTCGGAGATGACCTCGCCGCCGGGGCCAACGAAGGTGGTGTGGAAGTTGAGCACAATGTCCACCAGGAAAATGACGTCCACCACACTGTCCAGCACCAGCCAGGCCACGTTGTTCTGCCGGCTCTTGAAGGACACGTTGTAGGGCACCATGATGGCTGTGTAGAAGGTCAGGATGAGAATCACCCAGTCCCACGTGGTCTTGAAGGCGCAGTAGTGAAGGATGATGTGAGGGGGCGTCTTGGGCGCCTCCTGCTTGTACTGGGGGAGGATGTCAGACCCCAGCTGGAGAGCCTGAATGTTGGGTGAGAGGAGAAGGAAGAACAGGGGGAGGAAGAGTGGGGAAATGGGGGGAGTAGGAGAAAGGAGGGGGGAGTATGAAGAATAGGTGGGGGGAAGAGGTTGAGGAGGAGGAGGAGGAATAGTAGAAGCGGGGAGAGGAGGAAGAAGGTGGAGGAGTGGGAAAAAGAGGAGGAAGGAGGGAGGAAGCGGAGGAGTAGGAGAACAGAAGGAAAATGGTGGAAGAGGCCAAAGAGAAGGAGAAGGAGGAGAGGGGCTTTCCATCAGAGCTCTCATTGTCAGTTCCATGCATGCATTAATAAAGACCTGCTGTTAGGTTATAAGCAACAAGGGAAACTATGGCCTGAGTTTCACCTTGGGCCCCAATACAGTAATGAGAGTCTAATTGGACATATAACTCACTTCACTTAAGTGGTGTTAAGGTCTGAAAATGAAATACACAGCAAAGGAATTAGGAGCCTGTGTGTTTGTATGCGTGTGTGTGTGTGTGTGTGTGTGTGAGAGAGAGAGAGAGAGTGTGTGAGAGAGAGAGAGAGAGAGAGAGAGAGAGAGAGAGAGAGAGAGAGAATAAGAGAAACCCTATCTGGGATTGATGGCCTTCATTGTGTCCTTGTGTTTGGACAAGATGTCCTCTCATATTCATGGCTCTCCTACAGCCTCAGCTGAACTCCAAAATCACAGCACAGGGATATTTCCCAGGGCCCCCCGCGCCCTCTCCCTCCCCCCCGATCTGTGTCATCGCTGGCGGGCACGAGCCGGTCTGTGAGAGACACCAAAGCCACCAGGGCCTTGTGAAGCTGCGCCGAGCTGCCCCTCTGCAGCTCTCTGCACAGCCCCCCCCCTTAGGCAAGTCTTGTCACCCCTCAAAGCCCGAGAGTTGGGGACCCTTTTATTCTGCACAAGCGAGGAGATCAATGGTGTGGGTAAAACACTTTGGGAGAACTTTTGCTGGCGGAAATTTCTCCACCGCCACCTTGTTACAAGATCGGACGGTGCGCCACAGCTCAGGCGCCTGGTTGTCGGGGGGCTTACAATGCAACTGCAAATGCTGATTACATGTAGGAAAATGAGTTCTGAAGGATCTGTTCTTATAGCTTTCTCATTGCTTAGTCAGTGCTGCTAACCACTGAGCAAATGGCCTCACAGCTCTCTGTGACTAGCCCGATGCTGTCGGGCTGGTGGAGCTATTATCTACTGAAGCCTAAACCCTTGCAGAAAAGGCTCCTTCACATAATGAAACAGGTTTACAACTACCAATTCAATTCCCTCTTCTATAAAAGAACTCATTGTAAATGACTATTATGCAATAATATTACTTACAATATGTAAAGATACTGGGTAATGCGATGTTAGTAAAATATATTGATACCACAGTCTCGAGTCCCTTGTACATCATGCGGTCCATGCTGAAGTTTTTCTGAATGCTCACTCCCTATTTCATTGCCTTTTGAGGTATATGCTGATAAAACATGAGAAACCTGAAAATTCATATCGAGTCTTCTTCTGAGTCCATAAGTGTGCAAGTGTGTGTGTGTGTGTGAGTGCGTGAGTGTGTGTGGTACTCACCTCAGCCAGGCGTGAGGGCTTGTGGCAGACCTCTGCTCGGCTCATGGGAGTGAGCTGCTGCAGGGTACCTCGGCTGTTGGTCAGAGCCCGCGTCAGCCGTGCAAACTTGGTCCATCCTGAAGAAGACAAACACTGTCACCACTCTGCGGGACACACCCCTAAAAGGGGTGGAGCTACCACACCTTCCTTAACACTGCCCCATGCAGCATAAACAACATGGTCGCTTGAAATGACTTGGCCTCAAACGCCAGTGTTTCCTGGTTTTTACACCAATTTACAGGAACACCCTCTTTGTACCCTTCACATCTCCTCACTTCTGCGTCCAATCATATCTTTTTCCCCACACGCCCACACTTCCTCTCGAGCCCTTCTTGCGTTCCTCTCAGCTAAAGAACAAAGCTGACCTATGCAACCAAAACAAAAAAACCCATCACACCCACCCCCCCAAATTTAAAAACCAGCAATGCCCCAAGGATCTAATAAGGATGTAACATTCAACATTAAAACTTCAAAATTAAAAGCTTTATTGCCCTGGGAAAAAGAGACAGGACAATTCAGCTGGGAGCCTCCTTTGATGAGGCCCCCTCGTTAATATTTTAAAGATGAGAAGCTTCCATCTAATGCTCTTTTCTTTGTTTGAAATATGAATCTATTGACTCGGGGTCGAGTCACAGTCACCTGAGAGTCTGTGATAGCTGGCGGGCCCCAATCCTAAAAGCCAAACACGGGGCCCATTTTGACATACCCTCCCCACCCCCTCCCCAATCAAGACATCCCCTTATGGTCCAGGGGTCAAAACCGTTTTGCGTGAAAAGAACAAAAAGTTACTTTGAGTTACTTGGTTCTCGGCAGCTGTTTTTTTTTCAAACGAGACAATTACAGAGCTCTCAGGAAGAAATGGATGAAAAAGCCACAGAAGGGCTTGTGCCGTTAAATCGGCCATGTGTGTGGGGGCAGATTCATGATAGCTCCCAAACCTGCCATACTCCCTCACAGCATGAATGTGTGGGGTGGGGGACAAACACATCTGTCCTTATAGCCCTGGTGCAAGTTCCAACTCATGTGTTTTTCATTTTGAGTGATACCTCACTGCTGTTAGCTCCAGAGGTTCATTTGGACAAGGCCAAGGACAATTGCTCCCTGTTCCCTTACTTGTAATCTCATCTATAATTTAGCTGCATTTCTTGAGAGTATCCTCTCAAGAGACAGATGGCCAGTTTAACCACTTGACTGAGCTCACTGCTGATCTTCGTGCCACTTTGGGGCGTGTACACGACCGGCTCTTTAAATGTAACAGTGCAGATCCAGCACCCTCGCCTCGCGCGACAGCCAGTGGGAAGGGCCGATCCATCCAGATCAACCAATGAGGCGCTGAGGGGGTTGGGCACGCTGGTTCCCATCTCCTGTCCCAGCTTATAAATACCAGATCCATTACAACACCCCCTTATGTCATGGTACACATAATTTGAAAAGGCCTGTTAAAAGGAAGTGTGAAAGAGAGAAATACGTTGTACTGCATGTAGAGGACCACACAAAGGAAGGCACCTTTCCTTCTCATGCCATTAACCCAAAAAGCTGTGAATTCCTTGTTTTTTTTGAAGGCTCAGTCCCCTGCGGGTCTCAGCCAGTGCTGCACAACCATGTTTCATTTGGAGGCCTGGACGCAAGGGGTTAATGCAGCCCACATTTCCCCTCTTTCCCCAGAGTGTGAGGAGATGATTTCCACAGGGTAACTCCTCCCCAATTCCCCCATCACCAATCCCCCCCTCCTCCTCTCCACCCCCACCGGAGGGACAGAGTCCACACTCCAGCTGGCTGGGTCCCCCGTGCAGTTTTCTTTTTCGCCACGTGTCAAACATGAGCACACTCCCTCCTGTCCCCATATGCGGCTGCGTCAGCCTCCCTGGGCACCGCCCCCTGAGGACTCCGCCACCCCGCTGGGCAGCCTACGCACGGGATGTGTGGACCGAGCCGTGACGAGCTTCCAGCACGCAACGCCCTCCCCGACACTGGCCACTCTTACCGCCAGAAAGACACCGGGGTGGAGGGAGTTTAAAAGGCAGGAATCTGATTTGCACTGTGGAGGTTGCTGTTTACAAAGGGAATGAGTGCAGCTCCATTACCCAGGGGCCCCCAGGGCCGATAGAGCCTGCCATGCCTCATGCTATCGTAATTCTTCCATTGAAGTTGTTATTCAGCCAGGAAGCTGGTTTCCCCAGGTGTAAAACCGTTGCTTAAGGATACCGTAACTTGCAGACCACTGCAGCTGCTTCGGCAGTTACCCTTTTCGCTTCCTCAGGGCTGCTCAGTTGGGCTGCTGTTGCCCTGTTCTCCACATACGTTTTATAAATAGCTTGGCTGTTTAAATCCAGCCCTCCTGGTGAGGTCTGCACCTGTCTGAGATGAATCTGCAGAGGAGCAGGATGTCTGTGGTTTACTGCACTGTTACGATGCATTTCCAGTGCTGGGCGGAGCCAGGGGGCGTGTTTCACTGCCTTTCCAGAGCAACACAAAGCAAGGGAGGGGGGAGATGTTTAATCGTGTAGAGCGAGGCCTCCCAGTGGGACAGCCACACGGTTACAGCTGAGGGGACGTGGGTTTCGGGGAGGGAGCGAGCCGGGGAACCCTGGGGACGGCAGACATTATGCAACCGGCTCCTAATTACAAAACCGGGAGAGAGCATTTGATCCAGACAGACGGACAGACAGACAGAGCCAGCCAAATTCAACACCCTCCAGGAGACCATAAAAGACATGACTCCAGAAATAAATGAAAGCTGCTTTATGAAATTTACAGTAGCGTTTGTACTTTTACCTTCCAACAGCATCACAGCAGAAATCTAATTAAGCTAAAGGAATCTCAACACCCAGCCGCATCTCTTTAGAGCTCCAGATCCAATATCATCCGCCTCTAAGCTCATCCTTACTCAAGTGTGGGCTCTCCTCCTGAGATGGCTCCTACAGCGAGAGGGTGAGGGAACCTCAAACTTAAAGGCACTGATGAATCCCTGCATTTCCACGGAGAATTGTTCCACTGCAACCGCACCTTCGCCAGGGTGTCTGTTCCTGCCGGGAGCCTTGCAAACTTCCCACGATACCTCCTGACAGCTCCGATCTTTGCACGTGCGAGGGACGAACCAGCAGGCACCTGTCGGGGCCCCTGTCGGGGCCATTAGTGGAGCTGCAGGTGTGCTAGCATGGCTCTAATAGCCCTGATATTGATTTAATGATCCAGTAATTAAGCAACATCAGACTGACTTCTTCCCACAACGCCCACATTTCACTTCATCGGACAGATCAACAGTTTAAATGAATCACAACAGAGCAGCAGCAGGTGCCAGCTATTTTCTTCTCTCCTCTGAATGAGTCGTGAGGTTGCTGATGGTTTCATGCAGTGAATCTTTCATACTTAGGGTGGTGCTATGAAACCAGTGGCCTTTAAATGTACTGGGGCACTCCTGTACTCACTCCGTTCACATACAAGCCCAGCTGGGACACTTAATATAATAGCCTTAATATTTTCTTATTCAGATTCCATTACTCATGTGACTTATGACTTAACCCTGAGTTGTGGGGAGTGCGTAAAAATACCAGGGTACAAAATAAGCACCCCTGTCCTGTATATGATTGTATCAATGGCAGTTCATCTTGACACTAGAGGCTGTCACGGCTGGGGTCGATTTCCATTTCAGTTCAGTCAGTTCAGTGAATGAACTGAAAGTCAATTACTGACATATATTGCCCATCATTTACCATGAAGATTTTTCCATTGATTAATTCATTTTCTGTTCATTTCCTGAATTGACTGAACTGAAATGGAACAGTCCCAAACTCTGGTATCTACAGGAGGCACAAGGGCTTTGACCTGATTGTATGTGGTCCTGTTAATTTGTAATTTGAAAATTTTTAAAAAGAACTGCAGGTGTTTCAGTGGACATATTAAGCAGTTCCTCAGAGTGAGACTGATGACAGGGGAGTGACTTGTCTGAGTGCGACATTAGCGTGACAGGTGATGGCCCTGTCCTCATCCCCTTTGCCAAAATGCTACCCTCATGACCCAAGCAGCTCTGTTTTCAGTCGGGCTCACCTCTGAGGCCAAAACGCCAGTGGCGGCATCTGAACGCATCATCAAATCGAGACTGTGCCTCTTAGTCGCATGGGTGCTCAGATAGGCCTGCCAGAGGAAGCGGGGGGGGGGGGATCCTTGTCAAAGTACAAACACTCCGGCAGAACGCGGCCAGCATCGGGCAAATAGCAGCCCGAGGGAGCCTGCATCGGTGCCGGCCATCAATCACGGCCGACGCGCCACTCGGCCCCCCCCGCTGCCGCTCGGACGTGGCCACTCCTAACCGTGGGCTGACAGCTCATCTGTCTCCCCCTGCTCAGGTGGAGCACCGCTGCAAGGCCTCAGACAGAACAAACAAACAAACAAACCTCCCCCTTGGCTGTGCTGTTTCCACAGCCACCTCCCCAGCCTGCACCAGCGTGAACCCCTCCCCCCCAGGGGGTTGCTCTGGCCCCTCAGACGGCGTACCCCCTCCACCCCCCCAAGAGCGGGAGGTACCTCACCCTTGGTGGACTCGTCCTCGATGGGCTGTTTGAAGACGGTGATGTCTTTGAAGGTGCACAGGAACAGCACCACCTTGTCGTTCTCATTCCTGATGGGGGCGATCTGCATGTACAGCCAGACAGGTGTGCCTGCGCAGTGGGTTCCAGGAGAGAGAGAGAGAGGAGAGAGGGATCATGGGATGGAAACCACGACAGAGCAACAGACAATACCCTCACCTGAAGGCCGCACATGGTGCTGTCTGAGAGAACAAAATCCTTAGAAAGCTCTGGCGGCATTTATGGATTTACACAATTACAAACTGTCACACAAATGCCAATCAACTTAAAGCACCATGCACACAGCAAATAACTGCTTACCGTGAGGTTCAAACACTTTTTGACTTTTTAAAGTATATTTTTATTAGTTTCAAGCTCAAATTAGACACACCTGCTGTATGTTAACTATATGGTTAAAAATCAGCTGATAATTTTAGAGCTAGGTACCGTGTAACGTGATACTACAAGGATAGAATTGAAAGGATTTTCATTAAGATGTTGATCTGAAGTGTCTCTATGTATGTTTAAAACAGTGGGGGTTTAATGATCCTGATTGGCTGGTGCAAACAGGGGCTGAGGAGAACACTATAAAGGAAAAGAACATCTACCCCTTGGGAATGCAATGTTTTCAGGCCAAATGCACCAGCAGAATAAGTCCCTTAAATTAGTTTGCATCCAAAGTGGATCCTGCTGGCCTCCCAGGACCTGAGCTGAGATTAAACACAGCATGCTCTCAGAAAGGGGTCCATTTTGTCTAACCACCATGGTGATTTGTTCTTTATTACTGAGTGACAAATTTAAGCAAATCTTCCATTTTTTTCTGTTTTTACATGGCACTTTGTACCAATTTCAGTAGTAATACGTAAGCACAGAATCGTTTTGTATGTGGAAGTTTTACACTCAAAGATAAGGTCAGAGCACCACAGCAGTTAGATTGGACACCCCTCTAATTAGCGCCCTTAGGATGGGGGAGGCGTTCCCTCTCCCACAGGCTCGTTAACGGCTGGCGCGGGGCTCATTGGACGGGCGGGTGCCTCCGTGCTGATTGGAGGCGACGTCCCCTGGAATACTCACGGTTCTTCTTGTACAGCAGGACTTCAAAGCAATTGGACTCATAGTTATCAAAGGTCTGTCTGACTTTCTCTATGGTCTTCTTGTCAGTGAGCTCTCCGTACATAAAACTGGGAGAGAGGGACAGAGAGAGAGAGAGAGAGAGAGAGAGAGAGAGAGAGAGAGAGAGAGAGAGAGAGAGAGAGAGAAAGACTTTTGAATTTCAGACCTCCTTTATTTAACAATTTATTTAACAATTCCTCCAAGCTTCATCCCCTTTAAAATACAACATGATACACATAAAGATAACAAAAAGAATACATAAATAAAAAAAACTGTCTTCAACAACAAAAGAACACAAAGAAAAACAACACAACCAAAATAACTCACGGGAGGACTTGAGTCTCAAGGTATTTACATCACAAAAAAATATTAATGTGGCATTAGAAAATGCTACATCTCCCCCATCCCCAGTCCCTACAGAGAGACAGAGAGGGACAGAGGGAGAGAGAAAGTGTGATAAAACCAGACGAAGAGTCAGAGAGGGACAGCGGGTGAGAGAGAGGGAGGAAGGGAGATGAAGGGACAGAGAGAGATAGAGGGAGAGAGGGAGTGAAAAAGCGAGAGAAAGGGACAGAGAGAGATGGGGGAAAGAGAGGAAGAGCTGGGAGGGAGGGATGGAGGATGGACAGAGAGAAAGAAAACTTTTCGCAGGGTAAAACCTGTTTCACACTTACAGAATGGTTGCCTCAGCTCACCTATAGACCCTCATTCTGTGGGGAGAATGTGGGGATCCTCCAAGCTGCACGGAGATTAGTGGTAATCCCGCAGAACGACATCAAAGTCGCCGTAAATCACCGTTAGCCCCAGACAATGGAACCCTCATCCTCAACTTTTCAACAACCACACACTGGGTGGCAAACTGGGAATGACTTGTTACAAGGAGCTGCTTAAATGAACTTCTGAACTGGTTATAATAAAGACAGCCAAAGAGCATCGGTATTCTGCAACGGCGTGTTGACAGCACTTACGTTAAACGACTGCTTTCCCCACCTGGGAACTGCAGTTCCCCTCAGTGGCCGTAGTCACACTCTCACATTTAAAAACCAAAGCTACTGTTGCCTCAACTCTTTCATTATAGGCGTTGTAAGATCTGACAACCATACCATTACCCACAACACCATCTGACAACAAACAGATTCTCACCAAGGAGATGAGGGTAACACAAACATGTAGAACTCTTACTCCACAGAGGCACCCACTCTTTGATATGGTCAGAATTAAAAGACCATATGGTTCATCTGATCACAAGTCAAGACAGATTGACTGAGTGTGGGTGGGGGGGTTGGGGGGCATTTCAAATTGTTTTTCCAAACCATGTCCAGAGGTGTCAAAGCCTTAAACGAAAGAGGATGAATTTGATTTGATCTGTGCTTCAAGGGAAGGCTTTTTAAGCACTTCCATAACAGCTATCCAAAAAGAACACGCCTGCCTCTCCTCTCCCTCGCTGTTCAAGCCCCCTGGTCGGGGTCTGCCAAAATCTCGCGCATGGTTTAACAATGCAGAGAGGAAGGCGGGCGCCTGTTCCCTCAGGTCCCCATGGTAACGGCAGCTCGGTGCTGCCAGCGGTTTGTGTGAGCTCACACCAGATGCTGAGTGTTTCTGGTGACTGCACGGCGTCTGCGCAGACAGATATGTGCAATCCTGGTTGTCCACTGTGGAGACACCCCAACACGCTGTGTAAGGGCGGCACCTCGACCACCTGGGAGGGAATGACAATCCGCCCTGTTTGTGGCTGGGGACACGTTGTGTCAGGTATGAATAACTACAAACATTTTTACTCCCCTGTAGGGAGGAGTCATACCCAGGGTCCCAAGAAGCCACACACACCACCAACAATTGGAGCGAGTCGATGATCACAGTCAGTGAAGGGGATATGAACTTTGACCTACCATCCAAATCTGTCCCCAGCCCATCCATTACACTGCTGAAGACACAGTTTACACATACTGCCTCATTACTGTACGGCAGGCTAACTGTCAATTAATGACTCATTAATAACTCATATATATGTGACATGTCTTTTCTGTCATATTGGAGGAATTTTGATCAACATTTGCAAGGGGAATTATTTTGTAGTTTTCCCCATTTCTCTCTGGAAACATTGTACTATAAAAACCTATTTGGAAAAGGTGCTATATTAGACAAAATTAGATTGCTTTACAGGTTTACCGCTGACCTGAGGAGGCAGCTGCATAATGAAAGTTCATTTGCGAGTAAATTTCCTCCCTGTTGGCTGATAAGGCCCAGGATAAACTATCCAGCTACACTCACTTCCACACACTTTCACCCCCTAGACCCAGACATCCACATGTGGGTGAAGTTGCTGTTCTTCCTTCATTTATTAATAGCTCTTTGAGCCAATGAGATGCATGGTAACAGGTCTGGTGGCAGGAGTAGGCATGGTGGTGTAGGTGTAGCATTGTGTGCCTTACCTGCATGTGCTGCTCTTCTGCATGACTTCGGCCCTGTGGTACCCTGAGAGCTTGCAGAATCCGTCATTACTGTAGACTACAGGCCACTCCACAATCTGCGCATTCCCAAGGAGGAAGCTGGTTTCTGCGCCAGAGAGGAGAGAGAACAGACGGCTCAGACACTGCATGCCATTCTTTATGTTTTATGGTTTTTTTCACAGAGAAAGCCAGCGGGGCTGGGATGGAGAGGCATCTCCTGCTAAGAGAGCAGAATTTGTTAGAAGGTTCTGGAAAGAACTCTGTAGTCAGTAAGTAAGAGAACTGCCAGCAGAGTGCCTCAAAACTCCTCACCACGTGCCCCTGGCCACAGGTGGGCATTGCCACCCATTCCCTAAAAATAATGAATAAGAATAAGATGACATAAAAAAATTCAGATAAAATTTACATACCAGGTGACAAAATATACAACATATTCTGCTAGGTTTACCAGTACATGCCACTTGCAAATGTACAATTTTATACCGATAATATTGAACACATTGTAAAATACAACACACAAAAATACATGTATATCACACTAAATATGCATGGAAACAGATATATGTAAGAACGGCGTCAAATGAGATATTAATTTTTAAACAGTGTTTGATGTATTTATTGTAAAATTATTTTATATGATGTTATACGATGTACAAGTTATCATATGTGAAAGTCCATGGCTGATTTTACAACACCATTTGAGCATATTCTGACATACATTGAAATATATTAATTATGTTTTTTTAACATGTTCCTGACCAGGCTGTGACTTACACTGCATCCTGAAATAAGAGGTGGCATGAGACAAAGCCATAGGAGGTGTTGGCTGAGTATGAGTCTGTGAAAGAAGAGCCTTCATCTGCCCCCCCAAAAGTATTTGTGTTTAATAAATTGTAGTTAAATTTTATGTGTGTAATAAGGACCTTTGTCTTGGACTTTGCCCACTTTGCAACATCTGATCTCAATTTCAACAGCTGCATTGCTAAACGGGTTAATTGTTTAATTGCCGATGGTCAGTTTGCAATTAAGTCATTGTCTATGTGAGATTATTTATTTGTAGTTGGGCAGTCATTGGTTAATAAGCCTCACCTGCATTATCAGGGGCTTGTTAAATACAGGTGTATGAGTGAGCTGGAGTCACATTTTTAAGTAGTTGGCTGCACTCTGGCTGGTTCCTTTGTCTGTTAATCTTTTAAATATTTTTTGTCTTTATTTTTTTGTGAGAAGCATTGGTCAGCCTCTTCTCACAGTCTACATTTCCATGGGAAAGCTCTAGTTTGTGGTAAACCATATATAACCCCCCCCCCCTTCTTATGGCTTGGTGTTTAAGCAAATAAAAATCTGCGTATGAGGGGAGGAGCTACCCCGTCATTTTTAAGTAGCAGAAAGGCTTGTACCAGGTTCTTACCTCAGCTCCATGCAGCAAGTACCTCTCTCAGCCTGCACAATCAAATGATGCAGATAAATTAACTGCGCTGATCCCCTAAAATGGGCTAAACCCATTACTGATTATCATAATAAATGACTGACTGATTAATGTCACAAAATATCCTGTAATTTCTACCAAGCTTTATTTGTTTGCTTGATTTTTGATTACGCGGATCTCCAACATGTACACAAGTTAACATATTCACCCATTGTAAAATTGCTTTCATTAGCCTTTCAAATGATTTGCTAATGAAAATGTTACCAGTGCAGCACAATTTAGTGCTTTCATGCTAATGAAAGTTAATGACTAAATGAAAATTAAATACAGGTACGAGCTCAGTTAAGAGGAATAGCCATATGAAAATAGGTGAGTTTTATGTCCAGACTAAAAAGATTCCATAGTAGCCACGCCTCCCATATAGTTTGGGATTGAGCTCCGACGTTGCGATGAAGAACTCCTTGCAGCTTCTCCCTCCTGTTTTTAGTCACCAGCATGGGGGATCACCAGTGGATCAGCCCCTGCTGAAGGCACAGTATGACTGGGACCATGGGGGGTTGAAGCAGAATGTGATGCCATGCTGTAACAGGGCTCTTAACAGGTGGTGTTGCAAGTTCAAATCCTGGGCGAAACACAGTTACTGTGCCCCTAGAGCTAGACACCTGACCTGAAATGCCTCAATTAATATCCTATCCAGTCAATTAAACAGAAGATGTGTGAGCTATGTTTGTTGCTCTAGATAAGAGTGTGTAACAGCAAAGAAGTGATAAATATGGTCCGACCTGAAATGCAATGGGTGACACTTTTCAACACAACTCATTTCAACACATTTTGCTGCCAAACCCAGAACACCTTGCTCTGTCCAACACATGGAAAACTAGCCCACTGCATGAGGGTGAGATACAACAGGTGGCTGTCCTTTCAGCTCCCCTCGCACCACCAGGTTGATCTGGGTTCCCACACTGTGACAATATGAGGTTTGCACTGCTAAGTCAACCTCAATACACAGCATTGCAGAGGTCAGCAAAAAAAAAAAAAAACAAAAATAGAAATAACACTCATCTTCAGCTAAGTGCAAAAAATAGAGCATCCAAAAGTACACGGCGGAAACTTTGGGAGAAATGGGGTCAGGATCGGTCGGGTTGTGCTCCTCTTGCGCGTGAACGAGCTGCTCCTGCCACTCGAATAGTCTGAGCAGTGGTGCGTTCTCTGAGAGGCGAGCGAGATGCCGACTGGTCAGCTCAGAGACAGGAAGTCTGGCCCCCGGGCGCAGGAAACAGGGGGGTGATTGACATGGCAATTAATGTGACTGCCGTGTCTGTACCCCGTGTCCCCTGTCCCCTGTGCGATGGGGCAGCCCATGGATGTGGCTGGAAAGGTTTTTGGAGGAGGGCAGGCACGCCTGTTTAAAGAGCTGTCACCTCATCACCACAGAGTCAGGGGATTGCCCCTGGAGGGGGCTGGTTCGAGGGGGAGTGATAGGTGGTTGAGGTGAGCTAGATTAGGTTAACTGACTAAAATAACTCCCTTCCCAAGTAATTCCTTCCCTAAGATTGTCACTGTAAAAGAGAACTGGTTCTCAGTTGACCCCACCTGGAAAAGTAAAGGTTAAATAAGAATTAAATAAATTGGGCTCTGAGATCACATCATTAGGGATGTCACCTGCTGTTGTCATGGGCAATTATACAACTCTTTTTCCAGCGGTCACTGAGGTTACACTGCAACCACAATCCCCCGTGCAGGGTGCCATGGATGATACAGATACTGTCATTTGCTTTGCCATTTAACTGCATAAAGACTTCTCCACAGTAATACTGGCAAGATGTAACACCCACCAATGTGTGGTCTTTAGCAGGGTTAGGTGGAATAAAACTTGATTATCTGGTGCATATAAATATGAATTACGTGTTACTGATTTGTAGAGGAAGTTAATTAATTGTGTCAAATAAACTGCACGAAAACTATCATAAACCACACGATATGCATTCATTGCTGTTAGCTGGGGACACTGCACTGATGCACGGAACTTTACGTCATCTGCATGGGATACCAGTGCACTCATACTATTATACTGATGCATCCACATAACTGTAAGGTTACCAGGATTGTCCAAAGTAAGTCCAGAACTGATGTCTATCAACCAACAGATTTTATAATGGACCACTGAAAGTCAACTATGTGACTGACATACTCAGTATTATTGGAGCAGTGACCCTATCATTGGTAGACAGAAAGATCTCAGAATTTCATCCAATAATACTGCACATGTAAATCACAAATCTGACATATAATAAGCCTATATACCACATTCAATACTACATGTATCTTCCTGGGATTGACGGTGGGGAGAAGACCACATGTTGGATGCCCTGAATTGAGCAAAGGGTTAATGTCATGCCGTTAAAGGCCGTCAGGGTTGTTTACAACAGCACTGCATGCCGTGCGGTAATGCCGCACTGAGGGAACACTCACTCAGTGCACCACCCAGCCCACAAGCCAAGGCTCACAAAAGCTCATTGTTGGGGTGATGGATCCATATTGCTTTGGGTGAAAGACGCAACACATATCAGCTGTTTTGGCCTGCGTGTGCATCCCACACGTGATACTCTGCAGCTGTCTCTCGTGGCTCTGAATAGGGGCTGTTTGTCCTTTCGGTCCTGTGCGGACTCAACAGCACTGCCCAGGTAAGCCTGCTACCTGTGACATATTAAAGGAACAGCAGATCAGACGAGGAGGGAAAGCAGAGCACATCCATAGGTGTAGATACGTTGAGCCTCCGAGCACTGATCCCGGTTTAATATTCACCTCCTTTACACAGTAGGTCAGGGGTTGGGATTAGTGCAGGTAACTGATCCTGGATCAATCGTTCTGGACAGATAATACCCATAGCATTTTTCTCATACAGACTTGTTTTCTTACGTACAGCAATTCCCACACATTTCTGCTTTGCAGAGCTGTATAATTAGGGGCTTGGCCTGACTCACAGGGTTGCAAGTTTGAATCCCAAAATGAAGCATTGCTGTTGTGGCACTGGACGAGGTACTGAATGATAACCTGAATTAAATTCAGTAATCCTGATTTACTGAAAGGCAACCTGAACGGCCTCAGTAAACACTTGACATTAAAAATGTTGTGTGAAGGTTGTGCGAGGCTGTGTAAATGTCATGCAAGTCTCTATGGATAAAAGCATCTGCAACATAATAACAAACGTAACAGTAAAAGTCAACACTCCTACCCTGGCTGTTGTTACAGCGATTGGTGTATGAGCCCCTCCTGTTTTGTGTCTGTTTTATGGTTTTGTGAGGCGTATTAATGTACTTGCCAAACCCATGAGCTTTGTCCTTACATTGTTATGAGCCCAAATTCAATTCCAACTTGCTCCAACTGAGATAAGTTATTGCAATATGATTATGATTATTATGAGGATTATTATATAATCATCATAATCATTAGTCATAGTAGTAGTATTAGTGAGATGAATGCAATTGTGCTGCATTTTTATTATTAATATTAATATTAATATTAATATTAATACTAATATCCCACTCTAAAATCCAGGAGGTTGGCAGATCAGGAATCAGCTGGCATTACTGCCAGGCAGACAGGTACTGGCCACAGATCAACAAGAAATAAAGTCCAACCTGACCCACCAGAGCACCCTGGAAGACCCCTTCTGACATAGTCCAGCTCTCCAACCACCTCTGTACTGTCTCACTCTTTCTCCTTCCCACCCTCTCTCCCTTTTTCTCTCTCTCCCTCTCCTTCCCTCTGTCTCTCGCTCCCAGCCCTGCTCCCTGTGCTCCCTTTGTCTTTCCCTCTCCCTCGCTCCTTCTCTCTCCCTCTCTCTATACCTATCTGGAATTCTTTTTCCTCCTCTCTCTTTCTCCTTCTCTCTCTTTTTCTTGCCCTCTCTCTGTCTCCCTCCTTCTCTCTCCCTCTCTCTCTTTCTCTCCTCACAGTTCTAGCAGGACATGGCCTTTGTCTGAGTCAGCACCGAGATCCATTAATCCATCGGTGGGATGCGATCTATAGCAGATGAATGCTAGGCAGAGTGGCCTGGCGAGTCCTTTTCTCCCTCTTAAATGAGAAACTTGTTTCCGATACCTCCGCCTGCGCGGCCGACTGCTGCTCATCTTTCAGCTGGAGTGTCCACAGGGAAGGGGGGCAGTCCACCCTCCCTGTTTGTTTGTGACTTTATCAACATGACAAAGTCCTTTCATCCCATGGCCCATGACATGAAAGACTCTGTTTACCACAATATCTCACTCCACCAAGCAGAGACAGGGCCACACATAAGAGGCCGTACCTGCATGGAAAGGGCATTTGATCAGCATGGCTTTTAAAAGCATTGTGTGAAATAAACCCAGAGAAAGTGTCTGGTTGGACAGCAAATAATTTGTGAGCTAGTTTCATAGGGTTCATTGACTTGGTATACATTTAGAAAGTCAAGGACTCTCCCTTGGGTTTGGATGACAAATACTAAAGTACTTTTTCAGCAAACTAACGCTATATGTCAACAGGCAGCGGTGTGGCATAGCAGTAAGAATCCAGAGGTTGCAGGCTCAATTCCCAATTGCCCCACTGCAGTTGCACCCCTGGGTGAGGAGCTTACCTGAACTGCCTTAGCACATATCCAGTTGTAAAAGTGGGTCTAACATGGTAAGCTATTTTAGGTGGCACTAGATACATTTGCTAAGTAAATGTAATGTAAACTCCTAAGTCTCTTTCAGCATATCTTCCATTAAGCAGGCTTAGTAATTTTTAGTAGTGGAGTTTTGCCCTGTAAATATGGTGGTGGAATGGTGCTCCACTTGATTCCTACCCAGAATGGCCTGCAGCGGGGTCATCTCTCTGAGCAACATTCAATATGGCTCAAAACATGCCATGGTTTTTGCAGATGTTGTTCTCCAGAGAGACTTAAAAATGTATGCAAGTGGCATGAAAAGTTGCACAAATAGAAAACCACTAACCACATATGAACAAGCGTCATGCCAAACATAATGCTGAGATCATAACTGCGTGCTGGAATCAACATGTAAGTACAGAACAATGTACATGACAGAGGGACTATACTATTCCAAATACAATGCTAATTCAGGTCTAGCCTGAAGAGGTGGGTCTTCAGCCTGTGATGGAAGATAGCCAGTGTCAGAAGAAGGAAGCTCCTTCCACCACATAGGGGTAAAGACAGACAGTCGGCAAGACCGGGATACAAGGTCATGAGAGGAGGAGTACAGCCAAGCATCTTAAAGAAGCGTAGCACAGTGGTGTGGCGTGCATAAGACCTACTTCTTCAGACCACAGAGAGCAAATTCAAACAACCAGCACACTCTGAGTGACCCACAATAATGAGCATGGAAAAGAAAACAGAGTAGGGACGATGGCACTGACTGATGGTTGTGTAATTGCTTACAAGGTTCCGACATGATGCTCTTTTTGTCTGTGTGAATGCTGGGCATATGTTAATTATCCAGTGTGCTCATTCTCCAGCACGTACATTAGTGACAGCTGGAGGTAACTGAGTGGATTTCTATGGAAATATGGCTTGATAGATGAAAACAAGCGCTTCATTATTCAGATGGCCATCAAATATTCATGAGGGGGAGAATGCAGCGCACCGTGTGGTTTTGGTGTTGATGCAATGCACCATGGGTAAACAGAAAAAATAGCTCTGTCAGCTCGTCACAAAACAATACAGGTACAAAGTGAATATGTGGTTAACTTCTCATTAGGGATTCCCCTTATTCATTGTCTCTCTCTGACAGATAAAAATCAACTTCATTGGATGATCTCACATGCTGAGGGCTGCATGACAAAAACAAGATTACAAATGGGAAACGGATAACCCTTAATAACACAGATCATAATGAATGAAAAAATATGGAAATGGTCATGTATATGATAATAATGAACCAGTGTAACGACAATCAGTGTTAAGCCTATCCATCTCCTATCTCTTTCGCATTCGCTCCTTCTGTCTGGCCCTGACAGTTTTCTGTTTTGTAACTTATTGGGAATCACTCTCCATCATCACACACATCAGAGTTCTATAACAGCATGGGCAAGAGAGAGGAAAAAAGTTTAGTGATGACAAAAAATTCAGAGCAATCTCCCCTGCGCTGAATGTAGCTGCTGCCAAAAATCCAATCCTGTGGTGGTGTAGCCTCATGGAACTCGAGGACGGCCATCACTGCGTCACTACCCAGGCCAGGCTGTATCAGGACCCTACAGTTTTCCCTAGCCCCGCCAAGCATTTTGACCAATGGCGACACTTGCTGACTGGCCATACTTCCTATTGGCAGCTTTGGCCTCCTAAAATAGGAGCTGCCTTCCCCCTGCATAGAGGGAGCCGCAGTTGGGCATGTAACACTCCGAAGCGCTGTTGCTACCTCTTTAACACAAGGCAGTAGTGGTTGACAGACTAGACTTCTAACTAAAAGCAGCAGGAATGAATTCCAGATGGGGTCTTATCGGTGGCCCCCTTGGACAGGTGTTCAGCCTGGACTGCTTCAGCAATGAATATCAGCTGTCTACATTAATGAAATGTAAAATGTGCAAATATTTGTGTTGCCCCAGATAATGGGGAATGTATGGCAAATGAGCAATAATGCTAAATTTAATTTTGGTTGAATATCCTTCACCTCCCATTAAGATCAAAAAGGGATCTGGCAAAAATCGGCCTTCCAACACCCTTGCTCAAAACTTCTGCATGAGTAAAATGGGGTCTGTTCAGTTAGTTAGGTGGCTGTAAGGGAGAGCTAATCAGCCTAAACAGTGGCCACTCAAAGTCTAGAGTTAGTTAAACTAATCTAAAAAGTGAACATGTATGCTCTTTATGCAAACAGAACAGTTAGAGTGGCACACTCATCCTGGAACAGGGCTGACCTTTTACATAAAGCATTTGAGGTTGGGATCGGGGTGAGCATACTGATCCTGGATGAGAACAAGTAAGAATGTCTTTGTCTGAGCTCCCAGTGCTCATCCTTAGCTTGTTCTGCGTCCTCTGTCACATGACTTACATGGTCATTCTACACACTTCAAAGCTTCTCAGCCACAACGCATACAGTATAAATAAATATACTGCCATCCAATGCTAGTGGATGCTGTGAAAAAGCGTTGGATGAAACATAACCAAAAATGTGTGTATGGATCAAATAAATAACGAAAGAAAGAAAATCATACATAAGTGTATGAATTGCATTTAAATATGCAACTCCTTTTGTTCAAGTGTGGCTCATGTTTCATAAACATGAAACAAACTGTAGTGAACTGGGAAAAGTGAAACAATTGCTTGATCAAAATAGCCAACAGAGACACAGAGAAGGCTTGAATATTGGCAGCAAGCAGGAAAAACAAAAGGCAATGATTTCCAACTGTTCTCCCCCAGACAGTTCTGCTGCAGAACAGTAGCCTTGCAATTGTTGTTGAAACATTGCAGTGATGTTGCTGGGCAGACCAACAGAGACATCATCACAGAAACAGCACAGAGCAGCCCCTGGGGAAGCCGCCCTAGAACAGGAGTGGGGCAGGGCAGGGCGGTAAGCGGATAGGGCAGCAGGGGGCCCTGTGTTTTTCTGTGAGCTCAGGGGTCAGAGGTCATGGGGCTCCTGCGTGCGGCTGGCGGGCCACCTGTCAAGGCAGATCAGGAGTGTCATTCTGCAGCAGCCCTCGGCCCCTGCTGGGGAGAACCAGGTGGGCCACAGGGGGTAGGGAGGCGGGGGACCAGGCGGCCAAGGAGGCCAAGGGACTGGGGGTAGTAACCAGATCAGACTGGTGCCCCCGACCGTGAGAACCAGTGCTTCAGGGCACGTGATGCCCCCCACACAGCCCCCCCCAACTCCAGCCTCCCTGCGACCGCCCCCACTTCCTTTCCTGCCCACATTCTCCCACTGAGCCCTGATCGCATCACCCATGTGATGTAACACCACACCCGCTGCGTTGCTGGGGAAGGAGTGGTGTGGCATCACAGTGCTGCAGCACACACCAAACCACAGCTGCGAGGAAACCACTGTGCGCCACGAGACAAACTAACCTACAGCAAGACAAACACAGCCTTCAGTGCACACTAGACTGACTACTCACACTCTACACACAGCATCCAGCCACGAGATAGCAGATCAACTACTCATATCAGGCTTCAAATGCTGGCAATTAACACAAAAATCATCATCGGTCAAGTCAGCATTCATAAAGGTGAGCTTAGAAACCCTGCATAAAATAAAGCATAACTCATATATAGTGTACATTTTCCTGCCCGAAAGGATGTCTGACTGAAGATGTCCTTGTAATGAGTCATTATTTACACAGACCTGGAGATTCATACATTGCCTGGAGAGAGAGAAAAAAGCACAGCTTGATCACTTGAATATTTGCTCTTGGGAGCTGTAGAATATTTGAGAACCAAATTAATCGAAATAACCATCCCCAATGCATAACAAATGTAGAAGGCCTGAAAACTGTATTTGCCATGAACTAACTGAATATAGACATCACAACATAAGCCAGTGGAAGCTAGTGCTAGCCCCTCTCGGGAGAGAGTAGTTCTTTCTGATTGAAAAAAGGGGGACCATCAGAAATTCTAATCAAATCAAATGCGTGCTAATTTACTGCTTCCTCGACAGGGGCTAAATAAACCAAACCACATTTTAATGTCTGACATAATGCATGACAGGCTACAAAACATAAATTATTGCCACTTTCATGCTTGCAACACAACTGTATTAATAAAAGGACGAGGAAACCCCCCGTGGTTTATAGATACAGTATATAGAAGGTGGAGGTTTTTCTTTTCACTCCTTTAACTTAAGGTCAGATTCTTTTCAGCCATCCGTGGTGTTTTTCACAGTCAAGCCTCCCTCTACCTTCACTCTGAAACTGTCTCATGCTCACATTTCCAGTCTAGAGTGTGAAGTCACGCAGGGCATCGAGACCCAAAGTCCAGCCCTTGTAGCGTTTAGAACTTCAATCACACCATCAGCCGCTACCAGAGGATACGGTCGTGAACACAAAAAGATCCATATATTGATTCCCCTGGTCGGTAATGCGCTCAGTATCGAATCTGAGCTTCAGGTATCGAATCCATTTGCACACCGGTAATCGACGAAACCCACCCGAGGTAATTTGTTGTCATGTCTCCTCAGGTGCCAGGTCTCACTATATTCCAACAGGCAGTTTACATCTAGCGTCATTCGATGGCCAACCGATTAGATACAAATTATAGATTGAAGCTGGCCAGGATGAGAAACGCGACCTCTGCAGCCCTGAAACATACATGATCACGCAAACAAGCGTATGTTTCTGCGTTCAACCACTACACATGGAATGTAAGGCACGGGTTGTATTATGCGCCATTCTGAGTTTACAACCAGGTAACTAGAAGGTTCTCACGCCTCACCTGCGCGTATGTTTGAATGGGTGTAAATTTCAAACCAAGGCATGGCGCTCTGAGCGCGACCTGGCTCCTGCATTCGTTAATCGACAAAGTCCATGTTTGTAATTGTCCAGGTGTCCAAATCTGACCTCTACTGGTGAAACCCGAATATGGACGTTTGCTAAATCAGGCTGCGGTCTTCCAGAGCTCTTCACCAAAGCAAACAAATCGACACCCTTTCCAAAGGCACACAAACAATCCTTGTGAGTCACTACACAGCAAATCATATCGCATTTGTATCCAGGATTAGATAAATACACAGATGCTAAGTCTTCCTTGTAGGCCTACTTGTGGTATGTGTATTCCACAATGTTTCATCGAAATAAATGAGTAAATGTAATTACCGGGGCATCTGACACTAGCGGCGATGAAACACGTGCGCTTCTTTTCAACTAGAAACCACTAAGTACGGCGCTGTCATAAACTTAATGGAGAAATTTTATGTGCACTACACCTCCATAACAGTAATATCAAGGAGTCGTTGTGCCTATTTCTTAAGAATCTCGTAAGAGTGCTTTGAGACTCAGAAATATTCGCCTATTCGTAAAAACATCACGTTTTGCGCACTACAAGTAGGCTTACACATCGTCCCCAGATACTCCAGTCACAGCCAGGCTAACGTCATGTAACAAACTGGAGTTATTTTATTCGAACTACCCACGATATATGTCTATTCGCTCATGATGAATCATGACTCGAATGGAAATGCAAAATTAGGAACTCAAGTAATGGATGACGAAAATGTAATGGTATAAATCTGAGTGATCCTAACAGCACGACAAAACTGGGTTAAATATGTTACCTGCGCAAATGGTACGCACAAAATTATAAAGTTTGTCTTCTCATATTTTGTCTCCATTGTTAAAAACAAAGAAAAAAACATTTTATGTCATAACTAAAGTGAAGTTTTACACGTCCTCTCCCTGATCTGTCACTCTATTCAGTAAAAAGTCCACGAGAGCCACGGCCAAACTGGTCGCTGGGGAGTCGCACTGACCAAAATATGCTAAGCGTGTTTTCATTTTCCAACTCAACCATTAATTGCTGCCCCATTTCCAGAGAAGCTTGACAATGAAGAATAGAGTGGTGCTTCAGTGTTCCGTTCCATCCCCTAGCCCAATTCAAACGGCCTATTTTATACAGTATTTCAATTTGGAATGAAGCTTTGACGTTTTTGTAAGACGACAAAAGAACTTCATTGTGACACAGTCACTTAGTGAAAATACGTTGAAATTTTTTTAGATACATGGACATAAATTATTATTGTTCATAAATTTGGAAGGAAACTAACAGGTTTAATTGAGACATTGTTTTAATACAATTTACAATGGTTTCGATTGCTGTCTATTTACGTGATTTTTCCTATTTAGAAACACCGTCGTTTATAGGTATTTAAACTGAAATTTACTTTAAAAACCATTCAGACCCATCAAACTTACAAATATCACATGGCGTAATAATTTCTGTTCATTCAGATAGAACTGTACTAGACCAAATTAAAGAGAAGCTATTTAAAGCAAGCATATTTACATTACATTCACAATCTATTGAGACAAACAAAAGCAATAATATATTTATTCTATTTAATTTGGACAGATTATCATACAAAAGCAGTCAAATATCAAGAGTCGAAAATAATGAACGAATAATGTTAACTTAATTATTATTAATAATATTGACAACGACTTCGTGAGCTGGCATTACCTGCCAGACAGTGCAGCGCTTTCTGGTCAATCGGCTCCGCGTAGATTGCGCAAAAGTGGTACTGCACGTCGGTGGACATCGCATTTATGAGGAAACGAGTAATACACATTCATACACAATCAACGTTTACAATGTTAACTTTTTATTCCTCCGTGGTCCTCGGGGGGAAACAAAGACCCATCCTCGCAGCTCAACAGTTCCAAAACCAGAGAAGCCTCTGATTACAGTTGCAGCGTGCCCACTCTTTCTCCGCTCTATGGGCCTTTGACGATGGCATCTTCAATTAACTGCAATTTACCGATAACACTAGCGATGCTTTCGAACTTTTGTAAACAAACCACAAACTCTGATCCGCGAAGCTCCAAACACGAGCCAGGGGAAGAGTTCCATCACTGAACATTCCCCCAAAACGTAATTAAACAACCAGGCAAACAGAAAACACTTTAATTCCTTTTTTCCCCCTCGGCATTTGATCTGTATATTTAAAGCGAAGATACTGAGGTCTTACCACTTGAACGTCTGACAATATTTTCCAAGAAAGTGTTCTGCGGTGCCACCAGCCCTCTCTTTCCCCCGTGCATTCTGCGGTCAGGCAGTGTCGGTCCGGGTCGCAGGCTGTTCTAGAGCTCGTCGCGATAGTAAAACAGTCGGGATGGGTATCTGTCGGCGGGATGGAGACGTTCATGGTAACGCTGCGCAGTGGCTGGTCGAGGTCCTCTGTGCCACAGGCACGAGCAGCTCTGCAATCTGCCGGCTCCCAGGCTGAGCGCGCCTGCGCACTTGCGCGCGGGCGCTGCATCGGAGTGGCATCGGAATTTCGAGCCGCAGTTGAGGTGCTAGGGAAATAGCTGCGCGCAACAACTGCAACTGCTGGGACCTGTCGCATGCGATTAAACAAGAGGAAGAAAAGTGTGTTGAAGTAAACCATTTCATTTAAAAGATTTGGTTCGACGGCTTGTGTCAAGATGCTGCATAAAATGTGAGCTTTCATAACGTCTTAGTATATGTAATTATAAGTTATTTTCACAAGTCTTTTACACATTTCATTTCAAGCATTTTTGTTGCATTATCAGTTGTTCAAGCAATAAGAAGGTACAGAAAGTAAACTATTTTCTAAAGGACGGATTGCGACATCAAAACAAGAGCACCTTCAAAGGTGATGTTCTAGCTAATGTTATTGACAGACTAGTAAAGCCGAGCTGCGAATGATGTTTTAAGCACTGTAACCCTCACTGCGGAGAATTTACACCTCTTTTCAGTCCTACTCGAGCGGCACAGGAATTTGTGAGAGTTCAGGGATCGCAGATTTAAACAACCAAGCCCCGTGCTTGGCTGATCTGCTGTATCTGCGCACCGACGTTAGTCAGCTAGTTGACAGGGCGCACGTCAATCATGCGCTACATATTTCCATTAGTTTCCAAGCATTTTGAGACAGAAGCCTTTGGTTAACATCATTTATACCGTGTTCCCTAAGATATTAAAAGGTGCCCAAGAGGACAAATAAGGGTTTTCTCGCAATAAATGAAACACATACAGGTTTTACATTGTCCGTAGTTCACAGTACCTTATATCAGTCCACAAAACCGAGCATCGTTTCCATTAATAGAAAGGTACAGAAAGTCAGTTACCGAGTCAAGAACCACCCACCTAGCCAACTGCAATTCGGTTTTTATTTTATTTATTTATTCATTTATTTATTTTACTTAAAATATGTAGCTGCTGTGCGTACGTATGCGTATACGTATGAATGGTTGTATGCTGATTTATGCAGACTTTATTTGCCCAGCCAAAACATTTGCCATGAGTGCTAAATACAAATATATACGGTTTATTGCTTGTGATATTCCTCTAGCAAAATCCGAAATAAATACATTAATAAAACTCATCATCATCACCCTCACATTACAAATGATTTGTGTTCAAAAGAGCGGATCAATTAAAAACAATCCCAGAAATATTAAATCAGTGTCTCATAAACAGCATAGATTAATAATTCAAAGTGATCTCCAGCTGTGCTTCTACTGTAGCAATATACCATGGCAACAGAGGCAGCCCATGCCCAGCGCTAGTGCGTATTTTTAACAACTGGATATATTGAAAGAAAAAAAGAGATAGCGCTGCACCAGACGGCTCTATTGGCTTGGCACACTGAGGAAAAACCCAACCACATAACAAAATTGGGGCTGAAATTGAATCAGATTGACATCGGAAGCTTTCTTGTAGCTACACATATTTCCTGAAGTCTGTCAGAATAAGTTTTTATCCAAATATGTATTTTATTTACATTAACAAAAATATTTTCCCCGAGGACAATTAGAAGCGACATGCATTCTGAAAACAAAAGATCACTCGCTCCTTGTCAGAAAGCGCGTTTGATAAAGCGATCCATCAAGTCGGACTAAAAACGGGTCGTAATGTCAACAGCTGCAACAAAACACATGCATTAAATAAATCGCAGCGCTCGGCGTTAGCGTTTTGCCGTATTGATTTTCTCTGGCTCTGCGCGTGAAACAAGATTCCGCTGTCCTCGCCTCCAGCGCGCCCAGTGTTTCCCCGACCCCGTGCAGTCTGGTGTCGTCACGCACATTCTACAGGCGGAGGAAGTAGTGTCGGTGTCCGGGGATAATCCCCCCAACACGGATGCAGTTCCTGTGCTGGGTCCGCTCACAGAGCTTCCATTGTTCCCAGCCCACTCTGCCTAATATGGAATTTGCAAGGAACCCCATGATTTCCTGACAGTGACAGAGGGAAGCAGAGGGGTCGGAGCACAAGTCTCAGGGATCAGGCAAGGAGAGGGGGAACCCAGCTGATTTCGTTTTTATCGCTCCTCTATCTCTATAACAGGGAATCGGAATTTAAACGGGATGAGATTTGAGGACCCGAACATTCTTTATGAAGTTGTAGTGTTCTGCGCTGAGTTGCCCTTGAAGCAAGTGTGTCGGACGCTTGAATCGCGGGTAGGCAATTTCAGAATTTCTTTCGTCTCAGCCCAAAGACAAGGCGAGTTTAGCAAGTTTAACAAGCTAGATATACGGTACATATCTATAGAGCAAACCAAACCAAAACACACGTTTTCCAGAGCTTCTTGTGGGAACACGACTGAAACCAGTTGAATCAGAAGCACATTGGCTACGCTGTACGTAACTCTCTCGGACTGCTAACTCGCGGCGAGTGGGACTAAGCAGGCTGTTTGCCGACTCAAAAAACTGACCATGCCTGCGCGTAGCTCGAAAAGAAGACGACAGAATGCGATCGCTATGACGGAAGATGGCAGCAGCAGCAGCGACAGCTTGAGAAATTCTGTGAAAAAGATGCTGAAATGCGTGGTGGTCGGAGACGGCGCCGTGGGGAAGACCTGTTTGCTGATGAGTTATGCAAATGACGCGTTCCCAGAGGAGTACGTCCCGACTGTGTTCGATCACTACGCAGGTAAGGTGCGATAACTCAGCGGTGGGTGCGCCAGCTTGTGATGGGGCTGACGGACGGGGAGCCTTTTAACCCTACACGCATTTCAGAGTCAGGGTCTTCGAGGAAGGAATAGCCCGAGGTATGGTAGTCTGAAAGAGGAGATTGATAATCGCCAGACCGAGGACGCGGGGCCTTACGGAGAGAGAGGTCAGATTGATTCGTCGGAAGTTGACCATGGACGATAGTGTTTGTCCGCAACGTTTCTTTCGACTACACAATTGTTTAGTACAGTACATATATAGGGTAGATAAGCCGTTTATTTTGCTGCCCTGAAATCACTATAGCACCTGTCCGTATATACAAGTACGAGTTGTCCTCTTGTAGGTTGCATTGATGTTTTGCATACCTGTATACATGGACTAATGACTGTTACCATTATCTGTAAAAAAAATACAGTGAGACAGCCACCGTTCCAGCTCTCTCTGTGTGAGAAACAAAGTAAGAAAAGTGTTTTGTTTTTTGTAATTTTTTTTTTTTTACAAAGACATTTTTTCGTGCAAAGGAAAACAGCGGTCAATGCACTACTCGTCGAATCCACTTATTCTTTGGACAAAAACATAATCCGGATACTCAGAACAATGATAGCGTTGTTACTGCAGCGTGACATAGAAGTATGCTTTCAATCGCAAGCATTGTATATGTTTAGACCTGAAGGTTTGCACTCTTGTATTTGGCATACCACGGCACAAAAGCATTGGTCTTCTCATTCGAAATGAGCATGGAAATACTCTGTGTAATCTCGTGAATGCGTTGTGACCATGAGGTCAAATCCCAATGAGATAGGGGCAAGCACAAACGTAGCGCAAAATTAATTCTAACAGACTGTTAGAATTAATTCTACACAGTGTGGTTGGTTTTAATCTAGGCCGTAGTCTCAGGCTGATCTCAGCTGAATGCAGCCATGTTTTAATGGGTGTTATTAGCAACAGGTGAACAACATGTTATTTCATGGAAGGGACTTGCCATTGCAACAGCATGTAAAACACCTTAACGTTTACCAATTTCAGCTATATTAGATATACAATTTTAAATATTGGAAAAGTTACGAAACTTTATAAATGCATAAAAACATAGTTAAAACCTGGGGAATCATAAGCATTTTAAAATATGCCTTTTAAAAGCTGTTTGCCATATGTGTGTGCTGTTTAATTTTAACTGCTTTTTCCCCACAAATTGAAAATAATTTCAAACCCCATATTAACTATACCTTTTAGATGATAATTTTGTAAATTATTCTGTTAATACAATCTAGGTGTTTTATTTGCAGATTGAATTAACGGGTCCGTTTAGTTTGTCCATATAGTGTGGGACATCTCTACAGAGTGGTGGCATAACATTCTTAACAAATGGGCTGTGGGTTCAGATCCTCTGTGTGGTCTTTTAACAGCTCACCTTTAAGCCCTGTGGTGTGTTTTTTTTTTCTTTTTAAAAATAATTGATAAATAATTTAAGATGTAAGTAATTCCACCCAATTGGGGTGGAAATCCATAAAAACAATGACTGAAATATGACCTGCCACACCACCTGTGTAGAAAACATGAGTATAGAGGAGGTCTCTTGGCTTTTCTGGTCGAAGATCAGACGGAAATTGCAGTTCATGAATGTTTTCTCCAGATTAGCTTTGGTGAAACTGAGAGGTGCACAGGCTGTGTCTGCTTAAAAAAGATTTCACTACCTTATTAAAGAACAACATGGAAAATGATCCGTTTGCCCACACAGGGACTTTAACCTGCAATCCTTTGGTGAAACCCAGCCCTAAATAAGGATAATCTTGGATAATCTGCTAAGAAAATAAAAATGTGACACAGAGGAGTGCTGGAAGGAGCGGATCTTCGTAAATCCGGGGGATCGAAGCATTGTCTGTTTCACATGGAAGACAGCGTTGAAGTGCAGGCTTGAGTCTGTCCTGCTGCGATGAGCTCAGGTTTGCCCCCCGTCTGCCCAAAAGAGCGTAGGCTTGGTATTATCTCCTCTTACAGGGCAAACATTATCACAGTTTACCGCATTGGGGTCTGCTCATGGCTGGGGTAGGAGGTATGACAGAGACAGCAAGGCTCCGGTGAAAGCCTAAACCCCAGTGTGGCATGGCAGGCTGGGCTCTCTCTCTCTGGCTGCATGGGGTGTGGCGTCTTACCACGGGAGAACAGGCACTGAGCACAGGAGGGGAGTGCGAAGTGGGGTATATGGGTGTCCCTCTCCAGAGCAACATCATTTTCGAACAATATCTCGACGAGGGTAGCCCACAAGCAGAGTTTTGTGTTTTCACTCCAGATCCAGGCCCAGCTCAAAATTTTGTTCTGGTAGACCGTGGCATCATTTTAAGTGAACACCTTTTTGTGCCAGAAATGAGGCAAAAAGGCCACAGTGCAGACTGGGGAGCTCTAAGCGGGTCATATCCGAACACATTTATTCAATTCAATTCAATTCAATTCACTTCAATTTTATTTGTATAGTGCTTTTTACAACACAAGTTGTCACAAAGCAGCTTTACATTGTTACCAGGCCTGAGACTCCCTGAGAGCAAGCCTAAGGCAACAGTGGCAAGGAAAACACCCTAACTAACAAGAACAAACCTTGAGCAGAACCCAGCTCAGAGGGGGAGCCCATCGGCTTCTGGCCGGCACTGGGCAGATGGAATTACAGAGAAGACTAAAGTTGTATAAAGTACTTAAGACAATTGAATTATATAGTAATTACACAACAGAGTAATTATAAAAGGTAATCCTGGAATGTCCGGCTCTTGGCACACAGTTGGCTTGATAGGTAGGACAACGAGGTAGCTGAACTAGAAATTGGGATATGGCGCTTGAGCTATCGCTCCAGGCTGGAGCCCGGAGTAGGGACAGGAAACAAAATGAAAACAGTGATTAGCGGATGTTAATTTCAGGAATGAAAAACAAAGGCAAGGGGGCAGAGGGGGAAAGAGATGCCTGTGTGTAATAAGGAAAAATCTTGGGGGACGAGAGGCCTATGGGATGAGAGGCAAAGGGCCAGCACAATCATGAGGGTGACCCTAAGGCAGTCAACACCAGACCACAACTGGATCAGCTGAACACAGTCACCAGACCATGATGCAGTGGCAGCAATGACCACTTAGTCCACCAGAGACTCAACGATCCATGCCAGCACCATGCTGCGTCCCTCAACTAAAAGATTTGATATAAAGTTTTTAGCCTAGACTTAAACATGGAGAGAGAGTCCCTGAACCTCAGTGGGTAAATTGTTTCACAAAAGAGGGGTTTGATACAAAAAGGTTCTTTTACCCACTCTTGGAGCAATGAGAAGTCCCACACTTAGGGAACATAGAGTTTGTTTTGGAGAATATGGGTGAAGAAGGTCCTTAAGATAGGGAGGGGCAAGCCCATTTAAAGCTTTAAATGTAATTTAAATTTAAATGTTCTGGAATTAATAACCACTCAGGTCACAGTGCAAAATTTTGACCTTTGAGAACCATTTGTGTAAATTTCCAAGAAATTTGAAAAGGGGTGTGAGGGTAGAAGCATGCTTACTGATTTGAGACAATGAGCCCACATCATGAAGCATTTTAAGAGTAGTTTGATTTGAATGTTCACACCAGACTTGCTCAAATTCTAGAATGGCAAATTCAGCCATTGCATGAATAGACAAGCACCAAGAGGCATGGGAAGAGGAAGCTGCCATTTTGTTTTATCTGTGGATTTTGCTAGAAATGTTAAAAAATATCCCTTAAAAAGGTGTTTAAATTGTTGGGTATGACGTTCGGTGCTGAAAAAGTAAAGCAAGCTCAAAACTTTTCTTGCAATTTTTTTACATTCATCCTCTTCCTTCAAGTGATCAGTTCAGCTATTCTGTATATTTTGGTTCTGCAATTACACATTTCATAAAACTTTGATTGGAATATTTCTTAATTAGGCAGTTTAATAGGGAAACTGCATTGTAACTATTGAGCCACTAATGCAGGTCTGCCATATCTGTACATTGTCAAGCAAGTCAAACAGTATACAAATTTTCACATTATGAAGCTACACAGTTAGACTGAATCAGCCCAACTCTGCTTGAATCCATAACTGTATTCTGACGCCAACTCTGAGTCCAGCCCCTAACTTAAGCCATAAGAAACCAACCCTAACCTTTTAGGAAATTACACAAGTTATTTACAGTAACAACTCATAAATGTATGGAACTTACACAATTCTTGCATGAAGTTACACAGCACTTAAGTAGCTTCTGTGTGATTACTGTAAGTGTACTGACCACTTATGTAATGTATGGCCAAGACTAGTATTGAAAATGTGTGATGTGTAGATACATATGAAGTATACAGTATACAATTTACATATGAAGACCAGAGCCTGTGTTTGTTTGGAGACAAAACAGTCGTATGTACCAAAATGCAACTTAAACAATCACATGTACTATAAATTTCATGTAACATAAGGAGACTGTGTTTTATCCTCTGCCATGAAAGTAACTGTGGAAACTGGCAGAGGTGGTTTTTTTATGTAGAGATTTTGCCCAGACGAAAAGGGCAGGATCTGGAGCGTGCTCAGTAGGCAGGTGTGCCTCGCGGTGTGCCGACGGCCCTCGGAGGAGATGCTCCTGCAAATTCACATGCCCCTGGGAGGGCCAACTGTACACGCGGGAGCGGCTTCAGCCGGCTTCCCCCCCGCTCAGCCTAACGAGGTTAGCACCGGGTCCTGGGCATCCACCGGTGGAGGGCCGGCGAATCGCAAACTCGATGTGAGGGAGCATGAACTAAATCTGATTTGCACGCCTGATCAAATGAGAACTAGCGGCAATGATCAGCTAGGAGTGGCCACCAGGAGTTCTACACCGAGAGGATTTGGAATTGGACCGAGGAGTGAGTTTTCCTAATCCACAGTTAGCCAACCGGGAGCCCAGTTTTACTGTTTGTCGTTTCCTTCGTACAGAATTCCTGCACAGGTGTATCATGGCTCTATTTTGGAATGGGACACTGGAATCCCATGCTGGCCATTTGGTGGCCAAAGGTGAACCGTGACAAGAGAGGTCCGGGGTCGGGTGACAGCGTAATCCATCTCTGCTCAGCTGCCTGGTGACGCAGGGTCTGCGTGGTAACCTGGAGCTCTGCGCGCAGGGGAGGGGTGTGGGGGGGACTGTGTGGGAGCGGTGGGGCAGAGTGGGGGGTTACGAGGATGTGTTCCTAACCTCAGTCACAAAGCAAAAGAATGTCAGTAGTGAGGCCTTTTCGCAGGCCTCTTGGCGGAGTCTGACTGCACAAATCAGGCGATCAGGTTGGGGGACCTGCGCAAATTTCGTCCTGGAAGCTCAGTGTAGGTGCCCCGCCCTGCCCCCATCCCCCACCCCCAGAGTTCCCTCCCAGCTGTGCGGGGACTGCGTCAGCAGTCAACAAAAACGCTAACAAATGCTTACGATTGCTAATATTCACGTGGGCCTGTCCCAGCCCTGCCGATCCTCACAAAGAGCGGGTCGACACCACATCGTAACACAACAGGGTGACTGTGAGGGGCGGGGGTGGGGCCGAACACAAAGCCCCCATTTTGGTGCTCCCCGGAGAAAACTACAGTCACTGTCTCACTGTATTAGTGTTAAATGACAAAGTGTTATTCATCCCGCTTGCACTGTCACTTAAAGGGCAAGCGCAGCAACAAAGTGTCCCGCTGACAGCAGGGAGAGGCGTGGGATGGGGGCATGTAGGAGCGTGCCAGCGTGATTTGTCACCACGGTGGCCAGCCAAACCTCTCCAAAACTCTTCTTAAAGGAAGCGGAGTGAGCAGAATGCTCTGGGGGTTTTTGGAAAGGTTCAGGGATGAGCCCAGAGACCTTTGTGTAACTAGTTTGGTGGAAATGCATGTGAGGTATAACTATGTTCAAGATTGTCACAGATTTTACAGACATCTTGATTAATAATCAGATGTAGACTGAGACTATGTGAAAATAGACAATTAACATAAATATAAAATATGGTAGAATATGCATGCATCTTGATCCAGCCATTCAGATGTCTTTTGACAGACAGCCAGTGGGCTCTTTGGCAAGGTGTATCCTGAACTGTGGCTTACCCTGTGCCTCACTCCTGCCCTCTCAGTTTTGGGGGTGCAGCAAATAGATGAATTTCCGCTCTTTGTGAAGGAGGACAGTAAAGTTGAGTTGTATTCTAATGGTAGTGCAAAAGGAATTCACTAACAGGTATATAATAACTTTGACCTCAGATGTCTTTTACACTTTCTGAGGAAGGCTAGATAGCAGAAGCACATTAGCTTTTTGTTTCAAATATGTGCCTTAAAATAAATAGAAGTGCAATGTAAGTAAGTCATTTTCGTCTTTATTTATGGGATTTGCTACCTTGCTCTCTCTTGAGCTACTATTGGATCAAGGATTGGATTGGACTTTTGGGCCCAGCATTCCTCATGGAATAATTGGAATAATACATGTCAGTTGTGAAGCACATTCTTATTCTATCCCTAACTGTATTGTATTCTAGTATATATAGTGTATAATGTAATTATATATTGTGGTATTGTGGCAATTAAAAACGGCAATGATTTTTTTCTAGTTTTTTATATATATATAATATATTGATACGTGTGAGTATATAGTTATGCATAAAATGTACCTTTAATTATAATGTTGTTGCGTAAGGGAAAGCTTCACTTTAACAGGCCACTCTCTTAATTTCAGTACTTTATATGAAGGCATTATTATGGTAGAGCTGAGGTCAGTGCAATGCTTTAGCACCAAATGTGATCACGCTTTAATGGAGGGGGATTAGCTGCACGCTTGGCTCTCCCCTCATGCCTCATGTGTTGGGCTTTAATGGCCCCGCACACCGTTTAGAGTTAAGTGCCTGTCGAGCCGGTCAGGTGAACAGTGGGCGTTAGGGTTGCATGTCCCACCATCCACTTTGGTGATTTCGCTGAGCCTTTCCTGGATCTGAAATCTGCAAACGAGCCTTTGTGCATGTGTGTGTGTGTGTGTGTGTGTGTGTGTGTGTGTGTGTGTGTGTGTGTGTGTGTGTGTGTGTGTTAGCATGGAGGTCAACAGATATTGGCATCTCATCCAGCAGTCTGTGAGATTAGTCTTTGCTGCTTGTTACTCCTGACGTACATTTTATCACTTAATCTACGCTGTTATGTGGTGAGGCTGTGGGTTCAAAAGAGAATTATTTAAATAGTCCCGTGCTGAGTGTTGAAAACTGAATGAAACGAGGCTTTGAAATTTTAAGTATTTTAATGAAACGTTTCTCTTTGTCTCTCATGCATTCTCTCTCCTCTTTCTCGCTGTCTCACTCACTCTCTTCTTGGATTACTCTCTCTGTCTCTGTGTCTCTCTCCTTTTGTTGGCATTTGAAAGCGTCACAGAGCTGCTGTCTCTGTGTTTACAGTGCCTGCTTGGGTGGAGAAGTTCAGATTCCAGACCATTATTATGCTGTGGAAACAACTCAGATGAGTCCATTTCCGGAATGACAGAGGATGTTTCCTGTTCATTGTAACTCTTACTCACCAAGCTGTGTCTCTGCTTTGGAACTCTCTCACACAGACCTGTATCTCTGCAGTGGAACTCTCTCAGTTTCACTGCAGACAGACACTGCAGTCTCTCACAGAGCTGTATCTACAATATAACTGTCTTAGAGGGCTCTCTGCTGTGGAATTCTCTCTCTGAGCTCTATCTGCAGTGGAATTCTCTCTGAGCTCTATCTGCACTGGAATTTTCTCTGAGCTGTATCAGCAATATCACTGTCTTTGAGGGCCATCTGCAGTGGAACTCTCTCTCTGCTCTATCTGCAGTGGAATTCTCTCTCAGAGCTTCATGAGGCCTTTTCTCCGGCATACAAACCGCACTGACAAGCAGTAAACCCAGGCAGTTTTCTGTAGCCTGCTTGTTGCTGCTTGGCTTCGCAGAATTTATGAGAGAGATTTTTGTTTTAGAATTTGCTGCAGTCCAGTATGACTTGGAGATGAAGTGTTCTTTGGGCTGATCTAGAATATATAAGGAAGTCAATTATGTTGGCCTCCTTTATTGGAATTTCTTGCCAAAAGGCACCTCCACATTATAAAGCAAAATAATCCTGATGATCCTGCACTTATTGATTCTTTTGATTCTTAATTTTGCTCATGCTAATTTCTCACTCAAGGCATTTTTGATATGATATGTGGCTTGCTAATTTACATATTAGCAAGGGCTATCAGTGGTGGGAGGTACACCTCAAATGCAAAAGAACATTTACATTTATTCATTTGGCAGACGCTTTTATCCAAAGTGAGTTACAAGTGAGGCAGAGTACAACACAAAAACCATAAGGAGTCAACAATATTAGAAGCCCTGCATGACCAAGTTTCAATGGTTGAAGCTAGCTGGTAGAGATAACGAGTGTGTTAAACCATTAGATTACATACCATACATACATATATCAGTGGCAAACTGCGCCTATCAGAACTGGGCCTTCTGTACCCCCCCAAAAATACACTAATGAAAAATACGGGGCGTCCCTGGCCTTTTTTCCGTTTTAGGCAAAATATAATTTTACTGCTCCATCTTCGATAATTGCGTTGTTCTAGTTACGCGCACACACTATCGGACGTCACGGAGGCAGTCACTTTATGTGTGATCTGATTTTGGCAACATTGCCAAAACTGTATTTCCAAGTTCACCACTAGTTGGCAAAGCACACTCTCCATGTAGTAACAGCACAACACAGCACCACCACACACAGGCTATTGATGCATTCACGCAGGTAGCTCGCTACATGGTTACACACAATTATTACTCCACTCCGCTACGAAAATGATGTTATATAGACAAATGGCTGCCACACAACCACACCTTTGTAACAATTACAAATGCAAAGAAAGACCAAGTCAAGACTCACAAATTAAATGCACAACAACCAATGCTTAACAAATTCAAGACAGACGTTCAACAATCACTCAACAAGTGTGTGGAAACAAAATGTTCAACGAGATGCAACACTGTAGCAAAACCAGCAATAAAAATTCAGTTTCACTCACCAATGACGTTCACTTGAAGACGAAATCCATCCTCCTGTCCTTTTGGATGAATTTTTCAATAACCCGGTCATAAAGCTGACCGTTGCTTTAACCCTTTCGCGCGTTCGATCACATCGGTGTGATTTGCCGTTTAGCGCCTATGCTAAAACCGGTGCAATTAGAACACGAGAACGTGCGAAAGGGTTAAGATGACGTTTTTTAACAATGTCCATCTTTTCATTGAACGGTCGTCTTGAAAAGGGCACTGATAATAAATCCGCGACAAAATCATCTCCACCTGTTGCCCTTTTCGACGTCGGTTATCAATCGGTCCTAAACTAGGTCTCGTGTCTGAGCGAGTAAGCGGGTCTGGTGAGCGCATGTGCAGAACGGATCGGGCAGCAGGCACGGATCAGGTAATGACAACAGGGTCTTCTAGAATACCCTGGAGCCGTGGGAAAATCTGAAAGAATACGTCCATTGGCTACAAATCCAAATATGATTGGTTGATAAAACTGTCAATCCAAACGTACGCTCTCATTCCGTTTAATGGTCAGGGCATTCTATCAAGGATATAGAATACCCTGGATGGAGGATATTCTCCCCAGAGACTCCATATCTGATTGGTTGCATTTTTTCCAACACAAAACCACTCAAATGCGCAGTGCATGGACAGAAAACAACAGAAACAAGTCGGCGTAACACTGTAATATTACAGATAAGCAACGCAGAGACGATTTTTATTTATTTTATTTATAGAATTAATCAGATACATTTATTTTTTCATCTGAGGATTCCAGGGCCTTCTCTGAATACCTTGAAGGCCCTGACGGTTCGCCACTGACATACATATACATGTATACACAAATGGACATGCATGCAGTCACATGCAGCTATGTGCGTACACGCACACATGCATACACAACTAGACATGCACAAACACATAAATACACAAATGGACGTGCATGCAGTCTATGTGTGTACACACACACACACACACACACACACACACACACACACACACAAAAGAAGCTTCTCCCGCTGCTGGACTGTCACATCAACATTACCTTACATGGGGTTAGGCAGCCACAATGTAAATTTGACCATATAATTAGGTAAGCACATGTACTGCTGTGTGTCTGGATGGAGTTTATTTAAATTGAGGTGTCACAGTTATAATAACACTATCCACTCTCCAAATCAAAGGGGAATCGCTCTGGTGTGAGCCCTTAGTGGGGACGGGTTATATAGTTCCCTGGCACTGAAAATTGCATGATAAATCACATTAATATCGTTTTTGTTATGCTCTGCAAAAATAGGCAGAATATTTTTAGCTTCCCTCAAGGAGGACCAATGCAGCTTTGGATAAGATCTAGAGCTGGAAGTTTTTCTGCTCTAAATCCACTCTCTGTCAACAGCCTTCACACTGTGGCTCCCTGCCTGGACCCTCAGTTACCCATCATTCAAAGAGATGGGCGCAAAGACAAGGTTGATATGAGAAGCAAAGCTTTGGTGCATAGTTATCTGTGGACAGCACGCATACCTGGGCACTGTTTTAGTGCCATTGCCTCAGCCAGAGGTCAGAGGTCACATGGTGAAATGGTGTCATTATTTGTGGATAGAGCTCCAAAGCATGGACAATGGTTTGGTGCTTGAGGTCTGCCCTAATGTGTTCATAATGATGACTAGAAACAGCACTGGATACCCCAAGTCCATCACTGACTAAATGACTGACTGACTGGCTGACTGTACCTCAGCAGTGGACTGCAGTGCCTAGTCTTACCGCTAGATGGAAGAAATGCCAGCAAAGTATAGTGACAGCCCAGGAACAGTTGCTGTTTTGTGGTGTATGGATTTTGGATTTTTAGCAGCGTCTCCATACAGCTGTTTTCTTTAAGGCTTTAACCCCCCCCCAAAAAAAATAATCCCTGCCAAACCCTGCTGCTTAATTATGTGATTCTGTGTTTGTGGGGTGGGCATGACATCTGAGGGCACACCTACAATCACTGCCAGTACCGTATGACATCCTCACATCAGTTATTTTCCCATGGTATCACCCACTGAACATGGTTGGATATCGGGTAGGCTCTCAACTTCCGCAGTCAGGCTGAGAACCCAGAAAGTTCCTCCTGTTTGATACACAACCCATACTCTGGTGCTGGCTGTAGGTGTGGGGATGTCTGAGGGAGAATGAGAGCGCAGTATGCTCCCCCTCACATCACAGGGCAGTAGGAGTTGAAGCCTCAGCCACAGGGCACTTCTGGAGGAGCTAGCGCCCTGTGTTGTACGATAGCAGCAACACCACCAATTACACCACAGGGGAATCAGCGCAGCACCACAGCTAATGGGGCCGGACCAGGTTCAGACCCTGGGTTGGGTGCTGGTGTTATACAAGGCACTGTTGAGCAAGTGCTTAGCCTGAGTTGCATCAGGCGCTAAGTGCTCGGATACGCATACATACACCCACTCACATTCACAGACATGCACGGACACATTTTACACAGATGAAACTGTGAGTGTACTGTGTATGCTGTACATCAGTAATCACACTGTAAAAACCCAACTGGTTAGAAAATGGGGCCATCTGTGAGTGGAATTTAGTGGTGCCCCTAGAATCACCTTTATATTGTATTTCCACTAGTCAGCAGGGTTGGGGGGGTTACTTTTAATATGTATTCCACTACAGATTACAGAATACTTGCCCTAAAATGTAATTTGTAACGTATTCCGTTAGATTACTCAAGGTAGGCCTAAGTAACGTAATCTAAATACTTTGGATTACTTTTTTTAAAAGAATGTTCATCCGACTAAGGTTCTGAACTGTTATTTTTAGAATGTTCAGGCTGTGTTCACATGTAGCGTCTTTTTTGATGAAAAACGCTGGTCAGAGCATTTTTTCAACCGTTTGTTCCAAAAAGCAGTTGAGAGCGTCTTTTGTTGCCATAACTACAGTAGCATGTACATTGTTAGCGATCTAGCGATTGTTGCAGAGCTAACGTGAGCTAACAGGCTTGTTTTGCTACGACAAGCAGTAAACGCAAACACTTTCCAGAAACTCCTAGGATTCGTCCAATTTTACTCCAAACAGCATCTTTATGATAAATGTTATGATACAGTTTAGCTGTCATGTTGTACAGTTCACTGTGCTCAGAAACTAGCACAATTAACTTCGCCGTCGCTACCTTCTCCATTTTTGGTGGTTGTTATGGGAAACGACAGGTGTCACTACTCCGTTTGTGATTGGTCAGCTGTCGAAAAAGCGTTTGACTAGGGCGTTTTTTTTTTTTTTTTTGAGCTGCAGAAACAAACGCTGGCGACGGCGTTAAAAAAACGCTCAGGACGTTTGTGAAAACAGGGTTTACTTCATAGGATTATTATGTAAAACAGACGCTGACAGCTTCAAAAAAAGATTCTACGTGTGAACACAGCCTCAGTTAGCATTGTTGTGGCTAACATTTTGGCACCCCCTTGTTAAGTCTATGGGCATTTCACCGCAGGTTCTTCAGAATTATAAATGTTAATTCAAAAACTGTACATTACACGAAAACATGAGTTAGAAAAGGCACAAGCCACCCTAAATACATTGTGAGTGAGAAAGGAGTAGCTTAACAATTTAATGTATAATATGCGTAGTGTAAAATTGTTGGAGTAATCGCAGTTTTGAACATGTGAAATTTCACTTGTTTTGTCACTGTATCTGTAGCTTTAATAGTATACCTACTAGCCTACTAGCCAGCTGAATACCTAATCCAGTGCAGCCAAACTATGTAAAATAGCTAGCGATCAATATTAGCTTAAATAATGAAAAAAAAGAACTTACTTCAAGATGCTTCTTCAGGTTAGAGGTCGACTCTTTTGAAGGGGATAGCAGTTTGGTTGCTGGCAAACAGCTTGCATTGTACTCTTATGTTGTGACCTTTGCCAAATTTGAAAGTAAAATGATCCAGGTATTTCCATGAGATAAACGCGTTGCGCTGATTGTTTTGTCTCACTCTCCATTCTACTGTCTTGTGAGTCAGACAGGCTGCGTGCTTTTTTCTTTGTTTCCTTTTTTTTTTTTTCGTGAGAGGCATATGGGAGATACGCCCCGGAGCTGCCTATCATTGAATAGATTTTCCAACCGAATAAACATTAAATGAAAAAAAAATTAATTAAATTAAAAATCCAGTGTAATCCCTTCAGTAATCTAAATATTATTAAAATGTAACTGTAATTTGATTACCATGAATTTAAATGGTAACTGTAACTTCAATTACCTAACATGTATTGCTTAATGCACATATGTTATTGGAACTTGTAAATTTTACAAAGAACCCCAGAGAAAGAGTTTAGTTGCACTTTGCATGCAATCACTGGCCCAAAAGGTCAAAGGTAAAAAGGCTGATTTGTAAATGCTTGGTGCTTCTACACTGGCTTTTAGGGTGATTTCACACACTTGTTAGTTTACATTTACATTTATTCATTTGGCAGATGCTTTTATCCAAAGCGACTTGCATTAAATATTTGTATTATCTGGTGTTTGGGAGACCAAAATGGTACTGTGGAGCAATAGATCCCAGAGTGTGTGGTTGAGGTGGTCGATAGTGCCCATTGTGTAATATGACACTGGGCGGAAAGTGACCCCGCCCCATTAGTTGCAACTGCAAAGGACTATGGGTATGTCAGTTAGCAAGTCTTTGTTTGTGTAAGTACAGGAGGAAAAGGTGTTTATTTGTGTGAAGATAATTTTTTCTGAAAATCACATTGCTTTGTCGTGCTGAGATACAGTACAGAATGTAGGGTAGTGTTTTTGGACAGACTAAACAAATGTACAAAACTGATCAGTGATCAGTGAAAACTGATGAAAATTAGTTGAAAATCATGAGAATTGGAATGCCTGTTAGCTATTTGGTGAGATGGGAGACTGAAGGGTTAATTGGCAACTAAAGTTCAAACAAAATGCTGAGATTTTCGGTTTAATCAATTAACAGTGTCAAGCTAAGTGGTTTCAGAAATGGCTCTGCTGATGTGCAGTAAAAAAGACTTCACAATGTGTACTGAGCCCCAGCTCTGGCACGGTTGGACTTTGTACTCCTAGAGCAAACCATACTGATTCATCAGCTGCGGAATCGATCTGGGCTTCAGTAGCTGAAAACAAACCAAAATGTGTGAGCGTCTTTATTTGCACACTGGGTTGACTTTATGGGGATTTACAGCAGTTCAGGTTTTAGGTAGGGTGCAACAGTAGTGTCTCCTGTCTAGGACCTGTCCCCACAACCATCTGTTTGCAGGTGTTCCCTGTTTGCGGCTCCACACAGGCGCCTGGGTGTGTAAAAATAGACGCTGAGGCGTTTGGAGCTCCGGGAGAGGGAAGCCAAGGTCTGGGTTTAACCCCCACAGTGAGAGCAGCTGCTGGGTCCTTGCGCATTTGGGCTGACTGGGTGCAGCAGCTGCGCCTGCGTGACTGTGCCCCCTCCCCTCTCCAGGGCGCGGCCCCGTTACGCTTCGACGCCCGCCCGTCACCTCTCTGACCCCCACCCCTGACCCCAGTGGCAGCCGACGTGTTCATGTTACCCAGCGGCTCCAGGGCGGAGGGCATCAGACACACACACACACATGTACATGGGGTGTCAAACAAGGGATCCCATGCCCCTCTCACCCTCCCCCTTACCCCTCCCTGTGTCTCTCCCTCTCGATCTCTCAAATGCAAACCAGCTTTATTAACACAACCGCACAGGTGTACAGTATTGCCAAAGCAATTTTCTCTCTCCCTCTCTCTCTGTCTCTCTCGCCTGGTGGTCAGCTGGTTTCATTCTCAGAGGCACAGCAGAGGTGATGCATTCTGTTGCAAATCCAGAGGAGCATGAGCAGTTACGTGGCTCTAGTCTCACCTTTAGTCTTGCAGAGGCACTTCAGTTTCTTCCTGAAAAATCTAAACTCAGGGAAAGTTTTTGGTTGGACAAACCAAGGATTTACAAATTTGTTGTGTGAAGGACTAATATTTGTTGTGCTTGCTCTGTCCACTTAAACTCTTTCCCTGTGTTCCCTTTCCTCATACTTGCTGTATTGTTCCAGGGAAACCAAAACAAGTTCCAAGATCACATTGATATGCATTAAGTAGTTATACAGTGAGCAACATAATTGCTCAGACATGCACTGGTTGTATTTTATAGGAAGTGTTGCCATAGAGACCTATTCAAAGCAGCAGATGCAATATCAAGAAACTCGGGGACGCTGCTTGGTTGGCCGAATGAAACAAAGAAAAATGGGAAGCGGGGAGAGTCCCTGAATGCTCCCCAAGGAGTCCTGCGTATCGCTTTCAGCAAGTGATGCGTTGTGCAAACGTCCGTGCGGCTTAATTTCTGCTTGCAGGTGCTTAGCCTACGTGGGAGGTAGTGATTGAGGTTCCATTTGCTGTGCTCGTTGTCCTAACTCAGCCTCAATAGTAGTGCAGGGGGAGTAGCCTTGTTGGTGTTTCTTTCCTCCTGTCTGTCAGCAGAACCCCATACAGGACGCTGTGTATAAATGAGTCTCTCTCTGCTCACTGCCTGTTGACAGCTGTGTGCTCCAGACCACGCCTTTCCCTTTATTGTGTGAGGAGTAAAAAGGAGAGAGGTTTCGGTTACATTTTGGAGGTGCACTGCGATGTTACACCATAAAAAAGGAGGTGTCTGGGGTGTGGCATAGTTGTAAGGCTCATAACCAAAAGGTTACTGGTTTGATTTCCTGCTGGGGCACTGCTGTTGTACCCTCGGGAAGGGTACTTAACCTAGAATTGTCTCAATAAACATCCAGCTGTATGAATGGATAACACATAAAAACTGTAATCTATATGAGGCCCTCTGGGTTGACTGTATGTAATGACTGTAATGTAATGTCATCTAATGTCACCTGTGCATGCCCATGTCCATGCCTGGGCCTCAACTTTGCTGTCCCTGTCTCTTGCAGTGAATGTGACCGTTTCAGGGACGCAGCACCTTCTGGGCCTGTATGACACTGCTGGACAGGTATGTTGAAGGCATCGTTACCACAGCACGGCCACAGCACAAGTCAGAGTCAGGGTTAATTCCATTTCCGATTCAGTCACTTTAAGAAAGGAATCAAAATTCATTTCATTAACTGGAAAAATCCTAGACAATGATGGCCAGTTCTCAAATCATGAATTGAATTTCATTTCCCTGAATCAATTTAACTGAAACAGACCTGCCCCAGACTCTGGTGTGAGTCCTTAATGGTCATGATTCAATTAGTGAAATGCCAGCTCCATTCACTGATCAAGCTGAATTCCTCCTCTGCTGCTGCTGTCGGATCTGCTGTTTGCTGGAAACTGCAATGCATTTCTCCTGCAGGGGGCCGGGCGCTCATAAAGTGTGCTTTAGTGTGCTTGCTTGGGGAAAACGTCATTTTTATAGACACTGTGGGGAAAATGGGAAGAAATGATCAATCTGGTCCTTGACTTCTCCCTGCTTGGCTAACCATCAGCACCACTACACAGCACTGAATCAGTGACACCTTCAGATTGGATTCCGAGGCTTCCCATCATGCTTTGCAAGCCCGTCCCAGCCTGGGTTTGTGCAGCGAATGGGCTAATCAGCAGCGGGGGGGGGGCTGTTTTCCTCTATGCGGCCCCACCCTGCGGGCATTTCCCAGTCACGAAATCACAAGATTAGCCTGTGGCCAATGGGGGGCTGTGGAGAGGGCTGCAAATGAGCGTGAGCATGTAATTCGATATCATCTGAGAAGTCTCCACTCCCCCAGTGAAAGTTTCTGGTTGGACGTACAATACAGTAGCAGCCACAATTCCAGTCACGGGCACCATAAGGGTGGGACTGGCATGTCCAGCGCTGGGGTTTATACATACATGACTGAGGTGGTACTGAAGAGTTCCCACTGAAGCTCACTGTGTGCGTGGAGCTCTCAGCTGAGCTGTGCTTCCTGCTCCTCTGTGATTGGGCAAATTCAGGAGGTGGGAGGAGCTCTGTGGTACTGTTGATGGCTAGGATGCAGTTACTGTCTCAGACATTGATCACAAACGGAGATATCCAAGGCAGCTGAGCGCTGACGTTGCTGCAGGCAATGCTAGATATACAGCTTCATACAACTGCCTTGAACTCTCTCTATCTCTCTCTTTCTCCCTCTCTCTCTTTTTCTCCTTCTCTCTCTCTTTCTCTCTCGTGAGTTCTTTTTATATAAAGGTAAATCTGTTACATATAGATAGATATGTGGGTAGATAGAAAGACATATAATAGACATTACCTGTATCTTATGCTTATTTCGTTGTTAAATGTAATGTACAATGTATGTTGTTAAATATAATGTACAATATATGCATGCTGTTTCATATATGATGATGGCAGATGTATACACACATGCTTAAGAATATAGCCCTTATAGTACAAGTTTTGCACTTTCACTCGTAGTTATGTCTATGACTGCAGACAGGATGCTGGGAATGAGATGGTTAGATGGGGACATCTCACAGGAAAGGCTGTCCAATCACAGTGGCCCTCATCATCAAGCCTTGAGTCTCTTGCTCCAGCCTTTGGCCTCTGTGGCTGACATTGAGATTGACATGTGCCGAGTTATTGCATAGTTATTGCATGGCGTGGTCGGGAGGATGGGGGTGGGGAGATCCAGGTTGACCACAAACACAATCTGCCTTGTGCTCTCTCCACAGGAAGACTACAACCAGTTGCGGCCGTTGTCCTACCCCAACACCGACGTCTTCCTCATCTGCTTCTCTGTGGTCAACCCAGCCTCTTACCACAATGTCCAGGAGGAGTGGGTCCCCGAGCTGAAGGCCTGCATGCCCCATGTGCCCTACATCCTCATCGGCACCCAGGTGAGCGCCGCGGGCTCTCCCACAATGCACTGTGCCTGTAGCATACAGCTTAAAAGCCAACGGCTTAAATGCCGCCAGTCTGATTGGGACTCTGTATTATGCAACTTGCAGGAAAGAAGCCCTTTTCCTTCTGACCAATCAGGTGATGAGGGAGGATTAAGTCTCAGAGCAGTGGGGTTGTAAATAATATATTACAAAATATATGTAAGCTGCTTTGCACTTGACCATACAGGAAGGAGAGAGCTGGTGTGAAGGCACTGTGGTATGCTGCAACCATGGACTAAGAGGAGGCAATTATGGCCTTTTTCTGAAATAACCCTTGTGAACACTTCAGCAAGAGTGTTAATATATATGATTGGTATACATCCCTGAGGCTGGCTAGAAGTAATTTGATTACACTGTTTTATGTTTTGGTGCACCAGGGTTTCCGGTAATGTGAAAATGGTAGCTACGCAAAGTGAGAACCACTTATGCAAGTAGATTCTGCCTTTAAGCACTGACCCCGGATCAGCCTTTGGTTCCAAAATGGCAGAGAATGTGGATTAGTGCTACATGAGCTGACCCTGGATCAGTGATTAGTGAGAGAAGGCTCTGGGAGCATATTTCACTGTGCAAGGGTATGTGCGGGTCCTGCCTGCACGGGTCACTGTTGTGCGGATTTGACGGGCAAGCCTTTCTCCCAAGGGAGGCGTACGCATGGGCACTGTAGTACACCACTGTCTTACAGCAGCCTCATTGCATCCTAGATCGACTTGCGAGATGATCCCAAGACGCTGGCTCGCCTGCTCCATATGAAGGAGAAACCTCTGACCTATGAGCAGGGACTCAAGCTGGCCAGAGAGGTGAGCTTTGGGGGTGAGGAATCACTCAGGGGGCGGGGTCTATGGGATCAGAGCTGTTACAGTCTGAAGCACAGAAACACAAAAACCTTTTTACACCAGTATGGGAACATTGTACTTCTTGTACAAATCTGTCAGTAAATTCCCTGTTCAAACATTTATTATGCAAAAAAGTTAAAAACCAATACTCTTTTCATCACTATATCATTTCACAAGAACATGAGCAATGAACATGAACAATCATATTTTTGGATATTTAACACATAGTATCAAAGGGGGAGCATGGGATACCTCTTTTGACACCCCGCATTTGACACAAAAGTGTTCATTTGCTAGTCAGCACTTTCAGACTATTTTAACATACATTTAATAAAATGCTTGGATAGACAGTATCTATCATTGTATGCATTTTGAAAGCCATTGTAGCTGTTAAACTACTTTGCTTCATGTGTGGAGGCTGGAGACAGAGAGCAGCAACAGGGAAGAATTCACTGTATTCTTATGATATAATAGCTTTCCTGTGATCACCTTGCTCAAGGTAGCCCCTCCGAGGATTGGAACCAACTTTCAGTTAACAACCCAACCCCTATCCCACAGGCCTCTACCCTCCAACAGTAGAGTCGGGCCAGGTTGTAATAGCCTGTCTCCTGGGCCTGTGTCTGTGGTGTTATCTGACAGTTTCCTCCATCCAGCAGCAAAGTTAAATCTTAGAGCAGTTTTACCACCCCTTGTCCTTGGGCACTGCTTGTGTGTACTGCTGTTCATTCCAGCTCTGAGCTCTAAGCTCAATTAACCTGGTTTGATTGAGCCGCTAATTGAATTTAAATCCTGGATTTACATCCCACAATTGCTATATCAGGGAAGCTCTTTGTACAATAAAGGTGTTGTTGGACGTGTTTGTGCAACTAAAATATAATTTGTTCTTGTGCATATTTTCATTAACATCTGATGGTGAGAATGTAGGGCAGCTGTTTGGTTTCATTAAGATTAATTAGCTGTCTGTTGTAGGCCCGTTAATCAATTGAACAACTAATTCATTTTAATCAATTACCTTGAATGTATTCTACAGACTGTTTTTCTCAACTTCTTTCTGTTCATTTGCATAGATGGCATAAATGAACAGAAAGAAGTTGAGAAAAACAGTCTGTACTATTAGTAAACAAAATAGTGTCAGAATATTTCTGCTTCACAGATATTAGTTATGGCCTCTTTCATATATATAAATGAGTGAATATATTATAGATTATCTGAGTAAATACATTATACATTACCTGACAATATATTTGATTTCACACTTTATTCTATAGAATCTTCACAAAGTTGCATGTTTAAAAGGAATTTATTTGTGATAAGTCACAATTTTATTTGTAATATTTTGAAGTATTTTGCTGTAGGAGGGAAGCCTTAGTCTCTGGCTCCCTATCTCACTGACTTCACCCCATCCCGATCTCCACGCCTCTCTCTCTGTTTGCCCTCCCCCTTTAACCCTGACCCCGCCCCCTCATGTGTTCACAGATTGGAGCTCAGTGTTACCTGGAGTGCTCCGCCTTGACTCAGAAGGGGCTGAAGACAGTGTTTGATGAAGCCATCCTGACCATATTCAGCCCCAAAAAGCAGAAGAAGGGATGCACGCCTTGCTGGAGCTGCTGCACAATTGTATGAGCCCAGCAAGGGGCTGTGGGGGACGCCCCCTTACCTCCTCCAGCCCTACTGGAACACCTCCCCTCCCCCTGGGTGTGTGACCGCCTCTGGTGCAGATGTGGGCCATGCTCTCCCACAGTTCGGGGTGGTCAGAGGGGTCCCCATGCCTCCCAGCCCACACCAAGACATCTGTCTGAGAGCCAACAGCTGGACCTTCAGAACCCTTCCCTCCTCCCCCCATCCCACACACTCCCACTCCAAACCCTCTTGGAGTGTTGTTCCCCCTGCCCAACCCACCACCCACCTTCCAGTCACAAAGCCAAAGACTCAACATGTGGCCTTACTTCTCCTCTGTGACCTCCATTTTCCTTAAACCTTACCTCTCCTCCACCAAATGTTACCGAACTCTCTTTCTTAGCACCAGGTTCATAGACTTATTTACAAATGTTCTGAATTATAAAGTCAATGACCAGTGAAATATCATGGATTGTAAAACTGCCAAGAATTTTTAGACAAAGTAGAGAACAGGAGGTTTTCTTTTTTTAAAAATCTCATTTTACCCTTTTTTTCTAATCAATAGTGTGCCCTTTCAGAATCAATGCCTTAATACTTAGAGGTGGTTATTGAGGGAGTCTCTCTGAGGGCTGAGGGGGAATGCTGTGGACTGCGGTGAGAAGTCCCTCGCCACACAGCGCCCACTCAGTGCCACTATCCAGCAGTGCCCTGGACTATTTTAAATGACACAGCCTGGATGTGGCACAAAGCTACTGTATGCCTCTCTGTCCCAATGTTTGTCACAAGTGCAGTGTGGGGCTGTGAATTCAGCTGAAGCACAAATGAAATGCAGTGGAAATAGGGAAAATAATGACAGCTATTGTTCAAAAAAATCCCACAACCACTCCCCTTTTGTTCCTTCTGGTTACTCTGTCTTTCACAACAGATCATCTTACCCCCCCACCACCCCTCATCAGTCAGTCCTGACCTCATGCATGGAGTGTAAAATAAAGGCCAGTCACTAAGACCATAAAGTGCCCAATATACAGCCACTTTGTTCAATGAAGAGTCTTCTGCTATCAGGTACAAGTAACAACAACAGAAAAATCAAACCATAACCAAAGATTGTAACTGCCAAACAAGAACCAGAAACTGAGGATTGTGACCATGTAACTTTGTTTCTTGAAGCAGACCAGAACGCACAGGGACACAACTGAGATTTGGCTTCATTTAGTTTCTTCTTTACCAGGAAATTAATGTTTTTCCTGTGGTCATTAATGAGGCATATGCAGACACACTCGTGGTGCAACACAAAACAGAAGCCACCGTAGGGCTCGGGGAGCAGATGTTTAATTCTCTTGAATGCATGGACTCGAGGCAAGAGCACGAACTGTGCTGGGAAATCAGCTTGGAAATGAAAAAATGCAAACGAAATGGGTTTTCTTCCTGGTGATGTAGATTTCAATCAGGAAGTACCAAGGGGCTTGGGGGCTTTGCATTACAACTTGCGCTTTGTTATCACTCAGCCAATCACAGTAGAGAAAGCAGATCTCTGTAGGCCATCCCCATTGGTTACTGGTCCAAGCGTGGTCTGATTATTGTCCTTCTTTCATGAAATCAGATTGGCGTCTCTTGTTGTCTTGTTCAGAAAGTGAGGATCTTGGGGAGTTTATCTCTTCATGTCTGACAGGACTCCTCTAGTGCCTTCCTTTAAACAATGCAGTGTTTTCTGAAACACCACCATCACCAGGGATTAAACCAAAAAGCACAATGTTATACCAAACATTGAACACAAACACAGAATGGCAAAACAGATTTTTGTGAGCTTGAATGAATCACATTGTATCACCACAGTTACCATTTGACTCACATTCATATATACAACATGTGAGCAAGATGGACACTCCAAATAAGATAACCTGCACCCTTCTTATAAAGTATTTTCTGTATACCATAATTTTATTTATTTGACTTTGTTTTACATAAGAGGATGAGTTGAAATGTTTGATCATTCAAAACCTTGGTGTCCCATCCGTAACCATTCATAATCATTCATAAACCCATAGCCACTGACAGGACAAAGGTCAATTCATTCAACGGTTATGCTACACAGTCCAGTATGTTCAGTTTATGACTATGAATGCAGTCTTGTAAATGTTAAGGGGTGATTGTGAATGTCATTATGTGAATGTCATTAGGCAGTCTTGCATAGCAATTAATACAGAGCTATGTAAACTCCACACCCCGTTTAAAAAGTGTTACCTGTTTTTATTTTTGAGGTCTGTCACTTATTGTTGTAATGAGCTGTCCATTTTCAGGGCTCAATGTCAGAGTCAAGGATAAATTGCAAAGAACAGAGCAGCTATTGCTTTCACCACTAGTGCTTGCCTCCTCCATACAATTGCACTGTTCTTCTACAAAACACCCCCCAGTTAACCTCCGTCCCCTCTCTCAACCCCTCCCTCTCTGAAGACTGAAACACAAAAACCCTTGTTTCAGTTTTCAAACCATCTCAAAAGGTTTTCCCAAGCATGATGAGTGACTTTCCTTTTTTTCCTACTGAAGCCACTGTGTAAACCAATGACCTATTTCACTGACAGCCAAAGACTTTCACCTTATCAGAAGCTTGCTGCAGTGATCAATGTGACAGCTTTCTTTAGCATGTTTCCCAGCTCTGAATCTTCACCAGTGAGAAGAACAAAAAGAACATTACAGATGTTACCCCTATGAAAATGTAGTTTCTATCAATGTACAGCAAAACATGGACTCAAAAATACAGATATTTTTAGAAAATATGTCAACAAATAAGACACACAGCACTTCATATATTTTAAAATACATCAAATATTGCCACTCCCATAGGTGCTATTTTATAAAATATGCTATTTATTGAACGATATGTAGAATATATTTAAGAGTATGTCTATATATCTATATATGCCAAAAAAATCAAGGTTAAAGTAGTTGTTGCTACAGTAAGTATATGTACATTTGATGTATTTTGAGAATACATTTTGCACATTTCACTTTTATATATGTTTTACATATGTGCATTTTTGAGAGGGCATAGTCACATTGAGCCAAATAGTGCAGACCAGTCCTCTGTGGGATCCATTGGTAAATGGGGTGAATATGGGGGAGGGTGTTGCTTTTCCTGTTGTGGCCCCTTCCCAGTACCCCTTAGCACCTCCAATCCCCCAACCCTCAGATCCTTAGTCTCCCCAACTCATTCAGAAAATGACTCCTGCAGTAGTGATGTCCCCCACTAGAGGGCAATAAAAGGGCGGTAAAGTAGATGCGGCCACTACAAACCGTTCTTGTTTAGTTTGAATGTTTGACAGGATGTAGGCAGTGGAACAATGCATCTGACAGCCTCGCTAGTACTCTTCTCAAGTGAGCCGTGTCACTTTCTCAGCTGTTAAAGGATCAGACACCTCATGAGATATATATATATATATATATATATATATATATATATATATATATATATATATTAAATATATATAAGATATATATAAGATATATATAAGATACACAATATACGAAGTGGCAATAACTGATATATTTTCAAATATATGCAATATAGTCTGACATGAATCAAAAAACAATGCATATATTTTGAATTGTGTTCTTTTTTGTAAGTACTTTTGTAAGGTCACTTTGAGATGAAGTCATCATCATGGGCCCAGGAGAGGGCAATAGTGAGAAGGAGTGGTCAGTCATGGCCCTCACATGTAGCAATGTTCCTTGCCCACAGGTTCTGTGCCCAGCCACTGCTGTGCCTGTACTTCCTATGCAATCGCTTTGTACTGTAATCCACCCCTGTGGGCCAGGTGTATTTCTGGTAACGGCAGCAATAACTTGAACCTGATACATGTGTAAATTGTATTTAATTGTTTTTGTATGTGATTGCAGTTCTGCTGTCCTTCATGTTGTACTTGGTCTGTTGTATGTACTGTTGATTATAAAGGCCCCTGTAGCCTGTGTCTTTGTAAATAGGTTATGGGGGGTTATTCAGTAATGTGAGTGGTCATGTCTCTTTTTGTTGGACTGGACGCTCATAATGGGCTCTGATACATTCCTGTGGAACGGGCAGTTCTCATACCTGCCTTTAAGAACAATCAAAATCATTTGCATTTGTGTTGAAGATATTTGCCAAGATATTCAGCATACATCTGAAAATATATTCCATCACACACACACACACACACACTTGGTGATACTTGGTGAAAAGGAACAGGCGATTAATATGGCAAAAGTGTGACGGCAGAGGGTCTGAGAAAGACGTCTGTTGGTGTCAAGCAAATGCCCGCGGAACAAAGACCACCCCCTCGGAGAACACCGGGATGCGCGACTACTGCCATGCGGACGACTCTGAGCACGAAGGCCACTCTCTGCACTGCGATGCACGAGCTCGTCTGCAGGTGTGCGATTGCCTTTCACAGATGAGGGCTTTAACAATAGGTGGGCCAAACAGAGAAGGACATGGTATGCCACTTCTGTTGTGTAATCGCTTGCAAGAGTTACAAGGATTGATGACCTAAATAAAGAATTTATGTGTTATTATTGTAAAAAATTTAATCCAAAATAAAAAAAATACATATTATGGAAAATATGTTACAACTGTATGCATATGCTGTAGAATCTAGAATGTTTTCTATGGTTAATATGTGTATACAGTAATTATTAATGTAGTACTTATGTATGCATAATTAGAAGTATGTTAATGTACTCTAAAAGGTCTTCTGTCACAGACCAATTGATAAGAAACATCAGTCTTATCATTCAAAGCCACTAACAAGCCAAGTGGGGCTTGTTGCAAACTCGAGCACGTCTTGGTGACCGTGGAGACTTGCGTCTCTGAAATTTAAAGTTATAGCAGGCTTGCATTTCCTTTCATTACGGAAAAGCAGTACCCTCGTTTGCACAGCACAGAATCAACACTTCAATATCAACCTTACAACAGCGCTCCGGAGGCCCAGCACAGAAACATCACTGCAGTTCTCAAAGGGAGCGCCTTTGCGTTTCCATGGTAACAAACATGCATTTCACCCAGCGTGTTGCACTCATGACTATACCACAATTCTATGTGAGGACGGTGTGACAGTCCCATGAGCCCTGTTTACTAAATTTACAAGAAAACTGCAGGGCATTTTAGCTGAGAACATCCATCGCCAAAAAATATTGACTTTATTTGGACTACAGTGACCTCTAGTGTTCATAATTGGTACTTCATTAATAGTAAAAAAAAAAAAAAAAACGGGAAATGAACACAAAACTTAAAACACGATTACAAACAGAGTAGAAAGCGTTAACTATTTAGACAAAGAGCAGGCAATATCTAAATATACTGAAACACTTCGGAGGTATCTAACAACTATCTGGACGAAACAATTTGGCATTAATAGACAGCCAGGGGGACAGTGGGAATTCCGTTGTCATGGGTACAGTAATGTGTTTGGTTTTATAGCAGACCCCGCCGAATGGCTTGTTGTGACATTTTCATCATGCACAACAATGGGTCGACCCAGAGACGCATCGCCAGCACGTGGAGGGGGCCTCTGTCCACACAGGTCACTAATGATGGTGTCAATGTTGTTACCTCCACGGAAACTGCGTCGGCGTGCTCTGTAACAGTACGCCTCCAAGACATTCCAAGACATTGCTTACATGATTAACACACACCAAGTTTTGGGCTGAATCTATGCGCTTTGAGGTCACACCACTGCTGACTGCGCGTAAGGACTCCCAGAGAGTTCCTCTGCAGCTTACTCCAATTCACACAGGGAAACACCAAAGCGTCCAGCTCATTGCATCTTTAATTGGGATTAGTTAATGACAAACATAGCTAAAAACACTCCGCATTTAGTTCTGAACATAATACAGGTAAGGCGGCCAAGTGCGTGTCCCACAGGTTGATATATTTAGCCGCCCGGGTCAGCGGTGAGACACGCTTTGTAGACTAACATGTCACTTTCTCTAGAAGGTGTGGCCCTGCCCAAATCTGCGCTGTGTGGGTGGAGTTAACCGCACTGCCCAACCTTCCAATCTCGGCAGTCTCAAAACTTTTGTCTGTTGATGTAGCTACTTGAGCCTGCGAGCGAGTACAAAAACCGGGCGACTGAGAGGCTTTTGTTCTATTACTTTGTCCTTTTGTACGTGCACGATTAAATCCTGGATAATAGGACTGCTCTTCACTAACGTCTTTAGCAGAACGAGCGGTAAGTTTAATTGAAGTTATGATCTATAGGGGTGCGTTACAGCAGTAGATTCCCATGAAGGTTCAGTCTAATGGTGATCTCTCCATATGCAGGTTTATTGTGGACTTAAAGAACGCAGGATAGGAAGAGCATGGGCTAAGTACACGTGTGAGCTACGGGGAGGGGGCGGTGAGCTGTGACAGAATCACAACACCAGCGCGTGTCTCGAGCTCCACGGAGGCTTTGTGGTCAGGTGTCACCGCGCGTGGCATTTTATAGCGATGTAACCTATGACACCCCCGAGCACATTTTGAAGTATTAATTGCTTTTCAGAAGATAATCCACCATACCCGCTGTCTCAAAACCTGCCATGTTCGCAGCAGATCTCTGAATAACTAGAATCCTCTTTTTTGAGGCCAGCTGTTAAATTGTGCCCTCACCATAAATTGCTGCATGCCTGCAGCAACAACGGAAGATATGCAGTAGCTGGCCGCTGGGAGGGGTTTGCGAGTGTGTGAGAGAATGTGCGAGCTGTTAGGTGTGGTGTCGTTTGTGTGTGAGTGTGTCAGCAAGTCAGTGTTTGGAGTTTTGCCTCTCTCAGGCCGTATCCAGGGCGTGGCGGCAGCGCCAGGTGAGGGGAAGTAAAGCGACAGCCCTCGCAAGCAGCGCTACACAAAACGCGCCCACATTGTCTCTGTGACTGCACAATGTAGTTCACCTTGAGTATTTCTGAAGGTCAAAAGAGGGTTGTCCTTTTCAGCAGTCATAAACTCAAATAAGAACAATCTTTTGTTCCTCATTGAGAAATCGTGTGGCCTTTGCATGACTTAAATACTTATATTTCACAGTCAACACTCAAGCCAAGCACTTCTCACCACAGACACTCCTCGAACAAGTAATGTGCCTTAAATAGCCAGCAACAAATCATGCATAGAATGGGCTCTAGCGTCATCCAAAGATGATATGAAAAGCAAACAAGCTAAATTGAAACATACTAAAATAGTAATATTTAATCTGTTCTGGTTTGTGAATTGGTGCTTATCTCCTGAAGGCCTGATGGCAGCAGACATAAACTGGTTGCCATAACACTTGGCCTTCATTTTATGTTGATGGACTTGACCCCTACTTTTATTGGGGTTAAGTGACCGCCTGTTCCAGTTTGCTTTGGTCCTGAACTCATGTGCTGACAGTCACAAACAGAATTATGGTCTCTTAAAAGCTGACATGCTATCAATTGATTGATCAGTTCTATGTCGTCCTGGGTCATCAAGTGAGCAGGTGGGATATGGATGATTAGCAGTGCACGCTAGTGTATTTGTTTTTAATGTACAGCATACCTTACTGAAGAATCATGTCATTTTTGCTCTGCTTGCTCTTTTTGATTTCATAATTCACTCCATGTTCCTGCATGCCCCATATTATTGCCAAGCAACCATACAGTCTTGGTGAATGCTGCCTTTCTTCCAGTTCTCCATGTCAGTTGTTATTCCCTGCGTATGGTGACCACACCCAGCATCCTCAGGGCTGTGATTCACTGTTTTTAATTTTTATTGATGTGTTCCTGGTAGATGTTAACCCTTTAGTATCTGTCTGAAGGTGGTTGGCAGAATAGCCTCATTTTTGCTGAATGCGGTGACCTGTGCTTTTGTTAAGGCAGTGGTGGGGAGAATGCATGGGGCGGCAATTTACTGCCATGGCAAAGAGCCAGGGCTCATAACCTAAAGGTTGCCACTTCTATTCCAGGTGAGCTCCTGATGTTGTACCCTTGGGTGAGGTACTTAACCCCAATTTCCATCGTGAATATCACGCTTCATGATGGGATGACATGTAAAAATTGCAAGTTATGTACATCCCTCTGGATAAGAGCATGTGCTCATTTTACATAATGTAATCTAATAGGTGAAGGCCAAACAGTTGCTGTTATCTCAAGCAGAACATTGCAGCACAACAAAACATGTATACATTTTGCTATCATTCTACAATGTTTCAATGTGAGTTTACATGTATGTTTAAACTTTTAGCTGAAGCTCTTACCGAGAGCAACTTAGGAAAGGAGGGTGCAGGGAGCCAGGGAGCCAGCCAGGCAGGTCTGAACATGCATCAATCTCTCACACAGTGCTGTGATTGCTAATACTACTGAAAATATATACAGTGAATATGTATACAGTACATGCTACAACAAACTTATAACTTAAGTACATAAGGGCATCAGTGCAGTTCCATATCATACCAGAACTTTGAAAGGCCACATTTTCTTTAAATACTAAAATGGTAATAAACAGGGCCAAGTTACTTAAAACAGCAGATGAGGTTTGTTGTAATTTTGTACATATTATTGTTTTGGCTTGTTCTTTTATCATTTATGCAGCCAGCTTTACTGAAGCTGTAACCAATAATAGGGAATACATTACATTACATTATTGTCATTTAACAGATGCCCTTATCCAGAGCGACTTACATAGGTTACAATTTTTACATGTTAGCCATTCATCCAGCTGGAGGCATTACTGAGGCATTTGTGGCTTAAGTACCTTTCCCAAGGATACAGCAGCAGTGCCCGAGCAGGAAATTGAACCAGCAACCTTTCAGTTACAAGCCCTGCTCCTTACTACTATACCAATATGCCTTGTCAGTGTAAAACTACTAGTTCAAGAATTCCCTGTTCTGGAAATTGTAGATTGAGGGTAAAGAAAGAGGAAAATGGACACAAGGAGCTGTGGAGGCAATATGCATTTAGTTGTTGGTTTTGTTAATATGATGTAATAATTGTGAGGTAAGTCAGTAACCAAAACTTTCGTATCATTGATAATACATGTTGGCCTGTTATTTTGAACTTTCAACTACAAGGTTAAAGGGTTGCAGTCAGTTGTTTCTCTATTATGTGTGAGATAATTTGTTTGTTTGTAAGCTGGCTGGTTATTGACATCAGTACTCTGAGTTCTAGAGCTGTTTTTGTAAATGTGCATGTATTGACATGGAGAATATATGATTTGTAGTGGGGAGTAACTTGGCCTGCTTGTTAGTCAAAAGCACTCTTGCTGGATGGGCCCTCACTGAGACCACTTTGCTAGCCAATCTATGTCCTGTAGAGATCAAGTGAATCTGTGCTGCACTGATCCCAGATAAATGAATCAATGTTTTTTGCAGAGCACAGTTATCTCTGTCAGAGCTAACGCTCAAGCCATTTCCTGAACCTGACTCTACTCCCTGCCAGGGATAACAGATCACGCTCTGAAAGGGCATTCTTCTCTTGTGTCCCCTGAAAATCTCCCCACAGGGAACAACAGCCCACTGCAGATTAGCTGATGTCCAGCTTGTGTCTGTGATGCCCTCCCTGGTGCCCTTGGCAGATCAGACGTTTGACATGTCCGTTCCTACAACTGGGCACCATACGGGAGTGTGTTCAGGTTGCACATCTTGCCTCCAGAGCATAGCAGCAGCACACTTCCTGGCGTGTCAATCTGCAGAGGTTCAGTCACAAGCCTGGGTTCACGATCTGTGGGGAGCTTTGGTGAGCACCAGAGTTTGGGGTCAGTTTCATTTCAATTCAGTCATCTCAAAGAATTAACTGAAATTCAAGTCATGAATTGAAAATCATTTTCTAGGAAGATTTTTCAACTAGTGAATCGGATTTCATTTCCTTTCCCGAACTGAAATGGAATTAACCACAAACTGTGGTGCTCAATAACGGGACAAAGATGCCAAACTCTGAAGCCACGAACAGCTGTTGGTATTGCAGTGACCTTTTCCTCACTGTCTGCATGTACAAGTGATATGATTGGCTCGTCGAGTGGAAGAGTGGAAGACCCAGATCCTCAGCTGACAGGACCAAATGTAGTCTGATTGCGGCTCATGTGGAGGCGGGGCTGTCATAGGTGTTTCCGTGCTCGCCCTTGAACCCGAGCCTCACAGCACAGGCAGCTGTTTGGCATTGCGGGCAAACGTGGCATGTCACTGATGCAGCACACAGGTGACAGGTATGTAGGCTTCTGCCACCGGTGGGAGAGATCGAGTCTAACAGAGGCGGTCTGTGATCCGCAGAGGGTAGCGTACCCCAGAGGCTTGGATTGCAGCTGAGGATGAAACAAATGTCCGCTATTTGTGGGTGGCGTCTGTTTCCTGGCCAGCAGGGATCGTGTGTGTGTGACTGACAGGGAGATTTATAAAGCTGGCCCTGCATGTCAGGACAATGCGGCTCCTCTTATCTCAGCCAAATGGAACTGGTGGCTTGAAAAAGCTGAAACTGTTCAAACTAAGCTAGGCTAGTTTGGCTAAGATAGGCTAATGGATGGACAGTTTGCTACCCAAAATGACATTGTGTTGAAATTTTGAGCTAGCAGGTGTGAGTCAGGTGTTGGCAGTTGTCAGAGGTTGTTTGTTGGTCGAACAGGATCTGCACTGGCAGTTGGTAGACCCTCTGTCTGTAGGGTCCTGTATCAATTGGGCTCTTCTGGTGTGTATGTGTGTGTGTGTGTGTGTGTGTGTGTGTGTGTGTTTGGCCTCTGGTCATGGTGATCATGTGTCTCTGGCTCTTCTTCACCTTAGTGTCAGAGGCACAGAGGTGGAACCTTCTGTGAACACTACGTTCCAGATAGCAAGGATTCCACATCATAGTGGGACAGATGGACAAAAGGACAATCACACTGCTTACTGCAAGGGCATGAGCCAGTCTAGTGTGAAAGTATGTGTGTGAGTGTGTCTGTATCAGTATGTGTGTGTATGTGTGTGAGTGCATGTGCGTATATCAGTACATGTGCTTATGTGTGTCTATGCTCTGTGTTGGTAGCCTGTTGTGCAGTAGTCACTTTTTAAAGAGAGGAACAGTGTATGTACTGTGTGTGTGCTTTCTTCTCTAGCCTCAGATTGCTGCTATGACCTCAGGAATCTTGGGGTGACCCCATCCACACCCCGACTATCCCCTGTCCCACCCCCCACCCTCCTCCTGTGAGGAGTCATGGCATCAGGAGGTGGAGCAGAGGACCCCCCCATGGAGGAGGGGACCATCCCGCTGGACATCGACAACATCCAGATGCTGCTGCAAGGTCAGTGTCTCCCCATGACCCCTAGCGTTTGACTGGGGTTGCTTGCTGCCGTACCAAGGGTGTGGGTAATCCTCTTCAGCTCTGGAATGAACTGTGGTGTACAACACCCCTATCTCAGATATGCAAATATGATGATCTCCCCACATGTCAAACACGATCCAATCCCTGTAAGGCATGGTTTGGGGTTTCCGCCATAAGCAATTAAACTTATTGTTGATTTTTATTGCGGAGTACATTGTATATCTGCCATAACTGTCAGGCTAAGATTTGAAAAGAACTGGGAAAGAGTTTTATACCATCCAGTCTTTCACTCACCCATTTCAGCAAATCTCTATTCAGGGAGGATGGTTGTCTGAGACCGATAAAAACCACACACAGTATCTTTCCCATTTGAGGTGAAACTGACCATAACGGAGCATGGAGACAGAGGAGGGCAGCATGGTCAGTGCTTGCAGTCTGGTTGTCCACTGGGACTGGACCACCTCAGTGAGGGAATTTGCTCTGTTTCGGATGTCAGAGAGATAAAATCCGAACAGCGTCTTGGCTCACTCCTGCACCTCTTCTCTCCTGCCTGGGCCTGTTTGCTTTGGGGAGTCTCGTCAGAACGCATACAGATTAGTGCTCAATGTAGATGTTGGGTGAAACTTCAGCTGCACATCCGTCTGGCAAGATTTGGTTTTACTGACAGCTGACAAGAAGAGGATCGCAATTTATACTAGAGTCACTTTGTTTATTAATGAGTGTTAGTTGGGTAGGTTGTATGCTATGGGTACATGTTACAAATCAGATTATAACACAATTACTGATTTGCAGTTTGCATTCTCAGGTTTGATTTTCAATATGAAATAAATACTTATAGTAATAAATTAACATAGTAAATACTAGTAAGTAGTAAGTAATGAAGGTTATTTACTCTCTGCTCCAAGCTGACAAACAAGCTTGGATTCTGGAGAGGAAAAGGGTAGCAATTTAAGTCATCCTCTATGGTTGGACCAACTGTACACTGTATTTCATTTGTTCAGCAAGCCAGTCACAGAGCTTGTTAAGGGTGATATTGTCAGAAACAATACCAGAGCAGACCTTTATAGAAAAGTTCTTCACCTTAGCACTCAAAGCCCCAGAATTCTATATATTTTTATTGATGCCAACATGCAGTGTTGGGATGGTTACTTTTGAAATGTAATAGGTTACAGATTACCCTGTTAAAATGTAATACATTTACATTTATTCATTTAGCAGACGCTTTTATCCAGAGCGACGTACAAAAGTGCATATAGTGGGCAAACAGGCACAAGAGCAAGATGTGTACAGGTCATACAATGCAGATAGTGCTGAGGCTGAGCGCAAGGTTGGTGTCGCCAGCCAACTAATCTGATCTAGGATTACATATATCAAACACAATCACAGGGACAATAAGGTACCGCTATACTACCTAGGCAAAAAACGGGCATGATACAAGGTAAGAGAGCTACAAGTACAAGCCAGGAGTTTAAGATTTACGAGGTTAAATTTACAAGGTCAAAAAAATGACAAAGGTGTCAGTCCAGGTAGAGTCTGAAGAGGTGTGTCTTCAGCCCACGTCTGAAGGGTTGGAGTGAAGGAGTTGTTCTAAGTTCTGTAATAAGTAATGTAACTATTTTAATCACTTCATCAAAGTAATGTAACTTATTACATTTGATTACTTTTTGATTACTTTTCTAACAAATGTTTTAAATTGGGCAATAAAGCTGAAAAGTCCTAAAAACATAAATTTAAACCAGGCAGTGTAAACCTCACAACAGTACTCAACACTGATTACTGTAAAACTTTTATTAAAAGTTCTTCAATATAACTTGAATTAAGACTGGAATGTTTTGATTTTAAGGCACAACCACCAAAACAAATCACAAGTATGTAGAGCAAACAGGGAAAACTGGCAACAACTACTGTTCTGTGCCCAACAAAAAGCACAGTATGCATAGTTAGGACCATTAATTTAGTCTGTTGGTGCCCTGTAGAAATTTCACATCCTAATGACCTCTCTAATATTTAATGAAAACACAATGCTGAATTAAGTTAGTGAGTGTTATTAGATCTCTCATAGGCTACCTACATCACTATTCAAGGAGGACGTTAGCTAAGATTTTCTATCAAAGGGTTCATAAATGGAGGTGCGGCTGTGCAAAAGGCGTCTGTTAACAAGCTATCAATTATTTTGTCATGAATGGAGATTAAACATAAATATCTAGTCTACTGGACAGGCACCGAGCAAAATATAGAGCTAAATTACATCTTGAACACACATGAATAATAGGCCTATGGTGGGGCGGGAGGTACTTTATTTTATGTGAGTGACTGCGGTTACATTAACTTACCTGTAGATGTTTCCTCAGGTTTGACATCGAGCATTTCGATGTTACATACTGCCAAATGAATGGAGCCTGTCTACACGTAGAGACAGCTCCTTGTAAGCCATCCTACCCTTGATGGTGTTGCACTCAAATTTGTCCCAACAGCTTTGCTGACCCGCGTTGTCCGGAAATATGGCAAAGGTATGTTTTAACCGAAAGCGACGGGAAATTTACGAGCGACGCGAATGCATGAAAAGTCAATGGCAGAAGGCGAATGGGCAGAGTTAATCGCGGCGAAACTGTGAGCGATGCGAAATGAGCCTTCGCTTGAGTTAAAAAATGTTCAACTCGAGCGAGAATATTGCCTGGCGAAAGCCAATCACCCTCAACTAGAAGCCACGGCCCTTTCCACTTTGCCTTTTCCAACTTGCTAGCAGCGTTGGTGTAATGAAAAATGCTCGCTGTGAAGTGGCGCGCAATTCGCTTGTTTATTTTTCAGGCAAGCGATCAAACCCGCGGGGGAAGGCGAAGTGAAATTTCGTTAAAACACACCTAAAGGAAGGCATTCCTGCACAGCAAAAAGATTGCAAACCAACAGAATGAATGTTATATTTTACATATAAGATTTTTACCGAAAAGAATATATTCAGACGTAACCCCTTTGTAATCACCAACATTTTGATTAGTAACTGTAATTTAATTACATATTTTTTTCCCAGTAACTGTAACTGATTACAATTACATTTATTTTGTAATTTAATTAAGTAACGTCGTTACATGTAACTAGTTACTCCCCAACACTGCCAACATGCACAGTATTTTTGAACAGGAAACAGCACATGGTAAGAATATATATAGTGTAAGATACTTCCAACAACATTTGCATGAAATTTCATATATAAAACTTGGTGTCACACATATTTTATTCCTCAGGTATATTGCTTCTATTCTGTGATATCTTGTAAGAAAAATTTTGTGCATTGTGCCTGAAATACGCTCTTGGCTGGTGCTAAAACTTACACAACTCTCATTTTATAGATTATCTGCTTATACTTCATGACTGGAGCCCTTCAGCTTGGGTACCCCTCTCCAGGGCATAGCAGCAGTGAACCGCCTAGGCCTTGAACCTGCAGCTCTCTGGTTACTAGACCAGTTTTCTGACTGCCAGACTGCACCACACTGCTGCCATCTGGTTTAGCGCTGTGGTTTGCAGGCTTGCGGCTAGAGGCCACTTTAAAGATGAGTGGTGTTTTCCTCTCGTCTCTCAGATGAGACCGTTGGAAGGGAGAGAGAGGGTGTGCCCAACGTTTAACTAACACAACTCCCAGTGTTCAGTGTTCGTCCGATCATCATGGCATTGTTCTTTCAATATACCACCTTTGAAAAATTAGTGAAAAATGTGGGAATTGGATTCCTGGGATCATTAAGATAGAGGGAAGGAAACACAAGGAATTAGCAAAATAACACAAAGCTTTCTGCCAGTGTTGTAGCAGTTACTGTATTCCTAGTGCCTTTTTCAGCAATGTTCATGGCTCTGCTTAGCCATATTAGTTTCTCACAATGTTCCACTGTGTGACAACGTGTTTTAATACTTCTACGGGGTTCCAAACCATACCCTGTCACTTTTAAAACTGCAGTGGTATTAATTTGACTGCAATTCTTTCCCTGTTGGTTATTTGAACTCCTTAATTATGGTAACCAAACAGTACCTGTTCCAGTGCTGTGACAGGTTATGGGTATGTCACTCAGCATGTGGTCAGTTGTTAAAAGGATGGTGAGGCCGAATCGTGCATACCAGTAGCGTGGCTTCTTTCAAGAAAGCAAAGGGTTGCTGTGTGTTTGTTCTCAAAGAGGGTGAGAACAAACACACAGCTTGGTGTTGGTCAGCTTGCTCAGCTCTAACAGGAGAACCACGCAAGGGTGGAGATCTGAATACAGCCTTTCTCTGTGTGCAGAAACTGGTAACGATTCCTGTATTATTCAAGAGAGATGGGATTCAGGGGGGTTGGGGAGGGTCCTGGTGCAAAATGCCTGCCAAGCATCACCCTCAGGTGTGGGTGAGATGAGTTGTCCCTCTGTCACTGAGTGCTGAGACCCTTGAACTGCTTTCTCACATAGTTCCACTTTGATTCTGCATTTAAATACTCCAAAACAGCTCCAAACAAGGGGCTCTCACTTTAAAACATCAGTGATGTTAGTGTGTGTTGAAATCCTTGTAAAACTCTATATATAGTAAACATTACTCAGTAGTTACATCAGTTGTAATTAATTCATTTTAGGCGATTAAATATGAAGCTAATGGACTTGATAGTATTTACCAGAAGTTGCTGCCCCCGTAGTTTGGTCTCCTGCGTATCTCTCTGCGGCTTGGTTCCCCTGACCCTCTGAACTCATTCTTTGTGCAGTCCAGGTGCTAGCTGCAGGCGCACAGTCTCCAGGCTACGTGATGTTTGCTACGACGACGAGGCAGTCTGTCAGAGTGAATCCGGAGGCTTGGCTGTTTCTAGGGGTTTCGGTGAAGCTCTGTGTCCAATGTAGTGAGATGGCTGTCACTGGGCAAACACGTTTCTGTCCAGAACCAAACATTTGAGAATGCCGCTTCAGCCAAAAAACAGGGAGCGAAACTGAGAACGAGACACAGCACATGTTGATGTTCAAAGCTGAGTCTGTTTCTCAGCAAACGTCAGTATTTATAGACACCACAGATACTGATAAGCAGCTCTTTATTGAGTGCCCTCTATTTTAGCAGTTATATGTGATGGAGATTAGATATGGATGCAGTGTCCATCTCACTTTGTCAGCTTCATATCAGAAAGCATCCAGAATGTGCTGTTAGCTGTCCTCTCAGTTTGCACTGGCAACATTATCTGCTACTCAAACTGTATTACACACTCAGACTCTGCATTACACCCACATGGATATGAATCACTGGAGTCATCACAGTGAATGAGAGAAAGAGGAAAGGGATCTATCTACAGTTTCACTCAGACAGAGAGAGAGGGAGGGCTATCTGCAGAGTTAAACAGAGAGGAGAGAGGGATCTATCTAAAGTTTTCCTCAGAGAGAGAGAGAGAGCAAAGGGGGTGCACTATCTACAGTTTTACTTGGAGGGGGGACCTATCTAAAATTTTACAGAGATAGAGAGAGAGAGAGAGATAGAGAGAGAGTGAGAGGATCTATCTACAGAGGGAGGGGGGACCTTTCTACAGTTTTATATATAGAGAGAGGGGACCTGTGTACAGAGTTACACAGAAAGGGAGGCAGACACAAACATGTGTATGTTGACATATGATATTCTGTAGTTCTTTACAGATCAATACATTCATCTTCTGTTAATATCAAGATTAATATTGTTAACTTCTTTTTACATTATTATCATTATTGTTCTTACTATTGTCATTAATTTACTGCAGAATAGCTTTGACAACAAATTTAATTGTCATGCCGATAAAGCTTATTGGATTGAATTGAATTAAATTGAACAGAGAGGCAGGGAGAGGAGAGAGAATAGGTTCTTGTCCATAGAGAGTTATTTGACTGCAATGTAACCCATATCGTGAGTTCAGTGAACGGATTCTGAATGAAGATGGCTCCCTGTTCTTTTGCATAGAGGTCAGGTAGAGTTGGAGGAAGGGACTAAACTGACTTGCCACAGAAGGCTGTTTCTGGATCAGTACTGGCAGTGATGAGGCCCTGCTCAAAGGCATGGCACCTCACCACAGAACACTGTTCCTGGGTCAGTCCTGGCAGCGGCGAGCTCTTTGATGCTCCAGCTGCCACTAGCGTTGCTATGAGGGAGAGAAAAGGCACATGTAGAGCGTGACCCCCAGACGGGATGCCAGCCGAGGCTCTGCTGAGGTCACGACATCACACAGGGAACAGGGTGTCGGGTTTCATGGAAGAACTCCGCGTCCCATGGCGGTGGTCACATGGTGGGGGTTGTCACTAGTGGCACAGAGCTGAAGGCCTGTGTGTGTGCCTCTATGTGTGTGCTCATGTGTGTGTGGGAAAGGAACTGTTCAAAGTTAGCACACATGGAACGCACTGATCTTATTGGAGAAAACAGCTGGGGAAATGTCCTGAGCCCCTCCACCTAAACCCCGCCTCCTTTCTAAGGCTGGTCAGTGCATTTACCAGCTGAATTCCCAGCAACCCTGTCGCTGAGTCATTTGTTTCCACAGCATGGATTTGTCTTGATTTGCTGAACCCCTGGTCCATATCTGGTCTGTCTAGAAGGTCCCAAGTGCTCTCTGTTAGATGAGACACTGAGCTGAGGTCCCGTCTCACTGTGGTTATTTAATATCCAGCAACACTCATGGCAAAGGTGAGGCTGTTCCCTGGTGCCCTGGCCAAATTCTTCACCTGGCTATTCAGATCAGGTGATGGTATCATCCCCCGTGTAGTTTCATTGGCTAAATGTGAGGGTTCTGGTCCCAAACAGCTGTCTCTGAAGAGGGTGCTGCACACTGGTGGTCATTTAGGTGGGTCACTTTGAAGTGAACTCATTCACTGTGAAGTGCTTTGAGATCCTTGAAAGGGATACTACAAAGATACTGTATAAATGCAACCTATTATTATTATTGACCACTATCATCATTATCATCATCATTATTATTGCTGTAATTGCTGTTCCTGCTGTTCTTATTTCTTCAGACAGAGTTAGACAGTTAGTCTAACTCCTAGTCTAGTCTAACTTTAGTCACGTATTGAAGCACTAGCCTGCATTTCTGCACAGTCAGAGAAAGTCATGGCCCAAAACTTTTGGCACTGTCTGAAGCAAATTCTCATAAAACTTCCTTAAAATGATTACAAGTGGAATGAGAAAAGAATGACCAAGAATAATTGAAAATTGTGTGAGATCCACTTTGATCATTGCATTTCAGTTTTCCGCAATACTGGTGAAACAATCAATATTTGGGTGACAGTGCTGCTTTTTAACTGAGCGCCGTCAGACAGCCTTAGATCACTCAAGACCAAACTGGAACAATAATTTCCCTCTAGATTTACTGTCATCTTCATCTAATTTGCTGCCTTTAATGGCTGCCTGAAATATTAGTGTCCATCTCTACTGCCCTCCACCGCAGTTATTGCTGTTGAGGCTTGTTATTGTTTTTAATCCATGATATACGCCAATAAAGTTTATTGGATGATTACTGGATCATTTCAGGTAGAGGAAAAATGACATTAGGCTGGCAGCCTTTTGTCCTCATTATCTTGCTGTTATGAGAACAGAAGATGTTTAATGATGAGAACGGATCATTCAGCCCACTTAGGCTTGGCATTCTGACTATCACCTAGAGTGTATTTAGCTCTGTGTTGAGCCTGGAGTGGAACACTATAAGGATTACTGCTACATGCACTGATATTCTCACTCACAATATACATATACATATACATTTCATTTCATTGGTGTTACTTGTACAGCATACTTTAGGGTTAAAACAGTTCTTACTGCCCAGTTCTGTTTTAGGATTAAAACAGTTTTTACTGTCCAGGTCATATTGTTTTTACATGAGTGAGTAGACTGTTCAGTGCAGGGTTTGTTTGATCAGCAGTGAACCCTTTCCTTTCAAACAAGATGCAGCGGGGTTTGCGCTGTGCTCGGCTCACCATGCACTTGAGGCGGACAGGGGCCGAACGAGGTTGGCGTGGGGGCGTGGTCTCTCCTGTCTGGGCATGCTCAATGCACAGGAATTCTGCACAAGGGCGTGGCCAGAATTCAGCCACCAGAGTTTCTGTCAGGGTGGGTTTTCATCTGGCAAGCAGCATGAATCAGGCATGATTTTGGTCCATTGTCGTCAGCTCAACCAGGAATCCACTGACCTTTAACTTAACACCGGCTCCACTTGAATTTATTTAAATGAGGCCCATTGTTTCACCCCACATAATCTCAAAACACAGAGACAAATGCTAGGGGCATTTACCTGCAACAGGTAAACAGGTTCAGTGTAATGCTTTGCATTCTTGGCTGATCTTTCAAACCTTAAAGGATGCGCTATTTTATTGACTTAATCACCTGATACACAGGGCAACTTGCATAGCTCCCATTGTATGTAATGTCTATTTACAGAGGGAGATGTTTCCTGAAGAAATGCAGGTTCAGCACCCTCCTCAGTAGGACAACAGATGTGTCTCACCTGGGAGTCAAACACACATATTGCTGGTTTAGAGGGACGCTTCCATGAGCACTCTACCGCGCCAATGGCCCTGTGTGCATGGAGCCCAATGGCTACATTGCAGCAGAGCATAGCAGTGCAGCGTAAATTGTGCAGGATGCTGCTGCTGTACCCTTGAACGAGAGGTTTATCTTCGACTGTTTGAGTAAACATCTGTGAACTGTGCATACTGGCCCATGTGAGTCATGCCAAGCACATTCATAATAATAATAATGACTGATGCATAAATAATGATGGTGCTTTTCACTCCTCCATGTGACAGCAAATAGAAGGTTTAATTCTGATGTACATAAGTTCCAATGCCCTATATTACCGTATGTACTGCTACCACTTTAGGTTGATAGAGCTCTCCCAGGTCAGGAAAGTTACCTGTCTCCTCATTGATAGAATAATGAAAGAACTGCTGTGGAACCAATGTGACCTGAATCATGTGCTCTGGGGGGAGCAATATCTCCATGACACTGTCTCAGATCCACCCCCTGCCATTGGCCCCACTTGGCCCCTCTCTGTCTGAGTCACTGACTTGGCGGCCACCCCACAGTTTATGGTAGTGTCTGACCCCAGTAGAGACCAAAACGCCAGCCGGCTTCTAAGATTAAGGAGGTCCCTGGCAGTCAGACCCCAAAGACAGCCACGTTAGCATTAGCACGTCTAGGGGAACAGGCAGGGGTCACCAACTACAGGGGTGTCCCACACCTCAGGCGCTCTTGGAATCAACCTGGCCCAGCTGGGAAGACTGAAAACGTGCAGACTGACTGAAGAGAGAGGATTTAAACTGGAGAGGAAATGGAGGGAGGGTTCAGAGCTGTGACAGAGGAACTTCCTGTGGTGACAGTCCTCATTGACAGTGGTAGGTTGACTGCCCTGGTTCGCCTGTGGAGAATGCTTGTGTTCAGGAGAACAACTAGTGAATGACATTTAATGAGATAACAGGTGTTGGAATTTATTCCAAGCTCCCTAATGCTATTCTGTTTAATGAAAGGAAAGTTTGGAAAGGAATTTGCCTTTTGCTGCAACATGGAAAATATTGGCTCCCACACTAAATATAGACCACTACAATACTGTTGTAGTAGCTTTATTTTCATGTAGAAACATTTTAATTCCTCAGGAGCTATACCAGATCCTAGCTGGATGGCTGTATCGGAAAATTGGTTGTTAAGGATTTTACATTTGCAATACCAAGTGGAGCAGAAGTTGCTGAGAAAAGAATTTATATTAATGAAATGGAGGCTGTTCAGCAGATGTTATATTCAGTGGTTTCTGACATGCAGTGAAGATGCAGACCCATTCATTACCAGGGCTGAGGAAAACCTCATGTGGTCACAGTGCATTATTGTGTACTGTTTAATGTAGGTAAAGGCTAAATCTGTGATTCCCCCACGACATTGCAATCTTGGAACATGGTTTTGATTTGCGACATTTTTTTCAACATTAATTTTCAACATTAATGTGTTAACCCTCAGCTTTGATTATAGAGGAAGCTCAGCTGATTGCTTTCTCATTGCAGGGAGTGTCTGGGAGATTTCTCCAGCACAGCAGCAAGGCTCAGAGGGTCACCTGTGTTTTTAGTATGCTTTTAGTTAGGGTAGCTGTTCCAGCTGTCCCTTCCCTGAGTGTGTCTCTGTGTCCCCAACAGTGGAGCAGGAGCAGATTCAGAAGAGGACGTTCACCAACTGGATCAATGCCCAGCTCTCCAAGGTGAGATCAAAGTGAAAGTGCTGCACCAGCCAAACCACCATTGGTAGAAACTACTGTATATACCCACTGTAGGATAACTACTTCACTGGTGGAGGTAATCCAGTAATGCAGATTTTTAGCTGTGGGACACAAAGGAGTACTTTTGCATTAAAGTCTTACATTTCAAAATTTAAGGTTAAATGAGAGGCTTTATTGTCATCAGACTCTGTCTTTGCATGTAGAGGCAGTTTAAGTACCAAACCAGAAAAGACCGCTTTTCATCTGGCTGTGACAAAAGGAAGGTTTAACAGTACAAGCACAGTGCTCCACCTTCTACACACCTCTCAAGTGAATGAACCTGGTGTGTGTGTGTGTGTGTGTGTGTGTGTGTGTGTGTGTGTGTGTGTATCAATGTATATATAAACACAGACCCAAAAGTGCCACTTCACCCCTCAGGGAGACACGTTCCCGCCCCCTGCTGGCACAGGACCTCAGTGCATGTGATTGCAGGAGGAGTTATTTATAGAGCCTAGGGAGATCAGACAGGGTGCAACCTGAGCTGAAGCCCCTCCCCCCTCTCCCACAGTCCCCACCCCTGCCTGCCTCATGGCCTGGTACCAGTCAGACTGGTACATGGTGTCATCAGAAAGTAATGAATGCTTTGCTGTGGACCAATGAACTCTTTACCATTTGTGTAATTGAAGAGGAGATCCTGGCAATTTTTTGGTTTCCAGTCTTTTTGAACAGTACATCCATGCTACTATGCCTCTAATCAACAGCTTTCAGCTGTAAGAAGGGACAGTAAGCTGGCTAGCCTGAGAGGAGCCAGCAAGCTGCATATTGGATTATACAGGGCCTTGTTATTTATGATTTCCGATTCATTTTTTCTGGATTCTGCAGTATGTTGATTATTTGTTGTTTATTTTTTAGCTGGTTTCTCCCGGCTAGAGCACCCAATGTATTTATTCAATTTGTAATTTAAAGGCAAAAATACAATTTAATTAATTAATTCTCTTTTGAAGTCAGCATTTAGTGAGCTGTATACCTTGAGGTCTAATTGTTTAACAACTCCTGACCTCACTCGTATGCAAACACAAACATTCTATTACCTGTTTATTGGCTATTAAAGACAGTGATTATTATAATGAGCAGAGGAGTCACAGTTAATTGGTTGTTAACGGTGTAAACAAGCCCTTAATTGCACGCTGTGTCTGACTGTCACCGTGAGGAAAATGCCAGAGCACTCTGGGAAATGCATGAGTTTGGTGACAGGTCCCACATACAATTGCCAGTCACAACATTCCGAATGCAAATCTTTATGCTGTTTTCAACACAATAATAAAGTCCATCATTGTAAAAGCCATTGACCTTTCAACATCAGCTGCACTGTACACACCGTTGATGGGATGAGATGTCTGATTCTTGGGACATAATTGCAGAGAGGAGTTTTTGCTGTTTTCAACATGCCAAAGATAGTTTTCACTTGCCAAGATGGCGATTCACTGTTCGTTGGCTTTTTGGTGACTGCAGTACCTCTCACTCCATTTCCAGCTATGCTTATGGTGCTGCACTGTGTTCAAAAATCAGGTCTATCATGCTTACTGGACGTTGGGTGATGGTTGCTCACCCTCTCTCCCTCTCACTCAGAGGACCCCTCCCTCGGTGGTGCTGGACCTGTTCTCGGACCTGCGGGACGGGACGCGGCTGCTGGACCTGCTAGAGGTGATGAGCGGCCAGCGCATGGTGAGTGACCTTGTGACCCTGGAGAACCCCCCCATACAACCGCCACACTGCCGTGAGCTGACCTTCAGTGTTGTGCATGTTCACACTTCACAAGCGCTAGCTCAAAGTTCAGTTCGCACAGATTAAAATGAACAAGTTCAGGCTCATAGTTCACAATTTTGAATTTCGAACAAGTTCACAGTCCCAGTTCATTTCTTCCATTTTTTAAATGAGCTGCTCTGAGCTTATCTTTTTCAGTAGAACCTCCTCCTACTCATCCATCATTGCCACTTCCCACTTTTTTGATTATCAGTCACTCATGAAATATCATGCAGATATTCCCCAAGACTGGACAGATGCTTCAACTCAATGTGTCGTTTCAAATTTGATGACGATGCGGCTGACGTTTGGACTTGTTTTTTCAGATCCGGCGGGCACAATTTGCATAGAAATGTGAGATTTTTTCCGTCGTAATCTGTATTGACTTGTTCATAAAACTCCTTCAAATAATCATATGAGCTGGTTTCAGCAGTAGGCCTACCGCTAGCTGTGTTGTCTGACTCGCCACCACTTGCACTAGCCATTTTGCAAAAATTGTTTAAGCTAGCCAGTGTTTACAGTGCACCATGTACCCTGTCATATAAGGGTATTGTCCAGGGACTATTTTATGTGTACGTCTACATGCGCAGTGATTGTTACGCAGGATATGGGCAGTTGGTGGCAGGCTGTCTAGCTGATGAGTTGCACAAATAAATACGTCTCAAGTATGGAATAACGCCGTCCATGTTCATTCATCAAGCAGTAACTTTAATAAACCCAAGGATTCTGAATCTCGCATAAACCTGAATGAGCTCAAATTCACGTTCTTTAGTTGCAAACGGATACGTTCAAGTTCACCGTTCACCGAAAAAATGAGCACGTTCGATGACACAACACTGCTGACCTTTGCCCCTCCCTGCCTCCCTCCCCCAGAAACGCGAGAAGGGCCGGGGAGTTTTCCAGCACAGGAGCAACATTGAAACGGCCCTGAACTTTCTGAAGAAGAAATCGGTGAGAATATGCTATGTCATCTCTGCTAATAGCTCTTGCATGCACTTCTGTAAGTTGCTCTGGAGAAGAGTGTCTGCTAAATGACTAAATGTGGCGGGGGGAGCTTCATGGACGAGGGTGGCGCCTGTGTTGGGACAGGGGGTGGAATGTTGGCTGATCTCAGAGGGACTATGGTAAAAATGGGGGAGGGGCTGGAACCTGGACTCAATTCGGCACTTAGACATTGTGGGTCTAGGGAAGGGGAGGAGCAACCAAAGGAAAGGAGAGTGGCTTGGGGCGGTGAGGCAGGTAGTGAAAGGGCACATTCCACAGAAAATCTCTCATAGTATGGTGTGTGGTCTGCGTTGATCATGCAAGAGTGTTATCTTTTCAGTGGAAAAAGTTACAGTTGTCATGTCAGTGCCTCAGTTTAGCAGATTGTGTGTATCCACAATCTGCTCTCCAATTCGCACAGATCAAACTGGTGAACATCAATGTCCCTGACATCATCGATGGCCGTCCCTCCATCATCTTGGGTCTGGTGTGGTCCATTATCCTGCACTGTCACGTGAGTATTGCCACATGGATATGGATTCAACAGGTTGCTCAAAGGTCCTGTACGAGGCATAGAACTACCATTTCCAAAATAGCCAGCTCCCTGGCATTTTTGAGGAGCCTCAGATTTGCTTTGTGAAGGTAAATGGGGACTCATCATTCATTACTGACCCCTCCCCTCGTCATCGTGGTTCCAGATCGAGGAGCTGGCGAACACCTTGTCCTTCAGCTCCCGCCATTCGTCGCTGGAGTCACTGGAGTCGCTGCCCAGCCAGGACTCCCCCCGCAGCAGCCCTGCCCAGCACCGGGCATCACCCCTCCACGCCCGCTTCCGCGTCTCCGCCAAGAAGGCCCTGCTGCTGTGGGTCAGGGAGCAGTGCAGCAGGTCAGTCTGTAACAAGCATACACACAAGAGCCTCATATTCACACATAAACATACACACACACACACACACACACACACATACACACACACACAGATACACACACACAGATACACACGCACATACAGTATCAGTCAAAAGTTTGGACACATTTTTCTTTATTTATTTTTACTATTTTCCACATTTTAGAATATTAGTTAAGCCATCAAAACATAACACAGATGGAATTATGCAGTGGCATGAAAGACATTCTTAAATGCTTGAACAAATTCCAAGCAATTCAGCATGTCTTTAGTTCAAAAATGTCTTTGAATGCATGTTTCCCAATATCTTAGTAAGGTATGTCCACACTTTTGACTGGTACTGTATACACACACACAAATCACACACTCTCTCTCTCTCTCTCACACACACACACACACACACACACACACACACGCGCACACACATAGACAAAAAGAAAACGTCACACTCACACATGTACATACACACATTTACACACACACACACCCATACACACACATACACACACACAGACACACAGGCACACATACGCACGGAGGAATAATATGGTACTTTCCCTGCAAAGGAAATAACACTAAATGCCTTTTGATCTTTTGAGTCCTCACAGTATCCCCCTTAAACCCCATTCTCAGAAGCTTCCCCCAAAACAGCACAAGTCCCAGGGGGATAGTCTGTGTCCTGGTCTCACCCCCCCTCCTCCACCCCTTCAGGGCCGGCTGCACCCTCAACATCAGAGACTTCAAGTCCAGCTGGCGCAGTGGCGTGGCCTTCCTGGCCATCCTCCATTCCCTGCGCCCTGACCTCGTGGACTTGTCAGAGGCCGAAAACAGAACCAACCAGCAGAACCTGGAGGAGGCCTTCCGGCTCGCGGAGAGGGAGCTGCGGATTCCCAGGCTGCTGGAGCCAGAGGGTGAGTCAGCTAGGCCGAACTTCGGTACCAGACAGCACTGGAGCTGGCTTTTCGCTACAGTTAGCCATATTGCTCTGACTTTGGATGCTGGAGCCGCACGGGATGCCAGCTAGCAGTGTGTCATCCTGCTTGCACTTCCAGGAAGGCCTCACATGTGTTGGTCTTCTGCTGGTCAACAGAAACTGCGTATTTAGTGTTTTGAAGTCTTCATCAATCTTAATCACAGATTCTTCATACATGGACCAGATAGGCAGCACAGTGCTCTCTGTATTATAAAATTCTGTCTCTGCCATTTTTGAAGTGTTCTGATTTGCTGTGCTCATAGTGAACATTCTTGATGGGGTGTGGTCTAAAACACAAACCCTGTAATAACAATAGGAACGTAGACTGCACCAAAATTTCAAAATTTCTTGTTACCAAGGAGCCCCTCTTAGTCAGAAAATGGGGACACCAGAGCGGAATATCTGCTCATAATGTAACATTCTTGCCTTTAATCGTGGCTCTGTACAGATGTTGATATCAAAGACCCAGATGAGAAGTCCATCATGACATATGTGGCCCAGTTCCTGCAGTATTCCAAAGACCTACCTGTGCCTGAAGAGGATTCCCAGGTGAGTGACCCTTTTCAAGGTCAATATTGTTCCTGGTGTTGCTTTCCAGGCTTTCATGGTGATCCGTTCCATCTGGCTCTGTTGTCCCTATCCTCATGACTGTCATGGTGAAATGGTAGCCTTGTAACCCTGTCCTCTCTCTCCCCCTGCTGGCAACCTGGAGCAGGTGCACTCCCTGACTCCACCCACACGCCTCTCTCCTGTCCATCTGCCCTCTCATTTCACTCCTGCTGTGGCCGCCTCCCCTGTGCACCAGGTACCCCCGCTTACCCCGCCCACCTTCTGCTCTGCCTACCCCATGCCCCTCCCACTTCCTCCTCTACCCATCCAATGTCCCTCCTACTTCCCTTCATCATTCAGCTTGTCAACATAAACCTACTACCCACAGATCTGATCTGAAACCTGCGCTGAAGCACTCACTCCCCAGCAAAATCCTTACAATGTGAAGATGCTTACCATTGCAGGCCACTGCTGAGAAATAACAGCATCCATTCATATGGGTAATATAATGAAAACCCAGAAACAGCACAGCTATTATGAATGCCTTATGCAAAAGCTACAACTGGATGAAAAAAGTTTCCTACTGTATTTCATGCTGATCAGCATGTCAGCAGGTTGTTGGGGTTAGTTGATGCAAAAATCCTTTCTGCCATAAATAACCTAGCGAACAAGTTTGCCTGTGTTTCCATGTTTGTGACTGAGTGTCTGGGAGCCTCCAAGCAGCACCCTCCTACCGAAATCTGATACCAGGTCTCTGACCTCATTTTTGTTGATTACATCATTGATGCCCTGTGTTGAAAATAGTAAAGTGACTGCTGACGTTGAGCAGTATTGCAGATACTGCCTCCCTGGATGGGCACAGAGATGTCAACACATGTCGTGTGGCTAGTCCTTTTCTTACAGCAGAGAAGATCCACTGCTTCTATTGTGCATCTGAAGTTGACTGTCCTGAACTAAATATTAGAGAGATCTCGATTGGGCATATCATAAATATTGCTGCAAAACATGATGCATAACATCATGGTGGGTAAGACATTGCTAGCAAAGAAAAAATGTAGCAAAGAATTGCTGTTTTGTTTTTACCTGCTGTTCTTCAAAATAGTTGTTTCCCAGTGTCCTTGTACTAGCAAGAAACAAAGACATTTGTTTCATTTTTTTCATCCTGTAATCTGCAGCATGAGTTGAGCTCAGGACTGAGCAGAAGTGTTGATCTTCAGCTTTGAAGGAATTAAAATGGTTTTGCTTGGTACATAAAATCTAGATTAGCACAGTTATCTGAGATGGCCTCCTCTCTGGAGGAAGTGAGAGGAGACCAGATTATTAATAACACACTGACTGTTGATATTAGTTGTTGCAGATATCTTTTGTTTTGCTACCTGTTGTTTGATTACCCCTCACAGGTATGTAACAAGCCCATGATAAGTATACTCTAAAAATACATCTATGTTTCTTCTTTTAACATTATGTTTGTTGTGAACAATTCTTACATTGGATGACGTTAGGTTGGTTGTGGGCTCCACCCCTTTCTGTTTTTTACCCCTCCCTCTCTGCTGTAACGCCAGGCGACCTCCAGTCAGAAGGTCAGGGAGGTCACATTATGGCTGCAGAAGGCCCACCAGGAGCTGCTGGAGGTTTGGGGCTCGACAGAGGGCAGGAGCTATGCCCAGAGGTACCAGGTAAGTAGCATTTCTGAGTGTGCCCTGAAACACAGCATGTAGTAAAGGAGCTAAAGCCCAGGACTCCAAACCCGAGGGCTTTCACCTAGGTTTAAATCCCAAACGGATGTTTTAGCTTTTTCAAGTATGGTAGCTACTTTGCTACTTTTTGCTACCTCCTGAAAATATCCAGGTTCATAACTGCCAAGCCTTATTATAAGTATTATACAATAAATATCCCTTTGTGTTCCGTGACTTGCTGGTTGACTGGTTTGAACCAGTCTATTTGGCGCTGACAAATTTGTTTGTTTGATGTGTACATGTCAGTGATTGATAGCATATGATGGCTCCACCCGTTATTGGGCAAAGCCTCACTCGTCCATCTCCAGTAACAGGTGCTACGTGTGTGCGTGTGTGTGTATGTGTGTGTGTGTGCATGTGTGTCGGCTCCAGGCATTCCAGACATTTGTGGTGCCCTTTGAAGAGCAGCGGCGGCATGTGATGCCCATGCTGAGCGCTGCACGGAGCCACTCCCACCTCAGCGAGGAGCAGCGAGCCCTCAGACAGGCCTTTGACGTCCTGGCAGAGGAGGTACGGGGATCACCCGCTGAGCCTTGGGGAACACTATACTGCACTACACTGTTATACTGCCTAATACTACACTCTGACACTTTAGTCTATACTGCACTGTACTACGCTATACTATACTGCACTATACGCCCCTATGACAAATTACTTTATGCTACACTGTACTGTACTACACTACACTGTAGTATACTGCACTGTACTACATTATTCTACCGCAACACTGTGCAATACTACACTCCACATGCTGTACTATATTGTAGCATTCTATACTCTTCATTACATTAAACTATGCAACACTAGTCAACACAACACTATACTACACTACACCACACTACATGGTGATACACACCATCATACTACACCACACCACACTACAGTCCGTTATACTGTCTTTTGCTGCACTATACTGGATTACACTATACTTTTCTGTACCACTCTACATTACACTGGGCACACTACACTATACTGTGCTATTATACACTATCCTATACTGCATTACACTACTGTGCTCTACACTGCCCTACACCATAATACACTAAACTATGCTACATTTCACCATGATGTCTCATGGCTTAAAAGTAATCCCAGCCACCCACAGTGCACCGCCTCATCAAAACCCACAGCACCCTGCTTCATAGAGTCTAACAGCATGCTCTCTCATAGAGAGTAATAACGCACTGCCTCATAGAGAGTAAGGGTAAACTGCCTCGTAGAGATCCACGGCACACTCTCCCATACCGACAGTAATCTGTCAAATAGACACTAACTGTAAATCTGCCTCACAGAGACTAACAGTAATAGGCGCACTTGCCCTGTGCTGATACCCACAGTTCCCTGGGCCTCAGTGGGCGTTGGCAGCGCTGACGGTGGGCTGCCTTGGCAGAGTGTGCGTTGTGCAGAGCTTCTATATTTGTTTATGATGAGACCTCTCTGCACAGTGAGGACAGCAGTCTGTTACTCACACTAATATTAGTGTTGGCGCGGGCCCCAGGCACATCTGCTAATTCTCTTATCCACACAGCTCCTTTAAAGGGCTCAGTGTTTGTGTATTAGTGTATTTGTGTGCCTCTTTTTGCAGGGCCAATGAGACACCGTGTGTGTGTTTGTGTGTGTATGTGTTGCTGTATAAGGGAGAGTGTGTAAAGTAATTGTGTGTGTATGTCTCTGTATTTGTAAAGGTGTGTGTACGGTAGCTGTGTGTGTGTCCGTGTTTAAGCTGTATGTATGATAACTGTGTGTTCCTGTATAACGTTAACATTATGTATAGTGATTGTGTTTGTTCCTGCAGGTCCAGCGGTATGAGACACAGCTCGATCAGAGTCTTCCCGCTCCTCTGGACGCAGTGGGTAGGTGGCTGCTGCAGGTGGAGAGAGTGCTCACAGAGGAGGACGGGCACATGCAGGACCACGCCCACGCTGCCCAGACAGCCCGACACAAGCGAGAACAGCTCAAGGTCTCTCCCTCCTACCTTTCCTCTTCTCATACTCTTTCCCCTTCTCTCTTTTCCTCTCCTCCTCTCTCCATCTCTCTCTTTTCCTCTTTCTTCTCACAGTAGCCAATGAGTGCAGTGTGGCCGATGTTTAGGTAGCCTGAACGCAGTGTGTGCCATGAGTGCTGTGCAGCCGATGCTCACTGAATCTAAACATGGTGCGTGTGCATGTCCTTTCTCAGGCTTCGATGAAGGAGATGGGTGTGCACCTGCAGACACTGCAGACTTTCCCCAACACAGATGAGTATGGAGACACCCTGGTGCCCTCGGACAAACTGGACCAGATCAAAAGACGGTAACGGCAACCCCTCCCCCACCATCACAGTCCCTGGTTACAACAAACTGGGATTGCAACCAAAAGGTTGCAGGTTCAAATCCAAGACAGAGCACAGCCATTGTGCCCCTAAGCAAGGACCTTTAATTTCTTAACACACAACAGTATAATTTCATGTAAAACGTAAAAAATGTAACATATACAGTATAACTGGATACATTAGTAAGTAAATGTAATGTAATGTAAGGTCTGACCCACATTACCCTGTGCTCTCCCTACAGGTTTACAAGTGCCAGGGTCACAGCCAAGTACCATGGGATCAAACTGGAGTTCCAGGAGTGCCGGCACTCCGTCCTGGACCAGCTGTCCCAGATGGACTGTAAGATACGCTCCTGGAGAGAGCACTACAGTTCCCAGGAGGCCGTGCGCAAGCGGCTCCAGGACTGGCATGTAAGTGGCCATGCCAATGTAAAATGGTAGCTTGGGGGCTCTGGGCTCTGTGAATAGGCCAGTGGTTTACAAGGGTACAGAAGGACATTGTGCCACAGTGATTTGTCAAAATCCTGTGTGAACCCAGTACAGGGCATGCTCGCAATTTGCAGCTATACGATTCACACATCGAGCATACAGTACACACCAGACAGCCAACGCTCTGTGTTTTAAAGACACATATACTCATATGATTATATTAAATTTATAGAGTGCAGTGTCTGTTTAGTGTCTGTTTCCTGCCTGTTTATTTCTCATTCATGATACATACTCACTGGTACATAACCCATGAATAGCGAGGGTCTCCTGTAAGCTTGAAAATGACACAGTGGGTCTGTGATGCCCAGGAGACTGTCGACAAGCAAGGCCTGGTCTCGCAGCTGGAGGCAGCCCTTCTCAGGATGAAGGCGGTGGCCAGCAACTACACCAGCAAGTCTGCACTAGGTAGGAGAGAGAGAGAGTATGTGTGTGTGCGTGTGTGTGTGTGTGTGTGTGCACCTAGCCAACTACATTGTGTTGTGACTCCTTTCAGGCACTGTTTTGTAGAAGGAATCTACCTTCACCCTAGTGTGCCTTTGTTTCTTCATAGTGTATCACTGTAACACCCTTTAGGTTGTCATGTACTGAGTAGAGGTTGACATTTAAAGCATGGCTGACCCCTCCCCTCACCCCTACCCCCCCCAGTGGAGGATTCCCAGCGTGTTGCCAGGCTGGTGAGGGAAGCAGAGACTGAGAGCGCGCTTCGGACCGAGGCCGTGGCGGCAGCGAGGGGTGCCCTGCAACGTGCCCTGTCCGCCTGGGACGACTACAATCAGGACCTGCACGCCCTGCAGGCCTGGCTAGGACAGGAGGCAACCCGCACCCCCTCAGGGGGGACAGAGGTACCCCACTTTACTGAGCTAGTTCTCTCCCAGTACAGGGGAATCTTCCAAAACTGGTTGAACACTTAAAGAAATGGGTGAACATGTATGTGTTTTATATTTGACCTGCTGTCCACTGTGATTACTTTATCCAAGTATTTTGTTAACTATTTTAGTATGTATCTAATCTATACACAAGTTATTTTTAATAGTCCTTGGATAGTATTTAATTATGAATTTATTTTTCTGTTTTTTATTGTAACTTTATTCTGTGTGTCGGATTCTCAGTACACATTAAAATACTCACTGGGGCTACAATGAGTTGATTGTGTAGGTTTTCTTTCATCGCCAGTAATTATGGTGCATTACTTAGGGCTTTGTGAGCCACCTGTATAAACACCTTTACAAGCCTTTTATAATGCATCTGTAATGAAACAGACTGGGATCCAGGAGCGGCAAGCAGGTTTAATCAGGAATCGTGGTCAGGGACAAAACAGGTCAGTAACGGTGGCAGCAGGTACACAATCCAAGATCCAAAAACACAAGCGAAGTCAAGAGCACAGGCAAGGGTCAAACACCGGGAACTAACACTAGAAAATCACAGCAAACAGGCTTGGTATCCACAGGGAGCAATACCTCACAAAGAGGCAACAAAAGCAGAGTCTTTTTATGGGCAGGGCTTGATTGCAGAGAGGTTGCAGGTGTGTTTGATGGGTGGTTGAACTGGGCGTGGCTGAGCAGGTTGAACTGGGCGTGGCTGAGCTGGCTGGTTGGGAGTGGGCGTGACAGCATCATAAGCTCTGTCCAAAGCATACCCAAAATACTATGACCAGGTTATGACAACTGACATAAGTTGTAATAAATATGTAATGTTATAGTGTTGTGGTATAATATCATTTACTCTTCCATCCCAGGTGATGTCAGAGAGCCTGTCACAGTGGAGCGCCCGCCAGGCCCACCTGAATGAGGTGGGGAACCTCCTGATCGAAGGGACGGATGCGGAAACCAGCCGTGCGCTGGCGGGCGAACTGCAGGCGCTCAACAAGCAGTGGGCGATCTTCATCACAAGAACCAAATTTGTAAGGCTGAACCCTGCTGGGGGAGTATGTGTTCCAAACCAGGGTTCTGTATCAGTGAGCCTGCCTCAGATGGCGGCCACTTGCATCAAAACATGGGCTCAGTTAAAAAACATAGATGTGTGGGTTATTGTGTTTTTGCCAGGACATGCCCTCTTTTCAGTTTCTCCCTGTTTGGGTTTTTGACATTGCATTGTGCATTTCCCATGCTCCCTCCCTGTTTGTGTAACCCGTCGTTGGCCCCTGTGAGACCACGGTCATGTTGAATGGAGACGCCCTGTAACCATCTGGACCATCTTCCCTACCTAGGCTGTGTCCCCCCCGCCCGGTGGAGCCCCAAAGAAACCCCACATGGTCCAGGCCCTGACCCAGGAAGCCATGCTGCTGCTGAGAGAGCCGCTGGAGGTGTCATCCACCTCCCTGTGCTTGTACAGGAAGAGGCTGCAGGTGCTGTATCTAAAGCCTCCAGGGTCATTGTAGCCCTTAACTTCGAGCGCTGCGTTGGAATTGTCCACCATGTTGGAATTCTACCACGCCCCCTTCCAAATGACATCACCAATCCCACAATTCCCTTGAAGTGTGAGCTGTGATTAAAATGTAGCAGTGGCAGTGGAGAAAATCTGAAGGGTTCAGACATCACCTTTTGTGCTACCTGCACTTTGATGGGACGGGACAGCGTAGACGTTCTACATAATGACCAGACGTTTAGCTCTTGCTTTCTCTCAGTCCTCCGTACTTGCTTATCGAGGAGACTGTTGTTGGTAAAAGGAGGTTTTTTTTACCCACATTGCTGTACTAGCTGTGGATGTTCTATTAAAGATCACACCCCTTCAAGAATATTCACAAGTCAGCAAATGAGATCACATATTGATTTGGTAATGACAAAGACAGAACTTTCAATATGAAGCAAACAGAGCTGAATATCTGGTTGATATATAGAATATCTGTGGTGATGATTTCCTGAGATGTGGGGAGGAGTGCAGCTTTCATGAACCCAGAGCCCTGAACCCCAAACATGCTTCATCATCTCATATTTTAATATGCTCAAACAAACTCAGATCTTATCTTTTAAATTTGCAGGCAGAGTTTCTTACTTGTTGCATGTGACCTGAGTGCTCAATACAGCGTTATACATCAGTCTGTGTCAGTCACAGATAGTGGATGGATTTAGATATCTGTTCATGTTTTTCAGCTTATGGTGACAAAGTTGAAGGAGATAGACTTGGACTCCCACGCCACGTCAGCTGATTTTTCGGGCGAGATTCTGCAAAAACTCCGACTCAACGTGCATGAGGTGCATTGCCGTGGCTCTGTCCTTCCCCTAACATTTTTAAAGGCACCTTGTGCTGTTCTCTGAGAGGTGAAAAGCCTTCATTTAAAACGTGCAGCAGGCATTTCTAAATGTGCCTTGAAAGTTCTGATCATTTTACAGATCATAGCCACAGGTGCCCTTTGAATGTGCTGGCTCGGAAGGCCTTTGACTGTCAGTATCACTGAAATGAATTACAGTTAGACAGACTGTATGAAATATAGCCGCAGGGCACACTTCCCTTTATACAGTAAGTTTATTTAGCTGATTAAACTAAGTGGGTGTGGTCTTAGTGTGTGGGCGTGTCTGGGCAGGTGTTGCAGGCACTGGGTGGGGCAGACCGGGCCAGTGAAGAGCTGCAGCGGAATGCGTCTGCCCTGGAGGGCCGAGTGGCGGAGTTGGAGCACTGGGACACGGAGGCGCGGGAGGTCTATTGGCTCCTGAAGGAAGGGGAGAGGCGGGGCCAATGGGGTCATGACCCCAGGGCTAAAGTAAGGCTCGCAGTGTGACTGTAGTGCATAGTACCTTCACCACTGCCATTATTAAATGTTGCAAATCAGACTCAGGGCTTCACAGCCCCTTTAAGTATGTGCAGTCATTGTCTGTGACACACTGAGTTGAGCCTGTCCTAAGGTTTTACTGTGGGGCTTTGCTGTCTTTTGATTGGTTCATCTGAGTCAGTGACTGAAAGCATGTCACAGTTCTACCCATTATGAGATTCATGAAACCTCACTTTCACATCCCTACCCTATGTCTAATTATGCCTGATTACACTGTGTTGCGCTTGGTCTTGTTACAAGCTGTGGCTCCTTACAGCTGGTTTCGTGTTGGTTGACTGAGTGTTGACCCCTTTGGTTTCCTGTCATTTTTTTGGCTGGCCAGGTGCTGATCTCTCGAGGCCTGCAACTGGAGGGGCAGGTGGTGACAGAGCATCAGGACTTTCAGGCTGGGGTGGCGACGGTTCGGAGGAACTGGCCCCTGCTGTGCCTCAGCGGGTCCGAGATGCAGGACAGAGTCAGACACGCACTCACGCAGTCCCAGGTACTGTTTCCCTCCCCCCCAATACTCATGACCCTCTTTCAGTGTACAGTACCAGTCAAAAGTCTGGACGCGTCTGTTTAAGATAATGGGAAATAATGGGATAATGGGCATTCAAAGACATTTTTATATAATGGGATAATGGGCATTCAAAGACATTTTGATCTAAAGACATGCTTAAATGCTTGAATTCTTTTTCTTAGACAAATATAAATCACATAGTTGATGCCTATGTATGAAGTTCTTTCCAAAAAAGTTTAAAATTTAAAAAATATTTTTTGGCTATTTTAAAGAATCTACAATATAAGATATTTTTCATCTGATTTGATTTTTGTGTTTTTTTTTTGGTCACTACACAATTCCATTTGTGTTGTTTCATAGCTTGTGATGTCTTTAATATTATTGTAAAATGTGGAAAATGTTATAAAAGAAAGAAAAGTGTGTCCAAACTTTTGACTGGTACTGTAGGTAAAGACCAATGCTCTTGCAGTCTGCTTTCCTCTAGGGCAGTGTTTCTCAAACCTCTCCTGGAGTACCACTTGTTCTGCATGTTTTAGTTCTCTCCCTGCTCCAACACAACTGATTCAAATGGTCAACTCGTTATGAACTCCTGAAGCTGCTTAACAACAAACTGATCATTTGAATCAGCTGTGTTGGAGCAGGGAGAGATCTAAAACATGCAGGACAAGTGGTACTCCAGGAGAGGTTTGAGAAACGCTGCTCTAGGGTGTGGAAAGGTGTTGCATTTGACCAAGAAACTGAGAACATGTACAGTAAGGATGCTTGATTCTGCATTTTTTCCTGCTTGTTTCTGATGTGACTCTGCGTGTTTCTCTCTTTCTGCAGGTGTTGTCAGCACACGTTTCTCTGATTTGACTGTACATGTTGCTGGGTTTTGGCTTCACGCAGTGTGTGTGTTTGCTCCCTCAGGAGGCTTCCAGATGACCTCATCCCTTCCTGATTTGACCGTACATGTTGCTGTGCTTCAGCTTTGCAGAAAGTGTGTCTCTCTCCTGACAGCGTGTGTCTTTGTTTTCCCAGGAGGCAGTGGGAATGCTTAGCTCTCTCGGTGCTCGACGACACCAAAGCCCTGGTGAAGCCCAGCCGCCAGCTAAGATCTTTATCCAGATGGGGGAGAAACCACACTCAACTGACCCCCAGCCCCAGTTACAAAATGACCCCCAACCCCCCACCGGTCCCCAGCTCCAGTACCCAACTGACCCCCAGCCCCAGGAGCTGAATGACCCCTCGACCCCAGTTCTGGCCCAGCTTAGACCTTTCACGTATGCCCAGGCAGTGGTACAGCGTCAAGCTAAGGCCAGCCACCAGCCGCAAGCCCACACTCAGTCATCACCCCTCACTCCAATCCACAGCCAGGCCAAAATCCAGCCTCAAGCCTATAGCAAGGTCCAGGACCACACCTCAGCTCAGCCTGAACCTCACACCTACACCAGCCAGAACACTCAACATCCTCACCAACCCTACTTCTGCACCCAGACCCAGGGTCAACATACACCCCAGCCACATGTAAAGCCACAGCCCCAGGCTACTTCAAGGCCCAAAGATCCACCCCAGTCACAAGATCAAGTCCAGCCCCAGGTCCTAGTCTATGCAAGACCCAAAGATCCACCCCAGTCACAGGCTAAAGTCCAGCCCCAGGTCCAGGCCTCTGCAAGACCCAAAGATCCACCCCATTCACAGGCTAAAGTCCAGCCCCAGGTCCAGGCCTCTGCAAGGCCCAAAGATCCACCCCAGTCACAAGATCAAGTCCAGCCCCAGGTTCTGGTCTATGCAAGACCCAAAGATCCTCCCCAGTCACAGGCTAAAGTCCAGCCCAAGGTCCAGGCCTCTGCAAGGCCCAAAGATCCACCCCAGTCACAGAATCAAGTCCAGCCCCAAGCGTGTCTCCATGAAAATACATCTGCCAAACCCCAGGATTCTGCAAGGCCCCAACTTCTACCCCAGTCACAGACTCAGGTCCAGGCCCCAGTTTTGGTCCCTGCTAGGATTCAGGTCCTGCCCCATGCCCAACCCCTCTCCCCCACGCGGATGTACATGCAGGCTAAAACACCCCCCCTCGTCAGACAGACTCCCCAGACAAGTACTGAGACCGACAGCAAAGCAGAGGTCCAGGCCAAAGACAGGTTTGAGAGGGCCAAGAAATGCCTCCAAGACTGCATCCTGGGTGCCATTGCAGTCTACAGCAGCAGACAGACCTTCGAAGAAGGAGCAAGAAAAGAGGCAAGTTTTAAAAATATTTAATACTAATACTAATAATAGTACTTTCTTTTCTTGTTTTCTTCTCTTTCTTTCTCTCTTTCTTTATTTTGTTGTTTCATCTCATGCCATCCCTGAGACTGCATCAGATGAGCTTAAGGCCCCTCATGGCAAACAGCTGATGCTAAGCTGGGTCAGGTTTGAACTTGGATGTGAGACCCGAGCCAGTTGGGTTCTGTCTTCCCTTTGGACACAGTACATCGAGTTCCTTAGTACATTGGTCAGATGAAATTAAACACCTTCTCTGACCTCATAGATTTATGCCCCATTGTTAGCAGTGCCTTCTGTGGAATGTCCCCTGGGGGACACTGTGCGGTAGGGGTCATGTTTTGGAAGTTAAATGGAGGTTCTGACTCATTGTGGTGATCTCTATGAAAGAACTTTTATCCAAAGATCCAAAGGCGTCAGCCGCAGTTTCCTGGCCAAACTCCCTGTCTGAAACCCTGAATGTGGTCACCTAATCAACCCTCCCTACAGCTGATTTGCTATGTGACATCTCGGATTCCCCACCCTCCCCTTTTCCTCAGGTCTTTGCTGTTAAAGAGATATGAGTTTGGAAATAAGTACCAGCTTTTCATAACTTGTTATTATTTAACAATGTTTTGCTTAGCACTCGTTTGTATGATGTTTTGTGCCATTTTGCTGGATGCCTTTTGTGCTTGACTTCGCTTTGATGAAGAGCTTCTACTAGATGTCAACAATTGTAAATGTGTCAATAAATGTACTCACATCTGGGTGGGGACTCCAGATGGCAAAAATGTAAATGTTAAACGTGCTCATCTTGTACATCACTCTGGATAAGAGTGTCTGCTAAGTGACAAAATGTAAGTGTGAAACTGAACTCTCATAATGGTGAAATGAATAGGAGCCTCTCGGCACAGGGTGGGGTTTGACCCTAGGTGACTTGTGTAAGGCTGGGAATGATCTCTCCCCAGGCAATCTTGCAGACACTCGACCCTGCAGTCCTGGAGGAGTTCTTGAGGTCGGCGGAGGGCGTGGGGCCTTTCTGCTCTGCGGCCCAGCTCAGGGAGGTGGAGGCCCTCACCCACTCAGTGAGGACACAGTGGGAGGTACGTGGAAACCCCGAATCTTTGCGCCTGGAAGGCCCAGCTCATCCGTGACATGCAGCCAGCATGGGAGAGTCCTGATGTTAACCCCTACTAAACTGGGAGCAGGGGCCGACCCTTGAAAGAGCTTGTTTGTTAACTTTTGTTGGCTGCCAGGAACAGCTTAGAGTAGTGGATCAGTAGTTCCCAAACATTTTTCTCTTGAGTACCCCATAAGGGTTTTCATAGTACCCTGTTTGGAATGCTTTATAATATATTCAGAACTACTGCAGTGCCCAAAGGAATTGTGCAGATAGTGAATGTCCCTATACTGTCGTGGACACCTTTGTGTAGAGCCCCTAAGGGGACATGGAAAGAAAAATATTTAGCCCAAGGGAACACCTTAGTATTTGGTGGGAATGGCTTGCTTCGCTTGTGGGTTTGACTTAATGTCATATTAACTTGAGTTAATATCACGTGGGAAAGATATTATCATCATAATATCTCAAGTAAACTTCTTAATATCATAAGGAAATTCCTCATCACCAGGGAATGGTTTACTATTTTGATGGATCAACTAAGATCACAAGGAAATGAGATGCTAATTACAAAGTATTCCCTTTATTTGAAGTCATTTCCATGAGATAGGAATGTCATCCCTTCAAAACATGCCCATGAGTTATTTCCATAAGATAAGTGTTTTTGTGGGCCTGGACCTGCTCTGGAAGACGTACCATGAGCTCACTGAGTAACCACATGGCATGCATGCATGGGTGCAGTGAACACTACAATGAAATCTGCATGCAACCTGCAAAGTAAGATAGCACACCAGCTAAAGGCTGATTGTATGGAGAATATAGTGCAACATATATGTAGGAATATAATGTTTTGTTGACTGTGACCTCCTTAATTGCTTGGGTTGACCTGACTGGTCATGATCAACCAGGTTACCAACAAGCTTCCATCTTTAAAACCTGTGCTAAACAGCAACAGTGGCTTCTGTTTATGTGCTTTGTTTAGGGGTAAATTTAAAGATTCTTCTAGTTACGATGTCATTCTCCCTGGGTGGTTCTGTGAGGGAAATCCAGGGAAAGATCACATTCTCTGAAAGTGAACAAAGAGCTCTGGAGCAGAGGTAGTGTTTAGTCTTGGAGACCTGGGAATAGTCTGAATGACCCATGGATGCTGATAAGCATCACTTCCTTGGTGGGGTTTCTGGTCCCGTTGGGTGATCCGGGGGTTGGTCTGCTGTGGTTCCAGGCGTGCCTCTCCGTGGAGGACAGCGTGGCCCAGGCTTGCCAGCACATGGGGGCATTAAGGGAGCTGTGTAACTTGCTGACCTCAGAGGGGACACACTGCCTGTCAGAGGTGCAGCTAAAAGAATGCGAGAGGAGGATGCAGACTGTGCAGAGGACGTTTGGAGAAGACAGGGACACCCTGCCGAGTCAGGCCAGGTAAGACGGACAGAGAGAGAGAGAGAGACAGACAGACAGAGAGAGAGACAGAGATAAAGGGAGAAAGTCCTGCCAGTAAAGCAATACTGAATTGAATTTAATTGAGAAACAGAGATACAGAGAGACAGAAATAGACAGACTGACAGAGAGATAGTGTATAGAGTGTAGGGATGGCAGGTGAGTTCCTCCATTCCTGCAATAATTAAGAGAGGAAGATGAGTGTCATATTGCTTGTGTGGCTTTTGGGATGGGGAGTAGGGATGCTTCATACTTTAAGTTGACCTGTTTAAGAATTCTCCCATGGCAATAGAACAGACATGTTAACTTCCATCCCCCTGTTTGTGGAATCTCTGTGTGTTTCACTTCTGAAGGCACAGGAGGAAAGGCACCACAGAGGAGCTCTGTCAGCAGGACTCTCCTGAAGGCCTAATAGTATCCAAGGTACTGTGACACCCCTGGACACCACCAACGGTTTCAACATCTGTCAGGATTCCAGTGTGCAGTTAATCTCTGCAGTCACAAATCGAAGTTTCTAGACTAATGCATTTAAGGAGATCACTAAACACAGTGTCTCAGGGGACACTATGCAAAAGCAGAGCTCAGGGACAGTGTCTGGTTCGATATATCAAGCATTTATATGGGAATGGCAGTTGTCCAGGCTAGAAACCAGATGATTTTATTGGTTGCAGGTTTGTATCCCTGCTGTGAAAGACAACCAGTGTGCCCTTGAGTCAGGCACTGTACACCAAAAACTACTCCAGGGGCGCTTCACTGCGATTTACTCCTGCTCTCTCACTTTTGAGTGTGAAGCAAAAAGGCAAATTTCCTCCAACTCTGAAAACTGACTGTAAAGTTGTAGTCCCTGTTCTATTTCTGTCAACTGTTGTGTTAGGGTCACTGACTTGGTGAACTCTGCTTACATCCAGCTAAATACTTTCTGTGGGTTTCATGTTTAAATACTTCTAAAATGTTATCTTAAAGATTAAGTTGATTACATGCCCCAGTCTGATGGACATGTGAAAGTAAATTTCAGAGAAGAAGTCAGAAAACAACCCAAGGTACCCTTTTATAAGCAGTTTATATGCTGTTATAAGCTGCTAATTAAGGATTGGGTGAAGAATGGGGGGGGATTCTTCCAAAACACATGCATCATGTTATCATTCTTTGGAATTGGATGTGATTGTGTATTTATAGCAGCTCTGTTTTTTATTCTGTGGCCCCTGATGGAGTGCTCTTGTTGTAGTTTTCTCAGGTGATCGTCAGAGCAGACAGTATGGAGGTGAAACAGACAGCAGAGCACACAGTCATTCAGGCCTTTCCAATGGAAAAGGAGTCAGCTGAACAGGAGGAGCTGGAGAGGTAGGGTGCCCTAACCCCATCCTTATGCCAGCCCCAACCCTGACCTTAACCCTAACCTCAACCCCTAGCTATCCCCTAGTGCTATCCCACAACCCTGACCCCACTTTAACCCTGTCCCTAAGGCAACCCTAACCCTAACCCTCACCCTGACCCTAACTGACCCTAGCTGCATATCTTCTTGCCCTTACAACAGTTGCATATCAGCATATGGTAGAAAGAGGAATCTCTAAGATTCACTGCCCTAACTCCAATGCTAATCCTAACTCTTATCCAGCTGAACCCAAACCCTAACAACGGCTTCTAACACTTGAGACCTGAGCCCTCCCTCTCCTTTTCAACACCCCCTCCCATCCTCAGAAAGAAAAAGCTATATCTGATCTCCCCAGAAGGGAACTCAGTATTTGGAGGGTGACATTAGTATTTGAATCTTTCCTTATACGGCCCACTGTTAGATTTGCATTATTTTCAGCCGCCTGCCATTATTTGTTAAATTGCCTCAGTAACCACAAACTCTGTCACTGCAGTGCCTTACATGGTAAAGTTGGCTGTATTTTCACCTTGTGAAATATATCTCTCTCTGTCAGATACCAGGCTTCCAGCAATGCTTTTGAGGCCCAGCTGGAGCAGAACCAGAAGAGTCTGCAGACTGAATTTCCCCCCGGTTCTGTCACTCTCTCTGCCCTGCGAGCCCACCTTCAAGAGTTGCAGGTGTGTCTCTGGCTGTCTCTCTGTGCTGTAGAGGCTGAAAGAGGCTGTGTTTAACTGTGTCTCGATGCTGAAAGAGGAGACAGAGGGGCTGTGTTTAACTGTGTCTCTGTGTCTCTGAGGAGACAGAGGGGCTGTGTTTAACTGTATCTCTGTGCTGAAAGAGGAGACAGAGGGGCTGTGTTTAACTGTGTCTCTGTGTTGAAAGAGGGGACAGAGGGGCTGTGTTTGACTGTCTCTGTGTAAAAGAGGAAAAAGAGCAGCTGTGACTGATTCTGTGCTGTAGGGGCTTAAAGAAGAGACAGAGGGGCTGTGTTTGACCGTTTCTCTGTGCTGTAGAGGCTGAAAGAGGAGACAGAGCGACTGTGGTTCGAGTTTGAGCTGCAGTACTCCCAGTGTTCCCAAATGGAGGGTGTGGGGCGTGGCATGGAGGAGCACAGGAACAAGCTGCTGCAGCAGTGGAGAGGACAGCAGATCTGGCTGCAGAGGAGGTACCATACACACACATACTCACACACACAAATACACACACACGCATATATACACACACGTACACATATACACGCACACGCACACTCACACACACAAAGACACACACACGCATATATACACACACGTACACATATACACGCACTCACACACACACACACACACACACACACACACAAACACACAAACACACACAAACACACACAAGCATTGTGCACAACATAATGGATTCAATCACATACAGACTCAGCAGAGGCTTGGTACAGTACTCTGTATTCTTAGGCCAAGCAGAGGAGATACTGTGTTTATTCCATCAGGATGAAGTCTCTGCGCACGACCCTGGAACTGGTTGGTTCCGTGGATGATGACATGGCACGCATCTCTGAACGCCTGGACCTCCTCTTTGAGAAACCAAAGGAGATCCGCGCTCTCGCCCTGGCCGAGGCCACAGTGATGCAGGAACATATCAAGGTATGACATCGGGACACCTAAGAGACAGAATTTTCATATAATAAAGAGGAACGAATAGAATGGTGGCAGTGCTTCACCATATCTTCCTTTGTGGATGTTGACCACTGAAAGGATGTCTTGGATAAAACTTGACCAGGCTTCTCTATTTTATTTAACCCCAGTTTGTTACCACCTAGCAATCACCTTGTGTTGCTGTTCCATCAGGATCCTTGTTCAGGATTTTGTGTGGATCAAATTACATTCACATTTTGTCGCTCAGCAGATGCCTTATCCAGCGTGACATACAAGAGAGTGCATATAACATTACATTTACATTGTTGGCATCAATTAGACGCTCTTACCCAGAGTGACATGCAAGATGAGTGCACTTTGATCAAAACATGGCAATCTACCTTTAGGCTGTGTTCACACGTAGCGTCTTTTTTGATGAAAAACGCTGGCCAGAGCATTTTTTTCAAGTAAAAAAAACGCTGGCAGCGTTTGTTCCAAAAAGCAGTTGAGAGCGTCTTTTGTTGTCATAACAACAGTAGCATGTACATTGTTAGCGATCTAGCTGGCTGTACAATGTTGCAGAGCTAACGTTAGCTAACAGGCTAGTTTTGCTAACGACAAGCAGTAAACACAAACACTTTCCAGAAACTCCTAGGATCTGTCCAATTTCACTCCAAACGGCATCTTTATGATGAATGTTATGATACAGTTTAACTGTCATGTTGTACAGTTCACTGTGCTAAGAAACTACCATAATTATCTTCTCCACCGCTACCTTCTCCATTTTTGGTGGTTGTTATGGGAAACGACAGGTGTCACTACTCCGCTTGTGATCGGTCAGCTATCAAAAAAGCACTTGACGTAAGGCCTTTTTTTTCTGAGAAGTTTAACTTTTTTCAACTGAAAAAAACGCCCTGAGCTGCAGAAAAAAACGCTGGCGACGGCGTTAAACAAAAACGCTCAGGATGTTTGTGAAAACACGGTCTACTTCATAGGATTATTATGTAAAACAGACGCTGACAGCTCCAAAAAGACGCTACGTGTGAACATAGCCCTATACTCAAACATGGGTTGCCATGTTTTCATCGTAAAATGGGTTTTCTCTTCCCAGGATCTGGAGGAGGGGATCCAGCATGGGATGGACCGCCTCTCCAGTGTGGACCGGGAAGACGGGGCAGTGCCAGATGAGCTGGACCCGGACGAGCGTCTGGCTCTGGGACGGGCGACCCTGGGCTGCAGGCGGATGCTGGACGAGCTAAGGCAGCGGGTGTTCCGGGCTGGGGCGGCCGTCCGGGCCCTGGACCGCTTCCTGGCGACCCTGCGGGGCGTGGAGCGGGATGTCGCGGGCGTGTGGGCGCCCGCCCCTCAGGGGGGTGTGGGGGCGGCGCGGGACTGCCGCGCCAGGCTGGCGGGGGTCCGCCGGTGCGTGCGGGAGGCCGGGGATGAGGCGGCCCGTCTGGACCGGCTCCTGGGGGAGGCCCGGCTCTCACTGGTCAGGGACGCGGCGCCCGTCTCCTGCCAGGACCTGGTGCTGGAGCTGGTGCGGAGGCTGGAGGAGGCCGACGCCCACTTCGCCCAGCGGATGCAGGAGGGGGCGGGGCAGGAGATGCCTTTGCTGGGAGAGAGGAGGAGGGTGCTGCGGACAGTGCTGCAAGAGGTCCGGGGTGCAGCGGAGAGCCAGGTCCTGAAGGAGCCTACACTGCCAGCCCTGCAGCACAGGTACAGCACAGACATCTACAATGTTCTGGTAACCTATGCCAATACAGGATACACTATGCTGAAAAATGAGCCAGTATGGGATATACTGGCTGGGACCCTGTGCCAGCATAGAATACACTGTGCTGGTAACCTGAGCCAGTGTGGGATAGACTGTGCGGTAACCTGTGCCAGTATAGAATACATTGTGCTAGTAACCTGTGCCAGTGTGGGATATACTGTGCTGGTAACCTGTGCCAGTAAATGAAACACTGTGCTAGTGACCTGTGCCGGTATAGGATACACTGCGCTGGTAGATTGTGCCGGTACAGGTTATACTGTGCTGGTAACCTGTGCCAGTAAATGGTACACTTTGTTGGTACCCTGTGCCAGTATATGATACTGGTAACCTGTACCAGGGCAAATTGAATAATCTCAAATGAAGCAGAATTATAGTGATTTGTCAGTGCTGCAGCAACGTTGGTTGTTTGTTTTTCCCTGCCATGTGCTTTTGTGTTCGTTTCTCTCCCTTGCCTGCCCCGCCCCTTGTTTCCCTGCCCGATTGCTCATCTGCTTCACCTGCGCGCTTGTTCACCTGTATCTCGTTTTCTCGTTAGCGTGTTCCCTTTATATTCCCGTCTGTTTCTTAGCCCTTTGCCAGTTCGTCTCAGTTTATCTGTTTCGTTACCAGCGTTTATCTCTGTCTTGTTATTCTGCCTGCCCGTTTTGATCTTGCCTGTTTTTTCTCGACCTCGTCTTTGGATTTCGTCTTTGTACCTTTTGCTGTGTCTACCTGGTTTTTTGATATCGCCTGTTTTTCGACTCTGTCTTCTGGATTTCCCTTTTTCGGCATTAAAACCATCGGTTGCCATTCTCCGCTGTCTGCGCCTGAGTCCCTGCCTGAGCCCCCCGTTGTCAGTGATTAACAGTGAATTCATCATGAATGCTTTTAGTCCTGAAAATGACCACAATACATTTAGGTGTCAGAGTGTTGTGTGTTTTCCTGACTGCTCTGCCTATTTCCCTGACCACTCTGTCTGTTCCCCTGACCACTCTCCCTATTTCCCTGACCACTCTGTCTTTCTCCCTGACCCCTCTGCCTGTTTCCCTGACTGCTGTGTTTCCCTGACCCCTCTGTGTGTTTCCCTGACTGCTGTGTTTCCCTGACCCCTCTGCCTGTTTCCCTGACTGCTGTATTTCCCTGACTTCTCTGCTTGTTTCCCTTACTGCTGTTTCCCTGACCGCTCTGTCTTTTTCCCTGACCTCTCTGCCTGTTTCCCTGACCTCTCTGCCTGTTTCCCTGACCTCTCTGTCTTTCCCAGAATGCGGGCCCTGGCTGATATGCAGGCCCAACTGACTGCACAGCGCACTGAGCTGGAGATCCTGCAGCAGGCCCCTGAGACTGGGCGGGGCAGTGAGGACCCCACAGAGGAGCTGGAGACACTGTGGGAGGAGGCTCACAGAACTGTGACCGAGCGGTAAGAAAGAGAGAGACAGAGAGAGACAGACAGACAGACAGACAGATGGAGAGACAGACAGACAGACAGAGAGAATGCCATACTTTTGGGGGAAAAGCCAGAGTGCGCTATTTGGCTACCAAATATGTGGCTAAGGAGCAAGTGGAGGGACAACAATTTGGGTTTTATGATGCATATCATTTATCTGCTCAGTTTATTTTTGATTTTTTATTAAAGGGAGGGAAAGCGGTAGGAGGGGGAGGGAGGAAGAAGGAGAGAGGATGAATTAGAGGAAGTCACAGACATACAGAGAATATGGGCCATGGAGGAAGCCCAAGGATAATGGTCCAAGGAACAGCTCTGTGATTGGCTGCTGCATCCACATTTTTCTGTGCAGACAGGAGCAGTGCCGTACTCTGACAGACCTACTGAAGAGGTTCCAGACCTCCCGCGGGCGCCTGGGGGCCACCCTGCAGCGGGCGGAGCTTACGCTCAGTGAGCACACCTCCTACGTGGCCAAGGACAACCTACAGAGACTCATCACCAAGGTAACACACCTGCCACATTGTCCTGAGGCTCTGTGCAACACATTCCTCCAGCAGTCCTGAGAGTCAGTGCTCTGTAACCACCACTGGAGGGCACTAATTGCCTTTCATTTGCCCTCAGTGCAGCAAGCACTTTGCTAACTTACAAGTGGTGATGTTCTGTTGCTGATAAACAGTGCCACAGCGCAGCTGTCTGTAGAACATTACAGCTTGATATGATGACATTAACACTCTCATGTTGGCATTTGTCATACGCTCTTATCCAGTGCGACAAAGAACAAGTACACAGTGCATCTAATCAAGTCACATGAGAGGGTACATACATGACATAGCTGACCGCATCCAAATACACCTCATCACAGCACTGAAATAGCAGCAAATTTAGCATTTGTGAAAGTGGCTTACATAACATAGACTGAGTGGAACACTCCAAGGATGTTTCTTAAATTTGCTTCTGACTGTCCTTCTGTTTAGTTGGTAAGGACAGACACCCCCCAGCAATCATTACATTAATTCTTATCATTACTACACCTCCTTAATACAGCTAGCTGCGAGCAGGCTTGTTGTTGTTATCGTTACATTAGAGTCCTCTGAATTTGCATCTATGTTTTTAATTGAACTGTTTTTGTAGCACTTACCGTGCATTCTAATGTGTGGTTATTTGTCAAAATATTCAAGAGGCAGCATAATTGGAATACAATGTTCTGCTGAAAACCAGACGTTGGGTAATTCTGCTAATATTTTGACTACTGACAGAAAAGCCTGCTCTGTAAACATCATACTGAGTGAACTCTCTGTCTGGTGTGTGTGTGTGTGTGTGTGTGTGTGTGCACGCATGTGCTTTTGTGCGTGTCCCCTGCCCTAGGTCCGCGGGATAAAGGAGGACCTGGCTGGCCTGTCTGAGGGGGTGGATGAGATTCGGGGAGTGTGCAGACAGCTGCAGTCCCAGCTGAGGAAGGTGCCCGGCTGCCCAGATGCCCCATTTGAGAGTGAGGCTGACGACCTGGTGGACCGCTGGCTGGATGTGAGTCAGCCCTCTTGCCCAGGGGGTCTTGCCCCTCCCTGTTCTGAACCCCCTGCCATGTGCCTCCAGAGCCCCTTTCAGATGTGCACTGCAACCCTGAACCTACCTAGACATTACCCGGAGGAGCTGTATGTGAGAACGCAAATATCCAAATCAGTTTGACTGGACATTAAACGGACTTTACCCTGCCAGCTCCCTAGTACAAAGTCCGTGTAATGTCCAATTGAGTGTGAATAGAGCAGGTCATTGTCTGGAGAATTCACGGCGAGCAAGCGGGCGTGTTGATGACGTTTCTATCATGCGAGTGGCGCGAAACAGGAAGAATACAAACATCTGCTTTGTACTCTTTTCTGCTTGCCTGTATATTGCTTTCCACTCTTTCGTTGATATTGCGGATACATCCAAATACATGTTATTTTGAGTCCAACGATCATTAAAGAGATAGTTAGCTATAGCTATACTGCCAAAACTTGTCTCTTATGATGATTAATAACGTTGGTTAGTAGTTTATTATCTGGTTAGTAGCTAGCTAAGCTGTAGCTAAGTAATGGTGATAGGTGAGTTAGGTGAACTGGTGACCTAACGTTACATAGCGAACAACAAAAACTTACCTTCCTGTTATAATAAATGTATAATTAATAATAAATTATGTGTACCGGTAGCACCATTTGGATAGCTATGTGTGATATTTTTTATAGGCTACCCAAAAGTACAATAGCTATGTTCACTTTCTCCTCCTCTATGCCACATTATGTGCCCGTACCACCGAAAGGTAAGACATTGAAAAGAAAAAACCTGAAAATACTTCAGCTCCCAAATACTTTTCATGAACTTGTCAATACTTTTCACTTGTGACAATGCAAGTGGCATCTAACTGGAAAATACCACAAGGAAATGTGGACGTTTCTGAACTCGCAATGATTTCACGCGACAATGTAACATACTACAAATGTAATCATTAATGGTCGCATACTGGGTACTACACTGAAAAATAGCATGCAGTATACAGTATATACTTGTGTAGCACACAGTACCCAGTATGCAGTAGGCGGTTTTGAATACAGCCACTGCGATTTCTGCAGCGTTCCTTTTGCATCGTGTCCTGCCTCCTGCATGCTCTACCCAGGTGCCACCCCTCGCCTAAACCAAACAGAGTATTTCCAGTAGGTGAGAACGCGTCTGACACGGACAATCTCCTGTTGTGTGCTACATGTGTGAAAGGGCAACTCCGGACAATGTCTGGACCTGATTCGCCGGACATTGTCCAGAGTTCATATGTGAAAACGGCCCAGGTCTTGCGCCTCGGTCTTGTTCGCTTCTTGTGGCAACAAGTGCCGTCTTGGAGTCAATTTCCGCTGTGAGATTTGGGCCCTTGGAGATTGTGTGTGTGAAAACCGGCCGGGCAACAGTGACAGCAGTGACTTCCCTGCAAGGTGTTTTCACCTTGATCTGAGATCAATGCTAGCACAGTCCTTTTCTAAGGTCTCAGACTATCATTATCTCCCTGAAGCGCTGATTTCCTGTTTTTCCTGGCTCTTTGGCGTCGTGGTCAAAGTCGCATGTTTGGTACCCCGTAGACCCGGGTTCGAGGCCGGCTGGGGTGACTGCTCTCACCCTTCTACTGTAGCTTGCTTGCTGTTCCTCACTTGTAAGTTGCTTTGGATAAAAGTGTCTGCCAAAAAAAAAAAAAAAAAAAAAAAAGAAGATGGTTAATTCGTAAGTTCATTGCTTTAAATTATCTGTTTATGCGATGTTTTAGTCTGAATGTTAGCTGAATACAACAGGACCATGAATATACTGTAGCTGTTTGAGAATCTGAAGATTCCCGGATGGTAGAAGGTTCTGATTGGCTGTTTGGCTGTCAGGACTCTGGGTGCAGAGTCTCAGGACTTTGGGTATTTAGCTGTCTGTAGGTTTAGGAATGCAGCTTCAGCTTCAGGGAGGGGAAGGGGATATCATGTTCTGATTGGCTGCTTGCCTCTGGGTTCGACTAATCACCTGTGTGTGCCTTACAAGGATCAGGCAATGCTGAGTTTTCATTGACTGCGTGTTTGGGGCTTCACCTGTTGCGAAGTTCTGATTGGCAGCATGTCTGGTGGTTCAGGTGACGGAGAAGACGGACTCCCATATGGACAGCTTGCAGTTGGGACTGGCACTGTGGGAGAAGCTGCTGCAGCTGGGAGGTGAGGTGGAGGGCTCGACCGGCAACAAGCTGGCCATTCTCATGGAGGCGCACCCCTTCCAGAGTGATCAGGAGGTCATGGACCTGCAGGTAATGCACCCCCCAAACTCATCCTGCACCAACCCAATACAGGATAAAAGTGAGACTTTGCAAATCTTCCTTGAGCTGCCTTGGACATACATTTTCATAACTGCTCTTCTTAAGGACACAGTCCAAACAACCCAAGAGAAGAGCCTGCAGAGCTAGCAATAGCAATATGATGCTGGATTATACATTAGAGTGCTTCTCTTCCGAGGAAATATACCTGGTGATAGCGCGTGCCCTTTGGCTAAATGTTGAATCTTGCATATCAGCTGAACAGTTCCTCAGTGGACCTCTGTGTAAATTGTGTGCCCTGACACATGAATCTGAGGCATCTGAAGTAAGCCAGCAAAACTAGTATATGTTTGGACTAATAAGTGTTTGGATTAGTGCCAAAGTAAGCCTACTTTTGTTTTTGGGATTGATTCACATTTGCATTTTGTCCTTTAGTGCAGTGGTTCTCAAACTGTGTGCCGTCCCACACTGGTGTGCCTTGGGAGCTGGCCAGGTGTGCCTTGGAATTAGTCTTATTTATGATGATTTACATAGCTATAATCATATGTAAAGGTGTGCCTTTGTTCTTGCTTTCATAAATGGTGTGCCTTGTGACAAAAACGTTTGGCATTGCTTTAGTGGATGCTCATGTGCTGACTTTCAAAGTTGAGTAGATTGAATTTGTCACATTGGATGAATATTCATCTGCTAATTACACCCCTCCCCCCACCCGCTGTGATGAAGCTTAAAAAAGTAGGCTGAATTCATTTGAAAAGACAGCCATGACTGCATCAGATCAATGTTGCCTTTGCCTTGTGACACAAGCCTTGGTCTGGGCAAAGGTGTGCAGGTCGTTTTGCGTTTTGTATGATGCGATATTCCGCGATATTCCGATATTCCGCTGTGTGCCAAATTAAACATAAATGTTCATCTGCAAATGTCACTAATGAGACCAATGCTTACTCCTAAGAGAATGGTAACATTACATTATATTATTGTTATTTAGCAGACACTCTTATCTAGAGTAACTTACATAGGTTACAGTTTAATCCATTTATACAGCTGGATATTTACTGAGGCAATTGTGCATTAAGGGCCCAAGGGCACAAGAGCAGAGTCCCAACAGGGAATGGAACCAGCAAACTTTCAGTTACGAGCCCTGATGCTGACTGCCACGTGACACTGCTGCCCACATGATAAGCCATTACAACTTTAAATGGTTCTGCTGTCATTTAGTGTGTCATTAAATGCATTTATCATTCAAACTTTAGGTTTAAAGCGTTAAATGTGTAAATACTTAAACGTTTAAAGCAAAATGGTTTAATACTAAATACATGAATGTGAAATGGTGTTATATTAAATGATTGAATGCTAAAAAGTGTAATACTCAATTATTTAATCATTCATCACTGCATCATATTGGTTCAGTCATTTCCTTTACTTTGGCTGGTGTGCTTGCAGTTGTCTTTAATCATGTTCTGAATGGTCTTTGTGCTTCTCCATGTCTCTGTGCCTCTGTGTCTCTGTGCTTCTCCATGTCTCTGTGCTTCTGTGTCCCTGTGCTTTGCTATGTCTCTGTGCTTCGCTATGTCTCTGTGTTACTGTGTCTTTGTACTTCTCCATGTCTCTGTGCTTCTGTGTCTCTGTGCTTCTCCATGTCTCTGTGCTTCTGTGTCCCTGTGCTTTGCTATGTCTCTGTGCTTCGCTATGTCCCTGTGTCACTGTGTCTTTGTACTTTTCCATGTGTCTGTGCTTCTGTGTCTCTGTGCGTCACTGTGTCTCTGTGTTACTGTGTCGCTCTGCCTCTCTATATCTCTGTGTTACCGTGTCTCTGTACCTCTCAATGCCTGTGTTTGGGTGTTTCTGTGCTTCTGTGTCTCTGTGTTTCGGTGGCTCTCAGAATGAGATCCGGGAGCAGGAGAAGAACCTAGAGCACTTCCACAGGAGGTCCTCCGAGATCCAGGTGCTGCTACAAAGCAAGGAACCTCCCTTGGACCTGCAGGTGAGCGTGGACGGAGCTTGGGCACAGGCAGGGGTGGGCAGAGCACCGTTTCACCGGAGAGGGATGTGTTCTCAATGTCCCTCTGCCCACAGGTTATGGAGTCCCAGCTGAGGAAGAGGATGGAGCAGGTGAAGGAGCTCTTCTCTGAGAGCCGAGATCTCTTCCAGCATCTGACGGCAGTGAGGGGCCATATCACCACAAGGATGGCAGAGTGCCAGTCGTCCCTGCGGGACATCCAATCCTCACTGAGCGCACTCAGTACATCCCAGACTTCTCCGCCCCTCCTCCAAATCGAGGTACCCAGTGACTATGTAAGCCTTTCAGCCCTTGGATAGATATAACAGGAAGTGTTGTCATTCCCATAGTGCCTTAAGACAAAGCTCACCAAACATATCAGCATTGTTTCTGTGTAGCTGTACCCTTCAGTGTGGACTTAAATATGCTTTAAATGGTGTATCCTTGATCAGGGTGTTTTATTGGACTTGCTTCAATAAAGATCCAGTTTTATAAATTTGATCTATGCAGAATGTGAATTGGAAAATGTCAAATAAGGCCATATGTTTATTATTCATAAATAATCATTATAATTAATATTTTTTATGTTGTATTTTACCTGTCATACAAAACAAAATGGAATAGACATAAGACATTTAAATAAACAAAATAAAACAATAAGACATTTAATAAGGTAAATATGATTTAATAGTAATTATATATTTTATTTTATTAGTTTAATAAGCAGCATTACTATGTACAGTTATTTTAAAGACACAAAAATGATATATATATGTCTATGTATTATTATTAGATTATGTAGGATCTAATAATCAGATTATAATTTCATTATTAGACTTTTATATATGTACATTATTATATATTATTATTAGAATATTTAACATTGGCGTCATTTTAAAGTTAAGGACACAGCACATCAGTGATTAGATCAAACAGAGCTGGGAATGTCACTCCCTGATGACTCCCTATTGGCTGTCCCTATGCAGGCACTGTCTGCGCAGCTGCAGTCACAGGTGGAACAGACAGATGCACTCCTGGAGGAGGTCAGGCTGCTGGCTGGTGTGGCCAGCCCACAGATCCTGGAGGCCCTGGCTGCGGAGGGCCTGCTCCTGAAGGAGGACATCCGCACCACCCAGGAGCTGATTGACCACAAGAGGGCGCAGTTGGAGAGAGGAGTTCTTGTTGTGACTGAAGGCGGTCAGGGCCATATCAAGGACGGCCAGCAGGGGCTGAAAGTGAGACAGCACATGCTTCATTTCTACACTCAAGGATTCTATTCTCTTAAGTCTTTTTTATCATAAAGAGTAACTTTTAACAATGTTATGTTTGGTTATAAATATGCATAGTTTATATTCATATAAAACATAGAAAATGGCAGTTATGAAATTGTTATTGATTGTTATTAATAAGTACAACTGATTTTGTGGGGAAACATACAGTGCTAATTTTTAGTGAATTTTTAGCTGGTTTATGCACAGTTGTTGATTGCCCAAAAGTGTTTTGAATTTTAATATAAATCTCCATACAAGAGTGTTATTCATGTGGAGCTGAGGGGTTGTTGGCACATCAGGTCAGATACATTTGCTGGCATTTCTGTCCAATCTGAGTCCTCCATCCAGACCTCTACATTGAGCCCCCTCTCTATGGCCATTGGCTTTTACAAAAAAGTTAATGACCAATATCATGCATATTCATAATACTTACCTGCTCCTACTGCAATTTTCATCATTTGTTTGTCCATAGTGTGTTACTTCGCTAGATAAACCACTAAATAAGTATTACAGTTAACTAGCTAGTTTTTTTCTTGATAGACATAATGCTGTTACATAGATCAGTTTTTGTCTACTAATGTTACATAGTAACCGCTGTAAAACAGGTCTCTGAAATAAAGACATTTACATTCATTCTCATTGACTGGTAAATAAGGGGAATGCTTCCCACTAGTCATGATGTAGTCAGCTTTAAGAGGAGCTCTTTCAAAAGTCATTTCAAAAGTGGTGTGCTAGTCATTGCTAAAATGGTTTAATGGATAATGTCCTGCTTCACAATGTCCAGGCAGAAGGGGCAGCTTTGACAGGATTAAGGGATGCTGAAACAAGACAAAAGGGGACATTGTCAATCAGTTGCATCATGGAATTTGCATTCTCCACTCCTTGCTACCCACAGTGCACATGTTCTAAGAGTGACATCATTTCAGTGATTACAATAGGAATATTAACCAATTATTCTATGGTTTTGCTAATATAAGAGGTGTTTTCCCTCAGATTGCAGTTTTATGATTTGAAACACTGAATTTAAAGAACTGAATTTGAAAACCAATAATTTGAACATATCTGAAAAGTAAACACAGCTGAACTACATTGTATTTCAGCTCAGTAAACGTGAATCACAGGCATTGAAATTCCTCTTCAACATTCTGAAACTGAATTTAATCAGTTTCATACTCAGCCACTGCTTTTAGTACCTCAAGATATGAAAATGTAAGTTCCATTCTTTTCAGCACTGATGTCACTCAATAGGTATGCACACAGTGTTACCTGTAGCGTGAGGGAGTTCATCCAAGCCTTTCAGCAGCAGCTCTTTCCAAACAGACATATCATGACCCACATATCCCTCCACCCCTCAGGCACTTGATGGAAGGCTCAAATTTAGAAATAGGGCTTTTGTGTTTTCTATAGTTGCTCCCATGGTTTCAGAACTGATTTACTGGAAGCTAGGCCTTGATGCAATCCCCGTTGCTATGGCATCCCCAGGTGGGCAAGCAAGGAACGCAAGTGGGGGCGGGGGTGGAAGTCCCCATCATTTCCAGAACTGCAGCGGTTGCAGTGAAGTGCATGTTCTGGGAAATAATTGACTGGGTTTTTCCTAATGGTGGTCTGTGTGGATTATCCATTAATGCACTAATTTATGAATGTAAACATAGAGAGTGGATAGGAGAGTGGAGGGAATCTCTCAGTTTCTCTTGCTTTGTCACATTTCACATGTGAAACCCATCACCGAGACTGAAATCTTCATCTTACCCCCATCCTGTAAAAGAAATACAAGGTCAAAGGTGAAATCAGAACAGATTCTTTTCTTATTTCACATCGTTCTGTTTTTGCAAAGCAAAAGTTAATGCATGTCTGTGAAACCAAAAAGGGATTTTCAAAACGAGTTGATTAGTGAAATGAATCAAATCCACAGTCTGAATTTCATTATGGTTTTTGCTGTGATTGATGTGTGTCCTGCAGGGGGCGCTGTCAAGTCAGCCGCTGGGCAACTTGGTAGGAGAGCAGGTGGTGCAGGTGGGGAGGGGTTGTCGTGATGACAGAGGGGATGGAGGCGCTCCCATGCCCACACTTACAGGAACTTCTCAGGTGAGCCGCATGTGGTCACTCATGTCTACGGTAATTGGGCAGAAGTTGGACCTCCAGGAGATGATTCATTCCTCTGAAAATGTTTCATTCCCCTGGAGATGATTCATTCAGCCTGGAGATGTTTCATTCCTCTGGAGATGATTCATTCCATTGGAAAAGATTCATTCCCTTGGAGACATTTCTCTATCAGCACTTGTTTGTCTATAGTTAATGCATTTCTACATAGTATTTATGTGGAACTTTACATATCATCAATCACATGTTTTGAGGAGTTGAGCTTGATTGCCTTTTGCAAGGGGTCAGGGAGTCATTATTCCATTTTTTCCCCACTCTCCTCATCAACACTAGATTTTCCTCTGTTTTTTTAATCCATTTTCAACTAGTATGCCATAAAGCTCTCTCTGATAGTATGATGTTAAAATGTTCACTTTCGGCATTCATGGTGAACAGTCCTGCCTGTGTAGGTGAGCACTGAGTAAACTAACTACATTTGTAACAGCCTTATGGTGGTTGCAGGTGCCCCCTGCTGGTGAGGAGGTGGACAGCACAGCTATGAAAGCAGCAGCCCCCCCATATGAGAAACAAGTTGGATTGCCAATGCAAGCAGGAGCTTCATCTTGGATTTCAGACCAGTTCCACCATGCTGCAAGGTTAAAATCAGACAATCGGCAGGTTAACAAGAAGGAGCTTGCAAAAACTCCAAAGGCTAAGAAGAAAGCAGACCATGGGAAATCGCATGCTAGGAGAGTAGAGACTGGCGCTGCACTCCAAGACCCTCAGTGCTCTGACATCCAACGCAGAGAAACTGCAGTCACAGAGAACGCAGGAGCTGGGTCAGAGTACATTACGATTATAGAAACAGATGCCAAAAACACATGTTCAGACCCCCAGATTCCCACAACCAAAGCTCATCCAGCCGAAGGCACTAAGACCACCCAGACTAAGACTCTGATCGTAGACAGAACTAGCACTGCGGTTCAGGACACTGTGAGGCCGGGGAATGACAGTAGGACGAGTGGTGGACATGATGCTGAGATTGTGAAAACCGCAGGCCAACAGCCTGGAACAGGGCCTCGCAAGAGGACTGAGACCACCGGGAAAGCGCTCTCCATCATTCCAGACACTGACACAACCAGACATCACCGTCATAGACAAACTGACTCTGAGCTCAGCGAGCCACCTGATGTCAGCCAGACTGACACACACCACACTAAAGGCAAACATTGTCCCAAGAAAGTGGTCTCCATCATTCTGGACACCGACCAACTGACTGAGGTCAAATTCAGTGACACCCCACACCATGAAAATCCTACAGCTCCACACATAAAGACTGAAGCCCCAGACAAATCTGGCCATGAGACAAAAGATTCTAATATGCTAGGTACTGAACCATGCTGCACTGAGACTCTAAGCAAGGAAGAGCATGACAGGAGACTCATGGGAACTGACATGCCACACACTGACAAAGGGCTGTGGGGAAAGACTGAGATTCATATGAAAGGGCAATCCAATGTTCCAGACACTGATATACCCTCAACTGACACAGAGGTTTGGGGCACTGATACTGCAAAGGCAGGGCATTTTGAGAACAGTGAGGGCCAGCACAGGGGCCGAGAATTTCATGATCCCACTGAACCCTCAGTCAGACGTACACAGGACAGCAGTGGTCAGAGCATTGATGCCACAGAGTGGAAGATTTCCTCTCTAGCAGCCCACTGTTTGAGCCCTGAGACCGGACAGCATGAGAGCGAGACTCAAACAGACCTCCATTTGGTCACTGAAACCACACAACTTGAAACTGAGACTCAAGCAGACCTCCATTTGACCACTGAGACCACACAGCGTGAGACAGATAGTCAAGCATACCTCCTTTTGAGCACTGACGTTGCACAGTGTGAGACTGAGACTCAGGCAGATCTCTGTTTGAGCACTGAGACCGCACAACGTGAAACTGAGATTCAAGTGGAGTGCCACATCAGCGCTGAGACTCCGCAGCCAGAGAAGAAAGTGGTGGCTCTCGTCCTGGACACCAACAGCCTGTACATCCAGTCCCCTGAGACATGTCACCCGGCCCACAGTGACATCCTGCGCATCGTCTCCACTGGGACACCGGGTGTGGCTGCCACGCCCAAGGGGCCGCATGCTGTGCATGTTCCACCCAGTGGCACTGCGGCGCCGGCCGAGGCAGAACGCGTCCGCAGCTCCCGTGGGCAGGTCGTGGGTACGCAGTCCATTGGCGCAGCCCGACTCAAAGAGACCCAGGAGGAGACTCCCCACACTGATCCGGTTTTGGGACTGAGAAAAGATCAACTTCCGATACCGGGCGTCGATCCACCTGGGATCTGCCCAGAGCAGGAGGAGCATGTCCAAACCTCTCTGAGCCAACCCAGTGAGAACCTGTGCATCAGAGCCACTGGCCCACACGAGCGGGTGAAAGCAGAGGATTATGGGAGCACCCGTCACCTTGACAGCACTAGCCTTGCGAAGGTAACGTTAGCTGTCTGACACTCCCACCCCCACCTCGAGCTCCACCTCCACCCCTCTCCTCACCAAGATTCTAGATTCATTTTAGCCTCTCCTAACAGGGTTAGGCTGCAGCTATATTTGAAATGCAAGTTGCCTTTCCTAGAGATGGCCACATGAGAAGGTTCAGGCTATGTAATGAGGCCAACAGCCTGGAACATTATTGTTTTTTCCAACATGCACCATCATAATTTTACCTGACTTCATTCTGCCTTTTATTTTATATATTTATTTATTTAACAGTGACAGTGGGCAGCCCTTGACTGCCTCAGTATTAGTTATGAAGCCAGATTTCATTTGTACTCCCTAGGAAGATAACAAGAACAAAAGCTAACAAGCATGCAATTGAACAATGATACAAATTCTCCTTATAATTCTCCCTTCTCTGCTGAAGGCGGAGCGTGGGTAATTTAAGTTGCTGAAGCGAAACCCCCCCTTCCTGAGAGGTGGGGGATCTGAAAAGGTGTGTGGAACACTGAGCAGTGAGGCTCAGAATCACGCCCTAGAGGGACCTGACATTTTGAGACTCATCGAGCACACTAATATAAAAGACTTCACCTTCAAAGCTTGTTTCTTTCTCTGTCCTCATTAGCAGATGAATAGCTTGCCAACTGTACTTTTTGTGACAAAAGAAAGTCTGTGAGCATGCCTTTGGTAAATGTCAGTCTAGTGCATTGTTTGATAGCATTAATACTTGATTTTTTCATTTTAGGAAGTACATTTTAACATTTATGGAGAATGTATTCCTTATACTTTCAGTTCAGTATTGTAACATTATTTTGCCTGAACCTTGCTAGTTGTATTTTTGATAAGTGAGACCCCTTTAAGATGAGTCACACTACAGGAACTTTTTTGAATCTCTTCACAGACTCATTTGCCTGGAGGAAGCTGCCACAGCTCTAAGTGCAGTGGGATGTAAGGTTTAGTGGGGTGTAGATGTTGGAAGATAACTAAAAATCAGTTTTTCAAAGAACAGGTGGTCTTTTAAAGAAGGGGGGGGGGGTAGTGTAACATAGTGGTAAGGAGCAATTGTAAAATAAGAGCATCAGCTAAATAATGTAATGTAATACAGTTAAAAGAATCAGGATAACAACAATTATCACAGTGCAATAACAGACTGACACATGTTCAAGTGTCACTTTCATTCAGTTCAATTCACTGTCCTCTGTTGGTGTGGCAGACATATTGTATTGCCAAAGCAAGATTGTGTATACTGTTACTTAAGTGGTCTATTTGTATGCACTTATGTACCTTTGTACCTTGCATTGTAAGGTGCTCAACAGACAGGTGAGAACAATACAGAGTTAGGAATAATGAACCTGTCCAATTAGTAAGTCACCCCTACTGATGATGGTGGAAAAAATTCAGCGGAGGTTTTGGGGTGAAAGAGGACAAACTGTGAGATGGAAAAGGGTTGTCAGCTCACCCATCACTCCGTTATGGGTTGCAGTGTCCCCTCAGTGACATCCTGGGATGCCTGATCCCTGGAGAGGGATCCAGCTATTCTATCCTTCTCTTTGTCAATAAATTCTGCCATCAGTAACAGTCTCCAGTATACGAATGATAAGGGACAAATATGCGTTGTGCATTAATAGGAGACTAGTGTTTTGAGAAATTGAATTACCTCTTCTTGTGTATGTTGTATTTTGTGTTTGAGCACATGACACACGTGTTTGCATGGAGAGGAGTGTGCTTTGTTGGGGCCCGCCCCTGAGCCAGACATGTGTATATTCCAAAAGGCATTTTTCTCTAACGCATGACAGGAGCCTTTCCTGTTGCTTTCCTATTGTGCTCCTCTTTGTGTTCCTGTTGAGTTCTTGTTGCACTCCAGTTGCACTCCTGTTGCTTTCCTGTTGCGCTCATGTTGCGTTCCTGTTTCACTCCCATTGCACTCCTGTTGCACTCTTGTGTTCCTGTTGCACTCCTGTTGCACTCCTGTTGTGCTCTTGTGTTCCTGTTGTGTTCCTGTTGCACTCCTGTTGCATTTCCTCTGCATTCCAAGGGCAGTGGGACACGCCTCCTGCAAGGTCCGTAGCAGGCTGCATTCCTGAGTAATTGCACTCCTCAGGGGTGCGAAGGGAGACACTCTCTGAGGAGTGTGCCACAGAGCAAACGTGCTGAAAGCAAAACTGTGCTTTTCTCCAAGTTCCCACAGCGACCGGGGGGAAGCAGAATGGAGAACCTGTCCACCATGGAATCTGGGGAAGAGGTCCAGGTTGCCCCATGGGGACAGAACGTGCCCCAGGATCCAGCCTGCAGACACACCACACTGGACAACCGCACTGCAGTCCAGTATTTGGAGTCAGAACCTAACTGGTATATCACTGAGGTGAGCACTCACAGGAAAACTAAAGACTAAATCATTACAGATATATATCTAGTATTTCACATGCAGTAAGGCTTGAAATATATAAAAGGTTGCTGCTTTCACTTAGGAATTTGTATGGATATAGTGTAATTTTGCAATATATTCTGCCGGCCCTATTTGGACCCGGTATTAAAATGCAGTTTTTCAGATCCATCCGGGTCACAATCCATGGGAGAGAGATTGTGGTACCTCTCACAAGAGATGTGGTACCTCTCCTAATATATGGCATATGTAATCACAGGACCAGCCATCTTAAATGTACATTGCAGTAGTGGCAACAGAGACTTGTAATGTTTGCAGCAATAAAAGTAGCACCTGTATCCCATGCCAGCACACGGCTTTGTGGGCCCAGGATAAAAGCCAGCTGTGGTGGGAGAATATTGCCTTGTCATTCAATAATAATCAAGACTGGCTTGACAGTTTTCATGTGTGGAGGCCCTCATTTGAACATATTTGTCAGCAACTGCAACTTGCTTACTTCAGGCTGAAACATGCATTTGCACACTTAAATATCTAGGCAAAGTGAGAAGGCTGTGGATGACTGTTCAACTGTATGCTCTTTCAGTAGCTGCATTAGTCTACACTTACCTACAAATGTGTCCTCGTTCACCTCTAGAGGTGGTCTAGTAGAACCAATCATAATCTGATCACAATGTGTTTTTTTGCATCTACACCTGGCCAAAAATATCCAAATTCACTTGATCTGGCCTTAGTCTAATCCCAGGACGCATAATGATCAAATGTAGATGGAGTGTCCATATTGTGACTCATTGCACAATTCCAGGATGTGCCCCCGCGGGGTGATAAGGAGTTCTTGGACACCCCCGTCAGAGACCTGGAGACCAGACTGACCCGATTGGTGCTCAGGATTGTGGGCTGTCGCAACAGGCCCACCCGGCTCGAACCTGGAGCCATGGCCCAGCAAGTGGAGGAGGCAGAGGTGAGAGTTTGCCCCTTTTGGGTTGTAATCGTGCTGGCAGACTTTCAAGCACTGTGCAGAGGAAGACTGAGAGCATGGAAGAGAGAGCTGGATAACACACATAATAGTGTATGTAGTGTAATATTGCAGATTTGTAGCCCTTTTAAGTTTCTTATGTTATTTACTGCTCAATCTTGACCTCTGTTTCACAGCACGGTGAATGTGGCATGAAAGTGTTTGTGTGTCTACAGCTCTACAAAAAGTGATGTCACCCCTCTAGAGCAGTGGTTCTCAAACGTTTTTGTCACAAGGCACACCATTTATGAATCATCATAAATAAGACTAATTCCAAGGCACACCTGGCCAGCTCCCAAGGCACACCAGTGTGCCTTGGGAGTCAGTGCAAGAGAGCTTCCTAAGAGGTTTCCTAAATCTGTCACCTGGGTTGGCATGGCAATTTTTTAGATTATTCCTTTGCAATTGCAGTCATCATTTAAGCATTTAGATGTCTAATTGTATTCACTGAGCCTGCAAAATTGGCTCTGCTGATTCACTGGTATATAGATGAACTGGAAGGATCAACTGGAGAATGTATGCATATGCAAAGCTCTGTATTGATGGGCCAGGGGCCACGTGGGGTGGGGTTGTGTTGCAGGACTGCAAGCGATGCATGCAGGAGCAGGTGGCAGCGCTGTCCCAGCTGGATGCAGCCGAAGGTGGGAACTCAGAGGCCTTGAAACGCATGGAGAGGCAGTGGAGCGCCGCCCTGGTGGAGGCCTCCAGCACTATAGCTGCCAAAAAGACTCAGATAGAGCTTGTCGCTCAGCTCGACCGGCAGAAACAGGCTGCCAGCACCTCGCTGGATAGGCTGGGGACAGAGCTGCGGGCACTGACCTTGTGAGTTTCCCAGAATGCCATCTTCCTGCACTGCAAGAATGTTCTGTGAAATACATGTTAGAAATCTACTTCACTGATCCTTAATAAAAATGTATCTATGTAAAATGTAAACAAGATCTATACAATAAACAGACTGCATATATCTATTATATATACTTACATATTGGTAACATATTACAAAAATTAATCCTATTTAATATATGTTTAAAACGCTACATGCGCAAGTGGAAATTATTCATATGTCCTGTAATGTTGCTTAGAATTTGACTGATCTAACAGCAATTTGAAATTCTGTTTTTTCACCCCTGCATCTCTGTTTTGGGGTATTGGTGAGACAGAGGTCCCACAGAAAGCAGCACTGTCCAGGCAGAGAAGCTGCAGACCCTCCTGCAGGGCGTGGAGCGGGAGGGGGCTGTGATGGAAGAGCTGCTCCAGGTGTGCGGCCAGGTGTCGCCCCACCTGGGCGAGGCAGACAGGGCGGCGGCGCTGGCCTGCGTTTCGGACCTGAGGGATGGGTGGCAGGCGCTGCGGGGGGACGCCGAGCGGGCTCTGCGGCGTGCCTCTGCCCACGCCAGGGAGACCGCCGCCATTTCGCTGGAGGGGCGGGAGATTCGGACCCGCCTGGAGAGCATACGCTGCTCTCTGGGCCCCCTGGAGCCAAGCCTGTCCCCAGACAGTGCCGTGCAGCGGGCAGTGATATCCTCTGAGCTGGCAGCTACCACCCGGCAGTACCTCCGCCTGCAGCGGCTCACAGAGGCTCTTACCCAGACTCTTCTGGGGGAGAGGGAGAAGGAGTATGTGAGGCAAGCCCTGCAGGGGGTGAAGGAGGAGCTGGACCTTGTGGAGGTGAAGCTCTCTGCAAGGCCACCTGGTTTTGAGAGCCCGGTGCTGGGCAGGATTGTGCAGGCGATCCAGGACGACCTCACCTGGGCCAAGCGGGTGGAGGGCGACCTCACTGGGAGGAAGAGAGTGGCCCTCCTGCCCCAGGAGGCACGGGAGCAGATCGCGGGGCTGAGGAGGCTGCAGAAGGAGGCCTCCGAAAAGCGTGCGGCTGTGGAGCCCCTGCTCCGGGATCTTGAGGGGCTCGCCTCCGAGCCGGAGCGGGAGGGCGTTTCTGCCGCGATCTCTGCGGCGGCCGCCCTGCGGGACCTGACTGAGCGGGTCACCGCGGCGACTGCAAAGGCTGTGCGGGAGGCGGAGGCGGGCTTGCGGGGCAGAGAGGAGGTGTGGGCGCGGATCGAGGAGGCAGAGGCCTGGGTGGCAGCATACACGGAGAGGGAGGTCAGCGGTGATGGGGACCTCGATGGTGGCGTGCCACACCTTGAGCACAGCCTCCGACACCACCTCCACGCCCTGGAGGACGCGGAGAAGAGGGCAGCAGCCACCCGCGACCTTCTCGTAAGGGCCAGGGCCGTTGCCCCGGAGCTCAGCGCCGCCGACAGCCATCGCCTCGGCGACACGCTGGCAGGTCTCCGGAAGGAAGTTGAGGGAATCATCAGCTGCGAGAGGGCGAACTGTGAGGGGCTGCAGGAGCTGGTCCGGGAGCGTGCCTCTGCTGCCGAAACGCTGGTTGCGCTTGAGGAGAGCTTGAGGCAGATATCCACGGACCTGGAGGGGCTCGGTTCCCCTCTGAGCCCAGCCTCGCTCTCCGCAGCGGAGCCCATGAGGGAGAGGATCCTGGAGCTCAGGGCCCAGCTGGAAGGGCTCCGTCACTGTGAGGAGGACAGGAGGAGGGCCCTGCTGAAGGCTGCCCGCAAGCTGCAACAGAGAGCCGAGGCCCTGGAGCAGCGGGCCCGGGAGTACAGGCGGTACGAGCACCTGGCGCAGCGCGCAGAGGACCTGGGCGCAGCCGCAGGAGGGCGGGTCGCCAGGGCGGATGGGCTGGAGAGCTGGAAGGCGCTCCTCACCCAGCTCTCCCTGCTCAGGGTGCTGTGCCGGGACGCGGCTGAGCAGCTCCGGAGGATCGCGCCCGACCTCGATCCATCCTGCCTGGCAACCGAGCAGCGCCGCGTCCGGCAGGTCGAGCAGAGCATCGCCGCCCTGGAGGGCGTTGCCCGCAGCGGCACTGAGGTCCAGGAACAGGCCCTCCCAGCGAGCCTCACCTACAGCACCGAGCACGACACCGTGGTGGGACTCCTCCAGCGGGCTGGGGCGGAGCTGGAACGCATGGGGCGGGTGGTCCCAGAAGAACGGGCCCTAGAGGAGGAGCTCTGGCGGTGCGCTTCTCTCAGGAGCAGTGTGGAGACCAGACTCGGGGTTCTGGAGACCCTGAGGCACAGGGAGGCACCGGGAGAGAGAGGGTTGGACCCGAAACACGCAGCTCTGCAGGAGCAGGGGAGGGCCTTTCTGAGGCAGTGCGACATGCACATGGTACTTCCTCCATTCCTGTCACTCACCACTCTCCGTCTGACCACTGATCTCAAACTCACTTTGACTTCTCCCATCTGATATCATCAGTCCATTCCATTGTTAGCTGATCATTATTGTTCAATTTATGTCATTTTTACTCCATTTAATTAATTCAAAATATTTCCTAATGATCTCATATTTTGCAAAAGTTATTCATTTGTAAGGATGTTTGGACGGCACATTTACTAACTCAGGTGACCTGTCCTGTTCAAACATATGCCCAACCCTTTGGTTAGAAGTCCAGTTCCCTTACCAGCAGTAATATATAAAGTACTTCTGTTTTTTCCATTTGTTCCTTTTTGCATAAACTTATAATACTGTTTATTATATCAGCTTGCTGTTATATCTATATGTTCCAGTGATCTGAAAGGTCTGGCTCTCTGACCGGTTTATAATCCTCAGCTTTATGTTTAACGGAAACGTCTGTCATGGCAATGCCGTGAAAGACCAAGCTATTTCATTCCGCTTTCTTTGCCTTTGGTTTCAGACTTATTTTTGTCTCACGGATGTCATCACTGGAGTCCGGCAAAAACATTTTTATAAACATAAATATTTCATGAATTTTTTCCTAGGGAAAAACGGATTCAGCCCTGCATCATTTAAGCTGGAGAGCAGCTCTTACTGTGCTTCTCCGAATCTGCCCACTGAGAGGCATGCCCAAATGAGTCACCTAAATTGTTTGTGTTTATTTGCCTAGTGCGCACACTCATCAGGGAAAGGCCTGCGTGTTTGCCATTCGCTCCGATGTTTGCTGAAGTGGCTCACCTTAAGTGCCTGGCATTCACGGGAAAGTAGGCGGTGACCTACTGGGAAACCTGAAGCTTTATCATTAGCCTTAAACTCTTAATCTAACACTGCCACCTTAATGGTTAGAGGCCTTAAACACTGATCCACACTGCCACCTTAATGGTTAGAGGCCTTAAATGCTGATCCACACTGCCACCTTAATGATTAAAAGCCTTAAACACCCATCCACACCGCCAATCTGCCAGTCTAATCTGTGTCTGGTTTTCGGCTTGCGCTCGGTGTCTCCAGGAGAGCCTGTCCCAGGCAAAGGCAGCGTTGAGGGATTACCACACCGCCACCCGAGACACCGTCTGGTTCCTGCAGGATGCCCAGTCTGTGCTCCACCCAGTTCCCAACCGGGATGGGGACTGCGCTGCAGACGAGCTGCACCAAGCCCTGGCTGCCATGGAGGAGGGGTTCCAGGCCCACGTGACTCGGCTCCAGATGCTGGTCCCCCAGCAGGACTGCCTGTCCACCCCCGAGGTCAAGCAGCTCCACTGCAGGACTCTGGAAAAGCTGCTGGTGGAGCAGGCTGCACTCCAGGCCCAGGGCCAGCTCCAGTTGGAGACCCTGCACAGGTACAGCCTCCCTGTCACTTCAGTAACCAGCAACGTCCCTCCCCCGTTGCCTGATGTAATAGTCTCATCTCCATACATGTCTTCATGGCTGAGGCTGGTGATTGGCTGTGACTAAGTCACCCTGGGAAACAGTAGCATCCCTCCCTCACTCACTTACTCTCTAACTTGAGAGACTGGAGAACAGCCACACCTGTCTTATCAACAGCTGGCAAAAACACGCAGTGGATCCACGTAGTACTCCCCGACACTGAGCAGAGCCTGTTCTGTGAGTCAATACAAAGCAGATTTAAAAACAGTAGTCACCCCTTATGCACTGACTGAGCAAGTGCCTCCCCCAGGCAGTGTCTTTGTGTCAGCACTAGATGGCATGTTCTGCACTTCCTTAATTTTAATGGTACAGAATGTTCAGATTGTCTCAGCATGCTTTGCATTTTCTTTCCAGAGCAGTCACATCTCTGCTGAAAATGAGACACTAGGACCTTAAATCAGGAGTAAACAGATTCATGCTTCACCTTAGCATTCATTTGCAGGTGTGCCGATACAAGGAGAATTCTCAGGAAGTGCCTGGAGGGGATTGGCCAGCGCCTGAAGAGCGCAGAAACCAGCCTATCAGAATGCATCGCTCACAAACCCGCCTCCTATGAAGAGTGTCTCAATCAGCAGGCAAAGCTCAGGGTTCGTAGGGAGGGTTCGCATCCTGTGATTGCAGGATGAGATTCAACCCCTTTAGTGGGAACAGTCTTGAGTCATTGTGTTGCCCTCGTGAGATGACTGTACAGATGTACAGATGCTACATTTGATCTTACACACAACCTTATGATGATGCAAAGATGTTAGCCTACAGATGATCATACACATAAACTTATGATCATGTAGAGATGGCGTTACAGATGATATTTTGGCAGGTGCCTCTCCTGAGGTCATTCTTCTATTCTGTAAACCTCATTGCAGTGAATCTTTTTAGACATTGAGCCTGGCCTGCTCCTGGGGCTCATTTCACCAAGGTCGATATTTTATTGTTCTGAAACAAGCACCCAGAAGAGCTGTCGTCTTTCCATTTTCGCACGGAACTTACAGTTTCTTCAGATAGCCTTCCGTTATTCTACTTTGGGCTGCTCATTAAGGGAATAATGTCCAACTAGGAATTGATTACGGGCCAGTATTTATCGTGTCACAATAGGAGCAGTTACTATGGCAACGTCCTGAGGGCAGTGTGCCGAGGCTCCAGTACAGACTGCTGCTCCTTTGCTGTCCTTCCCTGTGCAGGTGATCCTCGAGGAACTGGACGCCCTGCAGGGGGCGCTGTCGGGTCAACTGGCAGAGCAGCGGAAGTGGTGCCTGGTGCCAGGGTGCGGCAGGGATGCGGAGGGGACACTGGGTGCCCTATGGAGGCGGTGGGCGCAGCTGCGGGGCCTGGCTCGCCGCCTCCGAGGACGCTCAGAGCGGAGAGGGGGAGAGTGGAAGGACATCGCAGGGGCTGTGAGTCACATGACAGGATGGGGGGGGATGGGCTGTCTGTTCCTTCTGTTTGGAGATGTCAGCATTGTCCAGACTCACTCTCCTGATTTCTCATTTCCCTGTGTGAGCCTTCCATTCCTGTTTTCACTTAATTACAGTTGACTGAGCTGCTAAGTATCCACCACTATAGATTTGACATCTTAGTGTCATCTGCTGTTAGTCATTTGAGGAAATAAGTGTGCCGTTTGAAGGGTTTGTGCCAGCAAAGAGTCTAATTAAGCTTGTTTATTCAACTTATTCTGCATATACCACTGTAAGAAATAGCAGCAGGGATTACAAATCATGCTAATTTAAATTAGTGGTTCAGTGAATTGTCTCATTAAAGCGAATATATTGAACCATTAATTAAGCTTCATATTAAACTGAATGCTTATCTTACAAATATACCAATACAAAATAATTAAAATTGCTTTTACTTTTATTTTTCGATTACAAGAGCACCCATTTAACGTAATTAAAATAGGACCCCACTGTGCACACCCATACTCACATACACACAGACACACATCCACACACAGACACAACACACATACACAGTCTTGTCTGTATTTAAGCAGAATATTAAAACACTACTGGGGAGCATCTCACCAGATTTCCTTAAATTCCCTTAGTGTCAATGTATGGGTGTAGCTGGATAATCATGTTGCAAAGCCACAACAAAGTTTTAAAACATTCTAGTTTGGTTTTTGCCCACACCAACTTCATGAAGTAGCTGACAGAATAAGAATATTCTTACTGTAATGAAATAAAGAACATTCAAGTTTTGGAAACCTGCTGATCATTGTCATGTCGTTGTGTGTGTGTGGGCCAGGTGAAGACAGCCAAAGCCACCCTAGAAAGGCTAGAGGCCGAGCTCCCAGCTAACTGTAAGGAGATGACCCCGGAGGAGCTGCAGAGGTTTCTGGGAAGGTTGGAGCAGAACAAGGATTGTGTGGAGTTTGAGAGCCATGCCCTCACAGCTTTGGATCTCCGAGTCTCAAGCCTCCTGGGAGTCCCCGCCCACCAAGGACAGGCCACACCCACCCAGCTCTGTGAGGAGCTGCAGGCCATGCAGGGGCACTACAGGAAGTAAGAAAGTCACATTCAAAAACCTGGAGTCATTGGGATTTAAAGAATCATTGCTCTTTGTCCTGGGTGCTGATACTTTGGTACTGGGATTTGATATACATGCTACCCTCCTGCTGAAGACATAAAAACCAGTCAACATGTTCATGGAGTTTGAGTCTTTATGTGCCATGGGTCACAAAAGAAGAGCAAAAAAATCTTGTAACAGGAGTATCTGTCTTGGAATGACAATGTACACACACACATGCAAAAGCTCTCGGACACCCAGTAACGCAGGAGCCCGTATGCTAGTTCAGAGATACTCACACTATCACAAACCTTCTCAGGCAGGAATTCAGTATTTCAGTTTAATTTTTCTGTGATTTTCTATTTGTTTTTCTTCTCATGGGCTTTGCTGTAAGACATGGGTGAAATATGTTTAATTGACATTAGCCTGACTGAGTAAAATATCTGAGCCTGCTCACCTCCTCTCCATGTCATGTCTGGGAAGTGGGCTCTTGCTTGTGAATCCCTCGAGAGCAGCGTTTTAAAGTGCTGTGGTGTTGCCTGTGCCCACAGCCTGCGTGAGAAGTGCATTCTGGGCCAGGAGGCGGTACGTTCAGAGGTTCAGGAGCGGGAACAGGTACAGGAGGACATCCGTGCAATTAGGAAGAAGCTGGCAGGGACCACATCTCTGCTGTGTGGGCTGGAACAGCTCCCCAGCTCCAGGACACTACAGGTGGGTGACTGTGTCCGTGTGTGTGTGTGTGTGAGACTGTGAGTGTGTGTGTGTGTGTGTGTGTGTGTGTGTGTGTGTGTGTGTGTGTGTGTGTGTGTGTGTGTGTGTGTCTGTGTCTGTCTGTGTGACTCTGCGTCAACATATATGTGCACACGTGTCTTTATGTGCTCAATGGCACATCTGCATGTGTCCCTCCCGCTCTCTGCAGGAGGTTCGAACAGAACTGGTCTCCCAGAATGCCATGCTGCAGGGCATCATGGATGGTGTGAGGAGGAAGTACACAGAGAATCGCATCCAGGTTCCCACAGAGATTGAGTACCCACTCCAGGAGGTGGCTTGCCTGCTGAAAGAACTGGAGAGGAAGGTATGGAACCTGGCACAGTGTTATAGCCAACCTAGATGCCACAGACTCACTGGGACCCTGTCATCTGTATTATGTGAAAGGCCTGTGTCTCTGTGACTCTGTGTTGTGTCAAAGGCCTGTGCCTCTGTTTCTCTGTATTATGTGAAAGGCCTGTGTCTCTGTGTCTCTGTGTTGTGCCAAAGGCCTGTGTCTCCTTGTCTTTGTGTTGTGTCAAAGGCCTGTGCCTCTGTGTCTCTGTGTTGTGCCAAAGGCCTGTGTCTCCTTGTCTCTGTGTTGTGTCAAAGGCCTGTCTTATCTGTGTCTCTGTGTTGTGCCAAAGGCCTGTGTCTCTGTGACTCTGTGTTGTGTCAAAGGCCTGTGCCTCTGTTTCTCTGTATTCTGTGAAAGGCCTGTGTCTCTGTGTTGTGCCAAAGGCCTGTGTCTCAGTGCTGTGTGAAAGGTCTGTGTCTCTGTGTCTGTGTGTTGTGTGAAAGGCTTGTGTCTCTGCTACTGTGGGGCAGGTGGAGGAGGCAGGGGAGAAGAGCAGCCCTCTCCACAGGCTGAGCCACAGTATGACAGAAGTAGTGGAGGGTCTGCGGGCAGTGCAGGCCCTGCTGCAGCAGAAGAGCTCCTCTGTTACCGAAGCACAGACCATACAGAAGGTGCGTCACCTGCACTGTATGCTTCACACACAGAGCACAGTTCACCCACACAGAGCGCACTCCACCCACACCACACACCTCATCACACAGAGCACACCTCACCCACACCCCACACCTCACCCATACAGAGTGCACCTCACCCACACCTCATCTACACAGAACATACCTCACACAGAGCATACTTCACCCACACAGAGCACACCTCACCTACACCACACACCTCACCCACACAGAGCACACCACCCTGCTTTGGGCTTAGGGAATGATAGCAGGGAGGCTCAGATAAAGTGCTGCACTGATGTCTGTCTACTTTTCACCTAATATTTTGATAGTAGCCACAGCTCTGGTGCAGTATGTAATTACAGCCCAATGACTGTACACTTTCATATGAAGAAGTCTTCGATCCTCTGTCATATCTGGTTCATCAATGATGACATATGTAGGAAAGGACTGTGTCCGTGTATTCACATTGTGTGTGTGTGTGTGTGTGTGTGTGTGTGTGTGTGTGTGTGTATGTTTGTGTCTATGTGCAGCGTGTTTGGGACAGGCTGGATGAGTGGCACTCCTGCATGGCAGTGCTGGAGGGGGAGGTGCAGGACATGTGGGCGGAGCATCCGGAGCAGGCCCACCTCCTAATGGACAGGCTGATGGAGCCACTAGAGCTGTACCAGCAGGTGGCCAAACAGGCAGAGCAGAGGACAGCCTTCCTCAGTAGGGTGAGCAGGACTACACTCCCCACAATCCTAGGCCTCAGGACCCAAAGCCATAAATCACCATGAACCTGAGAGTGTGTATATTTTATGGATGAGTTGCATGGTGTGTTTATTGTGTAGTGTAGCTGTAGCACACTGTGTGTTTAATGGAATTGTGCATTGAGTATATTTTGTAGTGGAGTTGTAGTGCACTATGTGTGTATTGTATAATGGAGCTGTAGTACATTGTGTACATATTGTATAGTGCAGCGGTAGTGCTGCTGTGTGTATATTGCATAATGGAGTTGTAGTGTACTGAGTATATTGAGGTGGAATTGTACTGTGCCCCAACTTGACTCTGCTGGGCACTGCAGGTCCCTGCCCTCCTGCAGGAGTATGAGGAGATGATTGACAGCTCCAGCAGGTGGCTGAATGAAGCCCAGTCCTGGCTGGACACGCCCTGCTCCTACAGCACCGCCAAATGTCTCAGCAGTCACGCCCAAGGCCTGCAGGTCAGAGCGACACCCCTGTGAGCCCAGTGCCCCTGTGAGCCCAGCTCACTTTGCAGGAAGTGTCTTAAGCAAATGTAAATGCAAATGTAGCCTAGATGTAATGCGGTGATGGCCGTGTTGGCCCTCTGAGGGCTGCGCCATGATCACTGAGTGTGCTGTGTCCCCACTCCTGGCAGACGGTTCTGGATGACTCGGAGCAGATGAGGAAGAGCCTGCAGGCCTTCGTCCCGGTCCTTCAGGAGATCGCCGCCGTGTGCGACACTGCCGCCATGGAGGAGCAGCTGGTCCGGGCTGACCAGCGCATTGCCGGCGTGCAGCAAGGCATTGTGGGACCGCTGGCCCAGCTCCAGTACACTGCAGCAGTGAGCTCACCCCGCCCCCTACCCTTAGCCACACCCCCTCACTGCAGGCTTAAATTTAACAAAAATAATCAACAACAGCAACTGCGACAACAGTAGCAATAACAACACCCAACAGAAAGGACTGCTTCACAAGATCAGATTAAGACCTTCACAAGATCTTCACAAGATCAGTGAATTTACTTGCATAATTTGAAAACGATCTCCCACTTGAGCTAAACTTAAGCTGGTTCGATTCCGTGCAGGGGCACTGCTGTTCTGCCCTTGGGCAAGATACTTAACCCACAATTGCCTTAGTAAATATTCAGCTGTATAAATGCATAAACTTATAACCCATGTAAATCACTTTGGGTAAGAGCGTCTGCTAAATGCCAATAATGTAATGTAATTCTTCCTCTGTAACGCGCAGTCATGTTCAAGCACAGCGTACCTTCAGGCCTCATGTGGGCTGTCACCTGTGGGGGTTACTCTCTCCTGCAGGAAGTGGTAGCCATGGAGACAGAGGTTAAAGTGATGGAGAAAAATGTGACCAAGATCAGGACCATTTTATCATCCATTGACACGGCGTCCATCACCCCGGAGGAGCACCTCCGCAACCGGCAGGTGGGTTGCTCCTGCTCCCGTCCGGGTCCCACTGAGTCCCACTGTTCAGCCAGAGCATTACTGACAGCCGTGTGTGTGTGTGTGTGTGCATGTGCATGTGTGTGTATGCATGTTTGCACACATGTCTTGTCTCTGTGAGTACTCCTGTACTTAAATGTGTCCTGCACCTCTCACATGTCTTGTCATGCGGGTGAGCAGGTGATCTTGGACAATGTGCAGTCAATGAGGAGGACCATCAGTGAGATCCAAAGGTGCGAATCGGGCCTGGAGCTCCCTGAGGGGGGAAGTGGGACCCTGTCCATCTTCCAGAGGGCTCAGCAGCTCCTGCAGCCTATCCAGGACCTGGAGCAGCTCACAAAGGAGCAGTGCATCTCGCTGAAGGTGCGCCTCCTAAAAACCTCCCCCTGTATCCACAGCACCATATCTGGACCAGGCACATTACCACACAGCTCTTGGGCTTTACTGCATGTGCTAAACTAGACTTCATTTCTGATTGTGAATGCTGCAGTGAAGGTCTTGTGCAGAATTGTTCATTCAGCAGCGGTGATAACTGTAGATGGGGAAGAGAGGTACTTTAGAGGTACTCAGGTAAAGACAGGCAAATGTTTATTCTCAAGAATGGAAAATATGGGTATCTTGATCTTCATGCCAAATTCAGTGCTATGCCAGTGTATGGTATAACACTGTTTCGTTCATATAATTCTTTTGAACTGTCTGTTCTGCTTATGGCTGTACCCCATCAATAAGCATATTAGGGAGCTGAGATCCTGGTGTAAAAACATTGGTGAATCATGGCTTGATCTCAATTCCATCCTACATGCTGAGGAGTGTGCCCCACTCAAAGCAAAATGAAGGCTGCTCTGGTAACATTTGTGAAAATGTTGCTGGATGTGTTGCTTAGGGAGTGCCCCCCGTTAATTTGAGCAGTGCAGTGGTGGTGGTAACTAACACTGGGTGAGGTAGAGAGGTTTCCCTATCTTAAATACCTGCACGGTACCAGAACCGCCTCTCTCCCGGGACACCTGGTCCCCCACCCACTCCTGTACATCATAATCTCAGCCCCCACATAATACTCCATTCCTGGGCTTTTATCCCCCAGGCAAGCCAGCCCCGCCTGCTCTCTCCTCTTGCCACCTTGTACCATTTCTTTTGTGCTCCTGGGGTCTGAAGTTGAAGGGAGGGGAATGGTCGGGGGGTACAGGGTGTTGCTTGTCTTCCCTCTCCCTCTAATGAGCATGTCAGGGGTGGGACATCAGCAGAAGAAATAGGCTGAGCCCGGTCCATCTGAAGAAAGCCCAGCTCTTTCATTAGCCACCTTACACCTCCACGTTTGCTGTGAAGTGCTTTGACAGCCACAAAAGCCAATATATGACTGCAGCTCCTTTATTCCTCCAAAGATGTGAGGGTTTTTACTACAGGTGTACGGTAGGAGTACAGGGAGTGCAGTAACAGGTCTCTGGACCCGGTGTTACTCCGATGTATTCACACCAGGGGCTCATGTTATAGGAGCACAGCTGCCTTCTGCTGCTGCAGATAAACTTTGCCTGGAAAGATATGGCTCAGTAAATGCCCCTCTGCTCTGGTAGGTGCTCTGCTGTGAATCATCCCAGCAGGGCCACACTATGGTGGGAGGTAAGAGTCACACCCCCATCACAACATGCTAGGAGGTCTATGAAAGGTGCTATATGAAAGCGGCTCATTTGTTCAGTTGTCGGTGTAATGGATGATTGATGGGTGTTGATGAAATTAACCAGTGTGGTCTGTAGAGTTTGGGAGAATAGTCCAGATCCTGTGGGTGTGGCCTTTGGGTACCTGTGTGCATGCCAGCACCTATTTGGTGGACCCGTGCGGAGGTGACCCTGACCCCTCGCTCCCCCTCAGGCTGCCATTGAACTTTCGATGGAGCAGAGACGGACTTCCAGCTCCGCCCTCATGGAAGCCATGATGCCTAGGGTCCCTCTGTCCACTCTCGATGACCTTAAGGTAAGTTCAGCCCCCAAGCCCTGATCTCCTCCGAATTTTCAGCACAAATAATTTTTTCCAACATGGAAGAAATCAAAGAAGAGTCGTGGCACAGATATTCCATTTATTATGACCAGGCATTCAGCTCTGTGTGCTTCATGTTGAAAATTTTGTCTCTGCCATTGTTGAAGCTGCAAATGTTCTGATTTGCTGGTTCATTTTTGACCATTCTTGAAGGGACATGGCCTAATACATCCCAGTGTGCTACTGCAGTATGTCACAGCAGGTGTAATCATACTTTATTACTCTAACCGCATCCTCTGTGTTGCACAACGGAGACCATTGAGACCATGCAGTCTACCTGGTATTCCCAAAACTAAGAGGTGTCTCCATGTATGAAGCAGGGGCCATGGGAGATGGCATTATCCCATGAGAAGGAGGAGGAGAAAGAGGGGGAGGAAGAAGAGGACAGACGAAGCTCCCACTCTTCATCCTCTGGGACGCTCACTGGCAGCTTTGCGGAGGTAAAGGGGAAGTCTGGCACCAAAACGCCAAGCCCCCTTCTCTCCTTTGCTGTTCCAGCACCTTGTCCCCTCCTCTTCCTCTCCTGCTGGGGAGAGTTCTATCATCCCCTCCTCCTCTCTTGTCCTGGTGGAAGGAGTCCTCTCCTCCTCTTCCTTGCATGGCGGGAGGAGTCCTCTCGTGGGCATCAGTCCTGCAGTGTGCCTCCTCTCCTTTCTGTCTGTATAGTCTGCGCCTCCTCATTCTCTCCTCCCTCAGATATCAGTGAGGAAGATCTCCCTCTTCCTCCTTTATGTTCCCTTACCATTTCCAACCTTTTCTTTCAATACGTTCTTTCAGATGAGATATGAACCAAGGCCCTGACTCTCTGTGCTCCTTGAAGATGCCATTACACTTATCAAATTATCACTTATCATTTTTATCAAAGAGAAGAGGGTTCTTATCCCCAAGTTAATTAAATAAGTAATTTCCTTACCCAGGTTTTCACTGTGAGCCCTGTGAGTACTGGCTCTCAATTGATGCTCCCTAGTAAAATAAATCTTAAATCTGAAAATGCACTGTTTCCTCTTTTGAGTCTCCTGTTTTGATTAGCAGTGATAAATGTAAGAATCAAAGTTGTAGGAGTTGGCCTGCATTATGGTGCAATCACTGGTTTGAAACCATCTGTGAGAAGTCTTTTGATTAGTCCACACGTATAGTGTATAGTAGCTCCACCCATTATAGGCGTCACCATCTTAGCTGTCTGTCATCTCTGCTTTGTCTTTGCTCTCCTTTGCTGTTTTTTTGTTTGCTTCATTATTGTTCTCCTCTTTTATCACTGTTCTCTGATTTTTAGTTCAGTGATTCTTTCTTTGCTGGTATTACTCCATTCTTTTCTGCATACTGTCTACAAACTGTCAATCAACTAATTTTGATTGTTGACTTCATTAGTGGTGTTGGTTGTTGTTGATCTTCTTGTCCTCTAGGGGGTGGTATGTAGCTGTAGTTTTGAGTGTGACTTTCTGGTGCTGTAAAATTGTGTACTCTCACAGCATTCTCCATTTGATAAACAGCACAAAAATGTGTTCATCTGTCACTATGAAAGTGCAAGTATCACAGCTGCTCACAGCTGCTCACTGCTACTCTTATGAAAGTATGAGCTCATTGTCTCAGTCAGAATCTGAGGGTACGATCATGTGATCATCTTGAATGGTCAAAGTGTGTAGGACTTCATCCATATAACCTCACCCAGTGCAGTCTTAAAGGAACGGTCCTTGTTTGTCCTCTCAGTTGTGACGAGTGACCAATAATAACGAATCATAATAAAACATTTTATTTACATCACACTTAAAACTTAAAGCACTTCACAGAAAGTGGGCAGAGTATTTACAAGAAATAAAAGAGCAATAAACAAGAGACAATACAAATAAAAAACTCCACCAGTAAAATTAAACAATGAAATAAAAAGTTGGGATTAAAAAGCATAAATGGACTAGTTAAAAAGGGGGCAGTGACATTGTGAAAGTGTAAAAGATGGGATTTCAGGATGCAGTTAAAACTGGTCAAGGTATTTGTTTCTCTAATGTGTCTTGGAAGGGAGTTCCAGGGGTGATGTGCAGCACTGGAGATAGCAACATTTAGGTTGGACGGATAGGAGAAAGCTGCCATTATTGACCCCAAGTGTGCAGGCAGGGACAGACGTCTGTGATGCATCCTTAACTCAACAGTGAGCCAGAGTAGGGACTGACTCAGAGGGCTCCTGCTAGACCACACCCCCTCAGGATCCCTCTGCTTGGGCACCTCTGGCCTGGGGGGTATCCCAGCAGCCCCTGTGGGGGCTTCTGAGTGCCGTTGTTGAGTTTGTGGTTTAGGGTGAGGCCTGTAACCTGACCCTTCCTCCCGCCGCCCTGTCTCAGGACCCCGATGAGACCTTCCCTGGTGAGGGTTATGGAGCCGGAGCCGGAACTGGAGTCCCAGCATTCAGCCTGAGCACAGATGAAGTGTTTGAACCCTCCCCCTCCCCTCTCCCCTCTGCTATGGTGAGACACCTTTCTGCCCTACATGAACACCAAGACCACACGCTGATGAAAGTAATGACAACCAAAAATGTTAGCTTCATCATGCTGAAATAATGTTTCCTTCTATGCATACCATCCTAAATATTACCAATGACAAATGTGATACAAGAGTAGCATTTGGAGAACATTGTGCTACATATTCTGCAATAAACGTTATGATTTTTCTGTCAGTTCCTCTGCATGTCTTAGATGGAGTAAGTCCAGGTAGAGACCCATGTACTTTCTCTCTTTCTCTTTTTCTCTCTCTCGCTCTCTCTCTCTTTCCCCCTCCCTTGTTATAGGAACTCTTGAAAGAGAGCAGACTTTTAAGGTCAAGGGATGGAACTCAAATAGAGGGTGTGATGGCTGGGAGTCCAGGCACACAGGACCCACGCATTTTTGTACGCCGCACACACCTGACAGACACGGTCAACATGCCCTCCCCCAAAATGTATGCGGGGGTCGTGGAGAAGACCCCAGCCTCTGGGACCGTTCGCATGCAGTCTCAGGGCACCAGCCCCACCCCCGGATCATCTGAGGACCCATGCAGTAAATACACACATCCTGAGGCGACACACAGGGCAGCTCAAAAGAAGAAGACTGCAGAGTCAGTACCACTTCAACCTGTGTTATTATCTCAGAAGACTGTGTCAGCATGTCAGGAGACTGTTCCAGAACCTCTAAAGCCTGTGTCAGCACCTCAGGCAACTGTGTCACAACCTCTAAAGCCTGTGTCTCAAGCACCTCTGCAGACTGTGTCAGCACCTGAGGCAACTGTGTCACAACCTCTAAAGCCTGTGTCTGCAGCAGCTCTGCAGACTGTGTCAACAACTCAGGTGACTGTATCACAACCTCTAAAGCCTGTATCAGCACGTCAAGAGACCGTTCCAAAACCTCTAACTCCTGTCTCAGCACCTCTGCAGACTGTGTCAGCACCTCATGTGACTGTGTCAGCACCTCATGTGACTGTGTCAGAACCTCGAAAACCTGCGTCATCAGCGCCTCTGCACACTGTGTCAGCACCACTGGAGACAGCGCCTGTGTCTGTTCCACACAGGAAACGAAAAGATATCCAGGGAGCACCCAGCACAGAGATTATATCAGTAGAGGCTCCCAGCAGCCATGCCCAACACACAGAGGGAGGGACTGACACACACCATACACACACTGAACACACACACATCTCCGTACAGGGCTTTCAGCCAACTCCCAAGCACTCCGCAGCCCCCCCAAAAAAGACCCCTGCTCCCTCTCAGGCTACAGTGGGCATGCACGCAGAGCCCGTGGAAGCTTCCAGAGCGCCCAAGGTAGACACAAGCACAGCAGCTCCTGCCCCCGCACTGGTAAGTACCCATCTCCATCCCTGATTAGCTGAACACATGCTCTCAGGCCTGCCCTTCAAGCTGTGGGAAGGCCATTGAGAAAATGTCAAATTTACTCTCACAAAAAGAAGGAGTTTTAAGGAGCGTTTTTTAAAGGAGAGAGCCTGAAGTAGGGATGGACATTGCAAAATTATTTCACTTAAAGCTGGTCCATGATGTGTTCAGACACTATACTAAACTATAATCTGTTGTAATTAAAAGAGCTTTTCCCCATGGTTACATGTTACTTTTTTTCTTGTCACTGACCTAAATAAAGACATTAGTAGGAAAGTGGTTATACTTGCTTGATGATACCAAACTAGGAAAAGGAGGGAATAACTTAAAGGTTACTAAAATAATACAGCAAGATTTAACAGTATGACTACTAAGGGCATGTTTATTTCCTGTCACTTCTAAGGCAGGCTTGCAAGCAAGCAAGAGGAGAGTGATAGGCAAGAGAAAGCACTCTCGGGACTCTGCTGGCACCAGCTTTACAGGTTAACTCTATTGACTGTCGATGATTTGCCACTCCTTCTCTCCGCCTCTGTGCCTCAGCCCCCAGGCGAGACACGCCCCACCGAGGAGGGACTCCATTCCTGCCAGGAGCAGGCCGCCCATGTTGCAGATTGGCTGGAGAAAGCCCGGCAACACCTTGAAGGCGGGGGGTTGGCAATGGCCCCGCAGGACGACATCGAGCAGCAGCTTCAAACCTGTCAGGTAAACACATAGGGTCGAAGGTCCACAGAAATGAGCCTTTCCCCCAACCATATCTAGGAAAACTGTGGGCAGAGAACAATATTCACAGCTTCTTGCTCTGTGGCCAGGAAGTGGTTAGGCTGTTGGCATTGAATATATCTGCAGCAGAGTAGCGATCGGCCAGTGTGGTCTTGATTGCACTTGTTCAAGTGTGAAGCATTGCTGTGAATGACCTCAGTTCCCCCTTGGGATATTGGCTTTGCACAGCACTGACTTGCCCATGAAATATGCTGTTTGAGTCAAGCATTCACACAGGAGGAAAAGGTCCTTAGGGTGAGGTCCTTTCACAGCACCCTTTAAGACCTCTGGGAGTTTAAACATTTGCAGGTCCATTTCTGTGTGCATCATTGGCAAATGCAGTGTAAATGTTGCAAAACAGGAAAATAAGCCATTCTCATTGGCTCTGATGGGGAAAACAGCATTTTACAGAAAAAAATCCCTCACTATAAAATAAATGAGACCCTACAAGGATATATTTTAAAGCATGTGAAATATTTCAATGTCAGTGCATTAAAAATACAGGAGAGATTGTCATTTGGTGTGTCTGCTGCAAATTACATCCCATAGTTTACAATATGCACATCAAATTGCCCAAGTAAAAAATGTGTGTGGTTTTGCATTTTGAGTCATTATTTTAAAAGAATACTGTATTTGTAATTTATATATTGAATTACATGTTGTTTTTTTACCATAAATTGAGATGAATTACTCAGACAAAGAGCACATCTGACATATCAGTGGATCAAACAGAGGAGAATATGTGCAGAGATGTGCATGTCAGGAATGAATACCGTCAGGTTACTGAGAATTTAATTGAGGGATTGTGTTCCAAATTCAGGTGGAATGTTTAGCTGTTATTATTGATCATTCTCCCTAACCGTCAGTTACCAACCTGCTGACTGTGCACCTCCTGCTTTAACAACTTTTGACCTTTGAAACTGAAATTGTCAAGGATCCCTGCCAAGCATTACCTTCAAAACTTGTTCCACTTAGATTGCTGTAGATACTGTGTAGCAGAAAATATTCCAGTGGACCCTGTTGGAAAATATTTTCCCTATTGTATTAATCAATTGTTGTTTTGCTGTGCAATTCTCCATTGAAAGCATTTTGAACACAACTGAGGTGTGGGGTGCATGGTTTCATATTTGAAAATATAAAGGATATTTCTATAAAGCTTGTGTTGGTAAAAGTGGCGAAGCGCAGAAGATTCTGTGAAGGGCATGCTTGTATGAGGAAAGTTGGGCCAGATTCCACAGTTCATTATCCCACTGGAGGAAATTGCTGCTGTTATGTCCAGGGACAGGCAATACCAAATTGACTCTGTCTGTGCTGCGTGATTCTGTGTGTGTGTGTGTGTGTGTGTGTGTGTGTGTTTGCAGGACATGCTCCTGCAGATGGAACGGAAGGTGGCCAGTCTGTCAGCTGGGGGCCAGCAGGGGGCCGAGGCGCTGTCCTCGAAACTGCACCTCCTCAAGACCAACCTGCTCACTTTCCAGCTGCTGCTGCAGGGGAGATGGAGGGAGGAGGAGGTACATTCAGATAACATGTCTCTCTCTCTCTCTCTCTCTCTCTCTCTTTCTCTCTCTCTCTCTCTCTCTCTCTCTCACACACACACACACACACACTAAACCATGCAATACCTAGGACTGTTCTGTATCTTCATTACTGGTGAATTAGCATTGAAATTAAAGGTCAGGTTCATGGGATTTTTGTAGAGCCAATTTAGTCCAAAGCACTCAAATACATGGTGTCTATTTACATCCCCACAGGTATAGCAGTAGAAAAGCACATACTTGGGAACCAACATGCTTACACACAAACACACACATGTAGAAACACGCACATGAAAACACACATAGACATGCACATAACCATATGCATGCAATACATTATAAATTACCAAAAGCTGCCTGCCGCAGGTGGCCATAGTCTTTTTTTACCCAGAAACACCTGCACTACTTCTCACTAAAGATTTCGAACAGGTGGATGGATGCCTGTTACACGTAACTCTAGACAAAGCTACCCTTATAATAAGAAATGATCTTGCCCTGATAAAGGCTCACACTGTGTGAAGACTGTTGGTGGAGGCCAGTTTTTGGAGCTGGAGTAAGATTGTCTGATGGCAAGCAAACGTGTGTTGTTATGGGCTCGTTTTAGGGGTGGGGAGGGGGTAATGGCAATACTGGTATATTTCCTGATAGGTCAAATTCACTGAAGCCTGACTGAGAGAAATGAAATGACATCATTCAGATTATATTACATCAGTAGAAAAGCCAGGCTGATGAAGTGAAACCCTGCATGTTAAATTATACATTGTAAGTTGTGCTCTGTTGGTCTTGAGTCATGGAGGACTGTGTCTCTGCAGAAGCGCTTACAGCCTGAAGAGCGCCCACCAGCAGCAGGGCTGACCTCCAGTACCAATGTGCCCGCATTGACAAGTGATGTAATACAGCAAAGCCACCTGCAACAGAGGGTAAGACACACACACACACACACACACGCACACACACACATTTTTAATTTTACCACCAAAACCAGTTTTCTCTTTTTCGCTCTCCCTCTCTCTTCATTGTTTTCAATAATGTTTTTCTTCTATCTTTTAATTTTACGCTTCTCTGAAAAACATGCTTGCTTTAACAAATGTTAAAGATCTTTAAAAAGTCATAGGTCAAAGAGTCTCCCTCTCTCTCTCCATTCAGTTCAGCTCAGTTCAGTTCAATGAGGCTTTATTGGCAGGACAAACAAAACCAGTTTGCCAAAGAAATGATGTGAAAAATGTTAGGTTTATAGTACAACTCTCTCTTTCTTTCTCTCTCTCTTTCTTTCTGTCTCTCTCTATCTATCTCTCCCTCTCTCTGTCTCTCTCGCTCTCTCAAATTCAAATTCACATTTGCTTTACTGGCGTGAATTACGTTGTATAAGTATTGCCAAAGCACATAATACACACATATACATATGTACAATACATGAAAAGAATGAACGGGAAAGAAAGAGAAAAGAGAGGAACAAAAAAACAAAGCAATGGCTACAAATCAGAACTAATGAACACATAATGATTAAACTCATTCTAGATTAGTTAATAATGATTGGTGGTTACTTGCTGTCCCTCAGGCTATGGAAGGCAGAAATGTACTGCACTGCTAATGGGGCTATTGGTCCTTTCTCAAGCAGGACACACAGTTTTTCATTAACTGACATTGAATTTATGTTATTGATAATTTGGAAGGGTTTTTTATAATATAAATGTCTTATTTTTGAGTATTTTTCACAATGTAAGAATAAGCGGTGCTTCTCTGTCTCTACCTTCCTATTCCACAGTGACCACATATCTGTTCGTCTGTTGGTAGCCAAGACTGTTTGCGTCCACCATTTTCAATTACTAGGGTGTGGTCAATGAGCCTGCATGTGTCTTTGCTTTGTGTCTCTGACAGTGAAAATACTAGTACGTAATTCCTGTTTAGGGCCAGATAGCAATAACGTTTATTGTGCGTTGTGATTTCATTGTCTCAATGTTCCAGATACAATATTTTTGTTTGTTTTAGAATTTGGGTTACTCTAATTTGTCACTGGTTAGTAGTGTTGTTCTGAAACCCATGTGTGTTAGGTTAGGTCTCTCTCTTAAATTCAGATCCAAATTCAAACCGCTTTACTGGTATGAAAAGGTGAGTCTCACATTTCCAAAGTATACCACTGCAGAAAAACACACAGACAAATTTCCCATTTTCAGATGGAAGACACAAATATGCATCTGAAGATAACATTAATAAACTAATCATAAATTATGATTATTAGCTGATTATAAGCAATGAACAGTTACTTATTCTCCCTCATTTGGCAAGTGGTTACATATTGTCTTGCCAATTTTACACATTCCTTCCTTTCCCATAATAAATAAGGCAGCATTAGTGTAGTGTTCAAGCTTTTGGAATCTGAGACAGATTTTTGAACATTTTGTGTAAAATACCAAACTAATGACGTTGTATTTGTCACAGCTGGTGAAAAAGTGGAGGTCTCTCTCCACCACCCCCAGTGGAGGCACAGCCTGTCCTCTCTGGGCAGCCAGGCCTGCCTGTGGTGACCCCTCTCTGTGGCCAGACTACGCTCACTGAGTTTTTCTCAGCTTGTTTTTTTTTCCCCTCCCCCTTTTCTCTCTCCTTCTCTCCCTCTCTTTCTCTCCCTCCTTCTCTCTCTCTCTCCAGGAGTATGAGTGTGACCTGAAGGAGCAGAGGGATCTGGCCCAGGATGTTGTTCGTCTTGTCAGCAGGAGGCGTCTGTGCCGCTCGTCCCATGAAACCCAGACCCAGCCAGGGTACTGTGCCCTCCTCTACTGTCACACATTCACTGCTGTCACACTGCACCCTCCTCTACTGTCACACACTCACTGCTGTCACACTGCACCCTCCTCTCTACTGTCACACACTCACTGCTGTCACACTGCACCCTCCTCTACTGTCACACACTCACTGCTGTCACACTGCACCCTCCTCTACTGTCACACACTCACTACTGTCACACACTCACTGCTGTCACGCTGCACCCTCCTCTACTGTCACACACTCACTACTGTCACACACTCACTGCTGTCACACTGCACCCTCCTCTACTGTCACACACTCACTGCTGTCACACACTCACTGCTGTCACACACTCACTACTGTCACACACTCACTGCTGTCACACTGCACCCTCCTCTCTACTGTCACACACTCACTGCTGTCACACACTCACTACTGTCACACTGCACCCTCCACTACTGTCACACACTCACTGCTGTCACACTGCACCCTCCTCTACTGTCACACACTCACTGCTGTCACACTGCACCCTCCTCTACTGTCACACACTCACTACTGTCACACACTCACTGCTGTCACACTGCACCCTCCTCTACTGTCACACACTCACTACTGTCACACACTCACTACTGTCACACTGCACCCTCCTCTACTGTCACACACTCACTGCTGTCACACTGCACTCTCCTCCACTGTCACACGCTCACTGCTGTCACACTGCACCCTCCTCTCTACTGTCACACGCTCACTGCTACTCAATGTCACAGACTGCTCTGGTATCCCCATTCTGTCACTAAGGTCATTACACTCAGCTGGCTAGTATCTCCTGTCCCTTCACCTGGAATGAATGAATACATTCACACTTAGACAATTGCATTAATATCAATTTAATGCCAATGAGGCTTGTCAACAGTAAAACAAGGCTTTGGTTGATTGGTTTACAGCTTGTGTGGGGATGGAATATGGGGCCACTTCACATTTAAACCTGCCTCTTCATCTCTCCCGTTACCAGAAGCGAAACTGAGGCCCGCACTGCCCCCACACAACCTGGAGGAGGCACTCAAGCTGACACCCAGATGGCGGCCAAACTCAACAGCCTGAAGGAGGCTGTGCACCATACTCTGCCTGAGGTAGGTCCACCAGAGGTCAGAGGCCAAAGATCACTGCAATAATCAGTTCAAAAAAGAGAAAAGGTTTCCATTATGACTTCTGTATAATGTCATAAATTGTTCTGGAAAAGCATGTAACATGATGGGTAGGGCTTCACACCATCACATCTCATACATGTAGGTATAGATGCATGGATGCACTGCAGGTATTCAGACCTTGAAGTAGTCATCTGAGGGTTGCAAGTTTGAATCTCCTGATGGATATTGTTGCTGTCCTTTCAAGTGACATTCTCAACTTGAATCAACAGTAAATGTCCAGTAAATATCTACTGACTTACATGTAGTATTTTTAAACACTATCTAGATATTTACAAACAGTAAATATCTAGACAGTGTTCAAAAATACTACATGTAAATGAGTTTGGCTAAGGGCATCTTCTCAGCAAAAAGTAGTATCAGTAAGAATGATGTATATGAATGAACAGAGGAAAAAGACTGATGTCTGTGTATGTGAAAAGGGAACATAATGAAGGAAATCCTTTAGAGTGAATTGGAATGTGGAGCATGAGGCTGGAATGTATGGTCAGCTGACTGTTGACGTCCAGGGAGTGATGTACAGATGCTATTTATCTGCGTCTGCGTCTGTAGGCAGCTGCGCAGCTGCTGGTGGAGCTTTGGATACCAGGGACCCAGGGGTCTGTGCAGATGGAGGAAGGCATCAGCCAACAACAGGCAGTCATTGAGCTGGAGGTACAGGGCATGCCTCCTTCAGTTTTGGCTGAAACCTTCTGTGTGGATGCGTTTCATCTCTTTGGATTAAGTTTGTGTGTTAGTCTGTGTTTATGTGTGTGTTTGCATGCGTGTACTTGTGTCTGAGTCTGGCTGTGTGAACACGTGTGTGAGAAAGTGTATGTGTGTGTGTGTGTATGTAAGAATGTATGTGTGAGTGAGTGTGTGTTTCTGTGAGTATGTAAAGGGTGTGTATGTATATATGTATGTATGTGTGTATGTGTCTGAGTCTGTGTGAGTGTGTTGTTCCTATGCTGGGTGTGTAATGTGTGTCTGAGTCTGTGAGTGTGAAATGCTGTCTGAGCCTGTGGGTGTGAAATGCTCTGTGGCGCCCTCTGTAGGATGTATTCGGCAGCCCCTGGAGCTGGGTGCGGGAGTTCCAAGAGGAGCCGGGGGAGAACCTGGACCTGCAGCAGGGGTACAAGGGGTTGCTGCAGGGGCTGACAGGGCTGGTGGAGGAGGGCAGAGAGCGCCTGGTCCGCAGCCGGGATCTGCATCTGCGCAGCCAAGCTGACCTGCAGACCCTCCTGAGCAGACACAAGGTACACATACACACCCAAACGCCGGACTGAGACTTTAAGAACCCCCAAACATCACGCCCAAATGCTGGAGAGTGAGGCTTCATGAACCTAAGGAAAGGTGGAGATATGGGAGTATGGAGAGCCATTTTTGCTTCAGGCAAGTTGGTGTGGCAGCACATGGTAGCTCAGCCCATCATTGGGTTCATGGGGCCTTCACTCTCCCACAATTCACCAAGGGCTCAGAGGGCCAGCCAAAAGCACCTGCAGTCCAAATCACTCTGTTTTACTTTACTACACACGGCATCAGTGTGTGAGTATGGATTCAGTGTGCATGACTTCATTTAAATGTTTATGATACTGCCCAGCAGCTATGAAGATTTGGCAGCTGTAAAGAGTAGCATCTGTTCTTGCTTGTGATTTGCCTTTTACATAAATTATGACGTGACTGACACCAAGATGTAACTGTAGAATATAGTGATGAGAACCAATCCTCTACTGGCTGCCATTCAGAGGCCGGTTCAATTACGTTTCAATTCAGTCAGCTCAGGGAAGCAATTTAAATTCTATTCATGAAAGGAAAATCGCCCACGATTTTCCATGAAGATTTTTCAATTATTTATATGGAATTTCAGTTCATTTCCTTGAGTGGCTGAATTGAAATGGACTTCAGACCAACTCTGCGGCCACTTGGCTGGGTTTGTGGGTCTGGTCCGTTGCGGTGGGTGTGTGATTTGCCTGTGATGTCTATGGGGGCGGGGCAGAAGTACTTCCGGGATCTGGGAGCCCACCTGGCAGCGGTGCGTCAGCTGTCTGTGCGCGTCCCGGAGGCGGAGCTATGGAGGCAGGAGTCCTCGAGGGCAGAGCTGGAGCGGGAGGTGGGCGCTCTACAGCAGCAGGCTGTGGAGGAGGGGGCGCGGCTCCAGACAACACTGGAGGTACGGAGAGATCGCCCTGTCCCCACCCAATCACCTGATACTAGAACCGCAGTCATGGAGAAATCAGACTCTGTTCTGAACAGCAGTCCTTCAGGGAAGTCAGAGCTGTTGTAAAGAACAGTGTAAAAATATTAAATACATTATCTGTATCTAATGTGGAAATTGATCTAGTGTAACCATTGTGTAACCAGTGATTGTTCATATTCACACACACGTACAGTGATGTTTTCAGCTTTTCATGGTGTGTAGAAGAGGTCCGCCCACTATTGTGGGGGGTATTTCAGGAAGTTCAATGACAAACTTAAATGTGAGCCCGTGTTTTAGATGGCAGAGTCCAGCAGACCCATGCCATCTGTGCTGAGTGTGTCTGTATGTCCATGTGTCCACGTGTCCAAATGCCCATGTATCGGTTTGTCCGCATGTCCACGTCTCCGTGCGTCAGGCCTGGACACGGTGGGAGGACAGCTGTGAGCGGCTTGGGACACTGCTGCAGGAGGCAGAGGCCCGTCTTCCTGGCGTGGGGCTGGCCGAGGAGTCTGGGGATCAGCTGCAAGAGAGACTGGAGGTCTACCAGGTACCGTGGCACCCTGCAACAGCCCCTTATCCACAGACCTTCTCTGTCCTGCAGTGGTTCCACACACTGGCCCTCTGGCTCTGGAGTGGTCCTGCTGTTCATTCATTTACACCTTATTACTGGGTCAAAGCAAGGAACCAGTAGCAAAGTACTCAACAAAACCTGGTCCACTGAAAGTGCCTCTGTAGAGTCTCTGTTGTGGCTTTACTTCTTACTACCACTAGGGGGTAGTGTCCTCACTATCAAGGCTTGTTTCCTTTTGCGCTGATCACGTATCACAAAGTTAGTGCCACAGCATCTCACAATGTTAGCAGCGGGTAGTCCCACACACCGGGACACATGTAGGCCAAGGTACGCTCTGCACCCTCTGTACCAGATGAAATTACTCTCTGGGGGAAATGGTGGCTGTTACTGGAGAGCCCCACACTCTGCTTTTGATGTCTGTTATCATGATGCTCACTTGCTCCTGTTCCTCCCACTCCCCCATTTTCCAAGCCATAATGACTGCAGTAGGAGAGCCTAGCGTTCCTGCCATGGAGGTAGCGTCTCCTGGTGTCATTCTGAACCAATCTTCTCTCCTGGGTAGCAAACGGAGGCGCTCCTGGAGGAGAATGAGGTACGACTTCTTCAGGCTCTGGACCTGGGGAGGGGGCTCTGCACTGGGGGGCGCTGCGGAGGGGTGGGCGTTGCCCTGAGGGGGCTGGAAGCCCGTTGGCTGGCTGTGAAGAAGAGGGCGGAGCAGGAGCGGCTACACATCGAGGAGCTTGGGAGCCACTGGAACAGGTGTGACAAACTGCGGGTACTGACACTACTGCCAGAGTAAAGACAAACACACACTTTCACACACATACAGGACATCTGCACACACTTTGCTTCCAGACCTGCATATGGCCAGACTAGCAGCAGCATACACACAGATCTCAAACAGCACACTCACAGACCTCAAACAGCACACACACAGACCTCAAACAGTACGCACACAGACCTCAAACAGCACACACACAGACTCAAAACGCTCCCCCACTCAGATGAAAGAAGTTACTGAAGACAGTATCCCAGACAAAGCTCAGTTAAAACTCAGACAGTTAAAATGACTCAGACTCACAAGCTAGAAGCTCACGTTTGGGTCCACCGCCACAGAGTGCTTTCTGATCTGACTGCACAATGGCTTTGGGGAACTACATATAAAAAATTCCATGACCTCTCAAAGCATAACCGACTACCTAGCAGGCCATATTGGAATCTCTGGTCATAATTAGAAAGCCCTCCTTTACAAGAGTCTCAGGGAGTAAGTTCCATTGTACTGGGTCATCTTCAACTGAAAATGAAGGATAACTTCAGACTTTGGAGTTCATATGTGGCGTAATGCAGATTCCAGCATGACTCAGAGGCGCTGAGCGAGTGGGTGGCCAACGCCCGGGATCGTCTGCAGGCATGGCGAGGCCTCTCCGTCACTGAGGTCCAGGAGCCGGCTCACCTGCGCAGCCACCTGCTACAACTCCTGGTGAGTAGTGCTACTATCCACAGCGGTTTTTGTCTTATGCTTTTTACCTGTATTACAGCTGGATATTTACAGAGGCAATTTGGGTTAAACATCTTGCCCAAGAGTGCTACAGCAGTGGCTTACCAGGGAATCAAACTAGCAACCTCTGGATTACTAACTTTACCACTGCACCCAGGTGCTGTCTGCCATATGTTTATGATGTCAGATTAGACAACTAGCTATATGTATTTATGGTGATGCATTAACTACAAAATGCTGTGGTAAAAAAATACCAAAGCAAGGAAATTTTTTGGCTAATTGATGAATGATGGGCCAAGTTTGGAGCTTGTATACATCCCTCAAGGAGGCAGATACATAATTGACATAAATTTGTTGAGCAAACCTTTCCTTTCTGTGTTGTTTATACTAACACACATCCAATGGCACAGTGTGTTAATAATACATGTATTAATTGCAAAGGGAAATTGCCTACATGATATAAAATATTACACTCTTGCTCCTTTTTGCAGTATAAATTCTCAAACTTCAGTTTTGTTATTCTTGTAAAAATGAAGGTCAAATGTCTTTAATCCAGTGCATTCCACACTTTTCAAAAGATTGCTTGCAATGGTCTCCCAGACCATTTTTCGGCAACTTGTTCTGTTGTTCAAACTGCCTCATCACTCTTTGAAAAGATAGACACGTGCAAGTGAGTTTTGTCACGGGCCGTCACCCGCCGTCTCCCTGTGCGTGCGTCCGCAGGAGTTGGCGAAGGAGGCAGATTCCAGGTTGGCGCTGAAGGCGTCTGTGATCAGCAGCGGTGAGGAGCTCCGGAGGCAGAGAGGCAGGGAAGCGCTGGACCCGCGGGTGCAGCCAGAGCAGTTGGAGCGCAGCTGGGCTGAGATTCTGGACACTTTGCCCAATGTCCAGCGGCGGCTGCACCAGGTGGATCCCATCAGCACCACACTCCAGCTCTCCCATGATTGGACCGCGGCCGAGGCGGCCAGTGGTCACGGCCAAGGCTCAGGAGCACAGATACCACAGCGTACAGAGGCATACTTGTTTGTCTTCTAACGTGTTGGGAGCAGAAATGAACAGTTTCACACTCACGTCCACTGTGGCCCCTCCAGAGGCTGCTTAACCCAAGACCCTCCCTGCTCAGTGTCACCAACTACATTCAAGATTTAAATGTGAAATGTCATTAAACCTTCATGTGCTTTATGTGCTTTTAACTGGTTTCAGGTTAGGTGATGGAGGTGAAATGATTAAATGAACATGATCAAGCATTATTTCTTCAATCTAATCATGCCCCCATCGTGTCTCTACATTGGGTGCTGTTCCACTGCTGTCCCGGCTGTGCCTAAGACAGGGCCATGTCACATCTCTTTGTGTCCTTTCCTCTCCTTCTCCCTCTCCCCTCCCTCTCTCATTCCTCTCCCTTTTCTCTCCCTTTCTTCTGCTGTCTGTCTCCTATCTCCTTCCTCTCTGTTTCTCTCTCTGTCTGTCTCCCCCTTCTTCTGCTTTTGGTCCTGGTCTCTTTTTATCTCATTCTCTGTTTCCCTCTGTCCCCCTCTGTTCCCCTCTCTTCCCCTATCTCTTTCTTTACCTCTCTCTTTCACTCTATGTAAGGGATAACGGCCGCCGAGGTGTCCTGATATACGGAATTAATGGACAAGGCGGAGGCAAAGAACTCCACGATGCGAAGCGGAGTGGAGTTTCCTCCGCCGAGTCCATCCGTATATCAGGACTCCTCGAAGGCCGTTATCCCGCTTATCCCCCAGTTGCCACTTACGTATGTAGACAATATAGGCATCCATATAGCACACGAAGGAAACATACGATTCAGTTAAAACAGAAAGCCGACCCGTTCAGTTTGTTGTACTACTCTCTTTGGTCACGGACAATACCGGTGGGTAGTTAGCTTGGTTACAGTTGATTCCACTGTTGCCAAGCCTGCTTGCTAGTTCAACCGTCGTTTACTATGGTTGTTATAGTTACCATTCAAAAGAGCATTAATATGGAATGGTGATTAGACTTTTTTTTTCTTTTACCAGATCTACTTCTTAGGTGTCCTGCTATACGGAATTAACGGACACCTGGCAGCCAATCAGAAAATAGTATTTCTTGTCTCCGGGGGTAATTTATTTTAATCTCCATCTTCCTCTCTTTATTCTGCTCCCCCATCTCTCTGTCTCTCTCTCTGATTCTCTCAGCTGCTGATGGAAAAGCTGTCCCTTGAGGAGGTCATGGCAGATCTGGACTCCTGGCTTGGTGGGATGGAGTCCAGGCTGGCAGTAGAGCGGGAAAGGGTCCATCAGGCCTCCTGCACTGCCGATCTCAGCCAGCTTCTCCAGCACCACCAGGTTCTGCCCCCACAGCATCACCCCCCAGTCTGCCCCGCCCCCCTATGCAGGCCAGCCCACTCCCTCAGCTGAGGAAATCAGTGTATCATTCTGTTTGAACTCACCACAAATTCAAATTCAAATTCAGTGGCCATTACTGGCATGACAAAATGAATCAAGTCTTGCCAAAGTACAAGGCTTCAAAGTACAAGTCAAATGAATTATTAAATTCGGGTAAACAATATATGCTAATGTAACATTAGTATGTATAATATAGGGAATATGGCTGGCAGAGGATATGATATATACAGGACATATATTTAATTTTCTGTGATTACATGCTTTTGCTGTATTGGTAATAATGAGTAGTCCTAGGTTATCCAGCAGAGGGTGTGTCTTCTGAGCTCCTGACTCTTCTCTGTCCTCCTCAGGAGTATAAGCAGGAAGTGGCCTTGCATCAGCTCTCCCTAGACTTCCTCAACCAATCAGTGGGCGGGACCAGTGGCCCGGTGGACATCTGGGAGAAACGCGACGAGCGAACTCGTTTTGCAGAGCAGCTAGGCACCCTGAACCTGCGCTGGGTCTCCCTGCAGGGGGCGCTGGTCAGCCATGTGAGTCCACGCCCGACACCATCCAATCCACCCCGCAGTTCGCCAACCCAATGTGTTCAGGTTTTTGGCCAAACAGTTGTTGTTCCCTGTTTCCCTAATTTGTTGAGCGGTTCAACAGCAGCAAAATAATCTACTCGCAGCAACATCGCACAAGCCAGTACATACTCTGACAATTTGTGTCACTATTTGTGGTAGTGACACTCTGTGGCCAAGAGGGAGCAGTGGAGGGATTGTATGAATAAGAATGAGAAGCTGTGGTCAACAGGGTCTGCTTCTTGATGCTGTCAGGGAAGTATCTCTTGGCTTCAGAAAACAGCATCCTTACTGGTGCCTTTATTCAACAGAGGGATGGAACAGACTACAGTGTCCATTGCCTCATGAAGCAAGGTGACATTAATTAATTCATTCACCAGTGCGAGGCAAGAAAGGTTTAAAGAGTGGTTCTGCTGAATGAATCACAGTTCCCATCATGCAGTTATCCTTTTTGGGGGAGATGTTAAGGCTGTTGCACAACGTTACACTAAATCGTGTAAGAGGGGTCAGAAACAGGTTGCAGGGACAATCATTTGGGGCGTGACCCCGCTGTCACCTGTGTGTGTGTGCCTGACCCGCAGGGCCAGCGCGTAGAGCAGCTGCAGCAGATCTGCACAGATCGAGAGAACAAGCTGCAGCTCCTGCGCAGCTGGGTTATCACGGAGACAACAACTGTGGGCGAGTTCCAGAGGCCCAGCTCTCTCTCCCGGGCACAGACAGACCTGGTGGCATCGCGGGTAAGTCCCCTCTGAGTGTGTGGCATTGGCAGGCATCCTCAGTGCTGGTGCTGGATATGAGTGTTTAGGACTGTGTGGCTGTGTTTGTGCTCCTGATTATGCGTGTGTGTGTGTGTGTGTGTGTGTGTGTGTGTGTGTGTGTGTGTGTGTGTGTTTGAATGTCATCTGATTGGAGTGTATCTAACATGGACACAGGACACAGAGGAGAAGCTTAAGGTGAAGTCTGCAGAGCTGCAGGAGCTGAGGAAAAACTGCCAATCAGGCGAGCAGGAGAGTGACTGCGCGTTTGCTGCGCAGTTGGACGCCGTCTGGGCAGACTTCACTGCCCTGAGCCAGCAGGTGAGTTTCAAGCCCCCCCACTCAGATCACTGTGGAAACAGACAGCTCTCTATGGCATGTACCATCAGCTTATATCCTTCCAAATACATAGCTGTGCAGTTTCAGCAGGGTTCCTGTATGTTACTGAGAGGAAATGTTAAGTGGATGCATAGGGAATGTTTGGAAAGTCCATTAATTACAGCATGCTTCTTGGAACCTTGGAACCAATTCAAGGTCCTACTGATATATAAAGTAAAGTAATAGCAAAAAAGCTCTCCTTGTCTTCAGTGTTGAGTTCCAGGGGTCTTAATAAGTGAAAGACACCTGAACACTGAAGCCCCCAGTGTGTTCTGGGAGGCTGTGTAGCATAGTCACGGTGACGTACCAACCTCACAAGAACTCAGGGTGCTCCCTGCCCCCCCAGATCACGGCAGCACGCCCAGGACAGCTGCAGGTGGCGGAACTGTGGGAACGGTTCAACGAGGAGCTGGGAAGGGCGGCGCTGGAGACAGCGAAGTTTCGCCACACCCTGGAGTTTACTCGTACACCCCAGCTGTCCCTGACTGCACTCCAGGGCCACGCCCACAACCTTCAGGTAAGGATATCCCCTCCCCCACTAGGAGTCTCCCTAAAAATCTTCTGAGAGTGATTCGGCCATACGTACTGTAACTCACAGTAATCCATTTATACTCTCTTCACTTTATCTAAGAAATTCATTGAAAAGGAATTAGGACAAAAGTTTCGTACAGGCCTAAGACCCCTGAAATGTAAAAGGTGACCAAGTACTTTCAGGAGATATTATTTCACACATTGTCCATTGAAACAACTGCCACCTACCACAGACACATGTACGGATTTGTCTCCCTCACTGTGATTGTTGTCACCCGACTTACATTGGGATCAGTGTCTTAATCCCCACCTTCTGTGGTGTGTGATTAGCCCATTGGGATCAGTGTCTTATTCCCTGCCTTCTGTGGTGTGTGATTAGCCCATTGGGATCAGTCTTATTCCCTGCCTTCTGTGGTGTGTGAATGGCCCATTGGGATCATAGTCTTATTCACAGTCTGTTGTGGTGTTTGCAGCGGCAATCCTAGAGTCTGGGGGGCCCCAGGCAAAGAAGCCCATCAACTAAATATGTAACAAATGAATCGCTAGTTAACTTTAAAAATGTTTTGTTAGCTAGCTAAACTCAGTGAGCTAGCTGGATAGTTAGCTAGTGATAGCTAGCCAGCTATCGATACAATATGTAAAAGTTTGCTAGTAGGTTGCGTATCACTCAGATGCCGTTAAAACCTAAATTAACTTGCGGCTTACTTTTTTATATAGCCTATATCTGTGTGTCATTCTGCAAATGGCAAATAACACTTGTCAACTGATTAGAAAATAAGTGTTATAAGAGATGTTGCCACAAGCTCTGACTCATCAGAACAGTAATGCTTAATGAGATGAACTGACATGTTACCTAGCTAATGTTAGCACATTTGCCTGCACAGACAGTATAAAGTAAAATCAATCTAATCATGGTGTTTATTTATCATAATTATATCCACTTACCACTGTCCTGGTGTCCTTTTTCCTCCTCTTCTCATTTTTGCTTTCGTTTCTGGTGACCAGAAAGGTATGCTCGTTTCATTGCGCTGACGGTTACACCTAACGTTGTATGTATGACAGTTACGGTTAGCTAGCTGACTGTCCTAACTAACGGTATCCAGCTGTCATACAGTAGCTAGAAGGGGCCCCACTTAGGGGGTTTTTGGGGCAGCGGCGGTGCACTGTATAGTGCCTTTGTGGGAGGTTTAAGGGGGTTTATAGTTGTCATTGCAAAATGTGCCAATATGAGTGGCCGTCGGGGGCCCCTTTTCCCAAATTTTTTTTGGGGGGCCCCAAACATTTGCCTGGTTTGTCTCTCCTGACGGTGCACCCCTGGGTGTTTGTGTGATTAAGGAAATTCTGGGTAATAATCAGTGAAGCGTGTGACCGCGTGTGATCAGCAATTCTCCTGATGTCCACAGGTCCTCCAGGACAGGGTGAGGGAGGGTGAGGAGGCGTGGGAGACCATCTCTCAGACCTGGTCCAGCCTGCGGGACATGGTCAGCCCCACTGCTGCCCTCCTCTTATCTGAGTGGCTGGAGGAGGAGAAAGCACGGTCAGTACTCCCCACTGCTGGACGTTCTGCGCACTCAGTGCTCATAACGATCTCCCTCTTCAACACATAACCGAGACCGCACAAAAGTCTCCACAAACTGTTCGCTTCACCATATTTGTCTGGAAGAAGGACACCTGACTGCCAGATGCCCTGCAGAAACAATCCTCTCATAAACTCTGTAAGAGGTACACAGCTGTAGTTGTGCACAAACAGTGCTCTCAACTGTCTCTGCACTAGAAAAGCACCCCCATAAGCATGATGGGCGACACAAACCCTGCTCTTCCCTCTGTCACTTAACACAGCAATAACTGCGTTCCCAGAATGGTCCACAATGTGTGAGAGAGTTCGGGTTCCACTGCGCATCACCCTGGGGAGTCCACACATTTGTTCGGTCCAGCTCTGCTCTTTAAAGCAGTTTGAGATTCTTCATAGGTGCTTTATACATACAGATTCATTCATTCTCTACATTTTAAATTAGCCACATACTTCTGTAACTCATTTTGATTTTGAGGAGTTACTATTTCCTTTGTCTGCATTTTTTTCAGCCAGTATTTAACGTAAACTAGTCTGAAACTGACACTGAAACTGTATGTCAAGTTATATGGTAAAAGGGTTTGACAATTGTTTATAAATCTCCCTTGTTTTGAATTAACTGTCATTGTTTAGGTGGGATTAATGTGGAGAAGTGAAAGTGTGGTATTGGAAGCAAACAAAATGCAAGTGCAAAGGCTGATGAGCAGGTTATAGCTTTTCCAGATGAGGGAGAGGAGTAGGATAGTATCTGCCTGTGTCTCCTTGGCTGTACACGTTGAACTACATTGAGGAAAACAGAGGAATATCTCGGTGCAGATTAGCTTCAGGCTAGAGCAGAGGAAGCGGATGCCAAGCCTTCAGTGGATTCATGGGTAAGATTTATTGCCCCCTTCTGGACCTGTTGTTTACATAGGCTCCTCCCCCTGACAGGGGTCATGTACTGTCTGCACACCGTCTTCAAAAGCCGCTGCTGCCTAGGATCAAAGACTGGAGTCACATGTTCCTTGTCTTGCTGGCTATAAGACAGCATCCATAGCTTGTGCCATTTATAACAGAGTTAGAGTCTACAGTGACGTGACTTCAGAAGATGCCCGTGGCAGTCCACAGCAGCAAATCTAACATGGCCTCCTCTCTATCTCTGCCCCCAGGTGGGCGGAGCTTATTCAACAGGTGACAGATGATCTCCAGAAAGCGCGGGCGCTGCTCCAGCTCTGGCAACGCTATGGCAGCCTCACCGAGGGCTGCTCCCAGGGACTGCGGCACCACCGGGAGCAGTGGGGGGCGCTGCTGATTGTCCCTCTCCCACAGGATGGCAGCGTCGAGCCCCTCCAGACCCGGGTGGAAGCCATTAATGTGAGTGCCCATTCTGCCGAGTCACGGTCCGGCTCGAACAAAAAAATTACTTGCTTTTGTGGAGGGGAACATTTTGTTCAGAGCCAGTGGAATGAGCTGCTGGAGAGAGCTAAAATTATCGGGAAGCCTGTGTACTGCATCCCACTCGGAGATTGAGCTCCTTATCTGCTGCCCTCATGTCTGGGCTCGGCTGAAACGTAGTACGCTGTTATCCTGTGTGTTCATTGATTTTTTTATGTGCAGCTGTTTTTCACCAGTGTAAACGCAGAGAGATCGCCCACTCCCGCTCTGAGCACAAGATGCTTACAACAACAACAACAAAACACATCAGAATCACGACACTTATGTCACGACGTCCATAATCCAGGGCTCAGGCTAAACCTCAAAACAGCCACGTTCATGTTGTTCCCTGCCTCATGCTTCATTTGGCTTGCAAGTGAGACACACTGAATCATCTCACGGAACACGAAATTCATTTTGCTGATTTATCAGTTGCTATTCATTAAAGTGTCCGTGCTCAGCGCTCCAGAAAGTGAGAAACAAGTAGATACTGCAGTTCAATATCAATATGGGCATGAGCATGTTTATGTTAGCATTTCTTTGCCTCCATTCCACAGTGGGCATAGCGACACAGTCTGTACCTCTTCTCTCTATTCAAAGGCACAAGGCAATCTGAGAGTCTTCCATCATCATTAAGCCGAGTGCCAAGCTACAAAGGAATTTCAAAATAGCTCATTGATTAATTTATGTATCACTTCAATAAAGGATTTTTGTTGTCGGCTCCTAGTATAGCAAAGATATAAAATAACAAACTACATACTTATAGTGTCTGTACCTTTGAAATCTGGCCTTCTGTGTATAGACGCTGTTGGAGTCGAGACGTCGCTAAATTGGTGGTATGTATCTGTCGATGAGTACTCACCCATTCACCATCCGGTTTTCCCAAGGTCTTGCAGGCTGGCATGGAAGGGTTACAGGCGAGAATGGGGGCGGTGCTGGACGCCTCTAAGGACCTCATTGGACAGATGGAGCCCCAGGCTGCTGTCTTCATCCAGTCAGAGACCCAGCTGCTATCTCAGGGCCTTGCTCAGCTGGGTGGGTCTCTGATGGGGAGACAGAGCCAGCTGCAGGTGAGGTTTGGGATGGGATGCACCTTGTGGGAAAAGTGATGGGTTGGATAGATTGGGGAGTCCTGTAACATATTGAACTGTGTGAGGATGAGAACCTTGGGGAAGAATGTGGAATGTTGAACCCTGTGGTCTTGTGTGTGTGTGTGCATGCATATGTGTGTGTGTGTGTGTGTTTGTGTGTGTGTATGCACATGAATCTCTGTGTATGTGCATATCTGTGTTTGCACGCATGAATGTGTGTGTTCATCCGTGTGTGTATGTGTGTGTATTTATCTGTGTGTGTGTGTGTGTGTGTGTATGTGTGTGTGTATGCAGAAGGACCTAGACCTTCTGAAAGACTTCCACAGCCGCTTGGAGTCTCTGGAGCAACACCTGAAGGACTTTGACAGCAAGCTACACCGCACCACTGGCCCTGACCAATCACAGATCACCAAGGTGAGCCAGCAAGCAGACAAAGACTCAAATACAGCACATCCAGGACGCTGAGTCAGCCTCACAGCTTAGTGTGGCATTAGCTAACCCTCACTGTAAGTCTCTAGCAGCAGGACATGGTTGGCTTCATCCTGACGGGGTGGGGTGGGCTTACACTGGCTGGGGTTCTTCATGTTACCCCTGTATCAGTACCTTCGGGTGCCTGCATGGGGCTCAGCTATCACCTGTGAGAGAAGAACTGCTCTTCGACTGTAGACAAGGATGTCAAAAAAGCGCATGTGCATCACTACAGAACTTCCTCTGGGGTGTGGTTAATTCGCAATTTGAGTTGAGGTGAAAAAAGCAGGAAAGAAAACAGCATCAGCCTTTCTCTGTCCTGTGCGAGCATACCAAGTCAGTTTCGAGCCCCTAATCTCAGGGTCAGCAGACCGGCTGCCGGGCCTAATCTCTGGATGGTTCCATGGTGTGACCCACAGCCCCTGTGTGGCTCTCTGTGGTAAGCGCCTACCCCCTGTCTCTTGGTGCCCCCCCAGTCAGACCTGCTGGAGCTGACAGCCCTGACCTCTGACCTGGAAGCCCTGAGGGAGACTCGGCACCTCGTCCCCTGCGGCTCTGCGGCGGCCCGCGGGCTGGAGGAGCTCGGCAGGAGGTGCACTCTGGCCTCCTCTCGTGCATCAGAGAGGTGCAGGTGAGCAGAACCTTTTTGAACGACCGACATCCATCTTGGCTCAAATTCTGCGTTTCGGTGCATCAGTTTCTTTTGGAGGTCTTTATCAGAAAATGTAACAGGCAATGGTCTTTGGTTTCCTCATGGAACTCTTGAGAGAAGGCTTCTTGGATCTGTTGTATCCAGTTTCAACATCTTGCAATGAACCCAAGTGTCTTTACTAGGCATCACAACCTATGACTGAGGCTACATTTTGGCCCTCATGGTAGTTCTCAGCTCAGTGTTGGATTTCAAAAGGATATTTGCACAGCTAGTTTCCTAGCTCTGGGATCTGTTGTTTGGTTGACTCCACAAAGACCAGGGTAGATGGACTCAAGTGGTTGAAGACATACACGTGTGTGTGTGTGTGTGTGTATGTGTGTGTGCATATATTTGCATTTATGTGTGTGTGTGTGCGTGCGTCTGTGTTGCATGCATTTGCATTCATTTGTGTGTGTGTATGTGTGTGCGTGTCTGTGTGTGTGTATGTGCATGTATTTACGTTTGTGTGTGTGTGTGTGTGTGTGTGTGTGTGTGTGTGTCAGTGAGCTGCAGGCAGAGGAGTTGCAGCAGCGAAGCTTGCAGCAGAAGTGTGAGAGCTGGGTTGACTTCCTGCGAAGCGTGGAGGCCAGCCTGGCTGAGCAGAGCATCATTGGGTGCCCCTCTGACCTCCAGGAGCAGCTTGCTTCCCACCAGGTGAAACCCCGCTGCAGCCTGTCTCCCTTTCTCTGTGTTCACCTTCACCACTGCTCTTCATCACCCGCTCTGACTCCTCCATCTCCACGCAGATGCTTGACCATTTCAATTTCCTGCATATGACTACCACTTTGATCTCAAAACTCTTAAAATGGGGAGATTGGACAGCCCTGCAGTGATAGTCCTTATTTTCAAATTTACATGAATTTAGGGGTATAATTCCACATCTCCTGGGTACAACAAAGGGTACTTTACACTGCTGTCATTTAGCAGATGCTTCTATCCAGAATGAATTGATGAGGTTTCAATTTTATCTATTTATACAGCTGGATATTTACTGAGGAAATTATATGTTAAGTACCTTTCCCTCATGAGCCCAGTTCCCTACCATTACCCCAAACTGCTGCCAACAGTTAAAGGCAATATTATTTCCGTTTATATGTATAATGTCCGTGTGCCCCTAAATTGACATAGAGGATTTGTCACAGCTGTTTGGCTCGTTCCACTTATGTTGTGGCTGTTGTTGGCATGGGTGCAGTGCCAGCAACGAGAGCAGTGATTGGCTGTTCACTCTGTTTTCCCATATCACAGAGGCTGCAAGTGGAGGTGTCCTTGGGTTGCCACGCCCTCCATTCCCTTGTGAGCGAGGCTCTGGATGTCCTGGAGAGGGGTGAGGTTGAGGACAGGTGAGAGCCCAGCATATACCTGTCCTATCTTAACAAAAAATTCCCTCTTCACTCCATGCATTAAATGCCAACCCAGCCCCATTTCAGTCCTTTACAAATCTGCTACCCTGCATATACAATTATGAATAAAGCATTTTACATTTGAATACAATTGACACACTCCACACAAGCTTATTTTTAAATGGAGGAAAAGCAGTGGAATGATAATGAATATGCCAACGTGACAAACTGTAGTTTGATTTTTTGTAGTTTTGATTAATTTATTCACATATATATTTTATGACTTTTTATGACTCGGAAAAAGCCTGTTCCTCAGACAAAGGATCGCTCTGGTAAGAGTGTTAGCAGTTGAGAAATCAAAGTGCAGAGTGGGATATTTCAGCTAGACATGTCATACCACAATTAATTAAAACCCAAATTTTCCAGCTGCTTTTTTGATCTGGCAGAAGCAGTCCAGTTATGACAATAATTCATTGGTAAGGTTTGTTATGCCGTGGGACAGTTCTGTTTCTGGAACAGCTGGCTGGTCCACATTCAGGAAGTAAATCACTCTACTCTATGCCTGTGTGGAGTCTTTTCTGTGATGTCAGTTGGCCTGATGACAGAGCCTGTGAGACAATCTCCTCTGATGACATTCATCTGCATTCAGCACAGAAAGATGTTGGACTGAGAGATGTGATTTGTGTTCCAGCCGAGGGCAGCCACGATTAATTTATTGAACAGACAAGGGTGCCCTGGGTTCATTAGCCTGACATTGTCCAATATCCTAGTCATGAATCAAAGAAACCTGAAGAGGCTTTAATAGTTCAGGTCTGCAACAGGATGTGGAAGGTGGGTGTATCTGTGAGTCTGTAAACAAAAGTGACATGCAGGAGGGAGTGACAGACACTGTGGTCCCTGTACCCTCTGTCCCCTCTGGTAGGTGTGACTTTGTCCGAAAGCTGGCCCGGCTGACGGAGTCCTGGTGGGGGACGGTGCAGGAGGTTCGGCGGCGCTGCGCCCTGGTGCAGAGGCTGATGGGACAGTGGCAGCTCTACGCCCATGACCTGAGGATGCTGAGGGGGCTGCTGAGTGACGCGGACCCCCTGCTGGCCCCCACAGGCCCCGCCCACTGCAGCCTGGCCCAGCTCCGCCAGCACCGGGAGGACCTCAAGGTAAGGATGGGGCAGGCCGTCCGATTAAGGGACTAATGAGAGTGGCCGTCAAAGCCACACTAGGCAATTTTGCACCGTAAGGATGGTTGACAAATTGTATGAATAACAAAACAAGAGCTGTCTTTGAAGGAATGCCAATACCACAAAGAATATTCAGAAAGCCTTTGTCTTGATTCATATATCAAAAGAAATTACACACTGTTTGAGCTTAGTGGAAGTATATTTCAGAACACTGTTTTTATACAGTTATGTATTTTGCCAGTTCTACATAAGCAACATCAGTCATTAATTTTGGAATCTGTTACAACTACACTATATTTTGCATAGCGAACACTCTTATCCCAAGCAAATTACACATCGTACAATTTCTACACATTATGTAGTGTACACCTTACCCACATTGAGGTATTTACTCCGGCAGTTTGGGTTAAGTAGGCTACCTCACTGAAGAATACAACAGCAGTGTCACACTAGGGAATTGAACTAGTGACCTTTGGGATATGAGCCTTACCACACTGCTGCCCCATTGCTCAGCTCCTGCGCCATTGGTCATATACATGCTGGGAGCGGTTGGTGACGCTCTTCTGTATTTCCTGCAGTGCGTCGAAATGCAGCTGCAGCGGCACCTTAGCAGCTATCTGCGCACACTGGATGTGGGCAGTCAGCTCCTCTCTGCCGTGGGGGCAGAGATGCAGACACAGCTGACAGGCGAACTGGGGGCCCTTCAGGAGGTCTGGGAGCGATCCCAATGCATGCTGGAAAACAGGAAGGTCCTCACGGACACAGTCCTTCAGGTATGCGGCAGGGAAATCACAGACACTTCCTGCTCCAGGGTTGCTGGAGGAGGGATGCCAGGGGTAACTGGGACATAAAGAAAGGAAGAAATGAGACAGGGCCCACAACCTTATAAGAAAGCAACCCTGGTGGTCTGTTCTAGGAGGCCTGGGATAAGATATGCTAACACAATACAAATGTTCAGAAAACTGTACACAGTGCAGAATGCTGAATACAGAGCAGAATGCTGAACACAGTTCAGACCATCAAACACAATGCAGAATACTGAACTGGGCAGAATGCTGAACAAAATGCCAAACCAGAAACACAGTGAAAAACCCCGAACACAGTGCAGAACACAGAACAGACTGAAGAACACTGAATACAGTGCAGATTACTTAACACAGTACAGGATACAGTGAGCTGGAAGAGGAGCTAAACATTCAATTAATAGATCGATTGTTCAAATAAACCAATATCAGATTGGTCGAGCCACAGGCCACGTATTTGAAGTGGACTGTATATTTATTCAGAAAATGCAAGGGAATAGTGATGCTGTTAGCATATATTTTGCACATTGTATAAAGGCTCTTTGTTTTGGGTGACCTACAGGACCTGCTGACCATAAGGTATTATGTATATCTTGAATGTGAATGGAGGGCATGATTACAAAAAGGCATGATTGAGCTAAATTATCATGGAACATAATTTGTGTGCATTAGCAGCGCTCTGGGAAGAAGCATAGCACTGGTGGGCGGAGCTCTGTAGTGCTGAGACTTGGAGGGGGCGGAGCTTAGTGTGCTGTCCACCTGCCGGGGGTATTAAAGGGCATTGACACGAGTCTCCTCTCCTCTCTGAGCTGCCAACAGAGGGGTGGACTTTCGCCTTGTTCCCTTGTCAGAGTCCTCCTCTACATTCTGGCTCACGGTGCTGTGGGATGCACTGTGGCCCTCTTACCTCATCACCTCCACCCAGCTCATGAGCTCACACACACACGCACATACAAACACACACTCACACAAAACAAGTGCATGTGCACATAGTGTCACAGCTCAGGCAGGGACTCGGGCGCAGACAGGAATGCAGGTGCAGAAGCGGGTTTAGTGAATCCAAAAAACACAGTCCAGAAATCAGAGTCAAAAAGCAGGCAAGGGTCACGATCCAGTAAAGACACAGCAAGCAAAACCAAAAACAGATCCAAAGACAAGGTCACGAGAACAGGCAAAAAATCAGAATAACGGGTAAGCAGGCAGAACAGGAAAATACGCTCGTAACGACACAGAGAAACTGGGACGAACTCACGACGAGACAAGAAACAAATGGGGATTATATAGGGTGAAGCTAATGAGGAGATGGGATACAGGTGTGCCGGCAGGCAGGTGGAACTGGTCAGGTAACAAGGTGGGCGGAGACAGGGCGGAGAGCAGGGCAGGGCAGGAACACAGGGGAAAAACAAAAGCACATGGACGGGGAAAACAAAAACAAACAGGGCTAAGAAGCCACAGTCCTGACACATAGATACAAACACACAAAAACAATGCACCCATACACACCTATGCGCACACACACAAACACAAACATGCACACAAACGCACACACATGCATACAAACACACAGACATGTACCCGTACACACATCCACATTCATATACCGATACAATCACACACACTTATGTGCATGCATACAGACACACATACGTAAACACACACAGAACAGGATGTGCTTATGTGTATGTATACAAGTGTAGTGGATTGGACAGGACACCATGTATCACAGCTCAGGCGCTGGAACAGGGAGGAGGATTGTGACCGGGGAACTGGAGCATAGTCCGCCAGAGCCGAGGGTGTGCGAGGCACGAGGTTCCCCATCTCTAATGTCCAAACTGACTCCTCCCCTCTCCTGCCTGCAGAACTGGGAGCACTGCCAGGCCAGGTTAGCCAGCAGCAGATGTGGTTTGGAGGAGGTGAAGGCCAGACTGAAGCAGCCGCTACCAGAGCTCCTGGAGGAACTCAGAGTCACAGAAAAGCTCACAACGGTGTGTGTGTATGTGTGTGTACATGTTTATGTCAGTGGTCACCAGTAGTAAAATTATCAGTCGTCAGAAAAGGTTAAACATATTCAATCATCATCATATGTTTGTTGCAGTGCATTTTTAATATTATATAGTTCTTTGTTAGCTGATAGTGAACTATAATGGGTGTGGTTGAAAGTGACTATAGTAATGTTTTAGTAGATATAACTGGCCTATTCAGTGAAATATGTGAACAAGTGTAGTGATGAGAGGCTGAATGCCTCCCCCCATCCTCCCCTGTTTCCCCCTTCCTACTCCTCCCTTTCCCCTCTCATTTCCCGCCACCCCACTCTCCCTTGTGTCTCTTTCCCATCTCCCTCTCCGTCCCCCCCCCATGTTCCCTGGTCTCTTTTAGTCTCCTCCCCTCTTTCCCCCTGACGTCTTCCCACACCCTCCCCCTGTCTCCTTGAAGGCCGCAGAGGCCGGACAGAGGTGGGGGAAGGACGAGGCTGACCGTCTTTTGCTGTGTGATGCAGGAGATCGAGGGCTCGCTGGATGAGTGGGTCCACAGCCTGAAAGAGCTGGCCCCCATGAAGACAGACCTGGCCCGTTATATTATCACCGCAGACATGGCACTGTTACAAGGTCTGCAGCAGCAGCTCCATAGCCAGTGGGAGGAGCTCTGTGAGAAGGTACAGTATGGGGTGTAGTTATAGGCGTAGCTAGGGGTGCGGTTATGGGCGCGGTCAAAGATAGGCTCATGGGATGGAGGCATTCCGAGCTAAGTGAAAATACGTGTTTGTGCTGACAGAGAACTTTAGTGTGGTGTGACGGCATGGGCTTGTAACCAGGGAAGTGCAACAGTGGCAAAATAGTAAGGAGCAGGGCCTGTAACCGAAAGGTTGCCAGTTCACCCATGCCTTCCAAGGTCAGATACATGCTATACCTGAATTCTTTAGAAAATGCCCAGCTGTCTAAATGCATACTACCTACAAATACGTGTACATTTTCCTGAATAATGCTTCCTGCTGCTTACATGTAGTGCAGTTACCTTTCAGAGGAAAAAGACTCAGTATGCATTTGTGCAATGTTTAGCATAACAACTGCCACATTTGACATCTGTTTTCAGCTCTGTTTAAATACATATACTAATTCGTGCAAATGTGAGAATTAAGATGTAGCGAGAGATGTGTTTTAGTGCAATTGATTTCTCATTTCTTAAGTTTGTATGAGGCAAACAGACTAGGGGCCATATGTATCAATCTTTGTGTACAACGTAGGACCACGTGTACGCCCAATCTCACAATTTGTGTACGGAGGTTTTTCGTCAGAGTTATCAAACACCATGTACGTCTAATTGTCTTCATAAATCTGAGCGTAAATTAAATCATCGTGACATTATGTGCACATGAACGCGCCTAATGTCCACTCCCACAATTGTTCTTATATGGAACAAGACATGCCCTTAATTTGTTGAATTAGCATATAAAGGTCCCAGGTAAATCTGAGTGAAAACAAGCAGAGATTGATATTGAGGATCAATGGCAGGATGCAAAAAAAGAAACTATACGGACACGGAGATAGAGGTGATGGTTGATGAGGTGGAGAGGAGAAAAAATGTCCTTTTTGGAGGCCAGAGTAGCGGCATTTCAAATTGCGTACGGTGGAGGAGGTGAAGAAGAAGTGGTCGGATTTTAAAAGAGAGGCCAAAAAACGAATAAGCGCACACAGGACCAGTGTGTCCACACCCGGCACCACGAGGGGGCAAGAGGGGGCTTTGCCCCCTCAGTTGTATTGGAAGTTTTATGTACCCTATAGAAAAACAGCAAAAACAGCAAAAATATTGGAAACACTGGAATACTCATTGGAACTGGCACAGGGAAGTGAAGTTTCGGTCAACGAGAGAGAGATAGAGAGAGTGAGAGAGCTGCATGGCATGAGCAGAAAGACAGACAAAACGATCCGATCATCTTTTTTTTCTTCTTCTTCAATGACCCTGACACTGTTGGCTATTATTTTGCTGAGTTTTGCAGTCATCTCTCAGTGGTTGGAATCGTTCATAAATTCTTTTATTTTGCGTCTTGTAGACCTACGTTCCGAGTGCTCCGATTCCCTAAATTGTGCGAGGACACTCAGACTTAATACCGGCTTCACCACTGCTGTGAAATAAATGTATTATTTGATTTTGAAACAGTAGTCTTGTGTTGTTGTTATTTAGCCTTTCAGAGGCTATTGCATGGTTAAATCAATGAATTTCATTAAACCTACCACCAGACCAATTTTAGGTGGTAACCTGGCAATCTGCCCCAGATATTCCTATTTTATGTTATGGCCGTGACTCACAAACACATGGAAAAGGTAAGGTAGGGAATTATACGCATCTTGTCAAAACGCCATTATATTGCCACCCGCAGGATGAAAAAAATGCAGAAAAAGGCATAGCAGGATGATAATATACTGTTTTACTATAAAATTTTCCCCCTCGCCATTTTTAACTGCCCTCTTAGTCACTTCATGCTGGCGCGATAACACTCATTAATGATTGACACAGGACCTGTTTACTTGCATCACTGTTAGTTCCTCTTGGTGTTGCCAATCTGCAAGTTACAAATTTTATGCATACGCCACCTCGAAACTATGCGCAGAGGTACGCATGTTTTCCCGGGAAGTTCTTTTCATAAATACCATTTCATGTGTAAAAAAGTGCTCACCACGATTTTAGTGCATACACACCGTTGATACATGTGGCCCAAGGTGTTATGTGAAACTAGTGATTATAATCACTGAAATACCAGTAGTTGAACACTGATGCTGATTTTCTGATTGGCCATCTGCTTAGTGTGTCCTTAGTGTGTCTAAAAGCACTTTCTCTGATTTGAATCTGGAAGAACCCAAAACTGCACTTTTGTACTTAAATGGAATCTCAGTACGTCAGTACCTAAATGGAGTCTCCATTTCCTGGTTTCATATAGATTGATTGATTGGTTGGTTGATTTGTGGACTGAAAGACAAACAGACAAAGAAATTTGAACAACCAGGCCAGCTGAAAATTCTAACTTATACCTGAAACCATTTCAGATAGAGTTAGCTGCTTCGTGTTTGTGGAGATACAGGTATTTCTTCAACATATTTGTTTTGACATCATGGACAAAGTGAACTAACTGTTGTAAGCTGTATTCCAATAAGTTAGTTATGCAAGTCTCATTTGTATTCGTAATTTGTTCACACAAAAAGAAGAACACACTTTATGAATTCTTTCAATTTTATTCACACACTCCTTCAAACATTGCATTTCTTTCTAAGAGAACTTAAAACAGTTTTTAAAGACATACAAAACTATATTAAAATCCTTCATACAGTTTCAAATATGTGCCAGTAGTGTTCAGAGACTGGATTTTCTGTTTGTTTGCACACTGACATGTACTAGTTTTACTTGTGGTAAGAGGGTAGTGGTAAGATTGTTTGGGCTCTGCCATATTTATAATGTCAGGTAGGTTGCATTCAGTACTGGCTCTGATATATTGAAAGCCTTTTACCCAAAAAGTGTATCAAATTAAGATAAATGCCATGTCATTCATGCCAGCTGGCTCCATCTGAAGGCTACATTACTCTCTGACCCATTCTCCCTCATTGCTCAATTTGGTTTACTCTTGAACTGAACTCTGCTTCTAGTGGTGTGTGGGTGTCCAGGGAAGGGGTCGGGGTGCAGAGGCGGGAAGGGGGGTGGATGTTCCCTTAATCCAAAACAAACTAAGCGCCAATGTCCTCACTGAAGCAAAAAATACTGACTTAGTATATCCCAGCAAGAGCACATCTTATTTAGCTGGGCAACAAAGGAAGGAATCTGGTTAAAAATTTACAGAGGAATATTGGAGGTTGGTGATGGTGATGTTGGGGGTGGGGGGTTCATTCATTTTGAATACAATGTCTGAACATCTAAATGATGTCTAAAAAGTGTCCAGATGCCAGCCCCATGGGAATATTCTTGGTTGTAGCTCCTCTCTTTGTCTGTGTAGTCCATCTGTCCCCCGCATGGCGGTCCTCATTCCTGTCACTGATGTCACACTCCACAGGCATTTCTGAGGAAACAGGAGATCTCTGACCGTTTCGGCGCTAGGACTGTCTTTGAAGAGAAAAGGAAGGAACTTTGCGATTGGCTGATGGGGATGGAGGGAAAGGTGGTGGGCAGCGCTGACCTCAGCACGAAAGATGCATTGGACAAGCTGAATGAGGTGAGACATCAGTCGGCAGGGGCATGGGGGATGGTGGAGGATTTTGAGGGGGTTGTTGGGGAGAGAGGAGGAGTCTTGGACCGGAAGTAACATACACTGTTGCTATGAGTGACACGGCTAATCTCCCATGCAGTTCAGGGTTTTTAGGCTATTTGTAAAGGGTGATGTGGGCATGTTTCCCAGAATGCACATCGGCATCCCAGCCAGTGTGGTACTGTTCACAGTAAATGAATCTTAAGTCTCTCTTCCCAAATGTAAATTCCTTCATCCCTGGTGATTAGTGAGTTAGTCAACGTTTATCCAAGTTATATGGCAAAAAATGATGACTGCAGAATTTCAGGGTTTGTAGCCCTCATATTTTGGTGAGGGTTTACATTACATTATGTCATTTAGTAGAAACACTTACCCAGACCAACTTTCATAGGTTTTTTATATATTTGTTTTTTTACAATGATATTAATTTATACAGCTGGATATTTACTGAAGCAATTCTGGGTAGTACCTTGCCCAAGGATACAACAGCAGTGCCCCAGCAGGGAATCAAACCGGCAACCTTTTGGTCACGAGTCCTGCTCCTTAACCACAATGCTATAATGCCACTCATTAACCACTGTGGTATACATGCCATACTTCTCTTCATCTCAACAGGATTGCAGGCCCAGGACAGCCTGCTGTGTGTTATTGGTACTATGTCTGTGATTCTGATTTGGCCAGAGATTAATCAGTTAAATAGGTAAAGGCCACTGTTACTGATTTTGCTCCCAGATGGGAACCTGCCATTGTGCCGTTGAGAAAACACATCCACACAAATCTCTTCAGTAAATCTAGCTCTCTAAAGGCATGTTGTTGTGGACGTTGCCCTGGGTAACAAGCCTGCCAGGCAAATGGACTGCAGTAAAAGACAAATCCTCTTCACCATAGTACTTGAGTTATGAATGATTTTTCTTTTGTACATAGCGTACTGTTCATCTGCGTTCAGTGAGTGCAGTGTAAGCCGGTCTGGATGAGAGCGTCTGATGATTGAGTGAGTGAGTGGAATCGGAGCTGGTGGCAGACACACTCTCCCTGTGTGGCGGCCAATAGCCGCTGAATCCATCTGCGCTCGGGAGGGGGTGTGTGTCCATTATGTGGGACAGTGGAAAAAAGTAAAGATATTAGGTTTTTATTTAATTAGCATAAACCCTTGCCCCCCTGCCCATACCCCACCCCCGGTCCCACCCCTGACCCAACCCCACCTGCCCCGCCCACAGGAATGCATGGGGGAAATGTCCTGCCTCCGGGAGAACAAGGCCCTCCTGGAGCGGCTGGGAGAGCGGCTGGTGGCGGCGGGCGGTGAGTGCGAGGAGGCGCTGAAGGACGTCCGAGACCGCTGGCAGCACCTGTCTGACCACATCGAGTCTAGGTGAGGGCAGTGGAGGGGGGCAGGGGCCTGTTCACCACAGGTCATTCTCAAAGGAGCACAAATGGGCAGCTCTCTCACAGGGATAAAGACTCAGGTATTAAACCATTACTAATCCATTAACATAGCCAGTACACTTACCCGTGTAGGCAAAGATTGTTAATCACTAAGGGAGACCCCTTTTAGCACTGATATAATCTAAAAAATTGCAACCCTGTCGAATTCCTGCCTTTAAATGTTTCATGCCCTGAAAATATGTAATCCACAGCTGTGTAATTCGAAACTACTCAGTGATATAGTGATCATGTGCAAAAATAAAATGGTGGCAAGTAGCCTTTTAAATGGATGAGGGGAACCTATAATGACACCAGCAAATGCTGTTTGAACATGGTTTTTCTGAGATGATTTGATGATGATTTCTGGATTCAGTTCCCTTTTAAAAAGTTCAAGAGTTGATCATCCACTATGAATATTCATGAGCAGGAATGCTGTGGATGTATTTTGGTACTCATACCTGTGAGTAAGGCAATCCAGCATCTTCAGTACTGTAATTCATTTCACCTTCTGTCATTCAGCAAACAATCTTACCCAGGGCAACTTACATAGAACTGCTGATCCACCATCTCCAGTACAGAAGTGCACATAAAAGGATAGCTCCTCCCATCTCTTTGTAATTCAGATGGTGGATTGGTGGATTCTCTGTTGCAGACACTGTGTTTCTCGAGACATGATAGCTGAAACTGTGACAGTGTTGTCACAGCCAGGCTATGGCATGTGGCCACAAACTGGGCTATTAGTGGGGCTGTGGGCCCCTTTCGCAAGAATTCCCTGTTAAGCCCCGTACACACTGGAAGAGACAAGTGACGAGCGACCATGGAATGTTAATGAGATTAGGCAACTTGAAGCGATGTCAGGTGATGTCAGGCGAAATGACGGTTGGCGACGCAAAGTGGGAGGGTTCCGAGTTGAACTAATCTCAACTTTGAGGCGACGCGATTGAGGCGACTGCCAATGGGAGCGAAGGATACCGTTGACTGACAGATGACGCCAACACTGAGTTCCCCAAACGTTTACCACAAGGAGACAACGTCCACGACTTTGGTTCCTACCACTACGGCTTTGACCTATAAACTGTACTATCTGTGAACTAAAATACATTAAACGTGGCTGCATTGTCACTGTTGAAGCGTAGCTCTGTCCATATGCATACACTAGCAATACATTTATGGTCTTGTAGAACTAGCCAGCTACTGCTTGTTTCAATTGGAAACATTTGGGGTGGGAAATATACAAGCGGGATACCTAGGCAACCAGAGCCTGGAACGCCCACTACCGACCAACTGTCAAGCGATGAAGTCACAGGCGACGAGCGAATCACTTTAAATGTGGATGAGGCTTTAGGCAGCGTTGGGGACCTTGGGCTCCCTAAACCTCTTGCAGAGAAGGGGACTGATCTCTGGCTGCGTGTCTCCATCCAGCGGTCGCCGCCAAGTCCTCCTATTGCAACGCCACCCGGCAGCTCTGACCTGCATGCACCGGGAATCAGTGCCGGCAGTGCGTCCATCACTACCGGGTCTGACAGTCTGCTGCTGCGCTCAGGCATGCTGGAACACAAGGTGGAGGGTAATTAGCCAAGCGCGGTTTCAGGGTCTTACAGGGGCACAGCGAGCCGCAGTTAGCCTTCTCCAGAGGGCAGCAGGGCTGAGCACCCACTCTAATTGCAGCAAACAGACAGCGCTGGGGAAAGGTGGGCGGCATGCGAGAACTGGAAATGCTTTTACCTTTTCGCTTTGCCATCCAATTTTTTTTTTTTTTTTTACTTTTGAGGCTCCTAAGTTGTGAAGCGTCCACCCTGGCAGCAGTGTAAAGTGGGGGAGTAAAGTGATTGAAAAGAACACATAGAGGGATGTTTTAGTTCTGCTAAGCCCTGCTGACCCATGTCCAGCCTTTGCAGGGTCCCCGTGTTCATTTTTCTGCAGGGTCTAAGAGTAGCCCAATCCGAGGGGGGTTTTGCTACCATTAGAAGCCAGCTGATCCAAAAGGCAATGTGGGCATGGCCTGGTCAAAGCTTGGGAGTGTTGTTCCCTGGATTTCAATCCCTTATTTGTGTAAGGCCGTTCCCCTATAAGGGCACTTCTCATTGGATTGAATTCAGCCAAATCCCCTTTTTAAGGAATACCATCTTCTCTTGAGACAACTAGGTGGTTTTGAATGCCAGCCTTAGTCCTTGTAATTTTTATACCTTTTAGTGTTTATTAAATGTAAGGATTATAAGACTAATTATAAGATTTTATGAGGCATTTTAGGTCCATTATCTAGAGTGGAGTAGCTGGTTTGAATACTTTTATTGGTTTGCCCTATGATATTAGTGACTGAATAAATTTAATGATCTGATCTTACAGTCAGATTTGAACTATAATATTAAGATTAAACATTACTGTGCACCTGCTGGTTGGGTTAGGCAGTGATGAATTTTTGTCGATGGTTGTGGTTCTTTAAAAATCAATCAAAGCTTGTTTGTTAACCAAAATACCAATCATGTCATTTCATTGGGAAGGTCAAAGCAGCGCTGCTGGTGTCTGTTTGAACAATGCACTGTTCTCTATGGCTCTGTTTACCCACTCACAAACAGGTCAGTTTTAATCCTACCAACTGAACTGTTCACTTGCAGGTAACAATGAACCCAAAGGGCTTGGCATCTGATTGGACACCACCTGAGTCCACATTGGTCAATTCCAACTCTTAATCCTCTCAGAGCCGTTCTGGAGGCATCATAACCTTTGCAAACTGATAAGGAGACAAAGGAAGCTGTATGTCACTGCAGGGGGGAGGATTGAGACACACACACAGTAAACACACATACAGGCATACACAGGAGACACACACACACACACATGCACACACACACACCTTACACACACATATACACTAATATAAAGAGTGATATGTGTGTGTGTGTGTCAAGCGTGTGTATGTGTACAGTGTGTGTGTCTACTGTGTATGCCTGTATGTGTATGCGCATGTGCATGTACTGTGTGTATGTGTGTGTTTGTGTGAGTGTGTGTGTGTGTGTGTGTGTGCGTGTGTGTGTGTGTGTGTGTGTGTGTGTATGTATGTATGTGTGCGTATGCGTACTGTGTGTGTGTACTGTGTGTGTGTGGTGTGTGCGCGTGTGTTTGCGTGTGTGTGTGTGTGTGTGTGTGTGTGTGTGTGTGTGTGTGTGTGTGTGTGCGCAGTGTGTGTGCGCAGTGTGTGCAGTGTGTGACCTGGTATCATCATGCTGACAGGGTGAAGCAACTGAGAGAGAGGCTGCTGAAAGAGCAGCAGCTGGATCGGCATGTGAGAGGCCTGTGGGCGTGGCTGTCCCACACAGAGGCAGAGCTGGCCCTCCCCCTGCTCTACAGCACCTGCCACAGTGACGAGATCCAGAGGATGCTGGCCAAGCAGGAGGTGGGTGGAGCCAACAAAGGTTTAATGCCTCAAAAAGACAGCAGTAATGCTTGTCAGAGGTATGCGCTAAACTGAGTGATTTATTCATTCAGGAGACCAACACACAGAGTACAGAAATTGGGCAAATACAGAAAAGTAGCATACTGTACAAATGCAAAGCAATATATAGTCATACACACATTTCTGTTTCCACAGTTAAACTAAAAGCCCTCATTGTGAAAAATCCAGTAGTCATAATTTTGTCTTTTGATTGTGCACTGTCTGTAAGGTAGAATGAATAGCATAGTGACCAGTAATCAGGCAGTATTCAGGCTGGAATTCCACAGGTGACACCATCTACAGGAGGTCGCTCTGGTTTTGTCTGGGCCTCATGCTGTCGGCAAAACCAAACACCTACATACCTGGCTTAAGTGGCTGAACTCTATCCACGGTTCTCCAGCCCTGATTAGTTAAATTGCCTGCGCTGCTGAAATTTCACTGGTGCTCCACCTCAGAGCATTCTTCTAATCTGAGAGCAACCACAAGCCTTCAACCCCTCTGTGTCCTGGAGTGCAGTGCAAGTGCTGACATTCCAACCTATTCGATATAAACCACAGGAGCTCTGGTTGAAGAAATGGTTTGTGGTGTCCGTACTTCCAGGGCTTGTGAAGTGGATTTGTAAGCAGGTTTGTAAAAGGAAAACGTAAAAGGCGTAATGGTGGGTTTGAGAGTTTTTCTGAACCACTAGTCAGTGAGTTTTAATGCACCCATTTTATTCCTATTCAAGTAATCCTAGGGCCTTTTAGAGAAGGAGCCTCTGAGTATTTCAGGCCTGATAAGACAGACTTGAGAGAGGAGCTTTTAGCTTTTAGAGAGAAGACATTAGTCCCCATGCACACCTCTAACCTCACACACACAGGTACACATAAACACATACAGATATACAGAGGCTCGCATAGACTCACACACACAGATAAGCCTTTGCGAGGTGTTGCATTATACATACTACTTGGGTAACTGGATTGTTTCACGCGTTTCATCATCAGTGCCCGTTTTTCTTCTTCACTGGCTCAGTCAGTCTCTCCCTACCTGCACTGCCTGTACACGCGCACTGATGATGAAACGCGCGAAACAATCCATTTAGCTGTTACCGTGTTCCAAAGATGAAGCGGTCTATAGCTGATTAATTTAACCCTTTCGCACGCAACTTATTTTATGCTATGTAGTGCACGTTACATTACATAGTTTGTTATGTTTTCATTAGTGTCATTAAGCTTCTCATAATTTTCACCGCCGCATTTGCTATATTTTTTATTGTTAAATCGTTAAATGTTAAATGTCAAAGCTAGAATTAGCTAGAATTTTTCTAGTCTTGTGTTCTAATAGCGCTGGTTTTAGCATACGCGCTAAACGGCTAATCACACCGGTGTGATCGTACGCGCAAAAGGGTTAAAAAAATGAGGAGAGAGAGGAGGAGGCTGGTGGAGAGGGAGAGCCAACGAGAGGTCCCGACTCAGACACAACTGATGATAAGAATGCAGGCTGCAGGGAGAGTGCAGGTGTAGGCAGCAGAGACCAACTGAGCCAGTGAAGAAGAAAAAGTAGCCTACTACTTTCAACCACAATGGCTAACGCAGTACCCGTGGTTGCGGTAGTCTATGAGGGAAAATTAATGTTCAGATTAAAATATATTGCAAATATCAAGTCTCGAGTCACTGTCAATCTTCACATCAATGCAAAACTAGGGTATGCAAATTAAGACAACTATTCATCAGCCTGCAAGGTCATTGATTAATACCATGCTGTACCAAAAAAAAGGGTGCGACCAAATCATGTGCTGGTACAACCAACTGAGACAGTTGGTAGCACCAGTACTACCGGTGGAAAAGTTAGTCTGGAGCCCTGTATTCATATTCTGCTTTCTCTCTATACTGTTTGTATAGCACTGAGTGCTAAATAAGCCACTTGTGGTTTTCCAAATGTGTTTATTTATCTGTGTGTGTGTGTGTGTATGTGTGTGCGCATGCGTGTGTGTGTGTGTGTGTGTGTGTGTGTGTGTGTGTGTGTGTGTGTGTGTGTGTGTGTGTGTGTGTGTGTGTGTGTGTGTGCGCGCGCGTGCATGTGTGTGCAGGCCCTGGAGCAGGACTTGAAGCAGCATTCGGAGAGCATCAGGTCAGCGCTGTCTCTGTGTGACACACTCCTGAGCGAGGTGGACTCCTGCAGTGATGTGGAGAGCTCCGCCCTCCGGGAGACCTCCTGCAGCCTCAGCCTCCGCTGGAGGAACATCTGCTCACTGTCCCTGGAGAGGAGAAGCAGGTGAGCACGTGTCACTTCCTCCTACTGCCCACACAGGAAGGAGCTTCCAGGCAACACAGGCCAGGATCATATAGCTGTGTCCCCAATGACCTGACAGAAACTACATAAAGCTGCCTGTCCAGGTGTCTGACAGAGAGGAGGACACTTTTTAATGTCTGTTTTGTTGTGGTGGTAAACATTATGGTTGATTTGGTGGGTTATGTGTGTATGTGTGTGTGTATAAGAGTGTATATGTGTGTGCACACAGACCACTATATAAATTCAGTTCAACATCATCAGTACAATAATCAAAGAAATAAAGGATGAATGTGTATGCACTGAACAAACATATACGTGTTTCAGTTGAAGTCACTCTCATTCCTGTCGTTCAATCTGGGGACCACCTCTGTTCATTCTGGGGGCAGTGAGTTGCCTCCTTATACCCATTGACCCCTGCCCCTGTCCCAGGATTGAGGAGACTGGGCAGTTGTGGCGTGAGTTCCTGGATGAACACTCACGCTTTGAGGACTGGCTGCGGGCAGCCGAGCAGACCACGGCCGACCCCAAATCTGCTGACGTCCTCTACACCAGCGCGAAAGAGGAGGCCAAGAAGTTCGAGGTCAGTTCTCTGCCTCCTCTGCTCTGCTTTCTCTGAAATTAAGATAAGATAGGGATTTCATTTTAGTGTGTGGCCCATCACTGAAAATCTCAGATTTAACACTATGTATCCTTCCTTGTTTATTTGGTTTATTAAATAACTTTTTCTTATTAAAAAAAACTTTCAGAAATTCCACACATTTTTCTCTGTCAGTATGTGACATTCCACCTTTTTGATTGGTTTTGATTGCCCTCTATCTCCCCCTAGGTGCTTCAGAGGGAAGTGCAGGAGCGTATCTCCCACTTGGAGGTGCTCAACAAGCTGTACCGGCAGTTGGCGCGGGAAAACAGGATAGACACAACCGGCAAGCTCAAGGCCAAGGTCCACGAGGCCAACCGGCGCTGGGACAGCCTGCACGGGCACATGGCCGCCATCCTCAGGAGGCTGAAGGTGAGACTCATAGGAAATTTACAAGCAACCAGATGGGGGCCAGACTGTGGTTTGATCGTTTGATCCTGTACAATGGCTCATCTTCTGGGCTTCATCTTCTGTGCTGATCCTTCTACTCTGGCATTGAAAAGGCTATAATTGTTTTAAGGTAGAACATCTCTCTCTCTTTCTCTGTCCCTCTCTCTCTCTGCAGTACTTCACTACCCAGTGGGAGGAGTTTGAGGGCTTGCAGGAGGGTCTCATGGTTTGGCTGACAGAGTTGGACCTGCAGCTGACCAACATGGAGCACCTCTCTGAGAGCGAAGCCCATGACAAGCTGAGGCAGCTCACTGTGCGTACAGCTGACAATACCATACCATAGCACCTAAACACTACCAAACTGCAGCAATACCGCACCATAGCACCTAAACACCACCAAACTGCAGCAATACCACACCACAGCACCTAAACACCATCAAACTGCAGCAATACCACACCATAGCACATAAACACCACCCAACTGCAGCAATACTACACCACAGCACCTAAACACCACCAAACTGCAGCAATATTAGGCAACAGCACCTAAACACCACCAAACTGCAGCAATACCACACCACAGCACCTAAACACCACCAAACTGCAGCAATATTAGGCAACGGCACCTAAACACCACCAAACTGCAGCAATACCACACCACAGCACCTAAACACCACCAAACTGCAGCAATACCACACCATAGCACCTAAACACCACCAAACTGCAGCAGCACCACACCATAGCACCTAAACATCACCAAACTGCAGCAATACTAGATCACAGCACCTAAACACCACCAAACTGCAGTAATACCACACCACAGCACCTGAATACCACCAAACTGCAGCAATACCACACCATAGCACCTAAACACTACCAAACTGCAGCAATACCACACCACAGCACCTAAACACCACCAAACTGCAGCAATACCACACCACAGCACCTAAACACCACCAAACTGCAGCAATACCACACCATAGCACCTAAACACTACCAAACTGCAGCAGCACCACACCATAGCACCTAAACATCACCAAACTGCAGCAATACTAGGTCACAGCACCTAAACACCACCAAACTGCAGTAATACCACACCACAGCACCTGAATACCTCCACACCACAGAAATAACCTGCCACAACAATGAAAGACCACCAATTCATTACAGAGAAAAAAACAGCAAAGAAAAACAGACAGCATAGCAATTCCATGTCACAATACAGGAGCACCACCAAACCACAGCATGGCAACTGTACACTGCTCCACAACGGCACAACACTTTCAGCACTACAGCCCTGCAACACATATGTGTGGGGACAGTATGCGTGTGTGTTTCAGTACAGCATGAAGACAGTGTGTGTGTATGTGTTCCAGTACAGCATGGAGACAGTGTGTGTGTGTGTGTGTGTGTGTGTTTCAGTACAGCATGGAGACTGTGTGTGTGTGTGTGTGTGTGGTTGGAGTTGGAGTTCGACTCCAGAGACAGTGCTGATGACAGCTGTACATCTCCACCCTCAGGCCATGCAGCAAGACATTGATCTGAATGGCAATAAGGTCAACCAGTTGAGGGTGTCCGGAGAGCGGCTGATCCAGAGGAGCGCTGCTGCAGACGCCGTGCTGATCGAGGAGCAACTAAACGAACTGCACTCCTACTGCCAGGAAGTGTTCGGCAGGGTGGACCGCTTCCACTACCGGCTGACCCACCCCAGGGTGGTGAGGACGCAGTTGCAACCCCACCCCCACCCAACTCTTTCTGGCTGACCCCTGCTCTCTTTCTCCTGTCTTTGTGTTTCTTTCTTTCTCCTGCTACCCCACTCCTGTTCCCCCTCTCTCTCCTTTTCTCTTTCCCTCTATCACACTGCCTCCCAGTCTCTCTGTTTTTCTCAATTGCTTGGAAATATTCTTTTTTTAACAACTATGACCAAGTACACAGATATTGAAAGTGAGTTACACTGAGTTTCTGTCAGTTTCACAAGATATCAGTTGGTATTCTTGTTTAAGCCACATGACATACAGTATATCAGACTCCTTTACCCGCTCTCTCTCTGCCTCAGTGCAACTGAACCTTAGTTCCCTGTCCAGGTGTCTGAGCGGGAGCAGGACATGGAGGAGAGCACAGAGAGGTCCTTGGAGAAGGAGGAGGGGGAGGGAAGGGATGCCAAGGGAGATGTCACGGTCCAGCAGGGGCTGTGCCACCTGGCAACGCCCCAAGAGCATTTGGCAAGTAGGGCCCTGGCGAGTGAGGACCCCATCCCCCTGGAGAGAGACCACACCGAGGATGTGAGCGCGTCTTCGTCTCGTGAGGGGGAGGAGGAGAAGGCGTCCTTCTGCGGACCCCCATCAGGTGACTGTGTGGCATGCTACTGTTGGTCTAAGGGTGAGGGTGAGCCAGGCTACGCCCCCTGCTCCTGTAGGTAATGGAGCACGGTTGGGTTGGAGGTTGTTGTCTTTATCATCTGGGATAGGGAAGTGGTGACTTGGAAGTGGTGGCTTCTCGCCCTGGGGCACCGCCCCCTTTTGCCATTCTGTTATCCCCCTGGCAACCCAGTAACCCTGCCCCCTGTCCTCCCTCAGGTGTTAGAATGCACTGCCAGCTGTGTGGGTCTGCACCTTGATGGGGGTATAACCTGGCAAGGAGACTGCATTCCCCCACCTTGCCATCACTGAATACCCACTCCCTCCTCTCTCATCAGTCTCTTCCCTGCTCTTTCTTTTCCCACGTTCCTCCCTCGCTTCCTGTCCTCCATTCCTCCAATGAGCTCAGCTGTCAGTGCCCTCTCCCCCTCAGCCTTTCATCTCATTATAATGAGCGTTATTCTCTTTTTACTCATGAATTGGCAGGCACTATTACACAGAAAGACTTACAGTGCAGGATATATTAACCCTTTCGTGTGTACGGTCACGCTGGTGTGATTAGCTGTTTAGTGCGTATGATAAAACCGGTGTGATTAGAGCACTAGATTGGATAAATTCTAGCTAATGTTAGTTTTGAGGAAACAGTGATTTAACATTAAAAAGTATAGCAAATGCGGCGGTGAAAACTATGAGAAGCTTAATAACGCTAATGAAAACATAGTGAACCATGTAACGTAACACGCACGCTACATAGTATAAAATAAGTTATGTGTGAAAGGGTTAAGGATGCATGTCACAGAAGCACCAAAGGGAAGGAGAATATAGGTGCAGATGATACAGAGTCACAGAAAATAAATGGCAAGATGCTAACCATTGTTAAAATGTTATTGAAACAAATCACTCATCTCTCTTATGCATGCTGAACTCTAATCACGGAAATTGGAAGCTTTCGTGTGGAGGAAGCCCCAGTGAAGATGTGTGTGCGGGTAGCATCCGTAGGGTGCCCAGTCAGATCAGTTGGTGGAACTTTTCTCACTTCACTGACTGTCTACATGTTTCATGTTAGGAAATAAATGCAGTGAATCCTCCTGTGGTACTTGAGTTGGCTGCTCTCTTCATTACATGTGCTACGGTGACAGTATGCATTCAAGAAGAACAGCAGTGTTCCTGGGAGTGGATGGACATTGTAGACCTTCATTGGTTAACATCATCTTGAATTGGGTTGTGACTGTTTCGTGATAAGCCATGGTCTATGACCAGACCTGTTCCACTATATAGCTGGAATACGGCCAGGTCTCATCGGTGCAGATGCTGTGTGGTTCATCGTGATCCTGTTTATCACGCTGACCTGTCTGAGCTGGGACATGCTATTGGTTCTGACCAAATGTGGGCGGGGCCTGCTGCATGAGAAATTCTGTTGCCATTGGTGCTAGGAACAGAGATGATAAACATGAAAGTAGTCATGCATAAAAGGTTGTTAATTCTATGTTTTATTGTGTGGACTCAAGCAGGCGATTAATCTTTTGTGATGAGATCATATGCCCCAAATGTGCCTTCATTTCAGTGTGTTTCTGACCATTGCCAAAAGCTAGCTTCCCAGCTACAGTAATTGGTAATAGCTCCAATTGGCATGTATTGTAATTGGTTCATTGGCAGCCACAGCCTATATCTAGACTGTCCAGTGCCCCAGTGACTGAGCTAGGATACCACCTCTGGTTTGCTCCACCTTGCTGTCTTTAGCATCACCTACATAACATAATATTTGCTTAGCAAACATTCTTATCCATAGCAACTTACATAACTTACAGTGTTTACGATATCCAGAATATTGAATGATGCAATTCAGGTTAAGTACCCTGCCTAAGGGTACAACAGCAACGGCCCACCTTGGAATCGACCTTTGGGTTACAAGCCTTAATCCTTACCGCTGCACCGCTCTGCTGCCTGGCTACAGTTGCTACCTGTATGTCACTGGGTCGTATGTCTGCATTATAGAGGAAGCTGGACCCAGTTCTGACTGCTCTCTTTCCATGTGGTTCCAGGGACGTTCATCACAGAACCCCTCAGCCAGCCTTCCCAAGAGCCCCAAGAGAAGAGGCATCTATACCAGGATGTCATTCAGAGCCTTGGCTCCTCCCTCGCACATACCAGCACCCCCTGCAAGCAGGGTTATGTAAGTCTACTGCCTCCTACTGGATTGGTGCAGACAGGCAACCCCCTTTCTTGGAGTTCAAAGGTTCACATCATAAACTTTCTATACCACTCTTCATGCATCTGTTTGTTCTGGTTCTATCTGGACCAGTCAAGCGGTGGTAGCGATCAAGCGATGGTGATGATTTCCTGTTGTTGCAGTGGAAGTTTAACAGTAGCAGCAGGATAGACCTCTGACCAGCGTTACTCAGTGGCGCCTGGTTAAGGTTTGACTGTGATGATGTAGCAGTCCTGAGTGGACCATAGTTATACAGTGGTCCTTAGTTAAGGTTTGTCCCTGGTGCAGGCGAAGCTCATGTTGGAGTGCAGTGGCAGCATCGACCGTGTAAAGAGGGTCTCGCTGATCCTGGACGATGCTGGGGACGAATCGCCAGCCGAGCAAGGTCTCACCGGCCTGACCGCAGCGGACAAGCAGTCAGGTACACTCCACTCCTCGCCCTCACCCCGCTGTCGCTCTTGACAGCCCCCCCGCGCCAAGACCAACCTGCTCTGTGTCCCTGTGTAGGAGTCATCCACCGCTGGGAGGTGCTGCAGGCCCTGAGCCCCAAGCCATGCGCCCACGACCAACCGCACCGACCAACCTCCGACCTCAGCAGCATCACTGCATGGCTGGGGCAGGTGCTGCCCGAACTGCAGCAGCTGGAGGGGCCGCACCCCCCCGCCAGCATCCGGGACTTGGAGTCCAGTGTCAAGAGGCTAAAGGTAGCTGTGGAGCCCAAATAGGAAGTGGGAGGGAGGGGGACAGGGTTTGCAGCACATGTAGGTGTCATACCAAATGTGGACAAGGCCTGTCAGATTAGCAGTAGAACACAGATGTCAAACTTACCTCTTGGAGGGCAGGTGCGCAGGTGCGCTGGCTTTTCTACTCTTAGCTTGTTCCTCAGCCATGTCTATTACTCAGTTTAACACATCACATCAGGATGCACCTATGGCCTACACTCAGATCAGCATGAGATCTTCTGGAAGGCTTTAGCCAATATGTTAGACTGAATTAGTCATTGCTGCACAGGGTAATGCCAGTTTACAAGAACCTTGCTGTCCAGATCCCCTTCACTGCATTGGAAAATTAGACTGGGTCCTTTACTCAGACAGCAACTTCAGTTACCCCTTTAATCAGCTATCAGTGGTGGTAAATGCAGGTCTCTGACCCTTGAATCCATAGCACATACTATGGTGAAGGGGAGACTCAATGCCTCTAGGTTCAGTTATGTAGGCCTGACCAATTACCCTAGCCTAACTGGTGCAATTGTGTCATTAGGTCAGTTACGCTGATGGATTTTGCCAATGCAGTCAGCTCATGTGAAATTTCTGAGCGTAGGACACAGGTGTGTGTTTATGCCATAATGTGTTGCTTGACCAGCCTGTGTTTAACTTTAGCCCAGGCCAGCACAGTGTATCTCCACCTCTCATGTGGTCCTCTGATCCCTCCACTGCCAGGAGATGCAGAGGACGTTTGACAGGTACAAGGCCGTGGTGATCTCCCTGAACCTGAGTGGGCAGGAGCCACGGCAGGGGGAGGGCGATCCTGGCATGGAGGGCGAGGGCAAGCCTGACATGGCAGGCGAGGGCGAGCTGAGCGTGGTGGGTGAGGGTGAGCCGGGTATGGTGGTCGCGGCAGACGTGCGAAGCATGAACCTGGCCTGGCAGGAGGCCTGTACTCATCTAGAGCGATGGGAGGAGAGTCTGCGCAGCGCCCTCATGAGGTGCCAGGTGGGTATTGCACCAAACACACCGGGAAGGTGGGGAAGAAGGAGGTTCCTAGTGAGGGAGGTGTCAAAACGGGTGGGGTCAAAAAATGGAAGTAAGCTTTCGGCCTAGTCCAGCTCGTCAAAATTGAATTGCAAGGACAGCTTGAAACAATGAAGTTTAGAAGTGACCTGTTGCACAGAATGTAATTATTCTCTCTCCTATACTAACATTTTGACTGTTGCTATGAGGAACACATATATATTATAGGAAAATTATGAAAGTTTTAGTTATATGTGAAAATATTCAAATGGAAAATGTGTCAAAATGTACTACCTATACAAAAATAAATTATTATAACTTGCATGTTTTGTAGAATGAAAATGCATTCATGAAAGTGGCAATAACTGTTAGATAAATGTGCCATATATTTTAAAGCACATTCTAAAAGTGAAGTGTATTAAGTGAATTCTATCGCTTTTTATTGTACTCACATGTACTACGTTTTGGAGAGAGTACACTTTACAGATAGATGATGCATGGATTTCTTGAACTGACGGTCTAGTGGGGCAGGGAGTCAGGACGTGGCTCTCCAGAAATGCTAAGAGACCCCTGACTTTCACTGCTCCCTTCCCCAGGAATTCCATGAGGTGCTGCACTCAACGCTGCTGTGGCTGGCTCACGCCGAGGGCCAGCTTTTCGCAGTGAACATCCATGACCCCAGCCTGGAGCCTGACACTCTACGCAGCCATCATGATACTCTGACGGTGAGCAGGGGGTGGTGGGTGGATGAGAACTCTAGTACTGTCCAATAGGTGTCAGTGGGGAGAGGTGCTGTGGGAACCGGACTGAGATGAGGGGTTGCAGGTTCAAATCTTGCATGGAGGAGTGCTGTTGTATCCTTCAGGAAGGTCCTTACCCCAGACTGCTTCAGAAAAATGCATAGCTGCATAAATGCCCTGTTAGCTGTCTTAGATAGGTGGCAAATGTGATACAATCCCAGCTTCTGTCAGCACCCCTAGTTTCATGATGCTAATTGCCGAGCAGTAATTAGAGACGTCACATTTTGAAGTAGGATGCTGATTATAAATTAGAATTAAAATGATTAGTCATTGCACCAGCAATAATGTTTTTTTAACGTATATGGTCAGGAGATTTTGGATCATTTGGAATGGAGCATTGGGCTTGTAGCCAATGCACATGCTCCACAGATTCTGCAATCTCTGGATGGGCTGGTGCCCACACCTTGAGCATTGAGCCATAAAATAATCGAATTGTTGTGTGTGCTGACGGTTGTGTGGTGGCCCCTTGTGTCAGGGTCTGGAGAGGGACCTGCAAGAGCGACAGCAGCAGATGAACGCCCTGGAGGAGATCTCATCCCAGCTGCTGTTGGAGGCACGAGCCGAGGCGGGAGAGGTGGGCGAGGAGGGCAAGGAGGGAGCTGAGGCCAAGGAGAAGCTGCACGTCATCAGCAACAAGCTGCGGCTGCTGCTCCGCGAAGTGGCCCGTAACCTGCACACGATCCGGGAACGACTGGTACGAGCTGCCACCATGCACGCACACACACACTAACACCACACGTGCCCCTGAATACCACATGAGACACACACACTGAACCACTGTAAAATAACACAAACACACATGCATGCAAGACAGGCAGAAAGACACACACACATACACACACACACACACATTAATTAATTAATACAGGGATGAGAAAAATGGCTTGAATTAGGAAGTGAGCTAAAACCAAACACTACAGGCATTGGTCCCCTGGTCTGTTTAATATGTGCACGGGGGGTGCTTTGTGCTTTATTGCTTTATTCTAGCATGTAGCTAGTTAGCTAGCTAAATGTATCACATTACCTCCTTATTTGGATGCACATTTTGAATCTGCATTGTCACCTTTGTACAGAAGTTAATGCATTGAGAGGTTGAATGCAGTTGAGAAGTTGAATATAGCTTACGTATTCATTGAATTTCAAACATAAAATTCAATGTGATATTCAAACATGAAATTCAATTTCAATCATTAACTTGCTTCACTTACTGAAATTCAAATTCAAATATTCATTTAAGCAGTAAAAATTCAACCCAATTCAATCTGAATTCAATTTTCCGATGACATGGATCTAACTCCTTAGCAAAAGCTCATTTCTGTGTGTACCTTGTGCTGTGCTGATGATTCATTTGTCATTTCAGGGTACTGGATTATGCTCTCGTCAGAGACTGAAGGAGATCGTACCATCCAGGTAAAGGCCGGCACCACACTGTCCCAGTCTAAGGTGCTGTATACACCAGTGGTAAATTCAGAGCATATCACTGTGCAATATATCCAGTCCACGGAACTGTGACTTGGTTTCATTTTGGTAAATGACATCTCCATAATCTAGAATTGGTATCAGTCACTAGATTCCAAACTTTGTCTTAGTGTTACCTGTGAATTAGGTCTGAGAAGCCCTCCCTGTGAAGCTTATATTTTGTTTTTTAAATGTTTTTTGTGTATGTTATATATCTCCACTGTAAATATTGTGAGGGGTGGGGGGCTGGGCATGACTTAGGAATTGGGACACTGAAAGTAACATCACTTTTATCCTGAACCATTATTTCACTTTGACCATGTAAGTAGTGAATACTTGCAGTACACTCACCTCAACTAAACCGTAATCAGGGGTAGACATTTACTTGTGCATTTCCCAGATTATATTTCAGATAAATATTTCACTATAATCTTCTTTGGGCTAATTCAGTGACTACCTTATCAAGTAATAAAGTCCAAAGGTTGGAACAAATACCTACACAACTATTCAAGGCAGTGTTGTCAACCTGCCTTATACACAGACTGCAAACCACTGTCTTTCTGAGCTGGTGTGGCGTATTACATTACTTTACATTACATTACGTTATTTAGCAGACACTCTTACCCAGAGCGACTTACATAGGCTACAGATCTTTACAATGTTATCCATTTATACAGCTGGATATTTACTGAGGCAATTGTGGGTTAAGCACCTTGCAGCTGCCCTGCATATGGTGTATAATAGTCACTGGAACCTGAAGCATGGTGCTCTCTGCCCCTTTTTACACATTGACTCAGTAGCACCCCCCTTCTGTTGTGTTCACAGGAGCAGGAAGGAGAAACCGTAGTTGGCGAGCCACCCACTGAAAACAGAAGGTACCTTTTTGGCCCTGTCTCTCACCTGTCATTAACACTGCCTCTTTTAGATTTGACCGCAGTCTTTCCAGACATTTATCACTTAGCTACTGTAAAAGAAAACACAGACAGAAGAGTGATAGTTTTGTGTCAACATCACAGCATTGAGAAACATGGATACTGCAATCTCAGAACAAAAACTCAAACTGTCGGGATAAAATGAGCTATTATGTCCCACCCTGTTCGGGTGGGGCATCTTTTGGATGAGATGGGCCGAGTTCCAGACTCGCTCTAAGATGCCATGGCAGAGTGTCTAGGGCCAAATCCCTTATCAGGCTGACTCAGTCAGGGTGCCTGATAATTCCCCCAGTTTAATTGGCTAGATAAATCTTCTCCTGTCCACCTCAGCTACTGTGTAATGCTTTATATTGGCCCAGTCAGGTGCCAATGCATTTGTGGTTGAGGTGGGCTACTTGGACTCCATGTGAAGTGCCTCGAGATCCCTCTGAATATGTGGATTTGAAGGTGAAGGAAATATTGGCATGGCATATGCATTCGCTCTTTAATTCCCCCCTCTCTGTCGCTCTGTGTCCAGCGTGGCAAGGCGGGACCCGTCACCCCCACGCTCCTTCTTCTACCGGGTGCTGCGCGCCGCCTTTCCCCTCCACTTGCTCCTCCTCCTCCTGCTGGTGCTGGCCTGCCTGGTCCCACCCTCAGAGGAGGACTACAGCTGTTCCCTGTCCAACAATTTCGCCCGCTCCCTCTACCCCATGCTTCACTACACCAACGGGCCCCCTCCCACCTGAGACACATTCATTTGAGACCCCGCCACCTGAGACATAGTCCATTTGAGACCCCACCCACCATAGACTATATTCAATAGCGACCATGCCCACCAGAGACCCCACCCACATGAGACCCTACCTGCCTCACACACATGGGCTAATGAAGCTCTTTTGACTTAAGGGTCTTTATCACTGCCCGTAAGAGAAAAGTGCTTTTAAGGCACATATATATTTATTCTATACCTTTAATTGAACATATAGCCTGCATAGATGGATCTGGGTTGAAGTTTACTCCCCTCCCACATCAGCAAAAATAATGGCAAATAAACCATCCAGCTAAAGTATGGATCTAAGTATTTTTTGGTTTTGTTTTCATCGTCATTGTAACAAGATCAAGAACACAAGAACTCAAAGTAATACAGGCAGTATATCTTATTGTGGGTAGGGAATACCCAGTTTTGTCTGTGTTGATGCACTGCTTGAATATTTATGAATGTTCATTTTAATAATGACTGTCAATGTCAGTGAATATGATTTTGTCTTACCATTACAGTTGCCTGTGAATGGGGAATTCCTGTCTTTGACTCTTAGCCTCTCACCATCTTTCTGTAGTGCATCACACAGCAAAAATAGGTATCAAGGGGTTGGGAGTTTCACATAAGTAGAAGTGTGTGAATGTTTTTTGTTTTTGTTGATTCTTTTTTCCAGTCCAACACTGAGTTAAAATATGTATTGCACAATATGATTTCAAATCAATTTAAGGTCCTCCAAATTTTTTAAAGAGAGTTTATTTTGAAAAATGCTACTTTTTGCTGAATTCCAGCACAGAATTTTTGTGATAGCTGCTGTACTGTTAAGACCAGGGAGGTCATTTAAAACACTGATGTGTCCTGTGTTCAGTGTGGTACTTTTAACTGTTAATGGAATAAGGGGTGTGAGCCACTTTACTCATTTACAATAAACACTGTTTGTTGTGTTCATCAACATGACTCCTGATCCTGTTTATGTGGCGTCCAAATCAAAGGACCGTCAAATCATTCTAAACAGGAAAAGTACCAACTTCAATCTCAGAATGCCACGGTCTACTTGGAGGCCTGAGGCCTGGTGAGTTAGAGGAGGGGAAATTGGACACAAGTGGAGTCTCTGGATCTCCATGGTGATGTACAGAACTCTGTAGCATTCCCTACCCACAGCTCAAACAGCAGGGGTATGTTCCATTACTTCAGAAATCAATCCTTACGCCTCTTCCTGAATTCCTTGGTGAAACAAAGATATAGAACATAAAGATAAAGAAGACATGAGAGGAGAAAAGGAAGCAACTAATGCAGTGAGGGTAATGGAACATCTTTCTTCAATTAAAGAATGTCAATTCAATATGTTGTGTAACAGCCTTCCCCTCCTTCTTTAGGCCAGATGTGTTTTTAGCATGGACAGTGACGTGTGTACGGTTTACATCACAGATTCCTGGAAAACTCTTCCACATAAGGCTACACCTATGCATCCTCTGCCAGAAGAGACTATCAAGTCCTTCATTTATCTCAGACACAATTGGAATAGTCCTTAAGATGGTCACTAGGTGTCGATTTCCAGGTCAAGGTGGATGCGACAGTGCAGGAATCAAGAAGATGCAATTTAGCACTTTTGCAATCCAGCAATGTAACTTACCCCCATAAAAACACACAGGGTTACAAAACAGCTTCTTTGACTCCCCTCGGCAATACTGATCTCTGATCAGTGCTCAACCACTGAGCTACCGGCAGCTTGGTCTAGCATATACAAAGCAGGCAGGTTAAGATCCTTGGCTGGGTGTTGCTTGGTGTGTCTTTTTCAGAAAATAACCCTGGGTAATCTTTAATCAAATAATCCTACTGATCATGATAATGCATGGGTGTGGTCATATTTACCTGCCAACAGGGCGGAAAGACAAGGTTCACATTCTCACAGAGCACCCCAGATTTAAAGAAGGATCTATCACCAGGAGGTTTCCTCTTAGTTTGTGGTTTCTGCATCAGCTAGCAATGAACCATCTGTGTTTTTTGAGCCCCGCTGCCAATTAAGATCGTGATTGCAAAAGCAGCCATCAGTTTTCCTCATTAATAACAATGATGCAAACAACAAGAGCTTTTGTAATTCCCACATCTGAACCCCCCACAACAACACATCAGATGCAATCTTGAGTTATTGTACATATTTGCCCTGGCAGAGGCCTTAGTCTTAAGAAATGTGCAACTCTGCCCAATCCTCGGCCAGGAGCATTGAAAATAGAGCACCAAAGTATTTCTGTTTTGTTGTTTTATTTTTTAACTCCATATACTAGCAGCAGACATTTTTCAAAGGAAAGAAAATCCAAGGACCTTGTGAGCTAAGGATTGTGGTGGTTTCTTGTGCTCCTGCACTGGCATATTCTGTGCCTATGATTTGTGTGGGGTAACATGGCAAGATGTTCCTAACAGATTTCCCGTGAACACAATGCATTTTAGTCAGATTAATAGTGGTACTAAGACATCTTTTATTATATGTTCATGTTTGTTGTAATTTTACACTTTACCAAGGTAGGATAAGCATTTTCAACAAAATAGCTGATATGTCACAAGTCCTCAAAGTCATTTTCCTTGTGAATCCATATTTAATTATCTTTGGTCATATATTGATGCAGTTTTTAAACTTTACAAAGGTAAAATGTACACTACTACAATGTATACGTCTCCAACATACAGTCGTCTGCCTTACTGATCAGGCGGCATGAGCATCCAATGGCTGGCTGAAACTATATTTCCCAGAAATGACAATGTACTTGACAGTGACACAGGGGAATATTGTAGTCTGACCTACCGTACGCACACAAAGACGATGGACCTTACGGAGCTGACTGATAAACACGTGGCGTGGCTAACCGAAAGCTTTTCATTGGTTTAATTCTGTCGCAGAACCAGCCCTGGAGCCTTCCCACCCACTTGCCCGGTTTCCAGCGGGGAACCCAGTCGGGAGTCACGTGGGAAAACACGCTTCACCCGAATTTGCAACAATGCGAGACGTTATAATTGTCTCATGATGGTTTATTAAAATTAAGGCAGGCGTCTTACAAACGTTTTGACTCAAAATGTTACCGTTCACAAGAACTAAGTCGCGTGTATCAGCCCAACGGTCAATTATTCTGATTCAAATGATAAAAAAGCAGTGTATTTTTCTAACGGAAGGGAATCAAAAGCGCTGCTTTTCAGCGACAGAGTTAGGAGAGATTCGATTAATTAAGCTAACTACACATTCTGGGGATGTACCAAAATGTACCACGGTCCGCGTAAAAAGCGCCTCCGACTATTCGTCTCTACCCTGTGGATGTGAATGTTACATTTTGGAGTGGGGACCGCAGAGTTGGGCAGGGGGAACAGACGTGCTTCCTGTGATACTACGGAGTATTTCATGCATTTCCATTATCCTGCAAATAACCAAATCAAACTGTCTGTGACCATGGCAACATGAGCGCGTCTACACTTTAGAGCCAAGAAACATGGCGCGAAACAACAGTCGTAGCTAGGATGTGATCGCGCCGTTATTGGGTAACCTGTCGCTGACCATGGCGTAATCAGATAAATTCGCCAGGGTATTGTCGTGTTAGCGTTTTAAGAATAAAAGTAATGATACCAAAACAGATGTAACAGCAGCCCTTTCCGGGAGGGATGGAATCAAGGGGTTCATTAATGTTTTAGACGCTTTGTATGTCACTGATAACCCGATATCAATTGAACAAGGTGTAATATATCTGTATAAAAGTCATTTTCTACTGTTCACTGACACACGTTAGCATTGATTTTCTTTAGTGTTTGGATGGCAACAGCCACATGCGCACAAACCCCGTTCCCCAGTCTGTCGTTTTCTTCTCGAGCGCAGCTGAAAGACGTCATTGTTAACGGCCTTAGCAAATGCAAATGTAATAACGATTTACTTTGTAATACATAGAGGACAGATTTAAGTTTGAGCGTGACCAACAGGGGCTTGGCCGTTTGGGTTAACGTACTATCTGCATAGACAATGTTTCTGTCTGAACATTATTGGTGGTGGTTTGATCAAGGTATTGGTTTTAAAAAGGAAGAAAAGACTGGGTTTTAAATCTGAGGTGAAAGACCTGTAGGCTTTCGACTATGTTGTTTCATAGCTGGGGTGTCACAGTCTGTTCTGGGACAGCATAACTAATAAAGTCTGAGTAGTTCCTTAGTCAGGTGATTTTCAAAAATACTCTGCAGTTAAATATTTCTTTACTGAAAACAACTGAACAACTCACTATGATTTATACGATTTATTTAAAATACATAAATGACAAAAAGAGGCCCCATGCTGGGAAGAAAAGAGCATGACTGACATTGACATTTGTAAAATGGGTTATTCCTGCACAATGGGACCTGGAGAGGGACCTTTCAGTGAACAGGAATGCGTGTGCTATTTGTCTGGGAAAAGAGATTAGACTTGTCCGGCTGAAGTAAATGACTGCTGTGTAATTACTAAAGAGCAAAGGCTGGTATAAAGTACATGTGAGTCTGCAGCAAATGAGCATCAGATGCTGCTGTTTCATAGGCAGAGACAAAAATACCTGCAAAATCTGTATTTAAAAAAAGGAGGCGATATGAGCACATTTTCCATTTGTCTCACAGCCCAAAACTGGTGAGGAAAGTTGTGTACATAACTTGCTTAACTGATCCTGTTAGTGCTTTTTCACATAGAACCACAAGGGAAAGCAACATCTGATGAGAATGAATGGATTAACTCTTGTATTCAGTTTATACAAGTAATCTTGGCAATTTGTGGGAATTGCAAATGACTGCCTCTGCAGTGCTGCTCTAATCCCCAGTTTAAGAACAGTTCCTTCATTCTGAGTGGGCGAATAGGCCTGATTTCTGTGGGTAACAAAGCCCCAATAATGGTTCTTTGACGCTCCCTTGGAGCAGGACAGGGTCTTGACTCCAGGATGAGGGTGGGGCTTTTTTGGTGTGGGATTAGAGCTGAGCTCTAAGGATCCACAGTCTCTGGCAGTCTCTACCAATGCTCCCTGTGCCATCTGTGGACCCCCCCTCCCAGAATCCTTTGCTAATCTTTGGATTTCATCTGGTGGGACACCAGGATGCAACTCTAGGGTGGACCAGAAGGAAAGTGAGAAAATGAGATGGAGGGAGAAAGAGGGAAGGAGCAAGAGAAAGAGGGAATGAGAGGAAGAGGGGAAGAGAGAGAGGAAGGGGGGAAAGGGAGAGAGAGAAGGAGGAGGGGCAGAGGGAGAAAGGGAGGGAGTGAGGGAGAAGGAAAGAGAGAGAGGAAGGAGAAATGAAAGGGGGAGGAGGGGCAGAAAGCGAGAAGAAGGAAGCGAGGGAGAGAACAGGAGGGAGAGTTGCCATTCAATGTGTCAGAGAGGGGTTGAACTCAGGGGGGACAACGGGCGCACAAAGATGAGCACGGAAACCCTCAATTCCGCACGAGTCTGCAGTCGCGCAAGGTAGCGCTGGTCTCTACTGCCCGCACGGTCATCTCCGCTGCTCGCAAATCCTTGCAACGGATGAGGCACTTTAAGGGGTCTCTAGAGGAGCGAGCGAGGGGACAGGGCTTCCCCGGAGTGCCTCCGTTTCTGGGGATGGCGTTTCCAGGGCAGAGCAGAGCCGCGTGGGTTCGGCGGGGCCAGCGGGGGGCTTGTCCACTGCTGTCCCCAGGGAGCGGGGCCCAGGCTCTGTGGGGATGGGGTTGGCTACACGGGTGCTGTGCATTATGTGGGCATCGAGCATCTCCAGGAGCAGGTCATAGAGTGGCACCATTTTCTTCATGGTCATGCAGTGCAGGTGATCCATGCCTTTATTACTGGGAAAGAACAGACAAGCAAGCCTGTGACCTGGCACTCTGCAACAAGGGGCAAAGTTCAAAGGTCAACAGCAAGGTTTTGACTGTCTGACTTAGATCAGAATCTTTACCACCTTGCATCTGCCCTTCAGAGGTTAGCGACAGAACTCTTTTTAAAAATTATGGGGAAAAAACCTCAAATATAATTGCTGAAAAAAATTCTATGATAAAATGTGTTCAAAGTGAAAAATATATCCACATATACCAAAATGTAATATAATATAAATGTATCCCTTATTTATCATTTCTTACCATACTGTATTTTATTTAAGCAACTTCTCTAATTCACAGATTTTGCCTTTAATTCTCCAGAGTTCTGACCTGGTCTTTGTGAGAAACAATACAGTCAAATATTGCTGCTTTTAACTCTAGCAGAGCAGATGTACTGTTCATAAAACACAAGAGTGCAGCTGAAGGCAAGGCACAAAGCAGGCTTCAGGTGTGAAGAATCACTGTGTTGAACACATGCCAAAGAGAGCTAATGCTAGGGCTATTTATGCAATGAAGCACAGAGGCTGGAGCTACAGCCAAGTGCATACCAGAGTTCCAAGAATGGAGTTTGAATGGAAGCAGTGTGGTACTGTGGGAAAGATCTGGGCTGGTAACCCAGCGGCTGCAAATTCAATGCAATGTCAGCTAAGTGACATGATGCGATGTCATTTGACATCCCGACTCTAAGGTGCACCGTGTTGGTGGGCGAGGCAGGGGTGGACCAGTGGCTGGGGAGGGGCCGGGGGCGGGGAAGGGGTGGAGCCGTACCTGATGTGGCGAATGTGGGACAGCAGCATGATGAGGTGGGCGAGACGGGCAGACTGCTGCTGGAAGGTCAGGCCCGTCCTGGCGATGGCCCAGACCAGTGCGTCCGTCACCGAGTCCAGCAGAGCGAGCAGCTTGGCCCGGCTCTGCAGGACCTCCCCACTGTTCGGAGAGACCAGGCACATGTCTGCGTGGACACACACACAGACACACACATCATATTAGCCTCACACTAATTAAAGTTCCTTTTAAAAAACATTTAAGAAAAGCAAATCACCCTAGCAACAGCCCAAAGAAGCAGAGGTTCACCTAATTTAACCGAGTCACCCTGGCAACAGCCTATAATGTTGCTGTTCTTCCAGTAACAGCAGTTCATTTCTCTTTTCACTGAATCACACAGGAATTCAGTACTAGGAGAGGAAGACGCAATCACAAGTCCTTATTCACTCAGCTTCCTCTCAAGATGAATATACTATTAGACAGGCCAAGATATAAGTCCTGTATTTCAAAATGTTCCAACGGCTCCCATGTTCAAATGTATTTCATTCATGTCCTTTAGAATACATTCTGTACAACAGATTCTACAAAGTCTGTAGAATACAATATGGCAGCAATGTTTTAGAGACAGGAACAGGTGGCTGCAGGTTGCTGCACGTTCAATTTCCAGATGGGGCACTGAGATCACACTCTTGAGCATTCCTGCTGTATAAATGGAGAATCTAAGTCGTGACGCTTGTAAATGCCCCTGGGTTAAGAGCTAAGCCGGTAAATAAGGAGGCAGTTAAAAGGCAGCTGTGCAAGTAAATTTGATTCCAACCATTCTTTGTGTATTTAGATTAAGGTCTGCCCAGCTATCTATTAGTAGCAGCACACATTGCTGTGGTATATCTGTCAGCTTTAACAGTAATGTAATCTCCCTACCTAGCTGTTTTTGCTAATGATTTATGATGTTGCTACCATACAGCTGCATGCCTCACAGGATCCAGTTCAAATGTTGCTCAACTTGCGGTAAATTATCATATCACGACTAGCTCGTGAATTTATTCATTCACCAACCACCCCGGCTGGACTTGCCCCAGTGAGTGCCCCACTCCACTGTAGTGCGCTATGTGACCTTCAGTGTGATAAATAACTGCAGGCTGCATGTGAGTGTATCGAATTAAGGGTCACATTAGTCTCACTCCAGTGCTCCTGCGTGGCTGCCCAGGTTCTCGCTGTGAGGCGTGCCTAACGGGCAACTGCAGATTCCAAAAACAGGGTTGCTTAAACAGGAGGAATAAATGACGGAGGGTGGTGTGTCATGCAAACATCTTATCTCTGTTGAAAGGGTTCAGTGGAAGCTGAACCCTGGCCCGGGACGGCAGGTGAAATGAATCTTTATTTGTGTCACAGATTCCTGGACCACTGCACGATGTTCCCATTAAGCCTGCACACAGCGTGAGTTATTTCCCAAACTCGTGACCACTCTCCCTCCAGGCGTTCGCAGATAGGATTACCCTTTCCCGTCAGCCATTCTGGCTCCAGCTCAGCATTCGATTGGTGGATAGGGAGGAAAGTAAGCACAGCCACAGCCAAACCTCTGTTGTTTTCTACACAGCTCATGCGAGAGCACTAACTGTGCTCCTTACTGTCTTCAGTAATAAATAGTGATCCTGTAACTATTTTTTTGCTTAGCAGAGGACCTCACACAAGGTAATTTTCCCATTGTAGGTTACATTTTATATATAATTCACTTGTACAACTGAATGTTCAGTACATTGCTAGAGGATACAATGGCTGTGCCCCACTGGGATTCAAACTGGCAACACTCTAGGTTATGAGCCTATTGCCTGGACCAACACACCACTCTACTGCCCTAGCTTAGCCTAGTGCTCCTGCTAAATAAGCCCTGTGTGACTGGTTCAATGTGGGGACATAGAGAACGCATCTGTTTAATTGCTTGGTCTGCTCTCTGCTGCAGACACTCAGAGCACCAGCTGGCCGGTGCTGGCACAGCAGTTACTATCCGCAGGTTCACTCAGCCACCACCTGGCCGCAGATGAAAGGGTTCGCACAGAGAGACCATTTGGGGGGGGTGCAGAGACAGTGTTTTTCCCCAGTCTGCTCATCCCCCGCTGCAGCCCACGTTTTTGAGGCGCTTCCAACCGCGCAAAAACACTAAATGGCTGAAGTGCACCCAGTGAAGCAGGGTACATTTAGTAGCACATTTTGGGCGCAGTCTCGAAAAAATACATATTTCAGAAATTATCCTCGGCATTGACAAGATTTAGTTGAGGGAAGCCACCAGGAGTTGAAGAGTATTTGGGGGCTGTTCCTTTTAACATAGTGTGCTCTACCCATTTGGGGTTTATGAAGCCTCACTCTCCCACCACTAGTGGGAACCAGGAGAGTGGCATACTCTGGGGCCAATGGTGGAAGACCCTGAGCTGAAGTGGGTGGGACTCACTGGAGTTGAGGAGAATCATGGCTTTGAGGCAGACATACTCCTCACGCCGCAGCTTCAGTTCTCGAAACCTGGACGTGGCGGCCAGCAGCAGGTCAAAGATTTCCATAATCCCCTCCACGCAGCTGCCCTCCTCCCTGAAAAAACAAACAGACATCTTACGGTTTCCCACAATGCACCAGGAACAATGATGTCACAAAAGGAACTGATCTTACAAATTGATTGCTGAGACTGGCATGGCCCATGGCATTCCTTCCCAGAATGTCATCATCCTGTGTTTGTTATCGCTGACTAACTAAGCTATGTTGATCATATTTGCTAGATTGCTCTAGTCATTACTATAATTAAACATTTACTATCGTTATCACAACACAATAATATATTAACAGCTAATTGCATTATGCTTCATTAAAACATACTAGTGATAGAATATATGCTAAATACTGATGCACGCCAGACCAATAATGTATGGCATGAGTTGCCATGCCAGGAGAGCTCTAGTAGATATGGCAGTTTCATTTCCTCAGCTAGGGAGCGTGCTGTCAAAGACATCCTCTTTTCCCAAGCAAAAAATCAGGGATTTGTCTGGCTAGCTAGCTAGCCAAGTCAGCAAGCTCATCTATCATGTGTACAACCACTGCTCATCTCACACAGATGGACATATTTTCCCTGGCTATTTCTGTTTGGGTATTACTCCCGATGACGAGTCCAACAGTGTAGTTTTATGGAGTTGTTTTTTTGGGGGGATGCCTCAGACAGAGGGTGTTGAAGGCACATGTCAGTGTCACTCGCTGCATTAGGAAGTTTTGCCAACAGCAACAAGGCAAGCACAGAATTTCATTTTCTTGATGTGTGGAGCAAAACCCATTCTCTAGTGCAATTTGAAATATTATAAGAGAAAGATATGATAATAATTATAAGAGAAAAATAGTGGCAGAAATATCAGTGCCAATGGAGGGGTATGGGGTTTTTCTTGGTGATGACGTGGCCATGACAGCAGTGCCAGATGAACCAGAGAACACAACAGGACACTGTCCCCCACAGGTCAGCGGCTGGAAGTTCTCCATTTCTTACTGGGCGATTCCCCACAGATGTGCGTTCGGGTGACAAAAGGAGAGCGAGGTGTCTCGAACCCCAAAATGGGGGGAGCGATCACACACTGTTGGTTCAAATCAGTGAGCCACTTATGTGAACCAACAGTAGCTTTTTTCTTGTGGAGAGAATTCTTTGACTGGTTCACGCAGTGATTGACAGTGCACGATAGCTCCACCCACAATTGGCTTAATGAAGCCTCAGTGTTCGGTTGCCGCCATCGCTTCCTTGCTATACAAGATTCATTGCGCAATCAATTTCTGCAGGATTCTCCGACGCCACCAGGAGGATGTGGCGTCGGATGAGTCGGACATTACATGTCACCTGTCACACCAGGAAGGTCCCAGGCCAGGCAATCACTCCAACAAAGACTCATTGCCGCAATATAGCAAATATATAATGATTCTTTATGAAGAGCTAAAATGAATACTTTGTGCTCATTCCAGTTGATGAACCAGGGAAACTTTCTCGATTCTGAGCCATACAGCATTAAGAGGACACTGAAAAGTATGTTACAATACACATAACAGTCAAGTACCAGCAGAGGAAACCCCCCTACACATTTTTGGGTGTAGTGAAAAAGCTTGGAAGAGCACCCACACACCCATATCTCAGTGCTGCGGTCAAGCCTGCATGACCAAAGGGCTCCTATTCCACAGTTCACTTCTGCCAACACAACTCATGAGAAGCACACAGCACCCCTATAGTACAGCCATTGATGCAGAAACACAGAGCACAATTTTACAAGACGCAAAAGCAGAAAATAAATGTCTACAAAAATGTCAAAAAAATACTCTTGAACACTTCAAGAATTCAGCATATTTTTCAGCAGGTTTAGAAAAGGTGACCCTGAGAAGGTGGTGTCTTACCTACTGAATCACCAGAGCAAGACAGGCAATACAGCTGACAGCTAAATACACCAATTACAAACATAACCTAAAGCCATAACACCCCTTTATCAACCACAGAGCCAGTTTAGTTCTGAACCCTTGAAGCCTTACTAATAATTATACACAATTTGCAAAATTTGCAGTTTCATTGGGCTACAACTGCCTGTAGTAACTTTTCCTTCTCAATTCAGGTTGGGGCCCCAACATAGATTAAAAACCCAATGTAAATCTATGTAATGGTGGAATGAGTAGCTGTTGTTTTGCATTTCAAATCCAACAAATCCAAAATCTTCTCCAAATCAAGTGACTTTGGTAAAGAGAGTCATATGCAAGGTTGGACTATAAAGTACTATTAGAATGCACCAGCCTGATAATACTATATACTGACCTTTCTTCCACACTGTTTCTCATAGCTTACAGAGGTTCACTCTGATGGAGGTCACACACCGCAAGGTTTAAGTGAAAGGATGAAAATAAAAGAATCAAAATAATAAAATAATATCAGGTAAAAATTTTAAAATAGAAGAATATTTTATTATTAACATATAAGAATCAAATAAACATGAATAAAAGAATAAAGAAAAAAAAGTCTGGTGCTAACGCTTCAGAATTCCTTAAACTGAATGTAAAAAGAACAGAATGGGTTTCCAGTGAAGCGTCTGTTCGATTTCATAAGCAGCCCTCTGCACAATATTCAAAAACTTAGACAAAAATGATGCACAAACACCATCTGCACAGCGATGTACCAGCCTCGTTCACTAGTGAGGGGAACTCTCTGGCATGCTATGGCAGCAATGCACGGATCCATGTTTGGAGAAGGGGAGGAGGGCGAAGCAGGGGGAGGGAAGGGGTGGAGCAGGAGAGAGTGGGCGGAGCAGGAGGGAGTGGGCGGAGCGCGGGGGAGGAGACGCACCTGCTGAGGATCAGGTCGGGGGAGAAGATGAGCTTCCCAGGGTGGTCCACAGACCTCCACATCAGGCCCAGCATCAGTACCTCCAGCCAGCAGCACTCCAGCAGGTGCACCTGATCAAAGAGGCTGAGCTCCACGAAGCCTGCGGGCCAGACGGAGAGAGGCATGCTGACGCAGCACCAAAGCTAACATAGCGACACACTGACACACAGACGCCAGTACGCACTGACACTGATGCACCGATTAGGACACGCTCTCACATGCTGTCACAAACTCGCACTGACACCTACACACCCCAGAATGATGACACTCTAAGACTGGCATACCGCTGCACAGACACAATGACAAACTGTCACCAAAATAGAACACTTGAGCTAGAGGTCCGAACCAAGTCATACAGTTTGCTTATCACTTAGAGAAAAAGCAACATATCCACTGACCAGCCAAAAACACAATGACACACAGGCATCAAGAATGACGCTGTCAAAAACTAGTAACACACTGAACATGCATGCTGTCACACACCAAGAGAGGACCACACAAACACAGAGGCGCACAGTCAATCCCTACAGTGACAGACAAGCAGCCTACAAATAGAATACCAAAAGCAGGACAATAACTTTGCTGGGCTTCTCCCTTCCTCTTTGTAGCATGAATATTCAGAGACTAACCCAGCCTTCAGCTAAAGACTGATCTTAGGGTGCTTTCATCTTTAGAGCAGGTGCGACCTTAACCTTTTAAATTCATTTTTGCAATTTCCCATTTCCACTCATGTTACTAGTGGCTAATTATATATTTTAAGCTTTTAACCACAGCAACAACAGCTGAACCTGTGTAGAAATGCAGGATGAGACTTTTCAAAGCTGTACCATTAGTCAGCAAATGACACAGTTGGTTTCAAGGCCATGCTTTTGCTGTTTGAGCCACTCAGGACAACACTTAAAGAATTCAAATGACTGAGCCATTTAAAGCAATGCCATTAATCTGCTTAACACTGTCACATCCTCCTGCTTTAAGTCTGAATGGGCTCAACTGCTGCCAGTCACACAGGTATAAACACACCTCAATATGCACAAACAAACACACGTGCACACACACACACACACACACAAACATACAGACACAGATACACACAGACACAGACACAGACACAGACACAGACACAGACACACACACACCTGGGATCTTCTTGGCCCAGTTGATCATATAAACGAGCTCCTTGTCGGCGAGGCTGGTGAGTGCCATCATCATGCTGGCCTCAGTGAAGGGCTTCTGCACCTCCTCGCTCAGGTAGATGGCGGGCGGCTCCCCCTCCATGATGCGCGAGATCAGTTGCTCGGGTGTGACTGCCAGGGGCGGGGCGCAGGGCTCCCTCACCCGGGGTACACCTGCCTTGCCCCTCCTCATGCCACCTCCCCTGGAGCAGCGGCCCCCCCAGGGTGAGCACTGGGGCTGACCCCCCCTGCAGCCTCCACGGTCCCGCCTCACGCCTGCCCCGGGAGAAACCACGAAATGAGGGAGAGGCCGAGTGACACGCCAGGCACCCAAAACACCAGCATTATCAAAACATCAGGACTCTTAGGGCATACTCACACTAGGCCCGGTTGCCTTGTACCGTGCTCGAGCACGATTGTCCCCCCTTCCCACTCCCCCGCTGGCCTGCGCTCACATTGCGCTTAACGTTCCGGGCCCGAGCAAGCTTACGTCATCACGGTGCGACTTTTTGTGTTGAAGAAAAGCGCTCTCGCACAGCACAATGGAGTTCATGATTGTACTTACTTTGTGGCTTTTTATTTGGAGTCGTTTTGGGCGCGGTGACATATGGCCCTCTCACATGCCTTACAGATTTACTGATTATGCATTGCAGAGATTTTCAGTTAATCGTGCTGCACGTATAAGAAGATTTGTACAGAGGCAGCTGACATTGAGGGAGGAATTTGGAGTTTTACTCGTCGACTGCAATTCACGTTCATTAATAAAGTGAGAACCAGACCCGTTATCAACCCAAATATTCTCAAATATAATGAAAAGTGTACTATCCATTTGTTAAATGGGACAGTTGCATCATTGAGGTCGTGTTCAAGTTCTGTGCTCGGCACAGTTAGCGATCAGAGATGCGTACCGTGCCCGAGTCCAACTGAACCGTGCCCGAGCTCACCTCTTCAAGCGGGCCCGGGCACGGGTCAAACATGCTCGGGCACCATACGGATTGCCTAGTGTGAGTACACCCTTAAGGTCACTCCTCATCACCAGACCAGAATGGCCACATTATCCTGGAGAAACACTACTTTTCCATTTTTTCATGCATTTTGCCTTTTTTTCTTAAATTTTGGGCCACATCCATACATCATTCTCACAGGGACAGCGTTCCAGAACAAACACGTGTCCCTCACACTTACACTCTCATATACCCACAGGGGTGGAACTTGCGACTCTAGGCACAGGATCAGCTCCTCTTATCTACATTTGCTAAAAAAAGGGGGCTGATCTCATTTGTTCTCTTCACCATCGGTAATAACTTGCATAGTGCTGACACTTTTGCTCTGACACGCAATACAGCAGCAGCAAGTTGACAAGCTAGATAACTGTGGCGGGCTAAACCTGTCAAACTATATAAAGAAAGTGATATTTTAATCAGGTGTGATTAAATTATGAAATACGCAGACAGTAAAATTAAATAAATAATGAAAAAAGTACATAAATACAAAAGCTCTTGTGGCAAGTGCTTGTAAGAACATTATTTCAACCTTCAGGTCTTCATTTATTCCACAATTTATTTTTATTTATCTTTAATCATTTTATTTAGTATCATTCCATTGCATCTTGACAGCTCTTTTTTATTTTTTAAATTTTGACGGTTTTTGTCTTCCACACGTACCTACGAGCTGGAGTGAATTCTTTGACTTTGTATTTTGCCTGACTGGTTGCCAGTGTCTACAGCATGAGATTGGTTTGTCATTTAAAACTTCATCTGAAAAGAGTCCATCTTTGAGTGCTCCTCTTCAGGGGGACTAAGGGTGCGTCCAGAGAAAACCAAAGAAGGCACAAATGAGAACAGAAGTTTGCGTAGTGACTGCTGACTTCCATACTCGAGGTCATTTCCATGCCTGAGTAAATGCTCCAACAGAACAAGACCAAGCTCTGCACTATTTCTGCCACCACTAGGTGGAGCCAAGGCTGCATGATCATCCTGTCTCACGTCTTGTCAATCTCTGAACACAATAACTGACAGAGTTTACAGGTGACTGACAGAGTTTACAGGTTTACAGGATTGGGGAAATGGCCATGCCAAGGAAGCAAAGAGAATAGTACATATTAGGACTGCTGTGGCGATGGAGCAGAGCCATTGGAAGAGGAAGAGAGAGAGACAGAGAGAGAGAGGGAAAAAGAGATGGAGGTAGAGACAGAAAGCGAGAGAAAAAGAGAGAAGGAGAAAGAGAGAGGGAAGGAGAGAGAGAGGGAGAGAGAGAGAGAGAAAGGAGGGAGAGAGAGAAAGAGAGGGAGGGAGAGAGGGAGAGACAGACAGAAAGGAAGAGAGACAGATGAGAGCATACCACATTTCATCATTCCCACTTCGTAGCACTTGCGAAGGCGGCACGCCTGGCAGCTCTTGCGACGGTTCTTGTCGATGGTGCACTGGTTGGTCGCTGGGCAGATGTAATCATTGTGCCCTTGAGGCCATGGTGGGGGGAGAGACCAGCACAGTGTCATAAATATCAACCAATCGAATTTCAATCAACCAAATCAATCAAATTTGACCTCACACAGCACTGGTGGAGTTATCACAGAGTGTTTCAGAATGCACTGCAGACAACACCTGGGAGCCCACAGCAGTAAAACAAATCAGCTTTGTTCTGCAAGGGATAGGGTAGGCAGGTTGGCCAGGGTTCCCTCATCTCACTGCTCTCAGGCACCCTGTGATTCGGGTGTCTGCGAGTTGCTCAGTTGATTTCAGCAGAGCAGCACCTATTCTCAAATTAGTGCCTGCTTCACTGTAGCACAAAAGCAACCCTGGGCTACATGTGGGTGCATTGGAGGAGTGCATCCATCTCATTTCAGCGATCCTGCACCAGCGCAGAGGTTGCCCCAGTGAGACCAGCTTCATTATAGAAATGCAACAAATTATATGACATGGAACACAAAAACAGATTATGATCACGTAAAGGGTGCATTAGGTATGCAATCATATCAGAGCATAAACTCCACATTGCGGTCTGCTCTGTTTCCCTCTCACTGAGCAGCTCAGAGGACTCAGAGACCACAACAAATCGAGCTCATCTCAGGCTGGCAAAAACAATATGACAAATAAATCATCCAGTGTCTGTGGGGGGAAGGGGGTGGGGGCATTGTTGTTTTTAAAGGTGCTCAATTAAAGCTAAGTGTTCACTCAGTACTCCTTGCAAAATCATTTCTTTCCTGCAGTTAGGGACAAACAGATGGACAGTGTAATGAGACACATACTACATTTATGGCCTGCACACAAAAAATATGAATGCAATTGTGATGTAAAACCTCACTAATGCATCAGATTTGAGTACAAACAAAAACAGCTATTTGCATAAATTAGCTCTATTATTTGTCAATCATGAGGAAAAAAAACTGGGGAAATGATTCCTTGGTCACTTAATGACACCCAAAGGTGCATTTTATGGGTTAACCTGATTTGACACGAGAAGCTATGCCACTCTGAATCACTCCAAGACACAGGAGCATGTCTACCAGCGGGGGTAGAGAGGAAGACCGCAAGGGGGCAAGAGAAACATACATTTTGTTACTCAGCCGACACTCTTACCCAGTGTGACTTACAAAAGTTTACAATTTACAACATTTTTTAACAACAAATTTCTAACAATTTACATGTTATCCATTTATATCACTGAGGTATATTTACTGAGGTAATCGTGGATTAAGTACCTTGCCTAAGGGTACAGCAGCAGCGCACCAGCAGGAAATCAAACTGGCAACCTCCGAGTTACAAGGCCTACTTCTTACCACTACACATCACCGCTACCCAGAAAGACACCTTTACTCTGAGGGGTAACCTTCACACAGTAACACGGGAGAGAAGAGAGGATGCATTCAGACTCTTGGGGACATGTGTGGAAGAATGATAGTGACCAGTGAGTGTAAGAGGGCTCCCAAACCAGTCTGTTAAGGACAGTCACATTGTGTGTGTCCATAGCAGAATGGTTTATTCATTTGGACACTGGTCTATGGGTTGGTCCTTAATGGAACAGGCCTATTAGGGTTGAAATCAGCCATCAGTGGCTGACCAACCACAAACCACTCTGGTCGATCAAAGAGGAGGGAGAGAGCTGCCTGGCAAAATCGGGGGTGGAGTGAAAAACCACAGACTGAGAGAATAAGGGCTTTTAAAAATAAAAACATAAAAGGGGGGGTACCTTGGATGCTCCTCTTGAAGAAGGCCTTGCAGCCTTCACAGGACCACACACCGTAGTGGTATCCCGAGGCGTAGTCCTGGCACACGGCGCAGAAGTGCACACTGCCCTTCTCTGCAGGACCGCCCGCCTCTGGGCATGCCTCCTCCATCTCGGCCCCATCCTGCTGCTTCTTACTCACCAGCTCACTGTGGAGGGGGGAGTAACAGAGGGACTACAGGTCACCACGGTGTGAGGGGAGACACCAGAATGCTGGCCGCTGTGCTCAGGTGGTGGAGTCATCAACTGAGGGTTAAAGGGCTAAAGGGTTAAAGGTGTGAGCAGGTGCTGGGGGGGGGTACCTGCTCCAATCTGGCATGTGGCTGTGGGAGGAAGGCTCCGCCCACAGGCAGTGGGAGGGCTCGGGGTGCTGGAGACAGGACTGATGGCAGTGGAGAGCCAGAGAGGGCACGTGGCCGTGCGGGGGCCAGAGGAGGGGCGGGCGCGCGGGGGCCGGGCCGAAACCCAGCACAGGGGGCCCGTATAGGGTGAGGGCCGGGAAGTCGGGTACCCTCTCCACATAGGGTGACGGGATGCACACACCCTCCGAATCGGACGGAGCAGCGGGCACAGCGGCGCCGTAGAGGGGCGAGAGCACCCGCCCACCCCCTTTGCTGGAGTCTGCCTCCTGGAGCTGCAGCCGTGCCTGGCCCTGCCCTGAGGAAGCAGCCATGCTGGACCAATGGGAGGCTGGGCTTATTGCATCCTCCACACAAGTCTGTCACAGGAAGCTCCTACTGCAGGCAGAGAGAGAGAGAGAGACAGTGAAGGACACTGATAGAGATACACAGCAGTGTGGTGTGGAAAGAGGCAGGGCTTGTAACCCAAAAGCTGTTGGTTCAATTGTACTTAAACTACAATTATTTATCTCACAACTGACCCACAAGGTACTAAACCTACAATTGGCCTATCGCTAAGTCCCGCCCCTCTTAGTTACTGTTGCTACCTCGGTCAAGCAAGCCAGGAGCTCACTGATATCACATTGAAAACAATGGCGGCAATACAAATTTCTGAATTACCACAGCAGACAATAGACCTGTTCTGGAAAGATGACAAAAATAATATCTCGTCAAGAAGCAGGCAGAAAGGGTTACAGTATGCAGTGGAGCGGTATGTTCATAGCGTAAAAGTGTATAGAAAGGAAAATATGATAAGAATCGAGTCCAATGTCTACCACTTGCAATGTAAAAATGAGAAAGCTCACTATCGATGTTGCTGATGACAACACCATCAAGGAGCAGTGTTGTTCGTGCACTGCAGGGTAAGTCATTATTCTACTACGTTATTACATTAAATCCCCAAAGACAGTGATGTGAAGTGATAAGCCGTCAAGACGCCAGCATTGAACTACTGACTAGCTAGCTAGCTAGGGTTGAATTGATTGAACTAAGATCACATCAGATATATGACAATAATCAATGATAGCAATATACTGCATGTCTGAAAGTACTGTCAGACTAGCTAGCTAGTTTGCAGTCCAAATGTTCGCTGACGTTAACTAATTAATAGTTATACCTGTCTCATTGAAAAAAATATATATGTCAAAGATTATTTATTAACAAATCAGCCATTAACTTACCTTTGATACCTTGGTAATGTTCTCTCATTGATAAAAATCACTAAATTTGTCTTTGTTTGTTTTTGGCTTTTCTCCCTCCAATCATTACCTGGTGTCAAATTTTCAACTTTTATAAAGATTTTAAGTCAGCTCCTGCCATTTTTGAAATGGGTTTCAATGCGCTTGTCCGAGTTGCTTCAACTTGCTTGACCGAGGTCACCGCGCTTAGTAACGGTTACTAAGGTATGATTGGACAATTTCTATTTTAGGGAGGGGCTTAGTGATAGGTCATTTACTTCAGAAAATACCCAGCTGTAGAAGTGGGTAACATGAGAAAATGTAAGCAGAGAAGAGCATTTGTGAAGCAATAAATAAATTAAATAAACATAAATGAAGAGCATGATTTGCCAAAGCAAAGAATTACACTGAAGTTTACCCACAGGTAAAATTAGGTTTACACTGTTAAATCCTGAAAGAAAAGTAAAAAAAAATCTTAATAAACTTAAAAACTGTATCTTAATCTGTTACTGGTGCAGACAGCATGTATGTACACAGCTAGAATGCTACAAACGTCATCCCATAAAACACACAGATACACAGACCTGTTTAAGAGCCATTTTAAGTGTAATCCAATTTACAGCGTGCACTGCATATTCTTGAATGAGAAAATAAATCAAATTACATTTTGTTGTTATAATCTAATAGCAGAATGTAACAAAATGTAACCCAGTGTGGTATAGACACACAGACAAGCCATTCTGCTCGAGACAGAAGGGATGACAGCAAACTCAGATTGCTCAGACATGCTGCTTCAAGGTGAGACTGAACAGACACATTTGGGAGTATCACTGGTACTCCCTCTGACCCACAAAGCTGGACAGTTTTTCCTGTTTTGCATATTTCTGTCTGGTTTGGGAAGCTGAGCTCGGTGTCATTTCTGAAAGCCTTTGCACGCCCACAGCCACCACCAGACGAGGACACCTCACAGATAGCACCGTGTCGTACTGAAAAAGCATCTCCAAACATCCTGGGATCAAAGTGTCACCCATTCTGCCTTGCTAGTCACTCTGCACGTGTTGCTAAGCAACCCATTTCTGTGATGAAAATTTCGCTGCTCTCTGGAGCTTGCCAGAGACCACACCTCTCTCAAAACCGTCCAGACACAGATCATGTTTCCTTTTATGGAAACATCAAATCATGGGTGGATACTGACATTGATTTCTGACAATGATTCCCAGTGTATTGTGGTCATTTCTTCTCTTTCCCACACTGAGCGTGATGACTGTTGTCATGGGATACCAAAAAAAGAAAAGTCTCCAAATACTCCTCACAAACCTCCTATAACATCATAAAATAAATGGTAGGGCAGCAGTGTTGCATAGTGGTAAGGAGCAGGGCTGGCTCAATTCCCTGCTGGGGCACTGTTGTGGGGTCAGTTACCTAACCCAGTGTTGCCTCAGTAAATATCCAGCTGTATAAATGGGTGAAAACTACAACCAATACAAATGACAATAAAATGACAGTAATGTAATGTCAACAACATTATATTGTGTTCCTCCAGTGTCACACTGATGTCAAATGACAAATCCTCAATGGTTGAGCATGCAGTAAGATGAATCTCCCTTTCCTCTCTCCTTTGAATATTCTTTTTATCTTCCAGCACAATTTCAGATTTGACAATGTAATCCTTTCAAACAACAGCAAACTGTGTCAGGTTGCACGACTCTGGATATCTGCTAAGTTTCTCTATTTCTTCTAAACCTACAATGACCACTCCTTCAAACAGAAAAAGACATTCATCTTAGAGAGATGTGAATTTTAGGGCCATCTCACATGATTTAATGACTTTGTTCTGATAGGAAACTCCACAAAAATTATGCACTTTCTCCTCTGCTCCGGCACACAGTGCAAAGACACTTCTAGCACTCTGCTAAATTTCTGTCCTCTTAAAACCCAGTCACTATTTGTTTGTCTCAAACAAAAGGGTTACTTATGGTGGAGAGCGTAACAGTAGAGAGCTTGGAGATACCAACAGGTGAGGGAGGGTACTGCAGTTTGTTATTTTTGGGATTTTCTTTAAATGGTACCAAAATAAAATTTTGCAAAATGTGAAAAATGCAAGATGCAAAACCTATACGTTACACAATACGTAATCACTGTTTGTGTTCTGCACTAGCATAAAGAGGTGCACCATCAGAACAGATCTCAATACTCAGACACATACACATTTGTAAGCCCCTCATTGGACAGTATTAATTGTTTTACATTACATTGGTACATTTTACATGAAAATACAAATTTTGCATTCCAGTTCTCTCTGGGTAAGCACAGTCTGTACACCTGTTTTATTTATGTCCCTTTTTTGTTCGGTTCATTCAAGATTTTTTAAAATAAGACAGAACCCGGTCAACCTTTAAGAGCAAGGCTTACATGTTTATAATTGCTCCTAGGACTTGTCAAATCTACAACCCAAAGCAAAAGTCACTCCCATTGACAAAGTGCGGTATGAATTCTATAAACATCCCCGTACATCCATTCCAACCCTTTCTGAGCATGGACCAAGTATTTTTTATTATATTGCACTGAGAGCCATCCATGATTTACACTGGAGAGCATCCATTTAGAGTTTTATGCTGTAACTGGACAGGAATAGTCTGTGTTGACTTTTAGACAGCTGTATGCTTTGGGTTGTACTGCACTCATGTTTGTTACTTGAAATGTGTGCTTAATTTTCAAGTGTTCTGTAAGTGGCAGGGATAAGAAAATTCTCCAAATAAATGAGTAAATAAAATTGAAAAAGACATGTAAACAGCTTGAGCTGACACCTGAGTTGACTTTAATTTCCCGCGAGCTTCATTAAATAAATATATAAATATATAAATTTAGTCCTGAGCAGATTGCAGTGGTTCGGCAGTTTGCTGCATGGGCCCCCTGGTGGTCAAACTGGGTAATTGTACCAGGAGGGCTGGCCGTTGAAGAAGTTAATGCTGTATCCAGAGGTTCAATTCCAGATAAAAACATAGATTTTAGACCTTAGCTTCAGCTGCAAGAAATGCTGAAATGAATAAGGCAGACAACACTGTCATCTAGCTTCACAGAGTAAATCGATTACAGTGACTGGATCTGAGGCATTGCATGGTGACAGATATATGATCGGCGCTGGACACCATTTCATTGTGAGGAATAAATAGATTCACCGTACTTTACAGTAAAGTGCATTTTCCCCTCTGCACATGCTAGGAGATGGCGCCACTGCCTTCAATGTGTGCTTTGCATTTAAACTCCTTTTAAAGTTGCCTGGGGTAGGGGAGATCAGTTGGTTGGCACACTTTTTACTCTCTGTCATATTTCTCACGCATGCCATGATTGCTAATGATAACACAAATGATTCCTAAAATGATTTTATTCATGATTAAAGTCAAGTTGTGCAAGGGGTTGGTTGGCACATGCAATGGGGCTGGTTGGCATAAAGTTAAAATGCTATAGTTACAAAGAATTAAGTGACACATAGAAATAATTTGAGCATTTAATTCAAACCAGAAAACATTAACATTCAACAGAATTTCTGCCTATTTTTAACCAAATAACAGTTTTCGCAATTGGCCTTTATATTAATGACAATTAATATAATACCACAGAATGGTATATTGAACTCCTTCGCTGTACTCCTGATACTTCCGAGTCTTCACCTGTCTGACTGCCTCTAGCACAATATGTGCTGGTGTCTTTCCTCTGTTTTTCTTAAAAAAAAATTTCTGACCAATTTGACCTCTACAAGAAATTATTATGTTTAAAAATGTTTCCAAAAACAAAATTCATATTTCATACATAAGTTTATGTTCATGACAATGAACCTACAATCCAGATAAAAATATAAAGCATAATTTATAATAATGTAACATACAACATATAATAGTATTACATAATATTCATCATGTTTAACATAATGTAAAATGCATAAGTTAATAGTAACCAAATGGCTATACTGGGGTTGGTTGACACGTTGCCAACCAACCCCAAAATCAGTGTGCCCACCAACCCCACCCACATTAGGACACACCTCTGTACTAAATTGATGTTAGCCAGCTAGCATCACTCACCACAGGCTTATATATTTCTTATCAAAATATAGCTGATTCCTATCTCTATCAACTGAAATTAATAAGTTTGTATATCTCTAACACAGTTCTATAATGTATTTAGTGGGAGGGCCATTTTTTTTTTTTTTTTTTTTTGACACTGCAAAATTGAAAAGTTGTCCTCACCTCAACAATTAGTGACCTTCAGATGTTTTGACAGAATAGATGTGTTCAGGTCAAGACGGCAATCATTTTAATGTTAGATTTTGTGGCAGCACCCTCTAGTGGCCTGGAAATTAACTGTGTGCCAACCAACCCTTGTGCCAACCAACCCCGATCTCCCCTAAGTGCGACTGGCCAAAATAATAAAATAAAAAGACATAAATAAATTATACAGAATCTGAGATCTTGACTTTCGTCTTTCACCAGCTGTGATCAGCTGCGGTCGATGACCTCATGGTCACAGCTGAAGCCACTACGGTTTTTATCGGTTTTCAACAACGTGCTACATTTTATGACATAGCCGGGCAAGTGGCAGTTAGCTCTAGGTGAATATGGCAAACTGTCTGAGTACTGAAGAAATCTTTAATTGAACTGTGAATATAACTTGATCGTGGGTGAAATTTTATCGCAGATACCTATAATGTTAAGATCAGACATCGAGTGAGCTACAGCATCTGCATTCAAGATGAAGATATCTGCAATTCAGTTGAATGTATGTTTGGAATTATTTAGATTATGTCAAATTCAGTTACAGACAGTTCAATTTATTTTCAATCAAAATGAAGGGAATCTGAACCCAGATACAATGTTAGGCGTGTGTAGTTCCGCTAGAAACCTCTAATTTAGTTTTTTGAAGATGCAAAATCAATTATCTGTATAATGCAGTTGTTTTAATTTCCACTGTAGATATCTTAAAGTTTAGATATCTGAAATCCAGTTTGTGAATATCTTCATTTATAATATAACTATGGTTATCAATAATAAAATGGCTAGAGCAACGTAGGCTACAACTGAATTGTTGCTATCAGGAAGGTGAATTAAATACAAAAACGCCTTGCCAAGCCGCGGAGAAGTTCAGCGATTCTCAGGCTCAACTACTGCATCACAAATATGGCTCAAAATTTGCTTATGATGTTATTTTTCCTAAGGTATTTACTGTACTGACCCGCTTGTTCCTACTAACAATCTGAAAAACAAACCTATTTGTGAACAACTCGTGTTTCATAACATTCATAACAGTCGCACTTTGACCTGCACAACTTTGACATATAAGCATGCGCGCACGCACCCATATACTGTCACCCGTCGCAAAACCCTGATCAAATCATTTCCACCTTCATACCAACATTACAACCATTTGTTGAGAAACGGCAGTTCCAGTTTTTCTTCATTCGCACGTCAAGATAATCAAATGTAGTGAAGAGATAGCAGCTAAACAACGACCGCTCACAGCCTGACCTTTTAAGATTGGAAACTTAATCTAACTTCTAGCCTTTAGGGAACTCGAGGTCTGCCTCGCTAATATGTGGTGAATATTGATTTTCCATTTTTAGCGAACTAATTTTCTGAAAGAACACAATTTTAAATTAATCTTTAAAAAATATAACCGCGTCTCAAATCAGCATACCAAATACTGCAAACAGAAAGTTCGATTTGATCTACATTTCCCTTTCGACCGTTTCAAACGCGCAGTAAAGTTCTTTGACATCTCACCAAAAAGAGACTGTAGGACATAAAAAGCATAGAAGCAAACGATATTCTCCAATACATTGTTTCACAGGGGAAAATATAGCGTCTTGTAACGCTTGTGAATCGCGTTCGCTTACCTGTATTTCTTACATAGTGGAACAAGGAGCAAATACCACCAACTACAAACGACAGCAAACTGATCGATTCTTCATGCAGCGCACAAACTGGCCTTGGTGCCTCTTTCGGACAGGGGTTGTACCTTTGGCACCCCCAGTCATTGAGTAGGCGGGTACCAACAACACACACGCCCCGGCGTTCGTCGCTAAGCAGCAGCCTGTGCAAATGGTGAGCTAGCTTCAGCGGTCGCGAAAAATCAAATGGAAGAAGACTCGATGTACTCCATGAAAAAAATACACACTAACAAGACATAGCTTATGGTCTTGTGACAAAGATGCACTTGATGCATCCGTTCATAGCGTAGCTTTTTCGGTCCCACTGCTGTTGCTTCGAAGGGAGGTTAGGCTACTTTTCCCGCCGTGCTCGCAAAGTTACCAAAATACTCACCCTCCAGTCTCCCAAACGATCAAGCGCCGCACAGAAACTATACGCATTTTAGTGACAAATGGTTCTGGGGCGTCTGCTGGATGTGCCGCCGGTGCTATCATATCTATACTTGTGCTTGAGGGTCTTGTGAGGAGGTTCACCTGCTGTTGATGCACTCTACGGATTGATGTAAATCATGCTTCTACGCAAGCTTACTGAACGGAGTATATGTACTTTGAATGGAGTTCGTGTGCTTTTTCGTACACACGTGGCAGGTGTCGCCGCTGCTTCTTTAATTAAGATTAAACCTAACCTTATACATAAAGCGTGATCTGCAGCGCGCATGTTCTGCGGGAATAAAATTCAGTTAAATAAAACTGAGAAGGTTAATGGATCATCCACATCATAAGGGCTACACGGCCAGTTACAGGCTAGTCATGCTTGTGCTTTTATGATTATTGCTGTTCACATGGATAACACTGCTGTTGACAGACATGACTGGTTGGTGTGTACCCTTGAAATTTGCTGCATTACAAACCGAAGTAGGGTTAGCTTGCTAGTTAATTTAATGAGAAGTTATGACTGTGGTGGGGTGTCAAGGTAGCTAGTGAGATCTCTGTTATGGGTAAACAAACAAAAAAATCAAACCAAACTGTGACCAGACCAAAACCAGACCACACTTTTCTTTTTATGACGGCAGTAGTGGTAAAATAGGTGATATACAGGTGAGGTTAAAAAAAAGGAAAACCGTGGTTGGCTAGATAATGATCCAATGGAAGATCGGGAGCTCGCAAGTGAAGTTCAACCCCCCTGAACAGTGCCAGCTGAACAACAAGACCACTGACTTCCTCATGGCTGAGTAACCCATACTCTCAAGCCAAAAGAGTGGGTGGAATTTAAACCATGCCAGCAGTTCAGCTGCAACAGCAAAAGGCATTAGAAGCAGCTAGATAGCTACAGTAGATATAATGTAATAGTACCCTGCAAACTAGCTATAATCAGATAACATGAGACAATCTGTGACCGTGACAATGGTGTGAAAGCATGTGCTAAAATGATAATGGTATTTCAATACATTTGCAACACATATGAAAGCATTGAGTGAATGGGTATAATGGCACGTATCACATCTCATACAGTAGCCATCTTAGATATGCTGGACCAATCTGCTGATCAGTAATTACACCAGCTTGGTGTAAGAGTGATACCTTTCACACTGCATTGTGCAAAGCTGCCTTTGACCACAGCATGAACAGGATGCAACGTAGGTGACAGGATGTGACATAGGTTTTTATGTATATTCAACACATTTTTGCACCTCCCAACAGATTTCAAAAGAGGTCGCATACATTTCTAGACATCTCTGAAATTCACTCCATTGACAAAACAAAATACCTCAGCTAATATTCAGAGCTACCACAGTGATGGTCATCCACACCAGATCACTACTATCGATGAGGTACTTAATCAAACATTTACGTCATTTTATACTGTCTTTATACTGTCATAAGGTTGACAATAAAAAAAAAACTCCTGGAAGACCCTGACAGTTTCACAAAAGACATCTCCTGGTACATAAGACAAATATTTCCATAAATAAAAACTAACGAAATAAAGGCTGGGACACATTTTAGCGACGTTAAAGAAGGGACTGCCTGGAATGAGCTCATTCCCTCCACATGCCATCCAGATCATTAGGGGAAACGATGGGCGTTTTTAACAATGCCCTACGTGAAAGAACGTGGGTAGGGTGAGGATGAAGCAGGCTTCAGAATGCGTTCAACCCCTTTATTCAAAATAGGAACTTTTGGATATACATGCAGACATGGGCGTCAGTTTGTTTTGAAAAGTGCTGGGGACAACGGCGGGTTCAACTGACTGGCTTTCAAAAAGTGGTGGGGACGAAATGGGCCACAACAAAAAGTGGTAGGGACATGTCCCCAGCGTAAATGACACCTATGCACGCAGACATCTCCCTTACAACCTAGCACGCCTCCAACTACTTCCAATATAAAAGTGCACATGCGCAGATCTACCACATGATGTGAATCCAGTAGAAATTCTTATAATAAAAGTAAAAAATAAATCTTAAACATATTATTAGATTTATAGTGCCACAGGCATTTGGTGGGTACTCTGTTGTGTCAGAGACTTTTATGACAAAAATCTCAAGAACCTTTGCTGTATGATATCAGAACAATACCAGAGAGTTCTCTGTATATTAATGAATACGTTTACATTTACATTTTGTCATTCAGCATACGGTCTTATCCAGAACGACTTTCAAAGTGCTATTTCAGTGTGCTTTAACAAAACAGCATGAAACGTTGTACAGACTAGGACACAACTAGGCATATTCAAACATTTGCCAAGATCACGTCTACATAAGATGCTATTTTTGACCACAGTATTTCTCCCCTCTTGTGCAGTACATATTACTTGGGGGTGTATATGTGATAATTGCCATTTGCGTGTCGAAAATAATATTATTTGAATCCCAAGAGGCCTATTTTGTTAAGCTGCTGGAGTGTGTTTATCTGTGAAAGTGATAAAGGACGGTCCTTTACAGAAATAGCAGAGGAATGAATAGTGGGCCAATGGAACTTTTGCCAGATGCAAATTAGACAGCCGTGAAGGGTTTCAATTTGGCTCCTGTCCTTTGCTATTAAAGCAAACAAAGTGCTTCTCTGCGCTTTTATAAAGCTTGGGAAAAACTTAATAGTCTGATTGATGAGCGTTGCTTTCTGTTGCCTACACCTCTTATCCTCGCTGTCCTGAATGCTCCCCTTTCTGAAAACAGCCCTGGACCGCCCTTAAAGAGGTTGCCCCTTAGCTAAATCATGCCGAAACCTAGCCGCATTTAAAATGTTTCCCAGACTAAAAGCCGTCAGTAATACTTTAATGACACAGTCGTGATTATCACATCGTGTTTGCGCAGCGCAGCTGCAGTGCTCGCGCGAATTTTACGCCAAACCCATGGGTTGGTCCGCAAGGCAACTGGACGGACTCCCGCGAGGAGCGTAAATCGCAAAGCGATGGAGCCAAGTCGAAACATCACACGGAGAGGGAAAAGTCACGTTGTGCAGCAGAAAACTCTGGGCACAACAGGATACGGGTGTATATTTTTACTCCCAGTGAAAATCGCACGTCCAATTGGAAGGCACGCTTACCAGCCGCTGTCCAACAGTGCATAATGTACCTGCACGCGGGACCAAGGCCGCGCTGCTGTCTTCCGCTCGGACTTCACGCACCTGCTGAAATCAGACGAGAAAGGGTAAGAAACTGCTTTTTTAATCCGAGCGACGAGGAAAAATGCCATTAGAGGTGGTTACCACGGGAGACTGATATTTGAACAAAGCCCGGGCGAACAGCCTGGTTATGGACTGCAGTGAATGGGGCTTTAAAGTAATTTACCTGTCACTAGAGCTAACACACCTGGCTGTCGCACCTTGCCAAGCCGCCCACAAAGCCTACCGACTTGAAAGGGTGGCACTTCTTAAAATGCAACACTGATTACACACGACCACACTTCTTTAGAAAAAAAGACACACCTACGTCTCTCACTTAATTCAATTGTTCTGTGCAGGCTGAATATGATACGTTCTACTGCAGTATACTACACTGAGTGATTTAAGACGCTCATTACTGGCTGACAACTGGTTCTTTGAGATGCTTATGAAATGAAATCATTTTGTTTCAATACTTTGCCGTTTCGTAGTACGCAGCAGTAGCGTGGTGAAAGCGAAAAGATAAATGCTGGATAACATTCTTTTTAGGAGACCATGGTTGACAGGTCGTTACTTTAATAGATTGGAATACATTTTGAATTCTTTTCTGAGTGTACATTACTCGCCCAGCAAGGATATCTCATTTAGCTCGGTAGGCTATATGAGGCACCGTGTGGTGCTACAAACTTTACCTTGCGCACACTCATGTGAAATGCTCGCGTACACACGTGTGAAACATTTCATATTTGTGCGTGTGAGAATTATATGCCATTGTTTAATGTGTATGTGTTCACGTGAATAATGTGGTTATGGGTGCAAGAGTTTCATGTGTGTGTATGAGAACATTTAATGAGAATTTCATGTATGTGTGCAAGGAAAAGTCTGACTTATTCACTACCTGGCACCTCGGTACAGCACATGAGTATGTCTGCCTGCCCTCAAATGTATCTCAGAGTCTGTTGTACCTGTTGTAAAGTTCTGTTGTACCTTAAGTGAGGCGGTGAGGTTTTATCAGTCACAGATTGACCACTAGTGGGAGTGTGCACAGATTCAGCTTTCATGGAGTGAGTAAGAGTCTGCAATGTTATTTGTAGATGTTGTTGAAATCGTTATTTATGAGTTTTGTATTCGCCAAAATGATTATACACATGCAGATCTTACCTAGGCACACTGGATCCATGAAACCCACTAAGCATGGGTCGCTTGAGCAGGGCTTGAATCAGTAGGTTACAGGCTTGATTCCTAGGTGACACACTACCACTGTGTACCCTTGTGTTAGGCATGTCAGCTGTATTGGTTCACTGAATAAATGGAACATTTGCAAACTTAGTTACACCATTTCACCTTAGATAAAGATTTGCCAAGCAAATGCGTGTGGTGTAACAGTAGCCCGTTTGTTTTGGATTTCATATTACACCATATATTGGCATACATTACTGTTTCACTGGAGTGTGTATGGAACCCAGAGCGTGGTCTCAACTCTTCCCTGACTTGACAAACTCCTGGGGCTAAAACTTAACACCTAATCATGACATTCCTGCTTTTGACGATATGGCTCGGTGGCGTGTCTGCTGAAAGAACCTACGCACGCGTAAGGTTGGTTGCAAATTGCTTTCATCGTTCGGAACACGGTGTACGGTTTTTGATGGCAGCGAAACAGCGATTCTACGGAAACGGGGCTGTGATAATTGAGGAGCTCTCAGATAAAACCCTTAAACCCACTGAAAGAGGCTCAAGTAGATGGGGCGGGGGCTGTTCTCAAAGCGGAGGAATGTGCATCCTTTCTAAACACGGCATCCTTCCTAAAATGTATTTAGTATTCGCAACAAAGGAAGAAAAGCACACAATAGGAGCTCTATTTGCTGGTGAAAAGATCGAGAGCAGTTTTTACTGAAAGCCACGAGACTTGGACAGAATACGAAAGTCCTTAAAAATCAACAACAACAAAAGAAATATATAATGAACTGTATGTGAAGATATGGTAAAATATAAAATATTAATATACAGACCGAAACAAATTTTATAGCAATATGTGTAAAACAACATCATCTACAAGTGATCATGTCATGGTATTCAAAATACATAAACCTTTGCCACATGAAAGCCCTGCGTACATTGTAAAATAGACTAGGCCCCATATTATACAAGATGTGTAATTTTACTATATTCTAAAATACATGCGCATAGACACCTTCACACAAAAACCTTAAAACGGGTCAGAGGAGGCCCGTCCTTCTGCTTAAACAGAGCAGTAGTCTGCTAGCATCCTAAATGCTACGGAGCCGTTGTGACATTTAACATCACCTGCAGTGGGCTATCATAACGGATCTTCACAAACATGATAATGCTAAGCAGAGCGTTTCCATGCAACTTTCTGTTCGCTCATTGACGCACACACGGCAGCTTGCCAGCGCCTTACATGTGACGCATACAGGTTTGTGGGAGGTAGGCATTTGTACAGTTCGTCTTGTACATTTTTCAATACCGTTATGGCCAGAACAACACCTCTGACAACACCACCGATGCTGAAAGGGGGCGTTTTTGTTCATATCTGGAACATATGATCAAAGGAGTCAAGAGGAATACTTTATTTTATTAATTTCCTCTTATGGAAAAGTGGTCCCTTAAACGGTAACATCCGTTAAACAATGCATTTTTTATATACAATCATAAACACTCGGCACCACTCACACGAATGCAATAAAAGCGGACAGCGAACCATGAGTGTCCGACACCTACAACAATGACCCAAAATGAGTGGTGTCGTTTGTTTTTACTTATTTGTTAAACAAGCTCTCGACTCATCTGTAAGTCGCTTCGTCATCTCATCTTTGTATTCTGTATCGTAGCCTTCTACAGCGCCGCCAACATGTGCGTGACATCACCCTCTACGCAACTAAAGTTATAACAAAAACATAAACCCCACCGCTGGTCATTATACTAACGCTGCTTCATGCGGTCAAGCCATTTTGCATATCAAGTCACCCATCCGCCTTGTCTTCCTGTCCCCCCAACAAATGTATCCAAAGATAGAAAAATCTTTGTCCAAAAAGACAAAAAATCATGATTTCATATACATATGCGCATGTGAAAATCTTATGATGAATATGGATAGCTGGCGTAGAACAGTTTGCAATCAAAATGTTGTAGGATTTAGCCTCAGGTAGAAGACTGTCGTTTCTCCCAGGAGAAAAGTACTTCAATACTTTCAGTAACTATCCGGCTGTATAAATGAACACATTTCTAAAAATGGGAACAATGTGGAAGTCACCAGGCCATATACAGAGCTAATAAGACAAACATATGTGATGATGTGCGCGTGCAGAGGCTGGGAGCCCCCGTCTCAAATTGGTCCAGTTTAAGCTGCCAGATTGCAAGTTATGACCCCGAATTTTTACGTTTGTTTATTCGATTCCATAGCAAATACTTTAACAGAAATGGTAAATTTTGCTAGTTGCTATACGAAATAAAACTATGTCACCGTGTTGATTGCATTATTAAACTGCTCCCAAACCGTTCCCCGTGTCCATAGGCTACAATAGCAGTGTGCATCAGTCAGATAGTAAAACGCAACAAGTTAAACTTGGTTTTGAACTCAAACCGTTATTTTCAAATAATCCAAAGCAGGAGTGTAAGATAAACACGCCCGGAAATTAACTGGACAGACAGCTCGGTACATTTACCTTGACTGATATTCGAAATCCGAAAGCTTCAATCTGACGGCTAAGATTCTTGATTTGCAAAAGACCCACCTTACCTGTTGCTGGAGACCGAAAGGCACTGACATAAGATTGGACAACAACCGCCTTAGTTGATCAGAGGATGAAATATTCGGCACTTTGGCAAACGTATATCCCAGTTTAACAACAGTGAACGACACGCGATCTGCAACCGGGAGAGCCCATTGTTTCAACAGTAAAGACAACAGTTCGTACATCAAATCGAGTCCAAACTTGAGGTACGGTGAGAAGCACAATGCTGTTGACACGTTTCTCCCCGATACCCAAATATTCACTTTCCCTCTCAGACGACTATGCCCTACGAGCCTGGAAAACTTCATACTTAATAGACCGAGGCGACGTCACACGCCACACCCGCTCAGAGCCCTCCTTATGCGTTCTTTGAACTTGTAACCTTGTCCTGAGTGTGGAATGAGAAAGGGCTATTTTTGCACATTCCTGTTCCTCCTCCGGTCTGTGTCTCTGGGATCTCGCAAAATTGAATGGGCAAACATGTACCTTTATTGGAAAAAAATGTTCATTCACTCACTATAACATCCAGAACTCCCATACATCTGTTTATTAAATTGCTGACGGAATGAAATATCGGTACTACTTCGGCGTCGCCCACCTGAGTCCACATGGTCCCAGTTACCCTTCCAAGTGAATGTATTGTTCTAGCCCTCTAATGTGCATTTCTTGAAGATAATCTTGTTCCTGAAAGCAATTTCCGCTATTTTCAAATTATCATCCTGTCTACTCTGTACAGCTAGAATACATTTGGAGTTTTATCGGAATTATTGAGATAAAAGCACCTTATTGAGGAGTGGGGGGTCAAACTGGGATTTGAACTACCTCCAGAATTCATTGCAGGATTCATTACTAAACAGTCACCCTTATCCAACATAATTTACAGAACGTTGCACATTTAATTAGATGGATATTTGCAGATGCAGATCAGATCAGCCCGTTTCTTGAAAAATGACAGTCCCTGCACTTAGCTTGCTAGTTAGCTGGTAAAATAGTGATTGACAATCCGATTCCTGTTTTATCAACTGTTTAATACCGAAAATACATCCACACACTATTTTAAAACTGTTTATTTAGTCTTCATTTTGATAAAAACCTGAAAAAAAACACAGAATCGACCAGCTGTGTACCTGTCATGAACATGTCATTGTACCCGTATCAACATGCTCAAGAGATGTTGAAGGTGTTGAGGTGTTGAAGCTAACCACAGAAGACAGCTGAATACGCATAGTGACTAGACATACAGCCATACATCGCATTTCTACGATTTTGCTGAGGAAGACGACGATATGAATTTTTAATGGAACTAAACGTAGTCAGAAAAGTCTAAAAAACTGAATAAAAAAAACGCACTCAAAATTTGAATATGTTGACTTGTCAAGACATCAAGGAGTACAGTTATTTGTCTCTTGTGTGTGACATCATCAGGAGATTTCCAGTCAGTTCCAAACTGGGAATGTTCTGTGCGAGCTACCTGAAACGATTCATTTCCCAGACGGCCATTAACTCACACTCAGAAATAAATGTCATACATCATTATATTTGATGTACTGATTTTTGGGGAATTCAATATTCATGCAATTATTCTGGCTCTTTGTGGTATCATGTGAAAGAAATGTGGTACTATGAATTTGATCTTTGTACACAGTATGGTAAGTATTAAACATACTGTACATTATGAAATAAAGAAGTATGGATTTTTTTCATTCATTCTGTCTCTATGATTATGTAAATCTGTAGTTGCTCACTAGCTACCTTACCTCACTATGAACTCTCATTTGCGTATTTACTCTTAAAAACAAGCATTTTATTATTAAAGTATTTGTGTCATTTATGTACAGGCCTCATCCTAACATACCATCTAGTTATCTGTTTAACATCATTAGGCAAATCTTAAGGAAAATTAGTCAATATATTTGTGGAAAAATTAGCTACTTGATTAAAATAAATACTGACACACAAATATCTCAGTGAGATGATCATAATTTACACTGTTCCTCCCACAAAAGTTCAGTTGGCTCACACAAGTAGTACCCTGAAACATCGCTATTTAGTGAGCAGTTGCTCCCCTGGCTGCTTCAAAGACAAAGACTCCCTTCTTCCCCCATGGAGAGTGCAGACAATTTTCCTGAAGGGACAAACCTTCTGTACAGATTCTGACTGTCAGTGAGTAAGACAATCAGAGAAGAAAATAACCTCATTATTTAAACCAAGCTAATTATTTTGAAGCAGTTACTAGTGTTGAATCATTTAGCCTAGCCATTTTAGAGCCTCTCCTCTCACTGACCTTAGATCAAAGGATGAGCATGGCCTTACAGCTGACATACAAGAACAGCCACATGCTTTGTTTGCAGTGGTCCAGACATGCAGTTGTCAGCATACAGCTGAATTTTCTAAAGATTAATCCATTATATCATATTTCCTTGCTGAACAGTTTAACAATCCTTTTGTTTGCTTTTTGTATTTATGTTATGGACACTTATTAGCTGGATAGCCCATGAGCTACTGTTTGAAACAAGCAGTAATATACTCGGGCTTGGAAGTTTTTGGTTCTTCTTTTTTCTGACCATTACCAACTCAAATGACCTGGCATCGGCCTTCAGATGAAAATGATTTCACATGACAAGAACAAACTGCCATTCCCCTTATTTTTCTGACCATTTTAAAGGTAATATTTCTGCATTCTTTATTTCAGGCTCCTGAGCTGCCCTTTTGGCACCGCCTCCTGATTGGCTGTCTTTGTTTTAAAGCTTGGGGGCCTGCAGATTCTGTGTCTGTGTAGCCTGTAACAGTCTGATGTAACAGCTCCAGGTCAGCAGGGTGGTGCTATAGTTAAACCCTGCAGAAGTATGCTCTGTTCTGAAGCAGTTGGCGGGTTGTGTGCCCGAGGGTGGAGGACACACAGGCACTGTGCAGAATCCTCCTGCTCCCGGCTGGTTAGCTGCACCTACGAAGTGAACCACTTTCTCATGGAGGATGCATCACAAAGCCAGGGGTAAAGAACTTAAAATCCTTCAGTCTCTGGGTTCAGGAGAGGTCACGGAAGCCTTCATAACTATAAACTGGAGATGTAAACAGATTAATGGTTCCACGCAAACATGGGAATCCTCCTCCTCATGTTCACTTATGATCACTTATGAGGGGTGTGATGTGGACTCCACGCTTACCTGCCTTCCAGTCCATGACTGGTCTCTTCGTCTAGTACAACCGCGTAAGCTGTGCTCTTAGGAACAATCTGTGCTAGTGAGATGCACCAGCTTCCAAAAGAGGTGAGGGCTCAGTCTGAGACTTGGAGTCTGAGAATGGAAACGTTGCAGTAAAAGGGCCACATGAGACGGTTAATCTAGTTGATCCTGATCATACATAAGAGCTGTGTGAAGAAACTTATGATTGCCAATGCAAAAATTATCTCAGTTTACACCTATACCCTGTTCTTCTGACAGAACTAAGCATGAAATAGCCTCTACAGTTCAAAAATGTTCAAAACCTCAATCCAATCCCAGGAATATTCTTTTGCTGAGGCTTAAGAGTTAAACTGAGACTCCAGTGCCTTAAGTCTTGTTTCTTGAATAACATGTCTCTTGTTGCATGTCCTTCTTGGACCATTGTGCCCAGAGCAGGACCCAGTACTCTGGGTCTGATGATGACATTACACTAATATAACCTTCAAGTGGTGACTCTCAGTTTCCCAAAAAGTAAAGTTTCCTCTCAATACAGCATTCAGACTTGTTAATTATCCTTATTGTCCCTTACCAGAGTGGACTAACCTTTGTGAGATACATTAAACACAAAGCAGCTGTCCTATTAGTTTGAGTTGTGTGTGTTTTATATTCACATCAGAAATGAACATATTCAGCAAACTAAGTATTGCCATTGTAAATGTTGCATATTTATTAGGAGGTAGTTATTTAGGGACTGAGCACAATGAGATAATATAGGTGGAGTTTTCTGTTTTGAAACTCAAAATAACTAAAGAAAATGAATGAGCAGTGTTTCAAAGAATATAGAATGACACCTAAGCTTGACTTCCTGTTTCATGGCAGCCATAATCACGAGGGATTCAACACTGCCTGTGCAAAATCTCATCAGTAATTTTGATAAAATTTAGCCAGATGCCTCAAGTCATGTTTTTTCACCACTTAGTCTCTCCCCTGTTTCTTCCAGCTCTCAGGAAAGTGGCCCCTAGAAGCTTTGCCACCAGCAATGGCCAATCCCAGCAAACCTGAAGGAGTAGGGGCTTAGAGGTGTGTTGGGGTTACAGGCTGTGACTGCACCTTGAGTTACAGGGTCTGCTCTGCCATTTGCACATGGCTTGGTCACCTCCACCATCAAATAAGTCCAGCTTTGCCTTAAGCTAAGGTCTCCATGCATGTGTACTGTTTGCACATCAAGAAGCATTGACGACCATATTAACCACATATAGCACTGTGAGTGAGGTAATCACTAGAAGGTACTTCTTAGAGCATATCACACAGAAACAATGCAACATGAACAGATGGAAGCCCCTTTTTTTTTTTTTTTAATCATTGCTTTAAGAACGTGGCCAATGTCCTGTCACATATGTTAATTGAGGCTCACTGATTCTTGTTGGTTTGTTGCCTGTGTCACCACCCTGGCAACCCATCAGTTAACCATCAGTAAAATAGACTGACAAGAGAGTGAAGCAGCCCTCAATGGCTAAGCCCTTTAAGCAAGCATTTCATCCCATTCAGTTTTCATCAGACTGGGGTTGTGACAAATGTGGACAAAGGGGTGGAGTCAGAAGTGGGTGTGGAGTGTTCATCTGGAACCTTGAGACAGAGGACAATTCATGCCAAACCTGGATGAACTAAAGGCTCATTGTCAGTGCTCCGCCCCCCTGGCTGTGTGTTTGTGTTCTTCCCCTGTCCATGTGCTTTTGTTTTTCCTTGTGTTCCAGCCCTGCCCCACTCTCCGCCCTGTCTCCGCCCACCTGATCATCTCCACCTGCCTGCCTGCACACCTGCTTCCCATCACCTCATCAGCCCTACCCTATATTTACCCTGCTTTTCTCTGTCTTGTTGCCAGTTTGTCTCAGTATCCTGTTTCGTCCTTGCCTTCTGTTTCTCGGTTTTTCCACGGTCTTCTGTCTCCCGGTCCTGGGTTTCTCTGTGTTTGCCTGTTCTGTTTTGTCTGTTTCGTCCTAAGTTCTGTCAGTCTGTTTTCTGTTTGGTCCTGTCTTTGTCTTTCCCTGTCTGTGTTGGTCTTCTCCTGTCTCTGTGGCACCCGCCTGCCTTTCCTCTCCGGCAGCCTGGGCCGCCTGCTGTTCTGCCTCCGCTCCCTGTTGCCGGTCTCCCTGGTTCTGCCCCTTCCCAGACTTCACTCCCCGCTTCTCGTCTGCCCTGCTCCGGACCTGCCTGCCCAGTTTGTGACCCCTGCCTGGCCTTCGGATCTCGTCTCTGCCTGCCGCTCTGTTTTGGTTGCCCGCTGCCTGCCTGCCCGTTGCCGACCCTCGCCTGTCCAGACCACGTGCTTGCTCTGTTTGTTTTTGGACTGACTTCCCTGGTTTTGACCCTGCCTGTCTTTGACCCTGTCTTCGTCTGCGCCTGTTTTGGGGCTTTATTAAAGTCACTCTGCCATTCACCTCTGGGTCTGCGTGTGAGTCCTCACCCCGCATCCCTGACACTCATATAGCAGGAATTAGGCAGGAATGTACTTTATCAGTCATCAGTCTACCCAGCAGCTAAGGGTGAGCATCTTGGCTTGCTTTAGGAACGCCGTGTGGTGAATCTGTATCGACTTCACAAATTCCACTGAGGAATTTTCCCAGAAAGGAAAGGTCAGCATTAGCCCTCAAGGTTGAGGTCTATCTATGAGCAGCTCAGGGCGTTTAGGGGAGAGAGCACAGCACATGGTACTGTGAGTTCATGAGGCGGAACATTCTTTTTGAATGGTTCACGTTCACTGTTCTCTGCAGCACTCTGCAAACCCACCACAGACATTGCTAGCTCTAACATATTTGCTGGCACAAACACATAAATAAATCATATAGTCCCCTGATGTTAGGAACTTATTGAATGGGTATTGAGTGGCTAATACTCTGGGTGACAGTGTTGCCAAATGCATAGGGTAAACAGGAGATTGCAGGGTTGGATCCAAGATGGGGCAGTGTTGTTTTACCCTTTTAACAATATTCTAAACGTAAATTAGGTGCTCCCAGTCTTCCTAGATAAGATTCCTAGATGGTCTACCCTTCTTTTTTTTTTTTTTTTTTTGATTACCATGTAAAGCGACCTTGGGTATTGTGAAAGGCGCTATATAAATGTAACTTATTATTATTAGAATGAGAGTGCAGAGAGTGTTTCCCTATTAAAACCTCTCCTCTGAGAGCAGCGTTTGTGGCATGACTGGTTAAAATAACTTATAGCTATAATACATACCTCGCTAACGGCAGCTACAGTTACCTGCCCAATATAATAACTTGCTAGCTGGCTCTAACAACAAACTTTCCAACTTTTCTGGATTCAAATATGAACCACACAGTGTTAAATCTTATGTTCCATGCTTGCTCACCACTGCAAAATATTCAAGTGAAAACTCTAACAAAAGAGAACATTTTAAGACAGAATTTTTTAAAAAATTCCAACACTGAATATGTCCCGCCAAGAGCGAAATTGTACACGATGTGGGAGTTCAGTCTTGAGATCTCCACATGCGTACACTACAGCCGACAGATGGAAAACAGAATTCTGAATTCAGCTCTGCTGTGCTCCTACAGGAGTCAGGTAGGCAGAAACTGCCCATGGAACCATACTTTTTTGGCTGACTCATCCTACTCATAGCTCATCTTAATCAGAGTCTAGGGCGGCTATTTGGTTTGTTGACTGTGTGCTCTGTCCTGGAAGCTTGACTAACATCAATAACCCTTGTTTACGTTATTGCATGACATTTTTATTAATCTGTGCACAAACTTGCGATCGCTGCATAAACACATCCCATTAGCGCTTGCCATGAATTTCATCACTCAAGGTTAAGGGCAAACTACAAAATGTTGGGATTAAATATGTCCTCAGGTCTTGTTTGGAGCAGTCTTCATCACAGGTTTACGGTTAGTACTGCTCTGATTTTGAAGTCACATTCTCGAACAGAGTTTCCAGAGAGTACATTACATTACAGTATTATATTACATTACTGTCATTCAGCAAATGCTGTTATCCAGACTGACTTTCACTGGATATAAATCTTACATGTTATCTAGTTATACAGCTGAATATTCACTGAGGCAATTGTGGGCTGAGTATTTTGCCCAAGGGTGCAGCATTAGTGCCCCAGTGGGGAATTGAACTAGCAGACTTTTGGTTACAAGCCCTGCTCCTTTCCACCATGCCACACTGCCACCAGTAACAATCTGAAATCCAGCCACCAGGTCTCAGAAAAGGGGAATAAATATACCGCTGTTAAAAGAGTGTGTGTGAGAGAGGGACGGAGACTTTAACGAGCTGAACAGCATCTGCCAGACATGTCACAGATTGTGTAAATATTTATGAAGAGGATGCTACTCAGGCAAATCCAACCCAGTTTGATAAGACAGTTATTATGAACCATCAAGCTCCCAGGGTCTACAAATAGTCCAACTCCCACCCCACCCCACCACCCTGAAAGAAAATTGCCAAGAATGACCAGACTGAACATTAAAAGCCAGGCATTTCTGCAGTAAAGTAATAGCAGGCCACTTACCTCTGTGGGGTAGCTGTGGACTGAAGGCACCGTGGAGAAAGACTGTAGACTTTAAGACTTTGTCTTTGAAGCTCCGGGATCTGTCTGCCAAGCGGCTTCAGTAACAAAGGCCTTTCGCAAGGGGGAAATGCAGGTGCATTAGCGTGTCACTTTGTGCTGCCATTTCCTTGAGAGCTGTCTCCACCTTTGTGTCTTAAAGCATCACTCTGTCTCTGGCTCCTTTGTGGAGACCAGAGAGAACTCAGGACCAAGGAGCAAAGTTCGTGGACTCACTGCTTTAAAAAGTTGCCTGACTTTCCTCGGCACTCCCTCACATATCCAGGGTCAGTGAAGCAGCGCCTGTTGCATTGTTATTTTTGCTGCGTGGAATAAGTTGTAGTTTTCTTGGCTTGGTTTCATGGGTAATTTCCGGTTTGGCCTCCCCTCCGTGTTGGGGATGTAGAAGGGTCACACGTTTGTTGGAGGTCAGTGTAAAGCATAATACAAAGTCCTTGCTGCTTCAGCAACGTGTCCATTTGTAATGCTAGTGTACTGTTATCTTAGTGCTGACACTGGTAATTATATGGCACTCTTCATATTGTTGCATCAGACCATTGTATGTTGCAGACTGCCTCTGGAATCAAATGATTATTTACCTTGAAGGCTGCTGAGGGAGAATGCGAATGCTGCCCTCTGCTGGCAAAGAGGGGTGAAGTTCACGACTGATGAAGATGACCCATGGTAAACTTTAGATCTCTTGCTATCACTGTCTGTTGCTGCTTCAGGTGCTGAGATGTGGGAAGTGGCATTCCATAAAGTTGTTTTGCACATAATGAGTTTGGGAAATTTTCTTGTGAGTGGTCTGCGTTGTGGCTGTTTCAGATGTTAAGTTTGGTAACTCCATAGAATAGAATTTCAGCCACTACCTGTCAATTTTTAGGAACACAGGAACCCAGGTACTCAGGAATCTCTAGCTGGTTATCCAGCTGTATAAATGGATAAGATAAGACCATCTGCTAAGCAAATTTAATGTTCTAATGCATTAGCTAGTGAGGATGTGGAGAGGGAAAAATTTATTGATCAAATTAGACTTCTGTAAATAATGTTAGATGGCCAGACTTAGGAACCCAGAGTGAGAATTTTTCCAATACACCAGGGAACCCCTTGTGTTTGGCTCCATGAGATCTTTAATTCACAGGGGACCTTTTTGGGCTCAGTGTTGCACAGATGTTTCAAAGATGCAGTGATCTTTCAAATGTTTGAATGGCACACCCTAATCGGAGAGTTACCATTCCCCCCCATCACTACACTTGGGCTTTCATTTTCTGTGCAGTCCAAAAAGGAAGATTGCCCCCTACTGACAAGTGGTGAAAGCTGCACGGCTCTGTTGGATCATGGGGTATGGGAGTTTTCTGCAAGGTGACAAACAGGGTTTGTGTCTGTACTTTCATAGATTGGCCACAGAGGAATCATGAATTCTGCAGCAGTTATTGGGTGATGTTCATAGGATGGCTATGGAAAAGTTGTGAATGCTGCAACAGCTATGGGATTAGCAATGAGTGTCATACTGGACTACAAAAAAACAAATTATGCATGAATCTTCCATGGCCATCCAACAGGAAAAGATATCCTACTAGATAGGATTGTCTCAACAGCGAAAAAAGACACCATGTTTCAGAAATTAGATTGTCAATGAATTCTTGAAGTTCTTTGTATATGCAAAATGTGCTTACTCATTTCCACCTGTGTTACAAGCACGTGCCAGGTTGGGATTACAGCAAAACAGCAAGTTCCTTTTCTCACTTCTACAAAGTTGTCCATTTTTATTTATTTATTAAAATATACTGATTTCATTGGTGACCCCATTTAACCTCAAAGGCTTCATGTAGACATGGTTTTGATTCCTTGTTCTGATTGTGGCAAAAACAATGAAAACAACAAAACAGGACACCACACTGTGTTTATGTTTGTGGCATGACCTGCGGCTGGCGTTCCCAAGTCCGTTGCCCACGCAGTGCCCAAAACAGAGGGCTTCCTCTTCTCGGACCTGTCTTTTCTTGGGACCTGGCACTTCCCCTTTCTCATGCCAGCTGTTTCCGGCTTTGGGGACACTCGTGACATGGAGGGGTCACAGGGCAGAGGGGCATGCGATGTCAAGTGTCATGTGACCCGTTATGTTACCCTGACTAATGCATTTCTTGTGCCAGTAACCAGCCCAATGAACAAAGTGATATACAGCATGTTGGTTTATTGTCAAGTGTAAATCCCCCCTCCAGAAAAAGAAATAAATAAATATATGAAACTAATAAAATAAGAAATATATTTTTGACATGTTGATGTTGATCCAAAATTATTGACACTTTCAGTAATGTCATCTTATGAACATTTGGTACAATTACAATAAATGCATAATACATTTTACTATATATCATATATATAGTGTGAATATTTTAAATGTTTCGTAACAAATGTTTGCAATAGACAGATAACTAAAATTGATCAATTATATTTGGAATTTCATATAATATAGTGGCATGTATGATTTTGCATGAAGGATGAGGGAGTGTGTCCCATCCATAATCTTTGACGTCATGAAAATGTTGATTAATTGACCCACGTGGCCATGCCTGAAATATGTTTTGTACCAGTTACAAGCAGTAGATGCCGCATGATGGAGGATGTAGGTTATGTGTGGTTAAAAGGCAACGGCAAAAGCAACGCAATTATTACAATTAGAAATGCTCACAGGGAAATAGAACTGAACGGCTGTCTGAGCAACTCTACAAATCAGCACAGACGCATACTTGCCTTATTACGAACGGTCTCAATAAATCATCTCATATAACTACCCAGTTCGTCATTAACAATAAAAAACTAATATAGTGTGAAGACAAATATGCTCTCTTAATGTGATCAGTGGAACGGGATCAAAGTGAAATTGAGAGAACTCGCTCGTTCAAAGACCATTAAGACGAACTGCCAGACCCTAGCTTTACGAGATATTTACGAGAGAACGCAGAGACAGCTATATAGCCGAAATAAAATGAACAGCTCAAGTTTAAATACTGATGTGCTCTCTGGACAGATACAAACCAGCACTGTTAAACTGCGCGATCAATTCGTTCCAGAGACGTGATTCTATGTTCTTTTACCAGCAGTATGGCAACCATTAACACTCGCTCTACCTCGGCATTTCACAAAGCTTAACTGATCAGCTAAGCAGACCATGTTGGCTTCGACCAAGTGTACAAATACCCCGTATTAGGTTTGACTCCATATGACTTGTGCAAAACAACAGATAAGACGGAGCACAAGGGTATTTCAAAACCGTTGTCCAACCTTTGCACCAAAAGGGAAACAGTCCAGCAGGGATTCTGCTCTAATCCAATCTATCTGTGTTATCTCAAAAAAGTGACAATAGTAAGCGTCTCTTGCTCCAGAAGGTAATTTAAAGGGGAAATACAACAAAAAGATGTCCGATGTCTGATATTCTCATTTCTTCACATTTCATATTAAGAATCAGACCTGCTGCTGTGAATATGATCCACATTGTCCGGGTGACTGGTTAGGAAAATTGTAGGAATTTCACAGATTTCAAAACATGCTTGTTGCATGATTTTTGCATGCTCTTCTCCCAGCTGGGAAAGGATCAGCTGGACTGTGCAGGGCCTCGCTATAGGTTTGAGTTCTGATGACAGACATGTTTTGGCTCTGGGACACTCGTGCTGATTTGAGACATGAGAGAAGGTAATTAAGAATATTCATACCGGCAAAATATCAAATTGATGTCTCACTGGAGCTTCCTTTTAATAATATACATTCCATGTGACCTCAGTCAAGCCCCTTTGACTGAACGACGCTGTCCAAGGATGTTCAGCAGGAAAGGCTCTCACACTGAAGGCCTCGCCCACCTCCTGAGTTGGGGGTCCCTCTCCTCATAGTGCTGGGGTCTTTCTTTGTGTGGTGTCGAGAGTCTCACTGTTTCAGAGAGATGGCACATTGACATTCCCATGTTGCCGTTTTTGAAATCTCCTGCTCCCTTGCCCCACAAGCAGCGTGCAGAGAAGAGCCAACCAGAGCCCTGTGGAAAGATTTCAGGAACTTGCCCAACCTTCAGGCTGCGCTGTGAAGCTATGCTCGGGTCAAGATAAACACAGGAAATGGCGAAGTCACAATGTCACTCAGCTGTCCGTGTTCACTCCCTCTGCTCGTAGATCGTTTGTCTGTTGACTTTATGGCCTTCACGTTAACGATGGGAACCATCCACGTCCAGCAGGGTCAACTGTTTCAAGGATTCTCTCACACACAGACACACACACACAAACATACACACTTACATACACAGAAACACACACACACATTTATACACATACACACACACACATACACGCGCACACACACACACACACACATACACATACATGTTCTCACTTGAACACAAATACTGCTTTCTCGCTTTCATTGCTTTCTCTCTTGTGAGGCGATGCTGCAGATATTCCCATGTTCCCAGCCACTCACTGAGGACAGACAGAGCTCTTGAAAGCATTTAAACTGCTGCACCGCAGCCCTGCACTGCAAGAGATGATTCACGCACCATCAAAATGCATTGGGACAGGCGCCTAATTAAGTAAAACTGTGGTGCTTAATAAGCCTGCTTGAAACTTGTTCATTAACCTGGGCTTCTGGTTCTTCTCCTCTTATTTAAGGGTTTGTTTATCTGTGGTGCAGTTTACTTGGAGCTTGTGTACTTGGTGACGGCCTTGGTGCCCTAGGACACGACGTGTTTGGCCAGCTCTCCGGGCAACAGCAGGCGCACGGCAGTCTGGATCTCCCTGGAGGTGATGGTGGAGCACTTGTTGTAGTGAGCCAAACGAGACGACTCACCGGCGATGCGCTCGAAGATATCGTTCACGAATGAGTTCATGATGCCCATAGCTTTTGAGGAGATGCCCGTGTCAGGGTGCACTTGTTTCAACACCTTGTACACGTAGATAGCGTAGCTCTCCTTCCTGGACTTTCTGCACTTCTTGCCACCCTTACTGACCATCTTGGTGAAATTCAGCAGAAATGTCTGGCGGAGCAGGGCCCTTGTAAACGCAGTTTACTGCTAGTTTAATACGTTCTCAGGTGGCCTGTACGCATGTGTACACTGAGAGTTGGAAAGTGCACACCGTCCTCCTGTTCCCTCTTTAATTGCTACCTGACAGATCCAGGATCAGTAAATGCTCCAGATGAATGGTTTTGGCTGCAGTTCTGTGAGGTTTGATGGCCCAGGCTGCTCCATCCCCATGTCCAAAGCCAAAAAACAGTCCTCTCAGCCACTTAGAGCAGGGGGTTCTGGAGAGGGTGTTTTGTGCACTAAAAGCACCTCTTGTGCACCTGGAAAATGATAAAATCAAGGCTAGAGTTCAAGAGGCTCTATGAGAAGAGATGCATGTTGCCTTTTACGGGAGTGTCATGCCCCGATCACTCACACTTGTGCTGTTTCAGCCAATCAGTGCGCTGGGAAGAGGCGAGTGCAGGAAGCGAGTTTGGAGGGGAGTGGAATGAAAGAAAGTTACATCCGTGTAAACGTTGTGTTTAGCTCCGGGACTATTTAGTTATTAGTTTTTACTGGTACTCGGGTAATGGTGTGCGTAACTAAAGACAAGTAAGTATGCATTTTTTCTTTGTTTGTGTTTAGATTTGAAGGCGATGCGGTAATGTGGAATTTGGGCAAAATATTCCGCACGTAATTTGTTTGTTTGCCATCGTGCAATGTAACGCTGCTACCGTTTCCCGAGTGTTTTAGTTTTATAATTAATCTGCAAATTCATATACGCATTAGTTAAACGTAATTTTGCCGCGCTAGTTGTGTGTAAATTGCAATGTAGTTGTCAATGGCGATGCTAGCTAAATGATAATTAATCGCGCTGATAACGTTATGTTGCGCTGTATGAATGCATGGTCAGGGTAATATGTTTGTGTATCGTTACATTAGTTGAACTACACGCTGTAAGAGGAGTGTTAAACCTACTTTGTTCGTTATCTTTGTTTATGTAATGATATGCTGTTAGAGGTGATAAGAATATGATGAATACTAGCAATTGTCCTCATTGCTGATATAATAGGATGTTGCCTGTTGTGCCTCCCTGTTTCCCTTTAGACCACACACAACATTACCTAAAAGGGAAGCCCTGCCTCCTCCCGTGTTTTGACTGACACACCGTGTGATGACGGCTAATAGGCCAGAACCACCTTCAGTCACCTAGTCTAGAAGAACCCAGAAAGCCAGAGAGATGGTGCCTTGAATCTCCAGCTGTAAACAAGAGCCCTGTTGGTTTATTCCATCCAGTCCACATCCGTTTTTCCATTGCTTGACTATACTACTTTCATCCTTACGTGCTTCAACTGATTGTTTACACAGTCAACAGTTTGCCTTACTTAATTAAAATCCCACATGGCTTCAATTCTTGGACATTGGAGTGGTGACGTATATCAGTACGCTGCTTCAGGTGTGCGTGTGTGTGCGCGTGCGTGCATGCATGCAAGTGTGTGTGTGCGCATGCATGCACACATGGACAGTGAAAATTACATTACATTATTGTCATTTAATAGAATGTCTTATCCAGAGCAGCCTGTGTAAAGTTGCTTACAATTTTATCCATTTATCCAGCTGGATATTTACTGAGATAATTGTGGGTTAAGTAACTTGCCCAAGGGTATAAGAGCAGTGTCTTAGTGGGGAATCAAACCAGCAACCTTTCGGTTATGAGCCCTCCTCCTTACAGCTACACTACACTGCTGCCCTTCATCCCTGTTTTTTGGTTGAAAGCAGGTTTAAAACTTGAAGACTCACGTCATGTAGATCTCCAGCCTCCTGTCACAGGTAAAAGGAGGTCTGAGTCTGGCTCAGTGCTGAAATTCCATTTAGCAGAGAGCTCCTTACTGTGGCAGCTGCTCTATCAGCAACAATAGATACAAGAGAGAGGCTCGTACAAGTCTCACAATTGCATTGTGCATGGGTAGAATGGCTCTCACTCTCTCCCTCTATCTCCTTGTCTCTCTCCCACCCTCTTCTTTTTCTCTTACACGTTCTCAAAGGTGAATAAGAACAGAAGTAAAAAAAGTTTATAAATGTATAAAAATGCCCTATTTGCATGACACATGGGCTTGTATTGAAAGAGCACTTATGGATATGTACAGTAGAAACCGTAAGTGAGGAACAATGGAACAACAAGCAAGAAAAAAGCATGCATATTCCCCATCCCAAAACACACCAAGGTGATGAATTGGTAATTCTGCTCTTTATCTTCCTCTCATGGCAGGAAGGGATACATTGAGCTGACATCTCAACTCTTACAGCATCTTTTTATTCCATCTGAAGCATCTTCTCCCAATAAGAGGTTTACCCACTCAGTGTGATGTGGACATAAAAGCTGGCCTGGAAAAATGGTTCTCTCTCTCCTTCTCTCCTTCTTCCTCTTACTCTTTCTCTCCCTCTCAAATTCAAATTCATTTATGCTTAACTGGAGTGACTGTTCAGATAACAATTTTGCCAAAACAGTTAAGCAATTAACATTTAATACATTGACAGTATTTAACTTAAAACTATCAATAATAGTTAGTAATAGTAACCAGGATGATGATGATGATTATTATTATTGTTGTTGTTGTTGAATACATTACAACACAAATAACACAGATGATAAAATAAAAAAAATTAAAAAAACAAAACAAATAATTAAGTGGTAATTCTGAGTTAAGCACTGTTCCTGCAGTTATCCATTAGGCAGGGGCAGGATGCCACATGTTTGGCAGCAAAAACTGCTCACACAGGCTTTTTCCCCTCAAGGTGTGGGAGTGTGTCTCTCTGAAATGCTTCTGAACTCTTGCCATATCTGCAAAATTTGAGGGAGGAATTTTGTTCTTGAATTTGAATATTGATTACAGTCTAAGGGGAAATGCAGTTCTGTCTCTTCCACAATCTGGAGGCCTGTATGGTGGTTAGTTCCTAACTCTCATTCCCTCTTTCCCCTCTTTCTCTCTTTCCCTCCCAAACATAAACTATCCCAAGCAAAAATAATCTATTCAAGACATTTGAGCACGAAATGTTCTCCACTCTGCTTTGAACCGCCTGTGACTCCGCCGTCTCTGAGAGAATCCTGTTTAGAACCAACACCCTGGACTTTGCCTTCAAAATGGTCACAGTCAGCACTTCAATACTGACATTTACTTCTCGGGACCAAACGTGAACATAATTAAAAAGATTTTTAATCATCAGGCAAAATGGAGATATTTACAGTGCAAACTTTTAGTCATGAGGGTTAGGATGAATCTTCGCGGCACATGCTCAAATCATACCGTTGTATGTAGGCTACATTTAAAAACAGTCAACCGCTTTACAAATGCATGCTTCTCAAAACAGAATGGAAAAGGATTCTACCAATGACTTGCCAGTTTGACTTATTATGAAACGAAGCTGTTAATGAGTTCTAAAATATTGCAATTTGAATTGTTTTAATTTATTTTTTGGAATAATTTAAATTTAATGTAAATTGGAAGCATTTCATGTTTACCAACTGTACACTGTTGGTTTTAATAACTACTTTATGCACGGCTCTAACTGGATTGATAGGCCACAATATAGTCATCAACAATTTTCAAACAGCAGTTAAAGTGTGACCACAATATTTAATTATATCAGGAACACATGGACTGCTTAACATAAAGCATGATTATTATGCCTCTTGTAGCTAGGAAGGATAAGCAGGTAGAGAGAACATTGTTAACAGTGCAACAGTGTCCCCCAGTGTCCAGTTGTGGGATGTCCATTTTTACTGTGTCACCTTCAGCACCATTTCCCATTGGGAAAAAAGCCTACAGGTTAAACAGCGGTGAAGCCACCCTGCCTCTTCTCTGTTTCGCTGACCTTTTCCCTTGAACTGAGCTTAGACAAAACTGTGGTAAATGTGTAGAAAACACTACGTTTGATCTATTCCTACCAGACGTCTACTTCAGTGCCCAGAGATCTGACGCGGCACTAATGTTATCTTCCTGTAGTCAGGGCAAATGCTGCTCTTTACTGTGGACAACCACATTTTCAACTACAACCAAACATGAAATCACAAACATACTTGATTTATAAGTCTGTTTACAAGAAAATAGTCCAAGGGCAGTGGTCACTACTGGATAGTAGCCAAAACACCAACATGAGCTAATGATTCAAATATTGAATGTTAGACGTAATACATGTGAACATTTTCATTGTTAATGTTCTGCATCCATACATATTGTGCATATTCTCATGGTACAGCTTATAGTAATTTCAAAACATGTAAATGCACAAAGTGAGATATCACAGTTAAATGGGAATGTGTAGAGGTAGCAAGGAAATGATGGCCACTGTAATTTCAGTATATGACCTTAATTTATGATGCCACTGCCTTCAACCTCATCCACCAGTCGTTTTGTGAAATATTCTGAAACTGATTCAGGGTCAGCACAAGAGACGTTCATCCTCTTTCAGCTCCTGAAATCACAGGCCAGCTATGACCAATTTCCTGCTCTCCCATGGTAGAGTATGGTCTCTATGCGAGACTGATTCAGGTCTCATAACCAGTGTAATATTACATTTTTCATTACATTTATTCTTTTGGCAGATGCTTTCATCCAAAGCGACTTACAAGTGAGGCAGAGTACAACACAAGCGAAAGCCATGCACAGAGTCACAATATTAGAAGTGCTACATGACTTTTCAATGGTTTCAATAGTTGCCCAGCGGGTAGATGGTGGGTAGATGGGGTGGGTAGATGGGGCTCGTTAGCCTGGGAAGGCAGCTCATCTAGGAGAAGGAAAATTGTGATTTAAAACCTCCGCTGACTTGCAGCTATATCCAGTCATGGAAAAGGCTTCAGGAGTAAACCTCGAGGAAAAATCCGGAGTCGGAGTCCCTAAGGCAGTTTGTCGTTGTCTATAACCTTGCTCTGGCAGCTCCTGCGATGGCGCTGGTGCCAAACTGTAACGGCCCTGCTGTTCCTTTGGATCCATCAGTGACATGGAGAGGGGGGACGTGCTACATGGGCAACAGCCTGTCCTCCTTATCACACTGCCTAAGCTTGCATCCGACCACACTACACACCACTTGCTTACAAATTTACACCTACACTCTGGAGAGGACACTCCAGCTTCGCCTATGGCGTCGACACAGCACGGGGAGTAACAGTTACCGGTTATAAGTCATCACTTGATTGGCATAGAGCATGGTGCCAGGGGTTGCTCCCGAAGGTGGGAGGGATTCTCGGATCTCATCGGACAGCTACCGCCCGCCTCAAGCTGGGCAGCCCCCAGCCAATAAGGTGCTGTCCTGCCACGGTCTGCTATCCTCATTGGGTGCATGGGGATTAGCAATCATCTGAACAGCAGACTGGAACCAACGCACCAGGCAACAAAACAAGACAACAAAATAGACCAACTCTAAAACTGGGATGTTGGAATATCTGGACAATGATGACCAGCCTTTCTGAAAACCTTCAGGACATCAGTGACTCCAGGAAAACAGCTATCATAAACAACAAGCTCAAGAGACTGCATGTGGACATCGCTACCCTCCAGGAAACATGGCTGGCAGACTCAGGCACAATGAAGGAGAAGGACTACACATTCTACTGGCAAGGAAAGGGCTCTGACGAGCCCAGAAAGCACGGAGTAGGCTTCGCAGTGAGGAACAGCCTGCTGAATATGGTAGAACTAGGCAGCAAGTCCAAACCCCAACACAAGGTTTTGTGGAGACACCCGCGCTCATAGCAAAGGCACCAGTTGGATCTCATTCTGGTCAGGCATGCCGCCATCAAGAACGTCCTCCATACACGCTCTTACCACAGCGGACTGCAACACAGACCACTCCCTGGTGTGTTGTAAGATCAGATTGCATCCAAACAGATTCCACCACATCAAGAAATATGGAAACCCCAATATCAACATCAGCAAAATGTCCCAACGAGACCTTGTGGAGCAGTTTGCAGAGACTTTTGAGAGAGAACCGGGCAACTCGCAACCCAGAGACTCTGTTACAGAGAAGTGGGAAACTCTGCGAGACACCATGCACCGCACAGCCTTGGCCACCTTTGGGAAGAAGACCTCGAGGACAAGTTTGAGACCAAGTCGACCAAGATGACTCCCGTTATTGTAGCCAAGCACGCCGCCCTCACCGAGTACAAGCGGTCACCCACTGTGAAGAACTTGCACATTCTCAGGGCTGCCAGGAGCAAGGTTCAGCAGTCTGCCACACGCTCAAGAGTATTGGATACAGCTTGAAAACATCCAGACACCGTAATGGGCAACATCAAGGGGATGTACGATGGCATCAAGAGAGCATTTGGACCAGTCCAGAACAAGACAGCTCCCCTCAAATCCTTCGCTGGGGAAGTTATCACAGACAAAGGTCAGCAGATGGAGAGATGGGTGGAATATTACTCCGACCTCTACTCCAGAGAGAACACTGTGTGCCCCTCAGCCCTTGATGCCATCGAATGCCTGCCGATCATGGAAAAGCTTGACGCAGAGCCGACGGTAGAGGAGCTCTGTAAGGCCATTGACAACTTGGCCTCAGGTAAAACCCCAGGCAGCGACGCGACTCCCCCAGACCTGATCAAGCACTGTAGGAGTACCCTACTGCTCCCACTGCATGAAGTCCTTTGCCAGTGCTGGCACGAAGGAGCCGTACCGCAGGACATGAGGGACGTCAAGATTATCACCCTCTACAAGAACAAAGGTGTGAGAAGCGACTAAAACAACTACAGAGGCATCTCCCTCCTCAGCATTGTTGGCAAAGGTTTTGCTCGGGTCTTTTTGACCCCTCTGCAGAAGCTGGCAGAATGTGTCTACCCAGAGTCACAGTGTGGCTTCTGAGCTGAAAGGTCTACAGTAGACATGGTCTTCTCCCTTCGCCAACTCCAGGAGAAGTGCAGAGAACAGCAGATGCCCCTGTACATCGCTTTCATCGACCTCACCAAGGCGTTTGATCTGGTCAGCACAGACAGCCTTTTCAAGATTCTCCCAAAGATCGGCTGCCCACCACAACTGCAGAGCATGATAGAATCCTTCCACATTGATATGAAGGGGACAATTCAATGGCAGCTCCTCTGAGCCCTTCAACATCTGCAGCAGCGTCAAACAAGGCTGTGTGCTTGCTCCAACACTCTTTGGGATCTTCTTCGCTCTGCTCCTGAAGCACGCCTTTGGTACCACCACAGAGGGGATCTACCTGCGTACCAGATCAGACGGCAGGCTTTTCAACCTCGCCTGCCTCAGAGCCAAGACAAGGGTACGCGAAGTCCTTATCAGAGACATGCTGTTTGCTGACAACACAGCAGTTGCGATACACACACAAAACAAGAACTCCAGTCACTGTTGGACCGCTTCTCCAAGGCCTGCAAGGACTTCGGGCTGACCATCAGCCTGAAGAAGACAAACGTCCTGGGACAGGATACAGAGGCACCACCAGTCATCACCATCAACGACTACAAACTTGATGTCAGTCATCAGTTCACCTACCTCGGATCCACCATCACTGACAACCTCTCCCAGGACACAGAAATCGACAAGAGGATCAGGAAGGCAGCTACAACACTTTCCCGCCTCACCACTCAAGTGTGGAACAACCCCAAACTGACGGTGAAGACCAAGATGGCAGTGTACAACACCTGTGTCATCAGCACATTACTGTATGGACGCGAGTAATGGACTACGCATGCCAGACAGGAGAGAAGACTTAACACCTTCCACCTGAGAGGCATCCGTTGTATCCTGGGCATATCCTGGCAAAACAGAGTGTCCAATGCCAAGGTCCTGTCTTGTGCTGGCCTTCCCAGCATGTTCACTCTGCTCAGACAACACAGGTTGTGCTGGCTGGGCCATGTCCACCGCATGGAGGATGGCCGCACCCCAAAAGACGTCCTCTATGGAGAGCTGGCATCTGGGAGGAGAACCACCAGTCGCCCCAAACTGCGTCACAAGGATGTCTGCAAAGAGAGACATGAAGGCGCTCGACATTGACACTGAGTCCTGGGAGGGCCTTGCAGCTGGCCGCACGAGGTGGAGAAGTACCCTGACCCAACACCTCAAGACGGGGGAAGAGAAACTGATGAACGCAGCAGCAGACAAGCGGGCACGCAGAAAGGAGCGCAGCAATCCCAACAGACGAGAGACCACACACAGATGCAACCTTTGCGATAGGGACTGTCATTCCCGCATTGGTCTCTTCAGCCATAAGAGACGCTGCTCCAGCTGAACAGTCAGCCAGGACAACTAGGATGCATCACCCATGGTCAACCTGACCGATGGAGGCCCACTGACAATAGTTGGCCAGACAAGGTGCCCGCTGGCTAGTAGAAACACAAGTGCATTAAACCCTTAATTTTTTTAAGGAAAACAGAGTTTAGGACATAAGAAATTGTTTTAGGTGGTAGTGATTCAGGTGATCAGGTGAGTGCTGAAGAGCTGTATCTTCAGATGTTTCTTAAAAATAGAGGGCTCCCGAGTGGCTCAGTCGGTAAAAGCACTCGTTCTGAGTGTAGACTGAACGCTACGGCCCGGGTTCGATCCTGGCCGTGTCACTAGCCGACAGTGACTGGGAGCTCACAGGCGGAGCACATTGGCTTCGTTCCGCCGGGGATAGGGGTGGGTACGTCGGCAGGGGCTTCGGTCCCACTAGCAACAGTGACCCCTGCTGGTCGATCAGGCGCGTGTGGTCCACGTGCCAAAAGCTGCATATGAAATGTCTTCCTCCGACTCATCTCTGTGCTAGCTTGGCTTGTGGACCACAGAGCGAAAAGAGGCAGCGGCTGACATCACGTGTCTCGGAGGAGGGCACGTGCTTGTCCATGCTCTCCTGGATTGACAGTGGGGGTTGTGCAATGGGACTGAACATCGATGACTAATTGGGCATTCCAAATTTGGGAAATTGGCCATTCCAAATTGGGGAGAAAATGGAAAAATGACAAAAAAAAAGTGAGGGATTGGACCATGCACGTTGCTTATTGTCACGCTATATTTAGGCCTGTAGTATTTCACTTCATCGGGAAATCATGCAGTAGCATAGTAGCCAGCCACTAGGCCAACCAGCCTTACCTAACTTATCTGGGACTGCTCTGTGCACAACAGTGCTTTCTGGTATGCATTCTTGTCTGCTTACAGCCCCAGCAGACACTGACAAGAAACAGCAATGTCCAGGTACACCAGCTGATCATGTCCTCTAACAGCCTGAGAGTAGTCTGCAACTGAGTAATCTTCAAATAATAATTACAATAATACATTTTGATAAATGCCAAACTCTTCTAAGGTGTAATCATAAAATCTGATGCGGTTTGTTATAAGATTCTATTTTACATTCTCTTTGAATATTGGTTGCTATAGCTTGGCAGGTTACACTGTAGTTGGTGTTCTAACATCTTGATCCATGTGCCCCTCTTTAAATTTGAGCACCTGCCCCTCTAAAGGTCTCTGCACGGCCCTGGATTGGACAGAATGGATGAAGTCATTCCACCATCGGGGGACAACAGCAGAGAAAGTTCCATGCACCTGCAGATACCACTGCCTTTCTGTGCACAGGTAGTGGATCAATCAGACCAAGAGTCAGATTTTCCTTAAAGAGCTAACTGTCACTGTCCGCTTAACAAATTACACTTTGTGAAAACAGCTCAAGGAAAATCACATTTAACCCAAAGAAATGAGAGGTGCCCTAACTGACTTTTCTTTTCATGATGTTTGCCTAGTAGCATTTTCAGCTTTTCAAACTCCAACTGCACTATTTTTTTACTTTTTAGCTACAGATTTTTCTGTTGTGATATGTGCACATTCATGTATGTAATCAATCAAATTTAACTGTCTATGAGCTATCTGGGAAAAGGAAAACACTTTGGAATGCCACAGACTAAAGAGATGTAATTCTTGTCCAATGACATAGCTGTTTTAAAGCTAAGTATAGTGTAGTAAATCAATGAATCAATGAAATGTTATTTGTTATAGTGAATTTTTAGAATCAAGATTGTCACAAAGCACTGTACATATAGCAGAGTGCATTTTCCAGAGGGAATCAAAAACCAGGAAACCCAGGCTAGTTGGGAAAAATTATTCACTGACCCTATGAAAAGGTTGTTGAGAGACCCCTGGAAATAATAATGGAAAAATAACACCAGCATAACCAAAAAGAAGGCATCGGTTCTTCACAACAGTCCATCAAAACAGTTACATTTCACAGCCAATGAGGACAAGGAATTGAATGTTGGCTTTTGGCAGGTTATGAGTAGGGACCCTTCCCCCGAGAGTGGATATTCATTGTGGCTGGTTGACACAGCTGATAGCAGTGCTGTAGTGGTGCTTAATCTGCCTGAAGATCCCTACGAGTTTCTGCATTAGTCATTTTTCTTGAAACAGCAGAAAACAAAGACACACAGACACAGGCTGGGAAATGCTCCATACATTCACGCACACACACACACACACACACACACACACACACACACACACACTCACGCAGACATACACATAGTCCCACAGATGCACACACACTTGTATTAGATTCTATCCCAGAGTGCCCTGAGAGATGGGCCTCCTCTGGGGATGACACACTCATTCAGTGGAAGCTCTGGGCTCGATGAACAGGAAAATAGTTCATCTGGGATGCTATCAGGAGAGATGTGAAAGCAGGAGCATGCCAGGGGGCAGGGACACGCCCAGCAGTGGAGCGACACGCATCACTCATACCGCAGCCATGTCACAGCCACGCCCGTGCCAGGTACAGCGGGTTCACTCTGGGGGTGCAGCTGGATTACAGACAGCCAGCAGTCATGGTTTCAAATTTTACCACACATGGCCCTGAGCAAGGTGAGACTAAAACAACAATCATATGCCTGTGCGTGTGTGCTGGGGTTATTTACCTGTGTGTGAGCTGAGGTTATATCCCTGTATGTCTGTACTGGGTTTATGTTCCTGTGTATGATGGGGTTTTATCCCTGTGTGTGTTTGTGTGTGTTTGTGTGTGTGTGTGTGTGTGTGTGTGTGTGTGTGTGTGTGTGTGTGTGTGTGTGTGTGTGTGTGTGTGTGAACTGGGGTCATGTCCTTGTGTTTGCTGAGGGTATATCCCTGTATGTGTGATGGGGTTATATCCCTGTTTGTGCTGAGGGTATATCCCTGTGTGAGATGGGGTTATGTCCTTGTGTGTGCTGAGGGTATATCCCTGTGTGTGTGGTGGGGTTATATCCCTGTGTGTGCTGAAGTTATATCCCTGTGTGTGATGTGAAAAGACAGGCTATAAAAAATTACATTACATATGCATAACACACACCTTTACCTAGAGATACACAGCTTACAATTCTATTATTTTACACTTAATTACCTTGCTCAAGGGTCCTAAGGATTGAACCAGTGGCCTTCCAGATGTGAGTCTTGCTTCTTACCACTAGGCCACATTGCTGCTCAAAAGATGGGAGAGTAAACAAATCAAAGTCTGCCTGTGTCTGTCTAACTCTGTCTGCCCACCCATCTCTCTTTCTTTCTGCACTAATGTAATTCTGTTTGCTCAAAGCTTTGATTTCCTCACCCCCGCTGCAGCAGCAGCATCATGTATTTTGTCCTTGACAGATGGAAATAAAACTAATCTGGCCCACAGTTCAACTGCAATCATTGCTGCAGTCTGTCTCAAAAGCAGGGCTCGTGTGAGGGCCAGTTTTTACTGGGTTTAAAAAAAACAGTTACATTACATTATAGTCACAATTGCACAATTGCATTATATTATAGTTACAATATATGTAGTGAGTTTCACACTGCCCCTGTCACCAGCTGTCTCCTTGCAACACAACTGTCTAGTCTGGTTCGATCTCTGCCATTTCACTTTCAGGTTTATTGCATTCTGTCAGCCCATGGACCCTGCCCCAAACAAGGCTGGCCACCTGTTTCCAGTATGCACACCTTGAAATTGGAGCCATAACGAAGTAACCATTGGTAAACCTTGGTTTGGGAAATGAGGAAGGCAGCTGTTCCTGGTATGAAGCTGCTGTGTCTGATCATTCAAGTATTTTAGTTGAACTACTCTGTATATCACAGTGTCAAGCAGATATGCTTGAGTTATTGCCCATTTGCTCATTCTTCTTCTCAGTCCTCAACAGTGAAGCCATCTGATTGTAAAGGAGACCCTTTTGCACTGATGGCCCATTTGAGTCTGCTCAGAAGCCTAACTACACTCTGATGGCCCAGCGCTGGCATAAGCGAGGCAGAGCAGAAGAAGAGGGAAGACCTCAAATGAGGATGGAATGAACCAATGACTCCTTGTGGGACAGGCTGTCAGCAGAAAGAGAGGGTACGGGCCAGCAGTGCTGCAGTTTGGGGTAGAGGATGGTAGAATGGGAGGAGAGTGTTTGATGAGCATGGGGAGGTGAGTCGATTGATAAGGGCAAGGCAGCGGGCTGTGGAGGAGAGGGTACATGTCAGCCGCATGGAGCCACCATCTTTAGAGGCAGAAAGGATGCTGGGAATTCAAACCCTAGCAGCGACATCCTTCTGTGCCCCCAGCATGGGGGCATCCGGGGCACCCTCCACACACAGCAATGTTACCAGGGAGGGGAGGGGGATGAAAGCGTCCCTCTGTGACAGGAGCTCAATTCACAGCAGCCGGGCCCTGAATCCTGCATCTCCTCTACAGACAGTGATATCCCACACCAGTATGCATGCATCTCCTCTACAGACAGTGATATCCCACACCAGCATGCATGCATCTCCTCTACAGACAGTGATATCCCACACCAGCATGCATGCATCTCCTCTACAGACAGTGATATCCCACACCAGTATGCATGCATCTCCTCTACAGACAGTGATATCCCACACCAGCATGCATGCATCTCCTCTACAGACAGTGATATCCCACACCAGCATGCATGCATCTCCTCTACAGACAGTGATATCCCACACCAGTATGCATGCATCTCCTCTACAGACAGTGATATCCCAGGAATGCAGGAATAGTAGCAATAGTAGTATTTGCAGTAATAGTAGTGGTAGTATTTGTAGCATTAGCAGTAGTGGTAGTATTTGTAGTAATAATAGTATAGATAGTATTTGCAGTAACTTTACATTAGTATCGTCATTTAGAGGTTGTCACATTCAGGCCCACTTACTATATAGCTCATATCTTAACCTTACAATAAATTAAACTAAATTAACTACAGTAAGTAATATATAGCTATGTTAACTATAATAACAAAACTACAATAAATGTAAAGCAAATAAGCTCACAAAAGGAACAATACAGTAGTACCCTTTCAGGGTGGAAATGAACTTCAGAGAGGACCATAATTCATGTGCAACAAAGCTTCAGGTTGAGATCAAGATGGAAAGAATTGCAGTAAACCCACATGTCAGGGGAATAACAAATCCTGGGCTACAGGGAAAGTCACATGACTTCCCAGAAAGCCATTAATGTCCAGGATTAAAAGACTATGCGGGGACTGTGAGTCAGAGTGATAGTTACGGGTGCAGCATGACAACATGGTGCTCGCATCCCAGACTGCCGAGAAACCTGGTATAGTCCTGCATAACAGCCTGTCCCTTACTGAAAACAGCATCAATTGCGAAGAGCTGTCTATTCTCCCTCTAGAATATTCTCAAAATCCATTTGTTTCTCACTGCATATGTTTTCCAGCTCATTGCCCAGGCCCTTGTGCTGTCCCTGCTTGATTACTGTATCTCTCTCCTTCCTGGTCTCCCTCAAAGTGTCATCTGGTCCCTCCAGCTCATAAAAAATCTTGCTGCTTGTCTGATCTTAACCAGCCAAAATACTCACCTCATGCCTCCCCTCATCTCCTTCCCATGGTTACCACTTAAAATGTGACTCTTCTGTCCTAGTCTAGGGGGGCAGCAAGAGGAACTGCACCCTCTTAGCTTCAATCCATTATCAAACCGCACACTCCTGCCAGACCATTCTGCCCCAATAGTAAAGGTCACCTTGCCATCCCTTTCTGAAATGGTCCATATTCTGTCACATCTGCTCTCTACTCTGGCCTCCCAGGGTTGGAATGAGCTCCCCACAACAGTCAGGACAGCTGAATCACTGTCCATATTCCACTACAGACTTGAAACTCATCTATTCAAACTGCATCTTTGTTCAATTGACCCCATAATCTGATCATTTATGCTATAACCTCAAATACATTTTGCTAAATAAAAGGACTATATCCTCAAATTCCCTCTTGTACCTACTACCTACTCCTATCATTGGTTGTGACACTGACAATTTGGCATTGTCTCTGCTCTTAGCCTAACCTTTTTGTATGTACTTTCCTAAGTCGCTCTGGATAAGATCATCTGCTAAATGACTAAATGTCTTCCTGTTTGACTTAACGTGCTGTAGCTTGAAGGACTGCCTTTAAGCAGTAAGGAGGTGAGTCTGTAACTGGAAGGTTGCAAGCTGATTCCAGGGTGGGACACTGCTGTTGTACTCAAACTGAGGGGCCTCAGTAAACAGCTCTATAAATGAGAAACATTTGAAAAATCGTAAGGTATGGGAGTCACTCTGAGAGTGCCCAATAAGCAGCGTAATGTAATATGGCACCCTGCTGAATGGAAGCAGTCTCTGTTCTAAAGGCTGCAGATAAATGATGCTGCAGATGAATGATTCAGGCTTTATTAGCTTATGATGTCTTTGCAGTAACATCCTGTTGCTGTTGATTCCTGGCAGAGAGACTCAGCATGTGACCATGTGACCATGGAGTGAAGGGTTTCACTCAGGATTCCCAGCCATGTGACCCTGTTCCCTCCTGCCCATTGGGGGGGTAAGCAATGGCTCTTGTTATTACTATATGGCCTCAGTGTGTTCAATAGGAGTGTCTGCCAGTTTACATTGCAGGGTACTGTGTGTGAATGTGTCAGACAGGGCTGTTTGTGGCCTTTATGTGGGCTAATAGGCTGAAAATTACCGTGGCAAGAGCAGAGGGAGCTGCATGTCCACAGAAAGCCAGCAGGGAGCAGCATCAACACAGCACTGATGGACTGGGAGCACACAGGCATGAGGGTGATACACTAGTGTGCACACACACACACACACACACACACACACACACACACACACACACACACACACACATACACACACACCTGAAGGCATTACACAGATCACTGGCACACATGCATACAAACACAACACACACAGGCCTGAAAGCAGTACACAGAACACTCACACACATACACACACACACACACATACACAGAACACACACACACACACACACACACACACACACACACACACACACACACACACATCAGTTTGTATATGTGTTTTCTTTGACTCTGTTTAGTTGACCATAGATTAGTATTGTTTACTCGATTACTGTGGCAACACTGCTTTTTTTGTCCTGCCAGGAAAGCCCCATTGAATTTGAATTGAATTTGAATTGAATTTAACTGAATTGAACTGAATTGAATTGAATTGAATTGAATTGAATTGAATTGAATTGAATTGAATTGAACTGAAATGAAAGTATAAAGGTCACTATCCAACAGTCTCAGCATGTTTGACATGCAGGCTAATGACTGTGCCGTAACCTCCCCCACCTCAGGAGCATTTGCTCCTGCGTTGCAGTTATCGCTACCCAGAGAGGCTGGCGTTGGCGGGCTAAGAGTGCACCTCACGCCATCTGTGGTCATCGGTGCCGGGGAGCGCAAGGCGCGGGGGCAGGAGGAGGGGTGCGCCCTGACGCCTGTCAAAACCGCAGGGCTGCGTCATGAGAGGGCGAGAGAGCAGTCAGCACTGCCCACAACCTCACCTCTCCACTTCCTAGCCATGTGCACCCCTGACCCGACAGACAAGGACCCAGCCCAGCCCACCTGGGTCGGGTTGGACGGGTGGGGATGTGTGGGGGGGTGTCATCAGTCCAGCTGTGGGTGCTTCCACCCCCTACCCCCCCCCCCCCCATCCCCGGAACTGCTGCACCTCAGAGGTGGTGGCACTAAGTGGAGCCTAGCATTGGCATGTCACCTTATCTGTGAGCATGTGTGAGGTGACAGGTTGACGTCTCTGCATAACCCCCCAACCCCCTCACCCCAGGTGTTGGCTGGGCCCCATGAGTCCAAGAGTCCTGAAACAAGAGTCATGATGTGGGTAGAGCCGTACTTATATTTGGCTTGGAGTCTGAAGACGATCGCACCTCTGTGGGCTGAGGCTGTTTATCTCCCCACCTGGACATCATAAACAGAGAAAAGAAAGGGGGAGATAGGGCGGAGAGGAGGCGTTGTGAACAGTTGATGTGGAAAGGAAGTGGTAAATGTGATTTTTATAGTCATGGAATGGACTGGTTTGTCTGGGTTTGGTTAATTGATGAAGGGTTGTCTGGAAATTCTCCTCCCGAATCTTCATTTGGAACTTCAATTATTATTGCTTTGGCAACACCACCACTCTCCAGCCAATATAGCACCATTTAACTGAACATGAATTGTTCCAAAGAGAAAGTAAGGGTGGTGCAGAAAAAGAGAGGGACAGGGAGGGAGAAGGAGAGAGATATATAGAGAGAGAAAGAGAGGGAGCTAGGGTGACAGAGAGGTGAAAAGAGAGATAGAGAGAGAAAGAAGGGAAAAGAGAGAAACGGAGAGAGGTGGAGAAAGACAGATAGAAAGAGAGCGATGGAGCGAGACAGAAAGAGAGAAATACAGAGAAAGTGACAGAGAGAAACAGAGAGCACTCCTCTGGCTGTGTTTTCTCGCAGACCTGCCTTTCCCTGGATGCTAGAGATGAAAACGCGGCGAGGGCTGGTTAGCTTGGAACATTACGACCTGCTACCTCCCTAATCTCCTGCCCGTCGAAACCGATAGGCAGGACGAGCGGGCCAAGGAATATGCACCCCCCAGCCCCTCCGCCCTTCTCGTCTGTGACGTCAATCGGTGGACTGTGCACTGGGAAGGTGGGGTGAAATGACGCAGTTCCTCCAGGTGGGATTGGAGTGGATTGGGAGTGTCTAAGGGGGCGGCGTGCGTGGGGGCAGGGGTGTACATGAAAGCAGAGGAGGGGGTGGGGGGTAGTGTCTGGAGGCACAGACAGACCCATCTCACGCACGGTGGTTTGGACATCACTAGCAATTAGCATGTGATAACGAGCTTGGAAGGACTTCAGACGCTGGCACAGGGATCACAAGATTTGAGGGCGGGGGCAGAGACATTAGAGACACCCTGGATAAGTGAAGGTGGGGGGGGGGCAGTGGTCACGGGAAAGGGAGTCAGAGAGCACTCAGCCTTTTGCTGGCACAGCAGAAGGTAGACTGTCCCCAACGAGACACGGGCAAAGGAACAGAGGAATCCCGAAAGCGCTAAAAATAGAGGCACGATGCATCGCCTTCCTGAAGTCAACTTCCTCCCCATGGAGCCATCCGACACCAGAGCAGGGCTGTGCTCACTGCCCCACTCTCTTCCGGGAGAGGAAACGCATTCAGCACTGACGGCCTCAAAGGGCCCCGTGGGTCTTCACTGAAGATTTATTGACCGGACAGTGAGGAACATAGAAAACCATGCAAGCTTGGTCAACTAGAGACACCGCAGGGACCATCCTCAAAGTGCACTTATAACCCAAAAACTAAAAATCCAACACAGCTTTCTGCAAGGCTCCTTTCGTCCCAAATTTGATTTGGCTTCGCATGCACGCTGTCATGGTGATAACTGGCTGGAAAAAAAAAACAAATAAATATAAAAAAAAGAAAAAACAGGGAGGAACTCCTAACAGTAATTGGCTGATTAGACCAATGTGAACTACGGCCGTGACTTCCTGTTTCAGTTAAAGAGAACAAACCCCTTTTGGGACAGTAGAATACATCAGTAAATGGAAAATACAAAGTTCTAAATAAAAGTAGAAAGGCTTTTAATTTCAGTTATGTTATATCATAGTCTGCTTCATCAAACTGTTTGACACACATTTTTAAATAGATCAGTTATAGCCTACATTGTTTTCGTATGCAGAAATCCAAGCTTCAGCTCTGTGGGGCATCAGAGGCCACCAGTTTTCTTAAACTGTAACTGAGTCATTCCGTTTGAGAGTCCAGGGGAGTTTTCCTGTTTCCAGGATGGAGCACCACAGACAGGTAGTGAGCCAGTGTTAGCGTTTGCTGTCACAGAGGCGTTTCAAGTTTAGCTTGGCTCGGACGGGCTGTTGAAAAACACCCTGTGGCTTGGCATCGAAGGTGATGGAACGCTTTCCTGGAAAGCTGCACCCATGGTGTTGTCACTCTTAAATAGACTCTCTTAAATAAAAATGTATCCTTGGGTCGAACGCGACGTTGTGCCCGGGCTCTCCATTTCGACCCTCTCCTCTCCAGTCCTTCCCTTCTATGTCCCGATGACAGCACCCGCCTCACTACCAGAAAAATCAGACAAGCTGGCAAGAGCCGTCACTTTCACTTGTCTCCACGTTCTGGCACCTTCAATCCATTTTCCAAGAGCTGCTCCTCAAGCCGTGACTTGACGCAAGTGTTAACAGACATCCTCTATCGCTCTTTGAAGTCCCATAATTCCCTGAGGTCAACATTCTAACTCTGTGTTTCTATGTCCTTAAATATCCTGCACTATGATCACAGCTTTGAGGAATTTCATGAAGTGATGCTGTTTTCTAATTTCTTGCACAAATGTTTTTCACCAACTTCATGTTTATCAATATTAAAATTTTGTGCATAAAACAAAACTTAAAAATGCAGACGTGTTTCCCAAAGTTCTTATATCTTACCTTAAAGTTCTTATATCTTATCTTAAAGTTCTAATATCTTACCCTGCTATCCTCTAGAAACTAGAGTGGGGTAAGATATTTTCTTGTGACTAATTGTTTTCTCAGCAGGCAGCCCTGTTCAGTTATGAAGACTGATGCTTGCTATAGATTTTCAGATAAAGTGTCTTTTACTCAAGGGCAAAGAGCCAGTGTTCTAACCAGGATTCAAACTTGCAACATTCTGGCTTTAAGAATAAGATCCATCTGAGCCACGGATCCATAGTCATGTGTATACTACTTTCACCCAGATCATCTTTTCTCCATGAACTCTTCCACAGTCCCATTGTTTAAATTAGGGATCAAACACTACATTATACATTTACACTACATATAATAGGCCTAACATCTGTTGACTCACTTTGCAGGGTGGGTGGGGTTGAGTGGGGTAGATGGCTGTGACTTTCCCACAGCAAGCGTTCTTCTGTCGAAAAAGAACTGGTATAAACTTACCAGCTACAAAAGTAAATATTTTAGAATCATCAGGTATTTCGATCTATCAGATAAGATACAAAACCAGGAAGCAAAAATGTCTTTTGGTTTGACCAGAATGTTGGTTTAGATTGGTTGCTTTCAGATATTCAGATATAGGTCATTGGCTAACAGCCACCCATTCACATCAGCAGCTTAATGGAACTTGTGTTAACGTGTTGGTGCCTTTCAAGATTCAGAGGAAAGAGTGATAGCCCAGACTCCGGAAAGTTCTGAGTTCACGCCCCACATAAAGTGGTGCTCTCAGCCTCTCTCCTTGGCACGCAATGTTAAACACAGCATGTTGAGTCTGCAGAACCAGGGTCCCAGAATGCACACAACAGGTCTTATACCCAAGTGTGTCAAGGTCCAGCACAGATCCACAGCACTGTCCAAAGGGGCACTCTCTAACAAAAATGACATGGCCAATGGTGTTTCAGGGCGGCAGATTTGTTAACTTTTACAGCAAATGAATGTTAAACAAAAGTTTTAGCGCACGAGGTGAACCATGATGATGATGTACAGAGTAGCCAATTTGCACAGCATGATGTCAAGTTTGTCTGCGCAGGTGATGATGCACTGAATCTGCTGCCTGGTATGTGGTAAAGTAAATAAATCAGGGAAGCAATAAGCAATAAATCTGGCTATAACAGCTGTTCAAAACACATACAGGAACTGTCACAAGCTCCTCTTAGCTCAAGGGCTGTCCACTCCTTCTTAAATGGTTTTCCTTAGAACCTGAGTCATTTTTGTCATCACACTGAATTTTGTGGCAAATTTTCATGGTCTTCTATAATTTGATATTACATTACATTATTGGCATTTACCAGACCCTCTTATCCATAGCAACTTACATTGGTTACAGTTACGAGTTCTGCTCCTTAACCACTATGCTACACTGCCGATATAACATTCATGTGATCCATGTGTTCATATAATATTGAACGTAAAGTATTGAAATAGGAAAATATTTCAGTGTTTGTGGCTGGTGACTGGATCTGACTGAGGATGCCTTCTTCAATGTGTGGATTGTCTGGTTGCATGAATTGACAGGTGGCAGGAAACAACACAACAGTGGCACTTCTCTGTTTATATTCAACACAGCAAAACATCTGGTGCACAACCAATGAACCGCCAGCTCCTTCATTTGATATATGCTCGGAGACAGGCGGCATATTATGCTCAAACAGAAAGCATTAGCGGGTGAAGGCTTGGGCGTGTCACTGGTTTGAGTGACAGTTCCTGGAGAGCTGCCAGGGCTGCAGGAAGGCATGGAGCACAATTCCCCAGCCCTCCAGCAGGGGCTCATCTGTACCCCTCTCCCCCCTCCAGCACCTGCCATTCCACTGGCCTCCTGAGGGGGGCACTGTCCTTTCCCCAGGTGTGGCAGCTCATTTTCACGGCCATGATTCTGAAGGCATATGACTGCACACCTCCTGTCAAGGATCAAGGATCAAGGATCAAGGATATCTTTATTATCCCCGAGGGGCAATTTGTTGTACAGCCAGCAGTATCCACACAACATCAGACAAACAATAATAAATAAATAAACAATAAACACAAAATAAAAACAACATATTAAAAAACCCATAAAAAATCCCACTGGATAAGGATGGTGACTACAACATGAAAAATCACATTTAGTTATTTATAAGGCCAATGGCGGATGGGACAAATGAATTCTTAATTCTGTTTGTCCTGCATGTTGGCAATTTGTATCTGCGGCCAGACGGAAGCAAGCAGAACTCCTTGAACAAGGGGTGGCTAGGGTCAGCCAGAATTGACTGGGCCTTCTTCAAAGTCCTGACCTTGCACAGATCAGTTAACTCATTCAAGGTCGTACCTGCAATTTTGCTGCACACATAACATTCTAGCAACTCTGCTGAAATGCAGAAGTGACGTCGGGGGAACCTCTCAGGCAGTCTGGGTCAGAACAGCTGTCTCTTTCAGGAGCACAGACCTGTTTGCTTTCCTTTTTTAATGCTTTTATGTATCCATCTTCCTTCTGTTTTTTTTTTTAAGTGACACATTTCTCCTGAACATGGTGATGTCAGTCCCTTGGCTTTCGGACAGGTAGCTAACAGCTGATGTTGACATAGCTTATCGACTGCATGGATAAGCTGTAAGAGGGGATCCTATAAAATGTGCCCGTCGCATCTGAGTCACTATGGTTTTATTCACATATCAAAATGATGCCATATTATGCATATTATCCAATTCAGTGGACTACTACTCACCCTAAGGAGAAGGTTCCTAAATCCTTTCTCCGGGATACATCAGCGCTAGTTTGGCAGGTATAAAGACCAATGTGCCAAAAGGGAAGAGCTGGGTACAGACAGGACTTCCAGGGTCAATCTCTGCAGCTCTGTTGAACAGACCTATTTTACTGATTAGAACTACCTCATAGTTCTCATGTCCTCTGCCTTATATCACACACAGACTGCATACTACTTCAGACCAAAGAGTATTCTGGGATTTGTGGTTCTCTGTGCCTGACGTTATTACTAGGCCAACCCGCTCCTTTCAGACTGTGCTATTTTGTTTGTGCGCGGACTGTGCACATGTGCATAAACAGCACAAGGCCTCCTTCGGTTTTGGCTTTTTTCTTATCGGCAGGAACTCCAAGTTCCTAGAATGGAAATATGTCATTGTTCACAATGCCACATGCACACAAAGACAGCACGGGCGGCGCCCCTGCCACAAGAATAGCCATGCAAGTTCTGCGGAGTTTGGCAGAGACAAAGAGATCACAAAATGAGCAGTGGGGGTGGGGGGGTAGGGCTGGGGGCGAGGGGAGATAGCAGGGTGAGGTCACCGAGCTGTAGCTGGTGAAACCCGGAAAGTCCGGTCACAAGAGGAGGGAGCGTGCATCCCATAAAGGCTGTAACTGCTGCACTAGCACTTGGTGCAGGTCCACATCCCGTATCCCAGAGCTATGCGTGTGCACCGTAATTAAAAGGGTATTCACATGCACATAGCAACTTACATGTTAAATGGCACCTGCTTCGTGCCTCTAATTTTTCTGATGCTCTGTTTGATCTGAATATCTGAGATGGGGTGAGGCCGGGTGAAAGGAGGACTCTGTGTGGTGAAGCTGTGCAATTTGTCCCGACAGACGTTCCTATTGTGGTGTGCGACACTCTTCTTGAATGGATAAACACCACACCCAATCCCCGGCAAATGAATGACCGGGGGGGCGGGGCATGGACCCTGGGGGGGCGGGGTGGGGGAACAGTAACTCAAGCTCTTGTCCGTCAATCAGACACGCATCACTTCATAACACACGCGGCTTCACACCTTTTTCCGTCGGCTGTTGCTTCACTGCTTGCACGGCAACTCGTGCATAACTCCATCCAGCATGTCCCTGCCCCTCCTAAAAAAGTCAATGCTTTGTCTCATTGGCCAGGTCAAACAAGCTCCTGATAGGTTAACCCATGAATCCTCTGTGTGTCGGCACTGTGGCACGGCAATGGACGCCCACCCCCGATTTTGCCCCGTTTGAGCGGATTCCGGAAACCTTGCAGGAGGCTGATCCATCCCAGCAGTGTCTACCCTGGATCCTGGAGGGCCTTCCCGTGTGTTCCCTTTTTGCTCCAACTTGTACCACTAATATCCATAATTTCACCAATCATTTGCTAGGATGGGTGTTAATTTTTGACAAAGCTAAACATTATAGTTGAAGATCGCATATGTTCTGTAGACTGACATTTTGCAGCATGCCAAAATGTGCACAGCTAATTAACTCATTAGACCAATTAAGCTGGGCTAATTGGCTGGAACAGAAACAAGTGAACATAAGGAGACTGTAGGGAATGGTTTTGACACCCTGACTCTATCCGTTTGTCCAGTCTGGCATGCTCAATTTCACGCAGGGGAACACACATCAATAATGCAGAGAGCTGCCTCCTCACAAATGGACACACCCATGAGGAGTGAAAACCTAGCTTCTGATTGGGTGTGTAGATTACTTTTATGTGTAGATTACAATTATTTACAAACACACCTCGTTAGGGCTGTTCAATTGATGTGTGCTTGGGACAGCCAGCTATACAGTCCTCAGGTATTGTTTTCAGACACTGTAAATTTTTCCAATGTTACTGAACTTTTAATTAATTAACTCTAATTGATTTGAGGGTTCAGTAAGATACAGATGAAGGAACACAATTGTGACTTGATGACTTTTCTCTCATCAATTGACCTTTAGCATTCTTTAAATGCTGAGATACTCCAAGTTTATTTTTCAGGAAGGACTGAATACAGACGGAGCTGATTGGAGGCAGGAACAGGCTGGGAGTTTCTGAATGGATCCTGTCTGCACACGTCCACCAAAACTTTGATAAAATGTTTGCGTTGGCACCACCCAGCAGACTGCCGTACTCAGCCCCCAGCAGATGCAGGGCTGGTGTCCTGGCTCTTCCTGACTCAATGACTGAGCGTTCAGTAAACATGCCTATTGGGGATCTCCGCGCTGAACTCTCAGCTTAATGATTCTGCCCTTCTGCGGCCCTTGCAACTATTTATACTTCATCATCTGCGGGGTGTCTGTGCTACATGTGCGTGCCTCTCCTTGACAACCCTGAAACAGGAAATGCTAAAAACACACACAGGCACACACATGCACACACACACACACACACACACACACACACACACACACACACACACACACACACACACACATACACGCACACACATGCACATGGATACACACACACACTCACGTACGCACACTCACGCACACACACACACACACAAAAAAACACTTTCTTCATTAACCCAATGAGTGAGTGCAGTGGGGAAGCCCTGCTCTGGTTATGTGCTGTAGTAGATTGGCTGTGTACTCAGAAGGGTCAAATCCCAGACTAGCAGTGCTGCTTTACTCATTTACCTCAGTATAGTGTACACTGTGTCCTCCTGTCTACATGGTCAATGTGTGTATTGTAAGCTATGGAAGCCACTCTAGTCACAGGACTCTAATCTACTAATCACAGCTAAGATAAAATACAGTTAACAGGGTTAACAGAAGTGGGCCAAAAGCAGCCGTGTTAGCCGACATCTGTTAGCCAATGTCTGAAATATCTTTATGGGATTCTGCATCATTAAAACCTCTTCAAACAGAGAATAAAGCAAATAAGGAGTGATCTTTTAGGCCACGTTAAACATAAGTCTTAACCCCTGTCTCCTCAGTTTCAATCAGACTCTGGTTTCATGTCCCCGCTTTCATCTACAGCCTGGTCTGGGCCCGGAGGTGCTTAAAGGGAAAGAGGTGGGGTGAACTGGGTTTACAGTCTCACCGGATCCAGGCACTTCCTGATGTTATCTGTTTATTTTTGCCCATTCCCTGGTTTGGTATCTAACATGCCTGCACTCAGTGGCAGAGGTTAGGGAATTTAAGGGAGGTTCGTTGGCTTGAATCCTGGTGAGGGCCCTTCCAACCTTGTGCTTAACCTGAAGTCATCTTCTGAACATTCATAACTTCATAAATGAATAATCAAAATAAAAGGATATGCAAATCAACACAGGAACAGCCATGAATTCATAACTCCGCACAGTGGTACAGGAACAAGGCTCCTAACCCAAGGGTTGCCAGTTCAATTCCCAGGTGTGCCCTTGGGCAAGGCCTCAGAAATTATCCTGCTGTTTACATGGATAACCTGAAAAAAATCTGAGATATGTCAGTGGCTATAGATGAAAGCATCTTCCAGCCTAACGTAATGTAAATGACTGTAGGCCACAGTATTAAAGGCATGCCCCAACCAATGCAGGAAAGATGTGATCCAGTATTGCTCATTAAGAAATCTTGGTCTCTACATGCTGCCTCTTTAAGCATATGATTACAGGTGACACCTGGCCCCTGCAATTTCAACTGTACCCTCAGATTATATTTTCATACAGCTATATGCAATGTTTCAAGTGAGTGTTTGATGAAGAGTACACATTTGCTTTAGAAGACAGCCTTGTTCAGGAAAACTTATATCACAGCAATGAATAAATAATATTTATAAATAGATTTCAGGCTAAGTACATTGCTCAAGGATACAACAGCAGTCACACAATATGGGGCTTTGGCGTGCAGTTAAGTACTAGATGGATTTTTGTCCTTTTCCATTTGAGCAAAGTGAACCTTTTTCCTCCTACACATGCTCAGACAGAGGAGAATTAGCGCAATAGCAGTTTCAACTTTGAGGTTACACTGAGCCACAGGTTCTGGCGCTGAACCAGCGCTTACACAGGGAAATACTTACTGGAAGGTGTGGTGTTTGACATGAGCTGTCAGTCATCACAGACAGGTTGCCAAATGCTGACCCCAGGCTTGTAAAATGGTGACAGTGGGGTTCGTCCTTCCAAAGGCCCAACTGGGAAGACCTTTATTTGGTATCCCAATGAATGGGTAAGGGAGACACCAATTTCATTGTTAGTCTTTTGATCATGGAATGGCAGTGGATAACTGACAAGGAGGCACCTGGGAAATGGAGTTTCACCTTTGACACTACAGTGCCACGAATGATGAGGTCACCTGGGAAATGGAGTTTCACCTTTGACACCACAGTGCCACGAACGATGAGGTCACCTGGCCAGCACTTGTATTTACAGAAAAGGCAGAGACAGAATTTGCAAAGTGGAATGCACTGAGCTGACCACCTGGTCATAGTATTAAGTATCTGTGGTGCCATAGTTGTATTAAGTATCTGTGGTGCCATAGCCTCCCTGGGTCTTTTTGGATGGTGGAACACTGTGCACCTCTCACACAAGGCCACCTGTCATCCTTCACCTCCACAATGTATCCGGTCACAGAGCCAGCAGTCCAGACTGAAGAAAACCCGGAACCTTCTCTAATACCCCAGGAAAAGCATAGCCTGCTCTCGATTTTTGTCATCCCCCTCCCCTCAGCCCACCATCGCATGGTAGGGTGCTAGAAGGGTGGCTCGGGCAGAATGCTACCCCATCCCTGCAGGCAGTAACACCATGCTCCCATGCTGTGGAGGACAGAAGATTGATCTCGGCTGGAGATTAGGAGAGGAGATTAATGCCTCAGAGGGGCAGACCGTCATGTTCCTGGGCTTTCAATGAAGAGGTGTGGAGAGGTAGTTGTTCAGGGCAGGTGCGTGTACTTGAGAGCCTGGCGGGGAAGAAGCCCGATACGGTCAATCTAATTTGCTCATCGGAGCAGCGGACCGACTTGCGCGATGCCTATTTCTGACGAGAGGCAGCAGAGCCATGGGGAAAGCGATTAAGAAGGCTTCCGGAACATTCTGTGCCAGATGTACTCGCAGACTCCCTGGGGGGGAAGAGGGGGAGAGAGAGGAGGGGGACATGCTGAACAGGTGCTCTACAATCTAGGGAAGAATTGCATAACAAGCTCCTTACATTGTATGCGTTACAGTGGATGAACTGGGGGACCCACTGTATGATGAAGTATGGAGGAACCATACATTGGGGAATGATTAAATGGCACTTTTCTGTTACAAAGATGATACTCAAGTACCTGTCTTCTGGAAGGGCAAAGGCAGCATGGGGAAAAACCCATTCAGTGGCAAAGAGCTGTGCAAAACTCACCATCCTACAGACATTTATGAATATTTAAGAATATCGTATGAGCTGAATTATCAAGAGAAAGTGGAATAGAAGGTGAAAACGAAAATGACAGAGGGGGATATGGAGTGACCCCTGGGTTTCTAGCCAACACTTAAATAATAAATATATTTTGAAATAGATTTTGATTCCTTACATTCATTTTCATTCATTTTCAATAGCTTTATATTGCCATGTGTGAAGTTTACATAAACTGTAAAGTTCATTTAAACTTCTGTGTAAATATACATATATTGCTAAAAATATTGCATGACACTCACATAACCTTGCATCTACGAAAGAGTCAGGAATTGATATATGAAATATTTGTCATTTAAATTTGTCCGCATCAGAAGTGTGATGATCATATACTTGCTTTGGTATGTAAACTAAGTCCACCAATGAAAGCACAGGCGTACAGGTTAGTCTTATAATTAGGTTAATCTGCCTGATCCTGAATCTCTAAAGATATCAATGAAGTGCAAGATGAGTATTACAACGCATCTGTGTAACTATTATATGTATAGGAGCTTATGAGTTTGGCGACAAAATTCGGGGAGAAGCTCACCTGGATGACATACTGCAGCAAGGGGCACGCGCCAAGGGCATCCTATCCAACGTCCTGTCAAGACGGCAGCCATCAAACACGGCTCAAGTTTCGTCTCAGTGAACGCTACTGCCGCGTTTCATTTTCCACTTTTACTCTTAAAACGGCTGCGCAATGGCACAATCTCTGAGTTTAAGTGCTTGAGACGACGTTATTTTGGGAGAAAAAATTGGCGGCACTGCCATCCTCAACCATTAATCTCTCTTTCTCGCTCACCCGTCATACATTACCATATATGTAAACCCAAACTTTGCCCGAACTTGCCGCTGAACACTTACCTGTCGGGGCAAACGGAGCCACGAATACAAATGGAGCCCATGTAGCGACGTTGCGGCGTGAAATACAATGCCGAGAGATGAGACCAGGTGCGCTTCTCAGAAATGCACTCATGCGGTGTGCGTGTTCTTCATCGAAATGCATCATCATCTTTATTCTGTCTTCGTACATTATTTTTTTCAGTAAATGTCCACACGCTGTGGGTTTATATTGATTAATCTCTCGCTACTCTGTTAAAACTAGTAGCCTATCTTTATGTGTATTTGTGTTCTCCCCGAGGGAGGTCCCGGGTTCTTGACCACGAGATCCTACAAACACTCGAACCAAAACAGCAAATGTTATATTTATTAGTTATTATTTCAATGCTGACTTGGCTTAAGATAGTTTTGGTCAGTCACGCCATTTTTGTCCAGTGATTCAAAAAGTCCCCAAGGGCCTATAAGAATGCAAAACGGAGGGAAAGTGTTTGGTTGGACGTACCAAACTTTTGAGTCAGCGAATACAACAACCATGCCCTTGGGGCTTAACAGTTGACAGCCTGAATGTGTCATGCGAACAGATTAATTGGTTATATCCAGTGTGCGAAATACCCGGTGGCAATCGGGGGGTTCCCCCTACCCATACCTGCCAACATTTAGGCCCTGTCCAATGTACACGGGTATTTTTTAAAACGTAGCTTTTTCTAGCTTTTTTTAGGTCACTGAAAACGGATCGGTTGCAAAACGCCTCCCAGGGTGAAGATTTTCAGAAACTCCGTTTTCAGTGTTGACGTGTAGACAGGGAAAACGGAGTTTTTGGCTTGTGACGTCAGAGTGGTGCGTCGTAATAACTTTTTCAGGCTTCTGATTGGCCAACATGGCTTTCCGGTTAGGGTTATATCGTCGCCTATGGCAAGCCGTTTTAACATTTAATAGCTAGCCTGGATATGTATTGCTAATATCCGTAATTCAATTCTTCCTAGTCAAAATGAACATTTCAGACAGGCACAATGACATTCTTCCTATCCACAATTATCATTTCAGATAGGCACAACGTCATTCTTCCTAGGACAAATGACGCCATTTTCGCCATTCATTTGTATTCGGCTTTCAATTTCAGATGTCCACAACGTCAGTCTTCCTATCCAGAATGAACATTCTGGATGTCTGCAATAGAATTCTTACTAGGAAAAACTCATTGTTACCTTTACAATTTTTTTTAAATTGTAGGCGCACAGAATCGTTACTGTAAACAGATATTATTTAATATACATCTGATAGATCATGTAATTTGTAATTGTTAATAAAATGTTCATATCTAATTCATTTTGTTGCGATTTATAGATCCTAAGGATTTTGTATGGATTTTATGGATGTTTCCAGAGGGTGATACAGGTGGGCATCCAAAGGGGTTGACATATATGGGCTAGTTAGCTACTTTTTAACATACCTGGACGGGCTAGATATATGGTGGGCTTGCTAGAACAGTGAGAAAAAATGTTCTTAATGTATGGGAAATAAAAGAGACGTGGACCTTTAAAGGTTATAATGTCTATTATCATTGATGCAGTCATTTACCAAAATCCATTAGAACTGAAGTATTTTTAAGTGCTTCTCACGGCAAATATTGATATTAATTTAGATTAATTACCCACAAAGCATGTAATTAATTAGCTTAGATTTTTTTAATCGCTTGACAGCCCTAGTTATATTACAACTGTAGGGCATAACTATGGGGGGCATAACCACGGGTTGACTGGACATGAATGTTATTATGCAAATCCTTAACACGTCTCAATGAAAGTTAGAATCGTTGGCTTTAGATGAGAACTGTTAGATGAGAACTGTAAATATGCAATTAGTGTGGTATATTTCATTAATACAGACTAAAAATGCCGTAAAACTGTACATTGTAACTGTACGAGTAATATTTCATGTTTTGGGGACTCTGCGGGTGGCCTCTCTGGCAGTGGGTCGTCTCCCCTCGAGGCCGCATAGAGTTATGGCTTGGCAACACCTGTAGCCCGTATGCTTAGCGGTGTCTGATCTATATAACTGCTGAAGTTTTGAAGACTCATTGGCCTCGATGTTGCAAAGCATTCAGACATATATTTTTATGTTAAATTTTGGAAATGCTTTATTTATATTCATGTTTATCACACTGCGACGTTTTGTATGAATTTTACATTTCATTTAAGGCCTTTTCAGATAATTTTAGTCAATTGTTGATGCAAATACAACTCATGGATCTAAGAAATTCCATTCCACCACTGAATTGTGAAGATGGCGGTTCGTTCCTGTGGGTATTTTCAAACGGAGGTGTCCATGAACCAACATGTACATTTTATGGTTATTTTAATGGTTTAATGACCAATCAGATTTTTTAAATTACTATTCATTGTTCCGCGTTTGATACATTTTGTGAGCTATATATTTGTGGGCAAACTCCCATCTTTCTAAAAATGAAAACTACGTATAGGTCAAGTTCAGTTAAATGAGCCTGGGAAAGTGATTGGCCGGATGTAGTCTTCCAAATGTGCACCAATTATATGTCCTACCTTCATATTCAAATGAAATTTATTTTCTCATATAATATGACCCATGAGTGCAGGGAGGGAACCATGGCTTTTGGCATCTTGACAATTGCTGCGATGAGACCCTTAAGTAAAGGCTCCAACTATCCCCGCCGAGAGGGGACGAACTCCATGTGCAACACCGTGTTCGCCAGATACACTTGACCGCGGCGAGTTACTCAAGGAATTCGGTGTTGGCTTTCAGGCGCGTCCCGGAGACGCGAGCAGAGACACCCCGCAGCTGGACTCTTGGAATACCACGCCCATTGCCTCGGATTCTGTGCACGCGTTCTTTCTGTTAAACAGTCTCTGGAGGAGGACAACGACATGTGAGGAAAAAATGGCCTCAAGTTAACGGTCTATTCTGCCTCCCCGTGTAGTTCCTGTGGTATGTTCAAACGGCGTGGAATGCATTGCCTGCGTGATTTTAAAGTCACCTGTCTTACCTTCTCTCAATACACAAAAATGGAGAATTCAGAGGCAGACTCAACTTACCTGGAGAAAACTCCATCCAAGGCATATGATCGTTGTATATTAAAACATGGCTGTCTGAACAAAGGAGTGACTACAGGACTCTCCATTACATGGGCTTGGAAGTTTGGTATCACAAGTTTGGTAATATTACAAAATTTCATGCTTGTGACTTTGATTGAATTGATCAGATAACCTAAGAACTGTATATGAGTACAGTGTCCTTCATTCATACTTTCATTCACTTTCATTCATACCCCTGACTAACAACAATATGAACAAAAATGGTACATATTGGACAATTTTGTGCTTAAAATAAAATGTTTTATGTTAATAGTATTGCACATAGCAAACTCAGATTGTTCACAAATAATTTTAATCCAGAACACACAAGGGCTGTATTTATTCACAATCTTTACAACAAAATTTGACAGAACAGATTCCACACCAACATTCTGTTTGTTGGACATTTAACAGAAGCTTCTGGTACTATGTAGAGACATCCAAAGGGTTCCTTTTTCCTGAGGTCTAAAATGCAGTTACACACAGATGAGATTCAACAATAGCATGCATGGTTAGTAAATGGTCTGCAAGTAAATGGTCACTGACCTCAATGAATTGGAAGATGGCCATCAAGGAATTCACAAAAAGCTGAATCTACTACTTTCCACTGTGGTGTAGCAAGACATTTAATGCTATTGGTACAGTGGCAACCCTACCTGGTAGAGCATGCATGTCTGTCTTTCCACCATGGGTTGAGTGGACAAGTGGTGAAAATTGAGTTTTGTAGATGTGCTTATTAGCTACATGTTTGGCATGAAAACATTAATCTTATGTTGAGAAAGAAACTGTGCTAATGTTAAAATACTTTTTGGAGTTGTTTCACATCTATGGGTCCTGGAGCCCTTGTTAAGACAAGAGAGAGTTATGAACTCCAACATGTACTAGGACATTTAGGCCCAAAAACCTGATTCCCTCCATGAAAAAGCTCAAACTTGTCTGAAAATTGGCATTCCAGGATTAGTAATCCAAATTATTCATCTATATCTACAAGGATATTGTTGGGCTGTTGGACCTATACTGTGGCCCACAGGGACTATAGAGGTTATTGGGGGTGTTGGAATGCCAGCTTTGAGCTGTGATCTGTCAGAGGTGATGCTGAACTGAGGGCTCCAAGTTGTGACCAATCAGAGGCGGCGAGGGGCGGGGAACACTGGGGCCCACCTCTACATGGCAGAACTGCTTTGGTGCTGTATCTGTAGGGCACAGAGGTACTCCCTCTGAAACAAGTCAATATTTTCAATATTTTCTCAGATTTGCAAAAATTTGTGCAATACAACAACTCAAGTCTTCTGTCTGCAGCATGAAATCCCAAAGAGCCACAGTCTATGAGTGAGCGCTCAAGAAGACACATTGTTTTTGGGGCAACAGTGTAGCATAGTGGTACAAAGGACGCATTAGGAGCAGGGCTTGTAGCCAAAAGGTAAGGAGCAGGGCTTGTAACCTGAAAGGTTGCTGGTTCAGTTTCCTGCAGGGGCACTGGTGCTGTACCTTTGGGCAAGGTACTTAACCCAGAATTGCCTTACTAAATATCCAGCTGTATAAATGGATAACATGTAAAAATGGTAACATATGTAAGGCTCTCTGGATAAGAGCATCTGTTAAATGACAATAAGGTAATGTAATGTTTTTCCAATGAGGAAGTTGTTAGATGAGCACAAAATAAAACAGCATCTCAAACTCCAGACCTCCATCAAATAGAACATTTGTGGTTCAAGCTCAAGAAAGCAGTTCACAAAATAAACACAAAAGATCTGAAGGACCTAGAGTGGTTCTGTCAGGGGGATGGTGAAAATGCCCACTGAGAAGCTCATAAGCACTACAGGAAGCACCTTATCAGTGTGATACATGCAAACAGAGGATCTTCAAATACTAATTACAAGGATATGAATATATGTGACCCTTGTGTTGTCTGGATTAAAATTAAGTGTTTGGGAACAATCTGAATTTACTATGCACAATGCTGTTAAGATTAAAGCATGACATTCATTATGTTTAAGACAAACGAAACTTCCAATATGTATATTTGTTTTCTTTTATAGCCTTTCTTTTATATGATGTTACTTAGTGGTATGAATAAATATTGAGTCCACTGTATGTGTGCATATTTACAATCCATTAAATGTTAGGTAATATAGTCAAAACTTGACCATGTGACATGTTTGGACCAATCACTAAGAAGTGACTGCTGTTTGGGAAGAGAAAAACAGCAAGCCCTCATTAATGTTTCCTGTCCTGGTTAAATTAATTTAGAAAGTCTGCTCTTCCCCCTTGGCAGGATTACCTCACCCAATTTGGCCCGGCGAAGTTTGGCACCATGGCAGTCACACCCTGCGAGCATGACCCGTCACGACCTCCGCGACCCTGGCTTGAGCCCTGGCTCCGGCCCGCTTTAACCGCAGCCTTGGGATGTGAAAGCCAACCCCGTGGTGTGCTGTCGGCCCGGCGCATTAGCGTGAGAGCACCCAGGGGAGCCAGGTGCTGCCCGCTGCTAACGGGTCATAAAAATCCGCATGAAATATTCAGAGTGGATCAAGCCACGAGAGCCCGGAGGCTGCTATTGGCCGGTGTCGAGTCAGCCCACAGCAGGAGATTGGGGCAGGGCTCCCATTGGCTGAGCTGAATCAGACTGAAGTTCCAGTATTGATCTGGTGTCATCCTTACCTCCGGCTGAAGGTTTTTTGTTGTTTTTCTTTTACTGCAAGGGCAGGAATGGGTGCATATCCAGACTCCCACATCATTATCTATCACACTCCTAACTTCACTTATTCCCCTGACTGCCACAGAAAAAAGATTTCTTTAGCCCTTTTTGGAAATAAATACTCACTTTTCCCCTGAAGAAAAGTGTAGTTTTAGAATGTTTCCTTTAAGTGAATACTAACATGGATATGCTGGTCCAAGGTTATTGTAAATCACTGTGTAGTCCCCCTGTCTTGTTATATTCAATACCAGCACACAGTGGGTTTCTGAAACACACCATTATAAAATGCTTTAATAGGCTGATGTATTTTTAAGAACAAACAAAAATTCCACTACCCCAACTGAATGACACTGTATGGCCACTCCCGTCATCTTTTTTTTTTTTTTTTTTTAACACACAGTCTCAGCATTGACCATCTCCCACAAATGTCCAGTTAGTTTACCAGCTCTTTACTGCCATATATTTGTTTAATTCCTTTATTTTGTGTTGTCCCAAATACTGAAACAATATGCTGTCCAAAAGAAGCAATATTCATTATTTAAAAGAAAAAAGCAAAAAAAAAATCATATTCACTAGCAATACCTCTGAGGTAGCCCGTGTTCGTTTCGGTGGCAGACAGCGCCCCCGAGTCAAAACCGGTACTGGAACGGCACAAACAGAAACACTTCGCAGCAAATACTGCTCCATTCACGAGGTTGAAATCCGAAAGGCGGGCAGCGCGGACACGTGATGGAATGTCCCCCGTCACGCAACAGTTTACACAGCGCAGAGAGGCGTGCTTTGCCCTTCCCCCGAGAACCCCCCTCTCCACGGATCTCTCAAAAAATCCTGAACAGCAAAACACGGTGGAGAAAACTCAGAAATGTCAGAATACACTTTAAGCATGACTTTTCTTCAATTAAAAAAATCAAATAAAAAAAACAAATGAGATACTCGTTGATTATATTCACACTCTGAGGAAGGGGGATGCTGTACGTTCTCTCTCAGCTCTTATAAAACATGCCTTTGTCAACTGGCATAAATAAAAGGAATGGCATTGTAAAAAAACAATGAAGTAATAAACATGAATAATTAATAATAATAATAATAACAATAATAATAATAACAATAATAATAATAAAAAAGGTGTGACTTGTCTTAAGTTACTAAATTCAAATATACACAGCGACTCCTTTCTTATATACATATACACAAAAATTTAGTTTTTTGTTTGCTTTTCTTTTTGATCAAATACCTTTACAGCAACATGAAGATATACGCAAAAGAGATGCTTTTCCCTTTGTGTGAGTGCTCGTTATAGGAAAACAGGTCTGAAGGCACTTACAGCCAACACAAATACTGCAGTCCTCGTGAACATCCAGCAAAGACAGCTCAATGACAAAAGGCCACTTTGGAGGCAGGGGTCCTGTTGAGTACAGGTGGGCACAACACAGGCAGTGGCATGGCGCATTCGGCAAGGGGGAACAGCTGCCTTTTGTCAATGCGTCCTTGAAGGCCAGTGGTCAGAACCCCCCCCACACTGCCACCACTGCAACCTCCCACCCAGGCTGGAGGGTAGAAGGCCCCCTTAAAAACAAAAATCAATCACCACCTGTAAACAAAAATGGCCCCTCCATTTTTGCCTCTTACTTTGTTTTTGTTCTTTTTTTTCCCCCAATACCATGCTGCAAATTTTAGGCCTCTCATTACCTCTGGCAAAAAAAAGCAGCTGCATTTCCTTTTAGCCGGCGCATAAAAAAAAATTATATGAATTATACGAAAAACAAAAAAACCTCCTCCCATGCGTTGCCACAGAGTGCCCAAGTAACAAGGCTGGAGGAGCAAAACGTTGCTTTTATGAACAAAAGTTTCATTTTTTTCTTTTGGAAATCGCGCAAGACAAAGGTCATCACTTGGGGATTTTGTGGTTGTCCTCTCACTCACACGCAGAGCTCTTTAACACCCTCACAGCCACTGGCCACATTGACGTTTTTGCAGCGGTTGTCCTTCGGGCTGTGGGGTGTCCGGTGTGGCAGTTTGCCGACGGCCACCGCCTTCGCCGGCATCACTGTTTTGGGGAGGCACTTGCGGGAGGGGCACTTGGCCACCTCCATCCGGATCCCCACCGGCTCCTCCTCCTCCTCTTCCTCCTCCTCCTCATCCTCGCCCCCATCATGAGTCCTGTCAGGGGAGGGCATGAGCTTCCTGCATTCATACTGAATGTCTCGGTTGTCCCTGTGCTGCTGGCCTGCAGGCCGCAGCGCCTCCCACTGGTTGTTGACACTCTCCTCGGCCGGGGCGCGGCCCCGCTCGCGAGCCTTCCGTCTCTTGCGTGTCCACCAGAGGCAGACAGCGAGGCAGAGGATCCACAGTGTGCTGAACACGGCACACAAGACCGGAACCAGGGGGTCTGGAGCCAGGGGGAGGGAGGGAGGGGGGAGAGATACTTAATACTTAAATGTAAGATTTTTCTTCTCCTTGCACAGTCATATTTCACTTTTACTAGTATTATTATTAGAAATGTTCATTCATGTACTTTCATTATACATTATACTTGTAATTCATTATTGTTCATTATTGAATTACTGTTACTGGTTACAATTTTTTTAAATTAATTTTTTCCTTTGCATACTGCTTTGACAATATGAATGTGCACATTTGTCATGCCAATAAATCACATTGAACTGAACTGAGAGAGAGAGAGAGAGAGAGAGGGGGTGGGGGAAGGGAGGAGAGAGGGAGAGGAGAGAGAGAGAGAAAGAGAGAGAAGGAGAGAGAGTGTATGTGTTCATATTTTTTAAAAATCCTCATAAATTTTCAATAATTTCCCCCTTATGCAAAAAAATGAAAAACTGCAAATCCTCCTAGGGGAAGGACCAAAAGCCCAAATTGCAGTGCAGTACATTTCAGCCAGCCCTAGCCTGAAGAACAGTGAGTAATCACCAGTTACTGTTCCAGTGACTTCAGTTTATGACTGAAATATCTTAAATTTATGTATGTTCTTCAGTTTAAGATTTGTAGCCATTGTATTTGTTATTTGTTCGCTTTCTCAATTCATGTATTTTATAATGTGCTTTGGCAATAATTACACAATGTAATTCACGCTAATGCTTAATTTATGTCAAACAACTTTGAATGAATTGAAAGAGAGCCAGAGAGAGAGTGTGAGTTAGACAGTGGGAAAGTCTCCCCCACACCAGCCCAAACTGAGAGTCACCCAAGGGCCAGCCAAAATGGCCTTTCACCAGCAAAAAGCCCATTATTTCATTCATTAATGCCGGCTGTGGAGTCTGACAGCCACTGGACTGAATTCCCACCAATGCTGGGTCTAGTTAGAAAGAATCCTAAAAAGTATCATTCAGTTTGGCTACTGGCACTCCTGCAAACCACTTCATGGCCTCTGCCATGAAGCTAAAGCTGATATAAGTTGTAGTACACATGAATCTAAAAGGAAAGGAAAAGTTTTCATGACTTTTTTGCTACATAATTGAAATGTTTTGTTACCCAAAACAAATTGGTAGTTTGGGGGTGTGGGAGGAGGAGCTCTCACAATACCTCCGCCAAGAGGGGTTTTTGTTGTGAATAGCCATTGCATTACAGGGAGAGCCCCCTCCTCATGGCCAGAGCCAGCTCACCGGACTGTCACTCACCCAGTGATGGGGGCACGGCCTGCGTCTCCACCTTGACCTCAATGACAGCCATCATGATGGTACTGTTGCGCCGTTGGGACAGCGCATTGACAATGGCGCCCGCTGCCTCCTGGATCAGGCCAGAGTCCACCTCATCCTGCGGAAAGGACTAGGATGTGGGGGGGGGTGAGAGGAGGCATGGTGTGTTATTACACCAAACCTTCGAAACACAAAGCAAGAGATCTGCTCTCAAGTTCTCCTTTCTGGTTCTGACCCATTTCCCCTGATGCCCCCAGTTTGTAAAGTGTGTGTGTGTGTGTGTGTGTGTGTGTGTGTGTGTGTGGCATGAGTGGTAATGCTCCTCTCAAGCATCCTGTATAGAAAAATGTTTGGAGGAAATCAAATTTCTGTCTATTAAGGGATTTATCCACTGCAGCTCAGAGCATGGGTGGCCAAGCCGGTCTCGTCAGGGAGAAGATTTTTACTCACCCCGGCTCACACACCAATGTGGTACACTCTGTTTCTCAGAGCCAAATGTCAAATGGATGGAAGGCATTAAAAAAACAGAGCTGCCTCCTAAACATTTATCTAAAGAGCTGAGAAACTGGAGAAGAGGTTCATTTACTGGTCGCAAAAACACAAAACAATGTTTCTGAAAGAGGTGCATCTTTCATGCATTCTATGCATGGTAAAGAGAGGCCTCACTTCTTGTGTCCTGGTGTCTTTTGATCACAGGGTCATGTCATGAATCAAGGGTTATATCCAACAGATTATCAGTTAGCAATGGGCTGCACAACACAGTATCCAGCAAAAATAAGCATAAAAGATGGGATAAGAGTGGTGAGTCTGTGTGCGTGCGTGCGTGCGTGCGTGCGTGCGTACAAGAGCACTTGTGGGTGAGGGGACTTACAATGGCCACCTCTACGGCATCGGGGTGGGAGTAGGAGAGGTCGCACAGCAGGAGCAGGGCGCGGTCTTGGGCCAGGGTTCGAGTGGCAGGCAGGTAACGTAGCTCCATGCAGATATTCTCCACCATGATGCCCTGCAGTGGATCCACAGAAACCAGACTGAGCTGCTACAGCCCAGAGAAGGAACTGAACCACTACAACTCAGAGACTGGACTGAACCAATACAGCCCAGAGACCAGACTGAAACCCTACAGCCCAGAGATTAGGCTGAACCACTACAGCCCAGTGAGAAGACTGAGCTGCTACAGCCCAGAGACCAGGCAGAAACCCTACAGCCCAGAGACCAGGCAGAAACCCTACAGCCCAGAGACCAGACTGTGCTCCCATGGCCCAAGGGTTCACAAATTGAGGAAGGCTAGATTTAACACCCACAACTGACTCATCATTAATTGCTCATTGCCTGTAAAGGAGATCTGAATTGACTCTTATTCTAGAGTTTGGCTTTGGCCTCAGAAAAGCTAACCAGTCAAGGAAAAGTGCAATTAAGCATATTTCCATAAAAATGTGGTAACCATGGTAGTGTGTCTGGGATAGGCCCTCCTCCTGGGTGGAGCCAGCTCAGCACAGGTGAAGGTGTCGGGGCAGTGCTCACCGGTGGCACCTTGTCCCTACTGAAGATGAGCGTGATCCGGGCACAGTGGCCATCCAGGTAGCCCGCGTTGGGCTCGCACCTGGTGTCAACAGAGACTGCAGGCTCAGGCGAGGAGCAGACCCCCCACTGGTGACAGGGGGGTGAGAAACAGGTCAGGAAGGGGTGCTCAAGGCACTCCCGCCCCCCTGGGCAGGAGTGGAGCTCACCACCCGGCACCTCCTGCAGGAGGCATGGTCGATGCCCGCACAGCACCTGTGTGGGGACACGAAGAAGGTCGTCACGTCTAAATCCAGATATAATCGAAAGGGATCTATAGGGATCTACAGGGACATAAAGGGATCAAAACGATCAACAAGGATCTGTCTGTCAGGGTGTGAAAAGGTTTCCAACAGGGTAGCACCACTGCACTGATGAGAGCAGTCAGCCAAAATGTTAGAATCTTTTAATGTTCTAAATCCTCATCTTCACGAAATTCTGCTGAGTGCAGATTTTTTAAGAATGTGGTTTATGAACAGGGCTTGTTACCACAAGTTCAATAGCACCCACACCTGCCAATGTGCCTCTGAGAAATGTACTTAACATAATTTGTAAGTATATTCTGTATAATAGATAACATGGAAAAATGTGATGTATGCAAGTCTCCCTGGGTAACCAGTCCTAATAAACCATTACAACAAAATATATTTACACGTGCAGGGAGGAATCATATTTAAATATAATAGTACTGTAAACAAGGGTCTGTGTGTGTGTGTGTGTGTGTGTGTGTGTGTGTGTGTGTGTGTGTGTGTGTGTGTGCGCGTGCATGCACAGTATCTGATATTCTTCCCCCGAAAAGATTCCAAGTTTTCTAATTTGGGGAATATCGCCTGGGAGAGAGCTGCATTGAAGCTGTTGTGCAAACGGCCCCATACTGATCTGGACAGGTCCAGACCACATAAAGTGCAAATGCTGTTGGAGACTGGGTTGACGACGTTGGTGTGAGGTTGGGGGTTTGGTTGGGGTTGATGTGGGGCTTAGAGGGGATGGGGCTGGGGTTGGTGTGGGGGTGTGGTTTGAGGGGGTGGAGTTACCTTGGTACAGCCCACTTTGCCGTTGAAACACTGACAGGCGTTGCAGTCCTCCTCCCACCGCGTACCGTGTGGAAACTGCAGCCCAGCGTAGCGACACGCCTTCCCAATGCCTACGACTGCACAGCGCAGCAGAAGGTGTCAGCCAGGAATGTTACACACTCAACCAATAAAGCCTGTATTCTCTGTGTATCTGTCCTACACAACTAAAGCATCTGTAGGTCTTATTTTACTGTGTGCAGACCTCATTTCACAGTTTTACTATGTATTGGTCATATTTCTTGTATAATCCATGACAAATAATCTCATAATAAACTATTGTTGTCAGTCCCATCTAATCTGAGTCTGACATGATGCAATTATCCAGTGATGTGAAAGCCTGAAGAGCCAATGGGCAGCGACGTGGTGGCAGGGTGCAGGGCCCCGGCTTTCCCCACCCACATACTCACACTCCTGGCAATGAGGCCCGGCCAGGCCCAGCGGGCACATGCAGTGGAAGCCGTTGATCTGGTCGACGCAGGTGGCGCCGTACGCACATGGGGAGGACTGGCACTCGTTGATGTCTGATTGGAGGAGAGAGGAAGGCAGCACCATGTGTGCAACATGGTCACGGTGCCACCATCATCGGCCAGTTGAGTAGCTACTATCTCTTGCATAATTGATAATCAGGGAGACACGCCTAACCCACCCCCATTGTAGAGGTCAGACATCAGAGGTTGGGTGTTCCTTCCCCCCGTTATGAGCACTAAGTAGTTTCACTGGTCCTCAACTCACACACACATCCCAATCCCCTGCCCACTTTCTCCACCCACCTGTACACCCTGCCCACCAACTACTCCTGTCCCACCCCATACACACCCCCCACACACCCTGCACACATATACCCAATATGCCCCAGCCCATGTGCCCCCTGCCCTTGCCTCATCCCATATAGCCCCCATACCCTGCCCAAACAAAACTCTGCTCCACCCTGTACACCTCCACCCCTGCCCCTGCTCTCAGGTACTCACTGATGCGGCAGTCGGGGCCAGCGAAGCCTGGGGCACACTCGCAGCGGAACCAGTTAACCCCATCCACGCACACCCCACCGTTGTAGCTGGAAGAGGAAACACGCAAGCCCACTCAAGACAAAGAGCGACACCAAGCCCTCTAAAATCAAACAACTGCTTAAAACCCCCTCTCACACTTACCAGGGGTGAGGGCTGCAGTCATTGGTGTCTGTGGAGGAAAGAAAGATGCATTTACCAATTACAATTACAATGTATTCAATTTACCCCCCTTGTGAACAAGACTAGCATTCCCCTGGCCATGGAGGTGTGGCGTTGTGGTTAAGGAGCTGGACATAGGTAGAGGACTGAGTGGGGCATGGTATTCGCAATCGTCACTGACGCACTGCAACTGAACTGCTCGTAACGTCATTTGTTTGGCACCTGTCTGTATTTTATCCAGCTTACATTGATGACCTGTGCTTATTGCCTGTTTTTATGGCTGAATGGATACTTGAAATGAGGTCAAGTTATGAGTTCTTTTACCCTCTTTACTGCTCACTGCTGTGTTTCCAGTAATATCTCATCCAGAACCCAGTCTTACATGCGTTTGTGGTTACTCGGCAGAGCATTATCTGCTCTCCGGCTGCAGTGCACAGTCCAGAGGGGAGGGAGGAAGACTGAGCAGAGCTCTGGGTCTCCTGTGAGTCTGGCCAGGAGCAGAAACGCTCTGCCCCACTGCAGCTCATATTGAAACACAACTAAGATGTGTCAGATATATCCTCCCCCAAAAAGAAAGGAAAGGGAACCACCTATATTTAATGTCTCATAGGTAACAGGAGAGACTGAGAGAGAGAGCGAGAGGGATAGAGAGACAGAGGGGGATAGAGATAATGAGAGATGGAAAGAGAGAGGGAGATAGAGGGAGAGGGATAGGGTGAGAGAGAGAGAAAGAGAGAGAAAATGCTACAGGAAAGCAAAGAGAGTGTGCCCGTGAGCTAAGCTGGCTGAGCAGGCACATTCTCATGTGGGTGTGGTCTTACTCTGCCTGCAGGTGGGCCCCTCCCAGCCATCCTTGCAGATGCAGGTGAAGGCGTCACCCCCACCCACGCATGTGCCTCCGTTCTCGCAGGGGCTTGACGCACACGTGCTGTTCTTGGCTGAAATTCGGGGGGGCAGAGAGGGTGTGAGTGTTACATGTGTTCACATGCAGCCAGATCATTTCTCATCAGCTCCAAAGAGATGATTAAAAGGAGGATCCTAGGGGTCAACTCAGTTTGTTCCCTCCTTCGGCTTTGTGGTTTGCTCTTTGACATTTTCACACAGAACTATTCATGAACGACTGAGCACTGAGCTCACAACAGCCTACGCACCCAAGTGAGAGCATGGGGCAGGGCGCGTAGGCTGTTTTGCGAAAGCAATGGTCAGATGCACACACTAGCCAATGTGACCATTTTCCTCATTACAAGTCCCACAGTGCACAGGAGGTAGACACTGAATGGAGGACAGGCACATCACCATGGCCCAATAATCCCACAGACACCCAAGCGAGTCACGATTTGTTCCAGAGGCACAACAAGCCTACTATATCCTTTCATGTTCTTAGCCACTCCCCTTCACGGTTGAGGGACTCACCTGTGCTACAGGTGCTGCCCCCCCACCCTGGTGGACAGGAGCAGTGGAAGGCATCCCCATGGTCATAGCAGGTCCCCCCATTTCGGCAAGAGCTGGCATCGCACTGGTATTCCCCTGCCCGGTGCGCACACACATGTCAGGCTCATACATGAGAACATGTACACACACACACCCAAACTCACACTCATCAATAAGCACACAAGGGCACACACACGCACACGCACATGCAAAGATTGGAAGGTCAAGACAAGGGTGTAGGCAGGGCTTCCTTGTGCGCATATTTGCATCTGTGAAAAACAGGGGACACCGAGGGGAGAGAGGGGGGCGGGGCAGGGCAGGGCAGTGGGAAAAGCAGGGCGAGGCAGTGGGGGGCACAAGGGGGACACGAGGCGGTCACTCACGCGAATGGCAGGTTTTCCCCTTCCAGCCATCGGCGCACTCGCAGTAGAAGTCGTTAACCAGGTCCACGCAGCGGCCGCCATTCTTGCAGGGGTCCCGGCTGCACTCGTTCACCTCTGAAAGGGAGGAGAGAGAGGCTGTCAGGGTGGGCAGAGTTGGGCAGGACAGGGGCAGAGGGGCAGAGTCAGATGTCCCACTCACCAAGCTCACAGAGGTGGCCCTCCCAGCCATCAGGGCAGAAGCACTGGAAGGAGTTGACTCCGTCGATGCAGGTGCCCCCGTTTCGGCAGGGGTGTGCCATGCAGTCATTAATGTCTGAAGGGGGGAGGATAGAGAGAGGGGAGAGGGTGGAGACAGCCGTGGATGGTATATATTTTTGTTTCTAGTAGGAGTTTCAAACTCAAGGCCGACCAAACCATACTATGCTTTGTAACTTTGTGAAACACGAGCATTTGTTGTTTTTTGTTTTGTGTTGTACACCAAATTCTGGCGAGGGACGTACTTTCGTGGCAGTAGGCCCCAGTGAAGCCCGGCTCACAGACACATGTGAAGTTGCCGGAGGGCTGGCTGACGCAGCGCCCATGGGGGCCGCACACGATGGACGACACGTACCGGACAGCCTCACCGGACGTGTTGGCTGCCATGGCGATGGTGCAGCTGTCAATCACTGAAGGAAACATACAAAAAACAATGTTGAAAAACATCTGTATTCATCCAGCATGGATATTTACTGCAGCAATTCAAGTTAAGTACCTTGCACAAGGGTACAGTACAACAGCATTGCCCCACCTAGGAATCAAACCTGCAACACTCAAGCCCGACTGCAAGCCCAACTCCTTACCTGTAATGCCATACTGATGACTTTTAGACGTATAAAACGCGAGCACTGACGCCACAGGTCTCACGGTGACAGTGACCCGCCTCTCTCGGCCAATAGGAGGACATCCTGCCCCTTACCTTCACATGGGGTGGTCTTGCAGTGGTCCTTCAGCTCAGAGCAGTTCTTGCCCTCATAGCCCTCTGGACATGTACAGTAGTAGTCCCCATTCAGGCTGTGGCAGGACGCCCCGTTCTGACAAGGGCTGGGGTCACAGGGGTTTAGGTTTCTCCTCACCTTCAGAGAGAGAGAAAGAAAGAGAATGAGAGAGAGGGACAGGGAAAGAAAGAGAAGTACACAAAAAGACCAAGGCTTTCCTCTACACCCTCGTAAATGCAATGATGATGAGGTAGCTATGACAGCCTCACAAAATGCAATTAAGGAAAACTATACATGCTGAGTATCTTCACACCAAAACTCCTACGTTTCCTTCAGGAGTTCCGGAGTCAGTGTTAAGCGAAACCAATATTCTCAGGGCCATACAGTGACTGCGTCTCCATATTCCCTATCTCTGCAGTCTGACATCATCAAAGAAGGACAAATTCTCAACTAAAACAGGAAACCCCAATGAAGCATAAATAAGAATCTGGACCTGCTTCTAACACTGCCTTGAAAAACAACGGACATCGAAGCTGACGATGGCAGTGCTGTGGTAACGAGACATTCTCTGCGAGATGAACCTCCTTCCCCCAGACTTCCAACCATCGCTGAAAGCACAACAAAAACTTTGCTTAGAGGAATGTTGGAAAAACACCCCAAACCTCCCACATCGTTCCTCCGTTACGATCACATTCCGTCTTTCGTCTTTGAAACCTCAGATGGAGCCTCGACAAGAATGACACGATGTGACCCTCTCAGCACTGCGTTACATCAGTGGAGGAAACTCGCCTTTATCAGCCATCTTTTGACATAGCATTGTGAGCTCTGGCTTCCTGACCCCTTTTCAGAGTGATTGCTTGTGCAAGAAATGCACATTAGGATGCCATCCCAGTGAGTGTCCTGTCCTTTTCATTGGCTGAGTTTAATTTACAGCTCCGGATAAAAGGAGATAAGCCATTATATGCTACCTTATAAGCTGATGTGCTAAAAAGGTGGGAACATTCCAACAGCAACCTGCAGTTACCTGCCTCTCCCCCACAGCATGTGGCTCATCACAGAGAAAAAAGAGCAAAATACCAGTCACGCTGAAACTAGTAGTGAGAGCAGAGCTGCTAAAAGAGTCAGCATACGTTACTGGCTCAAGGAGGAGACATAACATCTCCAATGCAATCGACTGGACTGTTTGTCTGGTCTTTGTCCTTTAGTACCCTTATTTTGGGGGGTGGGTGTGAAGGTTTGCCTTTTTTCAGCCCTGCAGTGGGGTGTCACTTTCCCGGGTGAGAAGCGGGCACCGGGCCAGCGCGGCACGATTAAGAGGCACTTCATTCACGGCTGCTCTTATTTTTAGCAGGAGCTGTGAGCCAACATGCGCCTGGCTCCCCAACAGAGCCCACAGCTCCTTTTATAAATGCGCATGCCTGCCCACTGCCTGGTGGTGAGCAGGCGGCTGTAGCGGTAATCACCTGTGCCAAATAATGTCAGGAATTCTGCCCATCGTTAAGGTACCATCCGCTCTGACAGGTGGGGATGATTCGGTTCAGTTTGGATGTCCCCACCCCCCTTTCCATGAAAAAGCACAGTGGTCCCTCCCCCTCACCTGGCAGGTGGGACCAGAGAACCCCGGCTGGCACTCGCACACAAAGCCATCCAGCACCCCATGGCAGCGGCCGCCGTTCCGGCAGGGGGAGCTGGCACACTTGTTTCGCTGGATCTCGCAGTGTTTTCCCACAATCCCCGGCGGGCACAGGCAGCGGTACCCTCTGGGTCCCTCCTGTGAAGACAGGAAACGACTGAGGACCCCATGGCCACAGACCACACCCTACAACACTGCATTACATTGCATTACATTTTGCTTGTAATGCTATTGTGCTGCTCTTTTCCAGTGACTTCCATAGGTCATCATATTTATGCTTATCCATTACTACAGCTGGATACTTACTGAGGCAATTTGGGTTAAGTACCAAGGGTACATCAGCAGTGCTCCACTCATCAAAGGATACAGTTGCCCGACTTGAAAGGGACCTCCTCCACGGACCTCTTGGCCCAGGTGAGGTGGGGGCTTACCTTACATGTGGCTCCATTCCGGCACTGTCCGCGGCAGCTGTTCACATCTGCGTTTGTGAGAGGGAGGAAGGAGTTTTTTAGGACAGGACTGCATCAAGGAGAATCACAGAGGAACATGTAAGTGTGCACGTTCCAGAGGTGCCAGTCGGACAGACGCCACAGAGCAGCAGGTTAGCAGTTTGGAAAGAGGAATGTAAGTCCAGCCTTCAACACAAAGCATGGTGCTTTTAACCACATGCACGAGGAGCCTTCATGTTTAGTGCCTAAACCATGCATGTGCACCTTTCCAACTTAGGAACTATTATTGATTTATTTAGCTTATACTACATACATACAACCTAACATCCTGAATTGAGTGCAGAGAGTGTTGAACAGTGATTTGAACGATCACAGTGATTGCAGTGGGAGCACAGGTGCACAGGTGTGGCGACAGGTCTCAGAGGTTGCCATGGAAGAGAAGAAAAGGAAGAGCGCCGTGGCAACGGACGATACTGACTGATGTCACAGTTCTGTCCCGCCCATCCATGAAAGCAGTCACAGTGATATCCACCAATGAGGTTTTTGCAAGAGAAAGCATTTAGGCAGGGCTTCCCCACGCATTCATTAGCATCTGTGAAAAATAGAGGACACCGAAGGGGGAGAGGCAGCAGCAGGGAAAGAGAGAGAGA